>JAQPPZ010002347.1:0-2400000 GCA_028583015.1 Wollemia nobilis
GAAACATGTCGCGAAATCGCGACAGTTTCTCCATATTTTTCTCTCCTCCGATATGTCGCGAAATCGCGACACTTTTGGCTGCGCCTTCTCTCTCCTCCTTTTTGTCACGAAATCGCGACATTTTCGACTGTGCTTTCTCTCTCCTCATTTTTGTCGTGAAATCACGACATTTTCGATTGCGCTTTCTCTCTCCTCCTTTTTGTCGCGAAATCGTGACATTTTTGGCTGCGCTTTCTCTATCCTCCTTTTTGTTGCGAAATCGCGACAGAAAACATGTCGCGATATCGCGACAGTTTTCTTGTCTTTTTCTGCAAATTTCTGAATCTGGGTCACTTCTGTTTTCTTGGAAATTCACTGTATTTGATCTGACTGACTTCTGAATTCTTGTCCATTGCTTCAACTGCATCAATTTTTGTCTGTGTTGACAACAATGACAATACTTTTGCTGCACCTTGCTCAACATCTTTTGCGACAAAGTGTAGATCAGGATATTGAACGCGAATCAACTCCCGGGAGGACGTTCCCAACTGCCAGGCCAGTCACGCAAGGGCCCGAGCCGCATAGCCAAACTGCTGCACACGATCCTGGTTTCGAATCCTGCCGAGGGGGAAAATGAGCACCGAGAAGGCGAGAAGTGCCATGTGGTTGGCGCTTGGCCAAGTAGGGCTGGCGGAGATATTCGAACCCGAGCCCTCGTGGCCGAAGGATGTAGAAGACCTACCGACCACAAGCAAAGAGCACGTTCACGCGACGAAAACGTCCGCTATTCGAACCACAAAGGGCAGCCATGAGCAGCTTCAATGCTGGTGTTTGAATTTCCGAGGACGTGTGACAGTTGCATCTGTCAAAAATTTTCAGATCTTCTCAGATGCGAGGGTTTGAAGGTATTTCAATGGCGAAACGGGTGAAAACGCGTTCGAAGCTTAGCAGAGAATCGTGTGCAGGGTTGGTTAGAGGGTCTTCTGAGCGCTCCTCGGTTCGTGCTACAATATGTTTGACAGCTGCAAGAGCAATGCCCGCTTTGTGAGGTGGTCAATTGGCAGTTAGCAGTTGCTTATAAGGAATGAAATGCCCAACATCCTGTTGACAAATTGCTGCTATTTCTTCATTGTCGTTCTTCCCTCGCGATGGAGCTCCTGATGATGCCCATGTCCCGAACGCCGTTCTCAGCCACGAAGTGCACGGACGCAGTCGCGTTATCATCGACCTCAATTTGCTGCATCGGAGTTTGAACTGCACTTGCCATGTAAAATGAATCCTTTGAGACTGACGCGCCTTGATTCTAGCCAAAAAGGGGTGCCTCCAATCACGGCTTGATAACAGTTTTTTAGCTACTACAACTCCTCCATGAACTGGTGCCAATGTCACACGCCACTGCTAGTTCGATATAATATTATTAGCGCCTTGAGTTTTTTACGAAAATATTGTTTGGCCGCTTTGAGTTTTTTAATGGCGCATGGTAATGCAGCAGGACCAGAACGCGTCGTTATGGCGACAAGAGCATTGGCGACGCCATCGCTGCGTCGAAAAGCCCTCAACGTGTTTTGCAGGAGCGGAATGCTGCCGCACAGTCGACCGCATTGTTGGTGACGAAAATTGCCAGAATCAGGTGGCTATGAATCCTGCGGGTGGCTCACGACGCGCTCCTCCGGGTGGCGCAGCATGCGGTCATAGGTAGATCCAACGGAGTGTTACATTTGATTGAGTTGCAGTGCGGTGCAGTCCGAAGGAGCAGTCGTGATGCCATTTGTCTCTGAGGTGATGTCAGAGGTACTTTTTGTTTCTGGAATGGACATGCGTCAGAGTATATGGGCCGAGGTGAAGAGTTTTAACGTCTAGGAATGCGAGCAACGAATATTCTCTTATTATTTGTTTAATATCATCTAGTTGGGCAATTTGATTTAAAAATAATGGGAGAATTTTATTTAAAAAGGGAAAGGAAATATTTTATAAAGTGGATGGGGCCACTTTATTTATTTAAATGTATGGGGACTTGACATTTTTAAATTTACGACAGTATGGTCTCATTTTTTTTTAATGTTTTTCCATATGGGAATAGAACTGGAAGGCCCACATGGCCTTTATTGTATTTGCCCATATAATTCCCCTGCGAGGGAAAAATTGAGAGACTATTTTTTTCCGCCAGAGAGCGATGCCGCCACAGTGCGAGTTTTTAGTTGTTGTCTTGGAGAGGCATGTTGTTTTTAATTATGATGAAGGCCCCTTTGATAATGGAATATAGGGGTATTTATAGTCGTTGGAAACGTTTTTCCATGACGGACACAATGGTGGTGTCATATTGTAATTTTGAGGCTGTTTCAATTCAGTTTTTTAGCCTCAAAGTTTTTTTTACCTTGGAGTGCACTCTCGGTTGTACCCGACACTCCCAAGGTAATTTTAGATGTGATCCTTGTATCTAGTGATTTTTTCTATACACTTGGCGAATGCAACGGCTGGTTACCCATGCTTTTCGGTGGGATGACATGGTCACAATAAGGACACTTATTCTAGGGACTGCAGACATAGACACCCTAGACTCTATCCGACGTTTTTTCCAGATGTACTTCTGAAGACTACAGACGAAGACACTTCGAAGATTCTCTTCTTTTCTTCTTCTCTCCTCCTATTTTGATCTATGGCTCATTTTATTGTATTGAGTGCATTTTCGACAGAGACCAACACTCTTATATGGCTCGTTTTTCCTTTGTATTAGGTGCATTTTCGGCAGAGACCGACACCTTCTAGATTGAGTTCACCATAAGGAAGGATTTGATATTTATGGTGAATCTAGTCAGTGACCTACGACAGGCAACATCCTCTGAGGATGACCTGCAGAGGCAACAGACCCAGAAGTGGCTGACCCTAAGGCACCCATGATGACCCTGAGGCACTTAGACGGCTGACCCAGTGGCAACAGACCCGTGGAAGTGGCTGACCCTGAGGCAACAGACCAAGATGTATACACAATGAATCTAGCATTATTCACAGTTGGAGAGCCAAGCGCAAAGAGCAATATGATAAACTGACAAGTGTCAAAACAAAGGCATAGTGCACTTTAACTCTAACATCAACAAGTTTTTTTGGTTGGGATAGCTCTCCTTAGTGGAAGGAGAGAAATAATTGTATCTTCAACTAGAAGTATAGAGATAACCACTTTTTCTTGCAAAGGATCACAACCAATATGAGGCATTCAATCCAATGCCTACTACAAGTGGATTCAGATAATATCCAAATTACAAGTGCCTCCAATGATGGTCAAATAAAAAAGGGTAACCCCAAATCATGCACAAGTAATTCGAACTAGGAATTGGAAACCTCCTCCAAAGAGAGTGGGTAAGATTAATATGAATGGAGCCTTAAGGAGAAATCTAGAAAGGGTGAGTATGGGGAATAGGTCAATACCTCTTGAATGGTTCCCCTACTTTTATCTTCATAAAAAACTAGGTATCTTATCCAATAACCTAGTGGAGGGATATGCCATCTTAAGGGGATTACATGAGGCTTTGAAGTTGGGATGGAGAAAAATTCAAGTAAAATTAGACTCCCAATTTATGATTAACTACTTAAAAGGACCAGGCAAGCAGAAGAATACATATTAGTCAATACAAATAATAATTGAGCAAATACAAATGACCTAATGCTTTGAGAAAATGAATTTCAAACACATCTTTAGAAATAAAAATAGGGTGGTAGATGTGATGGCTAATTGGGCTCTTGACCGAGGAGACCTCACTTGCTATAGATATCCTTCTAGATGGTGGACTGAACAGACTAGGGAAACTCTTTTTTCCATTCTTACCATTGATGATAGTATTGTCTATTGTATTTAGATTTATATATCCTTGTTTTACATAGTTACTTTTTTTTGTATAGATAGTTGTAGATTAGATGTGAGGGGTAATAGTCTCATATCCTCTATTAAAACTTGGTTTAAAAACCTTCAATTCTAAAAAGATTACTAGAAAAAATAATTACTCAATTATAATTTAAATATTAATATTTACGATTTTCATTGTATATAACAAAACTAAATATATAATAATTAATTCTATAAAACAAAAATAAACATATAATAATTAATTTAAATAATATCATAAATTTAAAAATATTAATTATTTTTTAAATTAATAAAAAAAATTCAAACATTCAAAATCTTAATTTTTTAAAAATAAGTGAAAATAACATTCACCAAATCAAAATTGGTTCATATATTACCCAATGACAACATTCAATAATGTTAACAATTCTTCTATGTATAAAAAAAAGAGGTTTTTTTATTCAATCTAGTTTGATACCTTGTAAAATTGAGTTCCGTTGGCTTCATCTACTCTATTATAATGACAACATCCAATAATATTAACAATTCCTTTTTATATAAAAAGAAAAAGGTTTTGCTACCCCATTGGCAAAGAGTTTGACAAATGTTGGGTTCAAAAACCACTCATCTACCTTATAGTTAACAATTATTTTATATATAAAAAAGAAAAAAGTTTTGCTACCCCACTAGCAAATAGTTTGTCAAGTGTTCCAGCTCATAAACCGGTCAAGCCCACAACTGGATCAATGTGGAATTATTAATACACAAACCACTTAGGTCCCACAACAAGATCAATATGAAATTATTAATACACAAACCACTCAACTCTCACCACAGAGTCAATATAAAATTATTAATACCCACACTACACTCACTAAATAAAAAAAATATTAAATTGAAACGAAATTCTACTCAAAAGCCATTATTAGAAGGGCAAAGTCCTTTTCACCATGGAAGAAGCAGTGAAAACAAACGGGCGGACTGGTTCCTTTCTCTAACCGCGCAATTGTTGAGAAAAGTCATGTAAAAGCGCATCCAAATCCTTGCACGAAGAACCTCCAGCGGATACAGCTTTTTGCGCCTCATCTCTCAATTCGTGTGCCTTCCTTCTCATCTCTACTCCCTCTTCGCCTTTCATCAAACGTCTTACAGCCTCCTCAACCTCCTCCGCACTCACCATCTCATGCTCTTCTCCATTTTTCCATTTCTTTACTTCCATGCCCACCTTAAGTTCTCTCGCTATCAACATCGAGTTGGCGAACTGGTCGCCGTGCCGAGGCCAAGCCACCATGGCCACTCCCGCGCAGATGCTCTCCAACGTTGAATTCCACCCGCAGTGACTTAAAAAGCCTCCCGTCGACTTGTGCCGCAACACCTGCAACTGCGGCACCCAATCCGACGCTATGAACCCTCGTCCTCCGGTTCTCCTCTCATACCCCACCGGAAGAAATTTGCGAACCCAATCCGATTGCCCCCCTGTAGAAAATCGGGCACTGTCAGAAATTCGTAGCCCCCAAAGGAAAGGCTGCCCGCAACGCTTCAATCCGACGGCCAGCTCTTGGATTTCTGAGGCCGAAAAAGAGGAAAGGCTGCCGAAAGAAACGTAGAGAACCGATGCGGGAGCTTGGGTATCTAACCATTTGAGGCACTCAGAATCCTCCTGTGATTGTAGGCGGTGCTCGTCATCGAAGAATGCCGTGGGAAGAAGAGGGCCGACAGTCCAAACAGGCCTGCCCCCGAAAATTAATTTCTCCCGGGCCTCGTTAATAAAACCGGACTCTATTGCGCAGAAAGAATTTAGGATTTCTCCCTTGGCAGGCCCGAGCAGAGATATTTGGCGCTCTAAATACCTCCAGCGCCTCTCGGGCATGCACCGCTTCAACGACACATTTTAATAAGATTCTGTGCCGTTCGCCGCTTTTTCAAACCAGAGGGCGGCGTAGGCACCGACGGGTCTGAATACATATACAGGAATTCCATATTTTGCAGCGATTCGCTGTATCCACCCCAAGCCCAGATCGTGTACGACGACGGCTCTATTATTATTACTAGAAGAACAAACATTGTGCAAAAGACTATCCACATGTGGGTGCATGTGATCCTCCATAGCTTCCCAGAATGGGATCAAATGAGAGGGATACTTGTGACTGCTTTCAGTATTGGGCTCATCAGCAGGAAGATCCGGCATGGGCACCTCATGGAAACGAATGTCGAAATTGTTGGGGTCCCATCCTTGAATACGGTGACGAACTTGTTGAATATGAGTGGGAGAAGCAACATACAACAAGCTTTGTCCTCGTAGGACGAGGGTCCTCGAGAAATGCAGCAGCTGGTTCAAGTGTCCCTGTGCGGCAAGGGGCACCATCACTACTTGAATTTTTGGAGTAGTTCCTTCTGAAATATGCATGGATCCCATCAAAGCCAAACTCATTTAGTTCGACCGGCGCAACAGAATCACAACACAACGAAGAAAGCAAAACTCCTCAGAACAGTCCAGCCTCCCACTGCCACAAACATATGGGCTAAAGCTATCTTATCTCATTCGGTACAAAGCAGAACTCCTCGGAACAGTCCAGCCTCCCACTGCCACAAACATAAGGGCTAAAGCTGTCTTATCTCATTCGGTACAGTAAGATGTGTCCAGATATTCACGTGGGCGAGATATTACACTTAAACTTGCAAATTGGATTAAGGGAATTTGGTTGTGGGTGCATGACACTTGTTGCCTCTGGCTGCATCTGGTTACTTCAAGTCATTTCGCACGCTTTCAAAAGTGATGACCTGGGTTCACACTTGGGGTTTAAGTTTGGAAAAGTCATCCTCTAATATGAATCCTTTGAGTAGATGTCAAACTGAAAATTAAGGCAGGGACATAAATAGACTTGTTGGGAGCAGCCTATGTGATTTGAACTTACACTTGTTAAGTACTAAAAGGTAATGTGGTTGTAACCAACTTCCCTATATACAATAAAAAAAAAATAAAAAACTATGTCCTTATTTACTTATTATTTTTTTTTTGACTTAAATTAAAGTCATTCAAGCTGTAAAAAATGTTCTTTTATATTTCATTTTTAATTTGTGGATAATAAATTATTTTTTTTCACCATCTCTAAGTTAGTTATATCATAGAGTTTAAATCAATATTATCATGTTACAAGAAGACTTTTAAACAATTGATTACTATTACAAAATCTAAGATTTTTCATTTAACATTGCTTTAGATTTACAATAAATTATTGTGAATATTTTAAGGTTTAAAAAAATCATCAATATACTTGGGTATTTTTTTCTCTCATAATATAAATAAAAAGAAGTTTTAGGTCTTTTGTATGGATAGAAAGAATCTTTTATTAGTAAGTTGTAAAGGTGATTTCTTAACCATGGTGGGAAGGTTACAACTTATAAAGACTACATGACAATCCATATATTTCAATATTTCTAGTAGGTATAACATTAGAAATTGATAAAATTCAAATTTTTTATGTGGAAAGGATGTAAGGAAGCATATAGGTTTTCTCTTTGTAAGCGGAATAGGGTTTGCAAATGAAAGAATATTGGAGGAGTAGGCTTACAGAATTGTAGACTAATGAGTTTGGCCTTAGGGGCAAAACATGGGTGGATATTATTTAGAGGCCAAGGAAAGAATTGGGAAAAAATATTTCTTTATAAACATATATGTTTTCTTGATGCAATGAAATTATTTAGAAAAAAAACCTTATCCAAAGGATCGTCAACTTCGAACTTCATATCAAATAGTTTGCAATTGATCATGAAACATATTAGATTGTTAGTTAATGAGGGAAATTATGCAAATTCATGGTATGATGATTGCTTAAAGCCTTAACCTCTTATCTTTGATTAAAAATGGCAATCATTGGCTTGGTCACACCTAACTTGTAAAGGCCCAAAAGTCAAAACTTGCATTAATGTGAGTGACAAATTTAGATCATGAATTTTTGTTAGTAACCTAGTTGAAGGAGAGGATTTAAAACAAATTGTAGATGAACTACAAAATATTCTTCAAGAATTTTATTTTCTAGTTTTTATATGAAACGATGTGTAAATTTAGAATCTATTGAAATATGGTGGATAGTCATCCAAGTTGGGATATGATGATTTAGAGCAATCAAAAATTTCCTACTCTCAAAAATTTTATTTGGAAGAGTGTTTGGTTACTAGAGACTCTCCCTAAGGCCTCAACATTTATTTGGTTAGTGGTTCAGAGTAAGATTCTTACAGGAGAGATACTACAAAGAAGAGGATATCATGGACCTTTTAGATATGCCTTGTGTGAGAAGGACTTAAAAATATTAGATCATTTACTTCTTCATTGATGCAGGAGCATCCGGAGGTGGAAAAGCAATCTTGCATCACCCAAAAATATTTTTTCTTTAAGTGCCAAAGCTGTCGCGAAATCGCGACACTTTCTGAGAAGGGGCGCCAAAGGGTCAAACTGTCGCGATATCGCGACGCTTTTTGAGAAAAGGGGCCAAGGCACAAAATGGTCACGAAATCGTGACATTTTCGAAGTAAAGCAACCTGGACGCAAAATGGTCGCGAAATCGCGACATTTTCGAAGCAAAGCAGCCTGGACGCAAAATGGTCGCAAAATCGTGACATTTTCTAAGCAAAGCAGTCTGGGCGCCAAATGGTCGCGAAATCGTGACATTTTCAAAGCAAAGAGGCCAAGGCACAAAATGGTCGCGAAATCGTGACATTTTCGAAGCAATGGAGCCAATGCGCAAAATGGTCACGAAATCGCGACACTTCCGAAGGCAAGGCTCGAAGACACAAAGTGGTCACGAAATCGTGACACTTTCGAAAGCTGGGCTTGAAGACACAAAGTGGTCGTGAAATCGCGACACTTCCGGAGGCAAGACTCGAAGGCGCAAAGTGGTCACGAAATCGCGACACTTTCGGAAGCTGGGCTCGAAGGCGCAAAGTGGTCGCGAAATCGTGACACTTCCGGAGGCAAGACTCGAAGGCGCAAAGTGGTCGCAAAATCGCGACACTTTTGGAGGCAAGACTCGAAGGCGCAAAGTGGTCACGAAATCGTGACACTTTCGGAGGCAGGACTCGAAGGCGCAAAGTGGTCACGAAATCGTGACACTTTTGGAAGCTGGACTCGGAGGCGCAAAGTGATCACGAAATCGTGACACTTTTGGAAGCAAGGTGACAGGGTGCAAAGTGGTCGCGAAATTGTGACACTTTTGGGGCAAAGGCACCAAGGGGTAAAATGGTCGCAAAATCGTGACATGTCGCAGTTTCGCAGCCCGAAGGAGAAAACAGAGGCCGAACGCCAAAACGTCGTGATATCACGACCGAAGAGGAGAGAGGGCGTAAGGAAGCAAACACGTCGCGATATCGCGACAAAACGCTCACGACTCCAGACCAGCCTGCAGTTGCAGAGGCCATTGTAGAAGGGCACGTGGCATCAAATCATAGGTGGCCATAGAGCACTAGGCGGTTACAGAGGCCATGGCAGGAGGGCACGTGGTAGCAGATTATAGATGGCTGGAGCATTCCTTTGAATGATGACTCGGTAGGTGGATGCACAGGCGGCTGCAGGGCACTCCGCCACCCCATGCCATGATGAAAGAAGATACCTGGCCACAACATGCATGCGGCAACAGAACACTCGCATGGGCGGTTACAAGGAATCCCTCATTCTGTGTAATGATGTCCGAAGGGGGTCGAGTCTGTTATAAGAGAAATGCATACATTGTAAAAAGGACCTTTTTTGGCCATTTTTGAATAGAACCGCTGTATTGTCGAGTTTGAGACCTCTGTTAATGAAATTCGTGTAAATTTTTTTGTATGTCACCTTAGTTCTGCTTCAAGTGGTATCAGAGCCAGGTTGGTTCTGAGTGCGCAAACCGATCACCGACAGTGAGGCAGTTTGCGCCAGGATTGTGGTTGTGGGTGTGAGGAAGCGAACAAGATGCCCCCGCGTAGGAACCATGGTGGTGTGAGGAACAAACAAGCAGAGGTCGATCTTAGAGCCTTGCAGAGGCAAGTTGAAGCCCTGTAGGAGGAAATTAGAAGAGGAGTTGAGCCAAGAAGGGAGGAAACCAATGAAGATGAAGTTTGGGAAGAAGAGGGTCCATCTGATGAGGAAGAAGCATTGGATCCAGCAGAGGCTAGGCTATATAGGGCCATATCCCAGATCGGGAAGAAGCCAAAGTTTGATGTCTCTACTTATTCTAGAAATCTTAATCCCGAGGAGTTGATAGATTGGATCAACGACATGGAGGAGTATTTTGAGTATGAAGAGATCTCAGATCCAAATCGGATCAGGTTCGCAAAAACAAAGTTGAAGGGGCATGCTAGCATTTGGTGGAAAGGAGTGCAGCTAGAAAGGAACAGGAGGGGAAAGGAAAAGATCACCAGGTGGGATAGGATGGTAGAGAAGTTGAAAAGGCAATTCATCCCTGCAGATTATGAGTTGGATTTGTTGAGGAAGATGTAGAGTCTTAGACAAGCAAGTAAATCTGTCAAGGAGTATACGGAGGAGTTCTACCAGATTTTGATTAGAACCGGCCATTATGAGGCGAATAAGGAGAAAGTCGCACGATACATCAATGGATTGAGGACCAGCATTCAAGAAGAAATGGGTCTGGTTAGGATGAGCACGGTTGAAGATGCATACCAGTTTGCATTAAAAGTGGAGGAGAAGCTGAATAGGAGGTTTGATGGTAAGCAGAGAGGAAAGGATCGAGGAGGAAGAGCTGGTGGAAGAACCAATGGAGGAAGATACAGAGATGTGGGGAAGACTGGTGAAGCAAGTAGTAGCCAAAAATAGAAAGAGGAGAAAGAGGAGAATACCCAACGCCCACACAATCAGAACAACAACTACCCGAGGGGAAGAGGTAGGCTTGGGCGAGGGTTTGGAAGAGGTGTCTTTTGAGGAACCTGCTTCAACTGCGGAGAAGAAGGACATCGGGCATACAACTGCCCGCAGCATCAAGAAAGGCCTAATCGAAGACTTGAGGGTCAGGCCCGAGCTGCTGTAGTAGACAAAGGTGTAGAATCTGAGCACTCTGAGGAGGCAAAAAGAGGAGAAGCGATGATCATCAGAAGAGTCTTGTTGAATGAAGAAAAGAAGGCAGACCGGAGGAACAACCTGTTTCGAACAAGATGCAAGTGCGCAGGCAAGGTCTGTAATATCATCATCGATAATGGAAGCACTGACAACTTGGTTTCTGAGGAGATGGTTGCCAAACTACAGTTGGAGAGGAGAAAACACCCACACCCTTATTGGATTGCATGGTTGCAAAAGGACCATCGAGTGCTGGTCAGTGAGCAATGCCTGGTGAAGTTCAACATTGGAACTTACCGAGATGAGGTCTTATGTGAAATCTTGCCTATGGATGCATGTCACTTACTGCTGGGGAGACCATGGCAGTTTGATCGAAGTGTTGTACATGATGGTCGAGCTAATACATATTCCTTGTCAAAAAATGGAGTTCGGCATAAGTTGAAACCCCCCGAAGGAGACAGGATGAGAAGGTATGCAGCAGTGCACGAGTCTGTCTAGTTGATGGAAGAAAATTTCTAGATGGCCTGAAGCAAGATCGTATGTGCTATGCAATAATTCCTAGGGTCGGGGAAGAAGAATGTAAGGAAACTCCAGTGGAAGTCATGGGACTGTTGGAGGAGTTTCCAGATATCATTTATGATAATGTTCCTGAAGGTTTACCACCTATTAGGAAGATCAGTCACCACATAGATTTGGTGCCTGGATCGAGCTTGCCGAATAAGGCTGCACATAGGATGACGCCTGTAGAAACTAAGGAGTTAAACTGGCAAGTTCAAGATCTGCTCAAGAAGGGATTGATTAGGGAGAGTCTAAGTCCATGTGCAGTACCTGCAGTGCTAGCACCCAAGAAATATGGGGAATGGAGAATGTGCACAGACTCTCGGGCAATTAACAAGATCACTATTAAATACAAGTTCCCATTGCCCAGGATGGATGATATCATGGACTGTTTGGGTGGAGCTGAGTACTTCACGAAGATTGACCTGAAAAGTGGTTATCATCAGATCCACATTAGAGAAGGGGATGAGTGGAAGACAACCTTTAAAACCATAGAGGGGCTGTATGAGTGGTTGGTTATGCCATTTGGGCTAACCAATGCATCGAGTACCTTCATGCGGTTAATGAATGAAGTCCTAAAGGAATTTCTAGGCAAATTTGTTATTGTCTACTTGGATGATATCCTGATTTTTAGCAAAACCCTGGAGGAACACCTGATGCACATCAAGAGGGTTTTTGAGAAATTGCGGGAGGAGCAGCTGCTGATAAATCTTAAGAAGTGTAACTTCGTGAAGAGGGAGCTAGTATACCTGAGATTTGTTATCTCAGTAGATGGTCTCAAAATGGACCCCGAGAAGGTGAGGGCTATTATAGAATGGCCTGCTCCAAGAAGCGTGACTGAGGTGAGATCGTTTCATGGTCTGGCCAGTTTCTACAGAAATTTCATTAGGAACTTCAACGAGTATTTGCGCATCCCTTACCGAGACAATGAAGGGGAACAAGAAGGAATTCAAGTGGACGAGTTGGAGCAGACAAAAGCTTTGCTATGTCAGAAGAAGGTCACGGAACAACCTGTCTTAGCACTTCCGGATTTCAATAAGGTGTTTCGGTAGATCGTGATGCGAGTGGCGATGCCATAGGAGCCGTATTGAGCCAAGAGGGTAAGCCTCGTTGCTTATTTTAGCGAGAAGCTCAATGATGCCGAAGGAAGTATTCGGTATATGATCAGGAGTTCTATGTCATAGTTCAAGCTCTGAAGAAATGGAGGCATTATTTGTTGCCAAAGGAGTTTGTCCTTTATACTGATCATCAGGCACTGCAGTATATTAACAATCAAGGGAAATTAAATCGGAGGCACCTGAAATGGGTGGAGTTCCCCGTAGAGCTACACCTTTGTGCTGAAGCACCTGGAGTGGGAGATCCAATAGAGTTGCGGATGCCTTGAGTAGGAGGCAATGTTTATTGATGGAGATGAAGGTGGAGGTTGTAGGGTTTGCTGAGCTCAAGGGTTTATACCCTGCAGACCCCGACTTCGCAGAAGCTTGGAAAGCCTGCACTGCGCCTGTTACATTGGACAGGACTAAGTGGTTGAATTTTTTGACTCAAGATGGAATGCTGTTCAGAGGGAACCAATTATGCATTCCGAGGAGCTCAATGCGGGAGAATCTCATCAAGGAAAAGCATAGTGGAGGTTTAGCTGGACGCTTTGGTCGAGACAAGACCATCTCACTTGTTAGTGAAAATTACTACTGGCCGCAATTGCAACAAGATGTGGCAAAATTTGTGCAGAGTTGTAGGATATGCCATATGGCAAAAGGTGTGAGGCAACCTACTAGTTTATATCAACCACTACCTATACCCGAAAGGCCATGGGAGGATATTAGCATGGATTTTATTCTTGGTTTACCCAGGACCCAGAGGGGACACGACTCCATATTTGTGGTAGTGGACAGGTTTTCAAAAATGGCTCATTTCATTCCCTCGCCGAAGACTAGCGATGCGGTCCATGTGGTCGGTTTATTCTTCAAGGAAGTGGTACGCCTTCATGGGCTTCCAAGGAGCATTGTTTCGGACAGAGATACCAAATTTGTAGGGTATTTCTGGAGGACCCTATGGAAGAAACTGAAGACGGATTTAAAATTCAGTTCTGCATACCACCCCCAAACAGATGGTCAAACAGAGGTGGTGAATAGGAGTTTAGGCAATCTACTGAGATGCTTGGTCGGAGACAAGCCCAAGGGATGGGATCTGGTTTTTCTGTAGGCAGAATTCGCTTATAACAGCTCAGTCAATAGGAGTACCAATAAGTCACCATTCCAGATAATCTATGGGAGCAGCCCAAGAAACGCTTTAGAATTGAGAAGGATGGATATAAGAGAAAAATGCAGTGTTGAAGCTAAAGACTTTGCTGAACACCTGAAGGGAGTGCATGAGGAGGTGACAAGGCACATTGCCAAGATGAATGCTCAGTATAAGGCCAGGGCAAACCAAAAATTTCGGGTTAAGGAGTTTGAAGTAGGAGATTCTGTCATGGTCCATCTAAGGAAAGAGAGGTTTCCTGCCAAGACCTATAACAAGCTAAAAATGAAGAAGTTTGGGCCATGCAGGATCATTGGAAAACGAGATTCGGGTAATGCATATGAGGTGGAGTTGCCGAGTGAACTTAACATCTCATTGGTTTTTAACATTTCGGATTTGGTCGAGTTTCATGAAGGAGATAGCAGTGCAACACCAAGCCCGAATTTGTGGAGCATTCCCGCGGTTACTCCAGTCACAAACGAGATAGAAGAAGTCCTTGATACGCGTGAGGGCCGAAGTACTCGGAACAGGAGTTATTCTGAGTATTTGATCAAATGGAAGGGCAGGCCCATCGAAGATGCGACTTGGTTGTCGAAGGCAGAGGTTGACCGCCTGGGTCTACCTCAGACAGATCAGAAGTGAAGGTCACTTCTCAATTCACCCCGGGTGTTTGATGCAGGAGCATCCGGAGGTGGAAAAGCAATCTTGCATCACCCAAAAATATTTTTTCTTTAAGTGCCAAAGCTATCGCGAAATCGTGACACTTTCTGAGAAGGGGCGCCAAAGGGTCAAACTGTCGCGATATCGCTACGCTTTTTGAGAAAAGGGGCCAAGGCACAAAATGGTCGTGAAATCGTGACATTTTCGAAGTAAAGCAGCCTGGACACAAAATGGTCGCGAAATCATGACATTTTCTAAGCAAAGCAGCCTGGACGCAAAATGGTCGCGAAATCGCGACATTTTCTAAGCAAAGCAGTCTGGGCGCCAAATGGTCACGAAATCGCGACATTTTCAAAGCAAAGAGGCCAAGGCACAAAATGGTCGCGAAATCGTGACATTTTCGAAGCAATGGAGCCAATGCGCAAAATGGTCGCAAAATCGTGACACTTTCGGAGGCAAGGCTCGAAGACATAAAGTGGTCGCGAAATCGCGACACTTTCGAAAGCTGGGCTCGAAGACACAAAGTGGTCACGAAATCGTGACACTTTTAGAGGCAAGACTCGAAGGCGCAAAGTGGTCACGAAATCGTGACACTTTCGAAATCTGGGCTTGAAGGCGCAAAGTGGTCACGAAATCACGACACTTCCGGAGGCAAGACTCGAAGGCGCAAAGTGGTCACGAAATCGTGACACTTTCGGAGGCAAGACTCGAAGGTGCAAAGTGGTCACGAAATCGTGACACTTTCGAAAGCTGGGCTCGAAGGCGCAAAGTGGTCGCGAAATCGCGACACTTTCGAAAGCTGGACTCGGAGGCGCAAAGCGGTCGCGAAATCGTGACACTTTCGAAAGCAAGGTGACAGGGTGCAAAGTGGTCGCGAAATCGTGACACTTTTGGGGCAAAGGCACCAAGGGGTAAAATGGTCGTGAAATCGCGACATGTCGCGATTTCGCGGCCCGAAGGAGAAAACAGAGGCCGAACGCCAAAACATCATGATATCATGACCGAAGAGGAGAGAGGGCGTAAGGAAGCAAACACGTCATGATATCATGACAAAATGCTCACGACTCCAGACCAACCGACAGTTGCAGAGGCCATTGTAGAAGGGCACGTGGCATCAAATCACAGGTGGCCATAGAGCACTAGGCGATTATAGAGGCCATGGTAGGAGGGCACATGGTAGCAGATTACAGATGGCTGGAGCATTCCTTTGAATGATGACTCGACAGGTGGATGCACAGGTGGCTGCAGGGCACTCCGCCACCCCATGCCATGATGAAAGAAGATACCTGGCCACAACATGCATGCGGCGACAGAACACTCATGCAGGTGGTTACAGGGAATCCCGCATTCTGTGTAATGATGTCCGAAGGGGGTCGGGTCTGTTATAAGAGAAATGCATACATTGTAAAAAGGACCTTTTTTGGCCATTTTTGAATAGAACCGCTATATTGCCGAGTTCAAGACCTCTGTTAATGAAATTCGCATGAATTTTTCTGTATGTCACCTTAGTTCTGCTTCATTTATTGTCCCTTTGCTTACACCATTTGTAGTTAA
Source organism: Wollemia nobilis (assembly GCA_028583015.1). Lineage (NCBI taxonomy): Eukaryota > Viridiplantae > Streptophyta > Pinopsida > Araucariales > Araucariaceae > Wollemia > Wollemia nobilis. The sequence continues at coordinate 15,867 of JAQPPZ010002347.1, forward strand.
TTTTTTTAAAATATGAAAATATATTAGGTATCTCCATCAATATTGAAAGAGTCAATGAAATGTTTGATAAATTATTTCAAAGCTAAAGCATTATGTATTCTATGGGGGATTTGTCTTGCCAATTTTTATTGGAATTCATGACTTGAAAAGAGTAACAAAAAATTTAAAAGAAAATTTCAAAATCATGCCCAAGTTTGGAACCATATTATTGTCTCTCTTCTAGAATATTTATAGATATGACACTCATCATGGGAAGTCTCAAATGTGAAAAAAGATGTGGTAACAACTTGGTTACAATATTTAAACATACATGAAAGTGTCATCTACGATAATTGTATTTAAACAAAATATGCACTTCAATCTAGGTTAAAATGAAAATGTCACTTCATTGATAGTGAATTCACATCCTAGCGATAATTTCACTTCTATAGTAATACCAAGTGCCTCTATTCTAGAACTTGTAATTTTTGCTTTTGTAGGATATTCTATTTGTTGCTTGGTGTAGGCTAGACCCTTTGTTTATCATATTAATAAACAAAAATCAAGAAATTTAGTACAACCTAGGATAACACTTTAATTTTTGTTTTAGACATCAAACTAAAAGTTCATTTAGTTGCATTAGGTTAGTTTTATTTATTGCATTTCCACCTTGAACCCTTTTCTTTGAAGAAAAATGAATTTTAAGTTTCTTGTACCATACAAATTGGAATATAGTAGAGGATTGTATTCTTGCATTTTCTTGTCTTCTTTCATAGTTTTTGAGATTAGGCTTGTAAGTTCTATATTAGGTATCTTCAAGTATAGTATATATTTCACAAGTACATACACCATAAAAAAATTGAAGGAGTATAGGAACTATTCCACATCTTGAGAAGGGCTCCTAAACTCCCTCTTACAATACCAACCAACTACATGTTGACTAGATTGTCATACTTGTTAATTGATCTAAGATAGAGCAGGAGCTTCTTGAATGTGTGTACCCTTGTTAAGAGGAAGAGAAAATAATGTTCTCTGACTAAAACCCATAACCAGCCTTTGTCTATCACCTTGTATGAATTGTCCTATCTACATTATCACCCTTTATGAACACAACCATGCCCAATCTACATTGTACCTTTGTACTTCAAATTAACACCACAAGTTGAAGAAAATGACATGCATGGAAAGAAACAAAGATCCAAATTCAAATTTATTTTCCTCCAACCCTTTTTCAAATAGAGTGTCCTAGCCTATTTGTGAAGTAATATGAAGGTGCTCATGGTGCAATGCTAAAAACAAATCTACATAAAAGCTTCCATATATCTTTGGGAGGCTATCCAACCAATATTAATGGGTTGTGCGGGGAAGCAAAGGAGGCAACTATCTGTTTTATGATGGAAATGAGAGTGGAAATACATGAACTCCTAAGATTAATTCTAATAATGAATGAGAAATGTAGAAGAAGATATCCTCTTTGCCTCTTATGTTGAATATTATTATGAAGCTTTGAAGAGTAATTCATATTAAAATTCAGAAGAAGGATCAAAGTCTCTTGAGCTAAATTTCTACATGACCAAGTAATGCTCTTCCATACTTGCTCTCATACCATGTTAGAATTCACACAAGTTTCCATAAATGAACATAAATAATTCATCCACTCAAATCTTATATAAAAATCATAAAAGGATAAAAAATAAAGAAAAAACACACAATTAATGTGTGCTCATAGGTACCATAAAGAATCATTGTATTATTTATGGTTAAGGATCATAACACTATGAGGCATGTGTGGGGTGGTTGGGGTATTTATACCAATACTAAAAAAACTGATTACACAATTAAGTAAACCTAAGTTGACATAACAAGATTTAATTAGGTTAATTACAAAATATAAGATATATTTAGCCACAATAGGATTACATAAATGAATAAATCAATATATTGTATAATAAATACCTATATGCCTAATAAAAGTACATCATACGATGTCATATTTGGCCATAAGTCAAATTATGCTTTCAATAATTGACACATAAATAAAGGGAAATTCATATGTATGTCATTGTCATTTAATATACACTTTGAAACTTATGAAATGTGAACCACCACATTTTCATACAAGCGATATTTCATATTTAATATAATAGATTTCCAACCCATAAAATATTGTATAAAGAGATATATATTGTGATTTGTAAAAAATACATAAGCAATGTACACAATGATATAACCTTATCTATTCTCAAATATTGCTTGAATTATACTCTATATTTTGAGAAATAACATCATTTTATAATTTATCTCATATTTTGTGTTATGATTTTCTATACTTTAATATTTGCTTGAATTGCGCTCTCTCTTGATTCTTCTTAACTTGAAACTTTGAGCTTTAAACCATACACATTATAAAATAATTTAGCATAGGTCTTAATCAATACAAAATAAAATGTAAAATGGATAAAAATTAACATGAACTTTTTAACAAAGAAATCAATAATGTGATTAGGGTTTTAAGCATGCTTATTTACTTGAAGATATATGAAAAGGTATCAAAAGAGTATGAAAGTGTCATAGCATAACCCAAACCTCATTTTATATCTAACAATAAATAATTATAGAAGGAGACTTAAGATCTAGTTTTTAGTGCAACAAAGTGTAATAGATGAAGATAAAATGAGTTTAAATAAGGATTTCATAAGTAAACATAAAGCTTTATATTCTTAAAGTTTGTGCATACCCATACGATTCAGTATAGGGTGGAGAAGGTAAGGATATCACACCAATGTCACTTTCACAATACCAAAATCCCCTATCATTTTCACCTCCTTGGCTAATATTTCATATATATTCATGTTGGATCTCCATCCTACTTTTACTATCATTTTGTAATTAAGATTTTAATATCAAATCCACTTTATCCTTAAAAAATTATATCTTGTAAAGAACTAAAAAGGCAAATCATGTATTTGAGATAGTAGATAAATTTATCTATAGCTATCATGTGGATGGGTAAAGGTGGAACATAAATAGTGTCTATGGATTGATGTGATTTATAATAAGGATTTAATATAAACTCATGGATTACCTATGTGATATGAATCTCTTAAATTAAAATAGAATAAAATAAATTAAGCTTGACGGTAAAAATCATGGTATTGAAATAGTTACCACATTACCTAATTATATATAACTCAATTCAAGGATAACAATTTGTACTAAAGACAATAATGAAAAATCAAGATGTATACCCTTTTATACTAGCATAAAAAATAGAGAATATGAACTGTCTATTATACCAACCATAATTTTGGTTATTATTAATAAAGATCAACAATGTTTTTCAAGTCTCTAAGTGTAATTAAGTGATTAGTTTAAATCTATGAAAAAATAAATTTAATTCAAAAACTAAAATCCAAAAATATAATAATTTAAATTAATATCATATTTTATATTGATTGTATTCTATATAATAACCTAAATAAGAGTCGATTTATTAATATTAAGATTATAAAAACTTTAAGAGGATTGATGGACCCAATCCGAAAATATCAGGTTCACAAAGAGATTCAAAATGTTACTCACCTGCATGGCAATTTGGATTTTTTGTGTTTGCAAGAAGTTAAAGTTGACTTTATTCTGGATAGTACCTATACCTTTTTATAGCCAAAAAGTAAGTTTTTATGTTCCCATCATACTTCTGGAAGAGGAGGAGCTGCCACTTTCATTTCTCCTAGGTGGCATTCTCATATTGTCACATGGAGGGTGAACCCCTCAAATCATGCAGTTTGGATTCTTTTTGAAGTTGGTGATATCCCTTTTGGTTTTATTAATGTGTATGCTTCTAATAATGCATTAGAAAGGTGTGTTTTATAGCGAGGGATTGCTCTTTCCTTTCCTGAAGTGTCTTGGGTGGTATATGGTGACTTCAATATGGTGGAGAAATTGGTTGACAAACTTGGTTTGCTTCCTATGCGTTGGAATGTTGGAGAGCAGGAAGCATTATTTTTTTTCAATAATAAGCTTAGGCTGAGTGAGTCGATGTGGTATACATAGTCCAACTTTCAAGTTGACAATGCTCGTATTTTGAAGCAGCTTGATAAAGCTACGCTATGGATACAACACTATTGCCTCATCTCTCAATTCATGTTCCTTCCTTCTCATCTCTACTTCCTCTTCGCCCATCATCAAATGTCTTATAGCCTCCTCAATATCCTTTGCACTCACCAAATCATGCACTTCTCTATTTGTTGATTTATTTACTTCCATGCCCACCCTTAGTTCTCTCGCTATCAACATCGAGTTGGCAAAGTAGTCACCGTGCCAAGGCTAAGCCACCATGGGCACTCCCACGCAGATGCTTTCCAACATCGTATTCCACCTGCAGTGACTTTAAAAGCCTCTCGTCGACTTGTGCCACAACACCTACAATTGTGGCACCCGATGCAATGAACCCTCATCCTTCGATTCTCCTCTCATACCCCATCTGAAGAAATTTCCAAACCCAATCCAATTTTCCTTCTATAGCAAAATGGACACTGTCAAAACTTAGTACCACCCAAAGGAAAGGCTGGCCACAACGCTTCAATCCGATGACCATCTCTTGGATTTTTGAGGCCAAAAACGAGGAGAGACTGTCGAAAGAAACATAGAGAATCGATGCGGTATATTGGGTTTCTAACCATTTTAGGCACTCATAATCCTCCTGTGATTGTAGGTGGTGCTCATCATCGAAGAATGCCTTGGGAAGAAGAGAGTTGGCAGTCCAAACAGGCCTGCCTCAAAAAATTAATTTCTCACGGGTCTCGTTAATAAATCTAGACTCTATTACCTAAAAGGAATTTATAATTTCTCCCTTGGTAGACCCAAGTAGAGATATTTAGCACTCTAAATACCTCCAGCACCTCTCAAAAATGCACTGCTTCAACGAAACATTCTTGGATGCAGTGTCATTCATCGCTTCTTCAAACCACAAGGCAACGTAGGCACCAACGGCTTTGAATACATATGTAGGAATTCTATATTTTGCAGTGATTGGCTGTATCCATCTCAAGGCCATATCGTTACGATGATGACTATATTAAAACTAGAAGAACAAACACTTTGTAAAAGACTATCTACATGTGGGTGCATGTGATCCTCCATAGCTTCCTAGAATGGTATCAAATGAGAGGGATACTTGTGATTGCTTTCAATATTGGGTCATCGGCAGGAGAATACAACATGGGCACCTCATAGAAATGAATGTCAAAATTGTTGGGATCCTATCCTTGAATACAATGACGAACTTATTGAATATGAGGGGAAGGAGCAACATAAAACAAGCTTTGTCCTCGTAGGGTGAGGGTCCTTGAGAAATGTAGTAGCTTGTTCAAGTGTCCCTGTGCAACAAGGGGCACCATCACTACTTGAATTTTTGGAGTAGTTCCATCTGAAAGATGCATGGATCCCATTGAATCCAAACTCATTTAGTTCCATCGGTCATAACAGATCCACAACACGATGAAGAAAGCAAAAATCCTCACAATAATCCAGCCTCCCACTGCCACAAACATAAGGGCTAAAGCTGTCTTATATCATTCGATACGGTAAGATGTGTCCAAATTTTCACGTGGGCGAGATATTACACTTAAAGTTGCAACTTGGATTAAGGGAATTTGGTTGTCCGTTCATGACACTTAGGGTAAGATGTGTCCCAGATTTTCACGTGGGCAAGATATTATACTTAAAGTTGCAACTTGGATTAAGGAAATTTGGTTGTACGTCGACACTTGTTGCCTCTGCTGCATATTGGTTACTTTAAGTCATTTCGTAGGCTGCATCTTGGTTACTTCAATTAATTTTTGTAGATTGTAAATGTGATCCATTAGATCTGGGTTCAAATTTTGGGGTATCAAATTTTAAAGGTAGTAGTTTGATCTTAAACATGTAAGTATGCTTTAGATTGACAACTAAGGTACGAGATAAATAGAGTTGGAAGCAACCCTAAGTATGCCTTAGAGTGACAACTAAGGTACGAAATGAATAGACTTGTTAGAAGTAGTCCATGTGATTTGAACCCTAATCTGAATTCTCTAAGTATGTGACTAACAACTAAGGTAAGAGATGAATAAACTTGTTGAAAGCAACCCATGTAATTTGAACCCTAAGGTACAAGATGAATAAACTTGTTGGAAACAACCCATATGATTTGATCCTGGTCAATTACTAAAAAATAATATGGTTGTAACCAAGTCCCTTATGTACCTTTAAAAAAATAAATAAAAATAAAAAGAACAAAAAAACTAAAACTATGTCCTTATTTATTCATTATTTTTGTTGACTTCAATTAAAGGTATTCAAGCTCTAAAAAAATATTCTTTTCATATCTCATTTCTAATTTGTTGATACTTTTTTTTTAGACTATCTCTAAGTTAGGTAGGTCATAAATTTTAAATTAATATTATCATGTTATAGGTCATAAAGTTTAAATCAATATTAACATGTTATAAGAACTCTTAGACAATTGATTAATATTTCATTTATTTATTTATTTTTAATTTACACGGTGGAATTGGTAGCCGCCATGAATTCGAGTAGATTGTTCGAATTTTATGGTTGTCACAATATTCTACGTTATCTATCTTAAAAGTCGCCACACACTTCTTCGCGTAGTTCACCCATATAACCACCATGCCACAATCATTTTAAACCTTTTACGCCACTGAAACCACCAGGAAAGGGACGAGCATTTAGTTCAATGAGGCCCGAGGTTTGAACCTTGGACCTCCGCCCCCTTACGAGGTTTGGTCGAACCAACTAGTCTACACCTCGGACCCACAATTGATTAATATTACAAAATCTAAGATTTTCATTTAAAATTGCCTTAGATTTTACAACAAATTATCGTGGATATTTTAAGGTTTTAAAAATTAATCAATATACTTAGGTATTTGTTCTCATAAAATAAATAAAAAGAAGCTTGGGTCTCTTGTTTGGATAGAAATAGTTTTTTATTAGCAAGTTGGAAAGGTAAAGTTTCTAACCATGGTGGGAAGGTTGCAACTTATAAGGACTACATGACAACCCATCTCTTTCATGTTTTATATCTTTCAATATTGTTAGTAGTTATAACATTAGAAATTGATAAAATTCAAAGAGTTTATGTGGAAAGGATGTAAGATAGAATTTAGGTTTTCTTTTTATAAGTGGAATAAAGTTTGCAAAGGAAAGAATATTGGAGGAGTAGGATTATAGAATTGTAGAATTATGAGTTTGGCCTTAGGGGCAAAACTTGGATGTAGAAATTTTAGAGACCAAGGAAATACTTGGGCAAAAATATTACTTTATAAATATATATGTTCTCTTGATGCAATAAAATTATTTAGGAAAAGAATCCCAACCAAAGGATCAGAGGTTGTCATTAAGGCCTCAACATTCCTTTGGTTAGTGGTTCAAAGTAAGATTCTTATAGGAAAGATACTACAAATAAGAGGATATCATGGACCTTTTCAATATGACTTGTATGATAAGGATTTAAAAATATTAGACCATTTACTTCTTCATTGTCCCTTTGCTCACACCATTTGTGGCTATTTTTTTTTAATAACAATATATTGGGTAGCTCCATCAATATTGCATGAGTTAATAGAATGTTCTATTAATTATTTCAAAGCTAAATCATTATGTATTCTATGGGGGATTTGTCTTGCCATTATTTATTGGAATTCATGACTTGAAAGGAATAACCAGTTTTTTAAAATAAAATCTCAAAATCATGCCCAAGTTTGGAACCATATTATTGTCTCTCTTGTAGAATATTTATAGATATGGTGCTCATGATGGGAAGTCTCAGGTGTGAAATAAAAGGTGGTAAGAACTTGGCCACAATATTTAAATATACATGGAAGAGTCATCTACAATAATTGCATTTAAACAAAATATGTACTTCAATCTAGGTTAAAATGAAAATGTCACTTCATTGATAGTGAATTCACATCCTTACAACAATTTCACTTCTATAGTAATACCAAGAGCCTCTATTCTAGGACTTGTAATTTTTACTTTTGTAGGATAGTATATTTGTTGCTTGTCATAGGCTAGACCCTTTGCTTATCATATTAATAAAAAAAACAAGAAATTTAGTACAACCTAGGATAAAATTTAATTTTTTTGTTTTATACATCAAATTGAGAGTTCATTTAGTTGCATTAGGCTAGTTTTGTTTGTTGCATTTTCCCTTTGAACCCTTATCTTTGACGAAAAAGAAATTTTTACTTTATTGTACCATACAAATTGGAATATCATATACTTGAGGATTGTATTCTTGCATTATGTTGTTTTCTTTCATAGTTTTTGAGATTAGGCTTGTAAGTTCTAGATTAGGGATCTTCAAATATAATATAGATTTCACATGTATGTACACCATAAACAAATTGAAGTAAGGAGTATAGGAACTATTCCAAATCTTGATAAGGGTTCCTAAACTTCCTCTTACAACACTAACCAACTACATGTTGACTAGATTGTCATACTTGTTAATTGATCTAAGATAGAGTAGGAACTTCTTAAATGTGTGTACCCTTGTTAATATGAAGAGAAAATAATGCTCTCTAACTCAAACCCATAACTACCCTTTGTCCATCACCTTGCATGCATTATCCTATCTACATTTTTACCCTTTGTGAACACAATCATGCCAATTTTGCACTATATCTTTCTACTTCAAAGTAACACCACAAGTTCAAGAAAATGATATGCATGAGAAGAAACAAAAATCCAAATTCAAATTTATTTCCCTCTAACCTTTTTCAAATAGAGTGTCCTAGCCTATTTATGAGGTAATATGAAGGTGCTCATGGTGCGATGCTAAAAATAAATCTATATAAAAGCTTCCATTATGATGGAAATGAGAGTGGAAAAGACATGAACTCCTCATATTAATCATAATCATAAATGAGAAATGTAGAAAAAGATATTCTCTTTGCCTCTTATGTTGAATATGCTTATGAAGCTTTGAATGAGCTAATTTTCTACATAACCAAGTGTTCTTCCATATCTGCTCTCATACCTTGTTAGAATTCACACAAATTTCCATAAATAAACATAATAATTCATCCACTCAAATATTATACAAAAATCATAAAAGGATGAAAAGGAAATAAAGAAACACAAAATGAGTGTGTGCTCGTAGGCACCATAAAGAATCATTGTATTATTTATGGTTGGGGGTATTTATATCAATACCCGAAAAATCAATTACATAATTAAGTAAACCTAAGTTGACATAACAAGATTTAATTAGGTTAATTACAAAATATAAGATGTATTTAACCACAATAGGATTACATAAGTGAATAAATTAATATCTTGTATAATAAATGCCTATATGCCTTGACAAAAATACATCATAAGTCATCCTTGTCCATAAGTCAGATTTCACTTTCAATAGTTGAAACATCAATAAATGACAATTTATATGTATGTCATTATCAATTAATATACACTTTGATACTTATGAAATGTGAACCCCCACATTTTTATACAAGTGATATTTCGTATTTAATATAATGGATTTCCAACCCACAAAATATTGTTTAAAGAGATATATATTGCGATTTGTAAAAAATACATGAACAATATACACAATGATATAACCTTATCTATTCTCAAACGATTGTTTGAATTATACTATATTTTTTTAGTAATAACATCATTCTATATTTTGTCTCATATATTTTTGTGTTTTTATTTTCTATACTTTAATATTTGGTTGAATTGCACTCTCTCTTAATCATTCTTAACTTGAAACTTTGAGCTTCAAATCATACATATTATATAGTATAGGTCTTAATCAATACATAAGAAAAAAATGGATACAAAATTAACATGAACTTTTTAACAAAAAAAATAAATAATATGATTATGGTCTTAAGCATTCTTATTTACTTGAATATAGATTAAAATATATTAAAATATTATGAAAGTGTCGTAGAATAACCCAAACCTCATTTTATATCCAACAATAAATAGTTTTAGAAGGAGACTTAAGATCTAGTGGTTAGTGCAACTAAATGTAATAGATAAAGATAAAATGAGTTTAAATAAGGATTTTATAGGTAAACATAAATATTTATATTTTCAAAGTTTGTGTATACCCATATGATTCATTATAAAGTGGATAAGGTACTTTAAAGGATAACACACCCATGTCACTTTCACAATATCAAAAGCCCCTATCATTTTTCACCTCTTGGAGTAATATTTCATCTCCATCTTACTTTTACTATCATTTTGTAATTATGTTTTTAATATTGAATCCACTTTATCCTTAGAAATCTATATCTTGTAAAGAACTAAAAGATAAATCATGTATTTGAGAAAGAAAACAAATTTATCTATAGCTATCTTGTGGATGGATAGAGGTGGAACATAAATAGTGTCTATGGATTGATGTGATATATATTAAAGATTTAATATAAACTCAAAAATTACCTATGTGATAGGAATATCTTAAATTAAAATAGAATAAACTAAGCTTGATAGTGAAAATCATAGTAGTGAAATAGATACCACATTCCATAACTATATATAACCTTATTCAAGAATAATAATTTGTATTAAAGGCAATACTAAGAAATTAAAATGTATACCCTTTTATACTAAAATTAAAAAATAGACAATAAGAACTTTCTATTATACCAATCATAATTTTGGTTATTTATAAATAAATATCAACAATAATTTTAAAGTCTTTAAATGATTGATTTAAGTCTATAAAAATATAAATTTAATTCAAAACTAAAATCCAAAAATAAAATTATTTAAATTTATATCATATTTTATATTGATTAAATTCTATATCATAACCTAAATAACACTCAATTCTATAATATTAAGATTATAAAAACTTTAAACCTCACATATTATTTATTAAAAATTATTTTATATAAAATCATTTCAAACAACTAACTATATTTAAATTTTAAAATATAAATAGCAATATCAATAGCAGTAAACAAAACATCTAAATGGATTGCCGTTAATTAATTTGTTTTTGAATAAAGCAAATTAAAATTAAATTTTATTAAACAGTAATGGAAAAAAATATGTTTCACTTCATTACAAAACTTCACCGAAAAAGCAAATGATGACATGTTTTCTGTAAGTCGTTTGTCAAGTTGAATGGTTGAGCTCTTACTATATAGTTGTTTGTTAAGTTCACTTCAAATCTACTCCTATAAAAACCTTAACAATAATTAGATAAAATAATTTCGGGTGATTCTTTGACTTGCAATTTCATATATTCTATCTAGGCAAAACATATAGTTAATCAATTAATTAATAAAATACCCTTTCTTGTAACCCTTTCAACAACTTTATATGCGGGCCATCCATGTTTTCCTAGGCAAAATGTAGTAATTAGCTCAATAATTAAATTAATAAAATGCGTACATTTGCAACCATGTTTTCCTTCACAAGCGGACTGGTTCCTTGCTCTAACCGCCCAATTGTTGAGAAAAGTCGTGTAAAAGCCCATCCAAATCCTTGCACGAAGACCCTCCAGCAGATACAGCTTTGTGCGCCTCATCTCTCAATTCCTGCGCCTCCCTTCCCATCTCTACTCCCTCTTCGCCCTTCATCAAACGTCTTACAGCCTCCTCGACCTCCTCCGCACTCACCATCTCATGCTCTTCTGTAGAAAAACGGGCACCATCAGAAATTCTTAGTATCCAAAGGAAAGGCTGCCCGAAACGCTCCAATCCGACGGCCAGCTCTTGGATTTCTGAGGCCGAAACCGAGGAAAGGCTGCCGAAAGAAACGTAGAGAACCGATGCGGGAGCTTGGGTGTCTAACCATTTCAGTCACTCAGAATCCTCCTGTGATAGTAGGCGGTGCTCGTCATCGAAGAATGCCGTGGGAAGAAAAGGGCCGACAGTCCAAACAGGCCTGCCCCCGAAAATTAATTTCTCGCGGGCCTCGTTAATAAAACCGGATTCTCTGTATCCACCCCATGCCCAGATCGTGTACGACGACGACTCTATTATTATTACTAGAAGAACAAACACTGTGCAAAAGACTATCCACATGTGGGTGCATGTGATCCTCCATAGCTTCCCAGAATGGGATCAAATGAGAGGGATACTTGTGACTGCTTTCAGTATTGGGCTCACGAATGTCGAAATTGTTGGGGTCCCATCCTTGAATACGGTGACGAACTTGTTGAATATGAGGGGAAGAAGCAACGTACAACAAGCTTTGTCCTCATAGGGCGAGGGTCCTTGAGAAATGCAGCAGCTGGTTCAAGTGTCCTCGTAGGGCGAGGGTCCTTGAGAAATGCAGCAGCAGCGGCAAGGGGCACCATTATTACTTGAATTTTTGGAGTAGTTCCGCCTGAGAGATGCATGGATCCCATCGGAGACAAACTCATTTAGTTCCACCGGGCGTAACAGAATCACAACACAACAAAGAAAGCAAAACTCCTCACAACAGTCCAGCCTCCCACTGCCACAAACATAAAGGCTAAAGTAGTATTATCTCATTCGGTACGATAAGGTGTGTCCAGATTTTCTCAACGTGGGCCAGATATTACACTCCAAGTTGCAACTTGGATTAAGGGAATTTGGTTGTCCGTATAGGCTGTTATACAAATTTTGGGTGTCAATTTGTAAATGTAGCAGTTTATCTGAATCATTTGAGTACACGCCAGGTTGACCATGAAGGTATAAGATGAATAGACTAGAATCATAATGAAGGTTCAAGATGAATAAACTTGAATAGACTTGTTAGGAGTAGCCCATGTGAGACGAATAGACTTGTTAGGAGCAGCCCATATGATATGAACCCTCCGCTCCGCTTGTCAGTTATTAAAGATGAATAGATTTGTTAGGAGCAGCCCATGTGATATGAACCCTCCACTTGTCAGTTACTAAAGATGAATAGATTTGTTAGGAGCAGCCCATGGGAGATGAATAGACTTGTTAGGAGCAGCCCATCTAATTTGAACCCTAGACTTGTTGTTACTAAAAGTAAATAAAAGTAAAAATAGTGTGGTAACCAACTCCCCTACGTACCTTTAAAAAAATAAATTAAAAATAAAAAAATAAAAAAACTATAAATATGTCTTTATTTATTCATTATTTTTGTTGACTTAATTAAAGGTATTCAAATAGTAAAAAAATATTCTTTTCATGTCTCATTTCTAATTTGTTGATGATATTTTTTTTTTTTGGCTATCTCTAAGTTAGTTAGGTCATAGAATTATAATTATTATAATTAATATTATCATGCTATGAGGAGACTCATAGACAATTGGTTAATATTATAAAATTTAAGATTTTTCATTAACATTGCCTTTACAACAAATTAGTGTGGATATTTTAGGGTTTAAAAAAATCATTAACATGTTTAGGTATTATTCTCTCTCATAAAATAAATAAAAAGAAGCTTTGGATCTTTTGTTTGGGTATAAAGAATTTTTTTAGCAAGTTGAAAAAATAAGTTCTTAACCATGGTGGGAAGGTTGCAACTCATCTCTTTCATGTGATATATATTTCAATATTGCTAGTAGGTATAACATTAGAAACTAAAAAATTCAAAGAGTTTTTATGTGGAAAGGATGTAAGGAAGAATTTAGGTTTTCTTTTTATAAGTGGAACATGGATTGCAAAGGAAAGAATATTGGAGGAGTATGCTTATATAATTGTAGACTTATGAGTTTGGCCTTAGGGGCAAAACTTGGGTGGAGATTATTTAGAGACCAAGGAAAGAATTCGGCAAAAATATTACTTTATAAATATATATGTTTTCTTATGCAATGAAATTATTTAGGAAAAGAACACTATCCAAAGGATCGCCAACTTGGAACTTTATATCATATTGTTTGCAATTGATCAAGAAATATATTAGATTGTATTCTAGGGGATTTGTCTTGCCATTATTTATTGGAATTCATGACTTGAAAGGAATAACAATTTTTTTTAAATAAAATCTTAAAATCATGCCCAAGTTTGAAACCATATTATTGTCTTTCTTGTAGAATATTTATAGAGATGGCACTCATCATGGGAAGTCTCACGTGTGGACAAAGAGGTGGTAACAACTTGGTTACAATATTTAAACATACATGGAAGAGTCATCTACGATAATTGCATTTAAACAAAATATGTACTTCAATCTAGGTTAAAATGAAAATGTCACTTCATTGATAGTGAATTCAGATCCTAGCGATAATTTCGCTTCTATAGTAATACCAAGTACCTCTATTCCAAAACTTATAATTTTTTATTTTGTAGGATATTCTATTTGTTGCTTGGCATAGTCTAGGTTGTCTATTCATCATATTAATAAATAAAAATCACGTACAACCTAGGATAACACTTTAATTTTTTGTTTTAGAAATCAAATTGGAAGTTCATTTAGTTGCATTAGGCTAGTTTTATTTGCTGCATTTCCCCCTTGAGCCCTTGTCTTTGAAGCAAAATGAATTGTTACTTTCTTGTACCATACAAATTGGAATATAATATAGTTGAGGATTGTATTCTTGCATTATCTTGTCTTCTTTCATAGTTTTTTAGGTTAGGCTTGTAAGTTCTAGAATAGGGATCTTCAAATATAGTATAGATTTCACATGTACATACACCAAAAAAAATTGAAGGAAAGAGTATAGGAACTATTACACATCTTGAGAAGGGTTCCTAAACTTCCTCTTACAACACCAACCAACTACATATTGACTAGATTGTCATACTTGTTAATTAAACTAAGATGAGTAGGAACTTCTTGAATATGTGTACCCTTGTTAAGAGGAAGAGAAAATAATGTTCTTTGAATCTAACTCATAACCAGCATGCATTGTCCTATCTACATTGTAACCCTTTGTGAACACAACCATGCTCATTCTACATTGTACCTTTGTACTTCAAAGTAACACCACAAGTTTAAGAAAATGGCATGCATGAGAAGAAACAAAAATCCAAATTCAAATTTATTTTCCTCCAACGTTTTTTTCAAATAAAGTGTCCTAGCATATTTCTGAGGTAAGATGAAGGTGCTCATGATGCGATGCTAAAAACAAATCTACATAAAAGCTTTTATTATGATGGAAATGAGAGTGGAAAATATATGAACTCATCATATTAGTTGTAATCATGAATTAGAAATTTAGAAGAAGATCTCTTTGCCTCTTATGTTGATTATGCTTACGAAGCTTTGAAGAGTAATTCATCCTAAAACTCAAAATAAGGATCAAAGTCTCTTGAGCTAATTTTCTACATGACCAAATAACGCTCTTCCATACCCACTCTCATACCATGTTAGAATTCACACAAGTTTCCTTAAATGGACATAACTAATTCATTCACTCAAATCTTATACAAAAATCATAAAAGGATGAAAAGGAAAGAAAGAAACACAAAATTAATGTGTGCTCATAGGTACCATAAAGAATCATTGTATTATTTATGGTTAAGGATCACAACACTATGAGGCAATGGGTGGAGTGGTTGGGGGTATTTATACCAATACTAAAAAAAAATGATTACATAATTAAGTAAACCTAAGTTGACATAACAAGATTTAATTAGGTTAATTACAAAATAGATGTCTTTAACCACAATAGGATTACATAAATGAATAAATCAATATATTGTATAATAAATACCTATATGTCTGATAAAAGTACATCATACAATGTCATCTTTGGCCATAAGTCAAATTACACTTTCAATAATTAACGCATCAATAAAGGACAATTCATATGTATGTCATTATCAATTAATATACACTTTGAAACTTATGAAATTTGAACCGCCACATTTTCATACAAGCTATCTATCTTATTTAATATAATAGATTTCCAACCCACAAAATATTGTATAAAGAGATATATATTGTGATTTGTAAAAAATATATGAGCAATGTACACAATGATATAACCTTATATATTCTCAAATATTACCTAAATTATACTCTATTTTTTGAGAAATAGCATCATCCTATAATTTGTCTCATATTTTTGTGTTCTGATTATACTTTAATATTTGCTTGAATTGCACTCTCTCTTGATTATTATTAAATTGAAACTTTGAGCTTCAAACCATACACATTATAAAATAATTTAGCATAGGTCTTAATCAATACATAATAAAATGTAAAATGGATAAAAAATTAACATGAACTTTTAACAAATAAATCAATAATGTGATTATGGTTTTAAGCATCCTTATTTACTTGAAGATATATGAAAAGGTATCAAAATATAATGAAAGTGTCATAACATAACCCAAACCTCATTTTATATCCAACATTAAATAGTTATAAAAGGAGACTTAAGATCTAGTTGTTAGTGCAACTAAGTGTAATAGATGAAGATAAAATGAGTTTAAATAAGGAAATCATAGGTAAACATAAAGCTTTATATTTTCAAAGTTTGTGCATACCCATATGATTCATTATAGGGTGGAGAAGGTAAGGATAACACACCCATGTCACTTTCACAATACCAAAATCCCCTATCATTTTTCACCTCCTTGGGTAATATTTCATCTATATTCATGTTGGATCTCCATCCTGCTTTTACTATCATTTTGTAATTAAGTTTTTAATATCAAATCCACTTTATCCTTAAAAATTTATCTTGTAAATAACTAAAAAGGCAAATCATGTATTTGAGATAGTAGATAAAATTATCTATAGCTATCATGCGGCTGGGTAAAGGTGAAACATAAATAGTTTCTATGGATTGATGTGATTTATAATAAGGATTTAATATAAACTTATGGATTACCTATGTGATATGAATCTCTTAAATTAAAATAGAATAAAATAAATTAAGCTTCACAATGAAAATCATGGTATTGAAATAGTTACCACATTCCCTAGTTATATATAACTCAATTCAAGGATAACAGTTTGTACTAAATGTAATAATGAAAAATCAAGATGTATACCCTTTTATACTAGCATAAAAGAAATTTACAATAAAAATTGTCTATTATACCAACCATAATTTTAGTTATTATTAATAAATATCAACACTGATTTCCAAATCTCTAAGTATAATTAAGTGATTAGTTTAAATCTATGAAAAAATAAATTTAATTTAAAAATTAAAATCCAAAACTATAATAATTTAAATTAATATCATATTTTATATTGATTCCATTCCATATGATAACCTAAATAACACTATATAACACTCAATTTTTTTAATATTAAGATTATAAAAACTTTAAACTTCACTTATTATGTATTAAAACTTATTTTAGATAAAATAATTCGAAACACCTGACGACATGAAAATTTTAAAATTATAAAATTATACATATCAATCACAGTTAACAAAATATCTACAGGATAAAGGATGATAAAAAGGTATTGCATACCTCTGATTAGAGGCCACTTAATTGTGTTTTTTAATGAGCCAAATTAAAATTAAATAGAAAAAAATTACATTGATTTTAAGAAAACATCCTAAATGTTTCCCCTCATAACAAAATTCACCGAAAAAGCAGATGATGACATGTTTTCTTTGAGTCGTTTGGCGAGAAGACGACACGCACGAAAGAGAAGTTTGGTGCGAAGACACATTTCACGATACTTGTCGACGAACAGTGCGTCGTCCCTCTCAGCCGATTCAACATAACTTTCTGCAACGCTCCTTCTGCGAAATTGTTTTGGATGATGGCACCCACTAGAATGTTAAATTTCATATCATCTGTACGCCACTTATAAGATATTAGAGTTTGGAATATAACTATAACTGTTGCAAACTGTCTTACAAGGAAGCATAATCAGGGGGAAATGGCATCGGCTCAGTTCGGTGGATCATCTGAAAATACATACGGTATTCCCTCAGTCATCGTAGACGTGACTATCAATAAACCTGAAAAATCTCTTGGGGCGGATCATATTGACCATGGCAGCGGAGGAGGAGGAGGAGATGATATCCTTACTCCTGAGGATATAGAGGCACTAGAATTCGCACCACACGGTCCTATTTCTGGATACCCACAAGGAGGAAATTATGTATTGACGAGGATGAATCTCAATCCTGATATTGGAAAAGATATTACAAATGTTATATCATTAGGGCTCCGGCATTCGGCTAGAGTTGATAGTCAAAACAGTGTGGGTGACGTTGATGACGTGGGGTTTGGTGGGATAAGAGAGACGATGCCGAGTAATCAATATTCCCTTTTTTCAGAATCTGTGGATATCGCTCCCCCCGGCCCAGGGCAGGAGGAAAGTAAAGCTCTAATGGATTCTATGGAAGCGGCGGGAATTGTACCAAACGTTCTGGATAGATTCTCTGCAACAACAAGCCTCAAAGTTTTGTATGGGGATTTTCTTGTAAGTGTGATGTATGCCTTTGTTATAGACTTCCACTCTATCCACAACTCTATTTTGATCCATTTCTTGTTGTATTACTATTTGGCAATGGAATAAGCAGGTCAATAATGAAGCACAACTGCGAGCGGAGCAGGTGAAAAGGCGCCCTAAAATAGAAATAGGAGGAGCCTTGGTGATGCCGGGGAATCAGTACTGTTGCGTTCTAGTGGATCCCGATGCTACCGATGGTGTCAATCAAGAAAAAATACAGTGGCTGGTCATCAACATTCCCGGTCCTAAGGATTTGGTGGCAACTGGTGCTAACCCACACGCTATATATATATGGATAGATATATAGATAATGTGTCTATTGCCAGAGCCGTTTTCAGTTAATTGCGTAATGATTGTATGGTGGAATGATAGGGACGGAGGGCAAAGGAGAAACCGTGGTTGAATATGAAGCTCCAGAATTCGATTCTGCCGATGTTCATCGATGGGCATTTGTGTTATTCAAACAGCAGTGAAGACTCGACCAAACGTTGCGAGGCACGTTGCCGTCGATAGCGTCTGTAAGGCTTATGGCTGCCACTCATAATCTCATCCCTGTGGCTGCTCTCTATTTCACTGTTCAAGCTTAGGGAAAACATGTTTCATTTTATTTCTCTTTTACGTCAGTATGCAATGTAACATATCAAAGTTCTAATCTTAGTTTGAATCTTCATCTCTTCTCCTAGTTCTAATCTTAGTTTGGTTCTCTCTTTCTTCTTTGGATTGACTGTGATAGTAGTAGAAAGGACTGTGGATAACCAATCCACAATTCCCTATTTGTGTTCTTCATATCTTCTCCTGTCTCCTGTTTACTTCTCTTTCTTCTCCATTTGTGTTCTTCATATCTTCTCCTGTCTCCTGTTTACTTCTCTTTCTTCTCCAACCAATTCCCTATTTGTGTTCTTCATATCTTCTCCTGTCTGCTGTTTACTTCTCTTTCTTCTCCAATGAAATTTTGCCATTAGAAGTTGAGCAAATACTTATTCTCTTTGAAATTGTTATCTTTGTTATCTGGTACCTTAAATATTGAATTTAGAATGTTTTTTTACCTTAAATATTGAATTTAGAATGTTTTTTTATTTGACTTCAAATTCTCAATTCTCGTTATTCTTTCTTGCACATAACTCATCTGTTTTGGATATTTCATCTATATAAAATGTTGCATGCTTTAGTAATCAAAGCTGAATAAACATTTATCAGAGAATATTATTTATTTTGATTTTTTTTAATATAATTTGGTAGAAATAAGAGGACAAGTATCAAAGGTTTCAATCGATCATCAAAGTAAATCGTATTATTAAAAAAAAAACTAAACTAAACAAACCCATACTATTACAATCACTATCACTATTTTTTTATCACTAGTGATATCGGATTGAAGCAATTATAAATTATAATTTTTTAAATTTTTTTATTAAAGGTTTCGATCAATCATCAAGGCAAACCATTTAAAAAAAAACACTATTACAATCACTTCCACACTATTACAACCATTATCACTATTTTTTATTTTATTTTTTATTTATTTAGGATTGTTTGTTATTTAGGATTGAAGCAACCCTACCCTTTGATACATCATCACCACCGCATAAAAACAAAACAAAACTTGGAAGTGATCTTACAACAAGAAAAAAGAAATCTTGAATATAATTTGAAATAAAGTGATATTAGAATAACAAAACTTAAATATAATTTAATATAATATTCATAATATTAACCTTCTACTCATATAACTAATTTTAAAAAATTATTCAATTTTATTTATTTTAATATAATTTTAATATAAAATTTATAAATATACAATCTTATCGAAAACTCATAGATCTATGAATATATTTTCCTCTACGAAACTCTTCATAGATAAAGCAAACTTATATTAAATAAATTAATAGATTATAATGTAACAGTTCTTATTCCTTATATTAAAAAACTAAACTATGCATATATGTTTAAAGATAATTAACTATATGATTTGAAGGTTAATTAATTATATTATAAAAAAATTGAAGAAAAATGAAAAAATATGATTAGAGAAGTAAAAGGAGGAAAGAATATGAATTTTGATTTTTTATGTTTTTCTTTAGTTCTCCTTGCTTACTTGGTTAAATGTTTTAGTTACCATAGAATTTTTATAAATAATAATTTGGAGTTACTTGGTTAAATGTTTTAGTTACCATAGAATTTTTATAAATAATAATTTGGAGTTGTACGAGGATTTGTTTACAGTATTAGGAGATATTTTATTTAGCTTTTACACATTTTTAATTGAAATGTGCCTTTTCATTACATATTATTATGGATTTTTTCTTTTTATTTTATATTCAATTATTAAAAAAAAAAATTATATTAATTAAGATTAATCATATAAAAAGTAGTGGAATTAGCACACCCCACAAACCATAACAGCTACTAGGCAATAAAAGCAGTCTAAAAAATAGTTCTATACGTTGCTACGAGCAATCATTAAACAAAAATCCCAAGACATAATTAAATGAGTGGAACGAAATTTATCTTCTTCACTAACAATTGTCATCAGAAGATACGAGGGCAGTCCATTCTTCATTTGCATAACCGCCATCCAAAGTCCATTGAGGAGGACCTTGGTTGACTCAGCTTGGAATGCTTGGTAGAATACATGTTGCTCGTAAGTTACGACCTCTTCTGCCTCTAGATAACTTCTCCTTTCCCAGGAAAATGCTTGGTAGAATACATGTTGCACGTAAGCTATGGCTTTTGTTGCATCTAATAGTTATACTTGAACAAACTCTATGCTTCAAGCATTGGGATTCAGGTTTTCATCAGCACAATTCGAATGAGGACTTGTCAGGATTCATAATATCCATGACATCCTCAAAATCACTTGGCTCCCATTCGGATGCCCTTCAAGTATAGTTCGAAATAACTCCCGACCGTTCCTTTATTTTGCTTTGAAAACAGTTTCATATATGTATTAACAACTTGAACTATCTATCTTCCGGGAGGTTCTTTTAAAGGGCGCCCTCTCTAATCTGGAAAGCGAATAGTTTTATATACGTATTAACTCTTTATCTTTTAATGCGAGGCGGAAGGGAAGCCTTTTTAAATTAACTCAGAGAGGGGAAGGGAAATCGAAAAAATAATAAGAAATAAATAATAATAAGAAATCGAAAAACGATAAGAAATCTTATCGTTAATAGTATTTGTAGATTGGGGAGGATGAAGGTTAATGATAAATAAGAGTCCAAGTCCAGAAATACGAGCTTGGGCTAAACATATATGTATGTCTGCTCATAAAGCACGTAGAGTAATTAATCAAATTCGTGGTCGTTCCTATGGGCAAGCACTATAGTGAACTGAAGGAATTAGCACCTCCATTAAAATTACCCTTGCATTTGGCAACACTTGTCAAAGCTTAGGTCCAAGTTGTCTTTCGAGGGGCTTCGAGAATGATAAAATTTAAAAGCTTGTTCCTTCGCAATCGTGGAGTATGTGGGCGCCACCGATGAAAAAGTTGGCATGGTAGTGGGACGAGCCTTCGCAACAATCAAGGCCCAAAGAGAAGTTAAAAAAGGTGGTGATTGAGTAACTACAAGGGTGGTTGGAGTAGCATTTGATATCCCTACAGCTTGCATGGAAAGCTACATGTTAGCAACAACCATCGTGATGGCTTTAGAAGACTGCACAAAGATAGTGGGGGCTTTAATAACCTAGGTATCAATGGGCCTGGTCTGAGTAGGATGCATAGAGGGATTGGCCTGCTCAGAGTGCTTAGAAGCATGATTTTTTTGGGTAGTAACCATTTTCCAGTCACCTTGGCATTCTTGGGTCCTGCTAGACTGAGCTATGAGGGCAGTCGAAGGGGGTTGGGTCTGTTTGAACTTCCACTCCATTAGTGGGCAATCTCGAATCTTGTGAGCAGCAGATTGGCAATGATAACAAGTATTTGGTAAATTGATATAGGTGACAGGTTGCCTAATGGAGGTATCACCAATCTAGATATCTATGAAATCTGGTAGGTCTTTGGTGAGGTCGACTTTGACACAAGCTTGCTTGGTAGGGCGAGCTGAGAAAAACCGTTTAGGCTCAAGACATACAAACTTGCCGAGGGAGGGAACAAGCATTTGCAAAAAAATCCAAAAAGGGACAGGTAAGAACTTAATCCACATAGGAACTTCCAACTCAGCTTTGTCATTAGTTGTGAAGTCACGAGTGTAAGATTGCAAAAATTAATTGGGAATTTCTCACTGTCCAGGGACCTTTGGCTAACACTTTTTGAGCTTGAGCAAGATCAGGGAAGAGAAAAAAAAAATAACCTTTGGTGATACTCTGAACATTCTCAACTATCACACCATGCAAACCGCAAGGGCTCTGCTAGGGTTTGGGTCTACCGTCATGCGTAAATGGCTATCTCAGTTGCTATTGATCCGATTGGGAAGAGCAATGGTGCTAGGGAAGAAACCAAGAAAGTTTATCTCAAAATTTTTTCAGAAGGTAAGAGTACTATCCTTGTTGTTTCCATTCCCTTACATGAGTTTCATAATTCTTACCACTGGTTTGAGTCACATGCCCTTATCAGGTATTTTTTGGGTAGAATTCCCAATGATACCCTTATTATGTCCTAGGTGCAACAACTCAAACCCTAGTAGAGCTATTTTTTCTCTAACTTTGCCTTAAGATATTTTTAAGTGTGTCAATTAAGGGGTTATCATAGATTATATTGTAACATGTTATTGTATCAAAGCATGTTCAGACTTGCATGAGATTTGCTAGACTTATGTATTTTTTAATGTAAAAATTGTTAGCATATAATCTAATTTTCACAATAATATTAAGATTAAATTTTTCACAATAAATTATATACACAAGTAATCCAAGGCATTAACTCAACCAATTAGAATCCTTAACTTTAAAGGTTTGACTCTTGCCAAGGATATATGCTTAAATTAGTCAATTTGATGTAATATCATTTTGTGGCGGTGATGTAATAGATTAGTTTTTTTTTATGATATACACAAGTATTCAAGCAAGATTTTTATATTTTCATGAGTAACTTAATTTTTTATCACTAGTTTGTTTTTCTTGTTCTATTTTATATTCAATTATTTTTCCTTATCAATTTTTTTCTCTTTTTCTGAAGAGATTTATGAGTGTGTCAATTAAGGGGTTATCATAAATTATATTGTAACATGCTATTGTATCAAAGCATGTTCTCCTGAGGCTTGCATGAGATTTTCTAGACTTACATATTTTTTAATGTACAAATTGTTAGCATATAAGCTATTTTTCACAATAATATTAAGATTAAAGTTTTCACAATAAATTGTATACACAAGTAATCCAACGCATTAACTCAACCAATTAGATTCCTTAACTTTAAATTTTTGACTCTTGCCAAGGATACATGCTTAAAATAGCCAATTTGATGTAATATCATTTTGTGGTGGTGATGTAATAGATTAGTTTTTTTTTTATGATATACACAAGTATTCAAGCAAGATTTTTATATTTCATGAATAACAAACTTAGTATTCTAGTACGAATGAAGTTTTGAAACTTTCAATACATGAATCTTATATGCTTGCTCTACATAGCCTTTACAAAGACTCTTCACATTTAAACTTTAAAAAACTATTTATCTCTTTAAACATCTAGGATATATGAGTCTTCATATATATCATAAGAGAAATATATTTTATTGACTCCTAATAATGACAAACTTCTAATTACTACTAAATGAGAAGCTTTAAACAACTCATATTTAGAAGACTCTTTTCACACATGTTTACAAAGTATTTACAAAATATTTACAAGATTCTTGTAACGTACTTGCAAGATACCAAATAGTGTAATAGAATCAAACACAAACAAGTTTGTATACCAAGTATTTGATAGAAATGTTGTATATTTGTTTACTAGAACATATGGAAATATAGTATAAAGTAGCAAAACCAACTCTACATGGCTTTGGCGGCATGTAGATTTTACATATATAAGATCCTTAGTAAGGATATGTTAATCAACAGCCCTGGGCTGATTTTTGTAAAAGGTTTTGGGTCAACCTGTAAAACCCGGTATTAATCTATAGTATCTTATCTACCAAAAAAAAACTCTACAATGGAAAATAAAAGCTTAAATACTTGCTAGAGACCATCAAATAGCAATTTGAAGATAGTACATAGTTATAAGAAGAGAATATAAATTTGAAGTTAAAACTTGAAGAGAAAGAAGAGATACTTAATGTAGTTGTAAAGAAGTTTCTTGAGATTAAGAGCCAATGTGTTGAAATTATTGTATTATACATGACTCAATCCCATATGTAGGAATCAAATATCTGCAATCAATGGAGAATTTGCAAAAAAAAAAAAAAGGATTTCCAAAGAGTTGTTGTTCCCACTCAAAGCCAAGTGTGAAGATATGGATAAAAAAGATTCTCTATCATGGTTCTACCAAAGAATCTAGCACTATGATAGAAAACAGTATGGTAAGCAAAATTGATTCTAATTTTGTATATTTGAACAAATGTAGTAATTTATTTGTAACATTTGAGATGCTTACTAAATGAATATGGTTCAATATTTTAAAGTAATATGGGCTATCAAGTCTAAGGAATTAAAAAACATGGTTAAGGAAAGAGGGATCCTATTGAGTTGTTCTCTTGGCCTCAATATATGGGTTTTAGATACTATGGAAAAGAGGCATTTTCCATGAAGAATCTAGACTTGCATTTTAACATGCAAGAGGAGACAACACCATTATCCCACCTTTGCATAAAAGAGAAGTGTAACCATAAAATAAGAAGAGAAACAAAGTATATTGCAAGCTTTAGACAAGGAAATCACAAGAAAACATGCATCATTTAAAATATTTTTAAACATCAACCTTATAGCTTTACATTTCACTACAATTAGTGTGGAAGGGAATAACATATATCTTATTTTTGTTGGGATATTCACCCTTATGAATATTTTTGGGAAAAAAAATCATGAAAAAAACATGTGTAGGAAGATCTTGGTTTCTAAATGCATGAAATAGAACTATAGAATAAATACAATGGTTGAAGAAGATTCTCATCATTTTATTTCAAATCTCATGAGGTTGGAATATGGTTGGATCAGTTTGAGTAAATGGAATATGATAATTATAGGTTTCAAAACCATATTTGCATTTAAATTATCCATTTTAAGGAATTAATAACAACCCTCATGTTGTTAAGTCAAACTGGTGAGCCATTCATCAAGTTTGTTCTAACCAATTATGTTGGTTTTTTTTATGTTGTGCAATTTATGTTAGTTGCAAGTTCAAATAGTGTAAGCACATTGTTTGTGAAATAAATGGTAATATAGATTTGATGTATTTGAGTATTTCATCCATAATAAATTTATCAAACCAGTTAATAAGATGGTGGTTAGGGGTTAACCAATCGTATTTTTCAATGAGAAGTCGTTTGCAAGCAATGAAAATCCAACTATTTTCTTTATTTAGATATTTTGTCTCATGGTTGGTGATGATATTTCATTTATTGGAATCAAGTTTGATATTTATATTGACACTCAAAGATAATATAATCAATGTATATTCCATGGATTTAAATGTGGTAAGGTATGGGATCCAAAACTGCATTTGCATGAATGATATTTGTCTACTAACCTACTATATTCATTCTATGCTCAATGGGTGTTTTTATCAATTGGTGAACTTACTCTTTTTGAATTTTTAGGAAACAAAAGAGGTTAAGAAAAGAGGAATAAGAGTTCATTGAAAATCTATTTAATAGTTTTTTTTTTATATATAGGTTCATTTTAAATCCTAATTTTAGATTTCTTCATAGAGTGGAGTTATTCATATATTAAAAATTAAATTTGAGAAGAGGAGAATTGGTGTCCACCTTCATAAGATATTACTAGAGTGGAGAATTATTGATTATTTATTTGCATGTTATTTCATATTTTCTTGTAAGAAGAAATGTTTCTATTAACAATAGAAAAAGTAGATAAATTTTCTATTTTGGAGAAGATCTTGACATTTATCTTTATGTAATTAGATTGTACAACATAAGACTTTTATGCTTAACATTTTTAGTTAAAACACATTGTAGCAAGTCTACCATTTTATTAAACAAGGAGAAAAGATGGACTAATTTTTTTTTGTGAAGAGTCAATTTATGCTAGTTATGACAAGTTTGTGTTTCTAGTTAAGTGGGCTTTTTTAGTGCCTATATTTTAGAAGAAAACTTCATACTAGATCATACCTATTATCTCATTAGGTAATATTCATGATAATATACTTTTGATGAAGATAAATCATTTTGTGGAACATTCATATTCTATTGTTTGTAGATTTGATTTATTATCCACTTTGTTGTGAACATATAAACTCTTTTGTTAATGATCTATGTATCCCAAACAAAGGGATAATATTTGGATATTTAGAATTCTTGTCCATTGGAGGATAAAAAATCATGTGAAAGTTTGATGGATTAACACATGGCATTGGTATTTGGTTGTAGTTTTGTCATTTCATGGGAAGCATGTTGTATTTGAATATGGTTATTGGATAATAATTATTTTCATGTAGTTTACTTAGTTCAGATTGGATAATAGTAATAAAAAATCTTTGTTATGTGCTCAAATCCATCCTACAATGATACATTTTAGTAAAGGAAAATCACATGTGTTTCATCTTCTTCCTAGCAATGGTTTCCTAAATATTTGTTAGTCTTTTCCTAAATTATTTATTTGTTCAAAGGAGAAGTTCAAGTTTTAGAGTGGTGAGGTTATGAATTTGACATTATTTAATTACATTTATGTGGTGATTTATAGGTTGAATATGTAATTTGCATGTCATAATTTAGTTTGAATTCCAATACAAGGTCATGAAATGTTGGCATGAATTTCTAGTTGTGTTGCTTCCTTAGATTCATTCATCATTGTGTTTATATCAATTTTCCATATTTACATCACATTTAGATTAAACATCATTCTTATTAGTTGTTGAGTGGATAACAAGTTATTTGAATGAACTCTTGGGGACAAAGATCCTCCCATTGGTAAGATGATTTTAGGATTGAAATCTAATTAAAAAAAATATTTTTATTTTTGGGTTTAAAGAGGAATGAAAAATTAAAAGGCCACTAGAGAAGAACTTAAAGAGGAAAAGGAATGACTTTTGACCTATGAGCTCCTTTTCTTACCCCTTGTTGGAAAAACATAAATAGGGGATGTTGCTTCATTTTCTTTCCATTGGCTAGGCAAGATATTTTGGGTGTAATTTGGAGTTGCATGAGGTTTTGTGTGTCCCCCTCTTTTCTCTTAGAGAAACTTTGTTTAGGTCATGGACATTGGACTCTCAATTTCATTTTAATAATATAAGCTACAACATATTGTTGTGGATTTACTTCCCTAGGAGGTTTTTCCTCACATAAATTATAGTTACCTTCTTGTTTCATGGGGTTTAATTTCATTACTATTCATTATTGTAATTAATTGCTTTTTCCCTATGCAATTTCTAGCTATGTTATATGTTGTTTTGTTATGTCAATTAAATGCTTTTATGTTGTCTAAATTTGTTTAAAGAGAGATATACATAACTAATCCAATTGATGGGATATCAGGAATCATTATGAAATTTACTTCTCATAACATATACAAATTATCTAAATTCAATAGTTTAGATAACTTAAGGATGGCCTAAAAAGAATATTTTCATGAACAAATTAGAGATGATATTTTTAGGAAAATACATATTATTTTTCCTTTCCAATACAAATTATGGTATTTTGAAGTATTTAAATAATATATTATTCATTAACATTATCATATTGTAGAGGGGAAAAACTATCCTACCACGTATAATTTTTGGCTAGATTCGCTGAGAGCCGAGGTGACCATGGGGGTGTGTTATATTCTCTACACTCGAGGACACAAAGGAATGGATTCACCAAGAACGATTTTAGGACTTGCTCCAAGTTTAGGGTGGAAATGTTTAATGTGTCACCTAAGAAATCACCTGTGTTTGACCTTTTTATACTAAACTATGGAAATGAAAGAAAACACACAAGATGTAAGAAGACAATGTCTAACCCTAATATGATTCTTGATTCAATGATCTAACCCTAGGTTGCAAAAAATGAAATATTTTTCTTTGAGCAAGGGACCAAGTGAAATGCACAAACAAGAATAAACCCTAAATGCAAAATTATATACCTTTTTTCTCTTTTAAATGCCCAGAAAACAATCAATTTTTATTTATTTATTTATAACCTAGGTGTGCATAGAAAAAATAAAATTAAATAACACACAACCTAATATCTTTGTCAAGGGAACTTATCTGATCTGATGTTTGATACAAGCTTTATCTTATGTCCAATATATCCCACAACTTCATATCTACAAAATATCTTCACAAAAATTATAGAAAATATGGTTAGCATTTGGGGGCCTGCTCATACCACTATAATACTAAGCTTGGAGGCACAACAATTAAGCCCCCTAGGTAATTTTAGTTGATTGTTCGTAATAAAAATGAGCTTTGACATTTGGAACAAACACAATAGAATATGACAACATCGAACAATGAATAAAATGCAGTATAATGGATACATATCTTGAACAAGAATGCAAATTGGAAACTAGGGTTTGGGGATAAATAATTGCCCCAAGCTAATCTATTATGAAATGCAAGTGAAACAAAATGATAATAGTAAGAACAAAACATAAAATAAATATGAAATAAAATGTAGAGGGTACACAAATAGAAACCCTAGGGTTTTGAGATAAACAGTCATCCCAAAACCTAACTAGACAAAATTCGTGCCCTCTAGGATATCGAGCATGGATCTGTAATAGAGCAAAAATGAATGTAGAACGCTTGATGGGTAAAAGTAGAGCATTCATAGAATTTGTACCCTATATTAAATTGGGCACATATTCACACAAGAGGGTTTAAAACCCTAAAATAGAGATCAAAATGCAACAAAACATAAACTAGAATGAATGTGCGAACTAATGAATGCAAAGAAACAACCTGGTGATCTCGTGGAAGAAGTAAGAGCAAAGGTGGAAGACCTCTCCTCCCTCAAGAAGAAATTTTTTTGTCAAGGATTTCTCCACTTGTCAAATCACAAGGAACACACCAACAATAGAATACCAAAGCACCAATATCACTAGAAGACAAGAGAACTCTAATTTTGTATTAAATATTTGATAGCTTGATTATGAAAGGAACTTGGGTCACTGGGGTGAAAAAGGGGATCCAATCCCTTTATTTATAGAGGGTTTAGAGGGTTAAAAGGTAGGAAAAATAAAATTTAACCTTTATTAGGCCGACACCCTAAAAGGGTCAACTTAAAATTTAGGTTTTTGAAGAAAAACCTTAAATTTTTCAAATTCGCACCCCATAAATTATCAGGCACAAATTTGGTCAAGGTCAATAAAAGCAAGGAAAAACACAAGGGGTCAAACTTGCTCCTAAAAATTTTGAGAACCTCTCAAAGGAACCCAAGGAAAAATGACTTATTTGGGTGGGTCAATTTTTTGTGTTTACAATTTGCCCCCTCTTTGATGCATTTATGGCCTAATAAATGCGTCAAAGAAATATGTAGACACTTATGGGTGAAAATGACAACAAGCAAAAGAAAAAAATGGGTGGCCAATTTAGAAGAAACAGGTTGTGTAAAAATAGTGTCGTTCCAAAAAATTTGAATATTTGACACGTAAATCGACGTATTAGGGACATTAATACCTCTCAAGACAAGGTGCCTTCTTGAGTTTTAGGAGGAATGTAAAATTGCTAAGAAAACTCAAAAATGCAAACTCAAAATAAAAGAAAGCAGTAAACAAGAAAATAGGCATCAAAAGGAGGAAAGAGGAGAATAGGCATGAAAATGACCTGTGTAGTTTTGACTATCAAACTCGTTTCGGCCATATCTCACTCATCCGGACTTGGATTGAGCTAAAATTTTGAGGGTAGATGCCTGAAAAACCCTAGAACGTCTCCACCAATTTTCATATCATTTGGAGCAACACAGATCCTAGCGCATCCCTATGTGTGAACAAGATATTTGGCAAGCGGCTATGCGAGGGTTTCATCTGGGTTGAGTGCAAGCAGCTCCAGAGGTTGGTTTTTAGGGCCTTCGGGCCCTAGCGGCCAATATTTTTGTGGTTTATGCTCAATATTTTAGCAAGAAATGTTGTAGGGGATCCAATATGGGTTAGAAATTTATCTTTCAATAGATCATACTGTGAACTTGAGTGACAACGACTTCCAATTTGCTGCACAAAAGAAAAGTGAAAACCATACCTTTCCACGACATCTAGGGCAAGGATTAAAGAGATCACGAAACAAGTTTCAAGTAGTTGATCAAAAAATGGCTCATATCTCAAGTGAATCTGGTGCTAAGGTGCACCCACAAAATAATTCTACTGTGAAAACCCCTATCAAGGGTAAGAATTTCGAAGACTCAGTCCCAAAAATGAATTTTAGGGATGCCCTCCATGGTGGACAACCTCATCCCAATGCTAATATCAATCTTAGGGCTTCCCATAAACCTCTAAGAATG
Organism: Wollemia nobilis; assembly: GCA_028583015.1. Lineage (NCBI taxonomy): Eukaryota > Viridiplantae > Streptophyta > Pinopsida > Araucariales > Araucariaceae > Wollemia > Wollemia nobilis. The sequence continues at coordinate 46,735 of JAQPPZ010002347.1, forward strand.
CCTAAGATTGATCCCAGGAAAATGGAGTCAGGATGTCTTAAAGCGGTTGATGGAACTCCTATTGTTAAGCTTGATATGGGTAACATTCAGACTGGCATTGAAGATTTGGAAAAAAGAGGACTAATTTGTTGGTTCATGGGTTTTCGTCCGAGTCTATCTGCTTTCAAAGTTTGGGCTGCAAAAAGCTAGAAAACTAAAGGTGAGTTACAAATCTCTATTTATCCAAATGGTTATTTTCTTGTTTTATTTGCTAATAATGAAGATAGAGAGAAAACTTTTCAAGGGGGTCCTTGGTTTTTTGGAAGGGCGGGGCTTTTCATGAAGCCCTGGCATACTAAATTTAAAGCCGAAGAAGAGATGCCTTCTATAGCTCCCGTGTGGGTTAGACTCTTTGGCCTCCCTATTGAATTTTGGAATCCTACTATTTTTTCTTCAATTGGAAACTCTTTAGGAACTTTTATGATGATTGTTGATTGTACTCAAAATTTTGAACATATTATTTATGCTCGGATTTGTGTTTTAATGGATTTTGACAAACCCCTACCTAAAAATATCACATTACAATTTGGGGAAGACACTTGGGAGCAAGTAGTGGACTATGAGAACATTCCTTTTCGTTGTAGAATTTGCCATGAATATGGTCATTTGGCCGATGCTTGCCCAAATAAAATTCTTGATCAAAAGAAAGAAGATATAAACTCAACGAGTTTCCAAATACCTAAGAAGAAGAACACTAAAAAAAAACCAGTTATGAAGGATCAATCAAAGTCATCTGCTAATATGTTTGAAATCCTTTCCACAAATGATGTCCCAAGTGAGGAAGAGGAAATAATGGAAACTAAAATCTTAGAAACACAATTTAAATATGAAGGGAAGAACTCAGAGACAAACCAACAAATCAAAGGTTTTCAACAGAAAAAAAGGAGAAAATTTACACAAGAAAAACAATCTTTCAAATGTCAAAACTTCAAATAATGCAGGTCCCAATATAGACTCCGTTGAACCATCTAGTAAAATTTTGGCTGTGTACGAGCATTCTTCAAGGTTAGAAGCCATCTCAGATTCAATTGGAATAAGTCAAGAAACAGGGAAAAAAAAATTGAAGATGGATTCTAATCAAAAAGCAAGTCGCAAGACCAATCAATATCATATGGTAAAAGAAGGTGAAAAGCTTGTAGAGGAAGGTAAGATTAATGCCCTTCCCAACTTTTTTAGCCCTGGTATTAATGAAGATCATCACTTGGAATATTAGAGGACTCAAAGGGAGTCTTTCAAAACAAAATGAAATTAGAAGAATGATTCAGATAAATCATCCACATCTTGTTTTCCTTCAAGAAACAAAGATGTCAATGGAGGATATGGACTCAATTGCCAGTAAAATTTGGCCAGCTGGAAAAGTGGTTTCCCTCGGTTCCCAAGGGACTTCGGTGGCATTGCTTGTCTTTGGGACCCAAAAGAGGTAGTTATTCACCATATGGTTGGCAGTTGGGGTTTGTTGGCTATAGCTATTCAAAGTAGACATTCCAACCAAATTATGCTCTGCATTACTGTTTATGCTCGAACTTCTTTGGAGGAAAAAAGAAGACAGTGGAAGGATATTACTCATATTATCTCTCATTTTCCTGAAGCTTGGATCTTGATCGGAGGAGATTTCAATACCATCCTCTCTCTGGATGAGAAAAAGGGGGGAAATAGAAATTTGGACAAAAGCACTGACCTCATGAGCGAATATATTGCAAACCTCCATCTTGTGGATATCCAACCAGATAATGGCCTTATGACTTGGTCTAACAAAAGCAAGGCTTAGCTTGTAGAGATGGATGGGTTTGTTTTTTCTCACAAAAATTTCTTAATCCATGGTCACATTCCTAAGGAGTGAAGACTCTTAATAATGTTTTGGATGGGATCAGGCAGGGGAAAGAAAGTGGAAAACCAATGTGAGTTTCTCTCCTTTTCATTTTCAATTAATGTGGCTTAGAGACATTTCCTTCAGACCTCGTGTGCAACAATGGTGGAAGGAAGGTAAACCTAGGCATGGGACTAAGATGTTCTGTTTTGCCAAAATACTGCAATACATTAAATCCAAAATCAAGACTTGGAACTGGAAAGAGTTTGGGGATGTTCATAAAAAAACATGAAGTTATTGCTCATCTTGAAAATTTGAATAAGAAAATCCGTTTAGATGGCCTCACAGAGAAGAGAAGTGCAGATGAAATTAAACTCACAACTCAATTAGAGGAATGGGAAAAAAGAGAAGAAATCTTATGGAAGCAAAAATCTAGAATTCAATGGCTCAAAGAAGGAGATCGAAACACAAATTTCTTCCACAAATCTCTTCTAGCTCGAAGATCTCACAACTTTATTTCTTCCTTAAAATCAGATTCTGGAGATGTTGTTTATACTTGGGATGGCATGAACTCTATTGTTGTTGATTACTTTTCCAATATTTTTGTTGCTACTCCTCTTGACTCAGCTTCACAACAAAATGTTCTTCAAGCAATCCCTTCTCTTATCACTTCGAAGGAGAACTCTATTTTGACTGCTCCTGTTACTATCAATGAGCTTCAACAAGTAGTTTTTAAAATGCAAAAAGGGAAAACCCCAGGTCCTGATGGTTTTCCCATTGAGTTCTACCAAGAGTTCTGGGATATCCTTCATGTTGATTTATTAGAGGTGGTGGAAGAAGCCAAGAAAGCCAAAGAAATTTTGAAGGTTATCAATAAAACTTATATTACTCTTGTTCCAAAAGCTCAAGAGGTTGATCATATCTCAGCTTTTAGACCTATTGCTTTATGTAATGTTCTTCTCAAAATCATTACTAAAATCATGGCTAGAAAGGTTGAAGCCTCTTTTGCATAAGATTATTTCCCCAGAGCAAGGGGGTTATGTGGAAGGACGTCAAATAGTAGATGAGATAGTTCTTGCTCAAGAAGCCATCCATTCCATGGATATGCAAAAATCTCCTTCCATGTTCATTCGGTTAGACTTATCCAAAGCTTATGACAGAGTGGATTGGCACTTCCTTATCAAAGTTTTGAGGCAATTTGGTTTCTCTAAGGATTGGATGGATTGGATTATGGGATGTATCTCTTTAGTTTCCTACTTAGTTCTTATCAATGGCAGGCCTTCTCAATCATTCCCAGCTTCCAGAGGTATTAGGCAAGGTGACCCGCTATCCCCTTATTTATTCATCATTCTTGTTGAATGCTTGGGTAGGACTATAACCAAAAAGAGGGAAAACAAAACCCTTGAGGGAGTTACCATTGCTCATGGAGCTAGACCTATCTCTCATATTCAATTTGTGGATGACTCTACTCTTTTAGGTAAAGCTACAATTAAGGAAGCTTCTAATATTAAGCAAATCATTAGTTGTTTTTCTAAGGCTACTAGGCAGTTGATCAATGAAGACAAATCTAAAGTTATTTTCTTTCACTGCTCTACTAGACAGGAATCCATGGTCTTGGATAAATTAAGATATAAGAAGACCTCCCTTCCAATCACTTATTTAGGTATTCCCATAAATATTCAAAGGCAAAAAAATAAATATTGGAATTGGTTGTTGGACAAAGTCAAGAAGAAAATTGGAAAGTGGACCAACAGGTGGCTTTCTTCGGGGGTAGAATCACCTTGGTAAAATCAGTCCTTCAAGCTATTCCTATTTATGTTTCTTCCATTTTGAATATCCCAAAGGCTGTTCTTCGAGAATTGGATCAAATCAGTCATCATTTCCTTTGGAGTGGTACTAAGGAGAAAAGAAAATGGGCCTTGGTGAAATGGGATACTTTATGTCTTCCTAAGAGTGAAGGGGGGTTAGGATTCCGGTCTTCTATTAATAACAACAAAGCTTTAGTTGCTAAATTATATTGGAGGATGTTGCATAACCCCAATGCTCTTTGGGCCAATAATCTCCGTGCTAAATATGCTGAGAACAAAAGTCCTGAAGACCTTGTTCGCTATCAACTTCCTACCAAAGGTTCTCCCATTTTAGCAGTTCTTAAGACTGGTGAGGATTTGATAAAGAAAAAATTATTTTGGATCATTCATAATGGTCAACAGGCAAATTTTTGGACAGATTCTTGGGATGGTCACAAGCCTTTGATAACTCAGTTTCCCGATTGGAGGCCTTGGATGGAGGAGCTTCATCGAGCTAATTGGATAAAGGTGGCTAATTACTTGTCGGTACCATACTTGGTAATTCAAAGGTTGGTAGATATTGGATCCCTATTGAGGACTGGCCTATTCAAATCCCAGAAAGGCAAAGACAAGATATCCAAGGCATCCTTCATATGAGATCCCTCTCTTGGTCCCATGAAAAAGATTGTTTTGGATGGAACAACACTACTAAGGGTGAGTATTCAGTTGCTCAAGGTTATTTGACCTTATGCCATAATAATCCCAACCATTCTTCTGACATATTTTCTCGATTGTGGGCTCAAAAGCTCGGCCTAAGGTGAGGTTCTTTAATTGGCTTTTATTGCATCGTAGGGTGCTTACTGGTGAGCAACTTATGAAGCATGGTTTTCATGGCCCTTTTAGATGTGAAATGTGTGAAGAGAATGTAGAAACTCTCAACCATATTTTTATTGAGTGTACTTTAGCCTCCGAGCTATGGAGGAGAATGGCCACTTTACTTGGCTTACAGTGGTCCAATTTTTTTACTTTTGAACAGCTTTGGAGGGATTGGCCTAATCAAGAGGGTGTTGATCATTTTATTAGGCCATTAGTTTGGATGGGTTCTACCATTCTTCTTTGGAATATTTGGAATGAAAGGAACAACCAAATTTTTAATCAAGATAGGAAGGATATTCACTATATTTGGCAAAATACCATAGCCAACTTAGTTGAATCAGTCCATCAACTCCTTAATCACCCCCAAAACTCCCACCAAATATGGGATCAAGTGATGCAAATATTGAAGATTAAATCTTCTAAGGGCAACCAACTTAAAGGGAATGTGAGTATTAGTAAGATGGATAGGACAAGAAATTGGCAACCTCCTCCTAAGGATTTTGGAAAAGTCAATACTGATGGAGCCTCTAGAGGGAACCCTGGAAAAGCCAGTGTGGGAGGAATTGGTAGACTTTCAGATGGCTCCCTGGTTTTTACTTTTGCTGAGAATTTGGGTATTCTTTCCAATAACCTTGCTGAGGGGTATGGTATCCTCAGAGGCCTTCAGGAGGCTACTAAGGTTGGATGGGAAAAGGTGTTAGTTGAGTCCGACTCTCAACTTATGATTAATCTCTTGAAGACTCCTTCTAAGAATCATAAGGTGGATTGGAGAATAAAAAGAATTATTGAGAAGATTCAATTAATCCAGATGGGATTTTTGAAAGTTGATTACAATCATGTGGTCAGAGATCAAAACAAGAGTGTTGATGCTTTAGCTAATTGGGCTTTGGACAAAGGTGATCTTACTTGTTATGGCCACCCTCCTAGATGGTGGGCTTCTCAAATTAGGGAAGCTCTTCTTTCTATCATTTCTTTGGATGGCTCCAGTTCTGAAGGTACCTAGTTTCTTCTTGATTTTTTTTTTTTGCTTCTCTTTGGTTCATTCAGTTTTTTTAGTTCCCTAGCTCATTCTATTCTTTATTTTGTTTCCTCTGTTGATTCTTGCCTTAATAGTCTTCTGGTCTAGATAGGTCATTGTTATGTTCAATTTTTTTTTCTTTTTTTTTTTTGTTTTTTTTGTTTAGTTTTTTAAGGTGGGTGGGTTCTTTTGTTTTGTTTTGTTTTTGTGTTCTTTGTGTTGTTTTTTGTTGTTCTTGTGTTTTTGTTGTTTTGTGTTTTTTTTTTATGTTTTTTGTTATTGTTCTTGTGTTTTTTTCGTTCTTGTTCTTGGGTTTCTCTTTGTTTGTGTTAATTCGTGTTTTTATGTGTGAGTGTTTTCTATGTTTTTTGTTTTTGTTTATTGTCTGTTGTTGGTTTTTTTTTATATTTTATTTTTTATTTTTTAGGTTTTGGTTGTGTTTATTTTTCATGTTTTTTTTGGGTTATGTCTTTGTAGTGTTCTGTTGTTTTTGTCTTGTTTGTGTTTTGTTATGTGGTTCTTGTGTTTTTCTATGTGGTTTGTGTTGTGGTTTCTTTTATCTTATTGTGCGTGTTTGGTTGTGCTTTTGTTTTTGACACACTCAAGGAGCATGTTTTTTATTTTATTTTATTATTTTTGTTGTTATTTACTTATTTTTAAATTGGTTTTGTGTGTTTGTTTGCTCCTTGAGTATGTCAAAGGTGGTAGGCCAGGTCCGAGTCCTGGGCGTTTTTGGTGGAATGGATACCCTTGCCTCCTTGGGTCTTACCCGAAAGTGGCATCCCTTTTGGGATGTTTTCCACAAATTATATATATATATAGTTGGTGTGATAGTCACAAACAGAATGAATATGATGCAAAATGATCCTAACTAAAATGCATGAGTGAATTTGACTAAATGAATGTAATATAACATGCAAGCTAAAAATGAATGCAAAGCAAAATGCATGGATGAGCGGATGGAAATAAAGAAGAGAGAAGAAGGAAACAAACAATGAAAGGAGAAATAAAAGTGATGAAGGAAGAAATAAAAATCTTCAAAAGGTTAAAATAAAACAAAAATAAAAGAAATAAAGTAAAATAGTGTGAGGATGTATGCTCGCAAATGGTTGAATGGAGGCTACCCCTTGCTAGTGGCCATGAAGCTATCCTATAAGGGTGTTATGATTACAAATATTGAAGGTGAAGTAGTACCCACTATGGATGTAGTGTTCGCTAATATGGTGTAGAGCAGAAAAAATGACACACCTAACAATGGGAAATGAAATGCATCTATTGCTCTATTGATTTAAGCACTACAAAAATGACATTTTAAGTAAGCATGAAAGATGAATAAGTGAAATAAATGGGGGTCCTATCTATATTATTTGATTTATCAAATTCATGATTACAAAATGTCCCCTTGAGGGCTCTAAATTGATACACTCATTACAAATATGCCAAAATATTAAATCCTTTAGAAACTCAGGTGCACTCCAGTGTCTTCCTCGCACTCGAATCGTTCAAGAGCGGGCTTTTGATGTCGTCGTAATGTTCTATTGATGTTATAACTTGCTACTCCTTCCTTGCACATTGTGATACCTAGATCTACACACAAAGAAATTAGATTTGTTAATAGCATGTGCATATTGAAATGCAATCAAAGAGATATATGTGATAATGAGCTTGAAAGAGAAAATGTATAATAGACGATACAAAACTATTCCAAATGCTACCAAAACTTAGGATCATGCATATAATGTACTCTGGAAATGATCTAAGAAAGAATAAAAAGAAAATTGCACACAAATTTATGGTCATCCCTAAGCATGCCGATTAGGACTACAAAATAAGAAATGGATAATAACGGGTGCAAAACAACTCAAAATCGCACCAAAAATTGATAGAATACATAAAATCTACTCTAGAATTGATCTATGTAAAAATATAAGAGAAAAAGTGGTCCAATTTGTGGTCATCCCTAGGTGTGCCATTTAAGACTACTAATTGTCCCAAGTGGGGATGACCACCAAATCTGGTGATTTTTACCACCAATTCCTCTATGATTTGGTCTAGACTACTTCTAGGGGTGTTTTCATCAAATTTTGGGATCCGATTCACTCAAATGGGTCAATTTTATAAATGAATTGTGTGTTTTGGAATCACTTGAAAACCTCCTTCACTTGATGGAGATCTCAAGGGAAAACACACGGTGAATTGGGGATAAATATCGGTAGCACTTCATGGCGAAATATTGCAAAGACTCCTCCCTAAAATTGGGTGGAATGAATCCACTTTATAGCTCAAGTGATAATATGATCAAATGGGTATGCTTGGCCATGCGAGGTAGGTGTCGCCATTTGTCCAAACCTTGCCATGCGTTGGAGGGGGAAGAATCTCCAATTTGGGCCTCCAATTTGCAACTTGGCATGGGAGTTATGTGCCCTCAGACTGGCATGCTTCAATGGGCAAGGTGGATGGCAGAATTTGAATGCCATTGTTCTTGCATTTGACTTTTTAAGGGTCCAAGGCCATGGTCGTCCCACCTAGGGATGGTTGTTGGTGGTCATCCTTGGGTGGGACAACCATGAACTATGGTCATCCTGGGGTGGGACGACCATGCCTACATGGCCCAAAACTTCCCAAAAGTGGGATAGAACCTCCCAAAAGTGTCTAGGACCACTATTTAACCTCTGATGGTTGCCCAAGGGGGCCATATGGTGTCGATTAGAATGTGTCTTGGCAGTATAATCAGATTGATGTGATTTTATTGTCTACAAATACCCCTTTTTGGGATGTGTTGTGTGCAACACAACGTAGAGAAAAAATAGATGACTAAAAAAATAAGGTTATTCAGTAACCTAACCAACTTTAAATACCCTAATCATGGAAAGAGCATGCATCCTTGAATCCTTGCTTTTGATGAGTTAAGGAACTTGACTCAAGTACAACCTTTCACGTTAGGCTTACTTGATCTTGGATATTGTTTAGTCATGAAGAGGTGAGGCCTATGATCCTTCATGCTTCCATGTGCTAAGAATTTTTTTAATTGAAATTTTTACTTGTTTTCTACCCCAAGCAAAGGCATGATTATTTTTTATGACATTGACGAACGTGATTTGCATGATTGAGTGTTTGATTATTGATTTTGATTATGAATTTGTTAATTATGACTACCCCATCAAGCGATAAGTCAATGAGGGAATAATCAATGATAAAAGTGATGAGTCACTTGACCCATATGACTTGGTTGGGGTTCCTTCAACTTTACCCATTGTAAAATTTCTTAGTTTTGTGAGGATTTTGATGATTTTATTGATATTTCATGGAAGAAAGGAATTGAATACCTCATTCCTGTGGAGCAGTCCAACCACAGTGGTCTTCTTGGGGATTGAAGTAGAGAATTTTCAATTCATCCATAAACAATTTGGTTCAATATTTGATCCATTATGAATTTTATCATATTTGACCTATTTTTGGTGGTTTTTAAGCCATTTTTGTTGCTTTTTTTGTTGTTTTTGAGGTGTTTTTTGGTGGTCATCCTAGGGTGGGATGGTTGCATAGTATATGGTCATTCTAGGGTGGGACGATTACTATATTTATTGATCATCCTACCCTGGTACGACCATTCCTTTTATAGGGCTATTTAAGCTCAAAATTTGAAAAATGGGCTCATTTATGCACTTTTGATTTGGTAATTTGAGAGGTGAGGAGTAGGAGAGTGAGATTCATGGTGTTGGTCCTACGTGACCATGGATTTTGAGACTCTATAGTTTTTTTTTTTTGGATTTTTACAGTGTGAGGTTTGAGGATCCACTTTATTGTAGCCTACGGGTGGTTTTTGGATCATGATGTAGCTTTTTATCCCATACATATACATACATAAAACATATATAATACATAATATAATAATATATATATATATATATATATATAAAAAAAAATATATATATATATATATATATATATATATATATATATATATATGAGTTGTTTTATTGTCATCATGTGTTTCCTTATTGCTTTATTGGATGTATGCAATGCTTATGTTTGCTTTATTGATGCTTTGATGGATGCATGTATTGTAATATGATGTTTTTGATGATATGGATATGTGTGTATGCATAATGAAATGGATGATTTGTTGATTTGTATGATGAAATATGAATACTATTTGACACACTATGTTAGCACCATAGACTGTATAAAATTCATCGATTCATTTGTAATGTTGTCATGAGACTATGTGATGGATTTGTGAAAATGTAAACTGATAAAAATGTGATAAAATGGTATGGAATGGAATGAATAGTAAGATGTTATAGAATTTCCTTGAGGTTTTCATGAGACTCAAACACTCTATTCAACTAGTCAAAAGTTATATACTAACCATGCAAGACTTTTTGACAAGGTACGAATCTTCTAGGATGACCAAGATATTCAATATCCTTGTGTGTGCATGTGAGTTCATTGTTATGATAATGCATAAAGTTACCCTAGTGCCAAATAGGATTGATGCAGCCCATCTGTACTGAATATCACCCTATGAGTATCATGATCCTGAGTTTTGTACGTAGTTGGATTAGACCACTAGGTAATACAAGCTACCAAAAGCTAGCTCATCTGCATGCAAACATTGGTTTATACAAAATTAGGACACTAATGTGATAGACATATCATCATGTGTAAGGATACCGCCATTGCTAGGAAGGCTTGATGCCACCCAACCTGTAATGAGGATCACCTCATGGTTTGTCAAATGTTGAGAATTCTAGGGATTCAAGTTCAGTACTCCCTTCTTTTCTTTTATTTTTGAATTGCTCCAAGGATTTGCTCATTTTTGTTTGGTGAGCAAGGGATTTTGGGAGTGGTGATAACCACTGTTTATTTTACTTTTTGCTTTTGTTAGTGGTGAAAACCACTATTTATTTTGGGTATTTTTAGTAGTGGTGAAAACCACTATTTATTTTGTATTTGGGTAGGGAGGAGCTTGTCCTTTTGTCAATTCTCAATATTTTTGAACCATGCGCACAGGGGTATGAGAAAGGTAAATTTTCACTTAAGGTAACCCAAACCACTTTGTAGGTTTCATCTTTCCTTGTACAAAACTTAGATTTAATGTGAAAATATGTTGGGATTTTGATGTATACAAGGTATAATCAGAGCAAGACTCTACCTTCTAAAAATTAAGAGTAGCTTTCTATAAAATCTGAAAAGAAAACTAGAGATGATTGAGTGACCAAAAACCCTAAAGACACCCTATAACAAATGACTAGGTGAAGGGAAACATACACAAATATGAAAGGTTGGAAATGTGGATGGAAATGATAATTGTAATGTAGATGGGTGTGAATGATGACTTTTGACAAAGTTGACTCTGAAGGATGTCTAGTATATAGACCTAGTGCTAGACATGTATGAGCAACTCTAAAATGAAAAATGCAATGATGGGTATACCTAATGCAAGTGATTGTATAATGCAACGGTATGGAATATGATGCAATATTTTTGTATTTTTGTTGTTTTAATGATATTTTTGGATTTTGATTAATATATATGTATATACATTTGACCAATGGGCTTATTGGATGCCATTGGGGCATTTTTGGGTGACCAAAGGGTTTATGGATACCTTTGGGGATTTTTGGGTGACCAAAGGGTTTATGGATACCTTTGGGGATTTTGGGTGACCAAAGGGTTTATGGATACCTTTGGGGATTTTTGGGTGACCAAAGGGTTTATGGATACCTTTGGGGATTTTTGGGTGACCAAAGGGTTTATGGATACCTTTGGGGCTTTTGGGTGACCAAAGGGTTTATGGATACCTTTGGGACTTTTTGGGTGACCAAAGGGTTTATGGATACCTTTGGGGCATTTTGGGTGACCAAAGGGTTTATGGATACATTTGGGGATTTTGTTAGGATGTGGTTCTTTAAGCGTGAAAAGGCCATAGATGAAGGATATTCAAGGGTTTAGGTTCCTCAATTCCTTCAATGGAGGCTAGGCGATAAGTTCCAAGTCCAATCTGACTAGTGATAATGAATGGACCTAACCAGTTTACCATAAACTTATCCCATAGATGGGGCAGCAAGTTAGAATTTTGTTGGTTCTCTTTTAGGACAAGGTCACCAACCTGAAAGTCTCTAGGATGGACTTTCATATTATAGGCTCTCTTAAGCCACTCTTGATAAATGCACAAGTTCTCAAGAGCATTAACACATCATTCATCAAGCAATGTTAGTTGATCTAGGTGAGCCTATCGTATGGTGTCATCATCGATGAACTCTTGCATGGATATGCATAATGATAAGATTTCCAACTCTAAGGGCATGACTGCCTCAACACCATACACTAGTGAAAATGGAGTTGCCCTAGTGGGTGTTCGAATACTAGTGTGGTAGGCCCATAGGGCAAGGGGCAATTGAGTATGCCAATCTTTGTGATTATCTTTAACTATTTTCTTTAAAATGGCAATCACTATTTTGTTTGATGCCTCAGCTTGCCCATTGGCTTGTGGATAATAGGGCGTAGAAAATTTGTGCTGGATGTTATATTTGGTTGTTAAAGCTCGCACATATTTATTCTTGAAAGGTGGCCCATTATCTAAAATGATTTTGGATGGAATACCAAAATGATAGATGATATTATGTAACATGAACTCCACAATGTGGGGTCCAATCGTAGTGGTAAGGGAAATTGCTTCCACCCATTTTGTGAAATACTCTATGGTCATAATGATGAATGTGTGATGGCCTGAGGAAGGGGGTGAGATCTTCCCAACTAGGTCAAACCCCCATTGCAAAAAAGGCCAAACCGATTGAATCGGTTGTAAGGCTTGAGAAGGTACGTGTGTCAAATTAGCATGGTGTTGACACTTTGTACACTTCTTAACATAAGCACAAGAATCCCACTCTAAAGTTGACCAATAATAGCCCATGCAGAGAATATGCTTTATGATGGCCATGCCACTGAAATGGCCACCACATGTACCATTGTGTGCTTGGGTGATCACCCAAACTGACTCCTGAGGTTCTAAGAAGTGAAGGAGGATACCCTCATAGCCTCGATGATACAAAATATCTCCAAGTAAGACATATTTTACCATTTTTTTCTTGAAATTTCATTTGGTGGCATGTGACAATCTAGAAGGGATATTACCAAGCTTTAGGTAATATTTTATCTGAGTGGACCAATATTGATTTGAAGAAGCCTCAATTGCATGAATTTCTTGATCCTTTTGAAGTTCATCCCTAGCGAATGTTGATTGGGAGAGAACTTGTAAATATAGCATTGTGCTACTATCAAAAGGAGTTTGAGGGAATAAAGTCCCCCAAGTGGCATTATTCAGGCAATTGTGAATTTGTGAGAACCATTCATGAGAAGGTTTAATTTGAATCATGTGGACTTCTAGTGTGGAGTGGATGTTCTCATGCTCAATCATAGATTGTGATAGCATTTTGACTTGAATGGTGGTTATATCATCAGTAGGGTTCTATGGGATTAAAGACCCTAAGGAGGCCATTGTATCCGCAAAATGGTTAGATGATCGAGGGAGTGCCTCGATGTCATACCATTCAAATTTTATCAAAATTTTATCCACAAGGGCTTTGTAGGCTTGCAAGATTGGACATTTACATTGGTATATTCCCTTGACTTGGTTCACTATGAGCAAGGAATCACCAAAAATGTTGAGCTTAGTTATTTTCATGGTGATTATTGTTTGAAGGCCTATGAGAAGAGCTTCATACTCAACATTATTTTTGGTGCACAGGGAGCCCCTTGAGGTGTGAAAAACATAATTGATATGCCACCCCCTTGCTCACACTTAGAGCCATCAAAAAATAGAGTCATGTCAGCCTGTGATTCAGGATCTTCAGGATCAGGTGATTCTGACACTTGAAAGACTCCATCATCGGGAAGCTCTATGTTAAGAGGTTGATCATCTTGGAGAGGAGCCTCTATGAGTTGATCGATGATGATCTAACATTTGATTGATTTGTTTTCGATGCTGACCATTTTGATGAACCCTTGTTTAGGGGGTGCCAGATGGACCTCGTTCACCTATTGTGTTGGCTTTGTCTACTCCTCATGAGTAGGCAATGGGTCTTTAAAAATATCCATTTGTTGATTGTTTGTTGCAATAGGGTTATCAACCTAAAGATCATTCCTATCGATCATGTCATGTACTAGGTGTTTGAACCTAAAGCACATCTGCACATCATGCCCATTCTACCTATGGTACTTGTAGTATAGGTCTTCATGATATCCTAGGGGCTTTGGTGCATTTGGATCTATAGGTCAAATTTTAGGTAGATTAATTACATTGGTTGCATAGAGGTGCTCAAATAGAGAATCCATGGACTCAATAATGGGCATAAATTATTACTTAGGATGACATTGTTAGTTTTTCCATTGATTTATTTGATTTTTGTTGTTGTAGTTTCTAGGTGTGGCCTAATAGTTGGGCTTCTAAGGTGGCGTTGGTTGCATAGGCCCTAGAATACTGATAGCAACTTGGTTGACTACTGTTCAGCTTTGGTTGCATCGGATTGTTCTTGGTGTTCTTAGTCCATTCCTTCTTGCAGGGTTTTGCAATTTCCCCCTCTTGAATTTTAATGTCTTCAATTGTTCTAGCTTGTGCTAGAGCCTCTTCAAGAGTTGGGTATTGTTGGAGTTGTAGCAACAAGGAAATTGGCTTTAGGTAACTCTTAGCAAATAGGTGAGTCAACTCAGACATGGGGAGTAGGTATGGTAGCTTAGCAAGAAGTGTTCACCACCTGTTGCCATAGTCTATGATTGACTCATCATCATACTGCTTCAACCTTATGAGGTCAATCAACGTCACCTTTCACTTAGTGTTAAAGGTGAAGCATTCTAGGAATGCATCTACAAATTGTTCAAAGTTGTAGACATTGTACTTTGGGAGTTGATTGTACCACTCTATGGTTGGGCCAGAGAGGGTAAGTAGGAATATTCTCAATATTAAGGTATCATTATCCTAGATACAGAAGCATTGGTTCAAAAATTTAGTGACATGCTCCTGCGCATCTTCCTCTCCTTTAAATTTATCCAGCTTGGGCATTTTGAAATGCTCTGGATAGGGAGGGGAAGGTACTGATGGGTGAAGCGGTTGATTACGAATCTAGCACAAAGTGGGCTTCTGAGGCCCATACCTAGAGGTCTTGTTCTCTATCAATTCCATGCATTCTAGCAATGCTTTGTATGCATCAAAGGATTTGATCTCCTCTTCTTTGCTTCGACCCTACGGGGGAGGGCAAGGAATATCAAGCCTATTGTGTGGTGGTTGAATGTCATCCACCCTACCTCCATAAGGTGCTTTAGGATATTCCTATTCTAGTTCAAGCTCAGTGTAGGCCCTATAAGGTGTCTCTTGAACTAGCCTACAAGGAGGAGTAAGCACCTATGGAAGGCGATCTATGTTTGGCCTGGGAGGCAAGTCCCGATTAGGCCTAGGAGGTCAAGGAGGCAACATTTGGTTAGGCCTAGGAGGCCTATCTTGATTGAAAGTAGGTTTCCTCTAATGAACCCCCTATCTATGAGTACTTGGGGTAGGGACCCTATCATGTAAGGTCTCTTGAAATAGCTCATTGGTTTGCTACTCAATTATTTTCTTTTCTAATTGATGTTAGCGGTCCAAGCATTCTTTATCCTACCAAAGTTGATTGAATTATGCTTGGTACTCAACATATATCTTGACCACTTGATTTATCTATTCTACCATGTGGGGCCTATGAGCCCTAGTAGTATCACCCTAGGGCCTATCTCATTCAAGATGGTCTAAAATATTGACTATGAGCTTCCCTCGATCGAGGAAAGTCACGTTCACTTGAGGTTCAGTCCTAGACAAGTGTTCTTTGTACTCAACTGGTGTAGAGGCACATCGTGCTTGCATGGCATAATGGACCTGAGGATAATCAAAATATTTCCTCATGCCTTCCTTCATTGATGAGGAAGGGAAGGGCTGACCTTGCTCACCCTGAGTGATGAGTATCATACTCATCTTGGTACTTAGGTTGTTGTAACCTATTAGGGTGGTTTAAGGGCGTAGTTTGATCATTTAGCCCTGCCCAATGTGTGTACTCTTGATCTTGCCCATAGGTGGGTGTGGTAGACCTAGAAGGCATGTGAATGCATGGTATTTCTCTATCTATTTGTGCCTCAATGCATAGTTGCCATTATTGAAAGAAGGTGTGTGAAGTGTCTATATTTGGGAAGTATATTCCATGATTAGGACCAAAACCTATAGGGGTGTCCCGTGTAGGGGTCCCTTGTAGGTGAGGTTCTTGACTTGACATTCTAGGACTTGGGTGAGTAGGAGGCCACCAAGGAGGTATGAACATGTCCTTAGGGCTAAATCGGAGATGACTTGTGTCTCCTTGCCTACTCTTTGCAGCGTTAGCCCTTGAATGGGCTTGGCTATGGGTGCACACCATAGCTACTTTATACCAAAGCCTACGTGATTATCTCCTTTACAAATTTTAATGATGCAACACACAAGAATGGAAACATACAACAATACAAGTGTTTATCTCTTTTAAATATTTATGTGTGTTCCCTAAAACTATTTTGTGTGTTTTGATTCGTTGTTTGCAAGGAGATATTTTATCACGTGTTTTTATTTTGTTGGATGATATTCTTATGTTAAAGGTATTTCACCTATATACTCATAGCTCAACAACCGACAATGAAAGTCCGGTCACGTGAACCAACCAAAGTATGGAGATGAAGCCCATACCCGATCAGGGAGCACAGGTCCTACCAGTCCTCACCTAGTTGACCATGGGTAGTGATACACCCTCTGAAGAGGAATGTGTGCTATTTTCCATGGCTAAGATGGTTCTTGGAGTCGTATTTGGCCAATAAAATAGGGTTTGTATCAATCATGTGAGCCAACGGGTGGAGATGAAGCCCACCATCATTGGTCTCGATTAGTGGTTGGGGATGAAGTCCAACTCACTAATGTTTACATGGGATGTGGTGTGTGTGGTTCATTTTATACTTAAAAAAAGTAAAACAATAGAGCACTCAATGATATTTCACTAAATGCAAAAATAACATTTCACTTTCAGAAGTATTAAATAGAAATTGAACCTACAAAATGCATGCCCTAAATGGAAACCTACCCATTAGGTAGGTCACAAGCAATCAAACCACACAGATGCATTCCTACTAGATTATTTTTCTATTTTTATTATTTTTTTGTTGTTTTTGTGATTGAAGAAAAGTGAAATCTACCTTTCAAGAAAACAAGGGGAGAAAGAAAAACTAAATTTGACCTTTTCTGAACAGTAAAAATGCAAAAGCAAGGTGCAGTTACTTACCTTGAAAGCCTATGATTCTATTGTTTCTGTCAATTTGAGTTGTAGACCCTCTATTTTGTGGTCATCCTGGGGTGGGATGGCTGCAAATTTTGGGGTCATCCCTGGGTGGGACGATTGTTGTGGTCATCCCTGGGTGTTCCAATTAGGAAATTAGGGGCTGTTTCAGGCTAGAATGGCCAAAACCTACAATATTTCAAAGACAAAAATAGGGTCAAAACTTGTAAAAATGAAATGGGACAAGGGTCCCACCATGATCACCACTATAGAGTGGAAAAATTGACACACCTAACAATGGGAAATGAAATGCATCTATTGCTCTATTGATTTAAGCACTACAAAAGCGACATTTTAAGTAAGCATGAAAGACAAATAAGTGAAATAAATGGGGGTCCTCTCTATATTATTTGATTTGTCAAATTCATGATTACAAAACATCCCCTTGAGGGCTCTAAATTGATACACTCATTACAAATATGCCAAAATATTAAATCCTTTAGAAACTCAGGTGCGCTCCAGCATCTTCCTCGCACTCACGAATCATTCAAGAGTGGGCTTTTGATATCGCAACAATGTTCTATCAATGTTCTAACTTTCTTCTCCTTCCTTGCATGCTATGATACCTAGATCTACACACAGAGAAATTAGATTTTTTAATAGCATGTGCGGATTGAAATGCAATCAAAGAGATATATGTGATAATGAGCTTGAAAGAGGAAATGTATAATAGACGATGCAAAACTATTCCAAATGCTACCAAAACTTAGGATCATGCATATAATGTACTCTAGAAATGATCTAAGTAAGAATAGAAAGAAAATTGCACATAAATTTATGGCCATCCCTGGGTGTGCCGATTAGGACTGCAAAATAAGAAATGCATAATAACAGGTGCAAAACAACTCAAAATTGCACCAAAACTTGATAGAAGGTATAAAATATACTCTAGAATTGATCTATGCAAAAATAGAAGAGAAATTGTGCTCCAATTCATGGTCATCCCTGGGTGTGCCATTTAATACTACTAACCATCCTAGGTGGGGATGACCACCAAATCTGGTGGTTTTTGCCACCAATTCCTCTGTGATTTGGTCCAAACTACTCCTAGGGATGTTGTCATCAAATTTTAGGATCTGATTCACTCAAATGGGTTAGTTTTGTAAATGGATTGTGTGTTTTGGAATCACTTGAAAACCTCCTTCGCTTGATGGAGATCTCAAGGGAAAACACGCGGTGAATTGGGGATAAATCTTGGTAGCACTTCGTGGTGAAATATTGCAAAGACTCCTCTAAAATTGGGTGGAATGACTCCACTTTATAGCTCAAGTGAGCATATGGTCAAATGGGCATGCTTGGCCATGCGAGGCAGGTGCTGCCATTTGTCCAAACCTTGCCATGCATTGGAGGGGGAAGAATATCCAATTTGGGCCTCCAATTTGCAACTTGGCATGGGAGTTATGCACTCTTAGACTAGAATGCTTCAATGGGTAGGGTAAATGGAATAATTTGAGTGCCATTTGTCCCACCTTTGACTTTTTAAGGGTCCAAGGCCATGGCCATCCCACCCAGGGATGGTTGTTGGTGGCCATCCCTAGGTGGGATGACCATGAACTGTGGCCATCCTAGGGTGGGATGACCATGCCTACATGGCCCAAAACTTCCCAAAAGTGGGGTAGAACCTCCCAAAAGTGGCTAGGACCACTATTTAACCTCTTAGGGTTGCCCAAGGGGGCCATATGGTGTCAATTAGAACATGTCTTGGTAGTCTAATCGGATTGACATGATTTTAGTGTCTACATATGTCTAGAGGGAAAAAATATACCCACTATGATGTATACTGGCAAATGGTCAAATGGATTTTGCCCCTCCCTTGTGATCATGAAGATATCTTGTATGGGGTGCTAAAATGATGTGATTGATTTTCTAAAGTGAGTACTACCCGATAGATGTATGGTGTGTGCAAAATATGAGTGAATAGAGTGAAGCATAACCTATGTGTGCATGTGTTGGAAAATAGAGAGAAGAAATAGAGACAAATAAGAACAGTGTGTGTGTGCATCCTTCTCAAAATTATATTCATGCAATATCTATCCTATCTTATTAGGATACCTTAATAATCAAAATATCAAGAAAGGAGAAAGTGTGAACAAAGTAAGATTCACAAATAGAAGAAAAGAATGTGTATCCTTGTCTCGAAGAAATAGAGAAATAAAACATGCAAAGGGTAAGGATACACAAAAGAAGAACTATATTTCTTGAATTAGGGAAGACAAATCGTTAAAACTTTCAAGGTTAAGGAATATAGAATGACATCATGGAAATGCACGGAGATGAAACCTAGGTTTGGGGGTTTTCTAGGGATCAAAGCCCTAGTGTGAGTGCAATACATGTGAGTTATGACTTAACTAGGTTTAATCACTTGCCATTGTCATGAAATCCCTAATAATCTATATGATCAATTAGTCGTGTGAATATGAGCAAGCAACAGTGTAATTGCATGACAAATAGAAGGTAAATAATAGAATGTCAAGAAAAACATACGAAATATGATTGGCAGTCATGCAGTATGAACAATATAAATGTAACATGGAAATGCAAAGTGTAAATTTATTCATAGTATCTCTTTATATGCATCATGTACATTGGTGCTTTGAGTTCTTTACCATATAAATAAGCAAAACGATAGACCCTTGAACCAAACTTGGTTGTTATGATAAAGGGACCTAGCCAATTGGGTTGAAACTTGCCTTTAAAATATGAGTGAGCATTAGTGTTCTTTTGGTTTTTCTTGAGGACAAGATCCCCAACCTTAAAAGAATGATTGCAAACTCTCTTGGAATAAGATCACTTGGGCCTATTCTAATAGTTTTGTAAATGCTCTAAGGTATGAATGCACTTTTCATCCAGAAGCTCCAATTGATTCAGATAAACTAACCAATATTCATTGTCGATCGAGGTATCTTGCAACAAGATGCACAACAAAGAGACTCTAACTCAAACAAAAAAACTAACTCAGTTCCATAAATCAAGACGTACAAAGAAGCACCTGTAGGAGTTTGCATGCTAGTGTGATAAACCCAGAAGACTAGATAAAGTTGGATATGCTAGTCATAATCGGTTTTACTAACCAAATTCTTAAGGATCTTGATCAAATACTTATTGGATGCTTTGGCTTGTTCATTACCCTGAGGGTAATATGGAGTTGATCACCTGTGCTGAATATTGCATTTAGAAAAAATTTTATGGATATCATTATTCTTTAAAGGAGTGCCATTATTAGAAACAATCACCAAAGGAATCCTAAACCTATAAAGGATCTAGTTAAAAATAAACTTGGAAACCAAAGCTTTAGTCACAATGGCTAGGGGTATGGCTTCGACCCAATTAGTGAAGTACTCTATCACTATTATGATAAAATTATGACTATTAGGTGGCATTGGGTTAGTCTTCCCTATAATATCCAATTCGCACATGGAAAATGGCCAAGGAGAAGAAATAACCTGAAGGTGTTGAGAAGGAGCCTGAACAAGGTTGTCATAGCGTTGATACTTATCACAACATCAAACATGGTCATATGCATCTTTCTCCATGGAAGGCCAATAGTACCTCATCTGAAGGAGCTTTTTGGTAATGATATTACCATTGAAATGGCCTCC
Organism: Wollemia nobilis; assembly: GCA_028583015.1. Lineage (NCBI taxonomy): Eukaryota > Viridiplantae > Streptophyta > Pinopsida > Araucariales > Araucariaceae > Wollemia > Wollemia nobilis. Next base: position 67,236 of record JAQPPZ010002347.1, read on the forward strand.
ACATAAACCTTCATGAGCCTCACTAAGGGTTAGCTAGTATTTATCGAAGTTAAGGCATCATAAGAGGATACCTTCAAAAGAATGTTGATACAAAGTATTGCCAATTATAACAAATTGGCATGTTATTTTGTACAAAATATTACACTAATTATGATATAAACCATTAGGAATCAAACCATCCTTAAGAAAATTAAAGATGTCAATATACCACATCAAAAAAGGAAGCTCTGATGGTCAAAACAGCTAATGAAACAAGACAAAAACCAAGTGACATGGGCTTCCAGAGTTGTCTAATGATAATTAATGCTTGATCATCATCTAAATCCAAAGGAAACAAGGATGCAACAATAACCATTGCATCCACATAGTGGTTGGAGAATCTAGGGATAAACTTTATGGTTACCTGATCAAACGTGAATAAAATCTTGGTGATAATCTCTTTGTATAGTTTTAGCTTATAATCCTAAGTTTGATAAACATCGTTAATATGATTGACCACAAGTTGAGAGTCACAAAATATAGATATAACTCTAACCATCAAGGCTAAGGCTGCTCTAAGACCAAGGATCAAATATTTGTATTCTATAGTGTTGTTCATCTAAGAAAAATTGAGCTTGAAGAAAAGGAGGATGAGTTGCTTTTATAGGGTAACTAGAATGACTCCAGCACTAGTGCACTTCATGCATTAGGTTCCATCAAAGAACAAAGTCCAATATTCTATCTCTTTAGTCTCTATGCCAAAGCACTCATAAAGAAACTCAACAACCAAAGTATAAATAGCTTCTAGAGAAGTGAAGGCTAACTAATCAACAATCACTTGACCTTTGATAGCCTTATAACCTATGAAAGTTAGGTCAAACTCACTAAATCTAAAACCCACTTAAAAACTCGACTTGAAATGTGGGGCTTAGACATTAAGTAATGCAAAGGATTAGACTTTGCAACTACCAATATCTTATGGCTGAGCATGTACTATCTTAACTTCTAGGAAGAAAATACCATAGCAAGGCAAAGCTTCTCTAAGGGAGTGTATTGGGTTTCATAGTTGACCAAGGTTCTATTAATATAGTACAAATATCACTCTTTGTTTTTATCATCGTGTTGAGCCAAAAAGGCTCCCAAAGCGTGAGTTGTAGCTACAATCTAAAGCATAAGATTCTTATTCGATAGAGGTAGAACTAAGATAGGCAGAGAAGTGATATACCTTTTGAGCTCATCAAAAGCTTGTTGACACTTAAAATTCCACTGGAATACAACATCTTTCGTACGAAGCTTAAGAAAGGGTTGACACTTATCAACTAACTGGGCTATGAATCAGGATTATGCATAAGGGGTTGAACTCAAAATTTACTTGTAAAAAAATGGTGAATCGTAATCAAAATGAAGGCAAATCAAGGTAAATCCTAAGAAAATCAAACCAATCATCTTCACACTAAAGTTTGGGGAATTTGAAGCCCTAAAAAATTAAGGTCATCTTTGGGACACATTTTGACCTATTAAATTACCTTATAACTTCATAAAAATACCACCATTAGATCAGGCTTGAAAATATCTTTCCAACGAGTACAAATATGCCTATGTCTGGATATATATTTTAGCAAATTGACCCTAAGAAACAATTGATATCAAACAATTTAGGTGAATGGGCCAACGTTGAGGGTCCTCATATTCGCTAATTTTCAATTTTGGGAATCCTAAAATTTGCCCAATTTACGAATATTCACCACTATGCATAACCCTGCTATGAATCGATGAATAGATTGAAGTCTACCCTGCAATCTATGTAGATCAGTCAGGGAGTGAGAAGGATGCATATTAATGATAGCCACTATCCTAGTGGGGTCCACTTCAATACCTTGCCTAAAAGTGAAGAAACCTAACAACTTGCCAGATGTGACTTCAAACACACACTTGGAGGGCTTAATATGAACTTTGAACTCCTAAAACCTTTTAAACCTGATCACAAATGTCCACCTGATCACTTTCATCACTCTTCTTCATTGCATATTTATATTTCTATAATTTGTTTTTGAAATTATTTCGAAATTGAAAGCTTAAACATTCTTCCCTAGAATATTTTTTTTTTTATTAATTTTTGAAGGATTTTTATCAAAAGTTTCAACCAATCATCAAAGTAAACCATATTATTTAAAAAAAAAAAAACAAACACTATTACAATCAATATCACTATTAAAATGTAGAAAAAAAAACCTACACTATTACAATCAATATCACTAATTTTTTTAAATTTATTATATAGGATTTTTTTTTAATTTATTATATGGGATTGAATCAGACCTTACCCATGCTACATCATCACCACTCTCATATGTACATTATTTTTTTATTTTTAAATTTACTATATAATTTATAATGTGGGACTAAAGCAGACCTTACCCGACTTACATCATCACCACTCTCATCACCATGTTACATCATCACCACATAATGTGTATTACAACAACAAATCTAACAAATATTGATATGATTCATATATCATTTGATGAGATTTGAACCTTCAACCTATATAACCAATTTAAAAAAATTATCAATTTTTTTAGTTTTAATATAATTTTTAATATTTTTTAATATAAAATTTATAAATATACAATTTTGCAAACACTCATAAATCTACAAATAGTTTTCCTCTACAAAAATCTTCATAGTATTTAAATAAAATAAACTTATTTTTTTGTATTACCTTCAACCCATATAACCAATTTTTAAAAATTATCCTTTTTTATTTTAATGTAATTTTTAATATTTTTTAATATAAAATTTATAAATATATAATTTTGCAAATACTCGTAGATCTAAAAATATTTTTTCCTCTGAGAAACTTTTCATAGTCATTTAGATAAAGCAAACTTAATTTCGTATTAACCTAAAAATTCTTTCTAGCCATTTAGAAAGAGAAAACCTAATTTTTCCTATTAAATTTTTTCTAAATAATAAAATTAAACTATATAATTTGAAAGTTAATTAATTATATATAAAAAAATAAGAAAAATAAAATATAAACAGAAAAGTTGTTAAGGGAGTAAAGAATATGAATTTTGACCTTTCATGTCCTCCTTGCTTACTTGGAAAATTATAAATAGAGGATGTGTTAAATGTTTTAGTCATTGGTAAAGAATGGACTTTTATTGTAGGAGATACTTTATTTAGATTTTATACATTGTACTTTCAATTACTTTTTTATTTTTTATTTTTTAATTTATATGGTGGAATCGGTAGCTTCTACAAATTCGGGTATGTTGTTCAGATTTTATGGTCATCACAGTGTTTTGTTTTTTCCGGCTTGGAAGTTGTCACATAAATCTTTGCACAGTTCACTCCTATAACCACCGTGCCACAATCATTTTAAACCTTTTACACTGTTGAAAGCATCAAGAAAGGGACAAGCGTTCAATCCAGCGAGGCTCGAGATTTGAACCTTGGACCTCCACCCCTTACGGGGTTTGGTCGAACCAATTGGTCTATACCTCGGACCTTAATAATGTGTATTTTAAAAACATATTATTATAGATTTTTTTTCTTTTTGGATTTAATTTTCAATAATGTGTATTTTGTTTTTGTTCTATTTTATATTTAATTATTTTTTGTTGTTAATTTTTTTCTTTAAATTCGTTTGAAGAGATATATTTGTGATTGTGTTGATTGAGGGTCTATCATAGATTATATTGTATCAAAGCATATATCTTTGTAAGTTTTCCAATTAATGGACTATCATAGATTATATTGTATCAATGTATATTTTCCTGAGGCTTGCATTAGCTTTTGATGTAATGAGCAATGGGAGATAGCAATCACAATATGCAGAATAATATAAAAGAAAGTAAATATGCAAGATGACTAAAGTATGCTTGAATAGAAATAACATAAATGAATACAACATAGCTATGGAGGAAATGAACACTCCATTAATGAAGCTACTGAACTACATTGTACCCATCACCAATATATGGTGATATACACAACACTACACTACTACCTACGACTATGTTGTAAGCAACTCTATATACCTATGTCCTCCTTCTCATATCTATCTGACAATGAGACCTTTATTATATAGGAAAACATGTTCCTTGGTCGACACTCTACCTAGTTGTGCAAGGGTTAACTTACACATATACAACTTGCACATTGACACTTGTGCATTTATTACATTGCATGAAGTAACTAGATAACTTCCCCATAAAGTAATCTAATGTCCTAAGTATGTACCTTGGAAGATACATTTACATAACCAAAATGATGAAATGGAATCTATTTCTAACACCCCCCTATATTACATTATTTGGGTATTGAAGACTTTAGTCTTCAATATGGATCTTCCTCTTCATCTTGATCTTGGTACTCTTCCTCTATATTCTTTGTAACTTGTTCAAGCAAATAATTAGTGTCTCTACAATATGTAACATTTTATGATAGATATTTCACCTCATAGATGTGTGGGTGAGATTTTGCATCCCTTCACCCACTCTTCTTTTTGTAGGTTGATGGCCTTTCAAGAAGCGGCTATTTTTGAAGATGAGCCAAAGTGTTAATGGTTGAGGTGGTTTTCAGAGACCAAGTGGATAGACGAAGGAATAGGCCTCTATGAAGAAGAGAGCGGTCCCAAAAGCCCATCCCGTGTAAAATCTCCAAAATGAGAGAAATTCTAAGGGTAAGGTCGAATGGATAAATGGGTGAGCAAATGATTCAGAGAGGATCTCAAAACCCCGCCCCACCTTTGGATGGAAAATTGAGACCCTGAATCTCCGCTCAAATGGATGGAAGGATGGGAAGGTAGCATGAGGGCTATTACTCCCAAACTCCCATCCATAAGGTGACCATGGGACGGAGAATTGGGGAGGATGGTGAACAAGGAGGGATTCCCAAGTACCCATCCAAGGCTGAGGTCATACAACATTAATAATTCCAACTACCTCGTGTAAAAAATCGATGGGTATGAGAAATAAATTTGAAATGCATAGCTTTAGAGGCAATTAATCTCTAATCTTTCTACAACACAAAGGGACAAAGTAGATTGGAATTTAAGAGGTTGTTAGAACGACTAGAGGTCCAAATATATGTAGAAACACCTAACTCTTTGCAGACAATCGACATCCCTCCTAGAGTAGAGTGATTATATATTTTTTGATCGTTCCAGCATGATCCTCCCACTTGATGCCATTAATGTTGTAATTTGAAAGTATTGTAAAATCTTCTATAAATAGGGGGATGCTTGCCATTCCAAAGCACGACTCTGTGGCCTTTACAATTCATATGTAATTCTTCGTCACTTGTAAATAATAGTGAATCATTGTTTGATCTCTCAATCTATCTTTCATTCTACTTTTACCTTTGTGTGAATGTTTATTTTTATGATGGTTTTTTAAGTTGATTCACTTAATTCTGCTATCTGGATTTTGTGGGTCTAACTGGGTGGTTCTGGAATTCGCATCCACCACTAGGCATTGAGGTTTATTTTTTTAAAATCCAATCATATGGGAGCACTCTAATTCTACTACTTGGATTTCATGCACCTTCCCTCTATTTTTGGAATTCACCCCTGCACACCAAGCCAAAGGATAAGTGATAGGTAAGGCAGCTAATCTGTTAGGTGGTTCACTATTATTTACACTAGTGACATTGAAGGAGTGTGTCTTGATGCAACCATACACTATCATTATTAGTTTCGAATATGGCCTCATTTGCTTTCTTTCTCATTCTATTTCCCCCTTTTCCCCTTTACAGTGTAGTTAGCTAGAACCTAAGGAGTCAGTATTTTTCAAATATCAACCGTCCTTACCTCTCATGGGTCGAGTGGTAGTTCAAAGCTAGTCGAAAACCTCTGGGTAAACCTTTTGCTCATCCAGTGTTGGTTTTTGTCCCAATAGTTTTTGGTGACTCTACTGGGGAACTCTTTGAATTTTCTTGTTTGAGGAGATTAGAGTTTGGTGATACTCTAGTTTACCTTCATCCTTGTAAATCACCTGATGACTCCAATTGTACAACATCTCGATATCATGAGATCAGTTTCCTTCTCATGCTGAAAGATTTTAATTTCCTGGAGGACCTAAGGTTTGATGAACAACCTTGACTTCATCAGTGGATAAAGTGTATTCATATGGTGACTCCAACACCATGGTGTAATTTAAATGCTCTAAGGGACCGGTGCTTTAATGGCTCAACTTAATTATCCCTATGGGAATAATATTAGTCTGCTTAGCCTTCAAAGATTCCTGAAGCTACCCTAAAAACCTTGCCAAGTTTTGATGGCACTAAGAGGGTTGTGTATGGACATTGTCAAGATATAGCCTCCCTCTCCATTATCCACAACATTATACATGAAGATGTAATGTTGAGGTTGCTCATTCTATCTCTCAGAGGAAGAGCATTACTATGGTATAGAACTTTGGAGGAGGGAAGTATTCATACATGGGCTAACTTGGAAAAAGCACTCATCGATACTTTCAATGATTTAGGGGATCCTACCTCATTGCTAAATAGTTATATATATATATATATATATATATATAAATAAGGTCTCTAGAAAATATTGTTGATTTCAATAATCATTTTGAAAAGACCTGGAAAAGTATCTCCCATCAACTCCAACCAACCCCTGCTTAGGTGCACCCATGTTACATTTGAGCTCTTGGTTCAGACTTAAGCCTCCTCATGCAGTAGATAGGGGAAGAAATATTCCTAAAAATTTATGGGGAAGCTATTATGGTAGAAAATATATTAATAAATATTGAATAATTTATCTCCAATTATATCTCTCTTCTTTGCTAGAACCAAATGCAAAGGAAGAAGGAGACTGACCAAATAGCCAAGAAGTTCGAGTAGAAAGCTAATACGACAATATTTCCCCAGCAAGTAATGGGGGGACATGGATCACCCTTCCTAGTGGATTATCCTAAGATATTTGAAGAACAAGTTTTAGATTTGCCAAGCTCAAGTGATAAGTGGTTCCCTTCCTCCTGTTTGAATGATTCAACTATCAAAGCCCACTGGGTAAATATCTACCCTATGTTGTTTGATTTTAATATGATTATCCCAAAGAAAAGTACTACACTCAGATGGCATTCCATGAAACCTGGAAGTAACTACAGGTAATGTCAGGCTCAACACAAGGAACAACTAAAGTTTCGTGTAATCTATTATGGTCATTTTAGATTCACTGGATGATTATGGGATGGTTTAGTGGTTATGGTGTGCCAATTGTATCGTAATTTTGTGTATATAAATCAGTAATTAAAAAAGTGCATAAGGTACATGGCCATTATGTCATCTTGTACCTCGATGGTTCATCATATCTAAAAAATCATCCTCAATTTTTTAGTGTTCCCCTACCGTAATATCCCTCTTCTAATTCTCTTTGACTCTGAATCCACAGCCCAATGGATAAGGACATGATAACACAGAAAGCCCAAAAATTTTGTATTTGGTAAGCTAGCACGGTATGGATAAGCAAAGCAACATGCTAGCATGAGAAAAGACATGAAGTAAACTTCACTATATATCCCATAGAAGGTAGTAAGTTAATGCAACCAAAGAACTCTCATGGCATGCCTACGGTTATAGGTGAAGTTTCCACTAAAGCATGCAGTAGGGAAAGCCGATTCAAGAATAGGTATATTGCCAAAATTGTGCAATTACTTTATGAGCTACTTTCCATGGCAACCTACCTATTCTTGAATTTTCTTTGGGCTGCAATGGAGTATGTCAATGTGTGAGCAATGCCTAAAGATACCCCAAGAATATCGTAGTTCTGCTTTCCTTTTTTTTGGGGTATGTTTGGCATTGTGTTCCCTCTTGTCTTTCCATTCCATTGTGTTTCTATGGTTTGGTTGTTGTTATTCTGATAACTGCACTACTCATCCTTTTGGATAGCTTTGCTCACAGCCATCCTACAAGTGTCCTCTTCCTCTGATCCTCCCTTTCTATTGTTTTTTTCTTTATCATTCTCTCTATATTCCTCCCCGTTACCCCAATTCCTCCTTGAGCGAGCAGTCTTCTTGGACTACTTTTGTTGATGATTTCTTCATTTCTTCTTTTCTTTTCATCATCCATTCTTCCAAAGGTTTTTTTTCTAGGTTCCTCTCTCCCACAAAGTGGAAGACCCCTATGAGTCACCAAGAGTGTGGGTGAAATTTTGCATCCCTTCACCCACTCTTCTTTTTTGCAGGTTGATGGCCTTTCAAGAAGCGGCTATTTTTGAAGATGAGCCAAAGTGTTAATGGTTGAGGTGGTTTTTAGAGACCAAGTGGACAGATGGAGGAATAGGCCTCTATGAAGAAGAGAGTGGTCCCAAAAGCCCATCCCATGTAAAAGCTCCAAAATGAGAGAATGTCTAAGGGTAAGGTCGGATGGATAAATGGGTGAGCAAATGTTCAAAGAGGATCTCAAAACCCCACCCCACCTTTGGACGAAAAACTGAGACCCTGAATCTCCACTCAAATGGACGGAAGGATGGGAAGGTAGCATGAGGGCTATTACTCCCAAAATCCCATCCATAAGGTACCCATGGGATGGAGAATTGGGAGGATGGTGAACAAGGAGGGATGCCCAAGTACCCATCCAAGGTTGAGGTCATACAACATTAATGATTCCAGCTACCTGGTGTAAACAGTTGATGGGCACGAGAAATAAATTTGAAATGCATAGCTTCAAAGGCAATTAATCTTTGATATTTCTATAGCATGAAGGGATAAAGTAGATTAGAATTTAAGAGGTTGTCAGAACAACTAGAGGCCCAAATATGTGCAAAAGCACCTAACTCTTTTCAAATGATCACCATCCCTCCTAGAGTAGAGTGATAATATATTTTTCAATTGTTCCAGCAAGATCATCCTGCTTGATGCCATTAATGTTGTAATTTTAAAGTATTATAAAATATTATATAAATAGGGGGATGCTTGCCATTCCAAAGCATGGCTTTGTGGCCTTTACAATTCATATGTAATTCTTCATCACTTGTAAATAATAGTGAATCATTTTTTGGTCTCTCAATCTGTCTTTCATTCTACTTTTGCCTTTGTGTGAATGTTTATTTTTGTGATGGCCTTCTGAGTTGACTTGCTTAATTCTACTATCTGGATTTCATGGGTCTAACTGGGTGGTTCTAGAATTCGCATTCACCACTAGGCATGTGGGGTTTTATTTTTGTTAAATCCAATCGGGTGGGAGCGCTCTAATTTTATTGCCTGGATTTCATGCACCTTCCTGTTGGTTCTAGAATTCACCCCTACACACTGGGCTGAAGGGGAAGTGATAGGCAGGGTAGGCTGATCTATTAGGTGGTTTTTTTCTATTTGTGCCAGTGACATTGAAGGAGTGTATCTTAATGTGGCCCTACACCATCCTTATTAGTTTCAGCTATGGCCTCATTTTCTTTCTTTCTCATTCTCTTTTTTCCCTTTTCCTCTTTGTGGCATAGTTATTTGGAACCCCAAGAATCAATATTATTCGAATATTGATTGTCCTTACCTCTTCCATGTCAGGCGGTCGTTCCATGATGTTCAACAATATTCGGTCATACCTCCTGCTCATTCAGTGTTGATTTTTGTACCAACAAGGTATTTGTGGGTTCTTCCAGTTCTTCAATTTCTTCTATCCTTTGAGCCAAGTGTCCCTTATAATTTATCTTCTGCTATTCCATTTGACGATAATTGGTTGGTTGTTGAAATTATTGTTGATGAGGGTTCCTTTGATAGTGTCAAAGTTTATTTCCATTATACATCTGACTTCTTTGCTTTCGATTTTTGGAATTGTATTAGTAATAGCTAGTACTATGACATTTCTTTCTGCATATTTGACAATACCATGTTTTTCCTCCTCTTACTAAAGAAGCAATATTTCCCTGTGGATAATTTTTTGATGTCAATACAGTGTTATTCATGTCATATTTCATAGTATTTTCTACTTCATATTCTTGAAGTATATTGACTAGGTCATCAAAAGAAGTATCTTTGCTTAAAACTTGTAAATATGTGACCAAATTTTTATAGTTGTTTTGAAGTGCTCTCATGGTTACTTGAGTAAGAATCTCATCCTTAACTGTTTCTCCTAAGGTTAATAATTTCCCTTTGATATCTGCTACCTTCCTTAGGAACAGTTCTATGCTCTCTCCACTATTCATCTTTAATGAGTGAAGTTGAGTTTGAATATGAAGAATGGTTGCCTTATTATTTCCTTCAAAACATTTCTCTAGGCTTGTCCATGTATTTGAAGATGTTTTTACTGAACTGATATATGGTTTAATCTCATTAGTGATAGCAAAAGTAATTATCATTAAGGCCTTTGAATCATTTTCCTCAAACTTTAGGATTTCAGTTTCACCTGTGATAGGTATCTGTGTTTTTACTTTTATGAAATCCCAAAGTTTGTCATACACTAAGATTGCTTTCACTTTGTTTTTCCAAAAGAAATAATTTGGACCCTTGAGTAGTTGAGATTATACTAGGAAGAATTTATTTGATGCCATTTGAATCACCCTAATATCAATTCTTAGATTTTGTGGACTTCCTTATGTCTCCCTAGAGATATAATATAGTGCTTTTGTAAATATATAGTTCAATTTTGGTTGATTTTGTACAAATTTTGTAAAGATCAAAAATCAACTTCTTAACACCTTATTACTCCTATTTGAACTAAGCACTTTTCAAATTTAAAGAGGTTTTAATGTTGGATTTCTTTTGTCCCCTTAGATAAGTTTTGAGACAAGAATATTATAATTTTCCAACCTTAATAAAAAAACTTTAATGGCCCATTTTTATATATCCCTTGGATTGTTTCTAATTTCCAATAACCTAGTTTGGAGTTGTATCCCTTATGACTCCCAGATTTAGAAAATTAGAAATACATTAATATTTACAAATTTTAAATGAAATAATTCCAAGTAGTGTTCCTATTTCTCCTAGGTTATGCTTTGCAAATATTAGATAATTTTAATATTTAATTTCCCTAAGTTTTGCTTCTAAATGAAGATTGATTTCTTTCAATAATTTAACCTTATAAATCCTTTTATATGGAAAGCAAAATGAATGGAAATTGTACCTTTATAAAACCAACAGTAAATTATCCTTAGGCATTGCAAGTAATGGAAGATACTTCCACTTGCTGCTTTTTTCAACACTCACTTTAATATCGTTTGACAAAAATTAATATGCTTCATCATTTTCCTTTGGATTACCCTCCAAGCTATTGCCGATCCCTTATCGTGTAGCTACCGAGCTACTATCGTGATACAACCTGACTGTTGTTGTTGCTACCTTGCATTGAATTTCCTTTCACCTCCTTAACCTATGGAAGATAAGCCTTGGTTCTTGTGACAAATTAGCACTTGCTTCTTTGTAACACTCCATATTTCTTGTCTAACGCTTCTTTGGCACTATGCAACAAATGAGTGCTCATGTGGTCACTTGTGTGAGGCTTGTGGAGGATAACAAGTGGCACCTTTCTCCTTAATATTCCTTGTAACTCCTGTGTGAGGATTCTTGAGCATTGAGAGATAGAGATATTATGCCATGTGGTATTCAAATGCTTTGCATGAAGACCTATGCTATAATGCTTCCAAGAAGAGTATAACTTCTTTTGTATACCTTATCTTAGCTTGCTTTTTTTCTTGAACAACAAGAAACCTTATCTTCTATGAGTGATTTGATGAAGCACTGTGGAGCTTCGAATGGTGATTCTAAATGTGATATTGGTTCTTCCTTTGGTGGATGATCTTTACCAAGTTTTAGACCTGAATGTAGCACATTTTTTCCTTATCTACTATGCCTTCAACATGCTATTTTTTTGTACCTATTTTTTTGTAGTGTAGATATCCGCTTGCTATGCTATCCATCCCATATTGGTAGAAGTAGATTTAACACCTTTCCTTTGTAGATGAGCTACCTTTCTGTCTACATAAATGCATCTTGATAACACCCTTGTATGGGCTTTGATATTGCAGGTTCATCCATCTAAGATATTGTGAGAGTGAGCCCTTTGAGTGGCTCCCTTTGCTATGGATGTGGAGCGCAAATATACATCCTTCCTTGGATGTCTTACCCTGTAGAATTTGTGCCTTTTAAGGCACCTTTAAATCTGCTCTTTCACTGCATATAACATATTATAGAAGTGCAATACCATGTAACCTTACATGTATATAAAATTTTCTTTATTGCACCTTTTCTTGTACTGTTTTGCAGGTCTAAAATTATATCTTTATAGCAGATCTTTGAATGCAAATATGAGGGTTTTGATTATGTCTCTTTAGGTAGAATCCTTACCATTTTTTCTTGGAAACTTTGATGATAAATCCAAGCCTTTAATTAAGTAGATAGAATCTTTCTGTAGCAGTAATTTTTCTGCCATTTGTAATAAACAATAACCCTATAATGATTTGGATTTGAGACTCACCAAGTCTCAATATTTGAAGCTTCTATTTCTATTTTTGGCTAGTTGTATTCTTATCGAAGTTTTAGAGGATTCTAACCTTTATTTGTGCTTTAATAGTGTCTTTAGACACTTGATAAAAATCATATTTTGTGCCCTTCAAAAAATAAATTAACTAATTTGTTTTTTAGAGTAGTATAATAGTGCAAGTCTTTCACTTTTAATGCACTAATATTACACCTTATCACTCCAATCAACTCTCAAATTAATGCACTAACAATTTACTGCAGCTAATCAAGAATAACCTAAAATGAATCTATCAGAGTTATTCTTTAATTTCACTACAATCAATATTTTAGGACTTAGTCTTCTTTTTATTTTTTCAAAGTAGATGATAGGTAGTTTATAGAAGTAATTCAAAAATCTAATAAACTCCTAATCAATGTGCAAATGAACCTTAAAAATAATCTTTCTTTTTGCACTTTTGAAGATTACAATCTTCTTGTAACTTTAATCCAAATTCAGGTGCTTTAACAAATTTGATAAGTAATCCAATTAATGAATTTACTTGTACTAAGAAGTGTTGGACATTTTGAGCTCATTTAGTTGTCATTGATGTCAAGGTGAAAATTCGTCATTAATACCATGGAGCACACCATCAATAGCACCAGGAACAATGCGAAGAGTTGAAGAGAAAGTTGGCAAAATAATATTTTATGAGGGTTTATGGTAAACCCATGGTGGAAGATTAAATGGTTTTATTAAAATCATTATGAGGATATAAAAGTCTCCTCACACATTGAGATGGCAGTTAAGATTTTAAAAGACCCACGGTGGCAGAATATTTTACAAGTTAAAGGTTTAAGTTTAAACCCAAGGAAGGCTTTAATCTCTTTAAAGCTAAAGTTTATAAATATAATTTATAAAATTTAAATTCCTTAGAATTTAAATAATTTATAAATTATAAAGGTGGGAGCACCGACGTCATCAAAAGTGGGAGCACCGACGTCTAAGAAGCAAAGGGATTTTCATGTATAAATAAATGCCAAAGAGGCATTCAAAACTTACCCCTCGACATTATTTTTTCATGCGACATAGTGAAACATTTTCGTGCATTTGTTATTCGTTGAGGAAGAAGACAAGAATTTCACTTGTCTTTAGCGCCAGGTAGAAGAGATAAGGGAGAGAGCATATTGTTTGAAATGTAAAGGACACGGTGGTCCATTGGCAGCGCACGTTTTGCAAAGGCGTTGGGAGTTGAGAGGCACGCGATCGATTCATGTGGAGTGGTGTGTCTTGAGCGCCAAGGGAAGTTCCTTTTTGCACATGCCTTGGTTTTTGCATGCCAATCGAGGACAAAGGGGACAAAGAGTGCTTAGGCTCTTAACCGTGCATCTAGCACATGCGATGGTCAAAGTCATGGCTAGAGCGCTCACGGAGGCAGAGATCGTGGGTTCGAAACCCACTAAGAGGCAAAGGTAATTTTTGATAATTAATTTTTGCCTAAGGTTTTTCTAAAGGATAATGTGGAGTAATAAGGGTTTGTGAAAAGTTGTGTGTTTGATTTATATTATTGTTGGAGTTATAAGGGTTTGAGAAAGGTTGTTGATTTGATAATTGATTTTTATTATTGTGGAGTAATAAGGATTAATGAGAGGTTGTTTTATTGATGAGTGATTTATATCATTGGAATTATAAAGAAAGTTGATTTGATTTTTATCAAAGTTTCTCTTGCCATTAAATTAAATTAAAGAGGTTTGAGTTAATTTTTGGTGGATGTTAAGTTTATTTTAGTTGGGAGTTTATAAGGTGTTATTGGATAAATATTTTATGTATGTTGATGGTTGTTTTTGAAAGGTGGAGTGATAAGGTGTAATTGAGTATTTACATTATATTGTGAGAAAGATTTATCTTCTAACCTCTTTGAGATTGGCATAGAAGTGTTTGTGGTTGTGACAGATTTATGAGATCCCTTCATCATCAATAAAAAGGTATGAGCACATTCTTCCATAGTTGAGTTGATTGATTGGTTTTCTGGAAAATAAGTTTGGAGTGAAAAGGACTTGATTAGGGTTTCCTTTTGAGAGTGTTTGAGTTAATGCTTCAAGGTTTTCTGGAATAAAGAGTTGTTAAAACCTTGTTTGATAAGCATTATTGTTGAAGCCATTGGTTGTGTGAAGAACTTGAGTTAGAGTTTTGAAAATATCATGAGTATCATTGTTATGTGAAGATTGTTTTATAAGCATTGTTGTTGAAGTGAGTTGTTGTGCAAAGAACTTGAACTAGGGTTTTGAAAAGAACATGAGTATCATTGTTATGTGAGATTTGTTGTTGAGCATTGTTGGAAACATTTTGAGTTGGTGGTTATATGCTTGGACTAGGGTTTATGAGAAAGGAGTGTTTCATTGAGTGATTGGTTGAGTAGAGTTGATTGAGCCTAGTCAAGTGGATGTGTGAAGTGATTGTTCAAGTTCCATAAAACAAACTATTCTATATTCTGATTTGAGTTGAGAAAGTGATTGAGCATTGAGTGTAGAACATATTGAGTCTCTAACAATTCTCTTTATGTTTCTATGAGTTAGAAGTTTTATTTGACAAGTTCTAGTGGACTTGTTGAGCAATTGACAAGTTCTAGGACTTTGAGAAAAGTTCTAGTGGACTTATTGAGCAGATTTGAGCAAGTTCTGAGTGGACTTGTTGAGCAGATTTGAGCAAGTTTTGAGTGGACTTGTTGAGCATATTTGAGCAAGTTCTGAGTGGACTTGTTGAGCAGATTTGAGCAAGTTCTGAGTGGACTTGTTGAGCAGATTTGAGCAAGTTCTAGTGGACTTGTTGAGCAGATTTGAGCAAGTTCTAAGTGGACTTGTTGAGCAGATTTGAGCAAGTTCTAGTGGACTTTTGAGAGAAAATTAAATTTTGCTAGACCGAAGGACTATGTTTAGTACAGATTTGAGATAGATCTTTGGAGGTGATAGAGTAGAGAGGATAGTAGTCTCTAGTGGATAGAGATCCATCAGCCAGGGTAGTGAGGATAGGTCTTCTGAGTGGGGACAAGAGTCTTCAGTGGAGAGAGATCCACAAGCCAATGTAGTGGAGGTAGTAGTCTTCTAGAGGATCACCAACTAGAGTAGAGGAGAAGGAGTTCTCATATGGATAGAGATCCATGAACTTGATTTAGGGGATCAACATCTCCTTTGGATAGAGGTCCATAAACATTGTAATAGGGAAAGGATTCCCAAGAGATTGATTGAGAAAATTTTAGTGAAATATTTTCTCCGTGGAGTAGCCCACATTGGGTGAACCACATTAAATTGGTGTCTCTATTGTGTGTGGTGATTTATGCATTGATTTGATTACTACTATTGATATTGCTATCTATACATTGCATAATATTGATTTGGAAAGAAAAGTAAAAAGTGGTCTTATACTGTTCACCCCCTCTCAGTATAAGCTTGTGTTCTTCAATTGGTATCAGAGTGGGTTCCTTCAAAAGAGTTTAACAACTTGAAGGAAAAGCTAACAAGAACACAATGGATCCTAAGGAGGTGTCCTCAAATAATTTAGCACCAGTATTTGATGGAAGTGACTATATGTATTGGAGTATGATGATGAAGATCTACCTAATGGCACTTGGCAATGAAATTTGGGAAGTAGTTGAATTTGGATATGATCCCTTAATCAATCCTCCTACAGATAAGGAAGGTAAGCTTCTACAACACTATAATTCAAAAGTAATGAATGCACTTGTGAGAGGTTTGCATAGAATAGAGTCTATGAAAGTTATGCATTGTAAAACTACAAAAGAAATGTGGGATAAATTGCAAAATATATATGAAGGAGATAAAAGTGTCAAGAAAGCAAAGATATGAAATCTCAAAGGACAATTTGAAGCATTAAGAATGAATGAAGAGGAAAATATTAGTGCTTATCTAATTCGAATTGATGAGGTTGTTAATGATATGCAAGGACTTGGAATGAAGATTGATGAATCAGATGTTTGTGATAAAGTCTTAAGAACTCTTCCAAAAAGATTCAGTGAATAGGTTTCTGCTATAGAAGTGTCAATGGATGGTGATACTTTGACAAGAGATAAGTTGCTTGGTATGCTCACAACTTTTGAGATAAGAACAAAATATCCTATTCCCTAGAAGGAAGCAACATTCAAAGCAATCAAGAAGGCAAAAGGTAAGAAGTCAGAATCAAGCAATGAGTCATCCAGTGATGAAGAAGCTAATTATGGTAGAAGAGATAAAGATTCCAGAAGATCCAGAGATCTAAGATCTGTTAAGTGTTTCAATTGTGGAAAGTATGGATATTTTGCAATAGATTGTCAAGAACCCAAGAACAACAATGGTGAAGAAAAATAGGATCACAGGAATAGGGAATCAGAAAGATATAGGCATCAGAAGAAAAGCAAGGATGGACAAAATAGACAAGGAAAGAAGTTCTTCCAAAGGCAAAAGAGGAGCTACTATGCGGATAAGGCAAGTAAGTACTCAAGTGATAGTGATGCTAGTTTTTCAGACAATGATAGAGATGAAGTCTTATTTATGATTGAAGAAAAAGAGCAAGTTAAGAAAAGGACTCCAGTAATTCTCAAGTGTTTTAGATGTGGTAACTTTGGACATCTTGAAGATGATTGTACAAGGGATGGTTATAGTTTCAGTGATGATGAATATGAGGATGCACTTGAAGGACCAGATGAAAATCTTCTAATGGCATTAGAAGAAGAAGAAAGTGATCCTATAGAAGACAAGCCAATAGAAAATAAATATGAGGACAAAGGTAAAAAAATAGAGGAATATTCAGAAAAGGATGGTTATGATCTCAAGGGAGAACTTATTTATGCCCTTGACATGGTAAAGAAGGTAAGAAAGCAACACTCTAAACTTGAAATTCAGTTTCAAGAATGTGATGAAGAGAGAAGATTGCTTATAGAGGATTTAGAAAAATCAAAGGCTAAGGCAAAGAGGTTCAAAGATAAGTTAGAAGCAAAGATCTTGGAATGTGAGAAGTTAGCACAAGAAGTGGCACTACTAAGAGAATATTTAGAAGACTCCAAGGTCAAGATGAAAGGGTTTAAAAATAGCTCAAAGAACTTGGATAAGTTCATCAAGATACAAAAGACTACATCAAGCAAAACAGGTCTTGGATTTGAACAAGTTCAAAAGAAATGGGAAGGAGAGTCAACTTCAAGTTTTGGAGGAGAAGAAACTTCAGATGAAGATACTTCAAAAAAAGCAGTGTAAAATATAGTGAGACATCTGAGGATGAGTTGGACAATAGAGAGTTCAACAAAAATAGGAACAATGCACAAAGAAGATACAGATGGAACAACAATCAGAATAGGTCAAGAGAGACTAAGAGACCAATGAGGTCAAGACAAGGAAACTTCAATGGAAGATGCTTTTCATGTCACAAGTTTGGGCACATGGCTTCACAATGCAGGACACATGAAAGATAGGAATATGGGAACAAACAACTTTTCCATGGGTATTGCTACTCATGTAATCAGTTTGGTCACAAGGCAATGAATTGCAGGGTTCATGACAGAAGAGGATATGGCTTCACTAGGAGAAATCCTAAGATATTTGCACCTCCAAGGAATAATAACATTAAGTGTTATAAGTGCAATAATGATGGTCACACAACAAAGTGGTGTAGAGCAGACATTCCAGAAATAGGTATGAATAGGAACAGGAACAGGAACATGAATATGAATAGGAATAGGAACAAGAACATGAACATGGAATATGAATAGGAACATGGATATGAATAGGAACAAGAATATAGACATGGATAGGAACATGGACATGGATAGAAATAATGAGAGGAATCAAAAAATTCAGATAAGAAGAAAAGAGGATAAAGGTAAAGAATAATGCTTTTTAGGAGTAGAAATACTCCCACCCCAGAATTAACCACCTCAAAGAAGGTGGGGGAGGGGCTAAGCTAAGAGGCTCATTCTTAGCCCCGAGCCCCAAAGGTGACCCTTTGCCATTGATGTCAAAGGGGGAGAGATTTGAGTAAGGGGGAGAGATTTGATATTTGAGAGAGCATTGAGCCAGGGGGAGCAATGTCCCAAGGGGAGCAGAACAAAGGAAAGGTCAAGTTTTTAATAAAAGGAAATTGGGTTACCATCAATGACAAAGGGGGAGATTGTTGGACATTTTGAGCTTATTTAGTTGTCATTGATGTCAAGGTGAAAATTCATCATTAATACCATGGAGCACACCATCAATAGCACCAGGAACAATGCAAAGAGTTGAAGAGAAAATTGGCAAAATAATATTTTATGAGGGTTTATGGTAAACCCATGGTGGAAGATTAAATGATTTTATTAAAATCATTATGAGGATATAAAAATCTCCTCACACATTGAGATGGTAGTTAAGATTTTAAAAGACCCATGATGGCAGAATATTTTACAAGTTAAAGGTTTAAGTTTAAACCCAAGGAAGGCTTTAATCTCTTTAAAGTTAAAGTTTATAAATATAATTTATAAAATTTAAATTCCTTAGAATTTAAATAATTTATAAATTATAAAGGTGGGAGCGCCAATGTCATCAAAAGTGGGAGCACCGACGTCTAAGAAACAAAGGGATTTTTGTGTATAAATTAATGCCAAAGAGGCATTCAAAACTTACCCCTCGACATTATTCTTTCATGCGACAAAGTGAAACATTTTTATGCATTTGTTATTCATTGAGGAAGAAGACAAGAATTTCGCTTGTCTTTAGCACCAGGTAGAAGAGATAAGGGAGAGTGCAGATTGATTGAAATGTAAAGGACACGGTGGTCCATTGGCAATGCACATTTTGCAAAGGCGTTGGGAGTTGAGAGGCACATGATCGATTCACATGGAGTGGTGTGTCTTGAGCACCAAGGGAAGTTCATTTTGCACATGCCTTGTTTTTGTGCGCCAATCGAGGACAAAGGGGACAAAGAGCACTTAAGCTCTTAACCATGCATCTAGCGCACACGGTGGTCAAAGCCATGGCTAGAGCGCTCACGAAGGTAGAGATCATGGGTTCAAAACCCACTAAGAGGCAAAGGTAATTTTTGATAATTAATTTTTGCCTAAGGTTTTTCTAAAGGATAATGTGGAGTAATAAGGGTTTGTGAAAAGTTGTGTGTTTGATTTATATTATTGTTGGAGTTATAAGGGTTTGAGAAAGGTTGTTGATTTGATAATTGATTTATATTATTGTGGAGTAATAAGGATTAATGAGAGGTTGTTTTATTGATGAGTGATTTATATCATTGGAATTATAAAGAAAGTTGATTTGATTTTTATCAAAGTTTCTCTTGCCATTAAATTAAATTAAAGAGGTTTGAGTTAATTTTTGG
Organism: Wollemia nobilis; assembly: GCA_028583015.1. Lineage (NCBI taxonomy): Eukaryota > Viridiplantae > Streptophyta > Pinopsida > Araucariales > Araucariaceae > Wollemia > Wollemia nobilis. The sequence goes on from JAQPPZ010002347.1 coordinate 86,964, forward strand.
TGGATGTTAAGTTTATTTTAGTTGGGAGTTTATAAGGTGTTATTGGATAAATATTTTATGTATGTTGATGGTTGTTTTTGAAAGGTGGAGTGATAAGGTGTAATTGAGTATTTACATTATATTGTGAGAAAGATTTATCTTCTAACCTCTTTGAGATTGGCATAGAAGTGTTTGTGGTTGTGGTAGATTTATGAGATCCCTTCATCTTCAATAAAAAGGTATGAGCACATTCTTCCATAAGTTGAGTTGATTGATTGGTTTTCTGGAAAATAAGTTTGGAGTGAAAAGGACTTGATTAGGGTTTCCTTTTGAGAGTGTTTGAGTTAATGCTTCAAGGTTTTCTAGAATAAAGAGTTGTTGTTAAAACCTTGTTTGATAAGCATTGTTGTTGAAGCCATTGGTTGTGTGAAGAACTTGAGTTAGGGTTTTGAAATAACATGAGTATCATTGTTATGTGAAGATTTTTTTATAAGCATTGTTGTTAGTTGAAACTTGACTAGGGTTTGAAAGACATGAGAATATGAGTATCATTGTTATGTGAGATTTGTTGTTGAGCATTGTTGGAAATATTTTGAGTTGGTGGTTATATGCTTGGACTAGGGTTTATGAGAAAGAAGTGTTTCATTGAGTGATTGGTTGAGTAGAGTTGATTGAGCCTAGTCAAGTGGATGTGTGAAGTGATTGTTCAAGTTCCATAAAACAAACTATTCTATATTCTGATTTGAGTTGAGAAAGTGATTGAGCATTGAGTGTAGAACATATTGAGTCTCTAACAATTCTCTTTATGTTTCTATGAGATTGGACAAGTTCTATGTGGACTTGTTAAGCATATTTGAGGCAAGTCTTTGAGAGACTTGTGGACTAATTTTGTGTGAGCTTTTTTGGAAGCTTACAATACAGATTTGAACAAGTTCTGAGTGGACTTGTTGAGCAGATTTGAACAAGTTCTGAGTGGACTTGTTGAGCAGATTTGAGCAAGTTTTGAGTGGACTTGTTGAGCATATTTGAGCAAGTTTTGAGTGGACTTGTTGAGCAAATTTGAGCAAGTTCTGAGTGGACTTGTTGAGCAGATTTGAGCAAGTTCTGAGTGACTTGTTGTTTGGGAGTTTTGGGGGGGTTTTGGGGGAATTTGGGGGAGTTGTGGGGGGGGGGGGGGGGGAGGGGGGGGGAGGGGGGGGGGGAGGTGGATAGATAGATCCATTAGCCAAGGTAGTGAGGATAGGTCTTCTAAGTGGGGACAAGAGTCTTCAGTGGAGAGAGATCCACAAGCCAGTGTAGTGGAGGCAGTAGTCTTCTAGAGGATCACCAACCAGAGTAGAGGAGAAGGAGTTCTCCTATGGATAGAGATCCATGAACTTGATTTAGGGGATCAACATCTCCTTTGGACAGAGGTCCATAAACATTGTAATAGGGAAAGGATTCCCAAGAGATTGATTGAGAAAATTTAGTGAAATATTTTCTCTGTGGATGTAACCCACATTTGGGTGAACCATGTTAAATTGGTGTCTCTATTATGTGTGGTGATTTGTGCATTGCTTTGATTACTATTATTGATATTGCTATCTATACATTGCATAATATTGATTTGGAAAGAAAAGTAAAAAGTGGTCTTATACTGTTCACCCCCTCTCAATATAAGCTTGTGTTCTTCAATTGGTATCAGAGTGGGTTCCTTCAGAAGAGTTTAACAACTTGAAGGAAAAGCTAACAAGAACACAATGGATCCTAAGGAGGTGTCCTCAAATAATTTAACACCAGTATTTGATGGAAGTGACTATATGTATTGGAGTATGATGATGAAGATCTACCTGATGGCACTTGGCAATGAAATTTGGGAAGTAGTTGAATTTGGATATGATCCCTTAATCAATCCTCCTATAGATAAGGAAGGTAAGCTCCTACAACACTATAATTCAAAAGCAATGAATGCACTTTTGAGAGGTTTGCATAGAACAGAGTCTATGAAAGTTATGCATTGTAAAACTGCAAAAGAAATGTGGGATAAATTGTAAAATATATATGAAGGAGATAAAAGTGTCAAGAAAGCAAAGATGTGAAATCTCAAAGGACAACTTGAAGCATTAAGAATGAATGAAGAGGAAAATATTAGTGCTTATCTAATTTGAATTGATGAGGTTGTTAATGATATGCAAGGACTTGGAATGAAGATTGATGAATCAGATGTTTGTGATAAAGTCTTAAGAACTCTTCCAAAAAGATTCAGTGAACAGGTTTCTGCTATAGAAGTGTCAATGGATGGTGATACTTTGACAAGAGATAAGTTGCTTGGTATGCTTACAACTTTTGAGATAAGAATAAAATATCCTATTCCCTAGAAGGAAGCAACCTTCAAAGCAATCAAGAAGGCAAAAGGTAAGAAGTCAGAATCAAGCAATGAGTCATCCAATGATGAAGAAGCTAATTATGGTAGAAAAGATAAAGATTCCAGAAGATCCAGAGATCTAAGATCTATTAAGTGTTTCAATTGTGGAAAGTATGGATATTTTGCAATAGATTGTCAAGAACCCAAGAACAACAATGGTGAAGAAAAATAGGATCACAGGAACAAGGAATCAGAAAGATATAGGCATCAAAAGAAAAGCAAGGATGGAAAAAACAGACAAGGAAAGAAGTTCTTCCAAAGGCAAAAGAGGAGCTACTATGCGGATAAGGCAAGTAAGTACTCAAGTGATAGTGATGCTAGTTTTTCAGACAATGATAGAGATGAAGTCTTATTTATGATTGAAGAAAAAGAGCAAGTTAAGAAAAGGACTCCAATAATTCTCAAGTGTTTTAGATGTGGTAACTTTGGACATCTTGAAGATGATTGTACAAGGGATGGTTATAGTTTCAGTGATGATGAATATGAAGATGCACTTGAAGGACCAGATGAAAATCTTCTAATGGCATTAGAAGAAGAAGAAAGTGATCCTATAGAAGACAAGCCAATAGAAAATAAAGATGAGGACAAAGGTAAACAAATAGAGGAATATTCAGAAAAGGATGGTTATGATCTCAAGGGAGAACTTATTTATGCCCTTGACACGGTAAAGAAGGTAAGAAAGCAACACTCTAAACTTGAAATTCAGTTTCAAGAATGTGATGAAGAGAGAAGATTGCTTATAGAGGATTTAGAAAAATCAAAGGCTAAGGCAAAGAGGTTCAAAGATAAGTTAGAAGCAAAGATCTTGGAATGTGAGAAGTTAGCACAAGAAGTGGCACTACTAAGAGAATATTTAGAAGACTCCAAGGTCAAGATGAAAGGGTTCAAAAATAGCTCAAAGAACTTGGATAAGTTCATCAAGATACAAAAGCCTACATCAAGCAAAACAGGTCTTGGATTTGAACAAGTTCAAAAGAAATGGGAAGGAGAGTCAACTTCAAGTTTTGGAGGAGAAGAAACTTCAGATGAAGATACTTCAAAAAAAGATAATGTAAAATATAGTGAGACATCTGAGGATGAGTTGGACAATAGAGAGTTCAAAAAAAATAGGAACAATGCACAAAGAAGATACAGATGGAACAACAATCAGAATAGGTCAAGAGAGACCAAGAGACCAATGAGGTCAAGACAAGGAAACTTCAATGGAAGATGCTTTTCATGTCACAGGTTTGGGCACATGGCTTCACAATGCAGGACACATGAAAGATAGGAATATGGGAACAAATAACTTTTCCATGGGTATTGCTACTCATGTAATCAGTTTGGTCACAAGGCAATGAATTGCAGGGTTCATGATAGAAGAGGATATGGCTTCACTAGGAGAAATCCTAAGATATTTGCACCTCCAAGGAATAATAACATTAAGTGTTATAAGTGCAATAATGATGGTCACACAACAAAGTGGTGTAGAGCAGACATTCCAGAAATAGGTATGAACAGAACAAGAACATGAATGAACAGAACAGGAACAGGAATATGAACAGGAACAGGAATAGGAACAGGAATAGGAACATGGATATGAATAGGAATAGGAATGTAGACATGGATAGGAACATGGACATGGATAGAAATAGTGAGAGGAATCAAAAAATTTAGATAAGAAGAAAAGAGGATAAAGGTAAAGAATAATGCTTTCTAGGAGTAGAAATACTCCCACCCCAAAATTAACCACCTCAAAGAAGGTGGGGGAGGGGCTAAGCTAAGAGGCTCATTCTTAGCCCCGAGCCCCAAAGGTGACCCTTTGCCATTGATGTCAAAGGGGGAGATATTTGAGTAAGGGGGAGAGATTTGATATTTGAGAGAGCATTGAGCCTAGGGGGAGCAGAACAAAGGAAAGGTCAAGTTTTTAGTAAAAGGAAATTGGGTTGCCATCAATGAAAAAGGGGGAGATTGTTGGACATTTTGAGTTCATTTAGTTGTCATTGATGTCAAGGTGAAAAGTCATCATTAATACCATGGAGCACACCATCAATAGCACCAGGAACAATGCGAAGAGTTGAAGAGAAAGTTGGCAAAATAATATTTTATGAGGGTTTATGGTAAACCCATGGTGGAAGATTAAATGGTTTTATTAAAATCATTATGAGGATATAAAAATCTCCTCACACATTGAGATGGTAGTTAATATTTTAAAAGACCCACGATGGCAGAATATTTTACAAGTTAAAGGTTTAAGTTTAAACCCAAGGAAGGCTTTAATCTCTTTAAAGCTAAAGTTTATAAATATAATTTATAAAATTTAAATTCCTTAGAATTTAAATAATTTATAAATTATAAATGTGGGAGCGACGTCATCAAAAGTGGGAGCACCGACGTCTAAGAAGCAAAGGGATTTTCATGTATAAATAAATGCCAAAGAGGCATTCAAAACTTACCCCTCGACATTATTTTTTCATGCGACAAAGTGAAACATTTTTATGCATTTGTTATTCATTGAGGAAGAAGACAAGAATTTCACTTGTCTTTAGCACCAAGTAGAAGAGATAAGGGAGAGTGCAGATTGTTTGAAATATAAAGGACATGGTGGTCCATTGGCAATGCACATTTTGCGAAGGCATTGGGAGTTGAGAGGCACATGATCGATTCACATGGAGTGGTGTGTCTTGAGCACCAAGGGAAGTTCCTTTTGCACGTGCCTTGGTTTTTGTATGCTAGCCGAGGACAAAGGGGACAAAGAGCACTTAGGCTCTTAACCATGCATCTAGCACACGTGGTGGTCAAAGCCATGGCTAGAGCGCTCATGGAGGTAGAGATTGTGGGTTCGAAACCCACTAAGAGGCAAAGGTAATTTTTGATAATTAATTTTTGCCTAAGGTTTTTCTAAAGGATAATGTGGAGTAATAAGGGTTTGTGAAAAGTTGTGTGTTTGATTTATATTATTTTTGGAGTTATAAGGGTTTGAGAAAGGTTGTTGATTTGATAATTGATTTTTATTATTGTGGAGTAATAAGGATTAATGAGAGGTTGTTTTATTGATGAGTGATTTATATCATTGGAATTATAAAGAAAGTTGATTTGATTTTTATCAAAGTTTCTCTTGCCATTAAATTAAATTAAAGAGGTTTGAGTTAATTTTTGGTGGATGTTAAGTTTATTTTAGTTGGGAGTTTATAAGGTGTTATTGGATAAATATTTTATGTATGTTGATGGTTGTTTTTGAAAGGTGGAGTGATAAGGTGTAATTGAGTATTTACATTATATTGTGAGAAAGATTTATCTTCTAACCTCTTTGAGATTGGCATAGAAGTGTTTGTGGTTGTGATAGATTTATGAGATCCCTTCATCATCAATAAAAAGGTATGAGCACATTCTTCCATAAGTTGAGTTGATTGATTGGTTTTCTGGAAAATAAGTTTGGAGTGAAAAGGACTTGATTAGGGTTTCCTTTTGAGAGTGTTTGAGTTAATGCTTCAAGGTTTTCTAGAATAAAGAGTTGTTAAAACCTTGTTTGATAAGCATTGTTGTTGAAGCCATTGGTTGTGTGAAGAACTTGAGTTAGAGTTTTGAAAAGAACATGAGTATCATTGTTATGTGAAGATTGTTTTATAAGCATTGTTGTTGAAGTGAGTTGTTTGACAAATTATAGCGGTTTGAAAAGAACATGAGTATCATTGTTATGTGAGATTTGTTGTTGAGCATTGTTGGAAATATTTTGAGTTGGTGGTTATATGCTTGGACTAGGGTTTGTGAGAAAGGGGTGTTTCATTGAGTGATTGGTTGAGTAGAGTTGATTGAGCCTAGTCAAGTGGATGTGTGAAGTGATTGTTCAAGTTCCATAAAACAAACTATTCTATATTCTGATTTGAGTTGAGAAAGTGATTGAGCATTGAGTGTAGAACATATTGAGTCTCTAACAATTCTCTTTATGTTTCTATGAGATTTGGACAAGTTTTGATACTTTGAGATATGTTGAGCAAGTTCTTAGTGAGCTTGTTGAGCAGATTTGGACAAGTTCTGAGTGGACTTGTTGAGAGATTTGAGCAAGTTCTAGTGGACTTGTTGAGAATATTTGAGCAAGTTTTGAGTGGACTTGTTGAGCATATTTGAGCAAGTTTTGAGTGGACTTGTTGAGCAGATTTGAGCAAGTTCTGAGTGGACTTGTTGAGCATATTTGAGCAAGTTCTAAGTGGACTTGTTGAGTATTTGAGCAAGTTCTGAGTGGACTTGTTGAGCATATTTGAGCAAGTTCTGAGTGGACTTGTTGAGCAGATTTGAGCAAGTTGAGTGACTTTTTGATGGACTTTTGAGCAGATTTGTGCTAGACCGAAGGACTAAGTTTAGTGCAGATTTGAGATAGATATTTGGAGGTGATAGAGCAGAGAGGACAGTAGTCTCTAGTGGATAGAGATCCATCAGCCAGGGTAGTGAGGATAGGTCTTCTGAGTGGGGACAAGAGTCTTCAGTGGAGAGAGATCCACAAGCCAGTGTAGTGGAGGTAGTAGTCTTCTAGAGGATCACCAACCAGAGCAGAGGAGAAGGAGTTCTCCTATGGATAGAGATCCATGAACTTGATTTAGGGGATCAGCATCTCCTTTGGACAGAGGTCCATAAACATTGTAATAGGGAAAGGATTCCCAAGAGATTGATTGAGAAAATTTTAGTGAAATATTTTCTCCGTGGAGTAGCCCACATTGGGTGAACCACGTTAAATTGGTGTCTCTATTGTGTGTGGTGATTTGTGCATTGCTTTGATTATTGCTATTGATATTGCTATCTATACATTGCATAATATTGATTTGGAAAGAAAAGTAAAAAGTGGTCTTATACTGTTCACCCCCCTCTCAGTATAAGCTTGTGTTCTTCAAGAGGTTGCTTACCTTTTTTTTTTAACTCTTTGTAGCTCTTTTTTTGCTTTTGTAGAGGATTTAGATCTTGGTTTATAGGATCACCAAGTTGATGCTTTGAGTAGGATATTTTAGCTCTTTGTATACTATTTTTGAACATCTCATTCTTCACCAAATCATGATATCGAACTTTCTTTCATGATCCTAGGATTTGGTGGCTTGTTCTCCTCTTTTTTCTCCTCCTTGTGCTATATATTTGGAGAAGTATTTATCTCTAAAGTGGTGTCTTCTTATTGTGAGGTAATCTTCAAATATCCAAGATTTTGTGAGCTTCTTCTGTCTTCAAGTATTCTTATCGAATTTTAATTTCAAGCAGGATCTTCTAGGATTTGGCACTCCTTGCCAAATTCTTCTTCACAGATTTGGCACTCCTTTCCAAATTCTTCTTCTCTTGGGATTTTTATCGAATGGCAAAAATTGTTCTAAGTCCTTCACTATCAATATATTCTCCTTGGTAGTGGATTTCTTCAATGAGTTCTCCTTTGAGAAATTTTTTAGTCAAGCTCTCCTAGCCTTATTCTGGATGCTCAAGTAGACCTTCCCAATGTATTTGATCTTGTAGCTTCTATTGGTATTTTCTTGAGACCTCTTCAACCTTCTACTCCTAGAAATATTGATGGTGAGATATACTTCTGGATCTCTGATTTTGATGCTTCTGGATTCGAGCGGGATTCACCTAGTCCTTCTTCTTTCTTCCAATATTGGAAGTTCTTCATAGATATATTCTCCTAATATCTTCTCTTGATATCTTCGATTGTTCTTCATGTGCTTAATTGATTTTGAAGAAGATACCCTTCCTAACTTTCTTTTAGAAAGTTTCCCAACTCATTGAATCTTCTTTCCTTGCAACAAAGTATTAGTACTAAAATATTTAGTCTACTTTTGAATCATATATTCTCTTTGAATTCTTCTTTTAGATCAATTCTTCTATGGCCTTTTCCAGCATCAAGGATTCTATGGCCTTTTCAGTACCAAGGCTTCCATGGCCTTTTTCAGTATCAAGGATTTTGTGGCTTGTTTTAGTATCAAGGCTTCTATGGCCTTTCTAGTATCAAGAATTTTGTGTCTTCTCCTTCAAGGCTCCCATGCCTTTTATTTCAAGGCTCCTATGACCTTTTTGTGTCAAGGCTTCTATGGCTTGTTCTTCAACTTGTGAAGTTATTCGATTCAAAAATGAAGGTCTTCAATCTCCTAGCTTCACCATAACTCTTCACTATAAATCTTCTTCTACAGTGTTCTCCTCTTGCACAATGAACTAATATCTACACTATAAAGTTACACCGACTTTCAGGTAATGAAGTTGAAGTCTCCTAGCATTCTATTGTAGGAGGAGTACCAATACTCTGAGAATTAATTATCTACAACAAAAAAAACTTTAGGTAAAAGTTATAAAATTCTAGATATCCTAGATCTTCACTAGATAATTTGTCAATCTAGTATATTGGATGTTAAGTCCTGGTCTTCATGAGTTTTCCCTATAACTCTGTGGAAATACTTTAGTCAAGTGCAATATTAGTATTTTTTGGAACTAAGATTTCTTTCAGTCCTCACTCATGACTCTCCCTAAATATACCTCCTAGATTATTCTGAGATCTTTTGACAATGGATAGTCTAGTGATGCATCAATTTGTCAAAACACTTAGGCTTAATAATAATGGTAGTTTTTCTATTGACCTACACAAACTAAAAATATCGTAGCTCTGATACCGTTGTTAGATTTTGATGTAATGAGCAATGAGAGATAGCAATCACAAGATGCATAATAATATAAAAGAAAGTAAATCTACAATATGAGTGAAGTATGCTTGAATACAAATAACATAAATAAATACAATGTAGCTATGGAGTAAATGAACACTTCATTAATGAATCTACTAAACTACATTGTACCCATCACAAATATATGGTGATATACACAACACTACACTACTACCTACGACTATGCTATAAGAAGCTCTATCTATCTATGTCCCTCTTCTCATATATATCTGATAATGAGGCCTTTCTTATATAGAACACAGGTTCCTTGGCTGACACTCTACCTAGTTGTGCAAGGGATAACCTGCACATATACAACTTGCACATTGACACTTGTACATTTATTACATTGTATGAAGTAACTAGATAACTTCCCCCTAAAGTAATCTAATGTCCTAAGTATGTACCTTGGAATATATATTTATATAACCCAAATTATGGAATAGACTCAATTTCTAACAACTTGCATGATATTTGTTAGACTTATGTATTTTTTAATGTACAAATTGTTAGCATATAAGCTATTTTTCACAATAATAGTAAGATTAAAGTTCTCACAATAAATTATATACACAAGCTTTCAAGTAATATTTCTATATTTTCATGGATATCAAACTTAGTATTCCAGTACCAATGAAGTGTTGAAACTTTCAATAGATGCATCCCATATACTTGCTCTACATAGCCTTTACAAAGACTCTTGACATTTCAACTTTAACAAACTATTTATCTCCTCAAACATCTAGGAGATATGACTTTTCATATTTCTCATAAGAGAAATATATTTTATTGACTCCTAATAATGATAAACTTATAATGATTACTAAATGAGAAGCTCTGAATGACTCATATTTACAACTCTTTTCACACATGTTTACAAAGTATTTACAAGATTCTTGTAATATACTTGCAAGGTACAAAATAATGTAATAGACTCCAGCACAAACAAGTTTGTATACCAAGTATTTGATGAAAATATTATATATTATTTTACTATAATATGGGGAAATATAGTTTAAAGTAGCAAAACCAACTCTCAAAGGGAAAATAAAAGCTTCAATACTTGCTAGAGACCACTGGATAGCAGTTTCAAGATAGTACATAGTTTATTTTTTGCTTTTTTATTTTACATGGTGGAATCGATAGTCACCATGAATCTAGGTAGACTATCCAGTTTTTTATGGCCACCACAGTATTTTGTGGTGTTCATCTCGGAATCCGCCACATAGATCTTCATGCAATCCATCCCTATAACCACCATGCCACAATCATTTTAAATATTTTATTCCATTGAAAGCACCAAGAAAGGGACAAGTGTTCAGTCCGATGAGACCCGATATTTGAACCTTGGACCTTCGGCCCCCTTACAGGGTTTGGGAGAACCAATTGGTCTACACCTCAGACATAAGATAGTACATAGTTAGAAGAAGAGAATATATATTTGAAGTTAAAAATCCAACATAAAGAAGAGATATTTATTGTAGTTGTAAAGAATTTTCTTGAGATTAAGATCCAATGTGTTGAAATTATTGTATTGCACATGAACAATCCCATAAGTGGGAAGCAAATATTTGCAAGCAATGGAGAAGTTGCAAAAAAGATATGGATTTCATTTGTTGTTCCCACTCCAAGCCAAGTGTGAAGATATGGATAAAAAATATTCTCTCTCATGGTTCTACCAAAGCTAGCACTTTGATAGAAACAAGTATGGTAAGCAAATTTGATTTTTATTTTGTATATCTTAACAAATGTAGTAATTTATTTGTAACCTTTGAGATGTATACTAAAGGAATAGGGTCCAAGATTATAAATAATATGGGCTATCAAGGCTAATGAATTAGCAAACATGGTTAAGGAAAGAGGGATCCTATTGAGTTGTTCTCTTGACCTCAATATATGGGTCTTGGATACTATGGAAAAGAGGCATTTTCCATGAAGAATCTAGACATGCATTTTAACATGCAAGACGAGACAACACCATTACCCCATATTTTCATAAAATATACGTGTAACCATAAAATAAGAAGAGAAACAAAGTATATTGTAAGCTCTAGATAATAAAATCATAAGCAAACATGCACCAATGAAAATATATTTAAACATCATCCTTCTATATTTCCATTTCACTATAATTAGTGTGGAAGGGAATAACATATATCTTAGTTTTTTGGGATATTCACCCTTATAAATATTGTTGGAAAACAATTCATGACAATAACATGTGTAGGAAGCTCTTGGTTTCTAAATGCATGAAATAGAACTTTAGAAGGAAAATAATGGTTGAAAAGATTCTCATCATTTTATTTTAAATCCCATGAGGTTGGAATATGGTTGGATTAATTTGACTAAATGGAATGTGATAGTTATATGTCTCAAAACCATATTTGCATTTAAATTATCCATATTAAGGAATTAATGACAACCCTCATGTTGTTAAGTCAAACACGTGAGTTATTCATAAAGTTTGTTCTAATTAAATATGTTTGTTTTCTTTATGTAGTGTAATTGATGTTAGTTTCAAGTTCAAATGGTGTAAGCACATTGTTTGTGAAAGAAATGTCAATCTATATTTGATGCAGTTAAGTGTTTCATCCAAATAAATTTAGCAAACCAATTAAGAATATGGTGGTTAGGGGGTAACCAATTGTATCTTTCAATGAGAAGTCATTTGTGGGCAATGAAAATCCAACTATAAAATTCTTTATTTATATTTTTGTCTCATGGGTGGTGATGAATTTTCATTGATTCGAATCAAGTTTGATCTTTATATTGACACTCAAAGAAAATATTATCAATATATATTCCATGGACTTAAATGTGGTTAGGTGTGAGATCCAAAACTACATTTGCATGAATTATGTTTGTCTACTAACCTACTATATTAATTTCATGCTCAATGGGTGTTTTTATAAATTGGTGGACTTACTCTTTTTGAATTTTTAGGAAATGAAAGAGGATAAAGGGGAATAAGAGTTCATTGGAAATCTATTTGTAATTTTTTTAATATAGGTTCATTTTAAATCCTAATTTTAGATTTCTTCATAGAGTGGAGTTATTCATAGATTAAAAATTAAATTTGATAAGAGGAGAATTGGTGTCCACATTCATAATATATTAGTAGAGTGGAGCATAATTGATTATTCATTTGCATGTTATTTCATATTTTCTTGTAAGAAAAATATTTCTATTAGCAATAGAAAAAGTGGACAAACTTTCTAGATTAGAGAAGATCTTGACATTTATCTTCATGTAAGTTGATTGTACAACATAGAATTTTATGCTTAACAATTTTAGTTAAAACACATTTTAGAAAGTCTACCATTTTATCAAACAAGGAGAAAATATGGACGAAAATTTGTTGTGAAGAGTCAGTTTATGCTAGTTATCACAAGTTTATGTTTCTTGTTAAGTGGGATTTTTTATTGCCTATATTTTAGAAGGAAACTTCACACTAGATCATACATATGCTCTCATTAGAGAATCTTCATTCTAATATACTTTTGATGAAGAGGAATCATTTCATGGAACATTCATATTATATTGTTTGTAGATTGATTTACTATCCACTTTATTGTGAACATATCAACTCTTTTGTTATGACCTATGTATCCCAAAGAAAGGGATAGTATTTGGCTATTTGGAATTCTTGTACATTGGAGGATAAAAAAACATGTGAAAGTTTTATGGATTAACACATGGCATTGGTATTGGTTGTAGTTTTATCATTTCATGGAAGGCATGTTGTATTTGAATATGGTTATTGGATCATCATTATATTCATGTAGTTTCCTTAGATCAGATTGGATAATAGTAATAAGAAAGCTTTATTATGTGCTCAAAACCATCCCTATAATTATATACATTTTAGTAAAGGAAAACCACATGTGTTTCATCTTCTTTCTAGCCACGGTTTCCTAATTGTTTTTTAGTCTTGCTCTAGATTATTTATTTGTTCAAAGGAGATATTCAAGTTTCATAGTGGTGAGGTTATGGATTTGGAATTATTTTATTTCATTTGTGTGGTGATTTATAGGTTGAATATGTAATTTGCATGTCATAATTTAGTTTGAATTCCAATACAAGGTCATGAAATGTTGGCACGAATTGCTAGTTTTTTTGCTTCCTTAGATGCATTCATCATTGTGTTTATATCAATTTTCCATATTTACATTTACATTTAGATTAAACATCGTTCTTCTTAGTTGTTGAGTGGATAACAAGTTCTTTGATGTTTAATCGTTGAAAAGTTTTTTTACTTTTGGGTTTAAAGAGGAATGGGAAAATAAAAGGCCACTAGAGAAGAAGTTAAAGAGGAAAGGGCATAATTTTTGACCTATGACATCCTTTGCTTACCCCTTGTTGGAAAATCATAAATAAGGAATTTTACTCCATTTTCTTCCCATTGGCGAGGTAAGATCTTTTGGGTGTAATTTGGAGTTGCATGTGGTTTTGTGTGTCCCTCTCTTTTCTCTTGGAGAAACTTTGTTTAGCTCATACACATTGTACTCTCAATTGCATTTTAGTAATATAAGCTACAACATATTATTGTGGATTTACTTCCCTAAGAGGGTTTTCCCCACATAAATCAGGTTGTCCTTCGTGTTTCATGGGGTTTAATTTCCTTACTATTGATTATTATAATTAACTATTTTTTCCCTATGTAATTTATAGCTATGTTATCTGTTATTTTGTTATATCTATTTTGTTATATCAATTAAATGCTTTTATGTTGTCTGGATTTGTTTAAAGAGATATTTACATGACTAATCCAATTTATGGGCTACCACGAATCATGCAATTTAATTCTCATAACACATATAAATGATCTAAATTCAATGGTTTAGATAATTTAAGGATAGCCCCAAAATAATATTTTTAGGGAAATACAATTTATTTTTCCTTTCCAATGAAAGATGGTATTTTGAAGTATTGCAATAGTATATTATTCCTTCACATTAACATATATTGAAACCAAATTCATAACAACATCGTGTAAAAAACTTTGACAAATCATATAATATTATTTCTTCATATTCAATTTAAGAAATATACCTAAATTTGGTATGCCTTAAAGTGCATGTATGGCCTCATGGACAATAAGTATAGAATAAGTTTTTTTGTTATCAATAAAACCACCTTATTCTTTCAAAATAATAGAATCAAGAATCTCTTTTAAGATTTTATTTTCAAATTATATTATAAATAATGTTTCAAAAGCTTATAGAACAAAAAAATTAAAATATTTTATCTCACTTTTCTGAGAAACTAACATGATAAAAGTAGCATTGATCTCAATTACTATAGACTCATTTTTAACCTCTTCCACCATAATAGGCATATCAATTTTTAAAATAACCCAAAATTTCTAAAAGAAAATTGCAAGAAATCTATCAAGATTTATATCAAGTTAGAATGGAAAGAGAAAATATAATCCTATAGATTCTCCACCTAAATATTCATAATTAAACCTTTATTTCATCTTCACATGATAATTTATGGAATATTTCATAAAATATAACCTTCAACTTTCTACCCATATTTTTAAGTAATGGTTTCTTTCCTAATCTCCTCCTTTCCCTTAACATGCCTTTCATCTAAAGTTGAAATATTTTGGACCTCATGAAAGGACAAATATTTTGATACTAGAAAGAAATTTTTTGGTTTATTTTCACCCTTTTTAATAAATTTATTTTCATGTTTTTGGTCCCAATATGATTTTTTTAATATGTTGAGATAATTAACAAATACTAGTTTTATTGCACCTAAGGATATTGGTATATTTAATTAATTTTCACACTCTTATAAATCCTTAACGTTGAATATAATTTATAAATCCCTTTTAAATATATTACCTCATTTTTTATATCCCAAATATTCATTTGTCCCTATAGAAATTTAATTATTTGAATAAATGTATACATATATAGAATGGTTCAAAGAAGTTGACTCATGATAAAAAAAAATTATTAGATATAGAAGGGGCTTTTAAAGGGTCCCCAAAAATTTTACAATAGGAGAAGCTCTGCAAAACTTGGCTTAAGACCAACAATACAGGGACAAGAACAATTATAAAGCACTACAACTGGTCACCCATCACCAAGTGAACCAGCTACAACTTGATACAAGAAATAAAATTAGAACAACTGATGAGCTTTAAAAAAACCCAAAAAAAATCTATCTCACCAAGAGATATCCATCAAATGTTGGGCATACATCCCAAGGCCACACAAAATTTTACTACCGAAAAACACATCCTTAAAATTTGAAACATCAACCAATAACACATATACTGCACTGAAACACCACTAAATCCACCAATTCTAAGATAAGAGCCATAGATACCTCCCCAAAATTTAATAACTGAGAAGGAAACTCCAACATCTAAAAAATTTAAAAAACTTTTGGATCCACAAAATGATTCAACATTTGAATAAAACTGGAAATACTCCAAAGTTAATAACTGATAAAAAAACTCCAACCCTCCCTGGATTAGAATAAGTAAACTCCAACATCTATAAAATCTAAAAATATTCTAGATCCACAAAATGACCCATCTAAATAAAAGAAGAAATACTCCCAAGTTAATAACTGAGAAGGAAACTCCAACCCTCTCTGGCTCTATATAAATAAACTCCAACATTTACAAAATCTAATAAACTTTTGGATTCAAAAAATGAACCAACATCTGAATAAAACTAGAAATACTCCAAAGTTAATAACTGAGAAGGAAAGTCCAACCCTCCTCAACTCAGAATAAATAAACTCCAACATATGTAAAATTTAAAAATATTTTGAAACCACAAAATGATCCAACATCTGAATAAAATTGAAAATACTCTAAAGTTAATAACTGATAAGGAAACTCTAACCCTCCCTGGATTAGAATAAATAAACTCCAACATTTTCAAAATCTAAAAAACTTCTAGATCCACAAAATGATCCAACATCTGAATAAAACTAGAAATAATCCAAAGTTAATAACTGAGAAGGAAACTCCAACCCTCCCTAGCTTAGAATAAATAAACTCCAACATTTGCAAAATCTAAAAATATTTTGGATCCACAAAATGACCCAACATCTGAATAAAACTAGAAATACTCCAAAGTTAATAACTAAGAAGGAAACTGCAACCCTCTCTAGCTCATATAAATAAACTCCAACATCTACAAAACCATTATAATATTTTCATTTACGGGTTTTGGGGACGTTCACATGTTTCTTACCTCTCGAAGCCACTAAGGCTTTCTAGAAAAATTATTATTTATTAAGCTTCTTAACTCCCATATATTTTCCCATCTCTACTTTTAGGGTTTCCTAGGACTTGTCAACAATATGTGATTATAACTCTTTTTTTCTAAGGGATTTTTTGGAAGGTCTCTCAATCTTCTTCTCAACTTCAACATCGACCGAGCATTTTCTCTAGCTATGATTTTTGGGACTTGGATATCCCTTAACTAGATTTATTTTTGGAGAAACCTTCGATAACTTAGAGGGATGAACAACCATCTAAACAATAGGTTCATCCTCCCCCAAACAACCAAAATAATTATGGAGGAGATCATTGGACACCAAGACTTTAGTAATAAGGTCCGAAGGGCTTACCTCAAAAAGAAGAGCCAAAGAAATTACATTTTTCTGGGTTGGGGGTACCAAGTCCTCATCAGACACCCCACCCGATACTTCATGGATTGTACCTTCCTCCAACTCCTGTCTAGGACTATTTCTAGGGAACGTATCTCCAATCTAGTGGGACCCTTTGCCATAATTTAGAGCTCCAAGGCAATTGGGGAATTCCTAAGGTTAGTAGGTTTTAGCACACCTATTTTATTTCTTGAGTTTTTATGAATCATAGGTTTCTTGGAGGATTTATGGACCCATTTGTTAGGGTTTTCACCTTCCCTGCATTAGTTTTTAGCCCTAATCCTCACCGAGAATAGTGATCAAGAG
Source organism: Wollemia nobilis (assembly GCA_028583015.1). Classification (NCBI taxonomy): domain Eukaryota; kingdom Viridiplantae; phylum Streptophyta; class Pinopsida; order Araucariales; family Araucariaceae; genus Wollemia; species Wollemia nobilis. The sequence goes on from JAQPPZ010002347.1 coordinate 103,956, forward strand.
AATTTCCTCATAGTTTATATCTTGAACAGACACTAGATTTATTTTTGTCTACAATATCCTGAGTCTAGGAGCCCATATGGGTTTCTAATCCAAACAAAGAGGGAAGCTCAGATTCTAGGTCTACCGTCATGCAAATTCAGGCTGCAACCATCCTCATTTTCACTCTGGTGGTCAAATTGATCAAAATCATATCCCCTATTACCTTGGCCATATCCCTAAGAATATCCTCATGTCATAGGTGGAAGAGTAGACCTGGGAGATTAACCTAGAGGAAAATTGAGTTAATATTTTAGGTATTCGGGTCAAATCGATTCCCCATTTTTATGAAATAATCCTCTTTTGCCAAAGAACTAGGGGCCTCCACCCAGAATTTGCTTTGAATAATCTTCATAATTTAGTTTAATAATAAAGAAAGCTTTAGGTATTCCAGTGATCCCAAAGGATTTCATTTGGTTACTACCCATTTTTGGATGAAATCTAGATCCGATCAATCCCCTTGAAACTTTCCCACCAGTTTCAAGGTGCCTTCGTTCAACCTAATATTCAACAAATCCAATGGAACCCTAATCTTGTTCTAGATTGGGAAGAGATGAAAAAGATACTTTGACCCACAACTCTTATTGCCTTTTGTCATCGAAGCAAATAAATTTCCTAGGTCAAAAGGCTTAAGAAGCGCTTGATACCCCAAGCTACGGTCCTCACTCTCATAGGTGACAACAGTAAATCCATGATTAACCACATGTCCCATAGGTCCCTCCTAGAATTCCACCTCACTGACTCCACCCATGCCTTCTACAAACACCACCTGAGAGCTTGTCCCACCAAAATAAGCTACTGAAGCAACTACCCCAACAACCGATAAACCACCAGCACCAAATACCTCCTAGGGTATTTTAAACCCCTCCACTCTACTATCTCGCTCACCCTAAAAAATCACCTTCCCATACTTTTCCAAATCAAAATCTTTGCCCATCGACTCGTAGTAAGCATCCAGTTCCATTTCATAGAAACCCTCTAACGTCGAGGAACTGCAACTATGGAGAGCTCCCATATTGTACCATAACATAACTAATTGGAAGAAATGAATATATAAGAACTACATATATTAAAAATAAATGGATTTTAATTTTCATTATGGAGAAGGTCACATATCAAGAGAATTGATCATGATTTATTCCAATTATAATAGAATTTTTTAAGATATTGTATAATTATAATTAACTATTGAACAATAAAAAATTTCCAGGCTTTTTTCCATACAAGATATCTTGGTATGCCTATTATCCCAATATTCAAACATTGAAGTAGTAACATTTAAATTAAAAAGCAAATAAATTTATCTATTTTATACATATGAATACAGACACACAATTATAATTTAACATTGAATTTTATATTATTAAACATATATCCTTCCAATTCTATCTTAAAGAGTAAATAAATTGTAGCTTATAGATTTATGAATCAATTAATTTTTGTGTCTCTAAAGTATCTATTCAACTAATAATTATTTGAAGTAGTTGCAATTCCCATTGAATCTACTATTGTAAAAAACACTAAATAATCCCCTTTTTCTAGACCTTTATAAAAGCATTCTTACATTTATCACTATATATTTTTGTTTCCCATATTAAAACAAGTTTAGAAAAATAACAACTTACTTATTATTTTAATGAAATTTTTTATTTTGAGGCCATGTCCATATTATAATATACCATGCTCACTATTATTCTTCATTCTTATTATGGGCTTAGTCACACTTCTTATATACATTTGTGATATTTGCTTCTAGCTTCTTAAATTTATCTTGCTTTGGTTTTCTATTCTCTTTGATATTCTATTTGATATATTCCTATACTTTTTCCATTTCCACCTCTTGATCCTTAGATCTACCTAATACAAAATGTGCACCCTAGACTGAGGTCAAGATTGAATGACTTAGAATTATTTCTAATTCAACCTCCAAAGCTCGGTTGCTTATCTAAATCCTACTATGAAAAAGACTAAGAGAAGAAACTAATAGGGTTGAGAGAAGAATAGGGATAGAAAGAGTAATAAATACGATTGAAGCTCATATAATAGCACTATTTTTAGTTTAATGACCTTTGACCATCTACTACAAGAAATACCTAACAAACCATTCAATTAAAACTATGTAGAAAATACAATAAACTCAAATACTATAGCATTCAATGTTCTAAGCACTCCAATAAAAATAATACAAACATATTCAATCCTAATATATCTTACTTCAATTATAAATTAAACTAAGCCAAATGGATTCAATCTTAACAAATCTTACTTTCACTAAAGCATAAACAACAATGCTAAAAGTGAAAATATCCCTGTAATCATTAACTTTTCATAATTCAATTGAGGTAGGTCAAACAACTCTTGAGATAAGTCAAACAACTCTTTATATTATTAGAATAGTATAAATAAAAATTCCTACAGTAGGCAAACCCTAAATTATTTGATCCTTTACAATGAGAAGCATTCCTCTATTTATAGTTTTTTCTTAGCTAGTTTTGAAGCTAACTACTATGAAAAATTATAAGCAAGTTGGTCTTGCATGATTGAGAATGAGTTGGCACCACTCAGCATCTTCAACACATTCTCTCTCATCCCTCAATCGGTTATTTCAAGATCCTAAATTATGCTTTTCTATATTGGCTATCACTTTCATGCTCTGATAGCAGTAATTATGGTCTAACCACTTTTATTCAAGAGTATAAATAACTTTCTTCTTAGAGCATTTTAATTTTATAAGCATGCTAAACAATTTAGATATTGATATCATCATTCATGCTAAGAACCTCTATCTTGAGATGTGACTTTCTTTTTTCTTTTCTTTTGGGTTGCTTCCTTACTCAATGCAAGCCTTTTCACCAGGCCAAAACCTTTTTGGGTGGTGGGCTAACATCATTGCACAAAAAAATTTACTGCTACCTTCTAGAATGAATACTCTTTGCTACACAAGCTTTTCACTAGCTAAATATTTTGAAGTGCTTTAATAACATCATTGTGAAAAGCCTTGGATTGCTTCCTTTCGGGATCTAAACACTCTTGTGAATCCATACCAAATATTTTGTGATGCCTAGATAAAATCACTATGGAAAATTTTTAATCGCTAATACTTTGCAAATTTGGCTTTGAACAATATGAAGCCACTCTAGACCAAAGCTATTAGATTCAATAAATGAGCAGTTTTTAAACAATTTCAAGCCTAAAATTATTTCATTAGGCTCATTAAAAAGAATTTGAAATAATGACAAATCCAAACAGGAATCATGAGTTCAAAGAAGCTCTTCAAGATAGAAAAATAAAATAAATCTCAAGTTGTTGGCATAGAATCTGGCTACATTATTTGCTCCTCTAGGGGAATTTCGCTTAACAAAATTTTGAACCCAAATGACCTTATTCTTGGGTTGCTGATTCTTGCTTTGACAACTCTAAATCTTATTCTTCTACAACAAGGTATTATCCTTCCTTTGTTTCAAATGCAGAAGTCTTACCTTATATACCTAATAACTATTTGGCTTTATCTCATTCTTGTTGTGTTGGGACCCATAATATTTTAGCCTTTTCATGAATAGAATTTAAATTAAAGGCTTCATTATATGAAGCATATATATATTTATTGCCCAATTATATCACCCTAGTATGCATTGTAGCCAACTTATTTGAAAAAATAAAAAAGTTTATCTTCAAAATTGATCAATGAATCAAAACATCTGGTCGGATATTTTGCTACTTTATCAAAAGTATCTTTAAGCTCATCCATAAAATAATAATGGCCATTTGGTTCCTAGAGAGATGGTAGTATGTCACTAATTATTTCACAAATCCTTGTTCTTAGTGGCAATGAGTGAATTAAGAGCCTCATATCCTTGTTTAAGTAATCACACCCACTCAATGACCTCTATTGCAATCTGGTATATTGTAACCCTATATTTTCTAAAGAAACTTATTGGTTAGGGGCTTTACTTAGTGCATCCATTATGACATGCACTTTTGGGCCCTTTTTTCAATATTATTCTCCATGGCCTTGAAGTCTACTTGCACTTCTCAAATAGTTTGCCAACAATAATTAACAAATTCTAATGTTGAAGACTAGGTCTAAATAGCTTCAAATATTTAACTCCATATCTTCGTAATTCTCTGGTAGGCATTTATGGAGATTCAAGAGGCTTAAATTTTTTGTTTGAATATAACAAGATCTTGCTACATTCTTTGCACTTTTTCCTGAAGATATTTGTTCTTAGCATCCTTCTCTTGTAACCACATTAGTGTTAGGGATTCATTAAGACTCTTTTATAGCTATTGGTCTTGCTTTTGCAAGGCCTTTTGTTATGTATTTTCCTTTTGCAAGGCCTTTTGCTATGTCTTTTCCTTCTCAAGGACCTTGGCTAAGATTGAAGCAGAGTAGAAAACAATGAGGGATGATGTTGAAAGGTTTGACAAAAGGTTTATTTTATGGTATTCAATAATTTTTAAGGTCTAGATATTTTTTTTGTTGGAGGATCTTGGTGGATCCATTATGGGATACTTTGGAGGCTTTGGGGCTACTCTTGTGATTGTCAAAATAGCTTAGGCTTAGTTCTCTAGCGGTGTTTATGTTGAGGAACTCCTTTGATTATTTGCTTCCTTTCTTTGGAGTCTAGCATTCATTAGACTAGACTTTCCTTGATATTTGATGGCTTTCTTCTTGGCCCTAGTGATATACTTTGATCAAACTTGCAACCTCCCAAGGATTGAGGGACCTACTTCATCTGATTTGTCACACTTTGATTTCATGCTAGGTGAAAAATATTTTCTTTGGTATTGAGGGATTAGTAATTAATCACATAGTCAAGGACTATGAGACAAGATCTAGACTTAGCATCTAGGTTTCTAACTAATAAAAGTGGGTAATATTATTGTTATATGGAGTCATCCTAACTTATTGAGACTCAATTTTGACATAACAATCAAAAGGGTAATAGTCAAGGGTAGGATAGTACCATCCTCTAAGATCTTCAACATAATTATTCCATGAGTTGACTAAGTTATTTATTGGGCTTGTATACATCTATTGGATTGGGACTGGCATGGATACTATCTATTGAGTTAGATCCTATGATTGACCAATATTTCTATTGGTAAAAAATGGGGGCATTTGATATCCATTTGGAGGTGGTAGGACACTAGGATTTATTTGTTGAGAAGGAGGTATTTAGGTAGTTTTGGTTTGGAAACCTATAAGCACTCATTTTTAGAGTAGTGATATCATTAGAGAAGGCCCTCATCATATTTCATAGTTCTCAATTTTAGCAACAAAAATGGCAGGAACTTGAGGTTCTTTTAGGATTGAGGCAAGGGTGTTGCAAGGAATGAATGGAAGGAAACAATGGTGAAGGGGATATAGAGGCTAGCCTTCCTATCTAGATTAGATATTTTTCATCATGGATGACTATCTCATAAGCCTACAATACTGATTTTCCTCCCTTATACTTCACCATCGTGGCAAATTTAGAATTGAAAGATTTCAAATAGTAAATAAATGGCATAATTGTAGGTGGTAAAATCTCATCGAGGATCCTTTGCTAAGTTTTATGGAACAAGACATTTAAATCATCCATTTTTTTGTTGGCACCCTTTTGATGGTCATGAGCTACTTCAAGAGAGATGCTTCGTTTACCTTTTCTCCAAATCTACTTATCAAGAGTTCTGCCAAGTGGTCCCAACCTCTATCTAATTAAGGATTAAGGCCAAGGTACCATTTGTGATCCCTTCCTCTGAAATAGGTCACCATTAGCCTTAGATCTATATCTTGTTTCTCAATGTATTGTACTACACAAGCTCACCAAGTGGTGAAAATGCTCTATCAGGGTGACAACATCTTCTACTAATAAGTAAGGTAGGGACTTGATCATTGAGGTAGTAATTGGGTCACTTACATCAGGTGCAATAGGCAGGATCAATAGACCTCTAGTATTCCATACCAAAATATTTCAAGGAGGTTGGTTTAACAGGATTATTATGTTGTATCATTGGTTCCTCCTCCTTACTCTTTGATTTAGGGGTAGCACCAACTCTTGTTTATTAGCTTGGGAAAAGGATCTAGTTACAGATATTTCGCTCATATAATTTTGAGCACTCCCTTGGAGAACAAAGTTTCCAAGCAGGGTAATAATGCTTCAACAAGCTCAAGGGATGGAACCTTAATAGAATCGTAGTCTTAACTTTTTTGGATGACTTCTTAATTCTTTCCATTCAATAGACTTGCCAGGTGAATATCCCAATGCTTTACTTCAAGTAAATTGACTATGACCTTCACTAAGACCGTAGTAAAGAGTCTTCTTTTAGCTTTGTGGAGTGGACATAATCCTCATCCCACTAGGCATGTTGGATGGGCTATTGTCATATCTGGATGCATAAACCTATCAAGGTAGAAGTCCAACATGACTAGGCACCCATGCCTTATGTAGAGTGACATAGTAGAAAGCATCATGGGTGAAGAAATCTCCTATAGGGAAACCTCTAGGGTTTTTAACTAAAGTCGATTCCTCATCAGATTGATCTTGATGCACCTCAAGGAATTTTTGAGCTTAGGCCTAATTTTCTTGGGGGGTTGTAGGGAAAATAATTGCAATGAAAGTAAAAATTTAGGAAATGTAAATGAAAATGAAAGTAATATTTCAATAATATAAATCTATGTTATAGGCACGATGTGCCAATATTAATTTTTTTTCTCCCAACTACATGAACAAGACAAAGATGAACTCATTTATGAAAATATAATAGCTAGACATTAAACACACTATAATATGCACAACCCATAGTTAAAAATGTACATAAGGGAGTAGGAGAAAGTAAAATTAGTCACAAATTTCATTCATCTATTGGAATGATTATAAGGCATGAAACCTAAAGAGGCTTGATACGTAGACAATGGCTCAAGTTTCAAGCCCTACTCATACAATCGAGGAGTGAAAGGAATATCCCTCAAGGCTAAATATGAGGTATGAGTAGGTAGCTCCCAATACCTTTATAATGCAAATATAGTCCTATTTATAGGCCAAGATAAGGGTTTTTTCCCTCCAAAACTTTATGCAAAAGGTCTACAAATTCTCCTCTGCTTTGTAGTTGAAATCCTTATATAACCATAATTGACAACTTTGAGATCTCTAGATCTATGGCCATCAATTTTGGAGGCTCTTGCATCTTCAAATAATAAATCATTGCTAACATATCTTGTTGGTACTGCACTCGGGTGGTTGCACCATTAAGATCTTGTCAATTTTCCACTAGAATATCCCACTTTCTAAGGTAGTGTGTATGACCTCCTTGACTAGAATTGGATGGCAGGATAGGCTTACCTGTGTGATGGTAAGTCACTACACTGATACATAGATGGTTCTAATAGGCCAAGCTACAAAAGTTAAACTCAATGTCTAATGGTAGATGTCCTCTTAAATGCCCCTTAGAGTGATTTCTTGTATGTACAAGTGGGTTTCATGTTTCCTTTGGATGAGATGAGATATTTTTCAACCAATGGTGAGCCTTATTAGATTTCACCATAGTATTTGCCTCCTTCTGCTCCTAACTAGTCACCACATTTCTGACCCATGCTGAGTTAGGCCTTCTTTTTCTTCTACTATCACTTATCAAGTATTGGCATCCATCATCAAATGGAAAATTGATATCCCATAGGTCTTGGTGCTCCCAATGTTTTTGGATTTAGGTACAAGATGAGCATCAATCATTGATGAAGGATGTAATGGTCAACATGGTTTTGGGGTTTTCCTACCTTTCTCTCATCATTCATCCTTCTGACTAAATATGTGATGTACTTATTTACTATTTTCTTTAGCCTATCCTACTTTTGACTAAATTTTCCTTGAGTGAAGTAAGGCTATAGGGAAAATTTCCCTTTTGAACCTAAAAAAAATGTTAACCAAGCTACCACTATAGGTCCCAGTTGTTCATTCCATGGAATGTAGATTCCACTACTTCTCCCATTATTATTAAGTAAGTAGCCACACTCAAAATATACTTTTTGCTACCCAATATAATCCACACATGAACCATGTAGATATCTTATATCCTAAGGATAATCCACCCATGTCCCATCCAAGCTTTGTTTATTTTTTCATTCCTCAAGATGCCCCACATAACTCTCTTCCTTCTCACAACCTACCTCTATTTCCTTTGTAGCCCTTTCCTACCAACCCTTTTATTTCTAGTGGCTAGTATATACCCTATATTCCATAGGTGGTTTCCCTTCCACAAGTTTCTCAAAGTTTCCTAACCATCTCTCAACCCTTCTCTAATATACTGCCTCCCGAATCATCCAAGATAAATTCTTAGAGGATGAACTGGATAATATAAAGAAGTAGTTGGACTCCATTCAAGGAACTTCCTTAAGACAATATTATTTCTTTGATGAGTTCTCCAATGAACCCTTAGATCCATACATAACTAGTTGATCCTTCCTGCTAAAGTTTGAGGTACCCAAATTTCCCATATATAAAGAGATAAATGATTCCATTAGCTATATTTGGCATTTTAAAATTTCTTGCAGCACTATCACCCATGATTAGTTTATGTTCCTTTTATATTTCCCTACTAGACTTGGTGATACTACCCTGGAGTGGTATTTTTCATTACCTTGTCACTCCATTAAACCTTTCGAGAGTTAGAAAAAATATTTATGTAGTATTTTTTATGTACATTAAATATAGATCCTTGATCGATGATCTTTATTAGCTAAAGCAATCTAAATATGAACCTTTCATAGAATTTTAAACTAGGTGGTGATCCCTCATAGTAAAAATTCATTGCATTCCTCCACCTAAGGACCTACAGGTCTTCATTCATAGCTTACATGATCATCCATCATACCATTTAGAAATTGTTCTGTTAGTCAAAAAGTGACTAACTACAGAAAAATAGCTGATGCACCTTTTTGCATATTTTCCAAGAAGACCGAAGTGGCCCATATGCTAAAGATCAAAGAAAAAGCAAAACACCGCAAGGAGGAAAAAGTGTCGCGATATCGCGACATGTTGCATTTTCGCGGTCCAAAGCAAAGAGAAAGAGCAAGGAGGAAAAAGTGTCGCGATATCGTGACATGTTGCATTTTCGTGGCCAAGAGCAACAGAAGGGAGCAAGGAGGCAAAAGTGTCACGATATCGCGACATGTTGCATTTTCATGGTCCAAAGCAAAGAGAAAGAGCAAGGAGGAAAAAGTGTCGTGATATCGCGACATGTTGCATTTTCACGGTCCAAAGCAAAGAGAAAGAGCAAGGAGGAAAAAGTGTCGCGATATCATGACATGTTGCATTTTCACGGTCCAAAGCAAAGAGAAAGAGCAAGGAGGAAAAAGTGTCACGATATCGCGACATGTTGCATTTTCATGGCCAAGAGCAAAGAGAAAGAGCAAGGAGGAAAAAGTGTCGCGATATCGTGACATGTTGCATTTTCATGGCCAGAAGGCAGAAGAGCAAAGTAAGAGACGAATGTCGCGATTTCGTGACATGTCTCATTTTCATGGCTAGAGGCGGCAAAAGAGCAAAGCAAGGAAAGAATGTCATGATTTCATGACATGTCACATTTTCATGACCATCCAAAAGGAAATAAAGGAAAGACATAGGAATGTCACGATTTCATGACATGTCGCATTTTCACGACCGCCCAGAAGAAATGAAGGAAAAGACATAAAGATGTCGCGATTTCGTGACATGTCGCATTTTCGCGGCTAGAAGCGGCAGAAGAGCAAAGTAAGAGACGAATGTCACGATTTCGTGACATGTCTCATTTTCGCGGTTGGAGGCGGCAAAAGAGCAAAGCAAGGAAAGAATGTCATGATTTCGCGACGCGCCAGCTGTAAAGGAATAAAATGTATTTTTGGCAATCAAAGGCATGCACTGACACCAAGAAGTGATTTCTGACATGATTATCAGAAATCCAGGATAGAGCAGGCTTGCCAGATGATTGAAAATGTGACAGGCTCATCTAGAATCTAATCTATAGAGAAGATATCTAATTCATAGAAGACTTGTTGTGTATTATTAGAAACTGCAGATGATTGCTTGTAAAATAGTAAGATGTACTTAGAAAAAGATACTCTTTTAGGGTATATATAGGGGTGAGCGACTCCAAAAAAAGGGTCGGCTCTTGGACGTTTACAAGACCGAATGTATGTACTTCAAATACAAGCAATAAAATCACATCTCCCATTGGCTTCTGGTTCATATCGTGCAAGTGTATGTATTAATGTTCTTTATTTCTGCTTACAATATTGAATTGTAAATTGAGTTTGTTCTTATATCTAAACTTTCGCAATACATAAATCATATTGTTGGAATGAGAATCTAATATATACGCATGTTAAACGAAATATTAGAAATCATATCTGAAATTATATAATTTCTGCATAGAAATGTGTTTAAATGCTTTGGATAGAAGTAAGTAAATCTGTCTTCGTTGTTGTCTAATCTGCACCATATATTAGATCTAGCTTCGGCTATATTTCCCTCTCTTTCAGTATTACTTCCTTCCCATTTTCCCATAAAAAACTTCAAGGAACCAGCCTTCTCTGGAGATCAAGCGAAAAGTCTCAAACCTTCTCGTCTTTTCAATGTTGACAAAATCTAAGGCGCAACTAAACAACCCAAGGCAGATTTTGTTCCAACAGTTTTTGGCACGCCCGGTGGGACCCTAAATCCCACATTATTTTTACAAGGTTTGGTGTTTTGCCTCTGATCTTTAGAATAAAAAACCCAATCACCTGGCGACTCCGTCCGAAGGTATAGACCCAGAAAATACCTTATCTTTTTAGACCTGGTTAAAGCTAGTATATGTTTATATGATAACCAGATCCAAATCAAAAAACTCAGAAGAGCCCATTGAGTTCTTCGAGTTACATCTTGGTAGCTTAAGAGTGAATCCAGTTTTATCCGCAAGATCAAATCCACCTGCTACCAATAATAGCGCCATTATACCCTCTGTTTTGCCATATTCTATCATTGGTTCATCTCCAACTGTTACTACAACCCCAATAGTTCAGACGAATATAGCAATTACAATGGCCGCTCCTCCACCACCATCTTATCTTATATGGAACCACACTGGTCCACTAAATTTAGCAGCCCAGAATCAAATTCCTGGCGTAGCATTGAAGGCATTGCCTTCATATGATGGAACAGGAAAAACAACATATGAACATTGCTTAGATGTAGCAACAATGGCTGCAACCTATAACATCACACAGGAGGATGTGATGATCAGATTGCTAGTTATTTCTTTGAAGGGTAAAATGCTCTATTGGTATCGTGCACTCCCTCCTCAATCAATTACCACCTGGGCAGAGCTCGCTGGAAAGTTGGTGGATGAATTCAATCAGCATGCAGATCCATTTTCCTTATTGAACCAGTTCACGATCATAAGGAAACATCCTCAAGAAGAAATTGTAGACTTCAATATCCATTTCAGTCGGACCTGGGAAAGGATTCCTCAAGGATTGAAACCAACAGAAGAGCAAGCAATATATTACTATCTCAGATCCTTTGATTCAGATATTAGTATGATAATACGATAGTCAAGAATATTCACATTCCCTGCCATTTATCAACAAGCTTATATAGCAGAGAGAGATCTCATAGCCACTGGAAGGTATCCACCCAAAGCAATAATGCCCATTTTTCCTGATATTCCCTAGGCTACTCATGTTGCTTCTCCTAGCTCTGCTGAATCGAAGTTCACAGATCTTCCAAGATGGAATGGATCACCCTCTGTACCTACAATACCAATGCCTCAAATTCCTTTGGCATTGCCTCCTATTTCCGCTATACCTGCATTACCTGCGCCACCTCCTCAGCAAGTCCCCGATAATCAGCTTACTCTTATCCTGGACACCATGAAAAATCTAGCAAATGATATAACATCAATTAAAAAGAGAGAGGCTGAAAGGAATTTTCTGCCAAGGAGGTTCCCTCAGGTAACAAGAGATGCAACACAATCAAGCAATAGGGGACAAGAGAGACCGAGCACGGTATATACAAATGAGACAATGGAGGCCGAGGAGCCTCCCACTGATTCTAACTTTTGGTGTACTACATGTAACGATCCACATGGGGAAAGTTCGTGTATGATACACCAACATTATGTACAAAGTATAGCAGTTGAAAAGAGTAAAGAAAAAATGAAAGGCCATGTAAATATAATTAGAGAGAAGGACCACAACTTCATGATGCCTACAGTAGAACAAGTTTTAGTTTTGACAAGATCAGGTAAGAAACCACTGCAAGTAGACCCTAAAGAGCTTCAGCCATTGAATGTTTCCCCTACTCCCAAGGAAGTTCCCAAAGAAACTCCTAAGGGAAGTCTCCCTCAGGAAAGAAAATATCAGTTTCCAGCCAAAATTCAAGGGCAAGAAACACACAAAGAATTTATTCCTCGGGGGAAAATGAAACCCAAGAACAAACTAGGGAAAGGTTGAGTTTCCCCTCGCTGACAAAAAGGCAAAGAACTCGAAGCTACCCAGGGATACAAAAATAAATATGAAACTTTTTTCCAAAGAAAGAGAAAGAATAGTTGATTCACCTACATTCAGTATAGTAGAGGAAATGAAAAAGACTCCTTCTAAGGCAAGTATGTATGATGCTCTTCAAATCCCAGGTCAAATCGATCTCCTACAGGAATCCCTAAGAACAATGAAAAATGGAGGTGGGACTGCATCATCTTCAAAAATGGTTCTAACGAACTTGACGTCTGCAACTGGTAAGAACAGGCCACCACCCTTTTATTTGTCCCTTCAAATGGAAGGATGGGTTGTCCACAACTGCATGATAGATTCAGGCGCTGCTACCACTGTGATACCCAAAGTAGTATGTGATATTATGGGAATGGAGTACACTAGGAGCAACGCAGGTGTCCTATAGTTAGATGGTACTCCAATAAAAACTGTAGGAGTGATAAAGGATATTCCCATACGGTTGCATAAAATGCCTCAGATGACAGTCATACAAGAGGTAGTAGTCATAGACTTGGAGCCCTATTTTGGTATGTGTCTATCCAGAGAGTTCACAACAAAGATAGGAGGATACTTATCCTTAGATTATTCTCATTTGGAGATACCTTTCAAAGGTAGAAGGGTCAAGATTTTTAATGAGAAACCATCGACGTTTCATGTAGAAAATATTGGTGAAACTGACCGTGTAAATATGATGACTCGAAGAAACAATAGAAGAAGATCTAATGGAAGAAACATTAGAAGAGCTCCAAGCTGAGGACGAGTTTTCTCTACAGAATTTTAATGCCATGATAGAAACAGAAATAGGAAACTATTCTATTGAGAAACCAAAAAGAAAATTGATACCCTCCCTAGAAAAGGATGGTTCTGTGAATCAATTGTGGAAGCTTTTCTTTGATGGGGCTAGGTGCAAGAATGGAGTTGGTGCCGGAATAGTTTTGATTTCTCCCACCGGAGAGGAAAAGGTTTTCTCTTACAGGTTGACTTGGAGTTGCTCCAATAACGCAGCAGAATATGAGGCCCTATGCTTAGGGTTAAGAAAGGCTGAGAAATTGGGAATCAAACAGTTACTCATCTATGGAGATTCAGAACTTATTGTGAATCAAGTCACCAAAAAATGTATAAGTAAACAACATTATTTGAAGGCTTACAGGAACAAAGTGTGGGATCTCTTAGAGGCCTTTGAGGCCCTAAATATAAAGTTTATCCCTAGAGAACAGAATACCCACGCAGATTTGTTAGCTTCAAGTGGGAGCTAATTTTTGTCCTGTAAGTAATGTTATTCAGAAGTCTAAAACTGTTAGACTTATATACAGGCCTTCAGTGCCTGATAAAAATATTTTCTGGCAAGTTTTTGAAAATGATGAACAGATACTGGATTTCTTAATCCATGAAATGAATTGCTCAACCAACCGGGATCTGCAGGATGAAGAGGAAGAGGACATTATTCAGTTAAAAAACAATCATATTCCTAAGGGTCTCATCACCCTGGAAAGCCTGTTTGATAACAATGATAGAGCAGTTGGCCAAAAAATCAAGGTCGATAAACGAAGATACAAAGATGTAGAGTTGGAGCCAGGCAAAATGATTAAGGTTGGAATCAGTTGTACAGAAGAGGAAGTGAACCAGATCAGAGAATTGTGTAAAAAATTCCCTGACATCATAGCTTGGGTGTATAGTGATCTAAAAGTGTACAATAAAGATGTTATTCAACATACCATAGAATTAGAAGAAGGAGCTAAGCCTTTTAGGCAAAAGCAAAGACCAGTGAATCCGAAGATAGAATCTTTGATGAAACAAGAACTCGCTAAAACTCCTTCAAGCTAAAATAGTATACCCTGTTAAACACTCCACCCGGGTGGCAAACTTGGTACCAGTCAGAAGAAAAATGGTGATATCAGATTGTGTGTAGATTTCAGAAATCTGAACAGAGCATCACTCAAAGATCATTACCCGCTACCTCAGATTGACCAAATTCTACACACAGTTGCAGGAGCAGAAAGGTTTTCCTTACTGGATGGTTTTTCAGGTTATAATCAAGTATGGGTAAAATATGAAGACCAATTCAAGACCGCTTTTACTACGAAGTGGGGAACATTTGCCTACCAAAGGATGCCATTTGGTTTATCCAACGCTGGAGCAACTTTTCAAAGAGCAATGGATGTAGCGTTTGGCGAACTTGCTAATAAAATCATAGTCATCTATTTAGATGATATGACTGTCTTCTCTCATGATAAGCAGGATCACGCCTCACATCTAGAATTTTTTTTGAGAAGTGCAGGGAATTTGGGATATCATTGAACCCAAAAAAGTCTATATTTGCGGTAGAAGAAGGTATCCTACTCGGTCATGTCATCTCCAAATATGGGCTAGCTATTGATCCTAGCAGGGTAAAAGCACTCTTGGAACTTTCTTTACCAGTCAATAAGAAAGGTTTGCAATATTTCTTTGGGCAAATAAATTTTGTGCACAAATTTATTGCAAATTTTGCGCAAATTGTCAAACCAATGACAGAACTGCTGAAGAAGGATGCTCCTTTCAAATGGATAGATGTTAGGAAAAATGCCTTCAAGAAAATTCTAGAAGAGATAGCCCAAGCACCTGTATTAATCAATCCTGATTATTCATGAAGTTTCATCTTGTATGTTGTTGGTGAATCAGAGAGTTATGTTGCAGTCCTCACACAAAAGGGGACAGATAACGAAGAAAGACCCATAGCTTTTCTGAGCTCCACCATGCATGATCATGAGGAGAGATACAAATTTATTGAAAAACAAGTTTATGCTGTCATGAAGTCCTTGCAGAAGTTTAAACATTTTTTGTCACAAAGCAAGATCCTTGTTTATGTGATACATCCTGACGTTAGGAACTTCATCATACAAGGAGAGCTTGGTGAAAAACGTGCTGGTTGGGTAACCAAAATACAGGAATATGATGTAGAAATACATCCCACAAAATTGGTAAGAGGTAGAGCCTTGTGTCACCAGTTAGCCAAGCAGATTACAGATGAACAAGTGCAACTCCAAGATGTGATGATTAATACACAAGCAGATTCTATGCCCAAAGACACTGATTGGATTGATGACCTGGTGGAATACTTTCAGACTGGTATGTGTCCTAAAAATCTAAATGCTTCACAGAGAAGGAGGTTTAGAGCACAAGCATTGAAGTACACCCTTCAAAATGAAGGATTATATAGAAAAAATATAGATGGTGTACTTTTGAGATGCATAAGAGAAGATGAGAAACAAAAGGTTCTGAGAGAATTTCATGGAGGTCTCTCTGGAGGACATTATTCAGGGAGATCAACTGCTTTGAAGATACTCCGAGCAGGCTGTTACTGGCCTTCTATATTTTCAGACACATACAATATCACCAAGAGTTGTGAACAGTGTCAAAGGTATGTTGGAAGAAATAGAAATGCCTCCATGCCCTTGAAACCTATCCAGGTTGAAGAGCCCTTTCAGCAGTGGGGGTTAGATTTCATTGGGATAATAGAACCTAATTCATCAGCTGGTCATAAGTATATACTTACAGCCACTGATTATTTCACCAAGTGGGCCGAAGCCATTCCCACTAAAAAGGCTGATCAGGAAGTTGTGATTGAGTTTGTAGAAAGTCTGATTACCAGATTCGGTATACCAGATTCACTAGTCTCAGATAATGGATCTGCCTTCGTCGGAGCAAAGATGATTGAGTTCGCCAGTAGGTATGGTATATACCTAAAAACTTCTTCCAATTATTACCCACAGGGTAACGGCTTAGCTGAGTCTACAAATAAGAATCTTCTTAGAATCCTGAAAAGGACGCTGGAAGATAACAAAAGAAACTGGCATTCCTTGATAAACCGAGCGCTATGGGCTGACAGAATTTCAATCAAGAAATCCATCAATACGTCACCCTACGCTTTAGTTTATGGCAAAGAAGCTATTTTTCCCATACATATGGAGATACCAGCATTGAAGCTACTGAATCAGATGAACGAAGAAGAAGGTCAACCGATGGATGCCCGACTAATGCAGCTCTTACAGTTAGAAGAACAAAGAGAGCAATCATACAATCACAATCAGAAGCATATGGCAGATACCGAAGGATGGTTCAACAAAAAGACAACTGCCAAAAAATTTAGAGTGGGAGACTTGGTTTTGAAATGGAATGTCAAGAAAGCAAAGCCAGGTAACCATGATAAATTCGATGCTTTCTCGGGAGGGACCATTTGAAATTATTTCGGAGAAACAGTTCAATGCTTTCGAGTTGAAAGATCAAGATGGATTGGTTATTCCCATCACGGTGAATGCATTTCACCTAAAGTTATATTTCTATTGAGAAAGCAGAAAAGGAATTATATGTACAGTATAATATAAGTATATTCAGACAATATTTGTAAATATTACCATTTTTTCGGCCTTAACAAAAAATTTCAGTCGTAGCCAATCAGAAGTCGACATTTTTTTTGAATAGAGATACTAAGGTATAGAGAGAGTTTTGACGAGGTAATGTTCACTTTTAATCTAAGTGCATTTTCCTGTGTTCTTTGTCTTTCTCTGAAATATTCTTTTTACAACTGCGCTGGTGACTCCGTTTCCCAATGGATGAAGGCCTGGTCCCTAATTTTTGCAAGCAAAAATTCCCCGGAAGGCGCCAAGAATGTTAGTCAAAAAGTGACTAACTACAGAAAAATAGTTGATGCACCTTTTTGCATATTTTCCAAGAAGACCGAAGTGGCCCATATGCTAAAGATCAAAGAAAAAGCAAAACACCGCAAGGAGGAAAAAGTGTCGTGATATCGCGACATGTTGCATTTTCGTGGTCCAAAGCAAAGAGAAAGAGCAAGGAGGAAAAAGTGTCGTGATATCGTGACATGTTGCATTTTCATGGCCAAGAGCAAAGAGAAGGAGCAAGGAGGCAAAAGTGTCACGATATCGCGACATGTTGCATTTTCGCGGTCCAAAGCAAAGAGAAAGAGCAAGGAGGAAAAAGTGTCGCGATATCGCGACATGTTGCATTTTCGTGGTCCAAAGCAAAGAGAAAGAGCAAGGAGGAAAAAGTGTCGCGATATCATGACATGTTGCATTTTCATGGTCCAAAGCAAAGAGAAGGAGAAAAGTGTGATATCGACATGTTATTTTGAAAAAAAGAAAAGGAGGAAAAGTGTCGCGATATCGCGACATGTTGCATTTTCATGGCCAAGAGAAGAGAAAGAGCAAGGAGGCAAAAGTGTCGCGATATCGCGACATGTTGCATTTTCGAGGCCAAAAGAGAAGAGCAAAGTAAGAGACGAATGTCGCGATTTCGCGACATGTCTCATTTTCACGGCCAAGAGAGGCGGCAAAAGAGCAAAGCAAGGAAAGAATGTCACGATTTTGTGACATGTCACATTTTCGTGACCATCCGAAAGGAAATAAAGGAAAGACATAAGAATGTCGCGATTTCGCGACATGTCGCATTTTCGCGACCGCCCAGAAGAAATGAAGGAAAAGACATAAAGATGTCGCGATTTCGTGACATGTCGCATTTTCACGTGGAAGCGGCAGAAGAGCAAAGTAAGAGACGAATGTCACGATTTCGTGACATGTCTCATTTTCGTGGCTGGAGGCGGCAAAAGAGCAAAGCAAGGAAAGAATGTCATGATTTCGTGACGCGCCAGCCGTAAAGGAATAAAATGTATTTTTGGCAATCAAAGGCATGCACTGACACCAAGAAGTGATTTCTGACATGATTATCAAAAATCCAGGATAGAGCAAGCTTGCCAGATGATTGAAAATGTGACAGGCTCATCTAGAATCTAATCTGCAGAGAAGATATCTAATTCATAGAAGACTTGTTGTGTATTATTAGAAACTGCAGATGATTGCTTGTAAAATAGTAAGATGTACTTAGAAAAAGATACTCTTTTAGGGTATATATAGGGGTGAGCGACTCCAGAAAAAGGGTCGGCTCTTGGACGTTTACAAGACTGAATGCATGTACTTCGAATACAAGCAATAAAATCACATCTCCCATTGGCTTCTGGTTCATATCGTGCAAGTGTATGTATTAATGTTCTTTATTTCTGCTTACAATATTGAATTGTAAATTGAGTTTGTTCTTATATCTGAACTTTCGCAATACATAAATCATATTGCTGGAATGAGAATCTAATATATACGCATGTTAAACGAAATATTAGAAATCATATCTGAAATTATATAATTTTTGCATGGAAATGTGTTTAAATGCTTTGGATAGAAGTAAGTAAATCTGTCTTCGTTGTTGTCTAATCTGCACCATATATTAGATCTAGCTTCGGCTATATTTCCCTCTCTTTCAGTATTACTTCCTTCCCCTTTTCCCATAAAAAACTTCAAGGAACCAACCTTCTCTGGAGATCAAGCGAAAAGTCTCAAACCTTCTCGTCTTTTCAATGTTGACAAAATCTAAGGCGCAACTAAACAACCCAAGGCAGATTTTGTTCCAACATGTTCCCATTCCCACCTTTTAGGTTATAGTGGACCTTGCTAAATAGGTCAAAGTTGTTCTTTTACATAGACAATAAGCCTAAGAATCAATATAAGAATAACCATGTTGTGGGTGATGGAGTCACTGATACCTGCCAAGCAAACAATATGAATGTAATGACCCCTACAGTCCAAAATATTATTTTATCCAAGCACCAAAATCCTAATCAAAAGGTTATGAGAATCACATTTCCTTAGTCTAATATTTTAAAATAGCTCCTTGAGGCTAAACTAATAAAACTTTTGCAACCAAAGCCCATATACCTATTCCAAGAAACACCTCATGGTATAACCCTGATGAGCACTATGATTTTATCGTGTGGTCAGTCATAAGACTAATAAGTGTAATACCTTGTATTACCTTATCTATAATCTCATAGATGGAGGTCAAATTATTATCAATGATTCTAATGCCTAGTCTAACCAAGACCATAGGATTTTCCAAAATCCCCTATCAATGATTGTTAGGTATTATTTGCAACCTAGTGGTATTACTAATATTGTTGGGACTCTACGAGGGAACCACTTGATTTATTTTTAGGAGACTAATATCCCTCCACTGGCTGACCTAGGGGACCATCCTCTACATATTACTGATCATATTAAAGAAAATATATTAAAATGATCTTAGTAGATAATGGATGTGTCCTCAATATTTATAACCTAAAACTCCTTCATCACCTTGGGCTGACATAGAGAGACTTGTAGAAATTAGAACTGATTATTAGAGCCTTTGATGATGAGGAAATGGGAGCATATGGTACCATCACTTTACCACTCAAATTTAGGCCCTATGTCCTCAATACCTTTATCTATGTAATTCATTGTGAGACTTCTCACAATATCTTTTTAGGGTGTTCATGGATCCATGCTATAAAAAGTTGTTTCTTCCACCTATCACTAGTGTCTAAAGTATGAGTAGGAGGGTAAAACTATTTATATTCATATTTATCTTGATCCCTTTTCCTATTGCCATATGGCCTTAATACCAAAAGTCTTTTGTCCATATTTGCAACTTGCTTCCTCCTCAACATCTTCCTCTATGGATTAGACTATCCTCACCAATAATCCTCCATCTACAAGTACTAGTAACCAACATTTTCTAAATAACCCTTATGATGTTGATGATGTTTAGATAGCCTTGACCCCTTCTCAAACATTGCTACCCTGTTTATATTACCATGAGAGTACAAATGACCCATTATTAAAAGCACAACTATAAAGATAAGTATTTGTTCCTTTGTGTGTGCTAGTAACACCAACGAAGAACATATTCATGGTGAGAACATATTTTACCTTGGATGATTATATAGTTTGTGTTACTTATCTCCTACTTATCTATTCCCTAAACAAATTCTTGTTAAAATGGGGTACCTTAAAAAGG
Organism: Wollemia nobilis; assembly: GCA_028583015.1. Lineage (NCBI taxonomy): Eukaryota > Viridiplantae > Streptophyta > Pinopsida > Araucariales > Araucariaceae > Wollemia > Wollemia nobilis. The sequence continues at coordinate 124,354 of JAQPPZ010002347.1, forward strand.
GCTTAGGTTGATATAAACAAGGCGTCAAAGAGCCCTTTGATAACCAAAGTGATGTATATTATTGATTAATGAAAGGTTTAAATACAATATAACATACCCGGATTAGTCCGTAGATTATGGAGCTAATCAACCATAACTAACCTAATAATAATATACTCGTTAAACAATATGTTGTCTAACAATAAAGAATATTGTTAGATGTACAATAGGAGGAAATAATGTAATAAATACTAGTAACTCTAACATCGCCCCTTATTACATTAGTTTGGTAATGATATAACTACTAGCTACACTACCATCCCCCCATACAACAATATTTGGGTAAAGTATATAACTGCCCCAATACAGTGAAACAGAATAAGAGAAATGAAAGAATGGTGGCTCGTGCTTTTTCTTTGGCTTTGGATCTGGATCATGGCTATGGCTCTGGCTCTAAGCATACCTCTGGATTTGTACCCCTGGGTCTATATCTAGATCTATCGATAGATCTACCTCTAGAACTTTATCTTTGGGTATGTCTCTAGGTCATTATCTCTGGTACTGCCACTCGGTCTGTCACTATATTTGCCTCGAGGTCTACCATAGGTTTTACCTTTTTGGTAGAAGACATACAACATTTATTTTATCATGGTCCATTGTGTGAGATCTGTCCATCCATAATCAATATGAACCTTGTTGGCCATTTTCACTTTGTACCAACAACTGGAAGAAGAGTGATTCGTACATCCACAAGAATCACAAGGATGTAATCTCCAACACTTAGCTGCAACATGTCATGCCTCTCCACAATGAACTGCAACAATGTTTTTTAGGATATGGAGGATATTTAGGTTTTACAAACATAGAATTACTGGTACTTGCATGTCTAGTATAGCCAAGGCCTTCATGTTTTGCCCTGAAATTTAGTATTATAGGAGTTTTAATGCCTTGTTCCTGTTTACCTAATCTCCCACCATTGAATCCCATTTTCTTCATCATTTTGGAACCAAATTCTTTGGTGTGTTTTTCAAAACACCCAATTTCATCATCTTCATTAATGCTTTTAACAATATGGCATTTGCAACTATTGATGAGATTATGGTGCTCTTTTTGAGGAATTTTAGTTTTTAAGTCACTAGTCTCACAAGCAAAATCTGCTACTGTGATGAGATCACCTGTGCTACAACTGATATCTACCATCATAGGCATGAGGTCGCTTGTATCATAATAAACATTGGCCATCATGGGATCAAGGTCACATGTGTCACAACAAGAATTTGCCACCATGGGCTGAAGGTCACTTGTGTCACTACAAGCATTGACCATTAGGGGTTTGACCTCTATTTCCTCACTAAAGTCCCTTTTCACTTTACTTTGAGCAATGTCAAATACAACTAATAATGTGTAAATCCCCCTTATAACACCAATAGGGAATCGAGCACCATTTGTTTGAAGGTCTTTACAAGATTCAAAATCATCAAGTAGGGCTACTAAACCATTTTTTAGTGTGAGAAATGTGCCCTCCTCATAAAAATCATCCCCATCCATCTCTGGTGGAAAGTAGGGACTTTTAACTGATTTTGCAACATCATCAGTTGGTTTTGGAGCATTCTTTTTCTTTGATATGCCCATCCTTGAAGGTGTCGGTCTCTGCCTAAAATGCACCTTTTACAATGAATTTTGCAAAAATAATTTGACTAAGGTGTCGGTCACTGCCGAAAATGCACCCTTATAAGTCTTCCCCCCTTGTTTTTGCAAAATTATAACTATTTGGAGAAAAAAAATTATCCCCTCTTAATACAAAAAATGCCTGCCTTCGTAGACAAATGTCAAAAAATTGCAACAATAAAAAATCCCCCTTCTTATGTCAAGAACTCCAAACACAAGAATGTGCTATTTATGAAGTCTAAAAAGGTTTATGTGGGATGACTGTTGCTTTGTAGACAATTTGTCAAATGCACTTCAAATTTGAGTGATGACAATGGTGGGAAAAAAAATTAGCCCCCCTCCAGTGCAAACAATGCAACCATAAAGCAAGCCTCAAGGTTGTTTACAAGGGTTTCCTTTTAGGCAAATGTGCACAATATGTCAAAAAAAGAAAAATCCCCTCTTTGTTTTCAATGTGCATAAAAATGAGGATGTTGCTCCAAAGGTATGTAAAATTTTTTGTTTAAATTTGAAAACAAAAAAATATATATATATTCTAAGAAATAAATTTAACTTTTAACTTTTAAAATAATTTCTCAATTTAAAATAAAATTAAGAATTTTTTTTTTTTTTTTGTTTTAAACCCAAAGAAAAATTTAATTAATAAAATTAAAAACTTTATTTGTAAATCAAAATTAATTTTTTTTTTTTAAATTTACCTTGAGCCTCCGTGGGAGTCAAACCAGTGACCTCCCGGCTGGCCTGCCTTAACTTCTCAGCACCAACCGGTTGAGCTATCTTGCTCGTCGTGTATAAGCGAAAACAACCCTTTATTTGAATACGTCTGCATTTGAGGGCGAGTCTTCGCCTCTCATCCACTATGTGCGGCTGCTTGGGGGTTGCATCGGCTCTAATTTTATTTTCTCCACCTTGACACGAATTGCTCAACCGGTGGGCTCCTCCTCTCGGGTTGTGGTCAAGATTAAAAAAAATAAAAATAAAAGTAAAAAATAAAATAAAATTCCTAGCCTAGTTATTATAGAATTGGATACATTTCCAATAATACTAAGCCTTTGCCTTTTATACCATCATCTGGTATTGACAATGATAGTGACCCCTCTTCACAAAATATCTATGATGGTAGCTCTTACCTTCATGGATCATAATGGGATGAGGAGGATGAGAAATAAATATGGTCTCTTCTTCCAACCAAAATTATCCATTTTGCATGCTTTTCGAGTGTAAATATTGTTACTTTTGTTTCCCTTAAGTTGACTGAAAAATCCAACAATGCACATCCCTTTGAGATAGAATCCATTCCTTATTATTCCTTTACTTTGATCCTATGTGTGGGTAAATTTATATCTGTAATACCTAGTTTTATCATCTTAGATGGTCTTGATTCATCTCCTCCTAGTCAACCAGGTCTTGAAGGCTTAGGGGTATTGTTAGCCTCTCCTTTTTTTTTTGGTAAATAAAAGTCTTCATTAATTACCGGGTTTTGCAGGTTAACCCAAAACCTATTACAATATCCAACCTTCTACTGAGATTGTAGATCCTAGTCATCCTTGAAACTTTCTTACCATAAATTGTGTTGAATCCCCTACAACACCTTACTAACAAAGCACACCCATACCTAAACATAACTGTAAACATTACTTACATTGACAGGAATTGAAGTTTGGAACTTTGCACTTGTGAAACCTGTTGCTTGCCCATTTCCTATTCTCTGTCGAAATCTTCCAAGGCTTACACCCTGTTACCTTCATTTCCAATTTGGTATGATTTAGAGGGAAACCCCATAGTTATTACCAGCTCCATGGGGAAAGAACACCCATTCATATTTCTCCTTAATGGGTAGGTTTCTTTTCATGACTAATAATGTTTTCCACTTCACGTGGCACACCTTGTGTCCATGTCACCAAACTACCAACATCAACACCTATGTTGGCTAATTTGTCAGCTGACCTGTTGGCCTCACGGTACACGTGACGAGCCCTCCTATTCTGTCTTGCCGCAAAAAGGATCCTCACTTCATGGATGACTCCCTCGATTCTCCATGGAGGTTTTTTGCCATTGGTTAACAGGTTGATGATGTTCATAGAATCACCTTCAATCATCAAGTTACCTTGAGTTGCTTGGGCTACTTGCAACCCTCTCCAAAGGGCTCTAGCTTCTGCTTCGTTATTAGTTCTGATTCCCAATGGTTCAGCGAAGGCCTTGACCAGATTTCCTTGATGATCCCTGATTATTCCTCCAGCTCCAGCTCTTCTCGGGTTCTCCTTGGCTGCACCATCAAAATTTAGTTTAAACCAACCCTGGGGGTGGCTCCCAAGAAATCCCATTTTTGGGATTGGGCAAAGGAATGGAAGGTTTGTCCTCAATACCTAAGGCCCGAGCTAATTGTTTTTCTTGGGGAAGAATTGAGTGGTTCTCATCCACTAAGGTGCTAAGGTTTTCTTTCGCAAAGACAATAATCCTGTTGAGGATGGTTTTTGGGTTGTGAATGGTATCCTTAAAGGCTCTATGGTTCCTTTCTAGCCAAATCTGCCAGAGAAAATGATGCCAACAGATTTTCCATAGGTACTTAAGTTTTAGGCTAACAAAGGGTTGAGGCCATTGATGGAACACTTCGGATATAAGAGCAGACTTAACCCACGAGATCCTAAAGGCTTGGAAAAGTTCATCCAGGATGGACTCCGCTACCGGACACTCCAAAAACAAGTGTTGGGTTGTCTCCCATCCTGCCTTGCACATGTAGCAACGGTTAGCAATAACCATACCTTTGGATAACATATTGTCCATAGTGAGGATTTTTCCTTGAATCACCAACCATGAAAAAAAGGATATTTTAGGAATTAAGCCTTTGATCCAAACCAAACTCGGTTGAAATTGTTGACCTTCCACATTGAGAAGCAAATTATAGGCAGACTTAACTCTGAAGTCACCACTTTCAGTCTCAACCCAAACAATGTGATCTTCATCCTCTCCAGAGGGAATAATTTGCTGAGTTAAAATGTTATAAAGCTCTTCAGACTCCGCTTCAAAACCCTCGTACTCGATGTGTTTCCACCTGTTGATATTTATATCCTGCCACATATAATTTGCAACCTTCTTCCCAATATGCTGCTCCATATGCTCTTGAATCCTAGCCAAACGAGGATTCTGGGATAACTCCTCAACTCTCACCCATCGATCCTTCCAAAAGTCTATTGTTTGCCCATTTCCTAGAATCCATCTAAGACCTTTCTTGACAAGATCCCTCCTCGTGAGGATTGCCTTCCAAAAAGTAGACCCCCTGCTTGCTAAGTTGTCATTAAGGAAGTTCACACCTTGGAGGTATTTCCTCCTAACTATGGTAGTCCATTCATTATCGACCTTAGTCAATAACCGCCATGCTTGTTTGGCTAACAGAGTTGTATTGAGATGAGCAACTCTCCTCAATCCTAACCCCCCATCAGCTTTAGGTTTGCAAACCTTGTTCCAACCTACTAAATGGATCCTTTTCTTATCCTCAGCCCCTGACTAGAGAAATTTTTTTGAAGCCGCTCAATTTTGTGATACACCTTACTGGGAGCTCTAAAGACTGATAGGAAGTAAACGGGTATACTTTGAAGTGAAGCCATAGTTAAAACTGCTTTGCCTGCTTGAGATAACAGATGTCCTTTCCAACCTGCTAGCTTTTTTTGGATCCTCTCCAGAACTATGTTCCACATTGATCCTTCAAGTTTCCCCGTAAATAGGGGAAGACCTAAATAGGAGGTGGGAAGGGATGCAATCTGACATTCCATGATCCTTGCTATGTTGTTTTGCCTAGGAATGGGGGTATTGATGAAATAAAGTTTGCTCTTATCAAAATTCACTTTCTGTCCAACCGCTTCTTCATACATTATGAGAATATTTTTAATCCTTCTTGCCTCAACCACAGAAGCCAAAGTCAGTAGCAATGTATCATCAACAAATTGTTGATGTGTCACCGGGGTAGTTAGCGACGTGGCCTTGATACCTGATATGAGTCCAGCTACCGTTGTTGCCTTAATGGTTCTTCCCAAGGCCTCAGCTACAATGATGAACAACATAGGACTTATGGGATCTCCTTGTCTTAGACCACATTTGCTTTGAAAAAACCTGCAGTAGACCCATTAACCAAAACTGAAAAACAAGGCTTAGAAATACACTCTCTTATTAACTTGACCCATTTCATGTTGAAGCCAAATTTTAATAAAACTGCCTCTAGGAATTCCCAATTTATCCTGTCATAAGCTTTGTTCATGTCTAACTTTAAAGCCATGACTACTTTTTTGGTCTGAGCGGTTGTATGAAGAGCCTCATGAACAGTAATAACTCCATCTAAGATTGATCTTCCTTGTACATAACTTCCTTGACTTGGATCAATGATAACCGGTAGAACTTTCTTCAAACGGTTGGCTAAAACTTTGGACAAAATTTTATAGGATATATTACATAGGCTAACCGGCCTAAAGTCAGCCATAGTCTTGGGGTTGGGGCCTTTAGGGATCAAAGCAATGAAAGTTGAATTGAAACCCCTTGGAATATGATTTGAACTTTGGAACTCCTTGATTGCAAGCAATAACTTCCGCTCCAACAATATCCCAACAAACTTGGAAAAACCGTGGTGAAAACCCATCCGGCCCAGGAGCTTTGTCAGGATCCATGTTAAACAAAGCCTCCTTGATCTCTTCATCTGAAAAAGCTGCTGTAAGAGACTCGTTAATCATTTCATCAATGAGTTGTGGAATGAATTGAAGGAGAGAGTCCTTTGCTTGGGCATTACAGGCCCGTTCTTCACCCAATAATGAACTAAAAAAATTAACAACCTTGTCCCTGATCTCCTGAATGTTTTGAGTTGAGGATCCATCCACCTTAGTTAAATTTCTAATATTATTGTTGCTTCTATTGCTCAATGTGGTAACATGGAAATTTTTTGAATTAGAGTCCCCTTCCTTTAGCCATAATGCCCTTGATTTTTGCCTCCAATACATCTCTTCACAAGCTAAAATATTATAAAACTCACAAAGGGTTTCCTTCTCTTCAGTCCTTGTCGCCTCATCATAGGTTCCATTTTGGATTTTGCTTTCTATTATTCTCAGTTTTTCCCCCACTGCTCTCTTATTCTCAAAAATATTTCCAAAGACTTCTTTATTCCATATTCTAAGGTTGTTTTTCACCATCTTAAGTTTTTGAGATAGTTTGAAGGAAGCACTTCCCTGGATAGGTTGCTGCCACCATTCCTCTATTCGTTTCTTGAAGTCCGGATGTTTAACCCACATTGACAAAAATCTGAATGGCTTTTTAAAGGAGTTAGCCTGAAATGCCTCCCATAGAATAAGATTATGGTCTGAAGCATATTTAGGAAGGGCTTGTAAGGCTGAATCACCAAACATTGTTAGCCTCTCCTTAGCTTGAATATGAGTCTCACCTTTTCATCGAATATACTATGGATATTAACATATGTATTGATATCAACCCTAAAATTCTCAAGCTTGGCATTGTTCTAACTCTATTAAAACACCAAAAGTACACTAATCTTCTCAAATAATTCCATGACATCTTCACTTGGACCTATGCTGACATGTTTGGTTTGGACTTGTCTCATATTTTCCATCACTTAGTTGTCCATATTGAAGCTAAACCTATTAAATAAAAATTGTGTAAAATGCATCCTAAGATTTATCACCTTGTTAAGGATGAGCTCCAAAGGGTGTTAGATGTCAACTTTATTAAGGCAATAGATTATTTTTATTAGAACTCTAATATCATGCATATCATTGAGAAGGAAGGTGGTATATGGGCATGCATTGACTTTCATGATATTGATATAGCTTGTCTAAAAAATGACTTCCTTTTTCTTAATATCAGTATGATAGTCAATTTCACTATTGGCTATAGTATGCCTTCCCTTATGGATGGGTTCTTGAGGTATAGCCAAATTTAGATTATCCTTGAAGGTCAAGCTAGAACAAATTTTACAACTCCCTGGAGAACGTTCTATTGTCAAGTCATGCCATTTGACCTTAAGAATTTTTGTACCACATATCAATGGTCCATGATTTGTATTTTTCTAATTCCTTTTTAATAAATTTTATCTTATTGTTATTTGTTACACATTCAATGTCACATGTTTCAACATTCCTTATTACAAAACTGATATTAGTGTTTCCTGTCACAAAGTCACTCTCATTATCTTGTCCTATAATGAGGTCTTTTTATTTTGAGCTAAGTTATTTCATTCCTTGTCTTTTTTCATTATAATTCTATTTAGTATCAACTATTTTTATTTACCTTTAAGTTCATCATTGTTATGATTTAAAATAGAAAATTTATTAGTAGAATAGCCATTACAATTTATATCATTACTAATAAATTTTGAATGACTTATATCATTGTTATCCCTATCAATAAGTTAAGAGTTCAATCACTAACAACACACTATCCATCAATGCTAACAATTTTATGTACATCTTGGCCAACACACTCTGCATAATCAAATCTAACATTTTCTATATAAGCATTCATATAAACACATCTAAAACTGTCACTATCAAATTTAGAAAGCATCAACTCATAAGTTTTTGGAGAAATATATCTAGAGCTATCTTTATCAATATTCTTTTCATTATGGCCTTCATCATGACCATCACTAATCTTTAATACTTCACAACAATTTTCTTTTACACACTCTTTGTCTTCACAAACAATGTTCAAATCCCTTGTGTCACATGTTATGTTTATTCTCTCAACAATGTCCCATAAATCTGTTGTTATAGGTCTCAAATCACAAGCATCATAACTCATATTTTTGTTTTGATGATCACTAGTTTTACATTGAATTAGGTCACGTGTCATGGTTTTCATTTATCACTTTAATTTTACTACTCAGTATTTGATCTTGTTCTTGTTTAGAATATTCTTCGTAAGTATTTTATGTTAAACTTGTTTTAAATTTTTCCACAAGAGCTTTGTGAGCTGATTCATAATCCTCCTAATAGTTAGATTGTGATTATTTTACCTCTTGCATCATGTGCCTTTTTTTATTTTCCTCTTTTGGATATTATTGTTATTTTTGTATATAACTTTTTATTTTATTGATATTGCCTTTATGGATTTATTTGAAAATGTCTATGCATTTGATTCCATTGATTGAGTGAATTATATCTACAAAATTTGGTGATATGTCCTTTGTTACATATATGAAAATATCTTATTTTCCATTTTGGTTGATTCTATGATGATGAGGTAGAAGAATTTCTTGTGTTACTTGGTGATCTTTTTGCTAAAATGAAAGCATTGTTTGACAATTTATCTTTTACTTGATTTTTTATTTCATATTTCTAAAGGATACTAACTCTTAAAATAATACTTTTTTGTTTGATACTTTGAGAGATGTGACCAATATTTTAAATGATTCTAGAAGTGCTTTAAGTGTAACTGATACAATAAACTTCTCTTCTACTTATTCTCACATAGTTTGTAGTTTTAATTTTAAATTCACTATCCTTTTTAAAAAGTGTTCATGCTTTCACCATCTTGAACTTTTAGTGAATTAAATTGTGATTGCAAGTGTAGAATAGTGGCTTTATCATTTCCCTTAAATATGGTGCATAGTTTATTAGAAGAATCTTGTGAAGATTTGGCCTCACTTATATGTGCTTTTATTTCATCTGATATTCCAAATGTTATTAACATCAGTGTTTTTGCATCTTCTTCTTTATATATTTGTCTACCTATGGCATCCACTAGAATTTTTTTAGCTCAAGTTATTATTTCCTAAAGTTTTTCAATAATAATTATTGACTTCATCTTATTTTTCTAACGGGTGAATTTGGTCATTTTAGTAACTGAGATTGTGAGAGGAAGATTTTTATATTTTCCATGGTGTTTTAAAAATGTTTCTCAAAGTAGAATTACTAATAATGTCTTCTTGAATTACTTCAAAAATATGATCTACTTTTCTAATTTGCAAATTGCTTAGATGATGGCAACTTAAAAAATTATTTTAATCTTCAAGTAGAAAACCTTTTGTCTCCCTAATTAATTCACTATAGTTTTTCAAAATGAATTTTCTATTCTTGAAATATTTTCTATTTTTGAACTTTCCTTTCTTCAAATTTCTTTTCAAGGTTTCCTTTTTTTTTTTTCTTTGACCCTCACTTTTATTCCTCTAAATAAATAATTCCCTTATGAATTCATTTTGGATCCCTAATTAATATTCCAATGAACTTTAGAGAATGTAGGCTATGATCAAATATTTTGTGTTTGTTCAATAATATTCTTCTTATTTTTTGTCTTCAATGTCTTTGCTTTGAAAAATATCTCTTTACAAATTTCCTTTGAATTGTTGTTCAATCTAACAAATGCAATATTTCTCAATTAATAAATTTCCTTCCAACTTTCTTCTTTTATCCTTCCTTCAAATAATATTCCTTGAAATTGGTATGCCTTCTTTAAATTAAATATTATCTTTCACTTAAAAAACCTTATTCAATTTAATATTCTTCTTCTCTTAAATTTCTATCAACCTTTTTCTCATAAATCAATTCCTTTATAAATTTTTCTTTCAAATAAACCTTTCAGCAATAATTTTCATAACCATTTGATCACTTTTAAATATTTAATTCCACCTTAGAAACTCAAATGTTCTCCAATAAATAATTCTTAGGTTAAAATCTTGTACCTTTATATGGTATCTTCTCAGCCAACATCATACCTTTGCACTCTCCTCTAATCCTTCATTTACCAATTTAATATTTTAATTTGTGCACATATTAGAATCTTCCAAAAATTCAACATAATAAACTCCTCCAGTATTAATCTTCTCAAGATTTCTCCTTTCCATCTTGTGTACATTACAGGCTATAACTCCTTGTAAGAAATACATTTCAACTCTATTTTTGTTGTCATTTGGACTTATTTTTCCTTATAGCTTAATGTCTTGTTTTGTTGTTCTTTTCAACCCACTTGACCATTTTCTTCTTATCCATTTGGCCTCTCTTTTATGCACAATTTGTGCTTACAATCTATCATTTTTCTGGTCCTTCCACTTCTTATTGTAATTAGTTTCATTCTCAATTATCCTTTTAATAAAATTCTATCTAATTATTTTACTTTAATATATTACCTTTCAATTAATAAATTTTTTTCCCACTTCTCCTTTAATAAAAAACTTTTCAATTTTCTTTTAATAAAATTATTTTCCAATTCTCATTGTTTTAATAAATCATGAGTGCTAAGAAATATTAAATGATCCCTTAGCAATCTCACCAAGATAAATTAATTCTATCCAAATATTGTGTTGACTCATTTGACATTGTTTTCTATTGATGTGTTACTTTATTACATAGTCTCATAGCCTCCTATGATCAAATTTTCTATTTCTTCATCAATTTTGATGTTACTTTGTTTTGTATGCTCTTGGTATTCTACCATCATTGATTGCTTCAACTTATTTTACTTCTCCAATGACCTCTCCAGTGCTTGCTTATTTAACTTCTATGACTACTTCTCCAATACTTACTTATTTAACCTCTCCAATACTTCATTCTTATACTTTGGATGCTATGGATTTGAAACCACTAATAGCAAGTTCTTTTATATTTATTAATCAACTTTGAATACAAAGGTTAAATAATTTCTCATAGAATAATGGAACACAATATCACATATAATCAACCCATAACTCAAGGTAAAATGATCACACTATATTCATAAATATGACAAGGTTACAAAGTATTACAATATAAGAATATGCATTGCAATTTTCTCTCTTATAAACAATCTTATGTGTTGCTCTAAAAATAGCCTTTATAAATGGACTCTTGACATCTCATCTTCAACTATCTATTCATCTCCTTAAACTCCCAGGAGATTTGATATTTATATTTTTCATAGGAAAAATATATTTTTATTAACTCCTTAGGTTAAAGAGTCTAACATGTTGGTCAAAGTGCTCCCTTACGAGGGTGGGGACCATGGTTTGAATCCCTCGGGCCTCATAGCTAGAGGGCATGTCACACCAATATCATAGACTATGTTAAAAATTTTACTCGACACAACTAGAGGTTATAGTGGTAGCAAGGAGTAGGATTCAAACCCACGATGAGGTGATGGAAAAATTTAACGAGTTGCCAATTCCTCTAGTACACACACACACACACACACACACACACACACACACACATATATATATATATATACATATTGACTCCTTAATTACAAACATATAATGATTACTAAAATACAAATATTTACAAGTCTCCTAGACTCCAAATATTTACAAATTATTTACAAAATACTTGTGAGGTACCAAATAATGTACTATACTCCAACAAAAATGCAATTATTAGGGTTAATAGAAATACTAAAATCCTTATACCTTTGGAATATTGATTCAATATGGTTTATGTGCTACTTATAACCTTGGAAAATACTAATAAATCATTGAGATATATGAGGATTGTCTCTCCTACGAAACTAGTAAAAGCTATGTCTATAGCCCCCTAGAAATTGTCCCCATGTTTGATAGGTCAAATGGAGTTCATTGGTATGCAAAGGTTTCCCACTTGGTGGTGAAAGCTAATTTATGTTGATTTTCATATTTAATCAAAAATTGATTTATCATAGAAGCCATCTAGGAGAGACAACATATATGGCGTAGCTACCTTATACAAGATCTGACTAATAGTAGGTAACAAAAAGTTATCTTTTAAAAAGGCTTAGTTTAAGTTTCTAAAGTTGGAATAGAGCCTTATATTCTTGTTTTTCTTATGTATTGAAACCAAATTGGAAACCCAGATAGAGTGCTTGATCAAGAATATAATCTAAGCCTATTAAAGTTTCAATAATTTTTTCTTCATCATGGATTCTATCTGTAGGTTCACTAGTCTCTATTTTTTCTAAAAGGTTTAACATTAGGCTAAATTTGATAGTACGCTCTATGATGTTTTAGTAATAGACTTTAAGATATTCATATGAATAGGCAATAATGTATTATACTATCACAAATATTTGTTTAAAGTTTATTTCTTATTGAGTGCAATATTTTCCAAGTGGTAGATTCTTCCCTTTGATTACCTCAAATGGATGATACAAAGAAGACTTCACCTAGAGACTTGATTTTCCTATTCTATAATCAGGTTTAAATAGACTCTCTAGGGTGTTCAATCCCTTGGGCAGTTGATTAAATTTTAGTTTTATGACTTCATATTTGAGTATATCCATATTTATTATTCTCTTCAACATATTGAGCCTCACTGATTATGAATTTTATGATTTACTCATCATTACTTGTTGATGGTCAAAATTGTCAATAATTGTTGGTGTAAAGACTACCTCTAGTTCTTTAGGTTTATCCCAAATATTTTTGGTGAGGCTTCCATTCTTGCTAAATCATCTACCATTTTGTTTAATTATTTGGGTATTGCTTTGGTTTCATATGTGTCAAAATTTCTAGCAAATTCTAGAATCTATTTTTGTAAGCTTTAGGTACCTTTTTTGTGTAACACATTAATAATTGACCTAATTTACAATTAGTTTAGCGTAACCATATGTTCTTAGGTCCTTTATTCCCATATTTTTAAATTTTCTCAAGATAGTATAGAGCACTCCATAGTCTACCACATTATTGGTACAATTATATACTAAGCTATAGATATAGTGAGTCCATGCACCTTATGGGTCAATAAATTGAACACTAGTACTTGCTTCATTCTCAGTTCTAGCACCATCCAATTACATTGGCTACATAATATTTGAAGGTGTTTCTATGATAATATAGTTTTCCAATTCAATTTCTTTGTATTCAAACGTGGTATATCCATCATCTTGTAATATGCCAATTATCATGTCAACCTCTAGGTCCTGGCTCCTTCATGGAATTCATCTAGTAGTCCATTCTAGTTTACTATGCTTCCATCATCAAGTTTGTGCAGAATGTAATTACAAGGAAATATATTTTCAATCGTGAATACTTTCCCATCCTTTGGCATCTTCATATAAGTATAGTCCATCACTACGTAACCATCCCCTAATAATTTACATGTCCACTCTTTGGACAATAGCATACCAAAGTATGGAGGTAGGTCCATGAATATCACTTCTTACACTACTATAAATGTTAGGTGTATGGCTATAGTCGTGATCAAATATTTGATTATTCTAATTGCATTGATGCTTATACCATCCATTTGGGTTGGGTTTCTAGCAATCTTGTTTTAAGGAAGATTCATTTCTTTGCAAATAACTTTAGGTATAATTGTGATTGTTGCACCCAAATTGACTGTGCAAATTTTGAGAATATAATTTTTAACCTTGAACATTACATAGAATGGGAGTGGTTCTAGCGTCTTTTTTTTGGGGCATCTTGTATATTTGGCATGTTGACTTGGATGTCTTCCAGATGCTTTACAATCATATTTTGTTGATCTACTATATTTGTTGGATTAGATTGTAGCTACTTGTCCCTAGCAATACTCTGCTTTTTCTCTTTTAGAGATTTCTAAAGTAGGTCCTACTATTTTGGTAGGGTTAATACTTTTAGCATATTGACCTTGGCTAGTGTTCTTTTCATTTTCTCTATGATTTTGAATTTGAACTTGATAAAGACAACCCTCTTTTCATATCTTATAATTTTTACATTACTCAACGGCTATGGCTCATCATTGTGAGAGAAGGGTATTTTAGTCACCTTTTATCCTCCTTTAAAATATATTCCCTTCCTTTATTATTTGTTAGAGTTAGATTCTATTACATTATTTAGGTACATGTCTATGTACCACCTTAGGTATATTATTAGAGTAGGAGTTACTTGGGGAAGAAGTAACCTATGCACAAGTGTTAGAATGTGCAAAGGAATAAATGGACAAGTGTCCATATGCAAGTTGTATATGTGCAATTATGTAAAAGGACATGTCTCCCTCATGCACTTAGGAAGAGTGAGACCTAAGTAACTTATCTTCTTATATATAGGGCTCATTGTAATGAAGGAGGCATCGTCTACGTAAGCACTAGTAGAGAGAGATTCATGTTGTATCCATTCTCCATTTTTGTGAGCCTCCATTAATGGTTTTTACATGAGCTATTTATGAAGTATTTTTTCTTCGTTTCATGCTCATTTAGCTTCCATTATCATAGTTATATATTGCTTGCTTATTTTTATTACTTGTGGCTTCATTTCCATTTAGCATATAGCTTAAGAAGCTAACATGGTATCAGAGCTATGATAGGAGTCACGGTAGATCAGTAAGGAAATAGAGAAGAGCCACTAGATTGAAGGCTGGGAGAAATATAAAACTACAAAAGTGCTACAAATTTTAGAAGTTAAAGGCAACCCATCAAAAAATAGTATAGCATCAAGTTTAAGGAGTTTCAAGAGCTGCAATTCCATCTAGCATAGGGCAGCATTCAGGTGATCCAAATCACCAAGAAATCCATCATCAAATTGAGGTTGAAAATGTATGCAACTTAGGTGCAAAATGTTCATCAATTGAACTTTTATATTTAGTTCATTATTAATATTATTAAGCACCAATTTTGAGGATTAGAAGTTGCATGAAATAGGTTTCAACTTAAGGTCTTCAAGGTAGTACAAAAGCTAATTCCTACAAGGTCCAAACCTACACATAAAAGTAGAAGTTAGATATATTTCAAGAGAAAAATATCTACATCTTATTATCTATTGAAAATAAAAGACATTACACTAGAGCATAGATTTGAAACATTATAGTGCAGAATATAGTATACTACTTGCATGGTTGAGAAGCTAGGAACCATCATCTTAGCAAGAGTGAAGATTGGAAATACAGGGGGCAAGCATTTCATAAAACTACACAAAGTTATCAAACCCGTGAAGCAAGTTACTCCCCATAGACTGATTTCTACCACATGTGGAATGAACGAAGAAGAGCAGAGTCAAAGAATAGCTAGTTACTTTAGGATATTGTTGCATGAAATGTCTCAGGTTCACCTCACTAAAAGTGCCCAGGTGACACAGCATTGTCAAGTACCATATCATTGTTCCAGAAGAAACTCGTTACCCAGGCCCATCAAAAGCTTGCGAAGGAGCAACACTAGTCAACATTGAAAGCTAACCAGACATTGGATTCTTTAATGTAATACCATAAAGTTAACTATGAGGATACCATTTTTATAGAGAGTGTTACCTTTACATTCACATGGAGGAAACTGCAACCACATCCTTGTAATTTTAACTTGAAGGTTCAGTGTAGAGTGAGCACATTGGCATACATCATTGTTGAGGGAAACCAAAGCATTGGAGTAACAAGATCTGCAATGAGTTTTAATCTATTTTTAGTGAGTACGTTGCCATTCCCAGCATTGAAATTTATTGCTCTTGTAATCCATGCAACAAGTATCAAGGATGTCAATATCGCTGATTCAAGTTTGGCCAATATTTAACTAAGTTTTTCAGCTATCATTGTGCAAGAGCTTCATCTCCAGATTTGTTTCAACAATTGGATTTTTGGATTTTTGACATCCAAAGCCAAATATCAATAGTATCCCTACCTATTGTAGATCCTAGGCACAAATAGTGTGAAAATAAATTCCAAGGAGATACAACATTGTAGAGGAGGGTCGTTTTCTGCCTAAGGAGCACCATCGAATCACACGATCAAAACTTGGAGGGGTTTGCATGTAAGTATTTTGAGCCGATAAAAGATACAGATTCAATTGCATGTAATTTGTAGACTATTTTGGTCTTGACAATGCAAACAAAGACCTCTTGTGCACTGTTGTACCTTGCTTGCTAACCGACCTATCAAATCTTCCTGTGTGTCAGAGAACAGATATTTCTCCTACCCCAAGAAGCAAGTTAGGGTTACTTGCAAGGTTGTTACCAAAAGAGGAGTCATTATCAAGAAAAGCATTATTACATAGTCATTACAGTGGATCACTAGAAAGAAGCCATTTAGAACATTTTTGAAGCATGTATAGTACTCGTTACTTTGATAACTATGGAGATTGTGGGAGACTATTTTTCTACTGATCGTTATCAACATCCTTGACTAGCCATTACTGAGAGGTCATTGATAGAGAGGCATTTCTACCTTCGAGTTGAGTGAATGAAAGGATATCCAAGCGATTAGAATGGAAGCAGAGTCAAGCGATTGGAACGAAAGCAAAACTGAGTCAAACGAACAAAAGCAAATTTGAGCAAACAGAAGGAGATCCGAGTGTGAGGACAATACTATAGAAAAAATATACTTACATACTAAAGCAGAGCTAAGTGTGGGAGGATACTGGCAATTCACACAAGAGCTGAGTGCAGGGGGATACTGGTAATTCACACAAGAGTTGAGTGCAGGGGATACTGGCAATTCACACAAGAGCTGAGTGCAAGGATACTAAAATAGATCCAAGCACAAAGATATTAAAGTAAAGCTGATAGAACAAAGAAGATTCAAACTATACACTAAACCAGATGAGAAATCTTAGCATAATAAAAAGGGATACTGAAGGAGATACAATAGAATGGAGAAGATTCAAACTAGATACTGAAATAAACAAGAAATCTCGGCATAAAAAATTAAAGGGTTTGTGATAGAGGGTTTTTGGCAAAGCAAGGAGGGTTTACAGAATAAGGAGGGTTTGCAATAGAGTGTTGTATTACACATATATTTCATCGGGTAAGCACATTTTCCATCCTCTTTCAATTTATAAAAAACTTTAAGTAGATAGGAGAAATATGTGGACATATTGTTCCTTCATTTAGCACACCAAGCGTTTGGCAAGGGTTTACAGCGGAAGAGGGTTTATAGAGCAAGGAGGATTTGCAACGAAATGTTTTATTACACATCGTTTTCATAGAATCAATAGTATAAAGGGTTTGACAATGGGAGAAGAGAAGCAACAATTACAAGAACTAATATATGTCAATGAGAAATAGTACTGGAGGATATTAAAGCATCGACAAGCTCGAGCAAGGGCAACAACAATGAAGAGGACATATCAAAAAATAAAAATAAAAAATATTCTACCACATAAATAGGTGGAGAATAAGGAACAATCAAAGGCACTAACCATCATAAAACGAAGAGATCAATTATTCCAATAGATGGGATAAAAGAGAGAAGATAAAAGAAACGAAGGCAAAATGAAAACAAAAGAAAATACATAAGGAAAAATAAGTGAGGAGAAAAAAATCAGAAATAACCATAAGAAAGCATTCAACATGGAAAATGGAGGTCACCAAAATGAGTTTTCAGACGAGGAAGAAACTTACAGTCCCACAACTACACCACTCATGTAGGCACCAAGACTGTATGTGCAAAATCTAATGAATATGAAAGAGAAACTTGAAAGCATGGAAAGGAGGGATAAATTAATAGATACTAAATTATATGAGGTTATAAACACCATTTTGAGGCTGGAAAATGAAAACAAACAACTCAAGGAGTAAGTTTCAAAGCTACAAAACCTTGCAAACATGGGTCAGCGTGAATGGCATATCCTCAAACAAGCCATCCACCCCCCAATCAATGATGCAATAGAGGTGGAAAAAATAAATGCAAATCAAATAAAAGAGGTATGGGATACACTCCAAAACATGGAAACAAGAGAATATGAGCTGCAAAATGAATTAGCAAAGGCAAATACATGGTCTCAACTAGTAAAAGAACCGGTCAATCAAAAAACAAAAAGAGTTTATAGAGAAACAAGTAAAAACTCAAATAATAGAAGATAAAGAAAGACATGAGAAATCAAATATAATAATCAAAGTTTTGAAATATTATGGGGATAGATAAGACACAAGTTGTTTAACCAAGGACTTCTTGTTAGATCGATTACAATGGAAAGATCAAATAAAAAAGTAAGCATAATTGGCAGGCTGAGAGAAGGAGATAGATATAGGCATATTTAGGTCATATTGATGAGCTACAAGGTTAAAACAAGGTTACTAAAAAATAGAGGCATGTTGAGAGGGTCAAAATTCTATTTAGATGATGACCTAACATTTTTACAGCAGGAAGAAAGAAATAAGGAATGGGAAAAGGTGAGGGCAACAAGGAATGAAGGGAAACAGACATATTTAAGAAATGGAAAGGCATACATCACATCTAAAAAAACCCAAAACAAATAGGTAGTATGGCCCACCTAGGAACATCATACGATGGTAAGTTGGAACTGTAGAGGTTACACTTGGAGAAGAGGACCTAGGTTAGGGCCCATTGCTAGAGATAAAGGTATAATTATACTGACAAAAACACATGAACACGATGGATGTAGGACTCTAGAATTTGTGGGATACAAAAAATAGCAATATGGAATAAAGCAACGAAAAATGGCAAAGGGCATGGGGATATTATGATTTTAATAAAATAGGAATGGGATAGGATCATTAAAATTGAAAAACAAGATGAAAACAAACAGTACATATGGATAAATATCCTAGAAAATAAGTTAGTTATTAGCATAGCAGCATGTAATTTTTCTCCCAAGAATTCTAAATTCTCTAAAAAACATGATCTTAATAGATAAGACCCATACTCCTCCCTAAAAAGAGACAACTAGCGTGACCATTCCTTTGTTTAAAAGTGGAGATTTAAATAATCCCTCAAACTATCAAACTATCATGATCAACCCTCTCTTTGCAAAGTTTTTTGGGAGTATGATAGAGCATAGGATCAGCATATGGGCTGAAGAAAAGAGAAAGAGAGCAAAGAGGCAAGCGGGTTTTAGGCCCAAGCACTCAACTATTGATCACTGTATCACGCTGAGACACATAGTGGAAAAAATATGGGATAAAAAAGAGGAGGTTTTTTGTTATTTTGTAGACTTCAAAAAGGTATTTGACACAGTGCCAAGGAAAAAATTATGGAGCAAAATGGAAGAGCTAGAGGTTCCAATTCACTACAGGACATCAATTCATAGACTATATGAGCATGTAAAGGCTAAAATCAGAACATAGGAAGGGTTATCTAAATATTTTGGTAGTGACATAGGTGTCAAACAGGGTTTCCCTCTAGCTCCAACCTTATTTGGGTTGTACATTGATAAGTTAGAAGAATAAATAAACAAATTTGGGGGAGAGGGTGTGCACTTAGCCAAATATGTGGTAAAACTCCTCATGTATGTAGACGATGTAATTCTTGTGGCCAAAATAGCCAAAGATCTAGAAGATCACCTTCGAGCTCTAGAACTCTTTTGTAAGGAAGTTGGGATGCAGGTGAACACAAGCAAAACAAAAATTATGATTTTTACAACAAAAAAGAAGAAGCAACAACTCGAATTTCAGTTTGCAGGAGAACCGCTTGAGGTAGTAGTAGAATAAAAATACATGGGCATAGACTTTCATGAAAAAATTAATTGGAATACATGTAGGATGAAAAGAACTCAAATTGGTTGGAGAGCACTATATTCACTTTAAAATAGATGTAGGAATACCGAGTTGTGGAACTAGAAGACCACCAAGGTTTTATTTGGCCTACTTGTTACATCGGTTTTGTTGTATGGTTGCGAGGTGTGGTCTAGTGGCACAAAAAATACAAAATAGAGGCAAATAGAAAGGATTCAAAAATATTTAATCATAAATTTTCTCAAAATTAAGGCCACAACCCCTTATGAAATTATTCTAGCTGAAACTGGAATGTTCCCTTTAGAAGCAATTTTTATGACCAAGTTGTTATGTTACTTGAAAAAACAAAAAACATGAAAAACAACAGATGGCCTAGGGCAGCTATGGATGAAGAGTTGCATAGGCAAAAGAATATATGGATGAAAAAAATAATAAATGGATGAAACATTGGGAAATCAACATGAATGAATGCCCAAGTGTAAACAAAGACAAAAACTTATGTGAATAAAAATTTTAGAACTGGAATGTGGAAAAATGCAAGCAAGAAAAGACAATATTATATTGCAAAGTTTAACCCAATGTATGACCACAAGGAAAAAATGTATATAGATGCTGAAATCAAGTGGAAGGAAAAATTCTCATTGCTCAGATAAGGACTAGCTCTCATAGGCTTAGATGTGAAATAGGGAGATGGACAATGCCCAAAGAACAATGGGAAGAAATGATATGTACTCTATGTAGTACAGGTGCAGTAGAGACAAAGGAACACTTCATCTATAAATGCCCAAGTGTTTCATATATCCATGGTAAATACAAAGAAACACTTGGGAACGAGTCTATGGCAGAGTCATTTGAAGATAGTAATATAAAAAAAGTTGGGGAATTTCTAACCCAAATCAGCAGGAAAATGAACAACCTTCTAAAATATATTAAAGATCATATGATATGACTTGAGTAATTGTACTTTTATATTTGAGGTCCCATAGACTATATTTGGGTCTCGCGGGCATAATTAAAATCTTTCATTTTATTTCAAAATTGGTAGTGTTATCTGGTTCTTTAATGTGGCACAAGGCAAGAGGAGGACACAGTGAGCCCTTACAAGAACTTTATCATTGTTACATTCAACCACTAACACACATAGCCATTAATTTTACACTCACTCAAAGACCAAAAGGGAGTAACTATTGGGGTTGTTTTGACCAGTGTCAAATACTATTTCAAGCACTCAAAGCTAAATATTTATATCATATTATCTTTGCTTTAGTATGGAGTGATAAGGGATAGTTAAAACTATTATCATTTGCATTAAAGATACATGCAAAATTAACCTAAAAGCAAATAAAATATTTCAAATCACATTAATTGAAATACAATAATATTATGGGAGATATAAGGTGAATATTTCTAAGGTTAAAATTATTGCATTGAAGAAATATTAGACCAACTTATAATCTTAGAAATAAAATTATAGAAAATTAGCATTGCTATATTTTGCAAATAATTAATTAGGGAGATATAAGAGTTTCTACCTCAGAAAATTAAAATTAGTTTGCAAAATAAACTTAGAAGGTGAATTAAGCATATCCTAAACTACGAGGGAGATATAAGGAAGCCTACAAAACCTATTCCAAGAAAGGTTTCATCAAATTAGTTCACAATACTTAAACTAGGGAGTCAAAAGGGATTCTACTAAAACCAAGAAAGCTAAACTCATATTGCATCTAAAAACTTGCTAGATAGAAGGTATCTTAGAAAGATTTATTATATACTCTTATATAGGGAGTCATAAGGTAGCCTACATCATAGGAACCTATTGCACTTAAAACCAAGTATAATAGAGAATCAAAGTGCATTGAATGGAAAGAATTGTACTATCTTATCATGTAGGGATATGAAATCAATGATTATGATCCCAGCACAGCTCAGGAGGTAACCTACAGTGATGATCCTATGGAAGTAATACCCTTATGGATATTCTAATGGATGGTCTTGCAAGAACCCTAATGTTCTTGTGTAAATTTAATGAATAATTTAATATAAAATGTAATCGTATGCCACTCAAAAAGGGGTTCCCTTGTAATCGCTTTGCCGATTATAGGGGACTACCTCCTTATAATATAAATATTAATTTATTCTTATTCTTCTTGCATGATTTTCTAAAAGATATCTACCCTAAATTTATATCTACCCTAGAGCCACATTTTGTAAGGATGTGACTATTCATATTATGATTTAGATAATAATTAATTAAATGAGTAATATTTAATAAATAAATAACGTTAGGATATGGAATCCTAACATGCCACCCCTCTCAAAAAAAATATTTGTCCTCAAAGCTAAGACTAAGGAAATTATTGTTGAAATTGATGAAGCACTTTCCAAGTAGCATTTGCACAAGTTCTTGCACAAGTTTAATGTCACTCTTCTATAGGCAGGGATATCTTGAAGGTTGAATAGTCAGTGGTGGATTGCCAAGAAGAATAGTAGGATCATGATGATGGTGAGGGGGCAATCCTTGGGATTTTGTAAATACTCTGGTGTGATGTGTCAAAAGTGATGGTAACTCTTCCTGTTGTTTCCTTGGAGATTGAATGGAAAATAAGTGTGTGTTCACTTTTTTGCCTTGCTTTCGAATAGGTTTTTCCATGTGGTGAGAATGCACTATTTGTGAGGAATCCATGGGTAGTCCATTTAGAGTGTATGTTTGGTCACCAACTGTGAATTGCATCCATAAGGTTGTAAAATACCAGAGTATTACCCCAAGAATTTGCAACCATTGAGCCCCTAAAACAACATCACTTTCGCTTAATGGAAGCACATATATGTCACTTTTCATGTGGTATTTTCCTATGGTGAGCTTGATATTGTGACACTTCCCTTGATAGGTAATTTGTTCCCTAGTATCAATCACCACCTCAAAGCTATGGCAAGGTTGTATATAAAAATTAGCCTTTTTCACCATGCGTGGGTCAATGAAATTATGAGTACTTCCTGAGTCAAGGAGAACCATGATATTTTGATGTTTGAAGGACCCTTGAAATTTCATAGTTTTTGGAGCAATAAAAACTACGAGAGCATTGAGAAAGTTTTGAGGATTTCTTCATTGCTATGATTAGGTGCTTCGGTCACTTCTTGCACATCTACCTCATTGTATTTATTTTTTTGATTAGGTGTTTCAATCACTTCATGCACATCTACCTCATATTATACCTTTATGGAGTGATAGGGATCAACTACATTTAGTAATTGCACATCTACCTCATCTTCTCCCTCTATGGAGTAAAAAAGATTAACTACTTTCAATAAATACAATGTTTGTGTAGCGCATCTATGATTGGACCCATATTGCTTATCATAATTATAGCAGAGGTCTTTCACTTACCGCTCATCCATTTATTCTAGGATGAGGTACTTAATCGATAAGGGTTTAAATTCTAGGAGAGTGTTCGTGATCGATGATTTATCAATAGGTTCCTCCCCATGTTGATGTTGAGCAATGAATTTATCTTCATCTAATAAGGCTAGTCCAATAGCTTCCATTATGGTGCAAGGATTGAAAATCTTGACCTCCACTCTAATTTCTTCTTTCAATCCACTAGTGAAGCAACTTATGAGAAATGATTTATCCAACCTAGTGGTGCGAACGGCAAGATCCTTGAATTGAGTTTGATACACACGTACTGAAGTGATTTGACATAGGTTGATGAGGTTAATCATAAAAAGTAGATTGAGGTATTGAGATATGCTTACGTCGGTCATTTGCATAATCATTGTTTAAAGTAATCGCAAACTGAAAATTATCGTTAAAAATTGCACAAAAGTCATCGATAATTTTCTCATAAAAATCGTCGACAAAAGTTGTTTGAAAATT
This sequence comes from Wollemia nobilis, assembly GCA_028583015.1. Classification (NCBI taxonomy): domain Eukaryota; kingdom Viridiplantae; phylum Streptophyta; class Pinopsida; order Araucariales; family Araucariaceae; genus Wollemia; species Wollemia nobilis. The sequence continues at coordinate 148,185 of JAQPPZ010002347.1, forward strand.
TATCGGTAAAATTGTGCATAAACGATCATCGAATTTGTCATAAAAAAAATTGTTGCAAAAATTTGCTAATTTTGTAAAACAAAATTGAAAAATTTGTAAATATTTTGAGGAACAAAATTGTAAAATTTGTAAATGTTCTTCACCCAATTTTGCAAATTTTCTTCACCTACTTTTATAATTTTTTTTGGGTAAAATTTGGTGGGTCAGCAACGGTTACGATGATTTGACTTTCAAATTTTGGTGCAAAGTACTGAATTGGTACTGACACGGATTGATTACTGAGATTGATATGTGTTGACAAACTGAATAACACAATGGTGGGTGATGATAGACAGATTGACACATGACACAAGACTAGACGAGGGGCCAGTGGATAGGAACAAATAAATGGATGGATGACGTGACCTCGAGTGATGCACAAACTAAACACAAATGGAAGGATGGCATGGGATAGCAAATGACCTCATGACTTATGGATGGGAATAAACAACTGACTGGCATACAAGAATGAAAAAACAGATAGACAATACACATGGTGATTATGCTGGAGTAGACAACAATAATGGATCGACTAACAACAGGATGATAGACACAAGGTTGATTATGAAATAGCAAACACAAGACTAGGACTGGTGATGAGATGGTAAACACAAGACTAGCAATGAGACATTAGCATACATGAGGTTGGGCATTAGATATGAGATGAGAACTAGCAACAGGATGGCAAACATAGAAATTGAATGAAGACTGAACAAGGTGTGGACTTAATGAGGATGGACATGTGGTAGTAGAATTAACAAGCACGACGTAAACATTGGATGGATGACCATAAGTGGTCAATGTAATATGTACATGATGCACCTTATAAATTGTTGTAAGGAAGGTGCACCCACAATGTGGAATTAAGAAAATTGTAAATTTTTTATTTGTTGCTATGCACACTTCTCCGCAAGGATTTAATATTCAAAATTAAGTGTGTTCTAAGATCCAATCTAAATGATTGTGGTATGGTGGTTATAGGGGCGGACTGTGCAAAGATCTGTGTGGCGGCTTCTAGGGCGGACAACGCAGAATACTATGGTGGCCATAAAAGTCGGGATAACCTGCTCGGATTCGTGGCGACTACCGATTCCACCATGTAAATTCAAAAAAAAAAAAGGTCCAATCTGAATGCATTCTTGGACAACTATTGAATGATGGTGTAAGGCCCATAGCGAAGAGGTTTGATCTTGCTATGTGCCTTCTCTAGAAATATCTTACGATCAAGGTACAACCAAACTCGATCACCAATCTGAAAGGAATGTGGAACACGGTGGTGATCCATTGCCTATTTTTGCTACTTTTGTGTCTATTGTAGGATGTGTACAACCTTGGACTGGAGCTGCTGTAGGTGTTGGATGAATGATTGTGCTTTATCCTATTCTTTCTACATGTGGACTATGACTGGAGATGGAAGAGCCAAGGGTAACTCATATGGAGCGACAGGTTGAAACCCTAGATAGACCTCAAAAGGACTATGACCTATGGACGTATGGATGACTCTATTATATGCATGCTCAATATGAGTTAGACTGAGATCCCACTTGGTTGGTGACGCATGGTGGTAGACTCAAAGACTCTGGACAAGTGTACGATTGACGACTTCTGTTTGACCATCAGACTGAGGATGGAATGCTATGGAAAAATTAAGGGACACACCTAATAGTTTCCACAAAGACCTCCAAAAATGACCGAAAAAATGGGAATCATGATTGGACACAATACTTGTGGGAAGACCAAAGGAGTGCCATATGACATCAAAGAATAGTTTGGCTAAGTCTGCAACAGAACTTATTTTTTGACATGGAATGAACTTAGCCATCTTACTAAAATAGTCGACTATGACAAAGATACAATCATGTTGACGGATAATCATGGGAAAACCACTGACAAGATCCATAGATATACTTTCCCAAGGACGTGACGCAATGGGTAAAGGCATACTAAGACCAAGCCTACGGTTGGATGATTTAGACCGACTACATGGGACACATTGTTTTAAGTACTTGAGAACATCTCGCTGCATGTGTGGCCAATAGAAGAATCTTTGCAAATGGTGAAGGGTCTTATGTTTGCCGAAATGGCCGCCATAGAGGGTGGACTGAGCCTCTCTTAGAAGGGATGGTCTGCTCTCAGTAGGAACACAAAGCTTATCTAGACGGTAAAGCAACCCCTCCTTGAGATGGAAATCCTGAAAGGGACTTAAATTGGAGGAGGATGGATGCTGTAATTTGTGATAAACTATGGCAAAGTCGGGATCATTAGGATACTCAGTAGGCCAATATTGGAAGGCTAAATGAGAGGTAGTGACAATGGTTAAGGCTTGAGCAGATGGAGGATGACTGAGACAATCGACAATAGAATTTTGACTACCCTTCTTGTATTTGATGACTAAATGAAATTGTTGTAGATAGGAGGCCCATTTCATGTGGCGTGCTTCTTGGATTTTTGTTTGGGATTGAAGAAACTGCAAGGGCAAATGATCTATGTGGACAATAGTTTCTTTACCAAGAAGGTAGTGACGCCAATATTTTATAGCTTGGACTAAGGCATAGAGTTCCTTATCATAAGTGGAGTAATTTTGTTTTGTTGTGGAAAAGGACTCAGAATGATAAGCAATTGGATGGCCATTTTGTTTGAGAACAACACCGAGAGCAAATTGAGAGGCATCAGTTTCTATTTCAAATGGTTGTCGAAGATCAGGAATGGCCAAGATAGGGGTTGAGCAAAGCTTATCTTTGAGAGTGGAAAAAGCTTGGTTGTGGGTATTTGTCCAATGAAACACAGATTTGGCCTTAGTCAAAGAATGCAATGGAGCAACAATGGTTGAGTACCCTGGAATGAATTTACGGTAGAAGTTAGCAAGGCCAAGAAAACTTCTGAGTTCAGTGATGTTCGTGGGAGAAGGCCAATTGAGAAGAACTTCTACTTTGATAGGATCAACCTGGATACCTTTGGCATTGATGATGAAGCCGAGGTATGAAATGGATGTTTGGGCAAATGAGCACTTGTTCAAGCTGGAAAACAACTGGTTCTTTTGAAGGATGGCAAGGACATTCTCAAGATGTTGTAAATGTTCGGGCCAAGTCTTGGAAAATATCAAGATATCATCAAGATAAATGATTACATATTGATCAAGACACTCACGAAAGACTTCATTCATGAGCCTCATAAATGTAGTTGGAGCATTGGTGAGGCCAAATGGCATAACCAACCATTCAAACAATCCCATATTTGTCTTGAAAGTTGTTTTCCACGTATCCTCTACTTGTATTCTAACTTGATGGTAGCCACTCTTAAGATCAAGTTTGCTGAAGAATTTAGCCCCTTGTAGTTGATCTAACAAGTCATCAATTCGAGGAAGTGGATACCTATTTTTTATTGTTATTTTATTTAGTGCCCTGAAATCAATGCAGAATCTCCAAGTACCATCTTTTTTTAGAACAAGCAAAATTGGTGAAGCACAAGGAGAAGTGCTTGGTTTGATGAAGCCCTTATCTAATAATTCTTGCAATTGTTTCTTTATCTCATCATACTGTAAAATGGATTGCCTGTACATTGGAACATTTGGAAGAGGTGTTGCTGGAATTATCTCAATTGTATGATTAATTGCTCTTTTTGGTGGTAAGGAAGTGGGCTCTTGAAATACATTTTCATACTTATGTAATATTTTTTTCACCTATGAATTCTGTATTTGATATTTAGGGTTGTTTTTATGCCTCTGTTCTTTTATGTGCTCTTGTTCCCGGATGAATATTAGTGCAAGTGCTTGAGCATTATTAGTGGCTTTCCGAGCTTGTCTGCAAGTGAGAAAAAAATTAGATGTTTGCTTTGTTTGCTTTGTGGCTTCAATGAGATAATGCTTTTGATCCTTTTGTAATGTATATGTGTTGTTAAATGCATCATAAGTAGCCCATCTATCATATTGGTATGGTTTCCCTAGGAGCAATCCACAACAATCCATTTGGGTGACATCACAAGTCACCTTATCCTTAAACTTGGGCCCAAATGCAAATCCAATTGTGCAAGTGTGTGTGATCCGTGAGGTGTTGTTGTTATCCTTCCACCCTAGAGAGTATGGGTGAGGATGTTTGGTTGTTGGAAGCTTTAGCTTATCGACAATGGACTTCACGATGAGATTCTTTTGCGAGCCATTGTCGATTATACAATCGACAACAAAGTTGTGAAGGAGGTGAGCTCTAGTGACAAACAAATGGTCATGGTCACCACCTTGAGAATTTTGATTCATGAGTGTTACATTGTTCAATTGCCCTCTCAACTCCTCATACACTTCTTCACTACCAGTAGCCTTGATGGGGTTATCACTTGAGCCCTCATCAGACTATACAAACAAATTCTTCTTCCTTTGTAAGTTAGGACATTGAGTTTTGTCATGCCCTTTATTTTTACAATAGTTATAGAACTTCTCAGTTTGAGAGAAAGAAGAATAAGAATAAGAAGAAGAAGAAGAAGAAGGGAGTTTTAGAAGAAAATGATTGATGAGAAGTGGGGTTAATGGAAGAAGTATTAGAATATCTTCTTCGGCCCTGTTGCTCCATGGACACTTCGGTGGCTGAGCTTCCTGAAGAAAAATGATGCTCCTTGTGTTGTGCAGCGAACTTCTCCTCTGCAAGTTGTGCAAAATTGAATGCTTCATCCAACGTATGGCAAGAAGAATATTTGAGCTCCCTGTAAATATGTGCAAGTAGGCCACTCTTGAATTTTACAATCAATACTACATCAGGATCAACAATGTCTAGTAACACTCGAAGTTGATTAAAACTATAAATAAAATCTTGCATCAATTATATTTTCCCTTTATGAAGTCGCAACCATTGATTGAGTAAATCATCCTCATAGTTGGATGGATAAAATGAAGCCTTTAAGGCTTTGACTAGCTCCTCCCATGTTGTTATTGGGTTTTGGCCTTGTTGGCGATTGGAGATCAGCACCTTGGCAAGATTGGAAAGTTTGAGTTTGGCAAAGGGGACTTTTTGGATATCAGGCATATTAGTAAACTCAAACCAAGTCTCCATGTCAAGGATCCAACTATTTAAGACATCGGGATCATGAGAACCTTCATAGATTGTGACTTCACATCGAACATTAGGACGTTGGGGAGGAGGAAGAAGAAGTTTGGAGCACTTGCATCATGGCGGTTAATTCAACCATCTTTTCAATGTGGGCTGCATTGATTTCAGCCTGGTTGGTCGTGATCTCAGCCAATTTCTTTGTGATGGCCATGTTGGTGGCCATTGGTCTACTAGAAGTGGATAAATTCTTACTTGGTGCCAGGGCACAAAAATGAGATCAACAACAAAAATTAGTTTCAATACCCTATTGAAAACTAGTCTCAAAGGAGGCAATTAAGCAAATTTTGCAGCAAAAATTGAACTTGTAATGTAGCAAAAATTTATTTTCAACTATATTATAGGGTTGGGTCCGAGGTGTAGACCAATTGGGTCATCCAAACCCCATAAGGGGGGCGGAGGTCCAAGGTTCAAATCTCGGGCCTCGTCGAACTGAATGCACGTCCCTTTCCTGGTGCTTTCAGCGACGTAAAAGGTTTAAAATGATTGTGGCATGGTGGTTATAGGGGCGAACTGCACGAAGATCTATGTGGTGGCTTCTGGGGTAGACAACACATAATACTATGGCGACCATAAAATTTAGATAGCCTGCTCGGATTCGTGGCGGCTACCGATTCCACCATGTAAATTCAAAAAAAAAAAAAACTATATTAGAGGGTCCTCCCCTCCTACTGGAAATGGATACTATTTAATTGTTTTCAATTGCTAGTGCAATCAAACCACCACTAAATTCTCAATGGCTAGTGTTTTGGCATCACTCCCAATAGCTAGCAGACCAGTCAACACAACTCCAAGATTTACTACAATCGAGACATGACCACCAAATATCGAACACTCCCAATGGCTAGTGGATCGATCAACACAACACCCAACTCCCAACAGCTGGAAAATAGGTCAACAAAACTCCAGTAGTAGCCAATATGGACTACAACCAAGACTCGACCCCCAAAAAAACCACTAGGATAGGACAACTTAGCATGGATAACTCAATAAGGGACAACACGACGAGGTAGATAAGTGGGCGTAAGCGACTATGCGGACAACACGAGAAACCTAGCAAGGGACAAAACTTAGGATCATGATACTCCTGAGTTACAAAAATTTAGGATCATGATACTCATTGGATGATCTTCAGTATAGATGGATTGCATCAATATTTTTTGGCACTGGGGTAACTTTATGCATTATCATAACAATGAACTCACATGCACACACAGGGATATTGAATATATTGGTCATCCTAGCAGATTCGTACCTTGTTCAAAAGTCTTGCATGGTTAGTATATAATTTTTGAGTAGTTGACTAAAGTGTTTGAGTCTCATGAAAACCTCAAGGACATTCTATAACATCTGAATATTCATTCCATTCTATATAATTTTATCACATTTTTGTTAGTTTACATTTCACAAATCCATCACATAGTCTCATGACAACATTATAAAATGAATCGATGAATTTTATACGGTCTATGGTGCTAACATAATGTGTCAAATAGTATCCATATTTCATCATACAGATCAACAAATCATCCATTTTATTAAGCATACACACATATCCATAACATCAAAAACATCATATTACAACACATGCATCCATCAAAGCATTAGTAAAGCAAACATAAGCATTGCATACATCCAATAAAACAATAAGAAAACACATGATGACAATAATAATGACTCAAATATATATTTGTGTGTGTGTGTGTGTGTGTGTGGGGTAAAAAGATACATCATCATCCAAAAACTGCCCGTAGGCTACAATCAAGTGGGTCCTCAGACCTAACCAATCCAAAATCTTCAAAAATCATAAAATCAACAAAAAAATTAAATAAAGCAAAATTTCAAGTGCACCTCATATCCAATTATTTACCCTACACACTTGGTGTTTGTAGTGACTTACACTTCATGCAATCCAATTGGATGAGTAAATGACCACAAGGTCATTTGAACCAAATTTTTAATCGATGAATTGAAATGTCTTCACTTCAACCCCCAAGAAGGCCATTGCAGTTGGAATTCTCCATGGGAATGAGGTATTCATTTCCTTTCTTCTATGAAATCTCATCAAAAATAAAAAATTCAAAAACAATTGAAACACCTCAAAAACAGCTTAAAAGCAACAAAAATGGCTTAAAAACCACCAAAAATAGGTCAAAGCTGATAAAATTCACAATGGATCAAAATGGAACCAAATTGTTCATGTATGAATTGAAAATTCTCTACTTCAATCCCTAATAATATCACTGTGGTTGTACCGCTCCATGGGAACGAGGTATTCAATTCCTTTCTTCCATGAAATATCAACAAAATCATCAAAATCCTCACAAAACAAAGAAATTCTACAATAGGTAAAGCTGAAGGAACCCCAACCAAGTCATATGGGTCAAGTGACTCGTCACTTTTATCACTAATCATTCCCTCATCGACTCGTCACTTGAGGGGGTAGTCATAATTAACGAATTCATAATTAAAATAAATAATAAAACACTCAATCATGCAAATCGTGTTCATCATAGAATCCTAACCAAAAAAAATCATGCCCCTGCTTGGGAAAAAAATAGGTAAACCTTTCAATTAAACAAATTCTTGGCACATGGAAGTTTGAAGGATCATAGGCCTTACCTCTTCATGACTAAAAAATGTCCAAGATCAATTAAGCCTGATGTGAAAGGTTTTACTTGAATCAAGTTCCTTAGCTCGTCAGAAGCAAGGGTTCAAGGATGCATGATCTTTCCATGATTGGGGCATCTAAATTTGGTTAGGTTACTGAATAACCTTAAAAATTTAATATTTTAGTCATTTATTTTTGCTCTGCACTGTGCTGCACACAACATATCGCAAAAAGAGGTATTTGTAGACACTAAAATCATGTTAATCTGATTAAACTGTCAAGACACATTCTAATCAACACCATACGAACCCCTTTGGAAACTCTCAAAGGTTAAATAATGGTCCTATCCACTTTTGGCAGGTTCTACCCCACTTTTGGGAAGTTTTGGGCCATGCAAGCATGGTCGTACCACCCCAGGACGACCATAGTTCATGGTTGTCACACCCAGGGACAACCAACAGCAACCATCCATGGGTGGGATGGCCATGGCCTTGGATCCTTAAAAATTCAAAGGTAAGACAAATGGCACCCAGATTCTACCATTTACCCCGCCCATTGAAGCATGCCAGTCTGAGGGTGCATAACTCTCATGCCAAGTTGTAAATTAGAGGCCCAAATTGGAGATTCTTTCCCCTCCAATGCATGGCAAGATTTGGACAAATGACAACACCTACCTCACATGGCCAAGCATACCCATTTGACCATATGCTCACTTGAGCTATAAATTGGAGTCATTCCACCCAATTTTAGGGAGGACTCTTTACAATATTTTGCCACAAAGTTCTATCGAGATTTATCCCCAATTTACCGTGTGTTTTTCCTTGAGATCTCCATCAAGCGAAGGAGGTTTTCAATTGATTCTGAAACATGCAATCCATTTATAAAACTGACCCATTCAAGTGAATCAAATCCCAAAATTTGATGACTCGAAAAGGAGAGTATTCAAGATATACATATATATTTATTCAACAAGAAAATAAAATTGTTTCTCCATATCATCTACATTTTACCATGAGGTATTTTTGTCATAGTATTGGTCCTATTGGACCTTATATTACCCTAAATTTATTTTTCTTAAACCTTTTTGTCCCAAAAATTGATCAGGATAATCTTCAAAGTGTAGGGGATCAGATATTTATAAATTTAAAATATTCCAGACAGGAGATGGTGTTAGCAATATATTTTCTAAGGTAACATGGAAGGTATCATGGATTTTTGACAAGCTGGATGGCAAAGAAATCCTATAGGTGACATGACTAATCTTACCTATAACTTCAAAAGGTCTCACAAATCTAGGGTCAGGCTTAGAAGACAACAAAAATTTTGCTAGGTTTCACCCTTAAGAAAACTCTATCTCCCACAAAGAATTTCCTCGATGTCCATTTAAGGTATTCATAGCTATTTTTGATGATTTGAGGCTTCTATGATTTTTTGGCCTATTCTTATTAGTTGTTCCTCCCCTTCTTCACAGTATCTGGTCTGATCACTATCTGATCCTCCAAATTATCCCAAGACAAAAGAGTTCTATACTATCTCTCATTTAGGGTTTTGAATAGAGACATTCCCAGATAAACATAATGGCTATTATAATAAAAATGGAATAGTCTTCCCTCTCTATAGTATGTCTTCAAGGACCTTTATAATAAAAATTTTGAATTTCACCTTACAAAAACTCTTCCTCTTTTTAAATAATTCTCTCGATGCATTGTTCATCTAGAAATCTTGTTCACTTATTCTAAGCCATTCTTCCATCTTCTTGACAATGGCTAGTTTGATCCTCTCCTGATTATTTTGAATTTACACATGATGATTTATGTCTTCAAGATTTTGGGTTAACCCTTCTTCATTGGCCATCTATCTACGACTGATAGGTAGTACTACTGTCCAATTTAGTACTTAGGCTCGATACAGATCTTTCCTAAATCTGATGTGAATCTAAAATCTCTATCATAAATGATAAATTCATGCAACCAAATTATTTCTCTGATAAATTTACCAACTATAGTAGGTGTATCATCTTGTATATTCCTAGGTGCAATTTTAGTCAATTTGTTTACCACCATCTAATTTTGGTAGTCCCACAATAAACCATGGGAAATAACTTACCATTTTTAGTTGGGGATAGAATTTGGGTACAATCTTCCAGCTGGATGTAAATGTTTAGCATTTAACTTATGTTGTTTCCGATTACCTCGCCACAAAATTTATTGATAGCCTTATTCATTTTTGGCCAATAAAAGGTTTTTTCCTAAATTGTCTCACATTTTTTCCCTACCTGGATGTACTTGGTTGTGCAGAGTAAGGAGTGCAATTTGCTTCTTTTAGGATAGTATACCTCAATCCACCTTCATCCAAATTAACTAATCTAATCCTAAAATACAATAATTCATCCCTAATTAGAAAAATTTTATCCTTATCAAGTTCTTGCTCAACCCGAGTTCAACATTTTTGATATAAGTCATCCTCTATTGGTGCCTTTTGATCTGATCAACTAAACCATAATGACACTGAGATATAGCATCTATGTGTCCCCTTCTACTCAAGGCATCCGCTATCTTATTTTCTTTACCCTTGATATACTCAATGCCAAAATCATACTCTGCTAGGAACTACATCCATCAGTGTTGCCTTACATTCAGCAAGGGTTGCATAAAGATATACCTTAAACTTTGGTGATCAATTTTGAGTTCAAAGTATTTTCCAAGTAAGTAATATCTCTAGATTTTGAGGGTATGTACAACCATTACTAACTCTAAGTCATGAGTCACATAATTTACTTCATGTTTTGAGTTTCTATGATTCATAAGTGATAACTACTTCATCCTGAGTAAGGACTCCTCTCGACCCTTCAATAGAAGCATCGGTATAAACTATGAATTTTCTTGAAGGATCATGTATTTTGAAAATTGAAGTAGTTGTCAATCTCTCCTTCACAGTTTTAAAAGCTTCCTCATATTGACTAGTCCATTTGAATGCCTTCTCATTTTTTTTGGAGGTTTGCAATGGGATGGGTAATTTTTGAGAAACCCCTTACAAAACACCTATAGTAACCTACCATTTTCATTAAATTATGTACTTCAGTTACATTAGTGGGTACAGGACAATTGATGATGGCTTTAGTTTTCTTTATTTTTATTCAACTTGACCACATACATTATTCCACCCTTTTTCATTGCCTTACTAACTTGCAAAGCTAACAAAAAATATGGTCTAAAGGAGTCATGGTCACAATGGAACCTAATCCATTGATTATATTCATATGTAAATTCTAACCACCTTTATTCAAATTTAAGAAGGGTTTTATGAGCTCTAAGCCAATACATACAAAGAATGATGTCAAAGTAATGCAAGGGAGCTACATATATATGCCAATTGGTCTTTCCTTGAGGTAAGGTGATATAAGGGTCAAATAGGTATTGAATGACTGAATATATTTGTCCTAACCTATATTCTACCTTCCACCTATTTGCAAATAATCCAAGCCTTTCTGATATATCCCTGATTATATTAGTAGAAATAAAACTATCTATATTTCCAATATCAAAATATTTTATCAAACGATTTACCTTTCAGAGTATAAGAATATATGGTTCATCTTTAACTATAGCTAGACCTTCAACTTTTGTTTCTCAAGTCATATGAGGCTAATTCTCTGGCACCTTCCTCTTGTCTATCATATAAGGGTACTTTTTGGCATAATGTGGTCCACCACATGTACAGTAACCTAATTTCATTCCTATTCCATACTGGTACTTGCTTTATGATTAGTCTCCTTTGTTTTTGAGAAAGGATTTTAGGATTTTTGTTATTTTTTATCTCTTTTCTTGTAGCTCTTACTTTTAGCTTGTGCTTGTTTCTTTTGTCAATTTCCTTATTTCTCTTCACTCAATTCCATAGAAAGTTCCAAGTGTTGCACATGTCACAAGGGGTTGTTCTCTAGGAACTTCCTTCGATCGATTCTTGAAGGGCAAAGTGTGCTCCTCCACATATGTAGCAACCCATATTTGGTGCTCATGATTTTTCTTTCTTATCTTCATTAGTGCTCACAGGATCCAAATCATTCTTACAGTTCTTCTCCTTATCCAAAAACTGGTTTTACTCCCTAACTTCCTTTGATATTTTTGAACCTTGGTCTTATTATTTGTTTTTCCTTGTTTCTTTTTCTTCATACTTCTTGCTCAACAAAAAGTTATATCGTTATTTGATGTAAATCCATCCTTTTAATTAAATATTTTTATCATGGATGTGAATTGTTTCAACTACCCTTGAAACATTTTGATTGTAGATGTAAGGTATTCCATCTAACCATCATAATAGCTATGTTGATTTTATGTTTTAGGCTTGCTATGGTTTCAAGAGAAAGTCTTAGAATATAACAACCTAGGGTATTGCAACCTAGGACTCGGATACCAATTGTAATAACCCAAGTCTACTCACTTGATTGTACAACCCATTCTAGCTCACTGGTTCAACAAGGTAAAAAAATTGCTTTTTTTACTGACTAGGCATGAACTAAGCTAAAAAAAATAAGTCAATTTAATTTTGATGATCACCCGATGTTTAATTAGTACGAGTTATAATCAAACACTATTGGGTTTTTAGTCACTACAAACGACTCTCAAGTGGATGAGACTGACCAAATCCTATAGGTGTCATTTAATGGATCTATTTTTCAAACCTCTTGTTCTGCTATGAAAGCACAGATCCATGACTAGGGTTATCCTCTAGAACCCATAACACCTAGAGGTAGGATACATACTCTTCCCATCTCTTAACATGTGGAACCTTGGTTTAATTAGGTCCCACTTTAACATTCAAGCGTGTAGTGTATATGCCTAGTGTCTAGTTGATTGTCCATTTCTTTGGAGTCAACTATAACCATGCCACTTCCCTAGCTATGGACTTGGTTTCACTTACCAAGTTATGATTAATGATGAGTTATCCCTTTCCAACCATTGTGGATTAGTCTAGCTTCTTAGTCAAGCTATATTTCTCCTAATAATAAGTTGCACAATGATCCATCATCGTACTACTCGCACAACAACCTAGAGGAGAAGCCCCATTCCATCCCTCGTTACCTTCGCATCTTAACCTATCTCACCAGAAAATGGTCATTCTTGAGTCATAGTAGTTACCAACTTGTAACCACCGATATTGGGTTAATAGTTTTTCATACTTATCGATGGTTTCAATAGTTATTCACCTTCCTAATGATTCATGTTAATAAGTTCAAAGTTACAATATCATCCTCCTCGATGATTCAACCAACAATTATATAGGTTCAAATTTGAGATAAACAAGGCTTCATTTCTATTCTCATAGGTGAGGTCTCTAATCTCACTATGGTTCTTTAAATAAACCTTCCAATAGCTAACCTTCATATTTTCTTAATACAAATCATCATCTCTAAAAATAAAACTTCTATTAAACTAATTCATAAAGCAATCCTTCTTCTAAAATAAATAACTCTGTCATCTACAACATGATTATTTCATGATAGTGTCATTGCATTTCCTTTTACTTTCTTTAGACATGATTCCAAAGAAAACTAATTTTCATAATCTCAATAATACATAAATCTATTATCTCCAAGAGTAAATATATAGAGATACACTCTTCTTATTCAATGGAGAACATGTGCTTTTAACAATATGAATTAAAATATAACAATGATAAATCAAAGAACGATAGGTATTTTTCAAAAATATCACCAAGGCATACTCTTTCTCATAAAGTAAGACTTTACATCCATCTAGTCTTTTAGCAAAATAATTCAAAGGTAAATAAGCTTGCTATTAAAAATATTCAAAGTTAATTATTAAATAATTATTATTTAAAAAAAATATCTCCTAAAAAGGCCTTAACCAAATTAAACTAATATTGGAAAATGTAGTCTAAATAATTATTTAATTTCTATCTTTCATTCTTGAAAAGCATGAAGGAATATCTAATATTCCTATTTAAAAATAAATTTTATACAATACATCTTTCCTTCCTATCTAAATGATTATTATTTTTTAGAATTAAACAAATAAAATAAACTTTATATAATAATACATCTTTCTTTTTGATATTTCAATCTAAAAGAATATTAAACAATTAATATAAACTTTATATAATCTTAATTCTATTCATGCTCGAAAATGAATCATTAAAGTACATGGATATTAAATAAAATGAATTTTATACAACTAAAGCTTTTATTCAAAAGAGAAGCAACGATATTAATAAAAATTGACTCATTTATTTACACATTAATAATAACCATCTATTCGTATATTTTCTACTTGAGAATTACAATAGGTAATTCTTCAAAAAAAGTAAAGGATATCAAAACGAATGAGTACTTTGAAAAAGTCATCTTTTGCTTACTAATTTCAAATATCAGTCATTGGCAGTTTAATTACAGAATAAAGAGTATAATGCATCTACTATTTTAAATAAATGGCTACATTTATAAAAAAAATACACATGTAACCTTAAACAATGATATTAAATAATAATACCAAATTACTCTTAATATTTAGGGTAAAGAAAATGTTTATATATCCTTTCATTCTTGCTATCGTAAAGGCATTCTCATCTACATAAATATTTAACAAGCAACAAGAGCTTTATGCAATATCAAGGTCTTTATTCAAAATTAATTGAAGGACACAGTAACTATGATGATTGCCTATTTAACAATGTGCTTTCTAGTCTTTGACTTTAAAACAATATCATTCAGGCACGCTCAACAAATATATCTGAGTCCAATAAATTCTCTTCGAACTCGCTTAATATTAAGGTTACTCCATCTATAAGGGGAAAGAGAAATGGTGCTTTGGTTAATTGATACATTTTAGATTGTTGGGTTCATCATCCACCCCAAAATAGGTTATCCTCAATCCGATCCAGTGTCCAAAGATTCAAATGGTATTATTTTGGGATCAAAACAACTCTTGTTCAAATGTAAATGTGTTCTAACATGAATGTAGTTGAAAAATATTCACTAAGAAGCATTATATTGTTCCATAGTGCTTTCTATTTAATCATGTGTATAAATATAGATAAAGGGAAGGCGAAAACTCAAATTTATTTATTTTTGGATTTAAATAAGGTAAAAAGAGTGTCACATTTTTAAATGAAAATACAAACCCTTAATAGTTGCAGGACAGTGCCTTCTATACAATCAACAAATATCTAATACAAATAATATTTCTTCATTCAGTCAAACAAATTGATGCAAGCAAAACCCTTGCAGCATAGCACAAGCACAATGTCTCCATACAGACCTCTGGCACGGACACAGGGCAAGTGGTACTTCAAATAGCCAATAAATTAGTATGAAACTAAGGCTAACGATAGTGGAGCATCTTTCAAATGGATGGACAATGTACAGTCTATAACAAGGTTTGGCCAGTGAATTGCACAAGTACGAACTAGTAAAACAAAGTTGCATTAAGTAACTAACCTTCCTATCAGTATCTTATAGATGGTTATGGTAACTTAGCAAATATAGTATGATATCTCAGTAAATCACCTTATCCAAATGATATAAATTTATAGGAATAAAAACAATGAACAAAAATAGTTACGTCACATAGAGTCAAGCTTACACAGTCATTAATAATGCAATCTGATAAAAGAGGGTAATTTTCAACCGAACTTAAAATAAGAAAAACAAAATGGAGTACAAGCCATTCGTTAAATAGATAAATAGAATTTTTATTAAATTTCAATTGTGTAATAGTACAAAACACCAAATTATAGTAGAAACAAATATGCAGCCAACCAAAAAAATAATATTATTCTAATAAGAACTCAACTTGTGATTTTCTTGTCCAGATTTTCACCAACTTCTCTATCCACTTTCCAATCTCCTTCCTTCAGGCTGTGTGTGGTGTATATAACATGATTTAGGTTTCTTTATTCTCTAATTTATAGAAAGCACAAAGATCTACTCAACAGTTGGATTTGCATGCATATACCCACCTCAATATATTACCAATCTCTACCAGGTGGTGATTAATTATAATCAAGATTATAGAGAACAATAGGGGATGTACCATATGTGTATGCATCTAATGATACAATATGAATACTTATAAAAAGGATTATTATTATTTTATTTTATTATTATATTTTTATAAATTTTATATTAATTGATTTATAAATAATAAATTATAAAATTAAGCATTAAACAATTATTTAAATTACCAAATTGATTTATACCTTCAATTTTTCTTCCCATACTGGCAATCTGATGTTACCATCTACCATAAGAGAATAGCTCTCATGCTTTGGCACTTTTCTTACCATCGAAGGTTTAAATATCTATTGATAAAATATTAATATCTATCAAGCAAAAAACATATATTTAAAAACAAGGCACACACATAATGCAATGCATACATTCATAATGCACCTATATGAATGCAATTATATGAGCTTCCATGTACTCATGAGTCATTGACGAGTGTATCATTGGTAGGGCTTTTTTCATCCCTACCAATGCAAATACTCGATTGCAATGATATTTCACACCGTCATCATTTCCCATTTTACTCTTCAAAGACATGTACTTGCAAAACAAAGGTCATCAATAGTACCTCATGTAAGAAGCATAAAATAATTTAAACTAAAGTCATTTATAATCGTAATAAAAAAGATTCATTCTGGGGTGGGTCATTACATTCTCCCCCACTTGAAATAAACACAATACCTATGTTTTAATACACATCCATACAGTATTCAAGATATACATATATATTTATTCAACAAGAAAAAGGAAATTGATTCTCCATATCATCTACATTTTCCCATGAGGCACTTTTATCAGAGTATTGGTCCTATTAGACCTTACATTGCCCTAAAAAATTCTTAAACCTTTTTGTCCCAAAAATTGATCAAGACGATCTTCAAAGTGTTGGGTATCAGATATTTACAAATTTGAAACATTCCAAATAGGATATGGTGTTAGAAATATATTTTCTAAGGTACACATGGAAGGTATCATGGACTTTTGACAAGTTGGATGGCAAAGCAAGCCTATAGGCGATAGGACTAATCTTACCTATAACTTTAAAAGGTCTCACAAATCTAGGGTCATGCTTAGAAGACTTAATGGAATTTTTGCTAGGTTGTATCCTTAAGAAGAATCTATCTCCCACAGAGAATTCCCTCAATATCCTTTTAAGGTATGCATAGCTCTTATTGATGATCATAGGCTTATTTGAGTTTTTGGCATATTCTTATCAGTTGTTCCTGCACCTTCTTCACAGTATCCAACCTTATCACTACCCGATCCTCCAGATTATCCCAAGATAAAGGAGATGTATACTATCTCTCATTTAGGGTTTTGAATAGATCCATTCCCAGATAAACATGATGTCTATTATAAGAAAAACAAAATAGTCTTCCCTCTCTATAGTATGTCTTCAAGGACCTTCATAATAAAAAAATTGAATTTTACCCTTACGAAAACTCTGCCTCTCTTTAAAGAATTCTCTTAGTGCATTGTTCGTATAGAAATATTGTTTAATTTCTCTAAATCATTCTTACATATTCTTGATGATAACTAGTATGATCCTCTCCCAATTCTTTCGAATTTCCATATGATGTTTTTTGCCTTCAATATTTTGGGTTAACCCTTCCCATTTGGCCATCTATTTGTGGTTGATAGGTAGTACTACTGTCAAATTTAGTACTTAGGCTTGATATGGAGCTTTCCTAACTCTAATGTGAATCTAAAATATCTATCAAAAATGATAAATTCATCCAACTAAATTATTTCTCCATAGCACAAGCACAACACAACAACATAGCACAAGCACAACGTCTCCATACAAACCTCTGGCATAGACACGGGGTAAGTGGTACTTCAAATAGCGAACAAATTAGTATGAAAATAAGGCTAATGATAGTGGAGCACCTTCTAAATGGATGGAAAATATACTATCTATAACAAGGTTTGGCTAGTGAATTGCACAAGTACGCACTGGTAAAACAACATTACATTAAGTAACTAGTCTTCCTATCAGCATCTTATAGATGGTTATGATAACTCGGTAGATAGAGTATGATATCTCAACAAACCACCTTATCCAAATGATATAAATTCAAAGGAATAAAACAATAAGTAGAAACAATGATGTCACACAGAGTCGAGCTTATACAGTCATTAATAATGTACTCTGATAAAAGAGGGTAATTTTTAGCTGAACTTAAAATAAATAAAAAATTAAAATGGAGTACAGGCCATTTGTTAAATAGATAAATAGAATTTTCATTACATTTCAATTATGTAACAGTACAAAACACCAAATCATAGTAGAAACAAATATGCAGCCAACCAGAAAAATAATATTATTCTAATAAAAATCTAACCTATGATTTCCTTGTCCAGCCTTTCACCAACTTCTCTATCCACTTTCCAATCTCCTTCCTTCAGACTATGTGTGGTGTATATAACATGATTTAGGTTTCTTCATTCTCTAATTTATATAAAGTACGAATAATATCTACTCAACATCTATATTTATATGCATATACCCACTTAATCTATTACCAACCTCTACTAGGTGGTGATTAATTATAATCAAGGTTATAGAGAACTATAGGGGATGCACCATATGCATATGCATCTAATGAGACGATATGCATACTTATAAAAGGATCATTATTATTTATTTTATTTAATTATTATATTTTTATAAATTTTATATTAATTAATTTATAAATAATAAATTATAAAATTAAGCATTAAACAATTATTTAATTTACTAATTTGATTTATACCTCCAATTCTTCTTCCCATATTGGCAATCTGATGTTACCATATTTCATAATGGAATAGCTCCCATGCTTTGGCACTTTCCTTGCCATCGGAGGTTTAAATATTTGTTTATAAAAATATTAGTATCTATCAAGTAAAAAGCATATATTCAAAAACAAGGCACACACATAATGCAAGGCATACATTCATAATGCACATGTGAAATCATATGAGCTTCCATGTACTCATGAGTCATTGGCAAGTGTATCACTGGTAGGGATTTTTTCATCCTTGCCAATGTGAATACCCTACGCAATGATATTTCACATTGCCATCATTTCCCATTTTACTCTTCGATGAATTGTACCTACAAAAAAAAGGCCATTAGCAATACCTCATCCAAGAAGCATAAAATAATTTAAACTAGAGTAATTTATAATTGTAATAAAAAAGATTCATTTTGGGGTGGTTTATTAAGTGTTTTTGTTTAGCTTTTCTAATATATGCAAATAGATATAAATGGTCTTGCTTATAGTTTAAAAAAAAAAAAAAGGAGACAAAGGGAAGAGGATTCCTAGATGGCCACTAAGGACACCTTTCACATTGAGTTCACCAAATATGTAGAGTGAGGAATAACTTTCCATCACATATTATTCTTGGTTGGATCCATTGGGAATCGATATGATCGCAAGGCTGTTGTTCCTCTACACTTAGGGGCTTGGGATCGAAGGGTTCACCAAGAATAGTTTAAGGACTTGCTCCAAGTCTTGGGATGGAATGTTTGATGTGTTTCTTTAAACAAACACCTATGTTTGGTCTTACTAAGATCTAAGCTATAAATAATTAAAGAACAATGCAGGGCAAGCAATGATGCAAGCAAACAAAAGACTATTCCTAGAATGATTATTTATTTTGATGAAGACTATTCCTAAATTTGCAAGAAAGTAAATATTTTCTTTTTAGGCAAGGGTTTAAGAGAATGCACAAACAGAATTAGCCTAGATGCAAACTATAATTTTTTCTTCTTTTTGATGCCTAGAAATAAAATCAAAATGACTTATTTTTCTTATGATCTAAATATAGAAATGAACAAAAATGGACACAAGCACACAAAAACAGCCTAAAAAATCTATCCAAGCACTTACTTGATTTGGTGATTTATCCTAGTTGAATTCATGCCCTATAAATCTCAACCATGAATTTGATCAAACCTGCAAAACAGATTCAAAACCCTTGGAAAATTGATTAATGTTTGGGGTCTACTTAGACAGCTATATGACTGAGCTTGGAGGTGTAGCAATCAAGCCTCCTTGGTCCTTTTAGATGACCATTCAAAAATAAAAGTGATTGTTGACCTTTAGGAACAAGCAAAACAAGATATGATAGCATGAAACAGCAAAAATAGAGTACAAATAGAATGGATTCAATGGAAAACAAGTATGCAAATGCAAACCCAAGGTTTTTGGGAGCAAAAATTTATCCCCAAGCTATTATGGCCAAATTCGCACCTTGTAATTAGTGGTTGCGAATTCGATAACAAAGAATAAATGGCAAAACCAAGGGTTTCACTGAATTCATACCCCATAAGGGTGAGGTACAAATTTGCACAAGAGGCTCAAAAGCTAATTTAAGAGTACAAGATGCAGTCTAATATTAAAAAGTAATAATCTAAGCTAATAAATGCAAATATGAAACTCGATAAGCATGTAGAGGAAGCAAGATTAAAGGTGGAAGACATCTCCTCCTTATAGAATATAATCTATTATCAAGGCTTCTCCACTTGTTTATCTTCAACAAAAAATCATATAAAACACACCAAGAACATAGCACCAAAGCATTCCAAAAATATCAATTCTTGAGAGCATGCGTATGATGATTTTAAAACTTTCCAGATTCACTAAGATAGCTAGGAGAAAAAGGGAGTCCATTCCTTCTATTTATATAAGGTTTAGAGGGGGTTTAGGCAGGAGGACAAAAACTAAACTTGGCTAGGAGCTGATGCCACAGAGGTCAATCCAAAATTAGGGTTTTTCAAGAGAAAATCCCTAAATTTATCGAATTTGTGTCCCATCCTGGACAACTATTAATTCAATAAGACCAAGATAAAAAGTAAGCAAAAGGGAGAAGCCCAAACTTGACCTTAGAAAGCTTGAGGGACTTCTTAGGGATCTAAGGAAGAAAGTGACTCATTTTTATGGGTCAATTTTCTATGTCTATAGAGAGGTTAATTTTTTTTTAAACATAGACAAGTTTATACTTTATGAAAAGCTTATTTCTTTTTTTTTTTTTTTGTGGAAAACATCCCAAAAGGGATGCCACTTTCGGGTAAGACCCAAGGAGGCAGGGGTATCCATTCCACCAAAAATGCCCAGGACTCGGACCTGGCCTACCACCTTTGACACACTCAAGGAGCAAACAAACACACAAACCCAATTAAAAATAAGCAGATAACAACAAAAATAATAAAATAAAATAAAAAACATGCTCCTTGAGTGTGTCAAAAACAAAAGCACAACCAAACACGCACAATAAGATAAAAGAAACCACAACACAAACCACATAGAAAAACACAAGAAACACATAACAAAACACAAACAAGACAAAAACAACGAGAACACTACAAAGACATAACCCAAAAAAAAACAAGAAAAATAAACACAACCAAAACCTAAAAAATTAAAAAATAAAACAAAAATAAAAATAAAAAACAACCAACAACAGACAATAAAAAAAAACAAAAAATATAGAAAACACTCACCCATAAAAACACGAAATAACACAAACAAAGAGAAACCCAAGAACAAGAACAAAAAAAAAACACAAGAACAATAACAAAAAACATAAAAAAAAACAAAACAACAAAAACACAAGAACAACAAAAAACAACACAAAGAACACAAAAACAAAACAAAATAAAAAAACCCACCCACCTTAAAAAACTAAACAAAAAAAAAAAAAAGGAAAAAAGAAATAAAAAATGAACAAAACAAAGACCTATCTAGACCAGAAGACTATTAAGGCAAGAATCAACAGAGGAAACAAAATAAAGAATAGAATGAGCTAGGGAACTAAAAAAAACTGAATGAACCAAAGAGAAGCAAAAAAAAAAAACAAGAAGAAACTAGGTACCTTCGAAGCTGGAGCCATCCAAAGAAATGATAGAAAGAAGAGCTTCCCTAATTTGAGAAGCCCACCATATAGGAGGGTGGCCATAACAAGTAAGATCACCTTTGTCCAAAGCCCAATTAGCTAAAGCATCGGCACTCTTGTTTTGATCTCTGACCACATGATTGTAATCAACTTTCAAAAATCCCATCTGGATTAAGCTGAATCTTCTCAATAATTCTTTTTATTCTCCAATCCACCTTATGATTCTTAGAAGGATTCTTCAAGAGATTAATCATAAGTTGAGAGTCAGACTCAACTATCACCTTTTCCCATCCAAACTTAGTAGCCTCCTGAAGACCTCTGAGGATACCATACCCCTCGGCAAGGTTATTGGAAAGAATACCCAAATTCTCGGCAAAAGTAAAAACCGGGGAGCCATCTGAAAGTCTACCAATTCCTCCCACATTGGCTTTTCCGGGGTTCCCTCTAGAGGCTCCATCAGTATTGACTTTTCCAAAATCCTTAGGAGGAGGTTGCCAATTTCTATTCCTATCCAATTTACTAATACTCACATTCCCTTTAAGATGGTTGCCCTTAGAAGGTTTAATATTCAATCTTTGCATCACTTGATCCCATATTTGGTGGGAGTTTTGGGGGTGATTAAGGAGATGATGGACTGATTCAACTAAGTTGGCTATGGTCTTTTGCCAAATATAGTGAATATCCTTCCTATCTTGATTAAAAATTTGGTTGTTCCTTTCATTCCAAATATTCCAAAGAAGAATGGTAGAACCCATCCAAACTAGCTGCCTAATAAAATGATCAACACCCTCTTGATTAGGCCAATCCCTCCAAAGTTGTTCAAAAGTAAAAAAATTGGACCATTGTAAGCCAAGTAAAGTGGCCATTCTCCTCCATAGCTCGGAGGCTAAAGTACACTCAATAAAAATATGGTTGATATTTTCTACATTCTCTTCACACATTTCACATCTAAAAGGGCCATGAAAACCACGCTTCATAAGTTGCTCACCGGTAAGCACCCTACGATGCAATAAAAGCCAATTAAAGAACCTCACCTTAGGCCAGAGCTTTTGAGCCCACAATTGAGAAAATATGTCGGAAGAATGGTTGGGATTATTATGGCATAAGGTCAAATAACCTTGAGCAACTGAATACTCACCCTTAGTAGTGTTGTTCCATCCAAAACAATATTTTTCATGGGACCAAGAGAGGGATCTCATATGAAGGATGCCTTGGATATCTTGTCTTTGCCTTTACTGGGATTTGAATAGGCCGAGTCCTCAATAGGGATCCAATATCTACCAACCTTTGAATTACCGGTATGGTACCGACAATAATTAGCCACCTTTATCCAATTAGCTCGGTGAAGCTCCTCCATCCAAGGCCTCCAATCGGGAAATTGAGTTATCAAAGGCTTGTGACCATCCCAAGAATCTGTCCAAAAATTTGCATGTTGACCATTATGAATGATCCAAAATAATTTTTTCTTTATCAAATCCTCACCGGTCTTAAGAACTGCTAAAATGGGAGAACCTTTGGTAGGAAGTTGATAACGAACAAGGTCTTCGGGACTTTTGTTCTCGAGCATATTTAGCACGGAGATTATTGGCCCAAAGAGCATTGGGGTTATGCAACATCCTCCAATATAATTTAGCAGCTAAAGCTTTGTTGTTATTAATTGAAGACCGTAAACCTAACCCCCCTTCACTCTTAGGAAGACATAAAGTATCCCATTTCACCAAGGCCCATTTTCTTTTCTCCTTAGTACCACTCCAAAGGAAACGATGAGTGATTTGATCCAATTCTCGAAGAACAACCTTTGGAATATTCAAAACGGAAGAAACATAAATAGGAATAGCTTGAAGGACTGATTTTACCAAGGTGATTCTACCCCCATAAGAAAGCCACTTGTTGGTCCACTTTCCAATTTTCTTCTTGACTTTGTCCAACAACCAATTCCAATATTTATTTTTCTGCCTTTGAATATTTATGGGAATACCTAAATAAGTGATTGGAAGAGAGGTCTTCTTATATCTTAGCTTATCCAAGACCATGGATTCCTGTCTAGCAGAGCAGTGAAAGAAAATAACTTTAGATTTGTCTTCATTGATCAACTGCCTAGTAGCCTTAGAAAAATAGCTAATGATTTGCTTAATATTAGAAGCTTCCTTAACTGTAGCTTTACCTAAAATAGTAGAGTCATCCACAAATTGAAGATGAGAGATAGGTCTAGCTCCATGAGCAATGGTAACTCCCTCAAGGGTTTTGTTTTCCCTCTTTTTGGTTATAGTCCTACCCAAGCATTCAGCAAGAATGATGAATAAATAAGGGGATAGCGGGTCACCTTGCCTAATACCTCTAGAAGCTGGGAAAGACTGAGAAGGCCTGCCATTGATAAGAACTAAGTAGGAAACTGAAGAGATACATCCCATAATCCAATCCATCCAATCCTTAGAGAAACCAAATTGCCTCAAAACTTTGATAAGGAAGTGCCAATCCACTCTGTCATAAGCTTTGGATAAGTCTAACCGAATGAACATGGAAGGAGAATTTTGCATATCCATGGAATGGATGGCTTCCTGAGCAAGAACTATCTCATCTACTATTTGACGTCCTTCCACATAACCCCCTTGCTGCGGGAAATAATCTTATGCAAAAGAGGCTTCAACCTTTATGCCATGATTTTAGTAATGATTTTGAGAAGAACATTACATAAAGCAATAGGTCTAAAAGCTGAGATATGATCAACCTCTTGAGCTTTTGGAACAAGAGTAATATAAGTTTTATTGATAACCTTCAAAATTTCTTTGGCTTTCCTGGCTTCTTCCACCACCTCTAATAAATCAACATGAAGGATATCCCAGAACTCTTGGTAGAACTCAATAGGAAAACCATTAGGACCTGGGGTTTTCCCTTTTTGCATTTTAAAAACTACTTGTTGAAGCTCATTGATAGTAACAGGAGCGGTCAAAATAGAGTTCTCCTCAGAAGTGATAAGAGAAGGGATTGCTTGAAGAACATTATATTGTGAAGGTGAGTCAAGGGGAGTAGCAGCAAAAATATTGGAAAAGTAATCAACAACAATAGAGTTCATGCCATCCCAAGTATAAACAACATCTCCAGAATCTGATTTTAAGGAAGAAATAAAGTTGTGAGATCTTCGAGCTAGAAGATATTTGTGGAAAAAATTTGTGTTTCGATCTCCTTCTTTGAGCCATTGAATTCTAGATTTTTGCTTCCATAAGATTTCTTCTCTTTTTTCCCATTCCTCTAAGCTGAGTTGTGAGTTTAATTTCATCTGCACTTCTCTTCTCTGTGAGGCCATCTAAACGGATTTTCTTATTCAAATTTTCAAGATGAGCAATAACTTCATGTTTTTTTTATGAACATCCCCAAACTCTTTCCGATTCCAAGTCTTGATTTTGGATTTAATGTATTGCAGTCTTTTGACAAAATAGAACATCTTAGTCCCATGCCTAGGTTTACCTTCCTTCCACCATTGTTGCACATGAGGTCTGAAGGAAATGTCTCTAAGCCACATTAATTGAAAACGAAAAGGAGAGAAACTCACATTGGTTTTCCACATTTCCACCATGAGTGGCCAATGATCCGAACCAACATTATTAAGAGTCTTCACTTTAGGAATGTGACCATGGATTAAGAAATTTTTAGAGAGCAAAAACCTATCCAATCTCTCCATTATACAAGCTAAGCCTTGCCTTCTGTTAGACCAAGTCATAAGGCCATTATCTGGTTGGATATCCACAAGATGGAGGTTTGCAATATATTCGCTCATGAGGTCGGTGCTTTTGTCCAAATTTCTATTTCCCCCCTTTTCTCATCCAGAGAGAGGATGGTATTGAAATCTCCTCCGATCAAGATCCAAGCTTTAGGAAAATGAGAGATAATATGAGTAATATCCTTCCACTTGTCTTCTTTTTTCCTCCAAAGAAGTCGGAGCATAAATAGTAATGCAGAGCATAATCTGGTTGGAATGTCTACTTTGAATAGCTATAGCCAACAAACCCCAACTGCCAACCATATGGTGAATAACTACCTCTTTTGGATCCCAAAGACAAGCAATGCCACCCGAAGTCCCTTGGGACCCGAGGGAAACCACTTTTCCAGCTGGCCAAATTTTACTGGCAATTAAGTCCATATCCTCCATTGACATCTTAGTTTCTTGAAGGAAAACAAGATGTGGATGATTTAACTGAATCATTCTTCTAATTTCATTTTGTTTTGAAAGACTCCCTTTGAGTCCTCTAATATTCCAAGTGATGATCTTCATTAATACCAGGGCTAAAAAATTTGGGAAGGGCATTAATCTTACCTTCCTCTACAAGCTTTTCACCTTCTTTTACCATATGATATTGATTGGTCTTGCGACCTACTTTTTGATTAGAATCCATCTTCAATTTTTTTCCCTGTTTCTTGACTTATTCCAATTGAATCTGAGATGGCTTCTAACCTTGAAGAATGCTCGTACATAGCCAAAATTTTACTAGATGGTTCAATAGAGTCTATATTGGGACCTGCATTATTTGAAGTTTTGACATTTGAAATATTGTTTTTCTTGTGTAAATTTTCTCCTTTTTTTCTATTGAAAACCTTTGATTTGTTGGTTTGTCTCCGAGTTCTTCCCTTCATATTTAAATTGTGTTTCTAAGATTTTAGTTTCCATTATTTCCTCTTCCTCACTTGGGACATCATTTGTGGAAAGGATTTCAAACATATTAGCAGATGACTTTGATTGATCCTTCATAACTGGTTTTTCTTAGTGTTCTTCTTCTTAGGTATTTGGAAACCTGCTAAGTTTATATCTTCTTTCTTTTGATCGGGAATTTTATTTGGGCAAGCATTGGCCAAATGACCATATTCATCGCAAATTCTACAATGAAAAGGAATGTTCTCATAGTCCACTACTTGCTCCCAAGTGTCTTCCCCAAATTGTAATGTGATCTTTTTAGGTAGGGGTTTGTCAAAATCCATTAAAACACAAATCCGAGCATAAATAATATGTTCAAAATTTTGAGTACAATCAGCAGTCATCATAAAAGTTCCTAAAGAGTTTCCAATTGAAGGAAAAAATGTAGGATTCCAAAATTCAATAGGGAGGCCAAAGAGTCTAACCCACACGGGAGCAATAGAAGGCATCTCTTCTTCGGCTTTAAATTTAGTATGCCGGGGCTTCATGAAAAGCCCTGCCCTTCCAAAAAACCAAGGACCCCCTTGAAAAGTTTTCTCTCTATCTTCATTATTAGCAAATAAAACAAGAAAATAACCATTTGGATAAATAGAGATTTGTAACTCACCTTTAGTTTTCCAGCTTTTTGCAGCCCAGACTTTGAAAGCAGATAGACTCGGACGAAAACCCACGAACCGACAAATTAGTCCTCTTTTTTCCAAATCTTCAATGCCAGTCTGAATGTTATCCATATCAAGCTTAACAATAGGAGTTCCATCAGTTGCTTTAAGACATCCTGACTCTGTTTTCCTGGGATCAATCTTAGGCATTCTTAGAGGTTTATGGGAAGCCCTAATATTGATATTAGCATTGGGTTGAGGCTGTCCACCATGAAGGGCATCCCTAAAATTCATTTTTGGGACTGAGTCTTCAAAATTCTTACCCTTGATAGGGGTTTTCACAGTAGAATTATTTTGTGGGTGCACCTTAGCACCAGATTCACTTGAGATATGAGCCATTTTTTGATCAACTGCTTGAAACTTGTTTCGTGATCTCTTTAATCCTTGCCCTAGACGTCGTGGAAAGGTATGGTTTTCACTTTTCTTTTGTGCAGACAAATTGGAAGCCGTTGTCACTCAAGTTCATAGTATGATCTATTGAAAGACAAATTTCTAACCCATCTTGTATCCCCTGCAACATTTCCTGCTAAAATATTGAGAATAAACCACAAAAATATTGGCCGCTAGGGCCCGAAGGCCCTAAAAACCAACCTCTGGAGCTGCTTGCACTCAACCCGAATGAAACCCTCGCATAGCCGCTTGCCAAATATGTCGTTCACACATAGGGATGCGCTAGGATCTGTGTTGCTCCAAATGATATGAAAATTGGTGGAGACGTTCTAGGGTTTTTCAGGCATCTACCCTCAAAATTTCCTATGAAAAGCTTATTTCGATCCTTATCTAATAGAAGAGTTTATTTTCCTTTTTTTTATTTTTCTTTCTATTTTTATTTAATGGTTAGTGTTTACACACAAGCCCAAGAAAATAAAAGAAAATTCACCCCAAAAAAATGTGGGTCCCTAATCTATTCAAATTGGGGCATGTTGTGCAAGCACAACAACACTTGGAAAAAGTTTTGATTGGGAAAATTGATTGGCTTTAAGAAAGTGAATCACTAAAAGAGAGTGAGTGAATTAATAAATAAGATAGATTTGGGTAAAAATTTCTAAATTAGACCAAATCAAACAAATTGTGTAGCTTTGAAAGTGTAATTCACTCCTTGAGGACTTAATTATTTTTTGTTAATGTATGTGTATGATTTGCAAAACTTGGAGTGAATTACTACCGAAGGGAAGAACTTGTAAAGACACTTTCCTCTTAGCTGACATAATGTGCTCCATGGTATCATGGATGAGGCTTTAATAAGGGAATTGAGCTAACCATATAAAAATGAGTTTTTCTATGGTCTTAGACTTGCATAAGGGAATGGTTTTCTCAGTCCTTCTCTTATTATGAGATACAATGATGTTGACTTTACAGGGAAAATATGATACATCAAAAATATAAATGCAATAAATGACATCATGAAAGATGAGCTAACAATGGTGGACATAAAATATAAAACTTGAGTGTAGCAAGAACTCTTTAAGACATAGATTTTGAGCATAGGATGAATAAAACTAACAATAATATCAACATAGGTTTTGAGCATAGGGTTTTGATCTTGCATCGGCTAAATATGATATCTTGAGCTCCAATTTCTAAGAAATTTGGAGAGAAGGGAGTTCCAAATTCACAAGCAATATCCCTCCCTTTCCAAAGACTAGTGTTTAGGGTGGTTATCTCATGGAAGCTTTAGGCATTACCCAATCTTCCAATAATGCATTTTTTAGCTTTGGGTGCCAATCCTTTTGTGATTTATCTATTGTCCTTTTTAATATCCTCATTATATCCTTATTTGTGGAATCATCTAGGTTGTTGCCCTAAGGGTAGTAATTGGATGTTATTTTCAATATAAAAAATACTCCAATGCAAACTTCATTACTTTAAACCCTATAAAGGTAATTACATTGTCACTTATTACTTTGTAAGAGGCCATATATTTGGTGATAATGTTCTTCAAAATTTGGGTAAGTACCTTTTGATTTGTGGACTTAACTGGTATGACTTCAACCCACTTAGTGAAGTAATATGTTATGGTTAGGATCCATCCATCACTTGCACTAGATAAGGGATTGCTTTTATTAATAAAATCCAAGCCCCATTATTGGAAGGGTTCCATAATGATGATGGGTTTTAGAGGCATTGGTACTTATCTTCCTCTTTCCATGAACATGAAATAGGCTTTGCATTCCTTGACTTATTGAAAGTAGTAAAAAAATATGGCAAATTAATAGTATCTCTCCCTTAATATTTTATGAGTTGTAGTTTGTATAGAATAGTTTCTTTCTTTATCATGATATTATTTAATTAGGTATTTTGTTCTTTCTATCTAGTGCATATTAGTATAACTTCATCGTATCCTTTTCAAAAATGTATATTATCAATCCAAGTATAGTGCATTGCCTTTTATCTAACCTAGCCCTTTATTTAGGCATCAAACCTTCTATAATTTGTCTTAATATCATGTATCTTATGATGTCTCCCATCCAACCCAGTTGACCATATGGTTATATTTCTTCTACCAATGCTACCTAATCTTTTAGAGCTGACATAGAAATATTTTCACATACAGCCCTATACCTAACTAGTTTAGTGGATTTTATTTCTATGTCAAATTCTTGAATTTTGTTTATCTTCCTTGCTATCTTTTCTCCTAAATCACCATGTAACATGATGGATCTGACATTGGGATGTACTACAAAGACAATGGTCTTTCTTTGAGATAATTAATGCCTAAATTTTCTTAGGAATTTCGTCATTCCATGCACCAATTTTTCAATGAAGGTATACTTTTTCTCATAATCATGGAGCACCTAACTCATTAAAAATATTAGATGTTCTTCATATTTATCATCCTTTTGAGTCAATACAATTGAAATACTTTCATCTATACCAAATACATAAAGCTAGAAATATTTAAAAAAATATAGGTTGATGAGAATCGAGGCCTTTCTAATTGCATCCTTTATATCTTGGAAAGCCTTCTTGCTATCTTTGATCCATACAAGGGTGTCATATTTTTTTAACATCTTGGTTATTAGTTATGATTTTAGCAACAAACTAGATTTAACCTATTAATGACCTAATTCCTTTGATGGATGTGGGTAGAGGTAACTTTTGGATTGTTTTTATCCCATTAAAATATATTACCAAACCATATTTTGACACCATATGCCCTAAAAATTTCCTTTTCTAGACCATAAAAATAGATATTTTAAGATTCATTGGGATGCCATACTCCCCATATCTCTTTCAGATGAACTCTAGATATTTAATGTGCTTACTTATTTTTTAGAAAAAAATAGTTAAATCATCAAGATATATGAGTATGATTTTGACTACCCAACCTAAAAAAACAATGTCCATGACTCATTGGAAGATGGTCCTGTAATTTGATAGCTTGAAAGGCATTCATTGGTATGCAAAGGTTCCTCATTTAGTTGTGAGGGTTATTATATGTTAGTAGTCATCCTTAACCCAAATTAGATTGTACCTTGAGAAGACATCCAATAGTGATAACATATATCATCTGGCCACTTTTACAAGATTTGATCTATAGTAGGTAATGTGTAATGATTTTTTTTTAAAGGTACCCTATGTTGAGCAAGGTGCAGCAGCAGTATTGGCATTGTTGTCAACACAGTCAGATAGATCTGTTGATGCAGTAGACAGGAAGTTCAAAAGCTATTCAGATGCAGAAGACAGGAGCTCAAAGGTTACTCAGAGTATGTACAGTGATTTTCCAAGAAGACCAAAGGGGCCCATATGCAAAAGATCAAAGAAAAAGACAAGTAAGAAAAGTGTCGCGATATCGTGACATATACAGCAAAGCAAGAAAAACTATCACGATTTCGTGACATGTTGGAAGAGAGAGAAAAAGTAGGAAAAATTGTCGTGATTTCGTGACATGTTGGAAGAGAGAGAAGCAGGAAAAACTGTCGCAATTTCGCGACATGTTGGAAGAGAAAAAGACAAGTGGAAAAACTGTCGCAATTTTATGACATGTGGGAAGAGAAAGAGAAAGCAAGAAAAACTGTCACGATTTCACGACATGTTGGAAGAGAAAAAGACAAGTGGAAAAACTGTCGTGATTTCGTGACATGTTGGAAGAGAAAGAGAAAGCAGGAAAAACTGTCACGATTTCGCGACATGTTGGAAGAGAAAAGGCAAGTTGAAAAACTGTCACGATTTCCCGACATGTTGGAAGAAAAAGAGAAAGCAGGAAGAAGTGTCACGATTTTGTGACAAGTTCGAAAAAAATAGAATAAGTTGGAAAAGTGTCACGATTTCGCGACATGTCGCATTTTCGCGACTAAAATAGGAGAGAGAAAGTAAGTTGGAAAAGTGTCACGATTTCGTGACATGTCGCATTTTCGCGACTAAAATAGGAGAGTGAAAGTAAGTTGGAAAAGTGTCACGATTTCGCGACATTTCGTATTTTCGTGACTAAAATAGGAGAGAGAAAGTAAGTTGGAAAAGTGTCGCAATTTCGAGATATGTCACATTTTCGCGACTCGAAAAGGGCAGGAAGGAAGAGAAAGAAAAAGTGTCGCGATATCACGACATGTCACATTTTCGTGACAAAAGAAAGAGAGGAAGCGTACGAAAGCATAACTATCACGATTTCACGACAAAAGCAGAAAGCAAGACTTCGAAAGCAGAAGTGTCGCGATTTCGTGACATGTCACATTTTTGCGACTCGAAAAGGACAGGAAGGCAGAGAAGCAAAAGTGTCACAATTTCGTGACATGTCGCATTTTTGCGACTCGAAAAGGACAAGAAGGCAGAGAAGCAAAAGTGTCACGATTTCGTGACATGTTGCAGTTTCGCGACTCAAGAAGGGTAGGCAGGCAGAATAACAAAAGTGTAGCGATATCGCGTAATGTCGCATTTTTGCGACAAAGGAATAGAGAAAGCGTACGGAGGTGAAAGTGTCGTGATATCGTGACATGTATTTTCACGGGCCAAAGCTAAGAGAAAGAGCAAGGAGAAAAAGTGTCGTGATATTGCGACATGTATTTTCATGGTCCGATGCAAAGAGAAAGAGCAAGGAGAAAAAGTGTCGCGATATCGCGACATGTAACATTTTCGTTGTCCGATGCAAGGAGAAAGAGGAGAAAGAAAAAAGTGTCATGATATCGCGACATGTTGCATTTTCACGGGCCAAGGCAAAGAGAAAGAGGAGAGAGAAAAAAGTGTCGTGATATCGCGACATGTTGTATTTTCATGGCAACTGCAACAGAAGAAGCTACAGAGGCAGAAATGTCATGATTTCGTGACAGGTCGTATGTGCGCAAGACAAGAAGAAGAACCCGACTAAAATAAGAAGTATGACAGTCAACTAAGATTAGGGTTTACATTTGTTATGCAAGCCGACTAAGATTAGGGTTTTCATCATGAAAAATATTGTTATAAAAGGAGGGTTTTTTGGAGAATTGTTATGTAGTTGTAGAAGTCGTCGAATGCGTGTCGAAGTGTGAAATGTGGCCGTAAGAGCGTAAAAAGCACAAAATCAGCAAGATGATGGCAAAGTGCGCAAAGTGAGCGAAGAGTCATGTTGAATTTTCCTAAGTACATATGTGAGTGCATAGATAGAGCAAAGTGCACAGAGAGCAAAAAGGTTGAAATTCGACCAAGTGTGGCTGTGATTGTGTAGAGAAAGCAGAAGGCACAGAGAGTGCAAAGGGTGAAGACAAACACAAAGTGCAACTGTAATGAAGCAGAGTGTGCGAAGTGATTGCGCAAAGAGAGTAGAGTGCGCAGAGAGTGCAAAGGTGAAGAAGACCAGTCAGGGTCCTGCAAAAGCAAAGGTATCTTACTATCAATCTTCTAGTTTCAGAATTGAAGTCTAAGTTGGTGCTTGGCATCAGGGGTTGGTGCTCCTTCCAGTTGGTTACGGTAAATCGGGGGTTGGTGCTCCTTCTAGTTGGTGCTTGGTAAATCATGGGTTGGTGCTCCTTTCTCGTTGGTGTAGATAAATAAGGGGTTGGTGCTCCTTCCAGGTGGGTTCTGGTAAATTGATTGTAAAGTTGGTGCTTTGCAAAGGCTAGATTTGGATGGGAGTCCAAGCAGTCATTCTTGAGGAGTAGCCAAATTGGTGAACCTCGTTAAATCTTGTGTTGTGTGATGTTCTCTTGTGATACTTGCTTTTTCTGGTTTTAATGTTTCATTATTTCAGTTTTAAGAGCTATGAATTTAAGTTTAAAGAACTACACTGATTCACCCCTCCTCTCAGTGCCATTGTAAGACTAACACCCTATTCAAGTTTCTAAAATCAACACATATCTTGATATCATTGTTTTTCTTTTAGATAGGCATAGGTTTGCTACCTAGGTAGAATGCTTAATTGGAAAGATAATCTATGCTTATAGATGCTTTAAAAGCTCTTTTTGAATTATTGCTTCAATTTTGGGATTTACACTAGGTTCAAACTCTATAGTGTGCTTGATGGTGATTTTGTCATACACCTTCAAATATTATAGGACTAAGTAATGACATCATCATAGAGTTCCTTGAAAAGTCTTATCTCTTCTTTGATGCATTCCTTGCCCAAAAGTATATTTTTCCATTTTGTAATCTCAACTCGATAGTAAGAGGATGCTTTGATTTTAATACTAAATTTTTTAGCATTGTCATATAGATTGAACAAGTTATCAAGCATGATTACTCACCTTAGCAGCTAATTAGTATTCAATTGATTACTTTGTATTTTATGTCATCCCCATGTTCATTTTTATTTTTAGCATGTTGAGCTTCTTTTATCATTACAATTCATTTATCATTATTAAAATCCTACGAGTGATCAAAATTATTAGGGATAGTTTTCCTGAAGACTACCTCCAACTCCTTTGGTTTATCCCACATATCTAAAGTGAATTCAAACATTTTTACCATAGAATCTCATTCATATGCTTTCATATTCAGCTCTTAAGAAATTGTCTTGATCTCATATGTACTAAAACTTTATAGCAAGTCCCAAACTCTATGATTTTATGATTTTAGATGTTTTTCTTTTTTACACATTGTTAAATGACCTAGTTTACAACTAATTTAGAATCACCAAATATTATGATTTTTTATCCTCCATATTTTTGGCCTTCCTTATGTTAGAGTTTAGCTTAAGTATGTACTAGGATATTTTTCCTTTTAGCATATTTTCTTTCTTTTTTGATCTCTAGTTTTGTATGGCTGAGATCTATTTAGTTTGTTATGATCTGATGGATCACACTGTTACCTATTAGGGTTAGTATTAGGGTTTCCTTTCTACAAACCCTAATATCTTCTTCTACTATAAATATGTACCCATCCATAAATAATGAGTCAGTTCTTGAGCTTCTCTCCAATTTTTTGTGGTGCTTTGCATGTCTATGTTCTTGGGCTTGATATTGCTTTTCAATGTTCTCTTCATGGTAATAGACCCAGATAGATTCTTTTGTAAGAATTCAACAAATTTCTGAAATTTTTTTGCAAGTTTGAAGACATTGAAGGAACCAACATTGCAAAAGTGTGGATCTCGTCTTTTAGAGTTTGGCCATCATATGCTCTCACCTAGCCTCTTTTTTTTGGGATGTTGATGATCATAAAGTGGTTCTAAACCTTTATTACAGATCCCTCTTTTAGACTCAAGCCATGGCTTTTTCACTACAAACCCGCCACGCCATAGTTTTCTAGAGAATCAACTTATGGAGGACGTTTCTCCCTCTTCCAAAATCAATTTTTGGTCAAATATTTTTTATCTTGACTGATTTTTTGAGAGATTTGCATTGGTGTAGTCATATCAATAGTTTGGTTTATGTGTTTTTTAAAAAAATGTAGTTTTTTAAACTGCAAACCTGCAACCTTGTAGTTTTCTAGAGAATCAACTTTTGGAGGACGTTTCTCCCTCTTTCGAAATCAGTTTTTGGTTAAATTGTTTTTTATCATGAATATTTTTTCAAGGGTTTCACATTGATGTAGTTAGATTTCCAATATAATGGATAGGATTTTTAGAAAACCACTATAATTTTAACTGCCAACCTGTGGCCCTATAACATTTTTTTGGAAAAACTTATGGACGTCATTTCTCCCTCTTTCAAAATTTGTTTTAGGTCAATTTTTTTTTTATCTTGACTAATTTTTTGAGGGCTTCATATTGGTGCATTCAGAACTTAGATATGGTGGACATTATTTTCAGAAAAAAATATTTTCTCACTACTTTGTATTTAAAAAAAATACTTTTTCAATGGGGGGCTTTTCTTTCTGTTTTGAGTGTAGTTTTTTTATTATGGAGTAGATTCTAAGCCTTTTTTTAGTAAAATTGGTTGTAAGCCTAAATTATAAAGGTATTTTTTGGGAGGTTTTTTGATCCTATGGACTACATTTATAAAGTCCCTTTTACCCTTGTTTGGTTTTTTGTCCACACAATTTGGACCTTGTTATTAATCCATTGTATTTGTATAGGTGGAAACCACATATTTATGCTTGTGGAGTCATTTTGGACTACCCTTGTGATTGTGGTTCTTCTTTCTCCATCCTATATTCTCACTCTCTTTTTTTGAGACACTTTGATTTAAGCGGGTTTATAATTCAGGCTTACAACCAATTTTACTGAAAAAAAGACTTAGAATCTAGTCCACAATGGAAAAAATACACTCAAAATGGAAAGAAAATCCCCTCCACTAAAAAAATCATAATTTTTTAAATAAATAGTAGTGATAAAATAATTTTTATGAAAAATATGTCCACCAGATCTGAATTTTGAATGCACAAATGTGAAGCCCTAAAAAAATTAGTCAAGATAAAAAAAAAATGACCCAAAACAAATTTCGAAAGAGGAAGAAATGACCTCCAGAATTTTTTCCAAAAAAACGTTGTGGGGTCGCAAGTTGGCAATTAAAAAATGGTGGTTTTATAAAAATCCTATTCATGAAATTAGAAATCTGACTATACCAATGTGAAGCCCTCGAAAAATCAGTCAAGATCAAAAAAAATGATCAAAAACTGATTTCGGAAGAGGGAGAAATGTCCTCCAAAAGTTGATTCTCTAGAAAACTACGGGACTGCGGGTTTGCAGTAAAAAAGCCATGGCTTGAGTCTGAAAAATGGACTTGCAAAAAAGGCTTATAACCACTTTATGATCATCAATATCCCTAAAAAAATATGTGAGGTGAGAGTGTTGCGGGCCAAACAAGGTGAATGGGTTCCTATTTTTGTCACATGCCCGTGCATTTAATTATCAACCCAGGGAGCTTCGTAAACTTGCGAAGAGTCGGAATTAGGTTACTACAATACCACTGGAGGGTGAATCTGCTAATCCTACGTTTGGGGGGTGTTCTTGAGATGGTTTTCAATCATTCCCGCACTCCTCAATAAATTACGTAAGAAGAACAAAAATAAATCATGTATACAGTCCTAGAAATAAACCTACTGCAAATATTGGAACTAGTAAATTAATGAACGTTTCTATGAAAGCAATAAACTGATAAATAAATAGAAAAGAAATGGGGAAGAAATACTGGCTTGGAGTGGGCCCAGGCTCCAGCAGATTCCTCCCGATCGAACACGCGCTTAGAACTTCTGGAACTGGAATATATTTATCAACGTATTACAATCTATCTTCTGCAATTCAAAATAGATCTTTATTAATTATTTCTATATATCCTTCAGAATGATCTGCATGTGTTTATATAACACACCCACAGAACTTCTGTTACAGAAGTGGTTACAACAGTCGATTCTTCCTAGACTAAATTAGAACAATCTGGCGAATGCAATCGACGTCTGGCATTTCGTTCTGAAGGCGGCGTGTTCATTTTGGTTCATGCTTTGCCTGGCATCGGTAAGACATTTGGATACGTTGGTGCTATCTCCAATTTAGCTCTGCATGACGCAGAGCTGGAACTGCACCAGCCGCTATCGTCCACGTCGTTCAACTCTGGTCAACGGGCAAAGAATCAGTGGCGCCTTTCGGTTGTAGGGAGGCGCTTGCCTCCTATTAGCGCCTTCCGGTTGCAGGGAGGCGCTTGCATTCAGACGGCGCCTTCCGACTGTAGGGAGGCGCTTGTATCCAATCGATGCCTTCCGTCTGCAGGGAGGCGCTTGTATTCAATCGGCACCTTCCGACTGCAGGGAGGCACCTATGTTCAATTGGCGCCTTTCGACTGCAGGGAGGCGCCTATGTTCAATTGGCGCCTTTCGACTGTAGGGAGGCACCTATGTTCAATTGGTGCCTTTCGACTGCAGGGAGGCGCTTGTATTCACTTGGCGCCTTCCGACTACAGGGAGGCGCTTGTTCCCTTGGTGCCTTCCGGTTGCAGGGAGGCGCCTATGTTCTCTACATTGACTCCAGATGAAATAAAGTGCCAGGTCCATCAAAAGGACCTCGACCGTTCCAAATCTAACTAAATCAACTGCAATTCCACAAAACATACTAAAAGCACACAAATTAGATAACACGCATAATTATATCAAATATCTATATAATTATTCATAAAAGTACGCAATCCTTATTATACAACCGCATATTGATCCAAGAAATATGTACAAAATATGAGCATTTTTGGTGCTCATCATCCCCCCACGCCTAACATATGCCATACCCTCGTGGCATCCAAACTGCAGGTAGCCCTCGGACTTTTCATCGTCGCCATCTCTTGGAGGATTCGGCTGCCCCTACGGCTCGAGTCTGTCTTTTTGTGTCGGCATGTGAAGGTGTGGTTCGCCTCTGCCTATGGGAAACTACGGTTGTTAATTGTCCCCTTCTTGTTCTGGCTGCTACTGGTGGTGGTATAGCCAGCGTTGTTCCTGCTGATTGAAATGCAGCTTCGACAGGCTTGCCAGAGGTCGGCGTTTGGAGGTTTGGCCTCTGCCGGAGGGATATCTGAGTTATCCCCTCTGGAAGGTACTACTTGGGCCTTGTATAATCCTACCACTTTAGGGGTAAGCCCTGCATTCTCCTTTGCAATTGTAGCGGTCTCCAATTGTGGGCCATATACTCCCCACTGTTCCAAGTACCTCCTCATCATGGAAGGCCGCCCTCGGGATGAACCATAGATGTCCCAAAATTAGCTATTTTCTATCGGATTAACGTAGATGCCAGAATCTCCTTTTATCCTCGAGGATGCCTTCCTGGCCGCCTTGGTTGCTTTCATTTCTTTGCACAGCTGCTCAAAATATTTTTGCCTTTCGACGAACGATTGCATATCCCATTCGTCCTCCTCTGACTCGACGAAGGTCACTTTCGCCTTCTGTCGAGCCGTCCTGGGCCTCTTTGCCTTGGCCTCTACAAAAAATGTGGCGGCTCGGACCGGGGTCTCTTCTTTCTCCTTTGGGGACTTCTCTTTACTCCGAAGGATCGGCTGTGCCGCTATCTCCGGGGTGATCCTTCATCCTCCTATCTTCCTGGTGTCGACCCCTCAGGCTCTTCTCCCTCTTCAGGCTTGGGGAGGTCCTTCGTATCCTCTGGTCTTATCTGTTGCTGGAGGCCTTCGTCCTGCTCTGTGTCACTCAGGACAATGACAGGGGGCATCGTAGGACTTCTTTCATTGTCACCCCTAAAAATAGAGGAATCCTCCCCTGTCTCCAAGCTGCTCTGTCGGGCATCCGATCGAATCTCCCCCGAAGAGAATACTCGTTCGATGGATGTGGGAGAGTTCGTCGGCACTGCTTCTGCCCAATCCATCTGCGTGGATGCCTCCTGTCTTGTTGTTCTTCTACCCTGAAGTATTTGATTTTCCTCCTGCAACTGTCGGACCAGCTGCTCGAGCTGAGCGATTCTTCTATCCTTTTCCTCCAATTCCTTTTGATGTTGGTTCTGGCAATCCTCCAGAATATGTTGTGCCATCCAGCAATCAGTTTGCCAGTTGAGCGCCTCCTCCAAGGCCGCATTGATCTGGTCGTTGCTCCCGAAAGTTCCCTCATTCCGTGGGCTCTGGTTTGTTAATTCTCGGAGGGTTTGGGCGGCGACGTCTATCTCTGTGTCACTCTGTTCTTCCTCTAGCGAGAGGAATCATCGTAGACATTTCCTCCTAGGAACTGGTTCGTCCTCACCACCAGTGAGTGGCGCTCCTTCCTCCTCATACTCGGGCACTAGGGAATGCCCTCTATCCTCTATGTCTTCGGGCACCGGTGACTACTCTGCTCCTCCTAGAAAATAGGGCAACGCCAATTGCCCAATGTTTGCTATCTCCTCTACAGGGGATGCTTCGCCTTGCCCTAATTT
Organism: Wollemia nobilis; assembly: GCA_028583015.1. Classification (NCBI taxonomy): domain Eukaryota; kingdom Viridiplantae; phylum Streptophyta; class Pinopsida; order Araucariales; family Araucariaceae; genus Wollemia; species Wollemia nobilis. Next base: position 187,358 of record JAQPPZ010002347.1, read on the forward strand.
GGCAACCGCATTGTGTTGCCCTATTTGGCCGCCATCTCCCTCTGCGTCGCGGTTCTGTCCTTGTGCTTCTGCATGGCGGACCAATGCCGATATCAGCCCATGGTGGGCTAAGGCGGACGGTGCCCCTTTTTGGTATCGAGCCACTTCATCTTTCAAAGCACTCGCCAGGTAGAAAGGTATATTCAATTTCCTCCCATGCACTAGGTGATTGAGGAAGTGCACATGATTAAGGTGCAGATGGGTATACTTCCCTGTGCATGTGAAGAATCGAGCAATCTGCTCGAACATCTTTCGCATATTCATGGGGAGGCTATTTTTGAGTAACCCCTCCCTATCTACCTGCACATTTCCTCTCGGCAGCAGTATGTTGGCGTATACTTTTAACACTCCGCCCTTGTATATACATTCCCCCGTGAGAGGCAATCCAGTCGCCTGTGAGATGAACTCAGGGGTGACTGGAATTTCCATCCCTCGTACTTGGGCCACATCGCCCCTCAAAGAGGTGGCGAATTCTCTAGCTACCTCTACGTCCTGGCCCTGACTGACCAGGGTGCAGTATTCGAGCCACCCCTCGGCTTCGAATTGGGTCTTTACTGCCCCTCTGATCCCATCTGTGTCACTGGGTTCATTCTTCTTGATCGCGTGATTCTTAGACCTTCCTCCCATGGCGCCTTCTGCTGCTGTATATTTTTTTCTCTGTCCTTCCTTCTTTAGGAAGGCACCTTCTTATAGAAAAGGTGCCTAACCCTAGCAGTTATGGAAGGCGCCCTCTCATTGGCACGCATTTTTGACTATGGGGGGTACGATCTCTATGACAGCTGTATTTTTTGGTACTGCGTATTTATAAATAATTATATAAAAGATTTGATTTAATATGCGCATACCTGATTCGACATTCCAGTTGTCGTGGTAGCCGTTGATTTGCTGACTTGTGACACGAGGGAAGGGTGTGGTCATTTGATGATGCTTATTCGTGCGATGCTTCGTTCCGCTCGAGGCATCCGATCGATGTAAATGTTGCATGCGGGAGGCATTCTTTGGTACCTTCCCCATGTGGATGGTGTCCATGTAGCGCCTTTCCAATGTTGTCGGTGCTCGTCTTCGAACGAATGCGCCTTTCGGTGCCTTCTGATTGGTGGGAGGCGCTTTTGCCTGCATGCATCTTCCCAATGTGGGGGTGCCTCCTTCTGGTTCGTGCCTTCCCGATGTTGGAAGGCGTTCGTCTTGATGAATGCGCCTTCCTGATGTTGGAAGGCGTATTCGGCTGGCATCTCTTTTTTTCTTTTCTTTTTTTTGGTGCCTTCTTGCCACGGAAGGCGCCTATATATATATATATATATATATATATTTAGAACTTCTACTGGATGGGCGCCTTCTCTTGGGCTTGGCACCTTCTGACTGTAGTAAGGTGCCTTCTTTATGGGCTCGGTGCCTTCGGACTACGATAAGGCACCTTCTTCTAGATGGGTGCCTTCTGACTGCAGTAAGGTGCCTTCTAGATGGGTGCCTTCTGACTGCAGTAAGGCGCCTTCTTCTGGATGGGCGCCTTCTGACTGCAGTAAGGCGCCTTTTGGATGGGCGCCTTCTGATTGCAGTAAGGCACCTTCTTCTAGATGGGCACCTTCTGATTGTAGTAAGGCGCCTTCTTCTGGATGGGTGCCTTCTGACTGTAGTAAGGCACCTTCTGGATGGACGCCTTCTGACTGCAGTAAGGCGCCTTCTTCTAGACTCGGCGCCTTCTGATTGCGGTAAGGCACCTTCTTCTGGTTGGCGATTTGACTGGAAAAAAGGGTGATCAAACCTTCCCAGTTTTTCACGCTGCCCAGATTCTATCTACGAGCCGATGTCGGAATGTTGAGCCGAATCAGGCCTGGTTTCCCAGATACCTATCCCTCGTGCTGTCAGGTCCTCCACCTACAAAAAGCAACCAAAAAAGAAAGGAAAATAAAGGCAGTTAGATGCGTTACGTGCCTATTAGGCCCTGGATTAGGATGCTTGCAGCTTGCATGCGGGCGTCGTCCCTACAAAAAAACACACATTAAAAAAAACTATAACTAACTAAACAAATTGGGTGAGCACTTTCGTGCCCACCATTTCACCTGTGAGAGTTTGGTCCAGATCTAGCAAGATGGGGTCTCCCCCATGCCTACTCTGGATTCCACCTGTAATGTTTTAGACGTATTATAGGGGCGTAGTCGGTGGCCATTGACTGTGAACATGGTGTTGCTATCGTCAATTGTCTTAACGCGCACAACCCCGTTCCTAATGAGTTCTGCCACCTCATACGGCCCCATCCACCTCTGCATAAGTTTGCCCTTCCTTTCCTGGAATCGAGAATCATACAACAGTACCCATTCCCCTACCTGGAACTTCTTTAGCTTGATGTGGTTATCATGCCACTTCTTTCTCTGCTTCTGTATAATCTCTGTCCTCTGCAAAGCATCCAGTCGAATTTCGTCCAGTTGATCTAGCTGGCGAATCCTCTATTTTTGAGCTTCGTCCAAGCTCAAATTTAATTCTGAAGCCGTCCTCAGAGTTTTGATTTTGAACTCGATGGGCATCATCGCATTTTTTCCATAGACCAGTTGGAAAGGTGTGCATCCTGTGGTGGATTTCCACGTGGTGTTGTATGCCCAAACTGCCTCCGGCAACCGTGTGGCCCAATATTTCTTGTGTTGCTGCACGATTTTGGTCAGGATGTTTTCTATCTCCCTATTTGTCACTTCTACTTGCCCATTCGCCTGCGGATGGTAGGGCGTGGTTTTATTGTGCTGAACTCTATACTGCTCCATCAGCTCCTCAATCAATTTGGAGGTGAATTGGGGCCCTTGGTCTGTTGTTATCTCCCGAGGAACCCCAAATCGTGTGAAAATATGGGCAAATAAAAAATTGGTGACCGTTATTTCCTTTGAGTCCCTTAATGCCTGCACTTCCACCCATTTGGTGACGTAATCCGTGCAGACCAAAATAAACCTCCTTCCCATCGAAGGTGGATTAAATGGTCCCACGAAGTCCATGCCCCATTTATCAAAAGGTTCCAGATGTACCTAGGGCTGCAGGGGCATTTCATCTCGGTGGGTTGGTCTACCCATCCTCTGGCACTCGTCACACTTGCTGGTATATGCTGTCGCGTCCTTGAACAGAGTGGGCCAAAAATACCTAGCCTACAGGATTTTGTAGGCAGTTCATTTCCCTGCAAAGTGTCCTCCGCATGGCTCATCGTGACATGCCTTGAGCACTTCTGAAAACTCCTATTCTGCTACGCATCTTCTTATAATTTGGTCCCATCCTATTTTAAATAGGAGACCATCCATCCAAAGGAATGATGCGCTCTTCTCTATGACCGCCTGCTTTTCTCGGTAGGAGAGAGCAGGTGAGGTCCTTCTAGTGGCCAAGTAATTGGCTATGTCTGCATACCACGGAGTTTGTTCACTAATAGCGAACAGATGTTCGTCCAGAAACTGATCTTCCACTGCTTGATGATCTGTTGGTATCAATCTGGACAGAAAATCTACCACGACGTTGTCCTTGCCCGGTTTATCGACTATAGTGATGTCGAATTCCTGCAATAGCAATAGCCATCTGATAATTCTGCCACCAATGGCCGGCTTGCTCATCAGATACCTGATAGCCGCGTGGTCCGTATGGACGAAGACCTTGTATCCCGTTATATAGTGACGGAATTTGTTTATTGCATGGACAACTACGAGGAATTATTTTTCTATCACTGTATAGTTGAGCTCCGCTCTCGCAAAGTTTTTACTGACATAATAGATGGCATAGAATTCTTCATCGTATTTATGCCCGAGGACTGCTCCGATCGCACCGTTAGATGCATCGTAGTAAATATGGAACGGTATGGCCCAATTCGGTCCTCTCAAGACCGATGCAGATATCAATTTTTCTTTCAACAATTGGAACGCTTCTTTGCAATCTCCCATCCAATTGAACTCTACGTCCTTAGAAAGTAGGGTGTGCAGTGGTTTGGCAATCTTACTAAATTCGATGATAAATCATCGGTAGTACCCGGTTGATCCAAGGAAACTTCTTACCTCCCTCTACGTTCTAGGGCTAGGTAGGTCTCTGATGACCTCGATCTTCCTCTTGTCTACTTTTATTCCTTCTACAGAGAGGTGGTGTCCCAACACGATGCCTTCCTGCATCATCATAAAACATTTTTCATTACTTAGGGACAAATGATTTTCCTTGCTCCTGTCGAGCACTCTTTCCAAATTTGTCATTGCCTCCTCGAAGGTTTCTCCATAGGCGGTGAAGTCGTCCATGTATACTTCCACCCCGTCTCCTATCATATCAGAGAATATGCTAAGCACCGCCCTTTGAAAGGTGGCCGGTGCGTTGCACAGTCCAAAAGGCAATACCTTATAGGCAAACGTTCCCCATGGACAGGTGAACGTCGTTTTATCTTGATCTTCTTCCCCTATCTGGATCTGGTTGTAACCACTGAAACCATCCAGAAAGGAGAAGTATTTTCTTCTTGAGAGTGTGTCCAAGACCTGATCGATGAACGGGAGCGGGAAGTGGTCTTTCTTAGTCACCTTGTTCAACGCTCGGTAGTCCATGCAGATCCGCCATTTCCCATTCTTTTTGGGGACCACCACTAATGGTGATACCCATTCACTATCAAAAATTGGATATATGAATTCGGCAGACAGAAGTTTGTGCAGTTCTTCTTTGACAATGTCTTTCATTGTTGGGTTCATCCTTCTCTGTGGCTGTCGACTAGGAGTTGCCTGGTCATCTAAGTAAATCCGATGGGTACATATTTTTGGGCTGATGTCGTGCATATCTACGTAGTCCCATGCAAATGCTTGCTGGTGTCTTACCAGAAGCTCTTCCAACTTTTCTAGCTGTGTGGGCATCAACCTACTGTTGACGTTTAATGTCCTCCCTGGCCCAACGTGTATTTGTTGGATGTGCTGATCTTGGGTGCTAGTTAACGATGATCCAGGTGTGGAGGTGGACGATTCTCCATGGAGAAACTCCATGATAGCACCATCCTCGTCCTCTTCTGCCACCTCCTCCAAGGTCATCACCGGTTGGATTATGGACAACTCCGTAGTTCCATGCTCGGTGATCCTGGGTTCTTCTGTCGAGTCCATAGACTGAGCTGGCGGTGAAATGGTCAGCCTTTTGACATTTTGCCCATTGGAGATGGTCATTAGCCCATCCCGATAGCTGATGTAAGCGTCAGCTGTTGCCAGCCATGGCCTCCCCAAAATGAGCGGGTAACCGCCTAGCCTGGTCTTGGTTTGCAAAACTAGAAAATCGGCTGGATATTCCCATGCACTGACTATTACGATCACATCTTCCAGCATTCCTTCCGGTGACACGGTTGATCGATCGGCTAACTGCAGCACTATCATGGTTGGCTTTAGGTTCGTGAGCCGCAACCTCTGCATGGTCTCTTGAGGCATCACGTTGATGGCTGCCCCGAGGTCAACCAGTGTGTTGGACAGGGAATGTCCTCCAATTTTTACTATCAGCACTGGGCTACCTGGGTCTGCATACTTCGGATGATGTGTTCTACCCATCATTAGGTCTGCTAGTTTACCCATGACGTTGATAGTCTGGGTAACCTTCCATCCCGGTCTCCTTAGACACATTTCTCTAATTGCCTTGGTGTAAATGGGGACATCTCGAATTGCTTGAAATAATGGGATTGTCACCGTGAGATTCTTCAAGCTCGACAAGATGTCGAATTTTGGTTGTGTTGTTTTTCTTTGTTCCTATAGCCGACTAGGAAATGGAGCCTCCGCTCTCTCAAGTGCTTTTCCTTCTTCTACCAGAGGTGTCTCCTCTATTTCTGCCTCCTCTTCTACCAGTGGAGGTATCTCTACCATTTCTTCCTCCTCTTCTACCGAGAGCGAAGTCTCTACTCCTAGCTGCCTACCTGATCTAAGCTGAATATTGTACATATGATACATCTCACCTTCTACGTTGTATGTCGGCTGATTTACTCTATTGTTCGGGTTTGTTGTCGGTTGTGTTGGTAGCTACGTAGGTCTCGCTACTAGCAATGTTGGTAAGTTTTGTTGGATGTGAGCAGGAGCTGCATTCTGTGGAGTCTGATTCCATGCATTGTGGCCTCTCCACTACTACCCAGGATATGGATATGGCATCCATGGCTGCTGATTTGGGAATGCTGCTGGGGGTGCGTTAGTCCAGGGTGACGGTCCCCACCACCCCATATTAGGTGGTTGAGGGGGTCCTTGGTGCATGTATGACCCTCCCCCATATGTTGGCATTTCGGTTGGTATATTCCCCATGGGGGGTTGTGGCCAACTCTTCCTATTGCCTATGAAGTAGGCCTCCGTGCTCTCAGTCGCTTCCTGGTTACTGGGCAGTTGTGGGCACAATCGAGTTTTATGATTCAGCCTACAAACTGTGCATACTCTGACCTTGTTTTTTGGGCATGCATTCTTTGCGTGCCTTCCTCTGCATTTTGGGCAAAAATAGGCTAATGTTGCATCATTTTCTTGTTTCTTCTTTTCTAACAGTAGCGTATCCATCTGCAGTGCTAGAGATGAGAGCATTTCGCTCTTCAAATCCTCCAACATGTTGCCTATTTCTATTTTGGTGACTAAAGCAGTCGCCTTCATGGTCCTGGGGGTGATTTTGCCTCGCCTTCTCGAGTAGTTTTGGCATAATTTCTGGATGTCGTCCATGGCATGCTGATAGACATCACCTCCAGAGATCATGTTGAGAGCCTCCAGTGACTCATTGGTAAGTCCCCTCAAGAAGATGCTTTTGAGGGACTTATCAGATAGCTTCGAGTGAGGGGACCATTGAAGATTAAAGCTGAATCTCTCCCAATACTCCTCGAGAGACTCATCTTCTCTTTGTGTCATGCTCAGGACCTCCTCCCTGGAGTCTCTTGCTCTCCCGAAATCTTGATATTGCTCTAAAAAGAGCGTCTTCATCTGGTCCCAAGTGGTGATGTGTTTGTCTCCCAGACCGATGAACCATCGTAGAGCTGCATCGTCTAATGTAGAAGGAAATAATTTCAACTTCTGCGCATTTGATTTGTAATCCACAGACCTACACAAAACATCAAACTTGAATAAAAATAGGTCAGGGTCCTCAGTCGGGTGTCCTTTGAAGGACGGGAGGTGAGCAGGGGATATGTTTTTCATTTTGGTATCTCCTACTCCCTCCTCTATTGGGAAACTAAAGCCGAGATGAGACTTCATCGTTATCTACCATTTTTTTGGGAAATGTGGTTTCTAATGCAGCGTTTATGGCCTTTCGATCGTTTAAAACTTTTTGAGTCAATGCTCTAAGGTTGTCTGGCGAGATCGTCTGATCCTCCATAGCCTTCCACAATAGGGCTTCCTCTAGAGGAGTCCTATTAAATAGGGGATTTGTGATGATTCATTCTTCCCCTTGTTGATGGGATGAGGTGGCACTTTGCACAAAGTGTGGTTCCTCACTCCAATGGACTGCTAGTAGGTCGGGCGAGTCTAACTCAAATCCAAAATGCTCGGCTGACTCAAGTCCTGATGGATTAGTTCTTATAAAGCGACCAGCAGGTCCTCTTCTTCTCGAAGAACTCATGCAAGGTCAGATGAAGGTTTTAGGGTATTGTAAGTAATCTAATTAAGACGCTTCCCCGGCAATGGTGCCAAAATGTTGCGGGCCAAACAAGGTGAATGGTTTCCTATTTTTGTCACATGCCCGTGCATTTAATTATCAACCCAGGGAGCTTCGTAAACTTGCGAAGAGTCGGAATTAGGTTACTACAATACCACTGGAGGGTGAATCTGCTAATCCTACATTGGGGGGTGTTCTTGAGATGGTTGTCAATCATTCCCGCACTCCTCAATAAATTACGTAAGAAGAACAAAAATAAATCTACAGAAATAAATCATGTGCACATTCCTGGAAATAAACCTACTGCAAATACTGGAACTAGTAAATTAATGAACGTTTCTATGAAAGCAATAAACTGATAAATAAATAGAAAAGAAATGGGGAAGAAATACTGGCTTGGAGTGGGCCCAGGCTCCAGCAGATTCCTCTCGATCGAACACGTGCTTAGAACTTCTAGAACTGGAATATATTTATCAACGTATTACAATCTATCTTCTGCAATTCAAAATAGATCTTTATTAATTATTTCTATATATCCTTCAGAATGATCTGCGTGTGTTTATATAACACACCCATAGAACTTCTGTTACAGAAGTGGTTACAATAGTCGATTCTTCCCAGACTAAATTAGAACAGTCTGGCGAATGCAATCGACGTCTGGCATTCTGTTCTGAAGGTGGCGTGTTCATTTCGGTTCGTGCTTTGCCTGGCATCGGTAAGACGTTTGGATACGTTGGTGCTATCTCCAATTTAGCTCTGCATGATGCAGAGCTGAAACTGCACCAGCCGCTGCCGTCCACGTCGTTCAACTCTGGTCAACGGGAAAAGAATCAGTGGCGCCTTCCGGTTGTAGGGAGGCGCTTGCCTCCTATTAGCGCCTTTCGGTTGTAGGGAGGCGCTTGCATTCGATTGGTGCCTTTCGGTTGTAGGGAGGCGCTTGTATTCAATCGGCACCTTCCGACTGTAGGGAGGCGCTTGTATTCAATTGGCGCCTTTCGACTGCAGGGAGGCGCCTATGTTCAATTGGTGCCTTTCGACTGCAGGGAGGCGCCTATGTTCAATTGGCGCCTTTCGACTGCAGGGAGGCGCTTGTATTCAATTGGCGCCTTCCGACTGCAGGGAGGCACTTGTTCCCTTGGCGCCTTCCGGTTGCAGGGAGGCGCCTATGTTCTCTACATTGACTCCCGATGAAATAAAGTGCCAGGTCCATCAAAAGGACCTCGACTGTTCCAAATCTAACTAAATCAACTGCAATTCCACAAAACATACTAAAAGCACACAAATTAGATAACACGCATAATTATATCAAATATCTATATAATTATTCATAAAAGTATGCAATCCTTATTATACAGCCGCATATTGATCCAAGAAATATGTACAAAATATGAGCATTTCTGGTGCTCATCAGAGAGAATATGATGGCCAAACTCTAAAAGGTGAGATCAACACTTTTCAATATTCTCTTCACCTTAAACCTATACAAAGTGCTTCATATTTGGTTAAATCAATAGTAAAATTAAATAAAAACCTAGATGCATAATTAATTTGGATCCCTTATGGGTTGATGAACTTAATACCAATGCCAGCCCCATTTTTTTATTCTAGTATCATCAAAATGCATAGTCCATGTTCTATTAGGTCCTTATGCATATTGGCTAGTCAAGTCTAGAATATTAGTAGGTTCTTCAGATAAAAAGTAATTTCCAAGCTTAATTTCTTCAAAACTCACTTTTGATTTTTCATTATCTTGGAGCACACCTATGATCATGTTGATTTTTAACTAATGGATATCTTTTAGAACTTCATCCTCTATCAACTAAAGTAACTCATTGTCATTTACCACATTGTCATTATCAATTTTATGCAACAAGCAATTACGTGCAATTTATTTTCTATTTTTATTATACTTTTAGGATACCTTCATATGGGTGTAGTCCATTTTTAGGTATCCATATCTACATAATTTATGTGCCCACTTCCTAGAAAGAAATATCCTAAAAATATGAATATCAATGATTATAACTTCCTCTATAAGTATCAACTTAGGATGCTTCACCACAATCATGATTAAATTCTTCAAACCCCCATGATGTTCATCCTAGTTTCATCCATTTGGATTGGCTTCCTGGTAGTCGTAGTATATGGTAAGATCATTTATTCACAGGATCTAGGCATTATTATCATTATGACCCTAGAATCTACTATGCAAATTTATAGTAGGTAAAACTCAATTTTCAATGTTACATCAAATGGTGGTGGCTTTAGGGTCTTTGGCTTTAAAGGATTCATAATATCTATCATCTTGAGATGGATTCAAAAGTATATTTTTCCATTGGTTTTTATTACTTTGTTAGACCTAACTATGTTTGCTTTGATTGTCCATCCTTGGAATTTCTTTCTTGCTCCTTGAGGGCCTCTTGGAGTAAATTCCTTTATCCCAATAGAGCTAGGGCTTCTAAGATGCTCACCTTTATTGGTGTCTTCTTCATCTCATTTGCTATATTGAATTTGAATTAAATAGTGCTATGTTCACTACATGATGTGAAATTTATATATTACCTTGTGGCAGTTGCATACCCCTCACTAGTAAGAGAAGGGTATTTTACATGATTCTCAAAATCCTTGTATAGCTTATCCAATTCTTTCTCATAATATTATCCCTTGGTTTATTAATATTTTATTAGACCTCTTTCTCCTTTTTGGTCTATTTCTCCCTGTCAACTTGGTTTCCCTTTTTAGCTTAGGTTCTAGCTTGTGGGATAGCATTTGGATTCTTTTATATACTTTATTTTTGCTTTTATTATTGCATAGCTACTACTGAATATCTATTCTTGATGTGCAAAGTGCAATGATGACCTTCCCCTCCTTAAAATTGTGGTGCTCATACTACCCTCAATATATTTTTGGGTTGGTTCTTGCTCTTTTGTTGCCTTCATTTTACTTTTAGTTTCAAATCATTATTGATCGGTGCATACAACATTATCCTCAAATTATAAATCTTCATCTTCTTTCATAATATGAAAGTTAACAAAGGCAATATTATTCAAATTTGGTAAAGTTGAAACATCGTGATGTGTTGCATTCAAAGCATAGTAAATTGTCTGACTCATCATCAATGGTTGATAGAGTGCTTGGTTCATTACAGGAGTTTGCTTCATTATATGTACCGTATATCCCATAGCAATGACCTATTGAGCATGAAATTACTAATCATACTAATTATTTTAAGAATATCTAATATCCATGACACAATCCATGGGATCATGTTCAACATTGCATGTGAAGCATCATAAAGTATTGATATCAAAATTTATGTTCACCATATTATTCTTCACTTGATTATTCTTTTGTCGAGAATTTTGTTGTGGGACCTGATCTTTTATAAGATATGACTTTTCCTCTATTGCCAATTATGTCATTGTCATCCATTGTTTATTTTCTAATACCTATTTTTTGTTGTTGTTTTGATTCACCATTCTCTTTGTTATGTCCAAAAATTCCTTCATTAAGAGTTTACATCTATCAAGGCTTTGAGTAACAAAATTATTACTACTTTTTAGAGGATCAAGGCAAGTAACTTATGCTTAAAATAAGTAGATAATGGTATACTTTGACGTGAGAACATAATTATTTATGGGGAAGGAGAAGTATTAGTATATGATTAATCATTTGAGATAGGTAAACTGATAGAAGTGATTCCTAAAATTTGGGGATCTTGAGTAATATAAATGGTGTAAGCCATAGGTGTGCCAAGTGGTAGTTTAACTATAATTAAAATATTTTTTCTCTCAAGCTACCTCTTTAAAAGTTGTAACAAGAGTAACACTATTAGAGAATATTACATTATTTGGTAGAAGTGAATGTATCCCATGGTACAAGTGTACATATTGTAAATATTAGAATAGGGTATGAATTATTAGATTAGGTGTGTGATTTATATTTTTTCTAAGGTATGTGTCAATGTGTAGGATGATTCCAAGTGTCATGTAACAATATATGCAAGTGTGTAAAGTGTAAGAGTGTGCAAGGTATCATAAAGTGTCTAAGTGTGTAATATGAGAGAGTGTACAATGTGTCACATAAGTAAGTCAGGAGTCATGTGCAAGTGGCAAGATGTAAGGTGAAGAGACATGAGAGGTTTGTCTTATGTGTGGAATAGGAAAGGATGCATCTCCCAGATATGTAAAGAGAGCAATAATTAAGTATTGAAGAATCATATTCTAAGGCTATATTATGGAGATAAATCTCCATGTATTGTAATCTTGGGTAATCTAGAGAAATATGTTAAATGAAGCATTGCATATTTGATCAATATTATTGTGATTTTCCATACTGAAACATTATTATTTTATGAATGTTATATTGATTCATATTGATCGGAGATTTGTATGCATTGTTTATTTTGATTAATATTTAATCCTAAATATCAAGACTTATGATTAATATATGTATAAAAACCATTAAATATAGTTAGCATTACAAAATATTAGTGCTAAATATGATTATAAACCCTTGATATAGCATGGTAACACATGTTCATTGTTGGGTCGTATATTTAGTGAAATCAAATGTAAAGTCCTTACAAATCTAGTGTTATAATCATGAATATGTTTTGAATATGTTTTTGCATGCCATTTAATTGAAACAAAACTAAATTACTATTTCTCGTGTTACCAAATATCTACATAAAATATTATAAAATTTATGCCTCATTAGTAACAAAATTATTAGTTCATCCCCTATAGCATAAAGTAACACTACCCTTAATGATTAGATAAGCAAATGTACCATGATATCTTCTTCTTGGATATGATGAATCAACTTCAATATGGGAAGCTCATTTAGATATTCATGTTGGTTTTTTAGCCAGATTATCATAGGTCCCAATATCCAGGATCTTGAGTAGACTCAAATATTAGAGCAATCAATATATAATATGGCCAATATCAATGAACATTATATTCATGAAAATAACAATAATATGGATTAACAAGCCAATATCAATAACAATATGTATAAACAAACTTACAATATAATTGCTCAAAAGTATTGTATACACACTTCAATATTCTTTGTTGAGTTTCCTTTTACAATGGATTTCATTTGATCTTTTTTTATACAATACATGGAACTTTATCTCCATAATATAACCTTAGAAAGATGGCTTTTATATACTTTGACTATTGCTATCCTCACATATATGAAATATGTAACCTTTTCTATTCCACACATAATATAAACCTCTCATGCTTCTTGGCTTTACATCTTACCACTTGCATACATGAATCTTGGCTTTATATTCACTTGCACACTTTCTCACTCTATACACTTGCACACATTGTTACATGACACTTGTACACATCCTATACATAGACACATACTTTAGAGAAATATAAATCACACACCCTAAACTATAGACTCACACACTAATATAATATATTCAATTGTACCATCGAGTACATTTACATTTCTACCAAATAATATAATATTTTCCAACAATTTCGTCGTTGTTTTGACCTCATTTCAATTAGAAGTCAAAAATGCTTTCATGAAAGTGATGGGGATGGGATAATAGGATCTTCGGTTCAAAGAAATTTGGTAGGTCTGATTTGGAAGTTGATTTTGAGGCCTCATAAGTAGAAGTGCCTAATTGTACTAAGGTGGTTTACCATATTACATTAGATAAGGATATATCACATATCCTTGAGGCAGGGCTACATGTGCTTTATATGGGGGAATTTGAGATAAAATTTGTTGTAGAAAGCCCTGAGAATACTATTGTGTAGCATAATAATATTGCAAAAAAAGAGTATTTGGCTTTGGTATGGGTGGTGTATTAGGATAGGCCAAGTTTGAGTGTGGCTTGAAAATTTTGAATTGGAGGATTTTGTAAGACTTGTTGAGGAACATGGTGATTAGAAGGAGGTAGTTATTGTTGTAAATTTTTGCTTAAGGAGTTTCCCTTAAATCCTTACACCCTCATTTGACCAATTGATACTTGTAAATTCTAAGACGCAACTTGACTTGAGACCAGGATGTTAGTTTGTCTTGAAGTACCCACATTGGGTAGTGTAGATTATTCTAAAGCTGGGATTAGAACTTTGGAAGTGTTCATATGTTGATTAGATATGGATAATATCTAAGTTATATGGAACTTGTTGGAGGTTTATTCTAGACATTAGAAACTAGTAATTGACTTGCTTCAACCTCATTTTAGAGGGTACTATAATTTGATTATTTATAGGATCATTCAAATCAATCAAATACCCCATTAGGTTTATAAATTGGGATGAAGTTTGTGTTACCTAAGGTATTTTATATAAAGGATTAGCGTGAGTCATAATGGGTCTCATAATAGCCCAAGACTAGTTTGAATGATTTGGAATTGTAAATGCATAATTGCAAGCTAGTGAGAAACTAGGGAAAGTTGACTCTTGCGACACAATATTTTAAGGTTGGATTATTTTATTAGCCATTGGACATTTTATTTTTTGTGGAATAGAATTTAGTGTTAGGTAAACTTCAAACTTGTTATCAATCTTGTTTTATTGGTGTACCCATGTGACGGTTTATTTCTTCTTTTCCCCTTGTGTTCCTTCACTGGTATGATATTAGTTTGATAGGATAAATCCTTTGCCCAATTGTTATACCTTTAAGCATGGGTTCATAATCCTAGGTCGTCCCACATATGTACCTGCATGGATAAAGTTTTGGTGTCAAAGATGATTTTTTTAATATGAAAGCAAATTGTGTTGCTAGGAGGAGCAAATCACTCCAAAAATGGGATTTGAAAAAAAATAAATGAAGAGTCTAAGCAAATTGCTTCATGCTTTCTATGAAATTACTTTCTAGACATAACTTGGGAGAAATTTTCTTTTTAGATGTTTTGTTTCTTGATCTTCAAGTGAATCACTTCCTTGAATTGAGTGAATCACTCCTTGGATTGAACCTGGAAGGATATTTATTTCTAGATTATTCACTTCAAATGGGATGAATTATTTCCATTTTAGAGCAAATCACTTCTCAAATGAAAACTTTGCAAAAATTCTTTGATCTTTGGTAAATTGCTTTTTCCCATGGGAAATATAATTTTAATACCAAAATTGAAGAATTCTACTAATTATTTAGAGTATTTGTTGTTGCCTCACAAAAATTTCAAAAATTTGAGGTTCGTAGTGGATTTTCCATTCACAAAGCACCTAAAAAAATGAGCATAAAAACAAAAGAATACAATATTAGAGATAAAAATTGGACTAAGCTTGATTTCATCTTGGATCAAGCCCTTGGTCACATAGGGCATGCCAAAAATATATTGAATTGCAAAAATATCTAACTTCTTATGTACTCGCAAATCCATTTCAACAAATTAGAAGAAAATGGAGTGTGCCTAGTATCCTTACTAAATCTAATCTAATCTAATCTAAGTTAAATGCAAAAATTAAAATGCATGAAAGTAAATTTTGGATGTTTAAGGTGCAATATATTAAAATTAAAATATGGTCAAAATGGTAGCAAGGAGAGTGTATGATAAATCAACATATGATAAAATCAAATAAGAACAATGCATCCCATGTGTATGAAATAGAATTAATAAAAAATGACAAGAGGACAAAATGACAGTGCCACAATCGTCATGCATTCCACAACCTAGGAGGGTAGTACCACTGATAGAAAAAAATTCTCATCAATTTATTATTATTTCAAAGAAGCAAGAGCAATTAGAATGTTGGACTCACAAAGTGTAGCTTTTATTCTCTCAAGGCCAAAATATAATTAAAATAAATCCCATAACTCCTATTTAGAGAAAGAATTCAACCTTGAGTTACCTTGGGTGAGAAATTATTACTTATAGTAAAAGTAAATATTTGGGGGTATTTTTAGCAAAATTATGCACCTCTAGATGTTATATGCCTCTAAATACATATCTAAATGATTTAGAAGCCTTCTAAAATTCTTAGCAGCACTACTACATGTAAAAATATAACATTTAAAAAATATTCCTCAAGCTTTGTGCACTCTTTATCTAGCTTTGCCTACCACTAAGTGATTAAGTCCAAGAGGGGGAAGTGAATAACTACTACTTGGAAGTACTTCGATCAATTTTACCAAGCACTTCATTCCATAGGAACCAATTGTATTACTTTGAGTGAATCACACGTATGACTTAAAATTTACAAAATTACATCTTTGGAGGCTTTAATTGATTGGTTTATTTATTTTGCAATTCTTCAAAATGTGGGGGCCCCAAGGTAGTAGTTGGGTTACTACATAAATCTATCATGGTGAGGTGTCTTAGTAGGATGGAAAGATAAAACCATCGCTTATAGATCTTCCATGGAGATCTTCATTAATATTTTGTTTTGTTTATTTATGATATTTGATGGAATATTTTGTAGAATATTACCTTGAGTCTCATTATCTTATTGAACTTTTGAAAGAATATCATTGGAATAATTAATTGTTTCCTTCCTCAATACTTTTTTCATCTACAGTTAAAAAAAAATTGACTTGAAGAAAAAACACATTTATTTTTTCTATAGCATGAAAATTTTGATATTTCTATCCCCTTTATTAAACCATACCTCCCTAAAATTTTATTCCCAATATATCTCTTTATTTTGCAATACATTATGATAATCAAAGAGTAGTTTTATTCTCACATTCGTATCTTGGTCCATTCCATTGATTTCTACCATTTTTGTAAATTTTTGACCTTGGATTTAATTTCCTCTTTTATTTTAAATATGTTACCAAAATATTAGGCATTACAAATATTTACTTGAACCTTTAGACATTTTATCCTTTGAAAAGTCTTATGCATATATGATTCTTCAAACCTTGCTTTTTCTTTGGCTAATTTTTTTTTGGCTAGATAATAAAGGGTTGTACTCAGGTCCCCACCCTTGACAAATTACAACTCTCTTATTTAGATCTTGAGAGTTTACAAATAGATACACCTCTCATATCAATTAAAATGCTATAGTTAGAAACCTACATCATTTTACATAAAATATCTGAATTCTTCATTTTCATTTTCTGGATCTTTTCAAATTTTTGTATGACTACAAATATTCCATAATTCAACATCCTTCTTGACATTTTTCTATAGCATCCTTCACAATACAAAAACTTCAACTCTACTACCTATGCATTGCATCCTAGTAGAGTAATATTTCCAAAACATTGCACTTTCATAGTCTGCTTTACCAAATTTGGATTGCTAGTTTCCTTCCTGAAACACAAGTGCAACCACAAAAATTATAATAAATAGTCTATATAAAAACACATTATTGTTATAAAATAAAGCAGATATTACCAATGGAAAACATTAAATTAATTTTCAATCATTATTTGATTTAGGTAGTTAACATTTTATTGTTAGCTTCAGCTAAACTTACTACTTCCTCTAACCATGGAAAGGAAAATTTAACTTCACGATCCTTAATAAAAACCCATATATTGGCTAGCCTATCTGAACATTTTCTCCTTCCCTTAATGTATGTATAAACCTGATTTCTTCAAACTCTTTAGCAAGAACTTGAATTTCTACAATTACCTCTTATATGTTCCATAGAGCCTTTGTCTTCCTAAAAATTGCATTTATTACTATGAGAGAATCACCTTCCATCCATACTCTATTCCATTTTATTTTTTTGCATATTTTTAACCCTTCTAAAGCCACCCAAGCTTCAACTTCATTATTTATCTTAAATCCACTATTGAAAGCATAATAAGACAAAATATCTCCTCTATTATTTCTAATTATTCCTCCTCTTCCTGTTGGTCTTGGATTTTCTTTAAAATATCTATCCACATTTAATTTAATCCACTTTATATTCTTTGCCTTCTTTTTGCTTCTATTGTACCCAACATCATAATTCCATTTAATGACTTGACTCCATCTACCAAGGCTCTCTCATTCTAGATTAGGGACTGGGTGAGTTGATAAGGTTGGTTTAGACTCCTCTATGGCTAAACATATCTTCCTTTCCATTACCTCTAAACTACTTCTATTCCTTTCTAGACATACAGTTCAAAGTATTGTATCTTTTGATATATCCCATATTGTTTGTAAAGCCTCACTTTTATAACTGTTATGCCATTACTTTAACCAATATTCAATTCTTCTATTCATCACCATGCATTTACCAAATATATTAAGTTCTTCAAAACTTGCTTCATCCCACCATAATAAATAATTTAGGGTCTTGAAGCCATGTAGACTAAAATATAAATGGCTTTGGATGGTCATTATTTAATAGATCCCATATCAAGAGAATGAGTTTTTGATCTAATGTTGTTCATAATAAAATGTCTAAAGGGATTGTATACTATATTTGCAACCATGTATTAGATGAAAATGTTCATTATTTTTGCTATATAAATTTTCCAAATACATATATTATCACATTATATTGAAATATTGAAGGAATAATATCCTAAAGACCATTTAAATTGATAAAGGAAGTAACATCCTCCATGGACTTAGACCATCCACAAGTACCACTCTTCTTTTTAGAAGATAAATAAACTTTGTTAAAGTCTCCCCCAAGAATTAATATGTCATAATTTTGAATTGTAGTTGAATTTGACATAAATAAAATGAGGTCCTTCTTACATCCATCATAAAGAGTAATTTTAGTTGGAGCACATGTATATATAGCTCCAACTTTGATATTTTCATCTTTTCTATAGAAAATATCAACTCATTTCAATTACTTGTTGCTTCTAGTAATTTTTCATCCTATTTATGTTTGTTCCATATTGTTCCAATACCTCTTGAAGATTCTATAGCAAAAACTACTAGATAATTCCCCATATTCTAAATATTTTGAATGCATCCTTCAATTCCTCGTTACGTATGTTTATTTCTTGTATTTAATTAACTCAAAAGTATAACAAGTTATTAATTCCATTACAACTTTGTTTAAGGTGTCTTATTTATACCCCTAATATTCCAAGGCATATTAATTATTTTTATTCATATTTCTTGGATTAACCTCACTTCATGTTAACACTTGTGATATCTATTTTAGGTTTTCTAATATCCCTATAAGTTTCATTTTTACTTTGATCTTGCTTAGAGGTCCTTCCTCTTATTTTTCCATTACCACCAACACTTTGTCCTCATCAATATCTTCTATTTTTCTAGACTATTCATTGTTTTGAAACTTTATTTTATTAACATAAATCATTCACCATATGCTGAAATGACAAATCACACATCCACAAATAATTATCCATAGTAACAATCCACACAATCAGATCAAGATAGATAATACCCTTAAGGTAGGGAAACACCAATAACACTTAAGGAAGGAATAACTCTACAAGATCTCCCAATATGAGAGGCTACTCTATGGGCAAAGAGAATAACAATAGAATAACTTTTTTGGTCAGTTAAATTAAATTAAAAATGGGTTTTTATCAAGGATCTCAAAACCTGATTACAAAAAGTCAAAAGACTAAAAGCAAGGCCCCAAGGCCAAATAAAAGGACACCAAAATCCAGAGGAAATACATAAATAATGCCTTTCAGGGCATGCTAAGGACAACCTTACAAGAAAGGCTAGAGGATAGCCTTAAAGGACAATATTATTTTTTTGAATCTTTACATTGAAGTCTAGGACAACACCATCCCGCCTAGAATAGCCCAAAAACACACATTCAAAAGGACCCCCTTTCTTGGTGATTTCAGTGGCGTAAAAGGTTAAAATGATTGTGGCATGGTGGTTATAGAGGCGGACTGTGCAAAGATCTATGTGGTGGCTTCTAGGGAGGACAGCGCAGAATACTGTGGAGGCCATAAAAGCTGGACAGCCTGCTCGGATTCATGGCGGCTACCGATTCCACCATGTAAATTCAAAAAAAAAAAAAAAGGACCATCCAAGAAGCACGTGGTAAGGAAATTTAAAAAGCCAATACCGCCCAAAAAATTTGAAACAAGGCTATCCTTGTGCATCCTCAGGCGGGAATTTTTGTGTTTCCCGCTTTAAGTTCAAATTTGAATTTTTCAAAAATACTTGATATGAATGTTGATTAATACAATGATAATATCCCTTCTTTATATACCCATATTCTAATTCTACTTTGGGGAGTCGACTATTAAACCCTCATCACACTCATTATTATAAATAATATAATAATATTATCAACCTTGGCTTATGTGTAGTCCATGCCAACTATCCATGATATCCTTATACAATATAATAGTGTATCCCCAAACACTTATCTCAAGGTATGATAGCATTCCATCCACCTTACAAATGTGTTATCCTCAAAACATGAGAAGAAACTAAATAATGTGATCTTCTTGTTAGCTTTTAATGAGTATATGATATAGGAAATGCAACCACAAGATGTAAGATAAGCAATATATGATATCTATATGATAATGACACTATAATATGCAAGAAAATAAAGAGATAAACTTTTGCAATAACTCAAAAATATACCATTAATGAAAGCTCATGAAAATAGTATAATGCAGTATAATAGAGGACATGAACACTCCATAAACTATTTTTTTAAAAGAACTACATTGTACTCCTCTACCAATCTATACTATGCACTCTCTATATTCTCTCCTCACATCTCACTCACTGTAAGGCCTATATATAGGAAGATAAGTTCCTTGGCTCTCACTCTACCTTTGACTCTATCCTATGACTCATGTACATGTGGACTACATGCACATTCTAACACTTGTGCATTTATTACATGTTGAAGTAACTACCCAAACTTTAGTCTAAACTCCTACTCTAGTAATGTACCAAAGGTGGTACAGTGATATGTACCAAATAATGTAATATATTCTCTAACACCCCCCTGTATTACATTATTTGGGTATTGAGGACTTTAGTCTTCAATATGGATCTTTATCTAGATCTTTTTCTTCTTCTTCTACTTATGTCTTCATGTTGTCTCTTCTTGTTATTTTCATTTCATTTCATTTTGTTCTTTCAGGGTATTTGAAAGAGTCTTTAACCTTGTAGTCTTCTAGGTATCCTTGATAAACTAGTGATCTTATAATCTTGCAAGTCATAAGAGGATCATCACTTCTTCCATTTCTATTCCTTGGATTTCTGTATGGCCTATTACCTTCATCTTCAAAAATATCAAGCTTAAACTCATTGTTAGTGGATGCTTCTGAAATAATAACTTGGAGGAAATAATCTAATCTAAATATTAGTCTCTCCTCAAATTTTTTATAGTACTTGTCTTTGTAGTAACAGGAGTAATATGAATGAGATTTTCCTCCATAATATTTATAGGGATGTAAACTCCAGCAATTTACCTTCTCATGACCAAATTTGCTGCAATATGAGCATAGTAAAAGTATCACAACTCCTTTGTTGTTTTTTTAGGAATATCATGTTTATATATTTCCTTGATGAAATAGTTAAACCATGTGTGTACAATTGAAGTTATTCCATATTTACATCTTTCATAAATTTTTATGAGGTTTTTTTCATCAATATGTTTTTCTACCTTTTGAATATGATCTTCAATATCTTCATTAGTATAATTATCATCAACTCCTTTTACTATCTTACTAGAAGATGTTCCTGAAGAATCTACTTTCACCAAACTATTAGTTTGTGAGTTTTCAAAAATATTTTTAAATTCCTTTGATTCTTCTCTTCCATTTGCATCTTCCTTATTATCCATTGAATTCTCATCAATCATGCTTTTATTCCATATGGGTATTTTCCTTGCTTCTTTTATAATTATATTATTTAATGTATTCTTTGGAGTGGGCATCCTTATAGCTCCCTAGTTTAGAGTATGTGAACTATTTTGATAAAACCTTTCTATGGCTTAGGTTTTGTAGGATCTTTATGTCTCCCTAGTGATTATAATATACTCTAATATTGGTAAAGTGCTTTAAAAAGTAATAGTTCACCTTTTGAGTTGATTTTATAATGTTTTTGGGAATGATAATAATCAACTCCTATTCACCTTATTTCTCCTATTGATATATGCACTTATCAATTTGATGGAGTTCTATATGGTTGGATTTCTTTTATCTATTTAATGTGACTATGAGATAAGTATAAGCAATTAATTCCAACTCCTTTTAAGCAAATAATGGTTTTGCTTCTCTAACCTAACTTTAATAGATCTATTTTCTAAATTCCAATTGACTAAGGTTTTGATGTAGTATTCCTTATAACTCCCTAATTTGTAAATTTAGAAGATAATAATATTTTCAAACTAATATTTCAATTATCCAATGTTGAAAACCTTATATCTCCTACTATGAATATTTAAAAATATTATAATATATATGTACTTCAACTACTGTACCTTGAAATATCACTTGAATATGTAAACTTGCTTTATAATTCACTAATGCTTGCTTAATTCTTATTGCTCCAATGTAGTAGTAAATTTAATCTTATATGGTTTATCTTATAACTCCTTTTAACATTAATAAAAGCAAGTAATTAATTTTCTATTACCTTTATAATTCTACACGTGATATACCTCTATCTTCGCTCCTCCAACGGATCCTTCGGGTGTTGTATTTGTTGAACGATGGTGAGCATTCAATGCTCCTATTTTAATGGATGTTTTATCAAAGTCTTCTCCTCCTTTAATAGGTTTTGACCTCCCTATGTATAAGCGCTTCGATGCTGAATTTGCATGCTTGATTATTCACCTCTATGTGGTGCACCTTTCAACTCTACCTATTAATAGTCTTACATCCCTTCTTGGGATCCACTATGCTTGGCATATTACTATGCCTTCTTGATGTTGTTGCCACTTGGTGCAATCATTACTCAAGCGTGTAGGTGGTGAATAGACGTTATGGTTTCTACGAGCATTATTTTGTGAGCCTTCAATGCTCTTCCTTAGACCAAAATGATTATTATACCCTTAACCATTGAAATATACCTTTTAACACTTCCAAGATGAGCATTACTTTATTCTAATAATTCTCTCTCCTTGCATAGGCGTTAGAAATAATATGAGGCACCTTCTATTATTGTGCCAAGTGGCACAAGATACCTTGGCTAGTGATGGCAAGTGGTGCTCCTCCTTCTTGCATGTAGAGATGCCTTCAACATCTCTTTAACCCTTATTACTTCTTGCCAATGGGTGCAAGTTGTTCTATCATTGCTTCAACACTTTCTCCTTCTTACCAACGAGTGTAAGTTGTTCTATCTCAAGGTTGGATCCAACTATGACAATTCTAGAGTGTCTCAATGGAGGTTTTATGGTGCTCTAATTGTGGATTTAGGTGCTTCCTCTCAATGGGTGATTATTGCAAGATGTACCTTGGGTATTGCACCTTTGCTTGTACCTTATCCTTGTATTCTTTTAATATGTTTTTCTTAGCGCTATCTTTGTAGTGTGAAATGGATGATAACTTACGTAGATAGATGATAGCCTCTTCATATAGATAGTTTGTGCTACGTGGATACCTTGTGCTATGCAATCAATGATAGTTCCTTTACATGGATGCCTTGTGTTGTAGGTTTATGCTATCATAGGCATTAGATGTTGTCACAAATATGGTGTCTTTAGATACCTTGAAACCCAACTATGTGAGCCCTTCATTGGCTCTTTTCCCTTGCTTGAAGTTTTCTCCTCAAACTTTGATAATGGATCGCTCGAAGACTATACCTATGCTACTGGTTGTAGTATCTTTAAGACACTCTTGTTGTTGTCCTTATTTTCTGATTTTGAAAGGATAATATCGGTGCCAATGTAATGCAAATACTTTTGCAATAGATAGGACTAAGTCCCTTAATTTGCATCAAAGTTATATGTCTCCTCAAGTCTTCTTGATGAAGCTTTCCTTACTTCTTAGATATGATAACTTTTTGCTCTAATCCTTGAGAGAAAATAATAATGTATTGTTGTCTTCCTTACTAGACAACACTAACCTCTAACTCCTTTACTTGGATAACTTAGCAACAATGAATCCAAGCTCTTAATCATGCAACTTAACTTTGCACTAATTTTCACTTCAACTAAAATACTTAGTGCACCTTTAATAATATTTAAGAAAGATCAATATAGTGCAATAGCAATCTCTCCTTATTACTCCTGTAAATGAACTCTTAATGCACTATAATCTATGCTTTAGAATGTAGTCTTCTTTACTTCAACTTAGACAATAGGAAGATGATATTTTTATTTTGTTTGAAATATATCTAACTCCTATTTTAATGTGTAGGTATTAACCTTAAAATAAACTATCTTATGCACTCCCTTGAAGACTCTAATATGTAATCTTCTCCTTGCAACTTTTAACTCTAATATGGTGCTTAACGAATCTTAATAACGAACCAAAAAATCTAAAGCTCAACTAATGAACCTTTTGCACCAAAGTTGCTTACCTTAATTAACTTTGTAGATGAAGGATTGCAAGGTTATTAGATTCACCTTATTGTTGTATTTTACTAGATGAAATTGTAACTATTCTTTTTTGTCCAAAATAACTTCTCAACACACCAATTTGTAGCTTTTTATCTCCTTATATCTTGTTGCCTAATGTAGTTTTGTGGCTTCAACTCTCCTTCAATATGTATCCTAGAAATTTAAAACTTAGCAGCTATTGATACTGCCTAAGTTGATACTTTATTACTATCCTTAAATATAAA
Organism: Wollemia nobilis; assembly: GCA_028583015.1. Classification (NCBI taxonomy): domain Eukaryota; kingdom Viridiplantae; phylum Streptophyta; class Pinopsida; order Araucariales; family Araucariaceae; genus Wollemia; species Wollemia nobilis. Next base: position 211,587 of record JAQPPZ010002347.1, read on the forward strand.
AAAATTTATATTGCAAAGTAGTCAATTTCTCCATTGAAATGCTATCCTTGAATCTCAAAAATTTGGTAGGATACTCCTTTAAAGGCCTTCTCTGAATTGCCTTAAATGAGGCTCACCAAGTCTTATCCTTATTTCTCCTTGATATATCTTCTCTAGGGTATTCACTCTTGCAAATTATTTGGTCTTTCTCAATGAAACCTTTTCTTAAATATTCTACTGTGGAACTTTGGCAATGAGATATCCCTCTTTAATATCTGAAATCCATTACTTTAGAAATAGGACTTTTGCTAGTCCTTCTCTATATTCAAGCTTCTAAATATAGAATTTCTTCAATGGACCTTATTTGGGTCTCTTCAACTTCTTCAGGGTGAAGTCTTCAATCTTCAATGGAGATCACCAATCTCCTATATTCACCAAGACTCTTTTCTGGAGTCTCTTCTCCCTTGAATTTGCAATAAGCCTCCTATGGCCTTTTCTTCACTTTTGCAATCTATAGGTATGTAATATCTAGCAATAGGGCATTTTTCTTGAGGCCTTCAAATATTTGGCCTTCCTCTTATTGCTTCTAGTTTTGGATTGATTCCAAAGAATATATTCTTCCTAACTCTTTTGTAGGAAGATTTCCAACTTTATTTGAATCTCATTTTTTTTGCAACAAAGTATTAGGACTGTAATGGAAGAAACTCTAAATCTAGATATAAACAATCTTCACTAATTTATTTTTCAATCTAGTGGAATTAATACGGAGTCCTAGTCTTCACGATTTTTTCTGCAACCATGTGGAAAGAGTCTAGCCAAATGCAATCTCAAAAATTCTAACAATGAGATTTCTAGATTACTCTTAATCTCACTTGTGGCTCTTCCTATTTCCTATCGATCTACCGTGTGCTCTGATACCACTGTTATATTTTTATGATTATATGATATAGGAAATGCAACCACAAGATGTAAGATAATCAACCTATAATATCTTTATGATAATGACACTATAATATACAAGAAAATAAAGAGATAAACTTTTGCAATAACTCAAAAATATATCATTAATGAAAGCTCACAAAAATAGTACAATGCAATATAATGGAGGACATGAACACTCCATAAATTATTTTTAAAGGAACTACATTGTACTCCTCTACCAATTTATATTATGGGCTCTCTATATTCTCTCCTCACTTTTCACTCACTATAAGTCCTATATATAGGAATATAAGTTCCTTGGCCCTCACTCTACCTTTGAATCTATCCTATGACTCATGTACATATGGACTACATGCACATTTACATCATTGCACATTCTAACACTTGTGCATTTATTACATGTTGAAGTAACTACCCAAAATTTACTCTAAAGTAAACTCCTACTCTAGCAATGTACCAAAGGTGGTACATTGATATGTACCAAATAATGTAATATATTCTCTAACACTTCTATGAAATATTGGCAATTATTACCAATCTTGATCATCCATCCATCTAAGTAAAATCTTGATTGGTGGTGGTCTTTGATGATGCCAAGCTACCATTGTGTCACTTGAATATCCATAACTACTCTATTGGCTTCATGATTATATTACTCTACTCTAATATTCTAAATGATTGGCCCTATTATTCCATGATGTTGTTGCACCACTCTAAATTCTAGAATTGTTGTGCTTTTCCTACAAAACATTTCCCTATTTGATGCCTTTATGACTCCATCCAAATATATAATAATATGTATACCCTAATCCATGCCTCCAAGGTTGTTTTTGCTTATGGTGGTATGGGTGGAGATATATTTTAACCTTAACCTAGCATTTTATTTCCTTTCATTATTTAGCATTGTGTTTCAATGTTTTAAATTCTTCCTCAAACTCTTCTCTCATGTGACTTTATTTTGGTGCACCTATATGTTCTTATAGTAGAGCTTCCTTGGATTTTATTTTTTCTTCTTATTGGAACTCTCTTATTGTCTCTGTTGTAGACTCTACTTTGGATTCCTCCACTAGTTCCTTAACTTGTTCCCTTGCCATAACTACTTGTTTCTTCTTGGGTCCTTGCTTCTTAAGTTGAGAAATATCATGTAGTGTTATCTTATTTTTTTGTACCATAAATTCATGAACTTTTTTTCACATTAATGTTAACAATACCCAAAGAATCCAACCAAGGATAACCCAGAATAATATCCACAACATTCATCTCAATATCATAAAAAAATGAATGTAAAACATATGTATCTACGGTGATTTTCAAATCTTCAAAATAATAAACATTCACACCCCAAATTTATGTCTTTAATTTATGTTGCTTGAACCTAAAACTTTTTAGCTAAAGCAATATTAATGAATTTTCACCTATAGCTAGGATTTTTGAAAATGATAACCTTTTCCCTATAAATGCAACCATGAATCTGCAAAATAGAATTTTTAGATTTAAACAAATCCTTCTAACCACTATTTAGCCTATCTAAATGTAAAACATATTCATCCATGGTGATTTTCAAATTTCCAAAAATATGAACATTCACATCCACAATATTTATATCTTTAATTTTTTTCTTGAACTTGTACCTCTTAGCCAAAACAATACTAATGAAATTATACCTACTACTAGGACTTATGAAAATAATAACCTTTTCCTCTAAATGCATACATGAACCTATAAAATAGAATTTTTATATTTAAAAAAATTCTTCTAACCAGTGTTTGGCCTATTTGACACCAAGGGTGTGGCTTTCTCATCCTGCACATCATCATCTATATTTTTTCCTTCCATAATTTCTTTGAAATATGCTAGCTTTTTTTATATCTTTTTTTAGATCTTATTTATTTATTCGACATAGCCTTTGAGTGCATCCTTCAAACTATTTATCTTTTTATATGGGTCCTAATGACTTAATGATGCATGCTCTATTTCTCCCCAAGTGCACTCATTATTCTTTTTAGTCATAAAACATAACAACCATATTATATTTTGAAATATTGGTGGAAGGGATTTTGAAAGGGACACCAAACCTTTTACATAGCGAAGAAACCAAAATATGAGATACCAAGGGACATCAAATATGCCCACAGTAGAGATGCTCTCTCAAAAATATAATAGTCAAAAAACACAAAACCATGCCCAAGGTCAAGAATAGAGAGGATATCCAACAAAAATAGGGTAACCCTATAACCAAATAAAAAGAAATAATGACCAATAGATAAAAAGAGATAGGGTCCATGCATTGTGATGGCACCAGCATTCACTCTTTATTGCCTTAGACAAGATATAGAGTATAGTTTTTTTGCTCACCATCGACATTGAAATTGAAATCTTCCAAAATGATCTTCGCTTGTTGAGAGAGGGTGGAAGTCATTCTAGTCATTCTAGATAAATATTTTAGCACATCATCAAGTTCCTAAATATGGGTATTGTTGGTGATAAAAGGAACGTAGATTTTCTTGAGGGATTTGGATGGGTCACTCTAAAGAGAAGCTTTAAGTGTCGAGGACCTAGCAAAGGAATCCTCTCTCTTGGTGTGCTTTGGAGGAGGTGGAAAGTCCTCGAAAGGATCATAATAGTTGTCAATGATGATGGAAGAATTACCTTTCCCAATGAGCACCTTAGCTCTAGAGGAGTGGCATCGAGGTTCAAACTTCACAAATATGGGTCCTTCTTTGGCAAAAGTGTCAAAAGCAAGCATACGATTAGCATTGGTAAGAGGAGGCGACTAGGAATTCTCTTTGAGGGTACCACTCTAAGTGTTACCACCCAGGGCAGTGACGAATGGGATGCCAAAGCAAAAGTACTAGCAATGAGGGGTGTAATCCTTTGAGAGTTTATCATGACCATGTGCTTAAATAGGATTAGGTGAAGGTCTTGGCAGACAGGATAGGAGGACAAACCCTTTTGAACATTGAGGACTGATATTTCTATGGATCTGAAGATATACTCTAAGATTTTAAAGGACTTAATTTCTTCTGGGAAGTGGTTATCTAAGGCTAAATGAAAGCTCCTCATAATATATTTAGGTCTATCAAGAGTAAAATATTGAATAACAATGATAATTACTTTATCGGGGATTGGGTAGGGACTCTCAGATAATACCTCTCTTGTCTCAGCCTAAGCTCTCCTCTTTATCCCTAAATTGGTTTAACTTCGTCACCATTGAGTGCTTCTCATGCAATATGATTTCTCCATCATCAAGCAGCCCAATAATATCTGCAAGAAGGCCACTAGTGATCTAAACTCTAAGACCTTTGATCATCACTTTACCCTCATTCCATGAGCGGGTGAGATTCATCGATAGGTCCATATCATTCCTACTGAATTTTTATAGAAAAGGTACGAGCCTGTAGTCAGCAAAGATATCCTCAATCAGAGTGTCGAGCTAGAGGATCTTTGATTCAAACCTGTAGTCATGTTCGGCAATAGCAAAAATAGGGATCACAAAAAGGATAGCTTGATGAAACAAAGAAGGATACAAACGACCAGAACATAAACAAAAATGACTAACATAGAGCCTAAAAATGAGAGAGATCCATGAGATAGAAACCATGAACTGATGGCCAATGGATATGCGAGAGTTAAAATTTAAGGAGGTGGTAAGGTGTCGCACAAAGGCAAAACTGGTAGACCAATAATGCCATTCCAATAAATCATGAATATCGTGCCACTTAGGTTGACGAGTATCTAGGGCATGTTGGAAAATCTTCATTGGGTAATCCATAATCATTGAAAAAGTAGGGATAATACCAATAAGAGATTTTTGGAAGACAAGTATGGGCATTAGAATTTGCACAGTCAAGCATGACTTGAGAAAAATATAAAGGGTCCAGGTATCATTAATCTTCAATTGGATAAAAGGACACACATGATGGCAACAATTATCTTTATGAGGAGATGTGGTGATGATGAGGAACTGCCAGCACATGTGGATCAAAAGACGATGAAGACACAAGTTAGGGATGCAAAGAGAAAGAGGAATCTATGAGACTCCAACATCACCTAGGTGGAGGTGGCTTAAAAATCCAAGTTTTAGGGTAAAATAGCTTTTCATCACCTCCCAGAGAAATTTGAACATAATGTTGCTTATGTCAGGATTAAGATTAAGGTCTGGCATATGGCTAGAAATTACGGGTCTTCTTATAAAATTGCACTTTTCAATGCAAAACTAGACACAAAAAGACTCCGCCATCTCACTCATGAGCTTGTGCTTGCCAAAAACCATAGAAAATGGAAGGTTCCCACGATTTTAAATTTTAGATCACCATGCACCACCTCACTTTTGAGCTTTTGCTTGTTATTGTTCCGTGGAAAGAGAAAATTCCTACAATTTGGAGTTTCATACCACTAACCTCCACGTTGCCAAGAAATTTGACATTCCCAAACAAATTGGAATCTCGATACCGATTGTGGGTCATAGTCACTTTAATCATATTATTAAAATATTTGGAATTAATAGCTTTGTGACAACATCTGGAATCAGTGCGTAGGCCTAAAGTCTTGAAATTCAAACTAGCACCAAGGAAAACTAAGGTTATAAAACAAGGGAAAAACATTGGGTAAGGTATTGGAGGATTTTACTGCACCAAATGGTGATGGTGTCCTCGGATAGGCCTAAATTGACTAACACATTAGTGACATGGTTTCCCTCCTGATAAACATGTTGGATAGAGAAATTGTTAAGTTTTCAAAGAGAAATTTTAGATTTTCCAATGATATTCTAGATGCTCTAGGAGGGATATTGTTCACCTTTTAAGCACTTTATTATATCTATATAATCCCCTTTGATGATGATGTTGTTAGTGGGAAGATCATCAATGAGAGCAAGACCTTGAAAAAGAGCCCTGGCATTAGCAAAATTGTTGGTTTAGGTACCTATGTCCTCAGCATAAGCCAACATAATACAACCATGACAACCTTTGAAAACTCTACTAGCACCTACCCTCTCAGGATTCTCTTTTGTAGTTAAATTGAGATCTGTTAAGAGGGAGAGCGAAGGGGACCCTATCGAAAAACCAAAGGATCTAGAAATATTAGACTTGAAGGGAGGTTCAAAAGAATTAGTTTGGGGAATGAGAAGGACATTCTCTTTCTAGATTCCTTTTCTAAAAATATGTTAAGGTGAAATTTCTAATAAGGATCATCAAAATATGGAGATGTAGAATTTGTCCACCATTCTCTAGCATCAATATCATCACTCCATAAGACTTTTGGAGTGCCATGAGTTCACATTCACAAAAATGATAATGCAAACTAGGGTTTTACAAAAATATATATCTCCCTACTAAATTTAAGCTAAAATTCCACATAAGACCCAACAAAATTCTTCTTCAAATACAAATATAGATAACTTGCTTACCCCCATTTAAAGACATGTCAAATTTTATTTTTATAGAAAAAACATGATTTGGAAAAATGTCATTGTTCCTATTCTAGATGGTTGACTTTACAAGGTTGTATCTCCTTTAATAATAATATTCCTTAATATGACCACTTAATTTTAAGCTCTTTAAATTTTGAATAAAACAACACAAGAGTCATCTAAATTGGACAAATTTGCACAAAGATATAGCTCTTGAAAAATGAGAATTTTTTAATTGCCAAAATTCTACAATCCATATAAACAATTTTCACTTTACTATAATCATTGCTTGGATGCCACTTGTTATGAAATGTTATTTAATTAGCATTAATCATTTCTCATATACTAAAATAACAAATCATACATCCACAAATAATTATCCATAGTAAAATAATCCACACAATGAGGTAGAGATACATAATACCCTCAAGGTAAGGCAACACAAATAATACTTCTTAAGGAAGGAATAACTCCACAAGATCTCCCAAGATGAGAGGCCACTTTGTAGGTAAAGAGGATTACAAGAGAATATTTGATATGAATGATGATTATTACAATGACAATTTCACTTCTTTATATACCTATCTTCTAATTATACTCTGGGAATCCAACTACTAAACCCTCATCCCACTGATTATAATATAGTATAATAATATAACTAGCCTTGGGTTATGTATGGTCCATTCCAATTATCCATAATATCCTTATACAATATAGTATCATATCTCCAAATACCTATCTATAGGTACCATATCATTCATAATGCAACTTATCATCTATATGTTTACACTACCTTCAAAAACATGAAGTGCAGGGAATAGCCTCAAAGTACTTTGTTCTTTATGTTTCTTTATAAACCCTAAAGTACAAGGACCATCCTCCATAGTAATTTTTTTTAAGTTACCCTAAAAACCCTAAATTTTCATGGATATCCTACATATTGTTTTATTTGTTATGCTACCATTTAAACTCTAAAGTATAAGTAATAAAATCTATACTACTATCATTTTTTACTACAAGGAGATGATTTTCCACTACTTGAGAAAATTAAATATTTAATTAGATTGAACTTGATTTTTTCATCTTTTTTTGTTTTAAAATTTGCCTCCACATCTTCCTTTCGCCTCTAATTCCTTTTAAATTTGAACTTGCACATTATAGTTTCTAATTTTTTACATCCTTCTTAGTTTCTTCTAATGATTGCTTTTAAGAAAAATGTGATTGCTTTATCCGTGCAACAAGGCAAAGGGGTTTTGTTTGCTAACTTTTTGGAGTGGAAATTTTTTCTCTAAGTGATATTCTATTATAATATGATCTCCTTACTTCATCTTGAAGTTTATTTCATTGTAAAACAAAATAATATTTTTTTAATCATTTCAATTTATAATATTTTTTACTTGTATCCAATCTCATAACATTTGTAGCATTAAAATGCAATTTTTTCTTCTTCTTTTTTAAAGCAAAAAACCCCTTGGGGGCCGCCTTGGTCTGAGAGACCACGACCAAGAGGTTCTACACCGTCAAAGTCACCCGAGAGTCACGCCCGGCCTTTCCCACACCAATATTATCAATTGGATTTTGGGTACCCAATTCAACTTTTTGGTAAGGTGGAGATTCGAACCTGAGACCTCCCTTGGAGGATTTCCCTCTCCTCTCCAACTCACCTACAACACCTGAGTATGCAATATTTTCATATTTTACTTATTGATCCTATTCTCTTGAATTATATTTAATATTAATAAAACTTGACAAAGGTTTTGAAATATCCATGGTAAAACACATCCAAGTATACACAACATGTTTTTGCTTCTTAGTAGTTGGTGCCTCCTAGATGAACTCCTCTAGAGTATTACCAATATTATTCAAAACCTCCTTATTGATAAGATCATATGGAATGAGCATACATTGGAAATATATTTAAAACCATAGTTTGGTCAAATTAGCATAAAGAGGATGGAGAGATCAAGACAAGAAGTAGTGCCAGGTTTGACAGGATCGACAGGCAAGCAAAATGGACAACAGGAAGAAGATGTTGGGATCAATGATGGAGATTGTGATATGAGTAAGAAAAAACCTTTTGACCTAGGTGCTCAATCTTGGGTTAATATTTTGAAAGGTAAGTAAAAAATCTCAAATAGGGGCTTCAAGCTGCAACCATTGAATGGAGAACTACAAATCCTAGATGATTTGGTAGACTTGGCAGTTGAACAAGCAAAGATGTCTCTCATTGGGAAATTCATTGGAGTTTGACAAGGGTTGGAAGATATTAGGAAATGTGTAGCACAAAAATGGAAACCCCTAGGTCATATGGACATTGTGGCCTTACCACGAGGGTTTTTTTGGTTCAAATTAAACTGTTTAATGGACTATGATAGAATTCTCCAAGGAGGCCCATGGTTCTATGGGAGAAGAGGGTTTTTTCTTCAAAAATGAAGCCCTAATTTTAACACCTTTTTGTACAGCATTGATATAGCTCCAATCTGGATTCGTCTCCTTGGGCTCCTGATTCATCTCTGGCATGAGGAGATTTTATCGTGTGGTAATATATATAGGATAATTAATTGCAGTGGATCCAACAACCTTAGCCAGGTCAAGAATGCTTTTTATGAGAATTTTTGTAAATGCAAACTTGAATCAAGAATTACCCAAATCTATAATTTTGATTTCCAATTATGGATCTTGGAACCAAACCATTGAATATGAAAATTTGACAGTTAAGTGGGGGGTTTGTAAAAAGTAAGGACATATTAGTGTTGCATGTAATGCACACAAGAATAATTTTAATGGTAAGCGTAAATGGGTTCAAAATAAAGCTACTCCTCATCAACAAGTTGATATTTCAATGAAAAGTTTTCAGATTGCAAGTTTAGAAGGAAGGACAAAGCAAGTGACAGGATCAAGAGATCAAGAGACATCAAAGGAAGGAGCAATGGAGGATCTTGATAAGGAGGTAAGTGAATTATCCCCAAACCCTAATAAGTTGAATAACAATATTTCCCTATCAAATTAATTCTTGCATATGAATTTTATTGAAGAGATACTAGGTTGTTTTGATACAGAACTAAGGGAAACTCCAATAGGGGGAAAAGAAAAAGAGGGTGAAAAACAATCATTAGATAATGAAATCCAAATAGAAACCAAACAGCTTGATGGAAAGTTGGAGAAAAATATGAGAGAAAATTCAAGAGGTAAATACCAATATGTTTCAACTCAGAGTAGAGTAACCCGAAGTCATTCCAAAGGATCAATGGATATGGGAGGTAAGACAAGACCAGGTAGACCGTCAGTTTTTGTTACTATTCAAATAGAATCTGCCAGGGATGTGGTCGATGGCACTTAGGAAAATTTAAATTTTGGAGGGGGAGGAATATTTCCACCAAAACAAAGAGATGAAAATTTTATCATGGAACATTAGGGACCTTAATGCCCCTTCAAAACATCGTTTGGTGTATGCTCTTAAAAGAGAAAATAATCCATATATTTTTTTGTTACAAGAAACAAAACTAGACCATATTAAAATTGATAGGATTCATAAGGAAATTTGGAAAGAGTCAGTTTGGTAATATAACAAAGTAGTAGGGGCTGTAGGAGGGCTCTTGTGTTTATGGGATAGGAAAAATATTGAGTGCAAGTTAATTGTAAGTACAATATTGTTGATTATAATTTTTTCCACAATATAAAAAATAGGAAAAATTAGATTGTGACTAATGTGTATGCCCCTAATACAACGGTTGGAAGAAGACAGTTATGGTTTGACCTAACTCATATGAGAGAAGCATTTAAGGTACTACCTTGTATTCTAGTAGGAGATTTTGATACTCCTCTAAATCCTTCGAACAAGAGAGGAGGATCTTCAACCCTTTCATAAGGAATGTAAAATTTTAGAGACTTTGTCAATGGTAATGAATTAATGGATGTAGAGCTCAGAAGAATACCTTATACTTGGAGTAATAGAAGCTTAGAAGATCAACTCATTCATATTCTATTATATAGGGTGTTAAAATTTTAGGAGGGGTTGACCATTTTTTGTGATTCCACACTCACTGCAATCCCAAATATTGGGTCAGATCATAACCCAATCATCTAGGAATTTTTAGAAGATGGTAGAAATTACAACAGTCCATTTAGTTTTGAATTAATGTGGTTCAAACATAAGGATTTTGACTCCAAAATTGAGGAATGGTGGCAGAAATATTTCCTAGGATCTAAACTTAATCAAATAGCAGAAAAAAAAAAGATATATCAAGAAAAAGCTTAAGGCGTGGAATAGAGTGGTGTTTAGAAATATTTTTAAAATAAAATCTAAAATAAAATAGCAATTATCAAAATTAGAGATCAAGTTGAATCAAGGGAATCTCACAGAGGAAATTAGACAACAAGAGAAGGAGCTTCTTGCAAAATACCATAATATCTTAGCTAGTGAGGAATTTCATTGGAAACAAAAGTCTAGGATTAGATGGCTAAAGGAAGGGGATCGTAATACAATTTTTTTTCATGTTTCTACCCTCCATCATAGAAGCTACAACAAGATCAAGGAAGTTGTTAAACAAGATGGATCAGTAGTCAATAAGCTTGATGATATTTGAGAGGAGGCAATGAATTTCTTCAAGGATCTCTTAGGAACTCAAGAAGAGGAAGATCTAGAAGCAATGGAAAATTTGCTAAATCATATTCCCCATATCATACATGATGATTTTAATGATTATATTTCTAGCCCTTTCACTAAAGAGGAGATTAGAAAGGTAGTTTTTTATTTGGGAGGTGATAAAGCTCCAGGGCTAGATGGTTTTCCAGCAGCTTTATTTCAGCATTTTTGGAACTTGGTGGGCAAGGATGTGGTGGAAGCTATTCAAGAGGTGCAAGGAACCCATTTTATCCCTATAGATGTCAATTCCACTTTTTATATCTAATCCCCAAATCTACAGGGGCTAGATATTTTACACTGTTTAGACCTATTGGTCATCAAATCCGCACAGGAAAGGACTTTCGGTGGGTTTGCACGCCCTGGACCTGCGACCAACATTGAAAGGCCGAGAGGAAGAGATGCCCCTCGTGCCAATCTCCGGAGAAAGGCCGGCTCCTATACTAATCTACTTTTGGGGTTTGAGATAAGAGTGCAGGAAAGAAATAAAAGGAGTTCGGGTTAGAGAAAGAAATAAAAAAGGATAAGGGTTAGAGATTGATGATTTAAGGTGGGGAAGAACAGGAAGCACGATCACTCACTAATAACTCAAATAGCAACAAAAAACACCAAGAATAGATGAAAGAAACGAAGTGCCGAACTTCCTATGTATCCTCTGGACGGGTTCGCAGGGTTCTCCTCTCTCTCTCGCTGGAATTTAGGGTTCAGAGTAACAACGATTAAGAAGAGGGAATAACAGAAACCTCGATCCACCAGGCAACATAAAAGAAAATGACAAAGCGTTTTTCCTCTCCTATGTATCCTTCAGGGCGAATTTTAGGGTACAGTTCCCAATCGCACATCGGATTCAGGATTCAGAGTCTCAGTATACGAGTGCAAACAGACAAAAGAATTAAGCATAGAAGGCAGCATAAAAGAGAGAAATGGAGCATAAAAATCTTTAGTATTAGACGCAGGACATTAAGTTACAACAGCTTTCTAGCAGAAAGTTCCCCCCTCTTTTACATTGCAAAGCCTGGGTTTTTATAGAGGACCCGACCCTCTGAGTCATTATTACAAAAACGACGGAGTACACCCTCGGGCTCTGAGAAATCGGCTCCTCGTGGCTGCTGCGACTGAGTTTTCAAATCGGTTGCCGAAACTGGCAACTGTGACCGGGTCAACCATGGAAACATTCATTTAATGCGCCGCCCGAGTGTCCCTGGCTTCTGGATGCTGTGCTTGAGTGATCGCTATGCCCGTCGGGTTTTACTCCGAGGACTGTTACGTCCCTTTCGTTTGCCAAGAATGGTCAGCGGACTTATCGGGCAAGAAAGGGGGTACTTATGAGGGGCCTTCGATCACCTTGGGAAGCTGCCCGCCTTGGAACGTGGGCCCGAAAAGTGCTTCGCTACATATCCGCCTCGCCAAAGCCTTGGGCCGAAGTAGATTCTCTTTTGATTTGTTCTTCGCAGAATAATGCTTCGCATAAACTTCTTCGGGGATGATGATTGCCGATCGGGTTCCATCTTTGAAATGGGCCTTTTGTCCTTCGTTGGCGAAACTGCTTCGGCTGGAAAATGTTTCGGCCCGATTCTCTCTCAAAACTGTGGTTCGGGGCATATCCTCCCGAAGCACTCTTGTTTTCGACACATTGTCATTTTGCTTCGGGCGCCACTGCTTCGGGTGAAAACTGGCCGAAGTAGGTGTTGGAAATACTTCGGGCCCGAAGTAGTTTCCTTGCCTTGGCTGATTTGGGTTATGCTCTCCTCCTTCGGCGAAGTCGTTTGGGTACTGCTTCGCAAAACTTCCGCCCGAAGCGGCTTTGAAAATGCTTCGGGTGCGAAGCGTTATCTTTGTATTTTCTTCGACAAAATTACTTCGCAAGGTTTTCGCCCGAAGTGGTGATGAAAAGTGCTTCGGGCCCGAAGCTCTTTTCACATTCTCCTCCTTTTCTCTCGGCGAAGCTGTTTTCCTTGGCCTATTTGGTAGCGAAGCTCTTTCTTCTTCATTTTATAAAGGGGCGATAGGGAGAGTCAAAATTGCTGTAACTTAAAATAAAAGAAAAACTTTCAACAAAGAAATATTATACAAAATTCTACTATTCTTCTACCCCTTGTATAATGTGACAAAAAGTGTCAACATTCTTGGCGGCTCGCGGGGTGACGAGCTCGCCTCGGCAAAAGAACCCTTTAGCCCTGATCCATTGGGCTACGGAGTCACTGGTCTTCCCCAGACCCTGCTTCTGGTCTGTCCCTCTTCTTCTTCTTCTTCTTCTTCTTCTTCTTCTAGCGCGGCTTCTGGCTGAGGCGATGGTTCGAGGCGATCACGGATGCGCTTCATCGTTTTTCGGACATGGGTCCAGGCACTCTTTTGAAATGGTTCTTGATCCTGTAATGCCTTTACCAAAATGCGAAACCGATCAATTTGCCCGATGTCGGCATGTTTGGCCCTGGTGAACAGATCGTCTAGGCAAGCCTTGATCTTACAGTATCTCAAGATGAAATCTGTCACCTGCCCTTCTGTGATTGGTTCTTCCCAGCCATCGATCTCCGAGACATCGTTCTCGAACTGCAGCCAGACTGGCTTGAGGTCATCCTTGCTGAGAAGATTTCCGTCATCGTCCGTGAAACTCGGGAAACCCAAGGAAGAAAGGTCCTAAAAATAATTCATTGAGGCACGCTGCTCATTGTCAAAAATGTCCTGGAGGCTTTTCGCCTTCTGAGCTTTTCGCACCTTGGAGAAGAAGGCGCGAACCGTGGCCTGAGCCGTGGACCAGTCCCCAGCCGTCCGAGTCATCGCAGTGACCTGCAAGTCTTGATATTTTGCATTCTGGACGTCGAAGGCTAGCTTGAGTCGGCTCCGGGCTTTCTGCATGACCTCGTTGATGACTGACCCTCCCTCAGCAATAGCCTGCTGTGCTTCGGTGATGAAGATTAATATTGTGAGAGCACTGGAACATCGAGACCAAAAATTTTTGAGCAAATGGGCACGAATCTCCTTAATTCTGCTCCTGTCAAACAGCGTTAGATCCTCCTTTGCATACGTCTGGGCTTGCATTTGTGCAATTCTGCCCTCCAGCTCCTTGGCCTTTAGATCACTCTCGGTCTGCTTCTGCGCTTGGCTTTCGGCTGTAGACTGGAGCTGTTGAACCTGCTGCTTTAGGTCGAACGTCTCCTTCTTCATGGCCTTGCACTGCTCCTCGGCCTCTGCCAACTTGGAGCGGACCCTTGCCAAATCTTCCTCCAACTTAACATTGGCGGCCTCGGCCTCAATCCTGCGCTGGTTGGCGATAACTGCATGAGCCCTAAAGGTCTCAATTCGGACATGCATGGATGCCGACTCATTATCAACATTCAGGTGTTCCAGGTCCTTAGGTGTCTCTTGGTAATCGTAGTCTGCTGGAGTCATTTCATCCAGAGGCTTTTGCACCTTGGGGACCTTCTTGATTTTATGCACCTTTCCAGCTTCTAGATAAAAAATAGTGCATTTTTCAACTGACGCTGTCGCGCGCCCTCGTCTTTTCCTTGCCTCCCTTAGTATTTGCTCAGTGTTTTGCCGTGCTTGGAATAGCTTCTCGACAAGGGGGCGGTCCTTAATTAAGGACATTTCTGATTTAGACAAGGCTAGATCTCCAGCCAAGGGAGTAAACAAATATAAAGAATGTGTGGGGGATGCCTCACCAGAAGGCTCGACGACAGACGTGGTGGGACTCGGCGTTGAAGTGGGATCAATGGTCTTACCCTTGTCATGATCATGGGATGAGGCCGGACCGGCGGTAGGTGACGTGTGATGGGGTGATGGGCTATGCAAGGGAGACTGGTGAGAACTCTCAGCTGGGGTTTCGATAAAACTGTGTGAGGCTAGGGCAAGGGGTGGAGAATGCGTACCTGCGTGCCCTCCTGGCATTGTGGCAGTGGTGACTTTTGGTGCAGCCGCATCTTGTTCTTTCTCGGTTTCGGCACTTGGCAGGGCTGCGACCTCGACACTTGCTTTGGATGGGTCTGATACCAGTCGCCCAGTGGAGGGGCTTACAAGTCCTGTGCGAGGTCGCTTTGGGTGCTTTGTGGGTGCCAGGGTCTGCTCTTGCTTTTTCCTTTTCCTCCTTACCAGCGGTTGCTCTGACCCTTCAGTGCTCGAGTCGTGGCCTCCTATAGGCCCCTGCGGTGATCTTGGAGGTGTAGCTTGGGCCTTTTCCTTTCCCAAAGTAGTGTCATCTCTTTCTGGACTTTCGCCCGAGCCTGGGATAGCTGGAGGGATGAGGGCGGCGAAGGAAGAAGGCTTCCACTTTCCAGCGTTGGCTTCATAAATTTTTGCGAAGTCCTTGTCCATTGCCAAGAATCCATAAGAGTTCGTTTTCTGTCGGTGGACCCTCATTATCCACCATTCTCTCAGTTTAGCCGCGTCCCAATCCTTTACTCCCTCCTTCAAGTCATCTTTCGCTTTCTTCCGGAAGGTGGAGTTGGGGCTCGGGAGTGAATGCCGATTTGGGTCATATGCGACCTCCATTGGGTAGAATTCGTGCCAGGGAGGTAAGGCTTCCATCCTCTCCAGATGCCATTCCAGATCCTTTCCCCGAGGATTATTCCTTTGTTTCACAATTTTTGGATAGGGGCAAACATGGAAGCTCTTGACCCGTATATGGTCCCTCATCACTCCCAAAGGATCATAAAGCCATTGCTGGGGAATTTGGAGAAGGCCGAACTTGGCAAGCTTCTCTTCCAAGAAGACGTTCTGATTCAGGGCGAACACTTCGACAACTCCTATCCTGAGAGGGAAGTCACAAGTGTGGGCCCATTTTCGACCCTTGCCATAGATGGCATTGGTTGCATCGCTCTGCCTAGCGACTTCCAACGTGAATTGATACTCAGAGGGGTAAACTGGCAGTAGGAAGGGCTTCCCTATGAAGCCGAAGATGCGAATCACCAGCCCCTACGTTAGTCAAAAAATGTCTCCCCTCTTCTCATGGACTACCTTGTTTCTCAAGCCGAGGGGGACTCGCGGGGAGGATCCCGCTAACATGCGCATGGCGGGTCCCAAGAATTGCTGATTGAAGGAATAGTAGGACTCTGATCTCAACAGTAGGGGAGTCCACTGATATACGGGCAAAGGACTTCCATCCTTGCCACTTGCCGTAATGGCAACATGAGGAAAACTATTATGTACATGAAAGAAAAGTAACCAAACAAGAAAGGAGCAGGGCGCGAAGTGCTGGCTGGTCCCAGCATTCTTCATGCTGGTGAGTTGCGCATGCAAGCCCCTGGCCACCCATTCTGCCCAGTCTACGAAGACTGGGTTGGAACCGGGTCTCGAATTATCGGGGGCATTGAACTCCCCTCTGGAAATGCATTCGGCCAGGGACACCTGCCAGGGATATACCGAAGCGTCGGTAGATAGTCCTGCCACCCATGCAATGATGGAGAAGAGGTCGACATTCTTAAAAGCCTCCAAGGGAAGGGGCATTTGGGGCAGTCTGCCCGAAGGAAGCCCGCTTTTGAGGCTCTGCTACAAAAAATTGATCATGTAGCCAGCAGACGTGAACCTCTGCGTTTGTTCGCTCAAAACAATGTTGCGAACTATACATCCTTCGGGTGGGCCCTGTTGGGGCGCAAAAGCTGCCTGTACATCTTCTTTCAAAATTGAAAATAACTTTTGGCCAGATGCGTCCAACACCTGTCTGGTGGCGGGCTGGTAATTCTGCGCGATGGCATTGACCAGCTCAGGGCAATGGTGTGTGGGGGGCACCAGATACCAGTATATCTGGGAGTAGTATGTGGCAGCTTTTTTACTTTCCGTCGGGAGCTTGCTTATCATGAGCTCAATGGTGCTCCTGAGCTCAGCTACGCTCTTCGACAACTCCGTATCCCTGATTCTTTCCCACCTGTCGACTGGTGGTTCTAGGGGTTGCTCATCTTCGAAATCCCCCTTTTCTTCCATGACACGCTTATCTGGGCGGAGGCCCGAATCAACGGGCCTTGGCTTCGGCCTTTTTCCATGGCCTTTTACCTTTGGTTTCTCGGAGGCCACTACTTCTAGCCCCTTTCCCTTCTCCTTAGAACTTTCCATCGTTGATACTTGGGGCGACGGATTTTGCAGTATGGAAAAAAAATTGGCGTTGAAGCTTTAGAGTGCAAAGTGGGAAAGCTTGCAGGTTAGCAGTGGGGTCTGTATGAGTCGTTGAGTGAGTAATCCTCTCGGCTGCTTGGAGTCTACGTTATATAGCCGCCAAAGACAACTACCCACATTTATGGCCTATGCCACAATTAATCCTGCACTTCTCACCGGAGAGATCATCGGTTCGTCGGATTGGCCCCACGGTGGTGTAGTACATAGGGCCATGCGTTATGACGATTGCGGCTGCTTTGGGAACGCAGCCGACCGCCACCTGGTACCTGAGGGCGAACTTTTCTCTCAGCCGAATCCCCTGAGGATGTACCCGATGCCCTTTTCATTTAACTCGCTTGCTTTGGACGCTTTTGAAGGTGACTGTCGGCACGTTCCTCTAGGCGAGCAATAAATGCTTCTGCCTTGTGCATCTTTGGGTCAGCGAAGCCGAAATTGGAGCTGACATACTTCACGGTGAACCTTTTCATACCTTAGTCGAAACCTTGCTCGGCCAATCGCACTTCGCTGCGAACCACTTCGCATGCACTACTTCGCAAGCCAAGTTCCCGAAGGAGTTTTTTTTTTTTTTTTTGGATATAGCTGCCGAGGCAAAACTCAACCTGAGTCTCTGAGCAGCATTTTATTTAATAGCCAAACTTTTTACAATATTCACACAGGCTTGCGGCATAATGGGCATGCCGCCACCACAAACTCAGCTTCGGATGTTTATCCGATGAATCTGCAATGCCCGGACCAGATCAAATTGAACTTCAGTTGATCCTTGAAGTCCGGACGGCTCCTCCCCAAAGTTCTCCATGCTGCGAACAGGAAGCAATACAATAGTTCGCCGCTCTTGCCAGTACCCGCGCTGCTGATGCAGGATGTGGCGAAGCAGTTTGCCATATGCGGGCCCTCTTGGGGTACTGGTTGTAGTGATGGCTGGAACCGAAATACCGAAGAGTCTAGCAACTGTGGGCTGGGTACAGGTTCTTCCACCTCCTTGATGCTGTAACAGGGCTCTTCTGACAATGAGCAAACTTCTATGATCTCTTCAGGCTCAGTCTCTTGAGGTAAGCTTGATGGATTCTGGCTGAACACCTGCATGCCATGCCCTGGGATACAAAAAGGGTGCAAAAATGTTCCCTCTTCGTTCTCAGGCGCTACCTCTTGAACTTGTTTCTCTTCTTGGCCTGTCCTCTGATGGAGATTGCAAGCGCCCATATTGTTCGTTGTGGGGGCAAAGCTTGCGAATTGCCATGGTTGGACTTGGATGGGATCTGCCTCTCGAGCTCCACATGACTGCATCTCAGGCTTCTGCTCAGTATGAGGAGTCTGCCATGAAGAATATCGCGTTGGGCAGACAGGAGAAGCGATTATCGGAGAAAGTGATGGGGCTTCTCCCCATTGCCACTTTCTCGATAGAAACCGCTCCGCTCGTACTACTTCCTCAAAAATCCGAGGGAATCTTTGTTCGCCTGATCGTAGCAAGAGGAGGCCTATGTCCGGGTGAAAAGCCCGAACATAGTAGAGGTGAGCTTGGGCGGGCGTTGGTTGAATCTCTCCTGGAACTTTCTTCCAAGTTCTGGAGAATCGGACATTGAAGTCCGTGACGCTCTCCAAGGGTGTTCTCTTGATGGTGGAGAAGTACGTCAAAAGTTGGAAGGGATCCTGAGAGCCATCAAATGTTTCGAATAGTGCTCCCGCCAAGTCATCCCATGAATAGATGCTTTTAGACCCGAGCAGTCTATACCACCGCAGCGCCTTTCCTTCCAGAGACGTAGCCAAAAGTCGGACCATGACATCTTCATGGATTATGTCATAGAGGAACGCTAAAGCAGCAACAGCTTCAAGGTGTTCTCGGGCCATTCCCATGGTGCCATCATATATTGTCAATGCCTTCAAGGCGATCTCGGGAATCTTGTGGTAGCTTTGAAGATTCAAGGGGCCTCGGTCATCCCAGCTGGGAAAACTTACCCTTGCCATTATAGCAGTGGTCTGCAGAGATCACGGTTATCGCCGCTAAATCGGAGTCGCCAGATGAACATTCTTTCTCCGCTTGTGAGGTCAAGGCTGCTCACCGAACCTTGATTCCTTCGGGATATCTTCTTTTAGATTTGAAAGGCGCCTACGACCGAGAAATCTGGATCTTCAGCTCAGTCAGAGTCGCCAGGTGATTTTATCAGATGGAGGCAAGCCAGAGATTCACCAACTCGGACTTCCTTAAAACATGGGGACTGTTGCCATGAAGGCACAGGTTTGGGTACTGGTCTTTACGACTTAGAGATCTTCGGGTTGAACAGAGTCGCCAGATGCTAAGAGTCTTTCGGTAATGAGAGCATCGATTCTCACTACTACTCAGAAGATGAGACTGACCGGATCTCACCGGGAACTTTGTTAGAACTACTGGCTCCGATGAAGACGGGCTAGAAATTTTCTCAAATATGGGACCTTGGGTCCCATCGAGCGTGCCAGAAACTGTTGGTCATCAAATCCGCATAGGAAAGGACTTTCGGTGGGTTTGCGCGCCCTGGACCTGCGACCAACATTGAAAGGCCGAGAGGAAGAGATGCCCCTCGTGCCAATCTCCGGAGAAAGGCCGGCTCCTATACTAATCTACTTTTGGGGTTTGAGATAAGAGTGCAGGAAAGAAATAAAAGGAGTTCGGGTTAGAGAAAGAAATAAAAAAGGATAAGGGTTAGAGATTGATGATTTAAGGTGGGGAAGAACAGGAAGCACGATCACTCACTAATAACTCAAATAGCAACAAAAAACACCAAGAATGAGATGAAAGAAACGAAGTGCCGAACTTCCTATGTATCCTCTGGACGGGTTCGCAGGGTTCTCCTCTCTCTCTCGCTGGAATTCAGGGTTCAGAGTAACAGCGATTAAGAAGAGGGAATAACAGAAACCTCGATCCACCAGGCAGCATAAAAGAAAATGACAAAGCGTTTTTCCTCTCCTATGTATCCTTCAGGGCGAATTTTAGGGTACAGTTCCCAATCGCACACCGGATTCAGGATTCAGAGTCTCAGTATACGAGTGCAAACAGACAAAAGAATTAAGCACAGAAGGCAGCATAAAAGAGAGAAATGGAGCATAAAAATCTTTAGTATTAGACGCAGGACATTAAGTTACAACAGCTTTCTAGCAGAAAGTTCCCCCCTCTTTTACATTGCAAAGCCTGGGTTTTTATAGAGGACCCGACCCTCTGAATCATTATTACAAAAATGGTGGAGTACACCCTCGGGCTCTGAGAAATCGGCTCCTCGCGGTTGCTACGACTGAGTTTTCAAATCGGTTGCCGAAACTGGCAACTGTGACCGGGTCAACCGTGGAAACATTCATTTAATGCGCCGCCCGAGTGTCCCTGGCTTCGGATGCTGTGCTTGAGTGATCGCTATGCCCGTCGGGTTTTACTCCGAGGATCGTTACGTCCCTTTCGTTTGCCAGGAATAGTCGACGGACCTATCGGGCAAGAAAGGGGGTACTTATGAGGGGCCTTCGATCACCTTGGGAAGCTGCCCGCCTTGGAACGTGGGCCCAAAAGTGCTTCGCTACATATTCGCCTCGCTAAAGCCTTGGGCCGAAGTAGATTCCTTTTGATTTGTTCTTCGCAGAATAATGCTTCGCATAAACTTCTTCGGGGATGATGATTGCCGATCGGGTTCCATCTTTGAAATGGGCCTTTTGTCCTTCGCTGGCGAAACTGCTTCGGCTGGAAAATGTTTCGGCCCGATTCTCTCTCAAAACTGTGGTTCGGGGAATATCTTCCCGAAGCATTTCTTTGTTTTCGACACATTGTCATTTTGCTTTGGGCGCCACTGCTTCGGGTGAAAACTGGCCGAAGTAGGTGTTGGAAATACTTCGGGCCCGAAGTAGTTTCCTTGCCTTGGCTGATTTGGGTTATGCTCTCCTCCTTCGACGAAGTCGTTTGGATACTGCTTCGCAAAACTTCCGCCCGAAGCGGCTTCTGAAAATGCTTCGGGTGCGAAGCGTTATCTTTGTATTTTCTTCGGCAAAATTACTTCGCAAGGTTTTCGCCCGAAGTGGTGATGAAAAGTGCTTCGGGCCCGAAGCTCTTTTCACATTCTCCTCCTTTTCTCTCGGCGAAGCTGTTTTCCTTGGCCTATTTGGTAGCGAAGCTCTTTCTTCTTCATTTTATAAAGGGGCGATAGGGAGAGTCAAAATTGCTGTAACTTAAAATAAAAGGAAAAACTTTCAACAAGGAAATATTATACAAAAATTCTACTATTCTTCTACCCCTTGTATAATGTGACAAAAAGTGTCAACAAGACCTATAAGCATTTGCAAAACCGTATACAAGATCCTATCAAAAACATTAGCTAATAGGATTAAAATAATTTTACCCTTTATTATTTATGTTAACCAAGGGCGTTTTGTTAAAGTTATGCAAATATTGGATGGAATAGTCACAATTCATGAGGTTATTCATTTTATGGATAGAAGTGGGGAGGCTATAATGTTGTTAAAATTAGATATGAATAAGGCATATGATCGATTCTCTTGGGAGTTTTTGGAAAGGATCTTTAAAAGTTTAGTTTCAATGAGAACTGGGTAAAGTTGACCATGATCTGTCTCCATATTCAAGTTCTTAGTTTTGGTAAATGGAGCAGTAGCAGGATACTTCAGTAGCATTCATGGATTATGTCAGGGAGATCCATTATCCCCATATATTTTTATTATTCTTGCAAAGGCCTTAGGTCGTTCCTTGGTAGAAGTGATCTCTGAAGGTAATCTTGGAGGTTTCAAGGCAGCTCCTTTGTCAGATCTGGTATCTCATCAACAATTTGTTTATGATTCTATGATTGTTTCCAAAGCCTTTGTCCCTCAAGATCAAAAAATTAAACTTATTCTGGACAACTATGAACGAGCAGTAGGGCAAAAAGTTAATTTCAACAAGAGTTTGATCTACTTTCTAAATACTCCAAAGCATAGAAAAAAAGCATTAAGAGAATTTTTGGCTGTGTGATTGGCGCACTCCCCTCTTATTACTTGGGAATACCACTTTTTAAAGGAAGAATGAAATATGAGATGTGGAACCCAATCATAGAAAGGTTTTCAAAAATGTTATCCGATTGGAGAGGTACTTTATTGAGTCAGACTGGGAAAGCACAACTAGTTCAGTACACCTTGTAGAGCATTCCCATCTACTTTATGTCAATTTTTAAGATTCTTACTACTCTTAGAGATAAATTAGAATAGATCCAAAGATCATTTTTATGGTCTGGTTCAGAGGGTAAAAAATGTTTATCCCCAGTAAATTGGGATCAAGTATGTTCTAAAAAAGAATATGGAGGCTTAGGCTTTAGATGCCTAAAATTACTGAATGAGGTTTTAATTGGTAAAATGAGATGGAATTTGATTAATAATGATCATTTGGGCTAGGTAAAAAATTTAAAGGCAAAATACTTGAAAAATTATAAAAAATTTCTATGTTTAGAAGATCTGCCTAAGGGGTCTACATTTTGGAATAATCTAATGCATAGCAAAGACCTTTTGAAGAAAGGCTCAAGGTGGAGGATTGGTAATGGGAAGAAAGTGTATTTTTGGAAGGGTTTTTGGTTGACTAACCAACCCCTGGAGTTTGACACCGAGTTACAACCCATTAGAAAGTTTTTGTCAAAAATATTGGGTAAAAGGTGAAGGATTTTCTTATTTTCAATTCTAAGAGAACTAGGTGGGAAGATTTTAGGTTGGAATGATTGACTAAAGAACAGAAGAAAACAGTTCATAATCTCTTTAACCTGCTCAAGGATTTTTCTCTAAATCCTAAGGATAGTAATGACTCTCTAGTTTGGAGTAAATAAAGTAAAGGGGACTATTCTGTTAAATCAGGCTATTCTCTATTGGATAAGGAGGGAGTTGGTTGGATCCCGATTAAGAAGATTTGGATTAAAAATTTAATTCCCAAGATTAAATTTTTCTTTTGGTTGGTTGTTCAAAATAGGATTTCTACCATTGATAATCTTTGTAAAAGGGGCTTCCATTTTGTAAACAGGTGTGCTCTATGTGAAAATGCTTTGGAATCAATCGAGCATCTCTTTTTGGATTGTGTATTTTCCTCTGGTCTTTAATTATTTTCTTCAAAAAAAATCAGTCTCTTGGGTGAAGCCTAACAATATAGTGGATCTTTTCTTACAATGGAACTCACCCTTTAATAGCAAGAGCTTGAGTGTTTTATGGCACTTTTATCTTCCTCATTTTTAAGGGGGATATGGAGAGCGTAATAATCACATTTTTAAAAGGTAAAAAGAGAGATGTTTTTCTATCACTTTTAGGGTTGGAAGTGTCAGAGAGGAGAACTTTAAAGCTTATTTTCCAAACGAAAACCTCAATATAGAATTCTCTTTTCTTCTAGATTGGTAAGTTTCCAATTTTTCTCATTCTTTATTGAAGCCTTCTCAAGCTAATGTGTTTTGTAAAATGCCTCAAGCAAGTGGGGTAGTAAGAGATGAGATAGGTGATTTTTTATTAGCATATGTTGAACCTCTTTTTAGTCAAACTAATCATTTTGTGGAAGCTAGAGCTCTCCTATTGGGCACTCATTTTTTATTGCAAATTAAGTCAAGGGATGTCATAATTGAAGGGGATTCTTTAAATATAGTGAAAGCTCTCAAATAAGAACAATAAGTGATTTGGAAAATAGAAGAGATGATTGATGAATGTAGAGTGAATTTATCACAGCTGAATTCTATCAAAATTTAGCATATCTATCGAGAAGGGAATGGAGTTGCAGATGTTATGACTAACATTGGAGTTTCATTGAAAGAGAGTAAGTCTTAGACAGATAATTTTTCCCAATCATTACAAGAGATAGGGGTAAAGGAGAAAATAAGAAATGTAGCTTTGGAGGAGCAGTATGAACAGATTGGATAATATTCATAGATTATGGTAATTAATTAGATTGAGGTAAGTTGTTGCGGTATGATCTTGACTATTTTTTATGGATATTGTTGTTTAAGTTTTCTTTGGTTGTGTTTTTCTCAAATTTAGTTCAGTTCATTGTCATTATGTGTTTGTACAGGGCAGTTGTGTATTAATCAGCAAGTTATGTAGCTGACAGGTAATTCTTTGTCAGTTTTTTATGCTAAATTGTATATTTTTCTATATTTTGTAAGGGTTTGGGGACCCTAAAACCCCTTATTACCATAATAAAAAAAAAATAAGCTCATATGGAAGTCTAAAAGTCCTAACCCATGTTGGAAGTATTTTAATAGTTTTTATCTCCATAGAAAAATTCTTTCTCCATGGTCTTAAATATACGCCATCTCTCTCCTAAAACATGGGCAATTACTCATTATTTGATCTCTATTTTTGAACTTAAGATAATTAGGAAAAAACCTTTAAGTAAATTTATGGGCTAATTTGAATTTAATCACCACTTCAATTTAATCCACTTTCAACTCTGTGGAAAAACTTATTAAATATTCATGGAAATTACATATTAACCCTCTACTTTTAAGAACCCTTATATGATTATCAATTATCTCATCATTAATAATCGCTTCTAATGAAACATTTACTCCATAAATAGGGATTACCATAGATTTTCTCTTTCTCTTATCACTAACTAGGGCATCCTTACTTCCAACCAAGACATCATTACTTCTAGTTAGGGCTTCTATAAATGACTTTCTTTTCTTTCTACTTAGATTTTTTTCATAAGAATCCTTTATATTGAATTTTTTCACATATCTAGAATAAGAAAATGTGAGAATCTCTTCTTGCTCACACTCACATTCTACTTGTACTAACTTTCCACTTTAGTTATTAGGTTATTTTTTAAATACATCAAGTGTGGGTTTATTGGTGACATTCCCATAAAAATAACAAAATATTATCTTATTGTCATTACATTACTTTTAGGTTAATAAAATCATATTGAAATTTCATTTTTATCAAACATATTCTTCATGTGCCTTTATATTCAAAATGTTCTTCACCTTCCTAAAACTGCTTTGTTTCTACAATCTTATCCTTGACATCATTTTTATCAAGAGATAAAATCTCACTTGGCTAGTTGGCTTCTAAAATTTGAATTTTGCTAAGATGAAGAACAACATTGTGATTAATTAAACTATTAGCTACATGGTTTCCTTCTCTATAAATATGTTGTCATTTTCAAGATGTTGCCTCCAATAATAGTTTATGGACATAAAAATTAATGTTATTTATTTATGCAATCCCACATCAAATATTTTTATAGAATTAATAACACTTTTTGAATCCTCATTAATATAAATATATTTCTATCATTTTTTAATGGTGATTTTAGTCCATGCAAGAAGTGTTCTAGACTCTACATACCTATTCATTGAAGTTCCATTTGGTTCTAAAGAAGGAGAATTTTATCTTCATTATTTTGAAAAATAAACCACCAAATTTTCCATATTTTCTATGGAAGCAGTAGCACCTTCAAAATTAATTTTGATAAACCATACTTCTTAACATTTCTTTTTTACCATAGATCAAAGAAGATCATTTTGTTGGAATACACAATATTTTTCAAAAATGAATTGAAGCAAACCATGCACTCAAAGCTTATACATAGAATGAAAGAATATTTTTTTGGGCACTCGTAGGAACCATAAATAATCACTATCCATATATAATATTTCACAACACTCCTATAAGAAATGTGGACTATGAGGGGGGTATTTATTGCAATAACAAAACCCTTATTACATCATAAAGTTTAACCTAATTTAACATAATAAGTGGTATTTAGGTTAATTGCAAATAATGAATAGGGTTTAGTCATAACAAGTTTAACCAAGGTCCATTGGGCTAACATAATAAAATATGATAAAATAATAAATACATTATATAATGAAATCCCCTTAGGTTTATCCAATACATTTCATAATATCTACTCATGGCCATGAAGCAGATTATAATTTGAACACCCCACATACACTGAACTAAGGGGCCACGAAGAGAAGACATTAGTGATAATAATATCCTTCCCCATAATGGATGTGTTGGCATCCCTACCACATTGTTTTTATGAGAAATTTTTCCAGACGTAAGAACCATTTTGCATCCAATCATGTTGTAATAATCTCTTCTGCCCTGAAAATTTCTTCTCTTTCAGAATGTGTTCCTTTTAATGTTTTGTTGTCAAGATTTGTTGGCTGTGCTCAAGGGAGCGCGTAGTCCCTTTTTCACTCACCATGTAGGATATTTCTTTGATCTCTCATGGCATGAGGACCCAGTAAACATATGGTTTCAGTAAGCTCTTCTCACGCAAGTCTTTTTGTGTAAGCATATAAACAAAGGCCCGAGTGATAGACCATCGGGCAAAGGCATTCATGGTACCTGTTCCTTATTCAAGTCATGGGTGAAGGCTCTTTCATGCCATGCTTCTATCGAAAGCCCATTTTGGGCTCAAGGGTGGTGAAACAAATTGGTTAAGTTCACCCCAAGTGAGACGTGCGGCCGATGAAACTTGGTTTCAAGGAAAAAGTGTAGCAAAAGCCCTTTTTGGGCTAGAAGTCGATCGAAAACCAAGTGGGACCCAAGCATTTTCACTCCCATTCAAGAGTGCAAATCCATTTCAGAGCCTGTATGGCCAAAAAGCCTTTTTGTCATTTCCTAAGTGATCAAGGTTGCACGTTGGGTCCCACATCTTTAGCAAGGTGATAAAAAATTTGGGTAGGATCAAAGTGACATCCATGTGGCATTCAAAGCCACATTCAACGATCTTGTTTCAGGAAAAGAAAAAAGTGAAAGCCCTTTCGAGCCAACGTTCAAACAAGATAAAATTGGGGCCCACCATGGTGAGTTCCCCTTTCACTCGAGTAAGGCATCGAAACTCCTTTTCGTACCTCTTCTCAGTGAAACTTCTTTTTCTCCCTTGCTTCAACGACGATTGCCTGAAGGTGTTTTTCAATGACAAAATTAATTCTCAAGGGTGCACTTTCACTTTTTTAATGGTATTTGGTCAAGGGAGAATCAAAATCTAATCCCTTTGGATCTCAGAATTTGATTTTTACAATTGAGGCGATCCCAGCAAGTGAGGAGATGGTTTTGTAGGAGAATCGTGTTATCGCATTAAAGTGATGCAACTTTTTTTCTAGGAGTCATCAAATTGAATCATGCCTCATAACTTTTTTATGGGCTCTGAAATAAAATCTTGGCTACCATGATGATGTTTTATGGTTGAGAATTTATGTTTTAGAGGCAAAATCCTCTACAAAAACTAGAAATTTCAACGCAAGAATGAGGGGCAATTTGCTTGAAAGCTTTGTAAACTTAAGCTCTACTATGAATGCAAGGGATTCTTGGCTCTGATTCTGATCCACTCCTACATGCAGATATTTTGTTATTTATTTTTGTTAAATTTATCTCGTTATCAAATAGCTTATATTATATTCCTCGATTTAGCTGTTGGTAAAGAGTGAATGTTGGAATATCCCTAGAAACTGCATGTTTAAGGAATTTTGGTTTCGGTTTCTGTTTTGTTCTTTGTGTGAAATATTGCTATTTTGAGGTAAAATTTATTGATCTTGCTATATGTTCATCACCCCTTCTCAATCGGCTTACAACCCTTTCCCCATTCCTTTCCATTATTTCCCATTCCTTTATTGTTTTATAAATTTGCAAGCTAAAAATAGTTAGTAAGGGAACCAGCCCTCTCTGGATATTGGCACGAGAGGTATTTCTTATTTTTGGTCTCTCAATGTTGACCAGGTCTAGGGTTTATAGATGAAACACTCTATACATAAGGTGGATTCTTGACCAATTGTTTTTGGCACACTTGGTGGAACACAAACATTCCATCTCCAAGAGTACTAAGACTTGATGTTCATCTTTTTGCTGGTTAAATAATAACATCTGGCAACTCATCTAAACCCAAAAGCCTCCAAATATTGAAGCCAATTAGAATCCCCCATTCATTATCATAATATGGTGTAGACAGATGGTTCCAAACAGAGAAATGAAGAACTGGTTGTGAAAATGTCCTAAGCAATTTTTTTTTTTGATTGGTAGAAAGGGTTTTGAAAGGTTGTCCCAAGCAATTTTGAATGTATATAGCAAATGTGGATTTATGCTATTTTGTAATGCCATTTTGTATAAGGCATAGTGTTTGCTTAGTTTAATCAGCCAATCAGAAGAGAAAAGGATTAAATGCACAAAAGGACAAAATGGCCGCCATTTGGGTTAAGGCTAGTTAAGCCAGACGTCTAGTTAGTGTAGACGTCTGGCTAGTCAGACGTCTAAACTGTTAGTTAGACGTCTAACTAGTTGGTTGGGCAAACGGTTGGGTGGTTGGCGCAGGTAGTTGGGGAACCGCTCCTGCAGCCTTTAAATACCCCCCTTACTTTTGCATTGTATCTGTAACCTTCTGGAGATAATAAGACAATGCTTGATCATATTGGTGTTATGTTGTGTATTGTAGATCATGCTTGAGTGTTATTGCAGGTTGTGTTGTTAATGTTATGCAGGTTGAAGACTCTTCCTGGCAGGTTGTTTGCAGGTACTTCGAGAGCAGGAGCCATGACAACAGTCGTCTGACGTCTAGACGTCTGCACCCTAGACGTCCAGTCCCAGACGTCCAGCCCCTAGACGTCTAAGTCCCAGATGTCTAGCTCCTAGACGTCTAGTCCTAGACGTCTAGCCACCTGACGTCTTCCTTCCAGACGTCTCACCCTCTGACGTCTAGTCCAAGACGTCTAGCCTCCTGGCATCCCAGCCCCAGACGTCTAGTACCCAGACGTCTGGTTCCAGCCAACTGACAGATAGACTAGTCTGACGTCTGACCCCTCTGACGTCTGAGTTACCTTGTACCTCCGAGACCCCATGCTGATTCCTTGTCTCGTCTGTTCGATCAGTTCACCTCTCGTATCGGGAGTATACTCACCCTTGTCTACATTTGGCGTCGTTGCCTAAAAATCGAACTCTGAGTCTGAGAGGCATAAGTGACAAAGCTAATAGGTGAATGACTGATCGCAGGTTACAAGAAAGTACATAGGTACTGGTGCGAAGAAGTGCATGACTGGCGAATTTAAGATCACGGGAGGCGACAGAGATCTCCCACCCGGACGTAGAGAGAGTCTGGAATCCTGAGGAGGAAGAGAGTACGAACATAGGAATACTGTCGATGACTGTAGAAGACGAAGAGCAAATAGCGGAAGAAGTGCCCATCATTGAGGAAAGGACGGTGACACCCGAACCAGCGGGAGACGGTTGGCAAGAGGATACTGAAGGAGAAGACCTTGTATCTGAGCAACCACGCGAGGGTTCATGGGGAGGGCGATCGAAACCAAGATTGGTATATTCATGAAGGAGATCATGGAATAGAGACCAATTGGAGTTGGGCAGAATGTTATTTGGATATAACTTTGCACCATCAACAGTAGACAGACAACCAAATCGAACAACACAACCATCAACATCGAGTAATCCGGGACAAAACACAAATCAAATGGCAAGTATTGGTAGTAAGACAGTACAACAGAAGTGCCCACCTTTTTTAGGCGAGGGAAAAGAAGACCCGTCAAGACACGTGGGAACTTGCATAACCATTTGGGGAGCAAATGGAGTCACGCAGGATACAGAATGGCTGCAACTATTTCCAGCCACACTGCGTGGCATGGCGATTGACTGGTATTTGAAAAAGTAGAGTACACAGGCCTTTGTGCGATGGGAAGACTTGAGAAAAGCATTCATCAAAGAATTTTGACCATTAAGAGATGATACGAACATCATCACGGAACTATGCATAACAAAATAGAAACCCGATGAGGATGTCAAGAGTTACAATAGACGACTGAAGTAGTTAACTGATAAAATGGAAATGCCACCTACCGATGGCATGGTGAAACGCTGGTTTCTGGATGGATTACTAGAAAAATACAAGAAAAATATGAAGGCAGTACCTTCCTCAACATATGAAGAAGCACTGGAGAAAGCAAAGAATTTTGAAAGTGAGAGTAAGCAGATGACTGCGGGGATTGGAGCACATATGAAGCATAATGAAGATTTCGACAGTGATGAAGAAGACAAAGTACAGAGCACAATCCACTCCTTTAAAAGGGAATTTGATAAAATTTTGAAAGAAGTCAAAGGAGATACTCGCAAAGACCGAAAAGAAATTTGGTGCTCGGACTGCAAGACGAAAGGACATACAAACGTCAACTGCCCGAAGATGGCATATTGTAACATCTGTGATATTGCAGGACATTCCATCGCAGACTGTCCATTCAACTTGAAAAGTAAACGACATCAGACTATGACCATACAACAAGAAGAGCAGCCGAATGCAACAAGGAATGGACAAGGAGCTACAAGCGGGGGCTACCAAAATAATCATAGAGGCGGCAGACAAGGAGGTCAGAGTCGACTGCAGTATGACTCTGACGGTCGACCTATCATCCAATGTCAAAATTGTCAAGAATGGGGACATTTTGTGAAGAACTGTTCAAAACCCTAGAATGCAAAAAGCAACAATACCAGTAACACCACACAAATGTGTAAGTGGTGTGGGCCAGGAAACCATACGGAGGCGAATTTCCCGAACAAAGCAAGTTCCAGTGGGACTCAGAATGTCAATTTGATTGGCATTGGGGAAGTGAGCCCAGTAACGGAGGAAAAGAAGGAGGTGTTGGCTGTGACAAGGGCACAGGCCAAAAAGATAGAGCAATACCCAAATCCTGCCCAAGAGAAGGAGCGGTGGCAGGAAGCCCAGGAGTTGATTCAGACAGAACTAGAGAAAGAGAAGCAGAATCGACTAGTTCTGGAGAAAGTGTTGAAGAGACCGAAGATGAGTAAGAAGGCATCGATCGAAGGGTTGGTAGCATAGGTACTGAACACAACGGTAGAGGTGAAGGTTGTGAACCTGTTCACCATAGTACCTGAGTTGTATGCTATGATCGGTGAAGTCATCAAGAGGAAGGATGAACCACGATAGGTAGCAGCAATCAAACAAGAGCAATTCATAGACCCCATAATTCTAATGATAGAAGCAGGAAGGAGACCTGCTATGGTCCATATGGAGATTTTGGACCATAAACTAAGTCAAGTAATTATGGATGGAGGGTCTAGCATGAACGTGATGCCGAAAAAGACATGGTGGACTATTGGGCAACCCACCTTAAGATCTTCGAATTTCAAGTTGTATGGTGCTGATCAATACGACATCAAAACAATTGGCGTTCTGATGAACCAAAAAATACGCATAGCAGAGCAAGACTTTGTCCTTGATTTTGTAATTATAGCTATGCAGAAGCCCGCATATGATGCATTGCTAGGATGCGGATGGTTGAGAACTACGAAAGTCAACCATAACTGGGAGAAAGAGCGTCTATCCTTTAAACAGGGGCAGCACAAGTATGTGATCAATCTGAAGAATCAGACAGTGAGCCAGGACATCGCGACTTCAGATGACTCAGAATCTTCGTTATCCGAAGGTGAAATGGGGTATGAACCGGATGAAGAAGGAGTGCTGCACTTGGAGGAATGCACAGAGGATGAGCAAGACCAGGATAAGGGTCTACTCCATTGGCAGATGGAGGATTACGAGGTATTCGCTCCTCAATGCCTATGCATCACTACAGAAGGTGAAACACGGGAAGATAAGAAGAGAGAAACTGAAGAGGAAAACAGTAACAAGAGACAGACATCAACAGAAAAGGATAAAGAGAGAGAGAAGTGGGTGTTTCCCAAAAACTTTGTAGAGTATACAATGGGGGAAGCAGCTATTGATGTTAAGCCAACCCACCCCATTGAGGTATTAAAAGCCGAGAGAGACCCTGAATCGATCAAGTACGAAGGACCAAAAATGATTCAGGTAAACCTAGGAGAGGAAGATGAGAATAAGATGATTAAGTGTGGAGATGATTGGGATCCAGTGCTGAAGGCGGCAGCAATTAAGATCTTTATGAAGTATAAAGATGTTTTTGCCTGGACATATAAGGACCTAAAGGGAGTTCCACCCGAACTATGTGTACACAAGATTACGTTGATTGATGGAGCTCAACCTGTTAGGAGGCGACCATACAAGATGAACCCCAAGTACGCAGCTCGGGTGAACATGGAGATTGCGAAGATGCTGGATGCAGGCATAATTTTTAAAGTTACGACAAGCGAATGGGTGTCTCCCATCGTAATCATGCTCAAATGGGAAGCAGACAAAATCTGAATCTGCGTGGATTTCAGAAGTTTGAATGTCGTAACTATTAAGGACCCCTTCCCAATCCCATTCATAGACTCCATTCTAGAAGAGGTAGCAGGCCACGAGATATATTCATTTTTGGATGGATTCTCGGGGTACAACCAAATCAGCATTGCGGAGGAGGATAAGCTAAAGACAACCTTTGTGGTGGAGAATGGGATATACGCTTACAACCGAATGTCGTTTGGACTGTGCAATGCACCAGCCACCTTCCAGAGAATCATCTTATACATCTTCGACAAGATGGCTACAGGCAACTTCAAAGCCTTTTTGGATGACTGGTCACTCTATGGCCGGATGCAAGAACACTTAAAGGCATTAGAAGAGTGTATGGGACTATGCAGGAATGCCCGCATATCGTTGAATCTAGATAAGTGCATCCTGATGGTGCCTTACGAAAAACTGTTAGGGCATATAGTGTGCCAACAGGGTTTGAAACCCGACCCGAACAAAATTCGGGTAGTACTGCTGATGGAGGAGCCACATGATGTGAGCTCAGTAAAGACCTTTTTGGGAATAGTGGGGTACTACAGGAGGTTCATCCGGAACTATGCTCTCATGTCACACCCACTGGATGCTCTTACATGGAAGGGTGTCCCGTTTAGATGGACAGAAGAACACCAAGAAGCATTTGAGGGGTTGAAAGGACATTTGGTGAAGGCACCAATCCTAGTTTTTCTAGACTGGGAGAGGGAGTTTCATGTACATGTCGACGCCTCAAACTTTGCAATAGGATGTGCCTTGGCTCAGGAGGGCCAATTTGGGTTAGATCAGCCCATATATTTCGCAAGTCGGCTACTGTCCAGAGCCGAGAAAAACTACAGTACAACAGAGAGGGAAGCATTGGGAATGGTGTATGCAGTGCAAAAGTTTAGACACTATTTATTGGCTAACCCATTTGCTTTCTATGTGGATCATCAGGCCCTGTTATACTTGATAAACAAGCCAACAATATACGGACGAGTAAGTCGATGGCTCGTCACCTTGCAGGAGTTCATGTTTTGGATAGTCGTCAGACCAGGAAAGAAGCATGTAATAGTCGATCAGTTATCAAGGATACACTTCGATGAACCTGCAAAAGGAGGAATACCTGATGAATTCCTTGATGCACAATTATTTATGATCAATACCATACCGGCATGGTACAAACACATAGGGGAATACCTATCGACAGGAGAGCTACCGAAAGAAATGATGATGACAGAACAAAGAAAAGTGATTGCAAAGTCAGCACCCTTCACCTTGATTGCAGGATTGCTTTACAAGATGGGGGAGGATCAGATTCTGTGAAGATGCATAATGGAGGACGAGGTTCAACAGACCCTGAAGGAGACACATGAGGGATTGGTAGGAGGACACATGGGACCAGATGCAACAACAAGGAAAGTGTTGTTGGTAGGTCTATGGTGGCCCACCCTCTATCATGATGCGACAGCTTTTGTCAAGGCATGTGATACGTGTCAGAGAACGGGGAAGCCATTGAAGAGGGACTTCATGCCTTTGCATCCGACACAACCTCAGGAACTCTTCGAGAGATGGGGGTTGGATTTTGTAGGTCCATTACGGACAAGTCACAGAAGAAAATGCAGATATATTGTAGTCGCTATAGAATACCTCACAAAATGGGTGGAAGCTAGAGCCCTACCTGACAACTCGACAAGAAGCATGACTCATTTCTTGTACGAACAAGTGATCACCAGATTTGGGATACCCCTTCATCTGACAAGTGATAGAGGAGGCCATTTCATGAACGAGATTATTCAGAACTTAACGAAGGAATTCAAGATTTTTCATTCCTTGTCCAGCCCGTATTACCCAAGGGCGAACGGGCAAGCAGAGGCAACTAACAAAATCTTGGTTTCTATCATGTACAAGACATGCGACGTGGAAGGAGCCAACTAGGAGGAATGATTACCAACAATACTATGGGCATACAGGACTACTTTCAAACCAACAATGAACCATACACCCTTTCAGCTAATGTACGGGCAAGAAGCAGTGGTACCGATAGAGTTTTTGGTACCAAGCCTGAGGGTAGCAGTCGACAACCGACTAAGTGAAGAAGAGAGCATCGGGGAGCGGCTGACAACATTGGTTCGACTAGGGGAGAAAAGGGTCATGGCACAATGGGCAACGGAGATATCACAGAAAAGGAGAAAATTTTGGCATGACAAGCATCTTCGAAAGATGGACCTAAAGGCTGGTGAATTGGTCCTCAAATATAATGGAAAAAGAGAGATCAAGCCTGGGAAATTGAAAACCTTATGGCTTGGACCCTTCCAAGTGGAAGAGGTATTGGAGAATGGGGCAGTCAGACTGAGGAAACTAGATGGAACAGTCTACCCCGAAGTAATAAATGGTTCTAAACTGAAACTATACAGGCCCCATGTTCAGATAAACATGATCGGTTTAGAACAATCAGAGGGAAATCCTGAAACCAGGAGAGATGAATTAAATCCAGGTACTCAAACTCCAGACAATGACGAGCAGAGTGATGTTGTTCGGGAGGAGGGAAGTCATAACCTGGAATGGCTATTTGGAACCGAAGAAGGATCGATAACTGGAAGAGGTGAACAACAACAGTTACAACAACCCGCTCCGAATAGCGAAGAGGAACAACTTCAGGTACCAGCAGAAGTTGTCCTACAAATTTTGGGAGAAGGACAGAACGAAGAGGGGGCAAGAATTCTACAACAAATGCAGTTGGAAACTCAGAGATTGCACGAAGAGTATGAAACTCTGAGACAGTACAATAGCCAGTTGTGAGAGCAAGTCATCCAGGAGTTGGAGACCACTATGGAGAGAATTGAAGAACGTCAGGAGGTACGCAGAGATGAATGGGCGAAACAGGAGGATGAAGAACGAAGGACTGAATCGGGCAACTCCCCAGCAAGCAGTCTATTTTCCTTACCCAATGCAGACCAAGGGGAGAGGGTGAGAGAGAAGGCAGTAGCATCAGACGACCAGTCCATGAGTTCATCCTCAGCCACATTAAGGATAAGACTGAACTCGAAAGATTCAGCAAACTCAGACGATGCACAAGTCGCAAGATCTGAAGAACAAGTGGAATCACCTGAAAGACCGAGGGTCTGGGAAGTAGGACAGAGTTCAACTGCCAATTACAGAATAACAAAAGAAGAGATGGCAGCAATCAATTGGAGGGATGTCCAGGTAGCAACAGAGGGAACAAGAAAAAGAGGTTGGCAGGATAAATCAAGTAGTGATGAAAATCAACCTGATCCCGACATTCCCCAAGTAAGTCCCCAAAGAAGCCCACGACACCTGACTCATGATCAACAGACAAGAGTACGGTTTGCAGATGAAACACAGGTGATCGGGAGTGGAAGTTCTTCAGAAGAAGGACTGAACATTGCTAACACAAGTACAGATGAAACAGCAGAATTGTCAGTACCTCGATGATTCAGAACTCCATATACCGCAGCCATGCAGCGTCCTACTGAACGCGAAGAAGTAGCCCGATACAGGCTAGCAGAATTGGACCTCAGGTGACACAGGAGGGAAGTGAGAAGGTTGGAACGTCGAGTCCATGAGACTTCCAATTGGCCCATATCTGCATATGAAAACGTGAACAATTCAAGTACTGACTCAGAATTTTTAGAACAATATCAGGTAGCCTTAGCACAATGTGCACCTCAACGGCGCTTCGAGGAAGCCAGGTGGCGAAGGAGATTGCTAAGAGTGGACCGAAGGTTGCGAATTTTGCATAACGTAACCCTAGAAAACCAACGCCAAGAAGGGAGTTCTCGGGCCGAACTCATTAATCAAGGCCAAAATAGAGGTATTTTGAGGAATCCGGAGGGTTCATCAGAGCCACTCGGTGACCAAGACTTACCTGACCAAGGGAGGAGTGTGGTTAACCTCCGTCCCGGTAACCAGAGTGGGAGAAATTCAACTCAGGATACCCCTAGGTCGACCAGACCACTTGCTGAACCGCAAGGTCCAGCAGTGGGTATGGCCACAGTTAACCCATCACTACGTGCTCCTGAGGTTAGTCCTATGGGCCAACCTCAGCGAGCTCGTAGGAACCGAAGACGTCGTCAAGAACGACAGAGGGACCGATCGAATCTCGGGCAGTTGGGAGTACGACAGCCCTACAATAGGGAGATTCGATCGAAAAGAGGTCGAGGCCACAGGAACCAGGTTCGAGGGAGGAGAGGAACCTGGAATGGGCATATTAATCTAGAATGAAGAAATCAAGTAAGAGTTGTTGAGAAACCATAGAATGGCAAAATCCGAGGAAGAGGCAGAAGAGCCAGAAGAAATAACCAAAATCGGAGACCGTCGAGACCCCAACAGCCTGACCACAACATACTTGATCGACCAGAACAGAGAAGGGAAATGTTTCATTACTTGGATGATTGTGTAATCATCCGGTGCCATGATGGAAGCACGAAATGGATTCCATGGCAGAGACATCCGGATCCCCCAGCAGTAGAACTGGCACATCAGAACCCTGTGAGTAGACCCCTGGAGGATGTAATTGAAGAATTTGATCCAAATACCGATAGTCCAGATGAAAGAGAAATCCGTCTGGTAGAGGATTGGATGGAGCAAATACGGGTGGTGGTAGAAAGAAGTCGATAGAACACGGGACGTCAAGGAAGTAGGCACCAGTTGCCAGAACAAGGAGCCAGACAACAACCGAAAGTAGAGCAGCCAGACTGGCGAATTGTACCAAGGAATAGAGTGAGACGTCCGGAGCAACCTCAGCCCGAAACTCACCATAGACGAAGTAATCGTCGGAGACGACAAGAGTCGGATGAAGCAAAAATAAGGGGTGATGATGGTTTTAGCAGTTTCGACAGTCGAAGCCATCATAGCAGGAATGAGATGCCAGATATCTTTGAAATTCGCATCGACATGGCTATGTGGTTTAGTCAAAGATATTAAATGATAAAAAAAAAAATAGGGAAAAGACAAAACAACACCCCTAGACATCTAAATTCTAGACGTCTAGCTAGGTGGCATGCATAGAGGAAATGGTTGCTAGGTGGCGGTTGGAGAAACCGTTATGGCATGCATGAGAGGCTATAAAAAGAGGTTAAACATCCATTTTTCACCATTCCAAATAGTTGCAGGTAGAGGAGAAGGCAAGGAGCACGGTTGGCAGGAGAGGAAGCAGCCGAGAGGGGTGGTGAAGACAGCGCGCGCCACAGCAGACGTCTAGGGCATAGCAGACGTCTAGCCTAGGAGGACTACCATCAGACGGGTTAGGCAAGTAGATGTGAGCAGAGGTAGGGAAGACAAGCAGAGAATAGCGAGACAGACGTCTAGGCAGAGAAACGTAGACATGAGACAGCCAGGCAGACGTCTGGGCAGGAAGAGTAGACGTCTGGCAGACAGCCAGGCAGACGTCTGGGCAGGAAGAGTAGACGTCCAGGTAGACGTCTGAACCAGGAAGCAGACGTCCAAACTAAAATTGCAGACGTCTGGCATCCTGGTAAGGCAGACGTCTAGCAAATTATTTAACGTCTAGTTCGAAGCAGACATCTAGCAAATTCTTTAGACATCTGGCTGGAAAAGGCAGATGGCTAGGAAGGCAGCCGAGCAGTTGGAGCGGGAAAGATGAGTCACAGATCTGGCAAGGCTCCAAGTCAGGAAGAATAAAAAATAGAGTTCATGTCGGCAAAGAGGCTGCGACATCACCTGGAGCACGAGGTGCGTGGACAAGTGGAGAACCCAGGGCAGATGAGAATGCAGAGGGAGGCAGCAGAATTGGCTAGCAAAAGGAGCAAGGAAGTCCAACAAGGTGGAAAAGCACCAATTCCTACCACAGAGATTACATGGACTTGTCCGATGGGTGATTTTTATCGGTAATGGTGGGCAGAGGCAACTTATGATAACCCTATCAAGGGAAGACTTAAGGAGGCAGGAGTACATTTTATACTACAAGTCCCAAACTTTGATAAAGAGTTCTTTAAGGGTTATCTGATTCAAATGCTGGAGAACTACGATGAGGACAACTACAGGAGTTATGTGCGCATAGGAGATAAGGTGGTGATAGTGGACTTCTCTCTCGAGTCATTTCAGCATGTATTCGGACTACCCAAGAAGGGTAAGCCAGTGGTGAACGAAAGGGTAGACCCCAAGAAGATGCCAGAATTGATTATGAGCATCACTACTCTGGCCAGGGCAGAAGTGGATACGATGCTTAACACCCATGGTGGAAGAGGCATCAAACAGATGCAGTTGAGACATACTGGGCTAGAAGTGATAATGAACATTATTATGGCCAGATTATCAGGGGAACAGAGGAGTTCAGATTTGCCCATATGGCTGATTTCGTACTTGCAGGGAATAGATAAAGGAGTTGCTTATGATTGGGCACAACATCTGTCGCTCCGCATCCAGGCATTCCTATCAAGAGTAACGAAGAATTTCTCCATGGCATTTCATGCCATTGGGCTGATTTTGGATGCAGCCACGAGAGCAGGAGTACGGATTCCTGACTTTGGACCGGAGAAGAAAATTCTGGAATTAGCCCCGAGTGTCTTGCGGTGGATTGATGCACAACCACTGGCAAAGAGGACTACACCAACGAAGAAGGTGAAAGTGAAGCAGATATGTCATAAACCACCGAGGCAGGAGAAGACGGTGACTGCTTCAGAAGGGGAGGATACCCAATGGTCAGGAAAGCAAACAGCCACAGAACAGACAGTTGCCCAGTCACCAGAAATAGTACAAAGGAAGAAGAAGAAGGGACGGTTTGATGAGCCACCCCCAGCTCTCTCTAAAGATGCATTGCAAACCATTCAATAGAATTTAGAGACAACTCGCTCAATCCAAAGACAGTTAGAAACTCATCAGGGGGTGGAGATGGATCTCAACATCCCTTCAGCCCTTCACAATCCGACAGCAGGATCCAGTACAACGGTCCACATCGGACCCACAGAGTATTTTGCAGAAGCGGCATTCCAGGTTGGTGCCAGCTCACCAAAGCCAGTTGGGGACTCACTGGTTAGACCAACTGCATTTGCGGCAACATTAGGGGCAGTATCAATTGATGAGCTATTTGTCGCAAATGAGGAAACACAATTAGGTAATCCGAGAGAGATTACCACACCTGCAGTGGAGGGAAGCAAAATTCTAGAGGAAGCAAGAACTGTAGGACACTCACGGGAAGACCCTATCCAGGTGGAGGAAAGAGAAATATCACAAGGAGAGGTGGCTGAGATAGGGGGAGAACAACCTCCACCTAGGACCGATTCAGAGAACAGGGCAGAGCCGCAGATGAGCAGTCATAAGTCGACAGCATCCAAGGGAAAAGAGGCAGTACAAGAGGAAGAGCAGGAGGAGGAACAAAAGGACCTATGGTCTCAAGTGTTTCAGGTATGGGTACCAAATTTTATGGACCCATCAGACAACATGGATCAGCAAGCGGTTGACTATTTTTCACAGTTAACGAAGATTATGGATAATATACGCTTGTAGTTTGAAGCAGCTTGCATGGGCCATTGGAAGCAATGGCAAGGAATGATAGAGGGAGAGATGGAGAAACTGGTCAGTTGGGCAGCACAAGGACCATGGCGGAAGGGCATCTCAGAGATATATCAGGACACCCCATGGACTTTGTCCATTTCTGGCTTGACCACAATGGAGGGGATTGCACAATTGCCAGAGAAGACACCTACTCTCTATCTGGAGCCAGCACGAGTGTATAAGTGTGGCCATAGCAACAGGAACCCTCAGCAACCTGCAGTACCAGGAGCACAGGTGGAAGTAGCTCCTGAACTATTACCGGTGTATGCACAAATGAATTTCATTGCCCATCTATTGTGTTGGTTGGGGGAAGGTTTGAAGTGTGTACACGCAGCTAAGAAAGTAGTTGATGAAGAACTACGAACTGCTCTAGAGATAATACAACGGAAGGAGACGCTCCTAGATGAAGGTATGAACAGGATAGATGGCATGAGAAGGGAACTTGATAAGCTACAGAAGACCATGGAGTACCTTGGCACGCAACTGGAAGAGAAAACTCGACAGATCTCCCAGTTGGAGGCAGATAATTCCCAGTTGACGAAGGCTAAAGAGTTACTGGTTAAGCAGACAACGGACTTAGCAGCACAGAAAAATCAGTCCGAGCTTGCATGGCAGAAGAAAGAAGAAGTTTGGCAAAAGGAGCAGGCAAGCTTGAAGGAGGAACTGCAGCAGGCACGCCAAAGGGAGGCAACTCTACAACAGCAGTTAGCACAGAGAGCACCTTCGTCTTCTGGCTCAATGTCTGAACAACGGATGAAGGAGATCTTCAGGAAGAGGGAGACTGAGTTGTTGGATGCTCTCAAACAGACAGAAGATCATGCTAACAACCTTGGGGTAGAATGTGCTAAGTTTTATAACTATACCAACCAACTCAAGGAGGAGAGGGAGTTGTTGAAGATGCAGATGAAGGAGTATGAAGCTGTTATAGAGGCTGTCAACATTAAGAACCCAGTTCCACCTGAAGCAGAGACAGAGACCCCACAGACCGAGCGGAGAAAGTCGCTGAGGACATCGACTTCTTCGAAGGGGAGGATAGATGTAGACAACAGTTCCAGACAGCAAAAATGAGGAACTGACTGTGAAAATGTCCCAAGCAATTTTGAATGTATATAGCAAATGTGGATTTATGCTATTTTGTAATGCCATTTTGTATAAGGCATAGTGTTTGTTTAGTTTAATCAGCCAATCAGAAGAGAAAAGGATTAAATGC
The DNA here is from genome assembly GCA_028583015.1 of Wollemia nobilis. Lineage (NCBI taxonomy): Eukaryota > Viridiplantae > Streptophyta > Pinopsida > Araucariales > Araucariaceae > Wollemia > Wollemia nobilis. The sequence goes on from JAQPPZ010002347.1 coordinate 252,550, forward strand.
ACAAAAGGACAAAATGGCCGCCATTTGGGTTAAGGCTAGTTAAGCCAGACGTCTAGTTAGTGTAGACGTCTGGCTAGTCAGACGTCTAAACTGTTAGTTAGACGTCTAACTAGTTGGTTGGGCAAACGGTTGGGTGGTTGGCACAGGTAGTTGGGGAACCGCTCCTGCAGCCTTTAAATACCCCCCTTACTTTTGCATTGTATCTGTAACCTTCTGGAGATAATAAGACAACGCTTGATCATATTGGTGTTATGTTGTGTATTGCAGATCATGCTTGAGTGTTATTGTAGGTTGTGTTGTTAATGTTATGCAGGTTGAAGACTCTTCCTGGTAGGTTGTTTGTAGGTATTCGGGAGCAGAAGCCATGACAACAGTCATCTGACATCTAGACGTCTGCACCCCAGACGTCTGCATCCCAGACGTCCAGCCCCTAGACGCCTAAGTCCCAGACGTCTAGCTCCCAGACGTCCAGTTCCTAGACGTCTAGTCCCAAACGTCTAGCCACCTGACGTCTTCCTTCCAGACGTCTCACCCTCTGACGTCTAGTCCAAGACGTCTAGCCTCCTGGCATCCCAGCCCCAGACGTCTAGTACCCAGACGTCTGGTTCCAGCCAACTGACAGATAGACTAGTCTGACGTCTGATCCCTCTGATGTCTGAGTTACCTTGTACCTTCGAGACCCCATGTTGATTCCTTGTCTCGTCTGTTCGATCAGTTCACCTCTCGTATCGGGAGTATACTCACCCTTGTCTACATATGGAAGGTTAGAAATCTAGGATATATAGTTGAGTTCTTCGAGCTTAACATCAACGCTCTAGGAGAACATCCTAGAGTAGTTTCCTCAACTATCTCGTTAGTCAGGACATCCTCACAAGTAGCTGGTATATTTTCACAAACTCCAAGCCCTTCCAACACTATAGCTAGCTTGCCCCATCAACCAAACACTTCGATCCAAATGTTATAAAACCCTCCCAAGAATTTTCTAGTCTGGAATAATTCGAGACCACTGAATTTGCAAGTTCAAAACTAGATCCTAGCCACAACGTTGAAGGCTCTGCCTACGTATGATGGCACTAGGAAAATAGCTTACGATCATGTTCAACATGTGGCTTCTCTAGCCACTATTCACAACATCATGGATGAAGATGTTATGGTGAGATTATTAGTACTCTCACTCAGAGGTAAACTCCTCTACTAGTACTGATCCTTACCACCTGCTACCATCACCATGTGGGACTAGTTGGCTGAGTATTTGATAAAAGGTTTTAACGAGCAAGTAGACCCCTTTTCACTATTACATTAGTTCATCACTATTCAACGACACCCATAGGAGGAGATAGCTAATTTTAATGTCAGGTTCACCTAAACCTGGTAGAGATTTATCATCGACCTTCAGTCCACCCTAGAGCAAGTGATATTTTATTACCTAAGAGCTTTCCATTTTGACATTAGCATGAGCATCTGACATGCTAATTTTGATACATTTCCAACCTTGTATGCTCGGGCACAGAAGGCTGAGATCGACTTAGTTGCTATTGGTAAGTTACCTCCAAAAAAACTATGCCAATTTTTCTAGATTTACCCTAACATCTATATCCTAGTGGATCCTCTCAATCATTACCCACATTCGCAATGTACCCTATTCTATCATAGGATCCCATTTCCTCTCAAAACCAAACTGTACTCATCCTGCAGTTGCCTACACCTGTTGTTTCCCAACTTTCAACTCTTATCCCATATCCAGTATTTCCTGCATCATTGGCACCATTGCCATTGCCCGCACCTTTGACACCTGTAAATTTATACCAGGTCAAATAATTATAGGATATGCGATCATCGATAAGGGCAATGGTGAATAAGATCACTATCCTCAAAATAGGTAGTCTGATCAGAGTTTCTAGCCAAGAAGATTCATGCCTCCTCCCTGATTACTAGAGAACAAGTTGATTCCGCTAGTAGAGCTCATAAAAGAAATGTAATTGTATTAAATAATGAATAATTTGGTCCATATGATAGATATTATTGGTGCTCCATCTGCAATGACCCACACGGTAAGGAGACCTACATGGTCCATTTGAACTATGTGCAGACCCTAGCAGATAGGTGGGCAAGTAAACATGATCATAGAGGTGGACCGCAACTTCATGATCCCCCCTACTGAACAAGTTTTCATTCTTATGAGGGTAGGTAAAAAAACCCATTGAAGTTGATCCTGTTCAAATGGAATCATTAAAAGTACTTGCTAGTTCCAAGATGTCAAGCAAGAAGACATTATCGCAAGTAAAAGACTTATCCCAAGTGTTGAAGCTAGAGGGACCCATATTATTGAAGGATATCTTACCTCTAATATCTAGGGGAGATTTCCTCAACCACAGGATTTGCCCTTCCAAACCCAAATTGATACAAGATACTAGGCAAGAGAAAGGATCAAGTACCCCTCATTGACCAAGCATCAAAGGGTAGAAGCAACAGAGTAGTATCAGACCAAATACGAGACTGTGAAGGAAGGAGGCAAGTCTGGTATAGGGGCATACATTATTGTTGAAGAACTAAAGAAAACTCCAGCTAAGGCAAGCCTTTTTGATGCACTTCACCTAACCGACCAAGTGGATCTATTACAAGACTCGTTGAAGTCTACTAAAGGCAATGAAAAGTTGATTCAGACTATCTTAACTCATATATTGACTACCTCAGCCACTGGGAAGAGCATGCCACCACCATTCTATCTTTACCTCAATATGGAGGGATGGGTTGTGCATAATTACATGATCGAATCTAGCATCGCAACTACTATGATGCCCAAGGTTGTTTGTGACATTATGGGTATGGATTACATGAGAAGTAGTCTCAAAGTGCTCCAATTGGATGAAACTCTGGTGTAAATATTAGGGGTGATCAAGGATATTTCGATCGTATTGCATAATATGTCGTAAATCACCATGATACAAGAAGTTGTGGTGGTGGATCTAGAGTCATATTTCAGTATGTTCCTATCAAGAGAATTCACCATAAAACTAGGGGGCTATTTATCTCTGGATTATTCGTATATAGAAATCCAGCCGACGGCCACAGTGGCAGCGCCGAGGACCGGCCACACCAACCAATGACAGCCCTGACCGTCGGTGCTCGATAGAAACCAGCGGCTATCACCATGGCTGGCCATCCAACAACCAAGAAGTCTCAGCCACCAACGACAGTAGTCGACAATATGTTGACTATCGACCAATGGCCACGGTGATCCATCTCCCTTTTGACTACCACCAAGTAGGGCAGGAGCGCCCTACTCCTCCTTGACTTTTTGATGCTGCTCAAATCCATGGTATACAGTGAAGAAATCCGGCACGACGACCAGTTATAATGAGCTTTCGACGATGTTGCAGGCGTGAAAATTAGCAATCCTGATGAAGTTCTGGTTTTTCTAGCTAGCAGATGCGTTTTCCCAGCACGTGTTTGAGTTCTCGGTGAAGGTTTGATATTTCGACAAAAATTATTTAAAAATTTCAAAGGTTTTTATTTACCGAGAAAAACTCTCGACATTGTGAAATACTATCGGTGGTCGTCGGTGATAGAGGGTTTGGAAAATCCTCATGCCTTTTGTCCCACATTGATTGTGTGGGGGGCGTAGAGGCCCTTATAAGGTGCGATACACACCTTATTATTATCTAGCTTTGCTAGACACTCTCCATCGTGCGCACGTGCGTGGAGGCACTAGTTGCGTGGGCGTAGGGCTTCCAAGTGGCAGCGCCTCATTTGTGGCTCGGGTGAAGTTTGCCATTGGATTGTGAATGTTGCGGTTTAGAAAACCTGCTGCTCAGCCTTGGGCGAGAGTTGACCGCCCGACCCAAAATTCAAACATTTTTTGGCACATGAAGAAAATTGGCAGGAAAACTGGTAGGAAATCCAACTCGGAGGGAAATTCAAATTGAATTTTCAAAATTTCAAATTTTACCTTTTGGCGCCCAAACCAACAAAAAGGAGAGCAACTTCAAAAGGTGATAACTTCTCTGTTTCTGGTCCGTTTTTGATGAAATTTTTTGCGTTCTCTTGAAAATTTTTCGAAGATTGATCATTTTTGGTCCTAACCAAATTTTGGCATTGTAAAAGGGCAAAATTTCAGCATTTTCTTAGTGCACTTTGTAATTACAAAATTGAAATCCATTTTGTAAAAGCACTAAAATAGCCCTATTTTTGAGAGCAAAATTGTAAAATCTAGGCATTTGCTGCATTAGGAATATTTTCAAATTCCTAAAGCCTAGATTAGTTCTTGCATCCATTTTGTAATCCTCCTAGTCTGGCATATACTAGGAAAAATATGGCTCAAGACCTCAGATCAAACATGGAAAACCTTACTTCTGTAGTAGAAATTTTAGCAGAGAAGATAAGAGATATTGTTGTGCAATTCAATCCTAGTGAAATCAAAATCCACCATAATCATGCCAACAAAGCTAAATGTGAGGTTAAAATGTATGATGGATCTAGGGATCCCGATGTCTTATCTGCATGGATTTTGGATATGCAAACTTGGTTTGCTTATGCTGAAATTCCAAAGGATGAAAAAGCCACATTTGCTACACTAAAACTCACAGGTTTAGCAAAAGTTCTCATTGTAGAAAGACAGAGCCATAATGCCACCATGACTTGGAAATAATTAACTCAAATTCTGAAAAACACCTTCTTTCCACCAAACTACCAAAGTGACCTCACTACCAAGTGGTATAGATTGAGGCAAACCTATGGAATGTCAGTTTCTGATTTCATTTTCCAATTTAATAGGTTGAGGGTATTGCTTGGTGTGAAATATTCAGAAGATGATTTGATTAATAAATTCACTCATGGCTTGAAAGATCACATTTTTAGGGAGATCAAATTCAATATCTTCCTCACCTTGGATGTGGCATTCAATCATGCCATTCTTGCAGAGGAGAAAGTTGGTGCATATCAAAAGTCTCATTCATCATAGGAGGGCTCTTCCAAAGGCGGGAATCAGCATCAACAGAAGGTGAAGAATAATTCTCAATATTTCCCTCATTCTTCTTCTCCTCCCACTTCTCCTAAAGCACATTCTTCTTCCTTTCATGCTAAAGATTCTTCTTCTTCATTGTATTGTGACTTTTGTAAAAAGCATGGACATGTAAAATCCAAATGCTATACTTTCGAGAAGTTTAAGAAGAAGAAATCCCTAATTGTATAGCCTACACATGAGGAACCACAAGATGGTCCCATTTTGGCTACAGGGACAGAAGAAGAATATCATGCTTTAAAGGGTAAACTGAACAATGTTACCCTAATGTCCAATGTATTTGCTCAAGGGGGGCATGATCATTTGTTTGTCACTAGAGCCCACTTGACGCATGATTTCTATGTTGATTGTATCATTGATAACGAATCACAAAAGAACCTCATTGCGAAGTCCATTGTGGAGAAGTTGAAACTTCCCATCAAACCACATCACCAACCTTATGCACTTGGGTGGAAAGATGTAGACTCCACATCCAACATCACCCATACTTGCACTTTGACTTTTGCTTTTGGTGACAAGTTTGTGGATAAAGTTAGGTGTGATGTCACAGATATGGATTGTTGTGGACTCTTTCTAGGTAAACCCTATCAATTTGATAGGAATGCTATTTATCATGCTAAAAAGAACACCTACACATTGGAGTTGCATGGTAAAAACTACTTGATACAAAGCACTACACCTACTTCCAATTTGATGTTAAGTTGTAGGCAAGTAAGGAAGACATTGAGTCAAGCACTTATTTTAGCTCCTACTAGCATTTGTCCCACACAAAATGAAGAAAAAGCACCACCTAAGGAACATGCAAAGGAAGAAATTTCACTCCCACATGATGAACAGTCACAAGAGCAAGTGGTTAAGGAACCCACCATTCTCACTCATGAGAAAGATGCCATTGATTCCATTGGTATAATTTTGGGTACACCTGCAACTATTGAACCACTTGTTCCATAGAAGTTACCTTTGGCTTTGCCCACTCCCACCATTGCACACATGGAGGAGTAAGCTAAGGTTACTTCCCTTACTAAGCACCGACAGAGCCTTCTAGGCAAGGTACCACAGGACTTGCAGGAGACTCCGTAGGGAGTGGTGCAAAAGCATCATAATCCTCACTCACCATAGGTTGGAGGTAGAGTTTGGGTTCCTTTGGATGAGCACCACTTTCTAGAGACACCATTTCAGGACCCTCTTTTGGTACCTGATCCTATTTTCAGTCCTACAATAGTAGTGGCACCTGATCGTCAACTTTCGCTCATTTTAGATAGAGTTTTTGAGATGAAGACTCATCACACGAGATAGGGTTCTTCCACTACTTACCTTGTCACTCATCGTGGTCACTTTCCACACATGGCTCGCTGGATTCCTCACCATGAGATGGCCCATGAATTTCCACATTTGTTGAGAGCATTGGGGTCCAATGCTTATATGGTTGGGAGGAGTGTTGAGGATAACTTAGGCTTATCCACTTAAGCCTAAGTTAATTATTATTATTTACTATTCCTATTTCATTGCACTTTGTATTCACGTGAGGCATAGTATTCCCATGTTAGAAATAGGTTGTTAGCATGTTGTTAGATGGTTGTTAACTGTTAGAGATCTCCTTTGTCCTCTAGTAGTAAATGGACATCCCTAGTTAGCATTTGGTTAACTAGTAGTTAAGTGGTTGGCCATGTTTGGTAGATTGTTGCAACCACTTAACCTACGTGAGATTCCTATGTAATCCTATGTATTACTTGCATTTCATGAATAAAGTAGCTTCATACTATTGTTCCTACATCAAAAGAATTACAATTCTTAATAAACAAATTACAAACTTATCACTCCAATATTTGCATTTAAGATAAATAGCAACAATACCCTTTAAAATATTATGCAAAATTTATCTCTCCTTATACCTCCTTTATGCCAAACTATACACTAAATCACATCCGCCAAACATACACTATAGCCAACATTTAATTAATTTTTTAGCATGCCTTATAAAAAATTATTTCTTGCTGGCGTGGATGAGAATCGATCCTTCAACCTCTTCCTTCTAAGCATAGTGCTCAACCGCTTGCGCTAGCCAAGCTGTTGAGACCTAACCCTTGGATTCCACCTTGTATTCCTTGCTGCCTATGACAAAAACAAAACAAAACACTTCAAATGGCACTAGGGGGAATCGAACCACGCACCTTTCCTCTACCAGTACCTTATGCAGGACCCGCTTGCCACTTGGGCTACCAGCCTTCGTTGAAACAAAACGGCTACCACCTTGTCCTTATCTCCTACCACCCATTCAACAAATGGGTTTCAAACACGTTTTTCTCCACTCCTCGATCAATTTTCTCTTGCACATTTGTATTGGGTGACTTGGAAACTAATTTAATTTCTTCCTTTTATATGCATTCAAGGCATTGTTATGACGTCGGTGAAAACCTTTATTGTCTTTATTTAAATTTGAATTTTGGCACCCTTTGCCAATTTCAAATTTAATTTTATATTTAATATAATATTTAACTTTATTTAAATATTATATTATTTAACTTTAGTATTTAAATAATACTTTTGCATGGGGGCCTTTGTCAACTTTTTATTTTCCTTTTAATAAGCCCTTTTGGCTTAATTATTATAATATTTCCTCTTTTCTTTTAAAACCTTATCATAAAATTTTGTCTTCAACCTTTTGACCAATCACTTTGGCTTATAATATAAAATATTATAACCATTTATTTTTACCAATTTACTTGTATCATAATGAACTTTCCTTGCACCAAACACTTGACATCAATGACAACATAATTACTCAAAATTTCCAACAATTTCCCCCTTTGTCATTGATGGCAACCCTTTTCTAAAAATTCATTTTCCCTTCCTTTTCCAAATTTGCTCCCCCTGAGAAACTGCTTCCCCTGACTAAATGTTCTCCCCTTACTCAAATATCTCCCCCTTTGACATCAATGGCAAAGGGACTCCTTTTGGTACTAAAGATAAGACTTTTAGCTCAGCCCCCTCCCCACCTCCTCTCCTTGAGGTGATTAATTTTGGGGTGGTGTTATCTCTACTCCCAACATATAATGCTCTTTTTCTTTGTCAACCTTCTTTCTCAAAATATCCTTTTGAGTGTCCTTGTTATTGCTTATTTTTGGAAGCTCTGGAAACTTTGTTTTGCACCACTTGGCCTTATACCCTAGATATTGCACTTATAACACTTTATGTTGTAGTTTATAGAAGGTACAAATGTCTTGAAGTTCCTCTTAGTGAAGCCATGCTCTTTTTTTCATGAATCCTACATTGGATTGCTTTGTGACCAAATTGATTACAAGAGTAGAAATACCCTTAAAAGAGATGTCCATATTTGAAGTTCTTCCTAGTAAAACCATATTCTTTCTTTCCATGAGTCTTACAATGTATAGCCTTATAACCAACCCTGTTACATGAAAAGCAACATCCTTTGAATAAATCTTGTCTTGAACCCACTGGTCTCTTAGTTATATATTTTTTGTGATGATCCATGTTCCTTTTTTGTGCATTGTTTCCTTTCTTAGTGAAGCTTCTATTCTTCAACTTATATTCATAAGTTTCAATTTATTCTTCACTCTCTTCCTCTGAAACTTCTTCTTTTGAGATTGAGCTTGACCCTTCTTCTTTTTTCCCTTGTCTTTCTTCAAAACCAAGTCCTGTTTTAATAGATGAAGATCTTTGTGCATTGATAATCTTGTCCAAAGTTTTTGAACTTTTCCCAAACCTGTGTAGCTTATCCTTAGAAAATTTCACTTCCATCCTTAGTGAAACTACCTTATGTTCTAATCTTTCACATTCTAATACTTTTACCTCTGAATTTTCTTTAAATATCTTTGTCTTAGCTATTGAGTTTGTCAGGTCTTGTATAAGCTTTTCTTTTTCTTCATCACATTCTTGAACTTGAGCCTTGAATTTTGAATTTTGCTTTCTAACCTTTTTTAATTCTTTAAGAGTAGAAATAAGTTCTACTTCTAGATCTACTGTGCCTTCCTCTTCATTTTTTGAATCTTTTTCTACTTCTTGGTCTTCAAGAGCATCTTCATACTTTTCAACTTTACCTTTAACAAGAGCATTTTCTTCCTCTTCTATTGCCAAAAATAGAATTTCTTCTTCTTCACTATCTGAGGTTCTTTCATCATTGTCACTTGAATACTTGCTTCCCTTATCAACATAGAAACTCTTCTTATGCCTTTGAAAGAATATATTTGCATGCCTGTTTTGACCATACCTATTTTTCTTTTCATACCTAGATTTTCCTCCTTCCTTTTTCTTATGATCTTGTTTCTCGTCACTGCTACTGCTTCCAGCTTTTGGAAAATTAGATGCATAGTGACAAAAATTTCCACAATTAAAATATTTCACTATTTGCATACCTTTGTGCTTTCTTGAGTCCTTGTTTCTTCTATCGTAGTTAGCTTCTTCATCACTACTTGACTCACCACTTGATTTTGGCTTCTTATCCTTTGCCTTATTTGATGCTTTGAAGATTGTCTCTTTCTTGGAGTTAGGATCCTTTACTATTCTCATATCATAAGTTGTGAGAATTCCATATAACTCATCCATAGTCAACTGATCAATATCTTCCATCTCTTCTATAGTTGAAACTTTTCCATCATACCTTGTGGGAAGTGACCTTAAGACTCTTATACAAGTCCAAGTCCACGCATGGTATTAAGACTCTTATACACACAAAGTAAGTATGTAGAAATTTCTTCCTCATCATCCATCTTCAAATCTTCAAATCTTGTCTTGTGGTTTTGTAGTTTTGCCATATTGACCTTTTTATTTCCCTCATAGGTTTGCTTCAATTTTTCCCAAATCTCTTTTGCTGATTTGCAATGCATAAATTTCACAAATTCTTCTTCATTTAATCCACTTAAGATTGAATTCATATCCTTGGTATTATTTACATGCAAGAGCTTACCATATTTATCTATGGGAGGATTAGTTGTAGGTGTGAACCCATCCTCAATTGCTTGTCATTTCTCATATTTGTGTGCCATCAAGTAAGTCCTCATTCTTATGCTTTAGAAAGCATAATTGTTCCCATAGAACAATGGTGCCTTATTTGATGAAGATCCATTTTGAGATGACATCTCTGTTCCTGTAATATCTTCCTTTAAGTTGTTAGACTCTTTTGAAGTAACCCGCTCTGATACCAATTGAATAACATAAGCTTATACTAAGAGGGGGTGAATAGTATAAGATCAACTTTTACTTTTCTTTACCAAATAATATTATCCAATATTATCAATGGAAATATCAATAGCAATAATAAATAAATGCAAAAATCATCACACACAAGAGAGACACAAATTTAACACGGTTCACCCAATGTGGGCTACTCCGTAGAGAAAATCTTTCTATTAAATTTTCTCAATAAATATCTTAGGAATACAATTCCCTATTACAATGTTTATGGACCTCTCTTCAAAGGAGACACCAATCCTCTATGCTCTGATTTGTGGATCTCTCTCCACAAGAGAACTCTGTCCCATTTTCTCTAGTTTGTGGAACTTGATCTAGAATAACTCTATCTCTTCAACTGGTTTGTGGATCTCTCTCCATAGAATAACTCTATCTCCCTAGCTGGTTCATGGATCACACTCCATAGGAGAACTATTTTGCCTTACTCTAGTTTGTGTATCTCTCTTCATAGGATAACTCTTTCCCCTTGCTCTGGTTCATGGATCTCTCTCCATAGGATAACTTTATCCCCTCTGCTTTGGCTGGTGATCTTCTAGAAGACTTCTGCCCCCACTGCTCTAGCTTGTGGATCTCTCTCTACAGGAGAACTCTATACCCTTGGTCTAGTTGATGGATCTCTATCCACTGGAGAATGTTGTTCTCTTTACTCTGTCACCTCCAAAGTCTTCTCTCAACTCTATCTCAAATCTACACCAAACTTTACTTATTAAATTTGTCCTCAAGCCTTAACACAAATCTTGATCATTTTTGCTCTCAAATTTGTCCTCAAGCCTTCTCAAGGTCTTGCTCAAATCTGCCTTCAAGCCTTCTCAAAGACTTGCTCAAATATACCTTTAAGCCTTCTCAAATACTTGCTCAAATTTACCTTCAAGCCTTCTCAAAGACTTTCTCAAATCTGCCCTCAAGCCTTCTCAAAGACTTGCTCAAATTTACCCTTCATTCTTCTCAAAAGACTTTCTCAACTCTACCTTCAAGCCTTCTCAAAATATTTGCTTTATTCTACCTTCAAGCCTTCTCAAAAGACTTGCTCAACTTTGTCTTCAATTTTGCCCATAAAACTGTACCAAATATTTCCAAACCTTGCACACAAGCAAAGCTTATATCTTTTTCAAAAGTACTTTCTTCAACTAGATATATTCTAATCATAATTTTTTTAACCTCTAGAACATATAGAGAATGATATGCACTTGCAAATAACTCAATATGTTCTACTCAATCATTAAGTCTGTCACTTTCATAGGCTTATATTAATTGCTCTAAATCCTTTTATCCCAAATTGACTTAGTATCTACCTGAAGAACACAAGCTTATAATGAAATGGGGGTGAATAGTATAAGATCAACTTTTACTTTTCTTTACCAAACAATATTATCCAATATTATCAATGACAATATCAATAGTAGTAATCAAGCAATGCACAAATCATCACACAGAAGAGAGATAAATTTAACGTGGTTCACCCAATGTGGGCTACTCCATGGAGAAAATCTTTCTACTAAATTTTCTCAACAAATATCTTGGGAATATAATTCCCTATTACAATTTTTATGGGCCTTTGTACGAAGGAGACATCAATCCCCTATGCTTTAATTTATGGATCTCTCTCCACAGGAGAACTCTTTCCCCTTTTCTTTGGTTTGTGGAACTTTATCTAGGATAACTCTATCTCCTCAACTGGTTTGTGGATCTCTCTCCATAAAAGAACTTTATCTCCCCAACTGGTTCATGGATCACACTCCACACAATAACTCTTTTCCCTTGCTCTAGTTTGTGGATCTATCTCCACAAGAGAACTCTTTCCCCTTGCTATGGTTCGTGGATCTCTCTCCACAGGAGAACTCTATACCCTATGCTCTAGTTGGTGATCTTCTAGAAGACTTATATCCCCACTGCTTTGGCTTGTGGATCTCTATCCATATGAGAAATCTATCCCCTTGCTCTGGATTATGGATATCTATCCACTAGATACTATTGTCCTCTTTTCTCTATCACCACCAAATCCTGCTCTCAACTTTATCTCAAATCTACACCAAAATCTGCTCACAAATTTGTCCTCAAGTCTTAACACAAAGCTTAATCAAATCTGCTCTCAAATATGTCCTCAAGTATTCTCAAGGTCTTGTTAAAATCTACCTTCAAACCTTCTCAAATACTTTCTTAAATATACCCTCAAGACTTCTCAAATACTTCCTCAAATTTGCCTTCAAGCCTTCTCAAAGACTTGCTCAAATTTGCCCTCAAGCCTTCTCAAAAATTTGCTCAAATCTGCCCTCAACTTTATCTTCAAGTCTTATCAAAATATTTACTTTAATTTGCCTTCAAGCCTTCTCAAAAGACTTGCTCAACTCTATCTTCAATCCCGCTCACAAAATTGTACCAAATATTTCCAAACCTTGCACAAAAGCAAAGCTTATATCTTTTTCAGAAATGATTTCTTCAAACAGATATATTCTACTCAGAATTTTTTTAACCTCTAGAACATATAGAGAATGATATGCACTTGCAAATAGATCAATATGTTTTACTCAGTTATTAAGTGTGTTGCTTTCACATATCTCACATTTATTGCTCTTTTAAAGATAGATCTAGTCTAGCATATGACACCTATCTTCTTGATGCACACACTTGCTTTCACAAATATGATTTCTAATGTTTGCACATTCACTTTTAATATCACTCAAAACTAATGCTCAAGAGTTTCACACAATCATTCAACCAATGAAGCACAACTTGCTCACAAATCCTAACACAGGTGTTTCCACTTTCTTTCAAAAAGGATACACAATGTAGATTTCAAAACCTAACTCAAATATTTCCAATAATGCTTATCAAACAATCCTTTTCTCTCCACCTTATGTTCTAAAATATTCACTTCAACAAAACACTTTTAAACAAGGAATGATGTGCCCAAACCTCTTTATTTTCTTTGATGGAGATATGTCTTCAAAACCTGTCTCACCAACAACCAATTCTTTTTGTGCCACTTCAAGGGTTAGATAGCAAGATTCTATCTCAAAAATATCCACATGAATTTTCCTTCAATAAGGTGCTCAATGAATTCTGAAAATAATGTTCTAGGACTCTTCTTTTGTTCTCAAGGACAATGCATTAAACCACAACAAAATTCTCTCAACAATTTCCTTTTTATAAATCAAGAATTACAAATAATATCACCCTTTACACCTTTTACCTCCCTTTATGTTAAAAATAAGTTTTTTAATAGACTTAGAGCTAGAGGGTATAAGATTAATTTTTTGCTTTCACTATTTGAAAAAGTCAAATTTGATGGAAGACCCTCTCTCCTAGCCAGAGTTCTTGAAAGAGTTGCATGCAGACAAGGCACCAAAGTCAAACATGTTCCACTTATTTTGAAGTTAGACAATTGTGATTTTTCCAGGAGTTTGCACTTGGGCAAAAATGTTATTTCTCCCATGTTCGAAAAGTGGAGTAAGGATAGGCAACTTAAACATATTGCACGAGCCATCATCTGCTTCGGAGGAATCACAAACCTCTCAGATCCTATCTTTGCAAGAATAAAATTTTGTAAGGGGATTTTTTCTCCATCTTGTTTATCGCATTTTTTAATGCACCTTTGTAACAGGGTGGGTGTTTTTTTGGGGGTTGAGCCTGGGAATATTTAATATGTATTTTTTACCATTTGGTCTATAAACCTGCGGTTTGTATTTAATGTTTGGGAATAATTTTTTATCCCACATGCATTATTTTTTGGCTCCTCCCTAGAGTTAGGATTATAAAAAGAGGATATTGTACCCCTCTAAGACTCACACTCCGCTGATGAGACCCAAAAGGTCGAAACGCGTTCGGAGTTTTTTAGTTGTATAATTCCTTTTTTGGAATAAAAATTCTTTTTCAGCATTTTTGTTCCTTCCTAACTCATTATTTTCTATCTTTCTCTAAAAACCCCATTAAAAAACATTTTGTTGTGGTTATTATGCTCTTCACTTGCCGCGTAACGTGATCTGGTGAACCAGAAATACTCCAGCACTAGTAGTATGCTCTTCACTTGCCGTGTAATACGATCTGGTGAATCAGAAACTAGCACATGTTTTTTTAATAGAGTACTGCTACGCCATGTTTCCTTCTAAGCTAAGTTTTATACCCTCATATGGTGCACACTGCTCTTTCCCTCACTGATATTTCTAATTTTATTGTTGATTCATCTCCTATAGTCCCTGATAGTCCCCCTTGTTCCCCTATTCGATTGTCCAAGAAACGTCAATGGCGAGAGGGCACGCGACAACAGATTATGGATTTGGGAGAGCAAATTTTTGACACAGATAAAATGATAGAATTTCATAGGGGTTTGGCAGATACAGATGTTTTCTTACAGCATAATCGACATCCTTCCTCACAAGACATGAGGACCTTCATTGATGGAATTGGTGCAATGAATGATGTCCCACCTAGGCCAGAATATTTGAATAAAATGGTGGAAACAAAGTTTGATGAATACAAGTTGTTTTTTAAAAAAGCAGAAAAAGGTAGATCTAGACTACTCAAGTATGAGGAGAACTTGGGGCAAGGGGTTGTTCCCCATAGTCTACGAATTGAAAAGCCAAAACTGCATCTACCAGATGAAGATATAGACAAGCATTTTTGCAATGAAGCCGAACAACTCATGGAGAAATTTCATCTGGAAATGGTAAAGTTATATGTTGGGAATTTTAAAAAATACATAGAAAAGTTAAATGCCCAAGTGAATGATTTTATTCCCAATAACTTTGTTCCTGCCATTAGGGATTTGCTTTCAAAATCAATCCACCAACACAAAATAATTTCTCAAGAGATTGCCACTGCTTGGGAAGTACAGGTCAAAGATTTGTTCAATGGCAAATTACAGGCATGGATAGTGGACATGCAAATCCATAATGAAGCTCAAGAAAGAGCTAAAGAAGCTCGAGATAATGCAGCTAATGAAGTGCCAGAAGTTAATATGAATGAAGCTACCGAGAGTGTTGCAGACCTAGTAAAAAGGGAGATTAAACAACACATGGATCATCTTGAGAAGCTCCTCTCAGATAGATTCTCCCATGGTCAACAAAATCATAGCCAAAGAAGAGGATCCAAAAGAGGACATGTCCCACAACAACAACAACAACAACAACATAGGCCTCCACCACAAAAAAATCCACAACAAAGGGCTCAACAAAGGCCTAGGCAACAACATAGAGACCAACCACAACAAAGACAACAACATACATGGAAGAATTTAAACTACAATGGCCCCTCTTCACAAATATGGAAGAGGGGGAAGAGATTTCAGAACCACACTTCCTCTGCGCCATGGCAGTCACCTCAGGACAATGGAGGTTATTTCCAAAACTCTGGTTTCAAGAGGCAAAGACAGGATTTTGTCCGATTTGTGCAGCAGCAACAAGATCAGGGGTCATTCCGACATCGAAATGGTGGCGGAAACTAAAATTAACATCTTGGGCAGCTATTTTTAGCCCTCAGGACTATGGCCACCGTATTTTTTATAGGAGTCCTGTTTGGGCAGTTGATGGCAAGATCACTAACCTTGTCGTACATAATATTTCTTCTCGTGTACTGTCTAAGTATGAAATTGAAGCTCTCAGCTTGGGATTAAAATTTCTTCCTACCCCTCCCCCAATGTCTAAGGAGTCCATTATTAAGGAATTCTCTGCTTTTTGCAGATGACTTAGACTTGAGTGGTTTTTTGGACCTAGAGGTGGCCCCCCAAAACCCATCAAACCTATTGATCCCTTCCGTGTTCCTAACCCAGGCTTCACTCCTTCTAAACTTTATAGGCCCCTAGAAGACATCATTCAGTTGGGAGAGAACTTTATTAAAAATAAGCTCAATGTTGTCAACCCTGTCCGTCCTCGAGCTTTTCCCTCCCATATTTGGTCTGCCATCCGCTCTCTTGCTAATGATAACTCCATCATCATTAGGCCTGCAGACAAAAACCTAGGTGTTTGTGTTTTATCTCATGATTGGTATGTCTCAGAAGGTCTTTCACAGCTCTCAGACCAAAATGTTTATGCCTGTGTTTCTAATGTCCCTTGGTCAGACATATTTTTTCAACTTCAAGATTTGTTAAACATGGCCCTCCACAAAAATATTGTCTCAAATAACCATTGTAAGTTCATGCTACAGGTCAAACCCTCTTCTGCTCGTGTTTGTGTTTTTTATTTACTCCCTAAAATTCACAAGCCTCAGCTCTCTGGGAGACCTATCTGCTCTTACTATGGTTTTATGCTAGAACCCGCTTCGAAATGGCTTCATCACCTCCTTCTACCCATTATTTTGGAACAAAAGAATCACTTATTGGATTCCATATCCTTAATTAAGGATTTATGCATCTATTCCTTTCCTCAAGATGTAATTTTATTTTCCTTTGATGTTGAGAGCTTATATCCTAGCATCCCAACTATGGAAGGTCTGTTAGCTCTTCAATATTTTTTGAAGGATAAATTTAATCCAGCTAAGACAAACTTCATCATCCGGCTTGCAGAACTAGTGTTAACACAACACTACCTAGAATTCAAGGGCAAAATTTATAGATAGATCAGAGGAACAACCATGGGGAGTAACTTTGCAGTAGTTTATGCTTGCCTGTTTCTTTGCCATCTTGAGAAGCAAGTTTTTGTTAATGTTTCTATGGACAATATTTTGTTCTATAAAAGATACATTGATGATGCCATTGGTGTTTGGCATGGCTCAAGGGAAAAACTTGATAGATTTTTGGCCACTTATGGATCTTTCTACCCGAGCATTAAAATATCAACATCTATTTCAGATTCAGAAGTGACTTTGTTGGATACTATTTTTTTTAAAGGGCCTGATTTTGTTCATACAGGGATTTTGTGTACAAAGTTGTTCCAGAAACCAATGAACGCCTATCAATACATTCCAACTTCTTCTCATCATCCTGTCCACCAGCAGAAGGCCTTCATTTTAAGTGAGCTCAACAGGTTCTTAGTCAGAGAAAGCTCAAGAGAGAGCTTTATTTATGTTAAAAATAAGTTTTTTAATAGACTTAGAGCTAGAGGGTATAAGATTAATTTTTTGCTTTCACTATTTGAAAAAGTCAAATTTGATGGAAGACCCTCTCTCCTAGCCAGAGTTCTTGAAAGAGCTGCATGCAGACAAGGCACCAAAGTCAAACATGTTCCACTTATTTTGAAGTTAGACAATTGTGATTTTTCCAGGAGTTTGCACTTGGGCAAAAATGTTATTTCTCCCATGTTCGAAAAGTGGAGTAAGGATAGGCAACTTAAACATATTGCACGAGCCATCATCTGCTGGAGGAATCACAAACCTCTCAGATCCTATCTTTGCAAGAATAAAATTTTGTAAAGGGATTTTTTCTCCATCTTGTTTCTCGCATTTTTTAATGCACCTTTGTAACAGGGTGGGTGTTTTTTTGGGGGGTTGAGCCTGGGAATATTTAATATGTATTTTTTACCGTTTGGTCTATAAACCTGCGGTTTGTATTTAATGTTTGGGAATAATTTTTTATCCCACATGCATTATTTTTTGGCTCCTCCCTAGAGTTAGGATTATAAAAAGAGGATATTGTACCCCTCTAAGACTCACACTCCGCTGATGAGACCCAAAAGGTCGAAACGCGTTCGGAGTTTTTTAGTTGTATAATTCCTTTTTTCGGAATAAAAATTCTTTTTCAGCATTTTTGTTCCTTCCTAACTCATTATTTTTATCTTTCTCTAAAAACCCCATTAAAAAACATTTTGTTGTGGTTATTATGCTCTTCACTTGCCGCGTAATGCGATCTGGTGAACCAAAAATACTCCAACACTAGTAGTATGCTCTTCACTTGTCGTGTAATACGATCTGGTGAATCAAAAACTAGCACATGTTTTTTTTAATAGAGTACTGCTACGCCATGTTTCCTTCTAAGCTAAACATTACAAAAGCTTATTCGATAAAAATT
This sequence comes from Wollemia nobilis, assembly GCA_028583015.1. NCBI lineage: Eukaryota > Viridiplantae > Streptophyta > Pinopsida > Araucariales > Araucariaceae > Wollemia > Wollemia nobilis. The sequence goes on from JAQPPZ010002347.1 coordinate 270,714, forward strand.
ATCAAAATAAAATTGTATCATCTTTCTTGGGAATTGATGCAAAAAATGTGACATTGATCTCACTTATTATAGACTTATTTTCCCTAACCTCTTCAATCACAACCAATATTCCATTCTTCAACAAATATTTACTTTTTTAAAGGGAAAACCAATAAGATCAAGTGCCTTGGTAGGCTAGAATGAGAAAGCTACCTCTTGTAGATCCATAATAAAATTCTTCCTTATTAAGATTCCATTTTGTCCTTGTGTGATAAGATGGAATATTTTTCAAAAGTTTGTCTTGAACCTTCTTGTATTGTCCAACTTGTGATAGAATATCTTTGAAATACTCAATTACTTCTTTCATAACATTTTCTTCCTAGATTTAAAATATTTGTAATTTTATGATAAGAAATATATATTTTGGCTATAATATGAAAAAATAGTATTTATATCCCCTTCCTTAAGCCTTCTCCCTAGATTATGATAATCTAAAAGTGATTATTTTTCTTGCATATAAGTATCTCAGTCAGTTCCATTGATTTATACTATCTCTTATAAATAATTGAGCTTGAATTTAATTTTATTTTTTAAAATATTTGGCATTCCAAATATTCATTTACCTCTTTAGATATTTCATCTTAAATAAACATAGGTTTTACATGATCCTTCAAACCTTGATTCATCCCATATAACATAATCTTCTAAAAGAAATTAAGGTTTTGGTCTATATATATTAAGATTAAAATGAATTTGGATGATTATCATTGAGTAGATCACATCTCAAGAGAATGGGAAAATATAATCTGATCTTGCTCACAACATAATGTTTGAAAATATTATATATTTTATTTACAATGATATACTAAATATTTTAAATCTATCCACTGTTTTTGCTATATGAATCTTTTCAATGTGTCTATTATCCCATGCATATTAAAAGCTTCAAAAAATAACATCCCAAAGGTCATTTGAATTGACAAAAAAAATCCCTATTGATTTGGACCATTGAGGAGTACTATCCTTCCTTTCTAAAGGAGATAGATCTATGTTGAATTTTTCCCCTAGAATCCGTAGATCACAATTATGAATCATAATTAAATTTAACAAAAGTAAACTAAGGTCCTTCCAATAACTTTCATGAGGAGTAACTATAGTTGGAGCATAAACATTTCTAACCCTAACTTTGATATTTTCATCTTTCCTAAAAAAAAGACCAAAAACCTAATTCTATTTTGCTTCTAGTAATTTTCCATTGTATTTACATTTGTTTGTATTATGGTAATAGCTAGTGAAGTTTCTATAGCAAAAATTACCAAATAATCCCCTATTTTCTAAAAAAAATTGAAAGCATCCCTATATTCCTCACTACTTATTTTTGTTTCTTGTATGAAAATAACCTCATAACTATAGCAATCTATTCATTCCTTAATAAATATTTTATTAGGAGTCTTATTTAAACCCTTAACATTCCAAAATAACATTTTCATAATAACTTTTTTGTGTTTCTGTGCTTAGACCCACCTCTTGTCTTTTTCAATTTGTTATATGAGATTGAAACAGGCCCCACCCGTATTACATCATCACCACATAGTGTTATTACAACAAAGCTTGGATATTATCAATGTATCACTTGGTAATATTTGAACCTTGGTCTCCTCAAATGTTGAGGAATCTAACTAGTTGAGCTAATGACACTTGATAGACCCACCTCTTGTTAACACTTGCAATATTTATTTTTGTTTTTCCATATCGATGTCCCTCTAAATTCCTTTTTCTCATTATTATTTTTAAGGGTATTCTTCTCTTTTTTCCATTCCCACAAACACTTTCATATTCATAAATATCTTTGTTTTTCTCATATTGTTTATAGTGATATTTTATCTTGTATAGGTTTATACCACCCTAGATAATTTGAAGTGCAAGAAATAGCCTTAGAAAAAAATTATTTTTATGTCACCCTAGATTAAAATTAACCTCTTTCACCTCCATTATTTTAAATTTTTCCTCCACATCTTCCTTTGCACCTTAATCCCTTTTGAAGTTGAACTTGTGCATTTGCTTTCTCATCCTAAAGTAAATGACCCAAAAACAAAGAGCACCAAAGTGCAGCAAAAATTACAGCAATGCACGGCAGTTTAAATTTGAGGTATCAAAGCAATGCACGACATTTTAAATTTGAGGTATCAAAAGTGCTCAAAAAATAATGAATTTTTGGGAGTGATTTCTACACAAAATTACCTTTCCAATAGTGTACCAAATTCAAAAAACAAAGTTGAAAAACAAAATTTATGACCTCTAAAAGTTGACTACAAGTTTTAGAAAATAGGGACAACAAGCATATTTTTCATAAAATGAATGGAATAGAATGTTGTTTTTCATTCCAAATGAACTAATAAGTATTAAAAATATTTCTCCATAATATCCTATAGCTATATTACTCTATTGTACATTTACAATAGATAAAATGATGTTACAACACTTCATTTCACATTCTAGGAAGTCCAACAGTCATGGTGACTCTTCAAGGCTTGTAGAAACTTTTGGGCTTCTTCAAATTTGTGGGAGAACTTTTGGTTTTCTCTTTCTTAGTCAAAATCAATATCCAACATATTCCCCCTTGATGTTGAGTGGTGAGATAAGTTTTTCTCTCAATCTCAAAAATTATTCTTTATTGACACCTTTCTCACTTCATCATTCACATGTGCATATGCAAGACAACCAAAAACTCTCAAATGACCTATAGTGGGTTTTTTGCCATACCATGCTTCATGTAGAGTCTTCTTGTGTAGTGCTCTTGTGGGGCATCTATTAAGAATGTACATTTTTGTATCAACTGCATAAGACCAATCAAAATTGCTCAAACATTTTGTCTTCAACATGCTTCTTGTCATTTCTATAATGGTTTTAATTTACCCTATTTTGTTGTGGTGTATAGGTGGTAGTGAGTTACCTCTTGATGCCATATTGTTTCTAAAATCATTGAGCTCATTTAAACAAAATTCTCCTCCACTATCAATTCTCAAACACTTTATGTTATATCCACTTTCATTCTCAATAATGCTTTGAAATTCTTGAACATGCCAAAAGCTTCATCCTTATGTTTCAAAAAATACACCCAACACTTCCTTGAAAAATCATCAATGAATGTAATAAAATATGAAGACTTGCCCAAACTTTGTGTTTGCATAGGTCCACAAGAGTGGGTATGAGGCCCTCCATGCTTTTACTTTTGGAAACTCCTTCCTTGCATGCTTTCCAATCACACATGCTTCACACACATATTTGTGCTCTCCAACCTTAGATAGTTTATTTACCATGTCTTATGAAGACAAAAATTCTAGATTTTTAAAATTCAAGTGTCCAAATTTGAGATGCCAAAACCAATTCTTATCTTCAAGTTCCATGCGTACCATGTTCATACTCCATTTTCCTCCAAAATTCAAAGGAAATATTTGGTTATTTGTCATAGGAATAATGGTGACCATACAGTTCCTATTATTCTTATCATAAATGATACATTCATTGTTATCAAACACAAATTTATAGTTTTTTTTACAAGTTGTCCAACACAAAACAAATTATTCTTCAAATTAGGAGCATAGTAGATATCATGAATTTTCTTTGTAACTTCTTTACTTCCAACCTCCATGGTAACTTTTGCAACCACATCCAAAGCATTATTGTTCCCAAGAATTATCTTGGTCTTGAAATTTTTATTCACATCAACAAACAGCTCTTTTTTCTAGTCATGTGATTAGAACAACTGGAATCTAGATACCAAACTTCTTGACTAGTTTTTTCAGCCATATCACTAGTCAAAAATAAATTACCTTATGTAGCTTCATCCTCACATACATAGTGGGATCTTCTATCTTTATTTATGGTCTTCACTCTACAATATCATACAATGTGGCCTATTTTACGACAATTATAGCATTCAACTCTTTTTTATCAGCCCCTCCATATCCTCTTCTAACAACAACAACTCCTCTTCCTCTTCCTCCTCTACCTTGAGTAATTTTGATTTCTTGCTCTTCCATGTGCTTATTTACTTGTTATTGGACCAACTTCATCATTATAAAAAATGTTCAATTTAGAATTAAAAGCATTCTCCTCTTTTATTTACTAGTTTCTCATAGTCTTTCCTCATGTGACATAAGAGAACCAACTAGACAATAAAATTCAAGTGTAGACAAATATTTACTCTCCTAAAAAATTATTGCAACATGATTCTATTTATGGGTAAGATATATCAATACCTTCTTCACAACTACTTCCTTTTTCAAGGTCTCTCCAAGGGTGGTCATCTTGTTCACCACTTTCTTCACTCTAACACAATAATCACCCACACTTTCGGTCTCTTTCATCTACAAATTCTCAAACTATTTCTTCATGGTCTGAAACTTAACCATTCTTACTTGGTCACTTTCTTGGTAAGCCTCTTTAAGAGACTTCCAAGCCTCTTTGTCTAATGTAGAAGCAGTGATGGATGGAAATAAACTCTTGAACACCATGTCTCCAATAATACGGTTTCAAACTTGAGCATGAGTTTGAAATTTATTTTTAAATTTTTTTTTTCGTTTCAAGCCATAAATTCCAACAAATAATGATAGGACCAGTCCTCCACATAATATATAATATAATATATAATGTTTTAGCTATGAAAAAATTAATCCAACGTTTCATCAACTCTTTCAATGTTGATAGATCTACCTAATATATTCTTATATTCTTTAAAAACTAGAATCGAATGGTATAAGCAAAGGGACAATGAAGAAATAAATTGTATTGTGTTTCTCAATCCTCCTCACATAAGGCACACTTAAAAGATCCATGATATCATTTTCTTTGTAGACTCTTTTCGGAAAGAAAATTGCTTTGGACCGCTAACCAAAGTATTATTTAGGCCTTAGGGAGGCCCTAGGGAAGGCCTTTTGTGACTAAACATTATTCTAAGGGAAATCATAAGGAGTAGGAAATTTTGATTGCTCTAAATCCTCCTATCCCAACTAGACCAAATATCATCTTTTTTCATAAAAATAGGTAAATAAAACTCTTGAAACTTCTTTTGAAGCTCATCTCCTATTTGTCCGAGTTTCTCTCCTTCAACTAGATTGCTCATACAAGTTCATGGTCTAGATGTTTTGCTCACATTAATATAATCATTGACCTTTACACTTTTACAAGCTAGACATGCATAGGAAAATGATTACCATTTTGAATAAAAAATAAGATGATAAGGCTTCAACCAAGCATTAGACCAAAAATTTGGAGAGTCCCCCTCACTTAATGACCATCTAATATGTTTCTTGATCAATTACAAACTAATTGATATAAATTTCCATGTTGAAAATCATATAACTAGAATTTATTTCTTAAATAGTGAAGGATTTTAGTCATATTATTTGAAAAATTAAAAAGAATAGTTATATAAAGTAAATCATTTTTTTCAATTCCTTGTTTGATGTATTTAATGATGTACATGGAGTAAAGTCATTGTGTTTTTTTTATTTAGAGTAAAGTCATTGTTAACCATATCCTTTGAAAATTTCCGAAGGCTTAAGGTATGAAAAAAAAGCATTTAAATTTTTTTTTACAAGTAAATGATTTTTTTTTAAATTCTATTGGTAAGAGTTTTTATTTAAAGTTTTTTTAAATGATTATATGAGATTGAAATGGATCTCACATGTATTATAGCATAATCACATAGTAAAATTACAAGAACTTAATTATTATGCAAGTGATAAGATTAGAACATGGGTCTCTTCCTTGAAAGTTGAGGAATTTAATTGGAGATAAAGTTCTTGTTTAAAAACTATTCAAGCTTATCGATGGGCTGCCTAGGTTTTATTTCATGAATAGTTGAAGTCTCGTTGTCTTTGTCTTTGCCCAACGAAGTAGGGTTTATAGAAATTTAAAAATAAAAATAAAAAATTTAACTTTTAAAAATATTATTTTTATATATTATCTTAAAGAAACTAGTCAACTCAATTGAATCAAATTAATTAAGATCTGGATGTTTTTTTTATTGATTTAAATCATGTCATTTTTTATATAATTTGAAATGTTCCTTATTTTCTTTTATTTTTGATAGGTAAAATTTATAGAAATATATATATTTATTTCTATCATTTTGAAGATATATATATTGAAAATTATAACTAGGAGAATCCACCTTCGTTTGTTCCATGAAGAATCAATAAAAATCTAGGAGCTGAGAATCCACCTTCATCTGTTTCATGGCTGCCACACAGTCGGTAGCTTCAACTTATGTTGAAGTTACCAGAGCAAGGAATTGCACCAGGGAAGAGGTCTTGCAAGTTTGTGCTGAAATATTTTCACAAGGTAATAATGTCAATCTTGTTGTTGAAATTCTTGTTATTGAGTTTGCTAATGCATGCAAGTGTCTAGAAGAGCATACCCTGATAGGATATTTCTTAGGTCATATTATGAATCTTGTTATTGAGTTTGATAATGCATGCAAGTGTCTAGAAGAGAATACCCTGATAGGATATTTCTTAGGTCATATTACGAATGATACTTTGATCTGATCTTGGATTTAGCAGTATTGGCAACCTTATGGCATTAAGATAGAGAATATCCAAAAATTTGTCAAAGGGGTTTTTTCTTTTTCGCTTTGTTGATGCTCAACATGCACAAGAAGTTTTTAGTCGAGGTCCTTGGTATGTCCGAAGCTCTTTGCTTATCTTTCAACAGTGGTCCAGAGATTTCTCTATCAATGATGAGGCTTCTTTGGAAGTGCTTGTTTGGGTTGAGTTCCCTAGTCTTTCGACAACCCTTTGGCCATTCTTGTAAAGTATTTCTTTCACCCTTGGGAAGGTGGTCTGCTTAGAACCAAATAAATTCTATAATGTTTGCCCTAATAGGCATGTGTGTGTCAAATTTGATCTTTCCAAGGACCTTACTGAGTCTATTGACCTGAAGATTGGTGACAAGGTTTTTACACAACATGTTGTGTACATTAATTTGCCCAACACCTGTTACCATTGTCAATCAGCAGAGCATAAAATTAAATATTGTCCACTTATGGCTGATAAGTTTAAATCATGCAATGTTGTTGTTCCTCCCCTTGATCTGACTGTTCCAGCTCCAGGAGCCAAGGATCCTCCATATGTATAGACTATAGTGACAAACAAAAAAAACCATCCACCTAAGTATTTGGTGTTGTAGGGAGGTTCTAGTTCCAACCCTCCGGTACAACAACCTTCAACACCATGCATGCCAACCCTTCTAGCTCCAACTGCTCCAGTGCAACTATCTCCCTTGGCACTAGGAGGGTCCCCTTCTATACCTGCTTCAGATGGAGTTTCACCACCTCTAGTATCTTCTTCACTTGATGATCTTGCTCCTTCCATTCTTAAGCAAGTGTTACCGAAGGATGTGTCATTCTCCAAGTCCCGTCGTTCACGTAGTCCGGCTCGTGAGGGGTTACATCAAGAAAAGAGATGATAGACTAACTTTCTTAGGGAAAATCATGAATGATTTCTTAGTAATTCGTACACTTCCCTAGGAGAGTTGGGAGATTCTAAAGATGTTTTTGAGGGAATGAACCTCGATCGTTCGCAATGATTTTTTTGTCCTGGAATGTGAGAGGACTGACGGATCCAGTCCAAAAATATCAGGTCCATAGAGAGATTCAGAATGTTGCTCGCTTGCATGGTAGTTTGGATTTTTTGTGTTTGCAAGAAGTTAAGGTTGTTGACTTCATTTTGGATAGTACTTGTACCTTTTTATGGCCGACAAGTAAGTTTTTTTGTTCCCATCATACTCCTGGCAGAGGAGGAGCTATCACTTTCATTTCTTCCAGATGGTATTCTCATCTTGTCACATGGGGGGTGGACCCCTCAAATCAAGTAGTTTGGACTCTTTTTGAAGTTGGTGGTATCCCTTTTGGTTTGATTAATGTATATGCTTCTAATAATGCATCAAAAAGGTGTGCTTTATGGTGATGGCTTGCTCTTTCCCTGCCTGAAGTGGTTTGGGTGGTGTGTGGTGATTTCAATATGGTGGAGAAACCGATTGATAAACTTGGCTTGCTCCCTATGCGTTGGAATATTGGTGAGTGGGAAGCATGGTTTTTTTCAAAAATAAGCTTGGGTTGAGTGACCCTAATTCCTGATTTATACCCTCTAATTTTCTTGAGTCTATGTGGTATACCTAGTCCAAATTTCAAGCTGGAAATGCCCATATTTTGAAGTGGCTTGATAGAGCTATGCTATCTAAACATTCTCATTTTCATTTCCATCGCTTGTCGGCTTCTCTACCCTTTGTTTCAATTGTTCTTGATACCACCCTTTCTGATCATGCTCCCATTGTGTTTTCCATCTCTTGTTCTCCACCTCCGCCTCATCAGTTCAAGTCTCAGTTTTATTTGAATGTTTATTTTTTGAAACATCAAGCTATGTCTGCTCATATTCATAGGATTTGGAATCTAGTTCCTAGACCAACTGGAATTCATGGTAGAATTTCCTGGTGGAATGAAGCTATCTTCAGAACAATTGTTCTTATCAGGAATTTAGGAGTTGAAGTTTCCAAGCGGAGACGAATCTCTAATGCAGCCCTTAAAGCTGAATTGGCTCATCTTTCTATCAGACTATAAGCGAGCCCTCTAAGCTCTATTCTTCAAGCCCAATTTGCAAGTCTTAGGCATGAGATTTATGAAGCAAGGGGAGCTCAAATTTGTGCTCGAATTCACTAGCTAAAAATTGGCGATAGGGTTTCAAAAAATTTTTTTCAAAAAATAAAACCCTTGAGACAATCCATTCAATTCAATGCTATTCAGGATGCAGGGGTTCATTGGACTTCACTTCCTAATATTATTAAAGTTTTTTTCAAGCATTATCAAAATTATTTTGCTTCTCAGGAGTTAACTCCTGAACGATAGGTTGCAATTCAAGCTTGTTGTGCAGTTGTTCCTGAGAAGCTTTTAGCTCTTCAAAAGGAAGCTTGTGAGCATCCTTTGTCATTGGATGATCTTGTTGAAGCCCTATCCAGGATGGCCAATGATAAATCTCTAGTATTAGATGGATTTCCTTGTGAATTTTATAAGGAGTATTGGGACATGGTTGGCCTAGATTTATTGTATGTTTATCAGGAAGTAATGGCTTTTGGCTCTTTAGGTTCTATAATTAATAAGGGTAATATTAAATTCATCCCTAAGCAGGGGGATCCATAAGTGCTCACCAACTGGAGGCCTATTACTTTACTCAATGTGAGTTACAAAATTATTTCTAAGGCTTTGGCCTTACGCCTTAGACCTTTGTTGCCACTTATTATTCGTCTTGAGCAAACTGGGTTTGTGCAGAGCAGATATATTTTGGATAATGTAATTGTTGTTTGGGAGGGCATGGAATGGGCTAGAGCCACTCAACAAAATACTATTTTCATCAAGATTTATTTTGAGAAAGCCTATGATAGGATTGAATGGAATTTCATCCTTACCATGCTTCAAGCTCTTGGTTTTGGGCCACATTTCTTGAGCTCGGTTAGTATACTTTTTGTGGATGCTTCAGTTGTGCTTACTTTGAACAATTGTCAGTCTAAATCAATTGGATTTTTTAGATCTATTAGACAGGTTTGTCCTTTGGCTCCTTCTCTTTTCATATTGGCAGTTGAAGCTTTTGGATACCTTCTTGCTAACCAAGTGAGTCAAGGTAATATTAGGGGTATTTCTTTACCTAGAGAATCTTCTCAACTTATAAATGGACATTTTGCAGATGATTTTTTTTTACTCTTCATGAGGATGAACGCTCTATCAAACAGGCTCTAGATTGTATGGATATTTTTTGCAATGCATCAGGATCTAGCATTCAATGGAGGAAGACCTCATGCTATAGGAAATCCTCTTTGGACCTTCCAATCTGGCTTGAAAGCTTCCAGTGGCATTGGATCCAACTAGGGGAGATGTTTAAATTCCTTGGCATCCCATTTGCTTTCCAGAGTTCCCCTGTTGTCTTGTGGAATTATGTTTTACAAAAAGTAGAGAAAAAATTTCTTTTGGATCACCAAAAAACTTACTCTAGCTGGTAAGTTTCAGGTGTGTTCCAAAATTATTGCTTCTACTCATGTGTACTATTCATCTTGTTGGGTCCCTTCTCAAGCTTGCTATAAAAAGTTGGAAAAGCTTTTAAGGGATTTTCTTTGGGCTAACTCATCACATAAATGAGGGTTTCATAGAGTTTCCTGGGAAATCTGTTGTCTTCCCAAAAAATCAGGAGGTATGGGACTACATGATTGTCAAAGACAAGGTTTTGCTTTATCTTCTAAATGGATTCTTCGAGCCTTAAGTGGTTTTGAAGCTTGGAAAGTTCTCATTCGACACTGCATCTCCATTGGTTTGCCTCTTGGTAAGAAGACTTGGAAAGGCATGAATTTTCAATCCCTCCTGGTTGCTCCTATCCTAGTTAAAATTCAAGGCTCTTTTGTCATTCAAAGCATATGGAGGGCTTGGGAGAAAATTAAGCCCTGGTTGAGTTGGCTAGGGGATGGGCATCGGAAAGGTGCTTCTATTTCCACTTATAATGTTTGGTGGTCACCTTTTATTACTCTTCAAGGTTCCCCTCTTGCTTTTGTGCAATGTATTCATGTTCAGCGATTCTTCAGGAAAGGGATTTCAATAGTGGTAGATTTTTTTTTGAGATATTCTAGGGATTGGATCCCATGGGATGATTTCAAGAGATTTTTTGGTCTACGGCCAGATGATAAGATTACTTATGACACTATTTTAGATTGTATCCCCTTTTCCCTTTGGCCCATGATCTGTAGACATTCTCAAAAGCCTTGGTGGTCTGATTGGGGATGGTTTAAGAAAACCCCACTTCTTACTTATAAATCTAAGTTAGGGTATGCTTGGCTTACTCCCAATGTCCCTATGGTTCAAAGACTCAATGCCTGGTGGGATCTTCTTTCCACTCAAACTCGTTGGAGTCTAAGATTTAAAATGGCTTGGGCAGGATATATTGAACCCAAACAGGCTTTCTTTTCTTGGAGCCTCTTATCCTATGGTCTTCCTCTTGGACAAAGATTAAACTACCTTGGAATAGAGAATCCTTCCTATCATTTTTGTGGTGCTCTAGAGGACCCACTTCATCTTTTTTGGCAATGCAAGAAAGCTCGAATGGCCTGGGATTGGCTTGAGATCTTCTTTTGGCCTCATATGGCCAGTTCATTCACCTGGCATCATGTTTTGCTTGGCAACCCACCAGATTTTTCCTTACCCTTGTTGGAAGTGTGGAACATTCTTCGCATCAGTGTGCTCTTTCATATTTGGAAAACTCGTAACAAAATTCTCTTTTCTCAAGAAGCATAGTTCATATGAATTTTCAATTGTTGATAAGTGCACAGTTTACTCTGATTTTTGGCTCCAGATTTCAGTTCAAGTGGAGAAAGTTCATATAGAGGTGGAGCATCTTCGCGCTCTTATGCAACACTGGGGTAATGCCCCATGTACGATCATCCGAGTACCTTCTATACAGCCTTCTCGATCTTATCTCTGATGGCATTGATGGTTCTGGTACAAGTGATAATGTTGGCACGCCTAGGGAGGATGGGTGGCTCATTTCCATTCCTTCTAATATCGATTGTTAGCATCTAGTGGGTGATGGACATTCACCTCGTGAGCATACCTCCATGATTGACATGATTTAATGCATGCTTTTTGGTGTTGTGGTTGGTGACGGGTTTAACCCTGTTTTTATTGTTTTGAGTAACGCTGCCTAACTCCACCTGAGTTAGTGTGACTACATATTGGGGTGTGCCTATCCACCTATTTTTTTGGTTGTAAAGACTTGTATTTTTAAATTAATTAAAATTTAGGCCTTTACATTCAAAAAAATTATAACTAATATGTCAAAGGATTTTTGGTTCAACGGTTGGAACAAATAGTTGATGTATCCAACACCAAGGTTCAAATATCAATGGCACTAATAAAATGGAAAGGGCAAACCTACTTTAAAAAATATATATAATTAATATTCCTTTACTTATTTTTATGATAAGTATTAAAATAAAAATATTGAAATTCATTTTTTTACCGAGTTTACACATGTTTTTATGAGGGGTCCTAGTCCCCTCATACCGAGTGGGGTTTGAACCTTAGACCTCTCAAACAGATACCAAAGCCCTTACCACAGCAATAAGCCTACCGCTGAAATTCAAAATTTTGACCATTAATTTTAATTTAAAAAAGAAGAAAGAATGCAATTTAGAAATACTAGAATATAACAAACCAAAACATAAGAGTATAAGTAAAAAAGAAAAATGATTTTACTGTTCAAAAAATAAAGCACAATGCAACAAGTCTCTTAAAAGAGATGTGAGACTATAACATTACATAAGTCGATGTAAAATGGAAAGGGCAACCCTATTTTACGAATAAAAAAATTATAACTAATATTTTTTTACTTATTTTTATGATAATTATTAAAATAAAATAAGAAATTCAAATTCAAACTTTTTTTTTTATTTGGTTATTGTGAGAAACCTCTATAACCGACGCACAGGGCTAAGCAGTCTCCTCCCAACTCAAAATTTTGACCATTCTAAAACTTACAATTTCAATTTAAAGAAGATAAAAAAAGAATGCAATTTAAAAATAATAGAATATGACAAACCAAAACACAAGAGTATATAAGTAAAATATCAAAATGATTTTATTGCTCAAAAAATAGAGTACAATGCAAGTAATATTTTAAAAGAGATGTGAGGCTATAACATTATATCCATTATGCATGCCTTTCCAATCATGAGTGCGTCTCTTTATACAATATTTTTGATGTATTATAAACTCATCATATTAAATATCAAAGGTCACACATGGAAATATGGTGGTTCACTTTGTATGAATTAGAAGGTCACCTATATAAAAATGTGGTGATTCACCTTTCATGAGTTACAAAGTGCATTTAATTAAAATTTAGAGACATATGACTTGTTATTTTATATTTTATTAATATGTCAACATGTTTAAAGATGCATTTTGGCTACATAAATCTAAAAATAAAATACTATTTTTAATAATTATTTTGTTTAGCATTTTTAAGGGCCTCTAGAGCACTTTTCACAAATGTGTTGATAATTTGTTTATGATAGAGTTGTATGCTAAAATTTGTGTTCTCTCCTTGATCCTTTTATGCTTCTTGAGTGGATCAAATTGGAATCCTGAGTACAAAGTTATTTTCCTAACAGTGTAATTAGACTCAAAAAAATAAAATTTCTATCTTTTTTACCTGCCCCAAAAAGTTCACGTACTTGAATCAATAAAACTTACAAAAATTAAATCATTTGAACATATAGCAAATAATACCTTGTTAAATGATCTGTACAGATAATAACTTTATTCAAAATATCAAAATCTTAGTTTTTTTCAATTGGTTATATGGGATTGAAACGGGCTTACTTGAATCAATAAAACTTACAAAAATTAAATCATTTGAACATATAGCAAATAATACCTTATTAAATGTTCTATAAAAATGATAACTTTATTCAAAATATCAAAATCTTAGTTTTTTTCAATTGGTTATATGGGATTGAAATGGGCTCTACCTGTATTACATCATCACCATATAGTGGTATTACAAAAAATCTTTGATAGTATCCATGCATCGCTTGGCAAGATTTGAACCTTGGTCTCCTCTTTAAATATTAAGGAATCTAATCAGTTGAACTAATGTCACTTGATAAAAATTTAATTTTACATGGATTTTTCTTAGGGGTTCTTGGTCTCCTCTTTAAATATTAAGGAATCTAATCAGTTGAACTAATGTCACTTGATAAAAATTTAATTTTACACGAGTTTTTCTTAGGGGTGCTTGGTCCCTTGTACTGAGGTTTGAACTTGGATCTTCTTGATGAAAACCCAAAGACTTACTATTACAGTATTCCTCATGAGTCCTTTTTCAATTAGTTTACACAGGTTTTTATGAGGGGTCCTAGTCCCTTCATGCTGAGTGGGGTTTGAACCTAAGACCTCCTAAAGAGAGGCCAAAGCCCTTACCACTACATAATATTACAACTTCTATTCAATTTATTAAAATATTTTTCCAATGAGTTTACACGGATCCTCATCCCCTCATATTGAGAAGGGTTTGAACCTTACACCTCCCAAAAAGAGACCAAATCCCTTACCATTGCAGTAAGCTTACAATTAAATATCAAAAGCTTAATTAACAAAGGTTGAAATTTTAATTTTGCTGCTAAATAGTTTTTTTGGTAATATAAATAAATCTGAAACTAAGTTTCGGGAGGACAACACAATGGTTTAGTCTTTGGCTCTTCTTCAAGAGGTTCAAAGTTCAAACCATAGTGTGTGTAGAGTTGTGTGTTAAATTCTCTTTTGATAAGCTCAAATCTCCCCCTTATGAGAGGTCATGGTGGGATGGGGATGCCCAACACTAAACTTCGATAGTAGGAATTTCTCCAACTAACCAAATATAAAAAATTAAAAAAATATATGTGAAACTAAAATTTAAGAACAATAACCTAAAAATTAAAATTATTTAATAAAATTGACATCTACCAAGGCAAAGACTGTGGATAAATTAAACTACTATAAAAAATATTATTACTTAAAATCAAATAAGAGTTTTATAATGGCTAGTCCTTATGCAATTTGTAATTTGTTGGATGAAAAACACCAAGATAATTAAAAGTGTGGGTAAAGAAGATGTGACTAAATGTTATCTTCTAGATATAGGTAGTATATACTTTACATGTAAATTTCTTATTGCAATTGAAATTTTTTATTCCCTCCAACTAAGTAGAAGAGACATAATACCAAGAAATCAAATATTATATGTACTAGATAATAATGGCCTTGAAAGAATGTCTATCACTAGGTGCAATAATTTTCCCTTTTCCTCTAACAATAAATGAAAAAAAATCATTTTTAAAAAGTTTTATTGGTTGGTTGAATAACAACCCTATAGGCCCTTATGGGGATTAAAATTTACTCAGGTAAGTTTGAATGTATTTTGCTTTAACAATTTTTAGATTAAAGCTAGGAATAAATGATAGGACTTTGGGAGAGAATGATTAGAGATGCTTGTTGTTTTAAGGTTTAGGGTTTCAAGTTAACATGTTGCAATAGAGATTTTATTCTACATAGTTTTTTGCACTTTAATTATTGTGAAAGCCATCATTAGTGGTTTCTTACTGACATTCATGTCTAGCCTTAGGTCTCAACTATTTAAGACATAACCATGCAACAAGTCTTTTCTCATTATTTTATGAACAAGGTTTCTGCGAAGAATGGTGCCACTCATAAAGCAACCCAAAAAATTCATCCCCAAAATGTTGTACAAAGTAATGATTCTAAGCTCCCTCCTAATTTTGATCCAGAGCTTTTGGTTGAGATGGATTACAATCATTTTTCTCAAGTATTACAAGATTTTCAAAATAGGGTTACCATTGGATATTTCATGGGCGGTCGAGCTCCCCTGGTCGCTCATATCTAGTCTTGGATCCAAGAGGCATGGGAGTCATTGGGCCTTCAAGTTGCTAAAGTTAGGAGTCTATCTATAGGGTTTTAATCATTTTACTTTGGGTCATCTAAGTAGGCCATAGTCGTTTGTGAGGTAGGAACATGGATTTGTTCTAGCCATTTTTTAGTCATGTCCAGTTATGACCTCAAATTTATAGTTGATGGTGAAATGGGTCTTCATTGCCTAGTGTGGGTCAAATTTCTAGGTTTATCCATGCATTTCAAGGACCTTATCCCTTAGCTTTATGAGAAACTTGGAGAATTTGTTTGTTTGGAAGCTCCTCGCTGGTTCTAGCCATGATCATTTCCTAGGGCCTGTGTGCACATTCTACTTTCCAAAGACCTAAAGGATGCGGTGTACTTTAGGTTTGATGGTAAAATTCATCGTCAAGATCTTCAATATATGAATAATCTAAATGTCCCCTTTTGATGCCAAAGTATGGAGCACTAGGTCAAAGATTATCCTTTGTTGAACCGACCACAAGTGAGTCTTATGGTGCAAGAAGATTTGGATAATTTACAAATTGAAGAAATTGATACTTGGACCCAAGTGGTTGCAAGAAAGCGAAACCCTAAGTGAGCTCCTTTGGCTATTAATTCTAGTCATCAGACTTCTAGCCCTAAAAGTTCTTTAGTTTCTCAAGCCAACAAAGTAATTACCAAGCCTCAAGTGGCTAGTTCCTCAAGTCTAGCGAAACCTTCCAGATCCCAACCCTAACAAGCCCATGGAAAATCTTTGAGCTTTGTTCCTATGAATGCACAAAGGTGTACTTATCTCAAGTTATCGACTCGCTCTAGCCTACTCATGGGCGACCATAGTAAGAAAGAAAGAACCCCAATTTTGTTGGAGGAATATCTAAACCCATCCAATGGTAGTGCTCTTGCCTCACTTAATAGGTTTGAGGTACTCTAAGGTGACAATGAAGCTAAAGATGTAGACAATGAAGGAGAGGATATAGATATAGTTCCTAACACCCTCCTAAAGAATGTCAATGAACCAGATAAGTTATCTCTCATGGAATGTTAGGGGTTTTCTAACCCAAATAAAAGAAGAATTGTTAAGGATTTTTGTAGAAAGAAAAAATTTGTTTTAATTATTTATTTTCAAGAAGTAAAAATTGTAAATAGTGAATTGATATTTTTCTCAAGTCTCTTTGGAAAGACTCTATAGTGGTACAGACAGACCACCCTAGAGGTTGTGGTGGTGCATCTCCATCTTGTAGGGATGGTGGTCAATAAAGGGTTTGACCCCCACCATAGGATAATTTGGTTTAAGATTTCTATTGATAACTTGTTGTTGGGAGTCCTCAATGTTTATGCTCCCAATGATGCTGAGGAGAGAGTCAAGTTATGGGAATGGATTTTTAAAAATCTCCTAGACAGCCCATGGCTGGTTTGTGGGGATTTTAACATGGTGGATAGCCAAGAAGATAAAGTGGGTCTTGTCCCGATGAGGCTAACAGAGAGGGAACGTCGAGCTTGGGTGCTCTTTCAAAATGTATTCAGATTATCTAACCCAAATAAATTTAGAAGGTAAGAATTCAAAGGAATATGGTATACCTGGTCTAATCATAGGGTGGGTGAGATACACATCCTCAAATGATTAGATAGGGCCATGTCTCTCTTTAGCAATGCTCCCTTATTTTTTAAGGAAGGTAATTCCTAGTTGATTCAAGCTATCCCAAACCTTAGCTATTTAGACCACCACCCTATCCTATTTGCCTGTACCTAGGAGCAGGAGAATAGAAGGGATTTTCACTCTAAATTTCATCTCAACTACTCACATATCAATAACCTAACCTGTATCAATGGTATAAAATCTCTATGGCTCTCTCTACCTAGGCCCAAATCTTCTTTAGGGTGGATTGTCTAGTGGCAAAGAGCCATAAGTCAAGTAACTTTATTCCTCAAGAATTTTGGTAAGAAAATTGCCTAGGCTAGGAGAGATAGGTTGGCAGGCACTAAAGAAAGCCTCAAAGGGCTTCTTATTGAGCTTTAGGAGAAGCCTTATGATGATGAAATTTTCTAGAAGGCTACTAGTCTTTCAGCCAAAATTTTGGAAGATAAAGAAGTAAAGGCCAAGGGGAAAGAATAAGAGCTTGATTGCACTAGCTCAAGACTAGAGATTGAGTCTCCAAGGACTTCTCCTTTCTTTGAGAAAAATATAGAGATGAGAAAATTTCCCAGCTAAACATTGATGGCTAGGTTGTCAGAGATCAAGAGGTGATTGAATCAACTTTTTTAAATTTCTACCAAGAGCTTTTCACATTGCAAGGCCAGATAAAGGAACGTAGGGTGGCCATGCAAGAGTGTATTGATGTCACACTACCAAAACTTAGCTGAGAAGCTCGAGATAAGCTTGATCAACCAATCACTCTCAAAGAAATAAAAAACATCCTTTAGCATGGCCAATGATAAAGCTCTAGGTATGGATGGCCTTCCCATTAAATTTTACAAAGCCACTTGGGACTTTGTGGGACCAGATTTACTAAGAGTGTATAAAGAAGCCTTGATGAGAGGATCCCTTGGGAAGTGGATCAATCAAGGCCTTGTCAAGCTCATTCCAAAAGGGGGAAATAAAGATGATTTGACAAATTGGAGGTCCATCACTCTCCTCAATGTGTCTTACAAAATTCTTGCTAAAACTCTAGCCTTAAGGTTATGCAATCTATTGATGTCATTCATCCTAAACAGATGGGATTTGTGAAAGGTAGGTATATTCTTGATAATGTACTTGTTGTGTGGGAGGGGCTCCACTATGTATCAAGCATTAATGTCAATATAATTTTTCTTAAGTTAGACTATGCTAAGGCATATGACAAAATTGAATGGGACTTCATTGACATAATGATGCAAGCCTTGGGTTTTGGTCATGCATTTCATACCATGACAACTTCCCTTTTTGCTAATGCCAATGCGACCTTGAATATCAATGGCCATATTTCTAGAAGCTTCTCTCTAACATGATCCATCCATCAGGGCTACCCTCTAGCACCATCACTTTTCATTCTTGTTGTTGATGCATTTGGATACTTACTATAGTTTCAGATAGAAAGAAGAGCAATCTAGGGGATCCCATACCTAGATAACCTTTAGCATTCTTTCACTTATGGTTGTTTTGCTGATGACACATTCTTGACTATTGAGGAAAGTTAGGACTATATTGAAACAAGTGAAAGATGCATGGATATCTACTGTAAAGCTTTAGGATCCATGATCCAATGGCATAAGGTTTGTGCCTATAGAACTAGTAAAGGCCCAATGCCTCAGTGGCTACAAAGCAAAGATTGGAACTAGCTACAACTAGGCCAAATTTTTAAGTTGCTAGGAATTCCTCTGGCCTTTGAATGTCATCCCTCAACCTTATGGAGTAGTGTGGTGGAGAAAGTTATGGCCAAGTTGGAGAAGTGGGTGCCTAAACCACTCTCATTGGTTGGGAAATTCTAGATTTGTTCTAAAGTTTTGGCCAGTACTCATGTCTATTATTCATCTTGTTGGGCAGGCTCCTAGGCCTCCTATAAAAAGATAGAGAAAATTTTAAGATTTTTTCTATGGGCTAAAACTGATGGTAATACTGGTTTTCACATAATTAACTGGGACCTCTATTGTACCCCTTAGGACATGGGGGCTTGGGTTTGATTGATATCAAAAAATAAGGACTAGCCCTGGCTGCAAAATGGGTGGTTTGTATGGCTATAGGTAATGAGCCATGGAAGCAATTTCTTAGGAATACACTTCTTAAGGCCCATCCAAAAGGATTATCTTCATGGAAAGGCCTTGGCCTTTAGACTCTTCTATTTTGGCCAGGCTAGATAAAGACTTTTGGCACCTTTATTTTCCAAAGCATTTGGAGGCTTGGGATAAAATTAAGGTTTTTTTATAGTGGGGGGATTCTCTTCCAAAAAAGGTTTTTCAGCTCTTTCTCAAAGTCTATGGTGGTCCTCACATTTCACAAACAATTATGGTTTGCTTGCCCTCAACAGGGATATCCCAACAAAAAGACTATATAAGAAGTATATCAGATCTTTGGCAGATTTGTTAAACATAGATACAGGAGAATGGCTCTCAAAAATAAAAATTAAACAGTACTATAAAGTGAATAGAAGGGATCTTACCTGTATTAATGCTATTAAATACTCTCTCCTAGACTTTATTAAAGCCCTTGTCCCATCTGTACCAAACTATGAGTGGACCTAAGACTAGAATTGACTTGGTCATAAAAAATTGTTATATACTCTATTAAAGAAGCCTACAAATGGCTCTGTTCAGCCCCAAGCTTAGTCCCCCAACTTAACAAGTATTGGGAAGTTAATCTTTCTCAAGAAACTTGGTTGAAATATATACACAGTCTAGCTGCCACCAGTAGAGCCAAAGAAGGTAATTTTTGCATGGTCTCTTTTACTGGGAGGTCTCCCAGTGGGGAGTCGACTTAGCCATCTTGGCCTTGCTCCCCTAGTTTGCTTTGCATGTCAGTAGTTGGAAAATCCAATGCATATATTTTGGTCTTGCTCACTGGCCCCTCAAGCCTGGGAATGGTGTCAAAGTTTTCTTAGAACTTGAAAGATCCCTCAAATTACTTGGGCTATGGTCATTCTAGGAATGGATGACTCCTGGGAATGGCACAAGCATAAAGCTTGGCACATGATCCAAATTGAAATTCTTTTTTTCTATGGAATTGTAGAAATAAAAGAATGTTTAGAAATAAACAACATGAGTTTGGAAGGGAAGATGTTTTGTGTCTCATCTCTTCTCTGAATTTGTAGATTTTAGTACAAGCTTAGAAGGTGCAGATGGAGCTAGAGCACCTTCATCATTTGTTGGAGTTCTGGGGAGATGCCCCATGTAACATGGAAACCCCTAGGAGATCCTGATGATGGCTCATCAATTGCAACATTAGTTATGGTAGTTGCTTGAGCCTAGCTTAATGGTTTCTTTCTTAGATTTATAATTTATTTCTTAGTTTTTTAACCTAGGAAATGATGTATACATGAACATATTGGTGGTAAGCCCTTTGGCTACCATTTTTTCAAGGTTTAATCAAATGAAATTATTCAATACAAAAATGCTCGAAAGAACCTATTATACTATCCAATAGCGATTAAAAGTTATTTAGATAAAGTTTAATCACATTTTATTTAAAATTTTAGAATTAAATTCATAGCAAATACGAAATATTATAAAAAATATCTTAATATAAAAATATTATATTAATTGTGAGCCAAGATGGAATGCAAGTCAGGATTCAATCATGGCAAAATAGTGACAAGTTCATTAGGAGTGCTTCAATGCTTCAAACCCTTACCACAAATGTGTGGAATATTGTTTCTAAATAATTTTTGAAGCAAAGGAACGCTGGAAAAAAGAAAAAATAGGGACAATTACAATCCAAGAGGAAGTGCAAGCCATGAGCGAGTGCAAGGCAAGAGAGAGTGCAAGCTGAGAGAGAGTGTGATTTGAGAGCCAAGAGCAAGCCCCATTATCTATTATGGAAGGAAAGTCATATTTGAAATCTCTAATGGGAAGTTACAGTGACCTAACTAGAAATCAAGATGCCCTAGTTGGAAGTATGGAGGCCCAAGTTAGAGATAAGCAAAAGAGTGAATACATGGCAAGTTTGATCTAGGTAGTAGATGTTACACCAAAAGTGATTATCAAGGATGAGATGATTGAACATGATATAATGGTTCTTAAAATTAGAGGGTTAATATGTAAGTTCTATAGATCATGGCCAAGGTTTTTGGAGATTCAAAATTGGATCAAGTGGAAGTGGGGATTGAATTCAAATTACTCTGTGGATTTTCTTCCTAAAGGTTTTTTCCTCATCATATTTTCCATATTAGAAATTAGGGATAAAATAATGGTTGGTGGCCCATGGTTTAGGGGAAGAGATGCACTTTATTTGAGACCATGGAATGAATTTTTTTCTATTGAGACAAAAACTATTAAGAAGCTTCTAGTGTGGGTTAGGCTTTTTGGACTTCCATATCAGCTTATAAATAAGGATGTTTTAAAGAATATTGGAAATACCCTAGGGGAATTCATTAGGAAGCACTAACAACTAAGGAGAAAAATCATGCTATATATACTCGAATATGTGTTGCTATGGATATTTCAAAACCTTTGCCACAATCCATTAAGATTAAATTTGAATCAAGAAAATGAGATCAACAAGTAAATTATGAAAATATTGTATTTCATTGCCACAATTGTTATGAGATTGGACGCATGGCAAGAGTTTGCAAAGTGAAAACTATGAATAAAGAGATTAAAAAATCTAGCCATGAGATAAACTTCAAGACAAAGCAAGGAAATAATACAGTAATAGAACATATATCAAATCAAGAATATTCCACTTCGAAAGAAGAGGTAAATAAAACCTATCTACAATATCATTTGGCAAGTTCAAAATAAATTAAAGGTGCAAAAGAAGAAGTGGAGAGAAATCCTAAAACAAAGATGACAAAAGAGGTCAAGTTTATTCCAGGTAAATCATCTTCATTTTCCTCAAGTAGTATAGAATCCTCTCCAAGTAATAAAAGTGAAAGTGGTGAAGATGTTATCCCTTGCACTTTAAGGTTTCAAGAGAAGCATAATAAAGAAATGAGGATGGAGGAAACCCATAACAATTTAGGGTTTTTAGGGTAGAATAAAAAGGTAATTTATACAAAAGAGCATCCTTGAACTTTAGGGTTTCTAGAACAACTTAAATAAGATTGTGGTTTTGAGGTTATTCCTTGTACTTCAGATCCTTCAGAACAAGGCAAACATAAAGATGATAAGTCTTGAGCATTTTGAGAATATTGAAGATATTGATGAAGATGAAAATATTGTTGAAAATGAAAAAAGAGAGAGGAAGACCCAAGAAGCAAAAACAAAGAGAAAAATAAACCAAGAGGGATATTAATATGGGAAAAAATAAATAAATATCACAAGTGTTAACAAGAAGTGGGACTAAACCCACAAATAAAAGCAAAAATAATAATGAAAATAATATCTTAGAATATTAGGAGAATGAATAAGAACCCTAAAAAAGGTACTAAGAAATTGTGAGGTTGTTATAGATAAGATATTTATAGATATAGAAGTTGGGCAAAAAATATTTTAGCCATTCATGGTGTTGAATTTCATCTTGATAGAATTTAAATTTTGAAAGGCATATGATATAAAAGAAGTCGATTGTGGATGAAAGGAATGATGGAAAAATGCAAAACATCGAACCAAGCCACAAGGATCAAGGGGTTGAAGCAACACCACATTAACCAAAACAGAGAAACTAAAAATAGAAACAAGATAATGGAAGCTAACACAAAAATTGTAACATCATATCATATATCATAATTGATTGTGAATACAATGGAGAAGCCTTACTTAAATAGGCAAAAAAGATCCACCACAGTCGTACGATCAACAAAGAGATAAGGATCAATATCCATCGTAAAAATAGGGAGGTGCGATATGATCCATGGAGAAAATATGTCAACCCTCCAAATGTAATCAATGAGTGTAACTCCCTAGGAATGTAAAATATCTCCTTAAGATCTAAATAACATAAAAATAAATATCCACATATAAAGTGGGTGGGAAAAATAAACTAAACTAATATAAAAATAAAGTACATAGGTTAGCATGAGCTAGAGTCTAAACACCTACTCTAACACCCCCCTCAAGAAAATATAGGGATCAAAAATAAGTGGCATATCCACAATATGAGTTTCAACAATAAAGTTTGATCAAGTACTCATGTACGATGTGTATCCAGAATCTCTCAAACTAGGAGGGAAAACCACATGGAAAAAACCTTATAGCTAAAAAGAGAGAATAAGAAGAAAGGAAAATGGCCTCATCCACACCCCCCAAGGACAACTTCCTTCACCCCAAGCATCTCTTGCAACAAATTAAAATGAGGATATGGGAAGGGTTTAGTGAAGATGTCGGTAATCTACTATTGAGTGGGAATGTAGTCCAAGCTGATCACTCCATCCTGGATAAGCCCTCAAATGAAGTGCATATAATTCTTCATTAAGGAATAATACTCATCATCCATGGCATCATCCCACTCTTGAATGCCATGGGCCTCATCAAACCTATGTGGATCAACAAAAACTACCTAAAAAAAACCCTTGCTAGAAGTAGAAGTATGCCTTGAAGGTGGGAGACCTTCAATGAAAGGGGTTGCCTCCTCAATTGTTATCCAAGCCCATCTAGGCATGGGGGTAGCATGTGCAGGAACCTCTAAAACTGTCTCAACAATATCCTCATCCTCATTGTGATCATCATCAAAACAACCATCTTCAAAGTGAAAATTAGATGAGGATGGATAAGGAGTAGAAAGAGTGGGCTCAATTGGAGAATAATTCTCATCAAACTAGACATGAGTTCGAAAAAAACTTCATGTGTATCTTGATACAATAATATATAAACCCTCATATCCTCACAATAGCCAACAAAAATGAGTGGCTTGCTCTTTCCATCCAAAATTCTCTATTTTTTCTCCAAATCATGAGCCCATGCTTGACTCCCAAAAACTTGAAAACTCGAAACATCAAGTTTGGTCCCTATACAAGCCTTCTCTAGAGTCATGTGCACTAGCCCCTATAGTCATACAACAACTTGGGATGTTAGGCAATTGGTCTAGGCCATTTTAAAACTTCCCTTGTATAGTCTAGGAATCAAGCAATGTCATCTGACACCCACCCTAGGCCATCTACAGTCCCAGTCAGGAGGGTCAACAAGGTTTGGTTGTTGGAGAATGAGCAAGGTCATATGATGATTAGGATGGGTTGTTTGAAATTTAGGGTGAATATGGGTTGTTAGTAAATCAATTGGGGTTATCTAGAGGAGGAATTTATTAGTCAGGTTGTCTGATGTCCATGCCACTAGAAGCAGTTGTTAGGGCTAGGGTCATTTGACCCAACAGGTGGGTTGTTTGAGCCAGGAAGTGGGTAATTGTATCTAAGACTATCTGGACTAGGAGGTGGATCGTATGACCCAATAGTTGGGCTGTTTATGCTAGGAAGTGGGTTGTTTTTCCCAGTAGGTTGGCCATCTGACCCAGGAGGAATGTCGTTTGAGGTCAAGTGACATCTACTAGAGACCAAGTTAGGATCGTTGAGGCTAAGGGATGCTCGTTAGAGACTAATGGAGGTCCATATGAGGCTAAGAGATGTCTGTTAGAGACCAAGGAAGGGCTATCTAAGATTAAGGGATGTCCGTTAAAGACCAAGTTAAGGTCATATGAGACCAAGAAGAGGTTGGTAGGAGATAGGGAGAGATCATCTAGAGCTAGGAAGAGGTCATTCAAAGTTGAGGAAAAATTATTTGAGAGGGTTGAGTGAAGGCCACCAAAATACAAATGAGGAGAAGATATTACTTTAGGTAGTGAGGGTTTCAATGTTTCTGATGTCCCTTGACCCTGGAAGGGGGCTCCTACCCCCTTGACCCTCAACAAAGTTGGTGAGGAGTATTTCTCATCATGTTGGTAATGCAATCAATTATAGGAAGTGGAGTGAGCAATCAGAGAACAATGTATTATTGGAAACAATTCGAAGTAAAGCAAGTTGTAGAAGATGTTTGGGTAGAAGGAAGTGGAAGGAGCTTGACAAGAGATTCTAGTACAATGTTCAATGCTTCTATCTCTTGTTCATATTATGTGTCATTGAGTACGTCGATAAGTCTAAAGAAGAGGATATATGTAGGCAGGCAAATTGATATGTTTACATAATCAATAAATGAAGTTTTGTCATTTTGTGTCATTGTGTAGTTCGTATGCAAAGTGTTTGATGAAATAGTGATTATTTGTATGTGTAATTCAAATGTTCATGTAATAAAATGTATATGTAGTTTGGAAGTTCATGTAATTTAGATGTACATGCAATTCAAATTTTTTGCAATTAGAAGTGTCATGTAAATAAGTTTAGGTACAAGGAATTTGTGGAAGTTGGCAACTACCTCCCCCTTCTCGAAAGGAGGACAATATATCTTTCACTTACATGTTTGTATCTAGAAGTGTGTGTGCATGTTGTCCAAAATGTGTCATTGATGGTTCGTCAGAGTATGGTGCATTGTAGATAGTTTTTGTGCAGAATACATGCTATGTGTGTAGTGTATCCATTTGTATCTATAAGTTATTCCTATTGTATTTTTTGTTTATTTAAGTGGTAATGGAATTGTGTTTTAGCGAGTTATATTCCATTTCTACAACTTGGACCCCAGTCTACCTCCTATTTGTATGCAACAATCGACATAATTGGACAAGGTCGACATTGTATGATATAATCATATGTAAGCCTATGAAAAATCATTATGGATTGTAACTATTTATTATTTATGTATGGCCTATGGTCTCACTATTAACCTTGTCATGTTATCCTTGTAAATGCTTAACGTGTAACAGGAAGGATACAGTAACTTGTAATTAATATTCTTAAACCTTTATGCTATGTCAACTTGGGTCAATGTGATTATGTAATTATTATAGTTGAGGTTAAGGTATTGGTATAAATACCCCCCAACAACCTGATCCATTGTATCATGTGTTATTCTTATCTATGGATATTATTGTCGTCTTTGGTTCTTAAGGGCACCCATAAAATTATATCTGGAAGTGTGTGTAAATGTTTTCAAAAATGTGTTGTTGATGGTTTATTGGAGTATTGTGTATTGCAAATAGTTGTTGTGCACAATACATGTTGTGTGTATTGTACCCATTTATATCTATTAGTTATTCTCGTTGTATATATTTTTTATTTAAGTGGTAATTAAATTGTGTTTTAATGTGTTGTATTCCATTTCTACAACTTGGACCTTAGTTTGTCTCCTAATTGTATGCAACGACTAATATTATTGGCCAAGGTTGACATTGTATGATATAATCATATGTAAGCCTACAAGCAATCATTATGCATTGTAATTATTTATTATTTTCATATAGCCTACAGGTCCACAATTAACCTTGTCATGTTTAAACCCTTCACTAATCCTCTAAAATGCCTAATGTGTAATAGGCAAGGATTTAGTAACTTGTAATTAATCTTAAGCCTTTATGCTATGATTATGTAATTATTAGAGTTACGGTTTAGGTATTGGTATAAATACCCCCAAGCACACAATCCATTGTATTGGTGTGTTATTCTTATCTATGGATATTAGAATGGCCTTTGGTGCTCAAGGACACCCATCAAATTGTGTCTATCACTCTTCCTTATTGTATAAGATTTGAGTAAATTGATTGCTTCTATTCAGTTTTGGAAACTAGTGTGAAATTTGACATGGTATGGAGTGTTTGTTACACGGTCATCCAGAAGGTTTATTCGGAGCCTCCATTTTTCTTTTGATCAATAGGGAAAATTACTTCTTGGAGCCTTATAAGCATTTTTAGCATAAGAGGCAAAGGAAATATTTGAATCCATTTTTTATCATAAGTTATGCCAAATATTTTGGAGAGATTCTTTTACATGCTTTATTATTTTTTTTGTCATTGAGACACATGTGACCCATTTTGTGTAGATTTAGATCATCCACAACAAAGGTAAAGTTGTTTTATCTTTTATGGAGGGATTTTTTATCTTCTCTAAGGAGGTCGTGCATTCTTTTCCACATGGGAGCCTTGGAATTTTGTCATGAAGGATGAATGAAAGGCTTTGCCTTTTGTTGTTGCACTTATTCGAATCTTGTGCATCATGCCAATTTGAGTTGAAGGTGCTTATTTTCTTGGTTGTTATGTGTGATGTCCTTTGTAAAGGATATGGTGCATATCTCCATCCGATCAAAGATGGTTCTTTATTGGCTAAAACAATTATGACATAGAATCGTGGATAATTTTGGTCAATGGTTTGAAACTTCGTCCATTCTCACTTATGATTATATAATGTGGGGTAAATCAGGGAATAAATGTGATTTTGTCCTGCTTCATCTCTGCGTTAATGCATGATAGATTGGTTAGAGGAGTGTTGTGTTGGTTGTTGTGAAGGGGAGTTATAGTGTTTAAACCTCATGCCCTCCGTTTTAGCTGGCTCACAACCTTTCTCTGGGAGTTGAATGGCCTTTACTACATTGGCATTGGCAAATCCTTTAGCATGGTGCTTGTGGCTTGTGTGGTTATGCAATGCTTGTAATCCTCTGGGGCAATTTTGTTTTTAGAATGTGTCCATTTTAGAACTTTATGTGGCCCTTGTGTTTATCTTTGTGGGGGTTTTTTAGAGTGCTCAACAAGCAAATTGCTTCCTTGGCTAACCTAGCTAGTCCAAGGTGGTTTGTGTGCAGGATACCTAAGTTTAAATCTTGTGACTTACTTGGAAGGAATTGGTGAGTATTGGGTTGATATGGGGTCTTGTTGTGACACCAAATCAATTTTCCAATATAAATATACCTTTCCAGTAAATTAAATCATAAGTGGTCATTCTTTATTCACTTTTGGCATCTTATGGTAAACATGTGGTAGAAGATAAGTGGTAGTCATTTGCGAATCAATGTGTATCAAGTGATGGAATTTTAGACAACTAAAAACATTATAAGGTTTGAGGAGCTATTATTTTTTATTATCTTGGGGATTATTAGGGAAAACCTTCTAGAGGTCATAATTTTTGTATATGAAAGTGTTTTGAGCCATTTTCCCCCCAAAATGCATGATTTTCATGTTCTTCACATTGGTGGCATTGGTTCAAGGACTTGTTATAGTGTTTGAGGCTTAATTGTGTGAGATGGATCCTCAAACTTATATTACTTGTCTCAATTAGAAAAATTACATTATATATTCAATTCAAATGACTAGGCTAATGTGTAGTAATAACCTTTGGTGCAACTTCAAATATGAGACAACAATGATCCTTGATAAAAAAACTCTCCAATATAAGCATGAGGAGCCTCTTGGTTTGTTCTCCTTGTTGATTGAACCAATTTTTGCTTTTTCACATCAAAGAAAAAAGTGATCTATTTGGGAAGGTAAATAATATAGAGGTCAATCGCTTAAAACTACAATTAGCTTCTCTTAAAATGGCTGATTTTGATAACTTTGAGGACAATATAATGAGATTTAAGGCTTCAAAAGCAAATATTACTTCTTTTGAAGGCAACAAGAAAGAGGATGCAAAATTTTTAAAGATTATCTTTTCTAATCTCTCCTTTTCATATGCTTGGACTAATGGTTTATGTGGTTCCCATGCTCTTGGAAACACAAAAAACTCTAACTCTTAATGAACCTTTCTCTTGCCTAATTCACTTTCTGGTAGTTACAAGGAATTGTGGTGCTTCTTCTCATATACAAGCTCATGCAAAGGATTTCAAATCTAAGGAGACGAAGATTCAACAATCCAAGGGCTAGTCTAAGTCTTTAAGGAAATTGAAGACCATTTGCATATACTGTAAGAAGGAAGGAAATCCAACCAAAAATTGTTAGTTGAAATTATAGAAGATTAAAGTATAATGGAAAGAGATGGGTGGTTGTTTTCCATAAGATGAGCAAGATTTAGACGAGTCTTTCTCTTGTAAAAGTAAAATGCCCCACTATTATCCATTATTGGGGAATATATGTTGTCACTAATGTCTTCTCTCCTTGGTCCCTCAATGGAGATTATGAGAGGGTGTTGAAAGTTGTAATTTGACATTATGGACTAAGGCCGACATTGTATTATGTAATCATTTGTAAGCCTATGGACAATCATTATGCATTGTGATTATTTATTATTCATGTATAGTCTAGGGGCTCACAATTAACCTTGTTATGCTTAAATTTTTTTGCTAAAGCTCTTTAATGGCTAATGTGTAATAGGAAAAGGTTTAGTAACTTGTAATTAACCTTTGTAATGGCTTCGATGTAGCTACATTGACTATCTTTATTTGTTGTCTTAGTACCATAGGAAAGGATAGTCAATCCTTGAGCATTATGGTTAGGTTTTGTTATTTTGATTAACTCTAAATAGGAGAGAATGTGATGTAGTAGACTTATCATTCATTTATCTAACTTCTATCACCACTAGTGTGATGTAGTTGAATTATCATTCATTCATCTAACTTCTATCACCACTAGTGCGCATAAGAGACTTTGCCCTCTCTAAGTGGTTGGGATACTTTGCCCTCTCTAAGTGGATTGTTTTTAGGACCTAAAATCTGGATTCGTGATACTTTGTTGGATTTGCTATTATGGAATCTGATGCTATTGCAAATATTTTGGTGTATGTTGTTTTTATTTCTATTATTATTAACTTGTTGTTGCAATTTATGTTTTGTAGAAGTTGTTTTGTTATAACCTTAAGCCTTTAAGTTATGTTGGCTTAGGTTAATGTGACTATGTGATTATTATTGTTGGGGTTTGGGTATTGGTATAAGTACACCCCAACAACCCGATCCATTGTAAGGGTGTGTTATTCTTATCTACGAATATGATAGTGACCTTTTGTGCTTAAGGGAGCCCATTAAATTGTGTCTATTGTTCTTTTGTATTTTCTCTTCCTTGTATAATATTTGAGTAAATTGATTGCTTTTGTTTATTTCTAGAAACCAGTGTGAAGTCTGACAAAATTGTGATGATGCTATCTTTAGTTTTAATTTTTTCTTTTGCTATCATATGTTATGTTGTTGTTTTCCTTTTGTTATCTTAAGCTTTGTCAACTAGTGTGAAAAGAAAAATAGTAGATCATATTTTTGAATTTCAGTATCTATATTTTTATTCTATTTGACTGGACTTAGGTCTTCTATGCTAATTATTTATATGATATCCCAAGGTAGCCCACCATTCATATCTCTTCCCCTCAAAAATCATGTCATCTCGTTCTCTTCAGGGCACATCAGAAGAGCTATACATAAATTAAGCATTAGTGAGGTTGTTGATTTTGAGGTATTTCAGGCTAAGTTCTTGAAGTATGATGTTGAAGTTCTTGGCTATCCCATTGCATAATTATTCATTGAGTTTTTTTGTTATAGGTTCCTACCTCCATGTCATTGCTTATTATCCATCCCATCCATGAATTGGGGACTGTTTAGGTCCAAATAACTACAAAACTATCATGATTGGGCACACATTTTCTAAGCTTTATGTAAGAACTTTGAATATGAAACTCTTAGAATTGTTGGATCAGGGTAAGCTTACAACAAGAGGGAAAGTACCATCAAACTATTGATCATGTTTTCACTCTTAGGGCTATTATTGAGGAGGACCCCCAAAGGTCCTCTAAAGTGTTATGTTGTTTTATGGACTTTAGAAAGGTCTTTGACATTGTTCCCAAGCATCTTATATTTCAAATACTACATGATATTGACATCTCATAGCTCTTTATCACTACCATCAACTGACTATATAACGTAGTTGGCTATTTTTAGACAAATTTTGGTTTCTTAGAGGATGTGCAGAGCACCATTGGTATCAAACAAGGTTGTCCTCTTTCTTCTCTCTCTTTGGGATCTACATTGATGAGCTTGAAGAATTTATTCGTTAAAACACGCATGTTGGCTATATTGCTTTTTGTATATGAGGTTGTTCTTCTTGCTCAAACTCCTAAGGGCCTACACGGACAATTTGATGCCCTTGCTCGCTTTTGTGACTTAAAATATTTGATAGTCAATGTTATCAAAACTAAGGTGATGATCTTTAACACATCAATGTTTACCCTATCTAAGTTTCAATTCTTCTATAATGTTGAGTCCATTAAGATCATCACTGCATACACATATGGGGGTTTAATTTACAAGTCCTTCACCTAATATTCTTCCATCTTCGCAATAATATCTTTGCAAGAGATACACATCTCTCTTAGTCCTAGAATGTCAATGCTTCCAACAACCCTTACGATGTATACCTATAAAGATGAACCTCTTTGATTGCATCATCAAACCCATAATCCTTTATGGATCTAAGATTTGGGGTCCAAGTCTAGGGCGTATTGATTGGGTTGGCATTGATAGGGTCCATACTATTTTGCTTCAATGATTCATCTTATGTAAGAGAACAATTCCCCAATGTATTTTTTAGGCCAAGTTTGGTGCTTATCCTCTTGGCCTTGAGAGCATCTTCAGAATTATTTTTCAGCTTCATCGCCTTAGATCCATGGATGACTACGCCTTAGGCTGAGAGAGATACCTACATTTGGTGCATTGCTCCTTAGACTACATTACCTCTAGGGGCTCTTTTGGTTATCATCATGGATGGTACTAAAAAAAAATTCTCTTATTTATTTAGTTGGCGTCTCCATAGATCAATTACCTCCTTTCAAATACTCTTGAAATGCTCCTCTCCACCTTCTTTCTACTAAGAGGGTAATTAATCAAGTAGTTAGAGATGATTTTAATTGACAATATGTTCAAATTACTTAGGTTGGTCCATCTCAACCTCTTAGTCCTAAGTTGGATTTCTACACTAAGCATTTCATGAGGATTGAGAATGACATTATTCCTCATCCTAATCATGTCGAGAGATATTGGACACATAGCCTTAGGATTCCTCTTGGTCAATTCAAAGTATACCCACATTATTTACAAGTGGAGATATATCACCATGTTTCTTGAGAGGATAAGGTATGTTGACTT
This sequence comes from Wollemia nobilis, assembly GCA_028583015.1. Classification (NCBI taxonomy): domain Eukaryota; kingdom Viridiplantae; phylum Streptophyta; class Pinopsida; order Araucariales; family Araucariaceae; genus Wollemia; species Wollemia nobilis. The sequence continues at coordinate 302,713 of JAQPPZ010002347.1, forward strand.
GCTTTATTTGGGAGGTGGAGATTGAAGAACATTTCATCTTGAGGTCTCCTCTTTTTCATGAAATTTGAGGGAGATACTATTGCTTGTATAGAGATTCAGATGGATCACTTACCACTTTTTAGGCAATTTTGACAAAAAATGCTTGGTTATTTACCTCATGGAAGCTATCATTCTTTGATATTACTCAGTAGAGGGAAGATAAAATTCTACTCAACTAATCAACTTATTCTTTGACTCTATCTCTACAGTTGAGAGTAATAAGTACTTATTTGAAGCTACGACTATCCAAAATATTAATGATAAATTTATGCATCCTTTTTTGCATACAAGAGTGGCTACTAGGGATTCATTTATTTCTTCTTGCTTGTGATAGAACAAGACTATAGTTCTTCAACGTTGGGTTTCATCCACCCATCACTTAGTAAGGAGTTGTAGATAGACATAGCTTACTAGTTTCTTATCCTCTTCTATTGGTTTCACAATCATGGATGCTAGAAGAGTCTTGCGGGGTCAAACTCCATGTCCTCCTAGGATTATCCAACCAGACTCTCTTAGTCTTGGCCATTATCATAGGAGCATAATTAGATCTTGTGTTGGCACTTTTGGGATAGTTGGTGATGACAACCATAGTAGCAAAACTCACACTTGACACGGATTAGGAAATACCAATTTTGGACTCAAACTCAAAGTCGACAAAAATTCTTGGAAAAAGAAAAACCAAAGAAAATTCAAAATTTCATTGTAAAAAGTTTATTTTATGCATATCACAATTAATTAACATTATACAAATCCAAAATTAATACTGTAAGTGATACAACCTTAAAGTACACATGAAAGTAACAAAACACACCTCACTTAAAGAAATTTTAATGCCTCCAAATATTCTTGTATTTCTTGTGATATAGAAGGTACAAAATGTGTCAAAATACCTCATAAGGCCCACTGCAATAGGCAACTAATCTATCTAACTAGTAATGCCTTTGCCCTTTACCTTAGCTAAATCTCTAGTCTTCTCTACGTGTGTCTGTGCTCATGCTTCTTCCTTTGCTTTTGTCGCTAACTCCTTTTCCATAATTTCAAAATCATCCATTGAAAATAGAGGCTCTTGTTGCTCCTCCTTTGACTCTATGATCCATTTAGATGATGGATCAATCTCATCTTAATAAATGGCTTCATAATTTAATCTCACAATTTTTTTTGTGGTGGAAGCAATGAAGGTTGTAATGAATGAATACAAGATCATTCAACTTTTTATGCATGAGTCTATTGTGCTTCTTGGAGTTAATGTGCTTAAACATACACCAATCACACTCACAACCTGAAGCATTGCATGGTTGACATAAAATTTTCATGGCAACGTGTTGAATATTGGGCGTATATGCATCGAAATTCTCCCACCATTAATCTAGAATATGCCAAGAACTTTTTTTTTTAATAATTTAAGTAAAGTTGTAAATTGATTTTTTTTTTTTAAAACAAAATCAAAAGACAAAATCAATAATATTTCAATCCATAAGGGTTAGTTTTCCTCAAAGTTGCCCTTCCCAAAATGTACTATGGTGTTGTGAAAAGGTATCCCTCACATATCTTGTAATATTGCAATTCATCCTGTATCATATTCCAAGTGTTATCATCTAGCACCATTTGGTTAAGGTATTGTTGAAGGTTTGACATCACCTCATAGTCAGCCTCAAATGAATCATCATAAAATAATTTGGGGTTGAGTTAGTACTCATCTACATGTAGTGGGCTATGCAACTGAGAAGTCCATATCTAGTCAACTAGTTCCCAAATGAGATTGTATTTGGACTTGGAATAATTATAAAATGAGATAATTACCTCTTTGGTCCTATCCACGGTCCCACATATGTATACCATTGGTGATTATCTATGCAAAGCTTCTTGATGCAACTCGAAGATTTATTCTCAACAAAATTCTTAAATACTTTGAATGTGGTAAAACATTCACTCTTGAAATTGAGAAAATCTACCCAAGTTCTTATTGAGAAATCCTCAATAAAGGTGAGTGCATACTTAGCTCCTAAAAAATGAGTGGAAAAAACCATCAAGTCACTATGCACCAACTCAAGATGAGAAGAAGCTCTCTTGGACTTACCTTTGGAAAAATGATCTTGATGTTGTTTGCCAAGTACACAACCTAGAAAAAATCCACCAATACAAGAGACCTTAGGTAATCCAATGACCATATCATGAGTGCTTAAATACTTCAAATATTTGTAATTGAGATGGCCAAATCTCTCATGTTAAATCTTGCTTTCTGAATTAGCATGAGCCACCAAGAAAGTACCTCCAAGTGAATAATCAAAACCCTCAAAGTGATAAAGATGTGATCTATGGTCAACAACTCCTTGTGCAACAATAGATTGTGGGTCACTCAAATATCTAATCTTAGCTCCTTGAGGTATAAACAACATAGTTTTACCTCCCTAGAATGACAAATTTGGTACATAGAGCGTAAATTGGTGGAAATATTTGGAACATAAAGAACATTCTTAATGCATCCACCATCAATCTGTATGTCGCCTTTTCCCTTAACTAAAATGGAAGAAGAAACTCCAATCTCAATGTACTATGTAGAAGTAGAACACAAGGTGGCAAATGAATCCTTGGATGAGGTCACGCGATGAGTTACTCTAGAATCCAAAATCCAATCCTCAAAATAGCGTTAGATGATTTACCAAAAGCATTCAAAGCCTTACCATTATCTTTTGAAAGAGTGAAGGATAATTTTTTGTTCCTAATGGCTTCCTCTAAGTCTTGTAACTTTTTCCAACTCTTGTCGTCGGAATGACCATTGACTCCACAATATGAACAAATAATATTTGACCTATTTTTGCTTTAGGACTATGATTGGAATCTTTAGAGGATGTCTCTTTTTGATGTGACTCTATAGGATTTTGATGAAATTTAAGAAGGGGAAGGATAAGGTTGGGACTTAGACTTGGATTTTACCTTGTCTTTGGAGGTGGAAGTGGAGGATGCAACAAATGCCTTATGTGAGGAGTTGTAATGCTCAAAGTTAAGAACTTTGGATTCTTACCTCAAAATATTGGCACAAAACTTCTCAAAAGTAGGCATTTTGTGATTAGAACCTATGGAATCCATTTTGGCAAAAAATGTGAAGGCAAACATATGGAATGGACACCTAAGTTTTGACAAGATCATGAAAATACATTCTTCAGCCATTTTAGTTTTTTCACTACCCTTAAGTTTGAGCAAGGATTGAAACTTAGTGAGAAAATCACCCATAAATGAAAAATTATTTGGATTGAGAGCACTAAGTTCAACATCAATATGTAAAACTCTCAAAGTGTCTACTTGCCCAAATAACTTCTCAAGATTCTCCTAAATTTGAAAAGGAGTGTCACAATCATTAAGATGAAATAATAGATTGTCCCTCACATGCATCCCAATCAATCCCTTACAATCATCCATTTTACAATCACAAACAAACTTATGATACTCTTTTGTAACTTCAGGTAGCTCTTATTGCATTAATCTTGATAACCCTTTAGATTGAATAAGTGTCATCATGTGTGGCTTTCATATGTGATAATTATGTGAGTTAAGTGGCTCAAAATCCTCTAAACCCATTTTCAATCACAAGAAATAAAATGCAAGATCCACAAAGATGGTGTTCAAATTGACACCAAGACATCCCACCCAAAAAAAAATTATTCAATGCTTCCAGAAATAAGAGCCCCCCAAAATTAAATGCCTTTATAATTCAGGCGTTACAAAGAGTATATGATCAAATTTAATTTTCACAATCACTGAAATTTTGTAGATCTGAAAAGAAAAACAAATTGAGTGACAACTTCACAAAACAAATATTTTACAGAGCTATTTTCAAATACACGAAACTGCTAGCAAAATACATTTTTTTAATTTAAAAAAAACATATTTTTAGCAAACCTTGTCAACAACTTAAATGCAAATTTGAGTTTAAAATTTGAAAAGAACTCAAGAGTGAAGAAGATAGGTTGTAGATATCAAAAAACCAGATCTGCAATAAGCAACTTTAGATATTGCAAAAAACTAGATATTTTGTGGATAGTGGTCGTTGGCGATCGAAAATGATCAACGATAGTTTTGGATCGACGATAATCAGGTGAACATGGCCATCGACAGTTCTGTAGCTATTAAAACAACCCATAAAAAAAATCCAAAAAATAAAATCTTTATGATTAATCCCCATGGCCATAGGGATCAACCAAGATGCAATGAAGGGCTAAAAAAGATATAGAAGCTCTTCGTAAAATAATAGAAAAGAAAAAAAAAAATCAATTTTCACCTTTTAGGGCTTAAAAACCTCCAATCTCCACCTGTAAAACCTTCAACATGATCCGACTGCACGAACCTCAATAATGGATGTTTGCAACAATCCTCAAAGCTATGATACCATGAAAGGAACGATGAAAAATGCAAAACACCAAACCAAACCACAAGGATCAAGGGGTTGAAGCAACACCACATTAACCAAAATAAAGAGACTGAAAAACAAAAACAAGATAATGGAAGATAACACAAAAATTACAATATCATATCATATGTCAGAATTGATTGTGAATACAGTGGAGAAATCTTGCTTAAATAGGCAAGGAAGATCTACCACAACCTTAGGATCAATACAGAGATAAGGATCAATATCCATCGCACAAACAAGGAAGTGTGATATGATATGTGGAGAAAAGATCTCAACCCTCCAAATGTAATAAATGAGTGTAACTTTCCAAGAATGCCAAATATCTCCATAATATCTAAATAAGATAAAAATAAATATTCACACATAAAGTGGGTAGGAAAAAATAAACGAAATTAATATAAAAATAAAATACCTAAATGAGCATGGGTAGGGAAAACAAATGAAACTAATATAAAAATAAAGTACCTAGGTGAGCATGAGTTAGAGTCTAAACACCTACTCTAACAGTGGAAACTTAGTTTAAAGAAGATGGAAAATATCTTTCGTAGAAAGACAATGTTAGATATGCTTTAATTAACTTGTTAAAATTGTAATAACAACGATGTAATGTTTTGAATTTGTAATGGGAGTGGTCCTAATAAAAGCCACACATAGCTTATTAAAAAACTATACTATATTAATTGTAAAATTTTTAACATAAAAATTTGGAATCTTATAGCCTTGTGTAGATTTTAATCAAATGATTTCATATTATCTCATCAAGGGAGAAAAGTATACACTCAATAGATGAAGCAAAACACATATATAAATAAATGAAATATTGATTTGGATGAATATCTAAATAATAACAAAGACATAAAAACACTTGTTAAGTAAAAGTTTGGAGCAATTGTGTGAATGCCCATGACTCAACTAAGGACCGACCTACATCAACTTAAATGTGAAACATGCACACTTAAGACATAGAGATATTTATTAAAGATAAATTCAAAACAACCATGTGAGAAAAGAAGTTAAAAAGAAAGAAAAAAACATTATCTTATTGAAATTTAACTTTATATATGATCACCACCATTATACAATGACAAACATTATTTAAAAAAATAAAGAAGCTTGTGATCCAACTGAATTTTAGTTTACACTAACTTAAATGTGAAATAAAGAGAAAAAAAACAAAAGAACTACGTATTGAAGTGGAACTAAATTCTATAGTGAAAATAGTAAAAAAATGTTACAATGAGAGGAGCTAATATTATTTTTTATTAATAGGAGAGTTGGTCACAACCGCACTATTTTTAGAAATTGTCAAACAACGCACTATTTTTAGAAATTGTTAAACACAGGGTTCAAACCATAGGAATTTAGATCAAACTAAAACTACTAGCTTTGCAAATAGGTTGCCCCCAAGGCTTGAACCTAGGTGTCTTCTTGATAAGTACTTAGCTAAACAAGCAACTATCAATCCACCAGGTCCTTAGGGGCAAGAAAAGGAACTAATATACCCCCAAGGGCTAGGTGGATTGGTAAGTGTAGGTGTGGTTGTGTACTCACCAATAAGAGACCTAGGTTCAAACCTTAGGGGGAAGCCAACCTTTTGCAAAGGTAGTAGTCTGCTCCGAATCTTCTAAGTGCACACTAGACTAATGATGACAATATGAACCTCGAGTGACTGATGGTCCCCATCTCACATCGGGTCAACAAAAATAAGATGGATAAATTTGTTGGGAGCAGTCTATGTGGTTTGAGCCCTGCGTTGGCCAATTACTAAAAATAGTGGCTATAACTAACTCTCATTTGTAATAAAAAAATACAATAAGAGGAGGTAATATATAACTTCCTTACTTCAAGAGGTGGTTGAGATGAATAAACATTTGTAATAGTTGAAATGAATAATTATTTAAAAAAAAATAATGACTGTTATGAAAAAATAATTAAATCAATTTTTAAGATTGAAAATTATGATTCTTTAGGTGGCTTAATGGTAAAACTTGAGGTTTATGGTTTAGATGTAATAAAAGGTAGAATTATACATCATAACCTATGGTTGATAGACATATATTAAAAGATAATCTCATGTCATATTGTTGTTCATGTTAAAATTATTTTACTTTTTATAAATTTTTTATTTTATAATAAATTTTTTAATGGTTATTGTTGTTGCATGTAAAACCTCCATAATTTAGGTAAAGATGATTTTTTTCTTTCAATTACATAGGAGAGTTGGTCACAACCACAGTTTTTTAGTAACTCACAAGTACAGGGTTCAAACCACAGGGGTTGCTTATTATTGTTGTTGCATGTGGGACCTTTATAATTTGGGTAAAGATGAAGATTTTTTTCTTTCGGTTACATAGGAGAGTTGGTCACAACCACATTTTTTTTAGTAACTGACAATTGCAGGGTTCAAACCACATAGGTTGCTTAGGGAACCATCGGTCGTTTGAAATTTGTATTATCATCGTCGGTTTGGCGTGCACTCAAAGGATTAGATCAAACTATTACCTTTGCAAATAAACTGCTCTCGAGGTTTGAACCTAAGTGTTCTTCTTAATAAATGCCTAAGCAGACAAGCACTTACCAATTCACCTAGCCCTCGGGGCCTTGGGTAAAAACGAAGTTAATGGGACCATCTCTTTAAGAAATTAAACCAAGCAACCCACCGACAAGCACTTGACCACTATCAATCGGTCTATCCCTTTAAGGTAAAACATAGGTTTCGGTCTATCCCTTTAAGGTAAAACATAGGTTTTTAGAAAGGGGTTCTAGTCGTATGTACTAGGTTAAGTAATCGCATGTCATATTGTTGTTATGTTTTTTTTTTAATTTAACGGAAAATCCCTTGCGAAGCTGCCTTGGTCTGAGAAACCACGATCAAGAGGTTCTACACCTTAAAATCATTCGGAAGCTATGCCCACCTTTGACCACACCGATATTATCAATTGGATTTTGGATGCCCGATGTGCGTTTGGTAGGATGAAGATTCAAACCAAAGACCTCCCTCAGAGGATTGCCCTACCCTCTCCAACTCACCTGCAACAGGTGGGTATATTGTTATTCATGTTAAAATTACTTTACCTTTTATAAATTTATTATCTTATAATTTATTTTTTAATGGTTATTATTTTTTTTTATTACATAGGTGAATTGGTTATAACCACGGTTTTTAGTAACTGCCAGCCGCAGGGTTCAAACCATCAATGACTGTTTCCAACAAACCCACCGTCTTGTTAACGTTAACCCGACGTGAGATGGGGACTACCGATTGCTTGCTTGGGGTTCGTACCATCGTCGTCGGTCTGGCGCATCACTCAAAGGAGTCGGATCAGACTACTACCTTTGCCAAGTTGAGCACACCCACGGGTTTCGAACCTAGGCCTCCTCTTAATTTTTAATGGTTATTATTGTTGCATGTGGAACCTCTATAATGTGGGTAAAGACAAATTTAATGGAACCAACTCTCTAGGGAATCGAACCAAACAGCCTATCGGTAAGCACTTGGCTACTATCAATCCGTCTATCCTTTAAAGTAAAACACTTCCAATAGTATTTAATAAGTGTGAACTTAGGTTTTCTAAACAAAAACCCAAAAACATTCCACCACAAAAATATTTTTAATGTTTGTTATTTATTCTGTTCAAATGATTAAAGGAATAATAAAAAAGTCGACAAGGTCCACGGAACGGACAAAACGAGCATTCATGATTGCGATTGCAAAGCCCTAAATGGTAAAACGGCGAAGAATAACGACCACACCAATTTAAAAAAGGCATAATTTTCACACCACCTATTGCCGACCGACATAACGAAAGGGCAAGGAACGGCCTGGATTTAACTGCTCAAGTCAAGTCAAAAAGTTGATATTCCCTTTCATCCTCCTCCACTAAATGTGATATGCGTATTCAGCTTGTCATGGACAGTCAAATCATCTAAATGCCGCCGGTGAATCTAGAGGTACACGAGAAAACTTTCCCGAGCAAGTTAGTCTGTCCTTATTTTGATTATACTCAAACGAGCGGGAACAGAGAATTTTCTTTTTTACAGTGAGATGGAGTGCTCTGCATATTCGAAGTGCCATTGCAGTCCTTCAATAGTATTACATTCTCATTATCCATGTTCTTCCTTTGTAGTCTTTCCAAGGCACTGCACTCCAAGGACTACAATGGCCGCCAAAATGAAATATTCTTTTTATGTGCCGTACTTGGGAAGAAGTTCGTCCAAGAGGAGGGTTCATGACAGCAAGAGAGACAATTGGAGCGCAGTGACAGCATCTGAACAAGAAAGTGAAGCAGCAGCATCAACTACAGAAGGAGAGCAAACTGAACAAGAACAAAGAAGAGGCGAGGGCAGTAGCAACCACAGTACTAATAGTACCACTAGTCATAATCTGTCGAGAAAAGCGGCGGACTTGTTCTCGGTGACGTCGTCAAGCCAGTTTGATGTGGACTATTTGGGCGAGAGCACCAAAGGAGACATGAACCTTAAGCAACCTCATCGCCTTCATACCGCATTTGGTACCTTAATTCTCTAAAATCCCTTTTTCCCTTCGCTCTGTCCTTTTAAAACTGCCTTTGTAACTCTGGAAATTTTATTCTTTTATTTTTATTTTTAGATAAATTTTCTTATTCTCATTGGCAACTTTCCGTAGAAATTTGTAAGATTTGATCTACATTAAGCCCAATGTGTATTGTGAGGAGTTTCTGGTTGGTTTTATGCCTCTGTTTTCTTCTCTAAAAGCTGAAATTTTGCCCGCTTTAAGATGACAAATATCAAAAATCAATCTGAGCAGGAATAAAATTAACTGGGTAAAGGAGTTTAGCAGGCATGCTGATTGGGGGACAAGCCAAAACGTGATCTTTACCTTCATCTTTTATCCCCTTAAGGCTAGGCGATGGATGGATAACGGATTCCCTTTTGTTGTCTTGACATTTCAATGTCGACAATGAGGCTGGCCATATGAATTGCAAAGCAATGCTACTGCTTTCGTTTGACTTAAGTTAATGCCAATGGAATTGTTTCGTCTATGGCACTTGTGGATTTTTCCAGTAGTTTTTTAACAGCAGTGAGAAGTTTCAAGACAAGTGGAGTGATCTTCGATAAGGCATGGTTTTCATGGCAACTCATGTTATCATGACCTCCATAAACAGATAGCCGGATTCTACTAGAGATGGAGTGGTGTCTAATACAATGTGGGCGGGAGGAGAGGACCCTTGAGAAACCTGGTTGATAAGAAGACACAAAATCACAAAGAGATTGCTGCAACTATACATGCTGTACAGTCAGTTTTGTTATGCATACATAAAAGAGCATAATGGAAGAGTATAAGGAAGCTGCTAAAATAAAAAAGAAGCTTTTAAGATGACGAAGAGGCAGGGGAGGCTTTTTGGGGAAGATAGAGGAGGGAGCTCATAAAGGATTTAAATAAAGATATATCTGAAACATATACAAATAATACACAAATAATTTTAATAACCTATAGCACTATGTCTCATTCAGTCATTATTGTTTCCTTTGCTTGATGGGTACTTGGAAGATGTGCTGCTGCATTTTGACGGAACAGATGGCCACCTGTAAATATAACACTTCGCAGCAAGAAGTACATGATATAACTGGCGTATCATGTTGATATCTAGAAACAGAGCTTTTCATGCTATTACCGGAGAAACTATAATACAAGAGAATATATGCAGTTGGAAAACAAATTGGTTCTCTATTAAATCAGGGAATTACGTACACACAATATATGTACATTCAATGGCAGCATGATTGGAATCTGATTCTTTAGTTTGTATCTCTCACTGTGACAGAAACCGTCATATTTCTTTCGGTCCATCTCTTGTCCTAGAATATGAAAAGGATGAGAAGGAAAAGCATAAAAATAAAATAACAGCAACTCCAAATAGACTGGACTGGAAGAGAAGGTAAAACTATCTCGTAATAGTAAAACAGGACGATCAAAAGCACTGCTTTTTCCCTTGCAAATCTTCAGTTGAATTCTTCAGACTTATTGTCCTTCTTGCCAGTCTCAGAGCAAATTTGGTATACTTACATTTCCCTTTTCTTCCGTTTGCGCCTTTATCTGTTGCTTTCTTCATACTCAAAGCTTCTCAACAAAATGTGTTTCAGACATTGCATTTTCCTTCCTTTCTTCCTTTGCTTGTATATTTTGCAGTTTTATTACTCGCATGAATGTTGATACTTGTGTAGGCAGGCGAATTGACATGTTTACATAATCAATGGATGAAGTTGTGTCATTTTGTGGCATTGTGTAGTTCGTACACTAAGTGTTTGACAAAATGATTATTGGAGAACGTGTAATTCAGATGCTTGTCTAGGATGAGAAGCGCTCTGTCTGACTAAAGAAGTGGGCTGTCTGGCTGAAGAAGCACACCATATGACAAGTGAGTCAGCTGAACTGGGTCGTTTGAATATTGCAGTGGACCTTCTGGAGGTTGGGACGGGCTGTCTAAAGATTGCACTAGGCCGTCTGGAAAGTAAAAGCTGTCTGACAGAGTAGGGCTGTCACGCAATTCACCAGGGTCATTGTAGCACAGTGGTGGTATTCCGTCCTTGGAGGAACAATTTAGATTGAAAGGTTAACTATTCATAACTTGCAATGATGCAGCTGTACGTCCTGCATCATCTCCTTGTCTCTAACGACCTTGTTCACTCCTCTAGATAATCCAGTCTGAGAATGTCCCGACAACTGGCACTAGCTCAGACGGCTGGCCTTCAGTCTTGACAGCCTGGCAACTGTACCATACGACTTGGCAACTGTGCTGGACAACCTGGTTATTGCCCAGGCGACCTTGTATGACAGGACTTGGTAAAGAATACAAATAAAAGGGTTGAATCTAAATCTACTGCAACAATCAATCAATAGCAATACTTATAGATCACACACAATAGCAATAGCAAATGATGAACAAGTATGAACAGATATTGCACTAATGGGAGCTTGTATGATGAACTGTGTACGACATCTTCTTACATATGCAGTATCTGATCCTGAGCATAATACCTGTAATGCAGTCCACACTCTCTTCCTGGCATACATAGTGCAATGCTTGTGCATACGTATCTACTCTTTGTAGAAATGGAATACAACATACTGCAACACAATTCCATTACCACTTAAATGAACAAATTATACAATGTGAATATCTTACAATTACAATGCATACATTGTGTACACAACATATATCAAATTGCCTGACACAGCAGTTTGGATGGCTCGACATAGCTTCCGGACAGTCCAGTTTGCAAATAGGACGACCTGCCCTTTTCTAGACAGCTAACATTCACTGTACAGCCTAAACTCTCCACTGTATGGCACAACAACTTCGTTGTATGGCCTTGGCAACTCATTGTACGATGTTCACTGTATGCCCTGTGCGATATACTTGGAAAGAATACAACTAATAGATTGAATCTATTCTACTGCAACAACCGTTAGTAACAAAACATACAATGAACACATAATGACAATAACAGATAATGAATATATATGAGTAGATCTTGTATTAACAATAGCTTGTGCGGTAAATGATGTACGACATTATTTTACATACACAGTCTATGATCCTCTGCAGAATACTTCCTTCCGGCATACACAATACAATGCTTGTGTGAATGTATCTACTCTCATGCCAACAACGCCAACCACAAATGAATGAGGGAAGGGTCTTATTTATACAACTAAGGAGGTAGTTGCATCCTCCAACTAACTACGTACCTAACACCTCATCATTTTCTTAAGTTACATTTGACATGCATTGACTTACATTTTTACCTTTCATTTCATGACTCACTTTATGACTAATGACTTTTTTTCAGTGTTCCATGGGGACGCGTCCCCCCGTTTCCGGCGTCCCCCAGCACGGGGGACGGCAAGGGGGACGTTTCCCCTTGTCCCCCTTTTGGGGGACGGCTGGGAAACGTCCCCGAGACGGCTGAGGCCTGTGGCCTCCCGTCCCCGGGATGTCCCCCTTTTTGGGGCGTCCTTGGGGACGCTCATACCGTCCCCGGGGACGGCCGGGCCCCATGGGGGACGCTCAGACCGTCCCCGGGGACGGCCGGGCGTCCCCGGGGACGGTCTGAGCATGCCCCATGGGGCCCGGCCGTCCCCGGGGATGGCCGGGTGTCCTCGGGGACGGTCTGAGCGTCCCCCATGGGGCCCGGCCGTCCCCCACGGCTGGGCGTCCTCACCCAAGGGGGAAAAAAAAAAATTAACTTAAAAAAAGGTAAGGGGTGGGACCCATTTTGAGTCTCACCCCCATCAAACCCTAAACCTAACAAAACAAGGAGTGAAAATAGAAGACTTCACTTATTTCCACATCAGCATGAAAAACTCTTTCTACACAGGTTTTTTCCATCTCAACATGAATGGTAAACAAATAATTTAACCAAGGATAGTACCTGGTTCTATTTGCAACAAAACCCTAGATGTTCTTGGCAAAATTTGCACAAGCTTTCTCTATTCACTGTCTCGCTTCCTCTTTTTTTTTTCCGGTGTCCCAAACCTAAAAGGCTAAAAGGAGGTTTATTTAAACAATACCAATTCTTTTGGTATAGTGACTGAAAATTTGAACAGTTAGTGACTGAAATTTTTTAAAAATGACAGTCTTTGTTTGAACATTGGTGGCTGAAAAAATGATGATTGTTATTACTTAAAATGATGATTGTTTGAACATTGTTTGCACTTGATATCCTTGGCTGAACCTTCAAGTTATAGTTGTTGAACTTGAAATAATTAAATGGCTGCAAATTAGTAACTAATATGAATATGAAAATGTTAAATGACTCAATTATGGCCTGCACTTATGTGTTAGTAACTAATCTGAATATGAATTGCTGCACTTACATAATTGATTATTAATATGAAATATCATTTTTGTTGGGTGTAGAATTCTGAATGTGTAGATTATTCTAAATTTCTAAAAAAATTCAATTTTTATAGTATTATACTAGCCGTCCCCCCAGCCGTCCCCGAGCCGTCCCCTAAAATCGGCCTGCCGTCCCCCACCGTCCCCGGAAACCCGTCCCCCCGTCCCCCAGGCTCGTGGAACCTTGCTTTTTTTGTACATAACCAATACTTCACTTAACGTTACACATTATTGCATGAATTATTACATCACCACTTTATAACATATTTAATTATATGTACACATATTTCGTTAAACACTTTGCGTACGAACTACGGAATAACACGAAATGGCAAAACTTATTCATTGATTACATAAACGTGTCAATTTGCTTGCTCACACTCCCGTGTCTATAATGTACTCTCTTCGAAATGTACCCACTCAAATGAATGAGGGGGTTTATTTAAATTATAGGGACAATAGTTACAACAACTACCACCTTCGACACTTCACCTCCTAACTACAAGACAAACTAGATGATGATTACCCTTGCATAATTATGTTCGCACATAACTCCAACTTGAGTCATTATTACATGCATGATTACAACGTATATCTTTGATTGAAATTACAAAACTTAACGTGTGCTTGACATCCATGCATATTTTATTTCCAACTTGTCTATTTCCTTTGTTGAGGTGGCACTTCAGAACTAGCGCCTATAGTCGTCCGACAACTTCCTTGGGATGTTAGGCAATTGGTGTGGGGCCATTTGACAACTTCCCTCGTATAGTCTGGGAATCAAGCAATGTCATCCGACACTCACCCTAGGCCGTCTAAAGCTTCAGTCAGGAGGGTCGACGAGGTTTGGTTGTTGGAGATTGAGCAAGGTTGTATGGTGATTAGGATGGGTTGTTTGAACTATAGGGTGAAGATGGGCTGTTGGGAAATTAAGTGGGGCTATCTAGAGGAGGAAGCTATCAGCTGGGTTGTCTGAGGTCCATGCCATCAAAATCAGTTGTTAGGCACAAAGCTGTTTGATCCAAAAGGTGGGCTGTCTGGGCCTAGAAGTGGGCAATTTGGTCCAAGGCTGTCTGGCCTAGGAGGTGGGTCGAATGACCCAAGAGTTGGGCTGTTTAGGCTAGGAAGTGGGTTGTTTGGCCCAGGAGGTTGGCCATCTGACCTAGGAGGAATGCTGTTTGAGGCCAAGGGATGTCTATTAGAGACCAAGTTAGGGTCGTCTGAGGCTAAGGGATGTTTGGCCCAGGAGGTTGGCCATTTGACCTAGGAGGAATGCTGTTTGAGGCCAAGGGATGTCTATTAGAGACCAAGTTAGGGTCGTCTGAGGCTAAGGGATGTTCATTAGAGACCAAGCGAGGGCCATTTGAGGCCAAGGGATGTTCGTCAGAGACCAAGGGAGGGCCATCTGAGGCCAAGGGATGTTTGTCAGAGACCAAGGGAGGGCCATCTGAGGCCAAGGGATGTCCATCAAAGACCAAGGAAGGGCTTTCTAAGGTCAAGGGATGTTTGTCAAAGACCAAGGCAAGGCCCTCTGAGACCAAGAAGAGGTTGTCAGGAGATAGGGAGAGATCATCTAGAGCTAGGAAGAGTTCATTCAAAGTTGAGGGGAAGTTGTTTGAGAGGGTTGAGTGAAGGCCACCAAAATGCAAATGAGGAGAAGATATTAGTTTAGGTAGTGAGGGTTTCAATGGTTCCACTGCCCCTTGACCCTGCAAGGGAGCTCCCGCCCCCTTGACCCTCAACAAAGTTGGTGAGGGGCATTTCTCATCATGTTGGTAATGCAACCGATTACAAGAAGTGGAGTGAGCAATCAGAGAACAATGTATTGTTGGCAACAATTCAAAGCAAAGCAAGTTGCAAAATATGTCTGGATACGAGGAAGTGGATGGAGCTTGACAAGAGATTCCAGTACAATGTTCAATGCTTCTATCCCTAGTGTTCAGCTTATGTGTCATCGAGGATGCCGACAAGTCTAAAAAAGGGGATAGATGTGGGCAAGCAAATTGACATGTTTGCATAATCAATGAATGAAGTTTTGTCATTTTGTGTCATTTTGTAATTCGTATGCTAAGTGTTTGATGAAATAATTATTAGTTATATGTGTAATTCAAATGTTCGTGTAATGGAATGTACATGTAATTTGGAAGTTCATGTAATTTAGATGTACATGTAATTCAAATGTTTTATAATTAGAAGTGTCATGTAGATAGGGTTAGGTACAAGGAAGTTGTGGAAGTTGGAAACTACCTCCCCCTTCTCGAAAGGAGGATAATCTATCATTCACTTACCTGTTTGTATCTGGGAGTGTGTGTGCATGTTGTTGTCCAAAGTGTGTTGTTGATGGTTCGTCGGAGTATGGTGTATTGCAGATAGTTGTTGTGCAGGATACATGCTATGTGCGTAGTGTATCCATTTGTATCTATAAGTTATTCCCATTGTATATTTTGTTTATTTAAGTGGTAATGGAATTGTGTTTTAGCATGTTGTATTCCATTTCTACAACTTGGACCCCAATCTACCTCCTATTTGTACGCAACAACCAACATAATTGGCTAAGGTCAACCTTGTGTGATATAATCATATGTAAGCCTACGAGCAATCATTATGGATTGTAACTATTTATTATTTATTATTAGTTGTAGAAATGGAATACAACACATTGGACCACAAGTTGAGGTTTCAATGTGCTGTATTCCATTTCTACAACTTGGACCTCAGTTTGCCTCCTATTTGTATGCAACGACCGACATTATTGGCCAAGGACGACATTGTATGATATAATCATATGTAAGTCTATGAGCAATTAATATGCATTGTAAATATTTTTTATTTGCATATTGCCTACGGGTCCACAATTAACCTTGTCATGTTTAAGCCCTTTACTAATCTTCTAAAATGCCTAATGTGTAATAGGCAAGGATTTAGTAACTTGTAATTAATCTTAAGCCTTTTTGCTATGTCGACTGAGGTTAATGTGATTATGTAATTATTAGAGTCAAGGTTTAGGTATTGGTATAAATACCCCCAAGCACTCAATCCATTGTATCAGTGTGTTATTCTTATCTATGGATATTAGAATGGTCTTTGGTGCTCAAGGGCACCCATCAAATTGTGTCTATCGCTCTTCCTTCTTGTATAAGATTTGAGTAAATTGATTGCTTCTATTTGGTTTTGGAAACTAGTGTGAAATTTGACATGGTATGGAGTGTTTGTTACATGGTCATCCAGAAGGTTTATTCGGAGCCTCCTTTTTTTCTTTTGATCAACAGGCGAATTACTTCTTGGAGCCTTATAAGCATTTTTAGCATAAGAGGCAAAGGGAAGATTTGACTCCATTTTTTATCATAAGTTATGCCAAATATTTTGGAGAGATTCTTTTGCCTGCTTCATTATTTGTTTTGTTGTCATTGGGACACGTGTGATCCATTTTGTGTAGATTTAGATCATTCGTAACAACGACAAAATTGTTTTATCTTTTATGGAGGGATGTTTTGTCTTCTCTAAGGAGGCCTTGCATTCTTTTCCACATGGGAGCCTTGGCATTTTGGCTAGAAGGATGAATGAAAGGCTCTGCCTTTTGTTGTTGCACTTGTTCGTATCTTGTGCATCATGCCAATTTGAGTTGAAGGCGCCTCTTTTCTTGGCTGCTAGGTGTGATGTCCTTTGTAAAGGAGATGGTGCATATCTCCATCCGATCGAAGGTGGTGCTTTATTGGCTAAAACAATTACGGCATAGGATAGTGGATAATTTTGGTAAATAGTTTGAGACTTTGTCCATTCTCACTTATGCTTACACAAAGTGGGGTAAATCAGGGAATAAGTGTGATTTTGTCCTGCTTCATCTTTGCGTTGACGCATGACAGACTGGTCAGAGGAGTGCGGTGTTGGTTGTTGTGAAGGGGAGTTCTAGTGTTCAAACCTCATGCCTTCCCTTTTAGATGGATCACAACCATTCTCTGGGAGCTGAATGGCCTTTACTACGTTAGTGTTGGCAGTTCCTTTAGCATGGTGCTTGTGGCTTGTGTGGTTATGCAATGCGTGTAATCCTCTGGGGCAAAAAAATTTTAAGAACGTGTCCATTTAGAACTTTATGTGGCCCTTGTGTTCATCTTTGTGGGGGTCGTTTAGAGTCCTCAACAAGCAAACTGCTCCCTTGGCTAGCCTAGCTAGCCCACGGTGGTTTGTGTGCAGGAGACCCAAGTTTGAATCCTGTGGTTTACTTGGAATGACTTGGTGAAAATTGGGCTGATGTGGGGTCTACTTGTGATAGCAAACCAAATTTTCAATATAAATATACCCTTCTAGTAAATCAAATCATAAGTGGCCTTTCTTTATTCGCTTTTGGCATCTAGTGGTAAATATGTGGTAGAAGATAAGTGTTAGTCATTTGTGAATCAATGTGCGCCAAATGGTGGAATTTTAGACAACTACAAACATTATAAGGTTTGAGGAGCTAATATTTTTTATTGTCTTGGGGATTATTAGGGCAAACCTTATAGAGGTCATAATTTTGTATATGAAAGTGTTTTGAGCCCCTTTTTCCCCAAATTGCATGATTTTCATGTTCTTCGAATTGGTGGCATTGGTTCAAGGACCTGTTATAGTGTTGGAGGCTGAGTTGTGTGAGATGGATCCTCAAACTTACATTACTCGCCTCAATTAGCAAGATTACATTATATGGTCAACTCAAATGATTGGGCTAATATGTAGTAAGAACCTTTGGTGCATCTTCAAATATGAGACAACAACATTCCTTGATGAAAAAAACTCACCAGCATAAGCATGAGGAGGCTCTTGGTTTGTTCTCCATGTTGATTGAACCAGTTTTGCTTTTCCACATCAAAGACAAAAGTGATCCTTTCGAGGTATGAACAAAATTGCATGATCTATTTGGGAAGATAAATAGTATAGAGGTTGTAGACAGGGGTGAGTACATTCCCGGGATGAGGGAATGATGATAATCTGGGAGGACTAACAGTTAAGCATACGCAATTCACTCTACAATGTGCTGAGTTTAGACGTCAGAAGGATCAAACGTCTGAGTGCACAGTTAGACGTCAAGGGCTAGACGTCTGGTTTAAACGTCTGGGACTTAGACGTCAAGGACGTTCAGGGTAGACGTCTAGGGGTAGACGTCTAGGGTCAACTTCATCCACACGTCAGTCGGCTAGGTTAGACGTCAGGTCAGACGTCAAGCTTCCGAGGTTTAGACATCTGAGATGCAGGGCTAGACGACTCAGGAGTTAGACGTCTGGTTAAGGGTCTAGACGTTTGAGTAGTTGGCTCGTCGGCTAGACGGATAGACTGGTTGTCTGACGGACATGTCAAACGACAAGGCTAGACGTCTAAGGGTTTCGTCCTTCAGTCTTCTGCACCTGCAATCAGAAAAATAACATGTCTCGTCTTCTATGATGAACACAACCTATCAAGGCAATCCTGCAACACAACCTGAAAGCTTCACAACATCACACGCAGAACAAGTACTTCGCATAACAGTTTTGCATTTTGAACAAGTAGAAAACAAATATCCATACAAAATGAATGGGGGGTATATATAGGAGGGCAAAGTAGTTATTGCAACTACTTGCTCCAATTGTCCAACTGTTTCCCCTTAACTACTTGGTTTAGACATCTAATTACAGCCTGTTTGATGTCTAACTAACTTGACGTCTGACTAATCAACCTCTTAACAACATGACAACTGTTTTATCTTCTAGTGCATTTTCTACGTAATCAAGCCATATTCATTGATTGGCTGATTTTACAACATCAACATAGCAAAATAACATTCCAAAATTGTTATATACAATCAAAATTGTAGGACATTATCATCAGTCAGTTCTTATGATCTGTCTTGCTTAGAACTGCTGTCTACATCTATCCTCCCCTTTGAAGAAGTCGATGTCCTCAGCGACTTTCTCCGTTCAGTTTGAGGAGTTTCAGCATCGGTGGGCACTGTAGTTTGTGGATTGGTAGCTTGAAACACTTTCTTGTACTCCTGTAGCTGAGCCTGCATGCTCTCGCGTTCCTCCTTGAGCCTCTTGGAATAATTAAAATATTTCGCCCATTCCACTCCCAAGGCATTAACGCGGTCTTTAGTTTGCTTGAGACTAGATAACAGGTCAGCCTCCCTTCGTAGGAAAATCTCTTGACACTGATGAAGAGGGAGTGGCTTTTTGCGCTAACTGCTGTTGCAGGGCTGCCTCCCGCTGTTGTGCCTGTCGTAGTTCTTCCCTCAAGGCTGCCTGTTCTTGTTGCTAACTCTCCTTTTCCTGTTTCCAAGCGCGCTCCTGTTGACTCCTTTGAGCTGCAAATGCTTCTGTTTGTTTAATTAACAATTCCTTAGCACTTTTAAGCTTTGAGACGTCAGTTTCCAATTGAGAAATTTGCTGGCTCTTTTTCTCCAGTTGGGTGGTCAGGTTCTGTAAATTTTGCGTTAGTCCCTGAATATGCTGCTTGACTTTATCCATTCGTGCCATTCCTTGCAACCTGGAATCAGTCATTCACCTCTTAGCCTTATCACTTGTGCCTCTTGACTCTGAGTTCGATTTAGGCAACGACGCAAAATGTAGATTGGGGTGAGTACATTCCCAAGACGAGGGAATGATGATAATCTGGAAGGACTAATAGTTAAGCATATGCAATTCACTCTACAATGTGCTGAGTTTAGACGTCAGAAGGATCAGATGTCTGAGTGCACAGTTAGACGTCAAGGGCTAGACGTCTGGTTTACACGTTTGGGACTTAGATGTCAAGGACGTTCAGGGTAGACGTCTAGGGTCAACTTCATCCACACGTCAGTCGGCTAGGTTAGACGTCAGGTCAAACGTCAAGCTTCCGAGGTTTAGACTCTGAGATGCAAGGCTAGACGGCTTAGGAGTCAGACGTCTGGTTAAGGGTCTAGACGTCCGAGTAGTTGGATCGTCGTCTAGATAGATAGACTAGTCGTCTGACGGATAGGTCAAACGACAAGGCTAGACGTCTAAGGGTTTTGTCCTTCAGTCTTCTGCATCTGCAATCAGAAAAATAACATGTCTTGTCTTCTAAGATGAACACAACCTGCAACACAACCTGTCAAGGCAATCCTGCAACACAATCTGCAACACAACCTGAAAGCTTCACAACATCACACGCAGAACAAGTACTTCGCACAACAGATTTGCATTATGAACAAGTAGAAAACAAATATCCATACAAAATGAATGGGGGGTATATATAGGAGGGCAAAGTAGTTATTGCAACTACTTGCTCCAACCGTCCAACTGTTTCCCCTTAACTACTTGCTTTAGACATCTAATTACAAATGTCTGACTAATCAACCTCTTAACAACATGACGACTGTTTTGTCTTCTAGTGCATTTTCTACGTAATCAAGCCATATTCATTGATTGGCTGATTTTACAACATCAACATAGCAAAATAACATTCCAAAATTGTTATATACAATCAAAATTGTAGGACATTATCATCAGTCAGTTCTTATGATCTGTCTTGCTTAGAACTGCTGTCTACAGAGGTCAGTTGCTTAGAACTAGGACTATATAATGAGATTTAAGGCATCAAAAGCAAATATTGCTTCTTTTGAAGGCAACAAGAAAGAGGATGCAAAATGTTTAAAGATTGTCTTTTCTAATCTCTCCTTTTTAGATGCTTGGACTAATGGTTTATGTGGTTCCCATGCTCTTGGAAACACAAAAAACTATAACTCTTAATCAACCTTTCTCTTGCCTAATTCACTTCTTGGTAGCTACAAGGAATTGTGTTGCTTCTTCTCATATACAAGCTCATGCAAAGGATTTTAAATCTAAGGTGACAAAGATTCAACAACCCAAAGGCTAGTCTAAGTCTTTAAGGAAATTGAAGACCATTTGCAGATACTGTAAGAAGGAAGGACATCCAACCAAATTTTTTTTGTTTAAGTTATAGAGGACTAAAGTAGAATGGAAAGAGATGGGTGGCTGTCTTTCAGAAGATGAGTGAGATTTAGACAAGTCTTCCTCTTGTAAAAGTAAATTGCCCCACTATTATTCATTATCGGGAAAAATATCTTGTCACTGATGTCTTCTCTCCTTGGCCCGCCAATGCAGATTATGAGGGGGTGTTGAAAGTTGTAATTTGACATTATGGACCAAGGCCGATATTGTATGATTAATCATGTGCTATGGACAATCATTATGCATTGTGATAATTTATTATTTATGTGTAGTCTAGGGGCTCACGGTTAACCTCATTATGGTTAAAAACTTTCACTAAATCTCTTTAATGGCTAATGTGTAATAGGCAAAGGTTTAGTAACTTGTAGTTAACCTTTGTAATGGCTCCAATGTAGCCACGTTGACTATCTTTATTTGTTGGCTTAGGCCCTTAGGGTAGGATAGTCGACCCTTGAGCATTAGGGTTAGGTTTTGTTATTTTGATTAACTATAAATAGGAGAGAATGTGATGTAGTTGAATTATCATTCATTTATCTAACTTCTATCACCACTAGTGTGATGTAGTTGAATTATCATTCATTCGTCTAACTTTTATCACCACTAGTGCGCATAAGAGGCTTTGCCCTCTCTAAGTGGCTGGGATACTTTGCCCTCTCTACGTGGATTGCTTTTGAGACTTGAAATCTGGGTTTGTGATACTTTTTTGGATTTGCTTTTCTGGAATCTGATGCTATTGCGAATATTCTGGTGTATGTTGTTTTTGTTGCTATTATTATGAACTTGTTGTTGCAAATTCTGTTTTGTAGAAGTTGTTTCGTTATAACCTTAAGCCTTTAACTTATGTTGTCTTAGGTTAATGTTATTATATAATTATTATTGTTGGGGTTTACGTATTTGTATAAATACACCCCAACCACCTGATCCATTGTATGGGTGTGTTATTCTTATCTATGGATATGATAGTGACCTTTGGTGCTCAAGGGAACCCATTAAATTGTGTCTATTGTTCTTTTCTTTTTGCTCTACCTTGTATAAGATTTGAGTAAATTGATTGCTTTTGTTTGTTTCTAGAAACTAGTGTGAAGTTTGACAAAATTGTGATGATGCTATATTTTATTTTGTTTTTTGCTTTTGCTATCATATGCTATGTTGTTGCTTTCCTTTTATTATCTTGAGCTTTGTCAACTAGTGTTATCTGAAAAGAAAGATAGTAGACCATATTTTTGAATTTAAGTATCTATATATTTATTCTATCTGACCAGTCTTGGGTCTTCCATGCTAATTGTTTATATGATATCCCAAGGCAGCCCACCATTCATATCTCTTCCCCCCAACATCATGTCACCTTGTTCTCTTTAGGGGACATCAAAAGAGCTATACATAAATTAAGCATTAGCGAGGTTTGAGGTATTTCAGGCTGAGTTCTTGGAGTATGATGTTGAAGTTATTGGCTATCCCATTGCAGAATTATTCAACGAGTTTGTTTGTTCTAGGTTCCTTGCCTCCTTGTCATAGCTTATTATCCATCCCATCCACAAATTCGGGGACTATTTAGATCCAAATAACTACAAAACTATCATGAGTGGGCACACATTTGCTAAGCTTTAAGCAAGAACTTTGAATATGAAACTCTTAGAATTGTTGGATCAGGGTAAGCTTAGAACGAGAGGGCAGGCTGGTTTTAGAAGGGATCATCAAACTATTGATCATGTTTTCACTCTTAGGGCTATTATTGAGGAGGCTCACCAATGGTCTTCTAAAGTATTATGTTGTTTTATGGGCTTTAGAAAGGCCTTTGACATTGTTCCCAGGCATCTTATATTTCAAAGACTACATGATATTGGCATCTCAGATTTCTTTATCACTGCCATCAACAGACTATATGACGTAGTTGTTGGCTGTTTTTAGACAACTTTTGGTTTCTCAAAGGATGTGTAGAGCACCATTGGCATCAAACAAGGCTGTCCTCTTTCTTCTTCACTCTTTGGGATCTACATTGATGAGCTTGAAGAATTTATTCGTTAAAACACGCATGTTGACAATGGTTGCCTTCTACATCATGTTTTGATGGCTATATTGCTTTTTGTAGATGAGGTTGTTCTTCTTATGCCCTTGCTTGCATCTGTGACTTAAAACATCTGACAGTCAATTTGAGAAAAACTAAGGTGATGGTATTTAACACATCAAAGATTACCCTATCTAAGTTTCAATTCTTCTATAAGGTTGAGTCCATTGAGATCATCACTGCATACACATATGGGGGTTCCATTTACAAGTCCTTTGCCTAATCTTCTTCCATCTTTGCAATCATGTCTTTGCAAGAGATACACATCTCTCTTAGTCTTGGAATGTCAATGCTTCCAACAACACTTTTGAGACATACCTACAAAGACAAACCTCTTTGATTGCATCATAAAACTTGCAGTCCTTTATGGATCTGACGTTTGGGGTCCAAGTCTAGGGTGTATTGATTGGGTTGGCATTGAGAGGGTCCAAACTATTTTGCTTCAATGATTCATCTGATGTAAGAGAAAAATTCTCCAATGTATTTTTAGGCCAAGTTTGGTGCTCATCCTCTTGGCCTTGAGAGCATCTTCAAAATTATTTTTCAGCTTCATCACCTTAGATCCATGGATGACTGTGCCTTAGGCCAAGAGAGATACCCACATTTGGCGCTTTGCTCCTTAGATTGCATTACCTCTAGGGGCTCTTTTGGTTGTTATCATGGATGGTACTCAAAAGTTATTTCTCTTCTTCAGTTAGTTGGCATCTCCATAGATCAATTACTTCCTTTCAAATACTCTTTAAATGCTCCTCCTCGTCTTCTTTCTACTAAGAGGGTAATTAATCAAGCAGTTAGAGATGATGTTTATCAACAATATGTTCAAATCACTTGGGTTGCTCCATCTCAACCTCTTAGTCCTAAGTTGGCTTTCTACACTAAGCATTTCATGAGGATTGAGAATGGCATTATTACTCATCCTAATTATGCCGAGCGACATTGGACACATAGCCTTAGGATTCCTCTTGGTCAATTCAAATTATGCCCACATTAGTTGCAAGTGGAGATAGACTGCCATGTTC
This sequence comes from Wollemia nobilis, assembly GCA_028583015.1. NCBI lineage: Eukaryota > Viridiplantae > Streptophyta > Pinopsida > Araucariales > Araucariaceae > Wollemia > Wollemia nobilis. The sequence continues at coordinate 327,060 of JAQPPZ010002347.1, forward strand.
CTTGAGAGGATAAGGTATGTTGATTTGCTTTATTTGGGAGGTGGAGATTGAAGAACATTTCATCTTGAGGTCTTCTCTTTATCATGAGATTCGAGGGAGATACTATTGCTTGTATAGAGATTCAGATGGATCGCTTGCCACTCTTTTAGGCTATTTTGACAAAAAATGCTTGGTTCTTTACCTCATGGAAGCTATCACTCTTCGACATTACTTATTATAGGGGAGACAAACTACTTCTCGACTAATCACCTTATTCTTTTACTCTATCTCTACTGCCAAGAGTAATAAGCCCCCATTTGAAGCTACGACTGTCCAAAATGTTATGACAAATTTGTGCGCCCTTTTCTGCATACAAGAGTGGCTACTAGGGCTTCAATTCTTTCTTCTTGCTTGCGACAGGACAAGACTGCAGTTCTTCAACATTGGGTTTCGGCCATCCCTGTAGATAGGCGTAGCTTACTAGTTTTTTGTCCTCTTCTATTGGTTTCACAACCATGGATGCTAGAAGAGTCTTGAGGGGTCAAACTCCATGTCCTCCTAGGATTATCCAACCAGGCCCTCTTAGTCTTGGCCATTCTCCTAGGAGCATCATTAGATCTTGTGTTGGTCCTTTTGGGATAGTTGGTGATGACAACCATAGTAGAGAAACTCGGACTTGATGCGGATTCAACAAGGCCAATTTTGGACTTGGACTCGTAGTCGGCAAAAAATCTTGGCAAAAGAAATACCAAAGAAAATGCAACTTTTCATTGTAAAAAAGTTTTTATTTTTTATTTTTTATGCATATCACAATTAATTAACATTATACAAATCCAAAATTAATACTATAAGTGATACAACCTTAAACTACACATGAAAGTAACAAAACACACTTCACTTAAAGAAATTTTATGCCTCCAAATATTCTTGTATTGCTTGTGATATCAAAAGGTACAAAATGTGTCAAAATACCTCAATAGGCCCACTGCAACAGGCAACTAATCTATCTAATGTCTAGCAATGCTTTTGCCCTTTGTCTTAGCTAGAGCTCTAGTCCTCTCTCTTTGTGTCCGTGCTCATGCTTCTTCCTTTGCTTTTGCCGCTAACTCCTTCGCCATACTTTCAAAATCATCCATTGAAAAGAGAGGCTCTTGCTGCTCCTCCTTTGGCTTTGTGATCCATTTAGATGATGGATCAATCTCATCTAAATCAATGGCTTCATAATTTGATCCCGCAATTTTTTTGTGGTGGAGGCGACGAAGGTTGTAATGAACAAATACAAGATCATTCAACTTTTTCTGCATGAGTCTATTGTGCTTCTTGGAGTTAATATGCTTAAACATACACCAATTGCGCTCACAACCTGAAGCACTGCATGGTTGACATAAAATTTTCATGGCGAAGTGTTGAAGATTTGGGCATATATGCATCGAAGTCCTCCCACCATAAATCTAGAAAATGCCAAGACAAAAGAAATTTAATAATTTATGTAAAATTGTAAATTGAAATTATTTTTGAAAACAAAATCAAAAGACAAAATCAATAATAATTCGATCTAAAAGGGTTACTTGTCCTCAAAGTTGCCCTTCCTCAAATGCACTATGGTGTTGTGAAAAGGTAGCCCTCACATCTCTTGTAATCTTGCAACTCATCTTGTATCATATTGCAAGTGTTCTCATTTGGCACCATTTGGGTAAGGCATTGTTGAAGGCCCGACATCACCTCATAGTTAGCCTCAAATGAATCATCATAAAATAATTTGGGGTTGAGTTAGTACTCGACTACATGTAGTGGGCTATGCAACTGAAAAGTCCATCTCCAGTCAACTAGTTCCCAAATGGGATTGTATTTGGGCTTGGAATAATTACAAAATGAGGCAATTGCCTCTTTGGCCCTATCCATGGCCTCACATACATATACCATTGTTGATTTTTCTCCATCAAGAAGACAGAGAACCCTCACCAAAGGTTTTGACACCTAAAGTCAAATGAGATATTTTAGTTATTCTTAGCTGTTTGAAATTTGGATTACAATTCAAAATTTGCAAATGGGAAAAAAAATAAGAAGACAACTTAGCCTTGTACCTTGATTGCCTCATTCATAGCTGTCCAAAAGGGCTCCTTAAGTACATAATTGTTCATCTTCTGGCCCTCACTAGAGAATTGATATCTAGCAGCATCTTCTTCATTCCACTCCTCACTCACAAACATCCTCTTTAATTCCCCTTTTGCATCAATGAGGCTTTGCAATGTAATTAAGTTTGTTGCGAATTGTGTATAAGCTGTAGAACCCACGTATGGTTGTAGATGAATTTTGTAATACATTTGGCCTTATTTACAACCTCATACACCTAGGGTAATTTTCCAATGTCTTCGAGAAGCAAATCGAGACAATGGGCTGCACATGGTGTCTGAAAAATTGTGGGGAATCTCACCTCCAAAATCCACATATATTGCTTCGTTGTTCATGATAAGTTGGACAACATTGTCCTCCTCTACTTCCAACACAACCTCCTCCAACAACCTAGCAAGCATTTCGGCACTCTTAACTTGTGCTGACACATTCATTGACTTGAGAAACACAATTCCTCCTGTAGAAACAACCAAAAAATTAATCAATGTCCGATTCTTCCCATTGGTTCACCCATCAGACATGATCGTGCAACCCCTTTTTCTCCTTGTCTTGTGTTGCTCTTCAACCAAAAGCTGGATATCCTCCACAAAATCCTGAAGGAGAGGGCCACTTAAATCATCATAAGTGGGGGGCTTAAATCCTGGGCTGCAAACTATAAGGGCATCAACCGTTCCCTGCCAAATGAAAGACCTTGCCACATTGAAGGGAATGTCGGAAAAATATCAAAAGCCTACACAAGTCTTCCTTGTGGTCTTGTGCCTCTTCTGGTTCCATATAGTCATACTTGAAGCGTGGGTTGTGACCCTAGCGTGAAATGTTTTACAAAAAATGATTCCTCTATCCCACTTCCTGGGTTTACCACAGATGGACTCGATCTACTATGACGCTGCTGAAAATGGCTAAAGGTGCTGCTGTTACCCTCTATAGAAGACCGAGAAGGAGGAGTAGCCATAGCTTTGCTTGTTTTTCTTTTTAGTTCTTTCTTCTCTTCATAATGTGCTAGGAGGGCATCGCATTCCCTTTGTACTTTCGGTTCCACGTTATCACATAGCTTGATGTCATGGCCAGCTATCTTTGCCAAGTGGTATTTGAGGTGGTTTATGCCTCCAAATTTGTTTTCACCACAAAAGTTACAAGAGACCTCCCTTTTCTTCGAACCATCCTTTACATACTTCCAAGCTGGGTCTCTTTTATCTGTCGTTTTATTTCAATGTAGCTGCACATGGAAACAATAATCAAGTAGTTAGAAACTTTAAAAAAGAAAAAAAAGCCCTAGGGTTTAAGTGTTGACAACTAAAACTTTGTCTTTTTACCTCAAATGTAATTGTTAGGTGGCTGTTAAAATTTTGAAAACTAGGAAAAATTTGGGTTTAGGATGCAAATGAGTGTTTTTGTGGGTCTGATTTCACCTTATCTCTGCTCTCTCTGCAAGTGGAAACAACAAAAATGAGGCCAATTTGGAAGAAAAAAAGGCATTTATGTTATTTTCCTGTCATTCTGCCGCTGCAGCCAAGGTTTTTTCTTGGATTCGTGAGTCAAAAAAAAAAAAAACTTGACTCCAAAAAGACTTGTGAGTCCGGAATAACTCGCTGAGTCCAGAAAAACTCTCTGAGCCGAGTCAAAATACCCGGAAGGGCTGACTTGGGCGCAGACGGCAACAACTGTGCCTCTACTTTACATCCCATTATAGATTAATGTTAAAAACTCGTTGTGTTTTGTGGCTATGACGACAACTGTGCTTCTGCTTTACATCCCAGTATAGATTAACGTCGATGCTTGGATGCATTGGAGCTCCTTTCTATCTCTATTTTACCTCAACTTCTAGCTCTCTCTTAATCATGACATTTAGCATGTTTGGATTTATCCATTTTGGGTAACCCTCGAGGCTGTAATTTTATGAAATACATTTGTTCCACTTTAGAGTAGTTTACACTAGATTCTTTACTCTAGTTTAGCTCATTTTTATAGTACTTTGTGGTTACTAAATGCATTGTAATTTGTAACAGCTCTTTTCAGTGAGTATGGACATCAATAGAATAGATTTATCTTATCTATCTTTCCAATAAGGCTGTTGCTTCTCACTTGCATGCTTTTTTAAAGTAAACGTAAATTGTGATGATTCTGCTTTTATTATCATATCCTATGCCGTTGCTTTCCTTTCATTCTCTTGGGTTTATCAACTGGTGTTACCTGAAAAAAAAATGTAAACCATAATTTAGAACTTCACTATCTATGATTCTTTTGTCAGTTTTGTTCTTAGAGATTGTGAAGGGAATTTAGCATGAAAGCTACAATAGTAGAAACAGCTGAAATTAAAGCTAAGTCATATGGAAGGAATGACTTTGTTAAAGCCATAAAAAGGGGATTTTTTTTAGCAATATTGAAGCATTTAGTTTGACATATATATTTTCTTTTATTCTATTCTTGCAGGTTTGGAAGATGGGTTGACCTTGGAAGGTCCAATTGAAGAAATTGCAAAGGCTGAGGCTAGGGATGCAGAGATTTTGCTAAATGAGCTTGGTGTTCCGGTGTGTACCCATCATGTTTATTAAGTATCTGCTTACACGTTTTTTTAACAAATCAAATATTTCAAGTATTACAGTAAATAATTGTTTACGGCCATCCTTTAATGTTGAAGGAGCTTCTACATAATCTACATTTTGCTTTTTAAAAAATGAATAACATTTTGTCCTTCAATCCAAAAGTTTTTGCTTATGAGAAGTTAATTGCTTGATATGGTTTGAAAGTGAAGTAAAAAATGTTTAATAACTGCTGGTGGCAATGGAGAAGAGTGTTAAACAACCCATGTTGTCATGAGTGGTAATGCAGCAAAACACTGTCATCTACTTTATTGGGATGGAACCAAGAGAGGTTTTAGTCTCCAGATCTGGTTACAATCTTTGCAAACATTTCATCTTTTACATTTGGAAGCATACAAGTTTTGCAAATTATTGTCTTCCTCTTATATATAATGTGCCAAAGTTGTTCCTTCTACATGGGAACCTCTCTTTTTAAACTAGTAGTACAAACAATTGGGGCTAATGGTACAAAGATGGTGCAAAATATAAGTGTTAATGATAAAGTACAAACAATTCTTAATATTTTGCAAATAAATTTACACTTCTGGAATTGCATTAGTGCATTATTATTGAACCATTGATAATGGTCAAAAGTATCAAATGTGTATAAGGTAATGGGTTCAATTCTACTTGCTATTGTTTTTCTTCTGGTCATAACATATTCCAAAAGAAGACTTCCTGGGAGATATTCAACTACTTCAAAGAGGGTCTTATTAGAAAGTCAGTTTTATATACTCAATCTTGAACTAACAACAATTTGGTCTTTAATTATTCACACTTGATTTAACGCTTTGTAATTAAAAACATCTTCAATTCACTGGTCATAAAAGAATCTTTTGATGTTAAGATGACACTAATATAGAGGTATGTCTGAATAGGGTTTATTGGCTTATGAAAGCAGTGAATAGTCAGAAGTCTAGCAATGTAGTCATGACTAAGAAAATGACATACAGGATTTTGACAGCAGAGTGAGAAGCTGTTGGAGAGATTTATATGTGCAGGGTAAAGTGACAAATAAATGTGAAGAATATCTAATAAAGTTTGTCCCCATGCCATAGTAAATTTGAAAAACTATATTTAGGAATCTCTTCCAATTGAGGAAGTTCCATGGATCTGGAGCATGTTGAACTTGCTTTTGAGGAACAAAGGAAAAGACAAATATGGCTGAGTGCAAAATCATTAATTACATAATGTGTTTGATTGGAGAATTTCCAATTGAATAGGAATGATGCATTTCTTTTTGCAAAAGACCTGTTATAGTTACGCCAAGGAATGCATTGTACATTGAAATGAAATGAAATGTTAATGTCAAGGGTCAAAAAATGATCAGCAATATGTCAATGGGACTTGAAGGGAAAATTGGGAAGGGAGGGTGGGCAGGGGAACACAAAAACTAGGACAAACAAAGACTAAAAACAAGAATCTGAAGAGGTTAAATAATCCATGTGCAAATACAAAAGGATATAGGCTAGGAGCTGGCAAAGACCAAAGCTGGGAATAGGAGCAACAAAGTAGGACTACCATGTGTTTGTGTTTGGATTTGAGTCTGAGGATTCATTTTTCTCATCCTTTATCATGCCGAATAGGCTAATGGAAGATATTATAATACCCACAGATGAGCACCCAAGGCTAAGGGATGGGGTTGGCTTGGCTTTGTTAGGAAGTGAAGTCACTATGCAGTGTTTTAGCCAGCAGAGACTGCTGCTAGACGTCTAGGCAGCAGACGTCTAGGCAGCACTGCCAGACGTCTAGGCAGCAGACGTCTAGGCAGCACTGCCAGACGTCTAGGCAGCAGACGTCTAGGCAGCACTGCCAGACGTCTAGGCAGCAGACGTCTAGGCAGCGCTGCTAGACGTCTAGGCAGCAGACGTTTGGGACAAACGTCTAAATGCGGAAGACAAATAGGTTCAAACGCCTTCCTTGGGAGTGGAAACGAACAGTTTTTGGAGGTTTCCTTTGGGAGAGGAAACGAACAGTTTGGGACTTGATCCCTTGCATATCAAAAAAATGTTGAAACGTTGAAAAAGTGAATGTAAAGTTGTGCTGAAAATAATAGAAAGGAGAAGTTGCCATCGCCCCGTGGTTTTCCTGCACATTGCAGGTTTCCACGTAAATTCTCTGTGTTACTTGTGTTGCTGTTTTTTGTTTTCTGTTATTGTGTTTCCACTTGCAGGTATAAAATCTGAAGTTTCAAGGTTTTGTGCGAGTGAGAGCTGCAACAATGACAGGAGGTGTAACCATGTTCGAGATTGAGAAATTTGATGGCAGGAATTTCGCTCTATGGAAGATGAAGGTGGAGGATTTTCTGGTTCAGAATGACCAAGCTCAAGCCTTGAAAGGGGTCGCGAGTAAACCGAGCAACATGAAATATGAGTGGGCAACGCTTGACAGGAAGGCGGTTTCTACAATCCGTCTCTGCCTAGCGGACTTTGTCTTGTTCAATGTAGCTGAAGAGACGACTGCGGAAGCCCTTTGGCAAAAGCTTGAAAAGTTGTATGAAACAAAATCAACAACAAATAAGGTTTTTCTGAAAAAGCAGCTCTATAGCTTGAGGATGAAGGAAAGTTCATTCGTGGTAGATCATTTGAATGAGTTTAATACTCTTATCAGTAAACTGGTTTCAGTTAATGTGAAGATGGCGGATGAAGATAGAGCTATCACCTTACTTTGTTCCCTCCCGGACACTTGGGATCATATGGTGATGACCATCAATAATTCATCATCAGGAACTCTCAAATTTTATGATGTGGTAGCCGCTTTGTTGGCAGAAGAGTTGAGGCGAAAAACGTCTTTGGAACCCTCAACCAATGAAGCCCTATCTGTGAGAGGTCAATATTTCGAGGGGACTAAACAAGGTAGAAAACAGTCCAGATCTAAGTCTAAAGGACATAAGCAGAAAGGGAAGTGCTGGCATTGTGGGAAGCCAGGACACTCCAAGAAGGATTGTTGGCAATTAAAGAATGGTGAAAAGCAAAATCAACCATCAGCTGAGGCCAGTGCAACAGATTCAAGAGAGATGACAACATGTGAAGCCTTCTGTATCAGTAACAACAAATTTGTTTCATATACCTGGGTTTTGGACTTAGGTGCATCTTTCCACATGTCTCCCCACAAAGACTGGTTTGACAGATATCAACCACACTGTGGTGGAAAGGTCTATTTGGGTGATGATCACCCTTTAAAAATTGTGGGAAGAGGGGATATAAGGATCAGGTTGGACGATGGTAGAGAAATGATGTTATGTGATGTGCGACATGTGCCCGATTTGCGAAAGAATTTGGTCTCAATCAAAATGATGGATAAGCTAGGATTTGCCAAGGTTTCAACAGGAGTGAAGCTGACCATTATGGATATTATAAGAGGTTTGATGATGGCAGTTTTATTATTTTGTTGTTGTATGTTGATGATATGTTGGTTGCAGGCCCCAACATGAAGAAAATCATTGATCTTAAGGCTCATTTGGCTAGGACATTTGAAATGAAGGATTTAAGAGCAACAAACCAAATTTTAGGGATGAAGATACACAGGGACATAAAAGGAAGAAAGATCTGGTTAAGTCAAAAGTCATATGTGGAGAAGATTTTGTAGCGCTTCAATATGCAGAATGCAAAACCAGTTAGTACCCCACTTCTTCCACACTTAAAGTTGTCTTCCAACAAGTATCCTAGAACAAAAGCAGAGAGGACAAGCATGTCTCGTGTATCGTATTCATCAGCAGTAGGAAGCCTCATGTATGCCATGGTGAACACCAGACCGGATATTGCCCAAGCAGTGGGAGTAGTCAGTCGGTACATGGCAAATCCTGGTAAGGAGCATTGGAATGCGGTGAAGTGGATATTTAGATATTTAAGAGCCACTTCAGATGTTGCCATTTACTTTGGATCAGCAGATTTGCAAGTTAAAGGTTTTGTGGATTTTGATTATGGTGGAGATAGAGATGGGAGAAAGTCCACTACAGGATATACCTTCACTCTTGCTAGTGGAGCAGTGAGTTGGGCTTCTAAGTTGCAGTCTGTTGTGGCTTTATCAACCACTGAAGCAGAATACATTGTAGCAACTCATGCCAACAAAGAGGCAATTTGGCTAGAGTGATTGTTGGGTGACTTCAAGGTAATGCAGGAGAAAATTACATTGCATTGTGATAGCCAAAGTGCTATTTAGCTAGTGAAGAATCCAACATTCCATGATCGCACGAAACACATTGATGTCAAGTACTACTTTATAAGAAATGTGGTGGAAGAAGGTAGGATCCTGTTGCAGAAAATCGCCACTGAAGTGAATCCTGCAGATATGCTTACAAAGCCGGTCAAGGTAGAGAAGTTTGAGTGGTGCAGAACTTCTCTGGGCTTGCTGAAAAAGTAACAAGGGCAGCATTGGGCAATTGGCACTGGATGAAAAATCTTTGGCAAAAGAATTCCTGAATACTAACTTCAAGTGGAAGAATGTTAGGAGGTGAATTCACTATGCAGTGTTTTAGCCAGCAGAGACTGCAGCTAGACGTCTAGGCAGCACTGCCAGACGTCTAGGCAGCAGACGTCTAAATGCGGAAGACAAACAGGTTCAGGCGCCTTCCTTGGGAGTGGAAACGAACAGTTTTTGGAGGCTTCCTTTGGAAGAGGAAACAAACAGTTTGGAGTCTTCCTTCTGCTCTATATAAGGGACTTGATTCCTTGCATATCAAAATAATGTTGAAACGTTGAAAACGTGAATGTAAAGTTGTGCTGAAAATAATAGAAAGGAGAAGTTGCCATTGCCCTGTGGTATTCCTGCACATTGCAGGTTTCCACGTAAATTCTCTGTGTTACTTGTGTTGCTGTTTTTTGTTTTCTGTTATTGTGTTTCCACTTGCAGGTATAAAATCTGAAGTTTTTTTCTAACAGGCTTGTAGTGGGTATAAGGTACTTCCTTACTACCTCTCTTGACATCCAATGTTGATGAGCCACGCTGGTAGAAAGAAGAATGGTAATGTTCATCTGCTCCCCTCTAGAGGATCTTCGTTGCCATAGCAACTATGTGATGTGCCCTTTCGAATGAGAGTATGGGGCTACCCTAGTGGTAATCTTTAAAGAGGGAGTATGGCCACATTGATTTGTTGTCATCTGTATGGGGTATAACATTGTCAAGAGGTATTCAAGCACGTGAGCCTGATGCCCTTTGTAGTGCCCTATTTGGAGAGTGATGACTTCCCAAAGAAATTTATTCAGGTGGATGAGCTTGAATGTCCTTTGTAGTGTCCTATGTTGACCTCCCTGAGAAGAAGATCTAGGCATTGCTGATCAAATTAGCAATATAAATTGCATTCCACTTGGAAAAGTGTTCATTTGGCATGGGAACGATGTTTGGCATACGTTGCTGATAGAGATGGTATTCATGTGGATCTGGAAAAGATTGAGGCGATGCAAGATTAACACTTTTAAAAAAATGATAGAGCTTTGTAGCTTCTTGGGTCTTGCCAACTTCTATTTCAGGTTTGTATGGGGGTTCTTGCATATTATGCTGCCATTGAATTAAGTGATGAAAAGGGGTGCCAAAAACTAATTTTTTGGAAGCAAAGGCACAACAAAAGGTATTCGAGGTGTTAGCGACGACCATACTCAATGCTAGATGGAAATGAAGGAAAAAATGTATCCACTACATAGTCCTAACTCAACATAAGCTTCTTATTCCTTACCATAGCGAGACACTCATATTTATAGTCTAGAAATAACCTACATGACAAGGAACCCCATGCCATTGTCCAAGTATGTCTTCCGTGGAATCATTATATATTGGGCCAAGAGACCATCATTCATACTAATCATTAGGCCTTTTAGTGTCATTAGAAGTGGTCCGCATATATGCAACACTTCCATTTGAACGCCAAGCATAAAAGGGGTATTGCCAATAGAGTGGTTGATTGTCTTCATTGACTACTCATCACATCATTGAGGACTCTTTTGCTTGTCTCTGCTTGTATGAAAATGATCTTGATTTCATAGGCATGTCTTAAGCATTGGTTGTGTGGTTAGGTGATTTACTATTGCCTGTTGAATGGAATTTTGTGTCATTTGGGACATCGTTAGTCACCTTTAGGTGAGTGATTGAGAATGTTTAGAAGTGGTCCACATATATGCAACACTTCCATTTGAATGCCAATCATAAAAGGGGTATTGCCAATAGAGTGGTTGATTGTCTTCATTGATTACTCATCACATCATTGAGGACACTTTTGCTTGCCTTTACTTGTATGAAAATTGTAACAACCCACTCACCAGGTTGTCAAAAAAAATAAAGGTAATCAGAAACCATCAGTTTTTTTTTTCTTTCAACTATTCTGAATATAAATGTTTTCTTAACAAACAGGATAACAATAAAATTGTTTACATAAGATATCATCCCTTGTATTATGTTCGTCTCTTTTGTTTACTTACAAATAGTTCAACACAAGCACAACATATCACTTTTGGGTTCAAGACTGCTGTAGCCAGTCTCCCAAGTGGACAAGATTAGCTAAATCCCGTAAAATATGCCATTCAGTGGTATCGGTTAAGTCGTTTATCGTCTACATATTCCAGCATGAGGACCGAACCACGGCGAGGGTTATCCTCTAGGGCCCATAACACCTAGAGGGGAACACATTCTTTCCCTAGCCTCCACACACCATATCTTTGTCGAACCAATCGACTTGCTTATACCCAATGTGGAAGCACTCAGTGTAATCGTGCCTTTGTGACTAACTGGTATTCCCTTTTTCTAGAAGCAGCTAGTGCCATGTCCATTCCTGTACCTTGATCTTCGTTTCCTAATACCTTCGCAACTCACAGAGGCTTGTCCCATACCAAACCCTATGTCCATTCATGACAAAGTTCGATTAGTAGGGAACTTATCACAGTGTTCCTCGGAACGAGCGTAGAAAAGTGTCCCATACCACTTTTCGTTTTGATCTGACCGAATCCCTTTGAGGTCATTCCCTTTAGTCGGCGGCTGTCCCAAATTATCTCTGTGCCTACCCGCACTCCAATTTTTCTTGGATGAATATATGTTTAAAGTTTAGGTCTATTTTTCTTTGAACCCGATACTTCTTCTAATATTCATGTTCTAAAGAGCATCAAAGTCAACTGGTTGTGGTACTCCCTTCTCTAGAAACATCTACATTTTATTACAACATGATGGTTATCTTTTCTAATGAGGTCTATAATATAGTACCATTTAAGGTATCCTTAACACAAGGATCTACTACTCTTATCGTCATTTAATCCCAAAAATCATTTTATTAGAATATTTAAACTTTTTGGGTGTCCACGGTTGTTTCCGTCTCCCTTCCAGTCTTAGCCTTTCTTAAATTAAAGCATATTCAAAGACGGATTGCTACCAACACTAGCAATATTCTTTCTTGCTATGAGGTTGAAAACATTAAACTGATGCTTTTCATTTTTGAGAACTTTCATGGGCTTTGCAAAGGTATATCTTTGAGCTAGACCAAAGCTAGGTAAACACCCTTTTTAATCACCACCAGCTATCTACTCGGTAGATCAAACATCTACAACCCTTTTTGGGCGCTCCTTGCCTTCTCGGCTTTTTAAAGAAAATATTAGAATTTATAACCAACTGTTTAACATGGTTTTCTTCGTAACATAAATGAAGCATAACAAAGAAATAGAAAAGACAAGATAATACATTTCAATAGCAATTTACCGAATTACTCAACACACAAGCAATTCGTTTTGGCGCATATACAAAATTCATCAATAGTCACGATTTCCACATTACAAGATATTTTAATATCCATTAACAAATTAAAGACCTCAACACTCGGTTTACATTTTGTTTCTCTAGCAAGCCTTGTATCGCGTAGTAACCAGCAGGAGACACCCCATACTATCATTGTCAAGAAAGAACTTTTCACAATTGAAGACATTATTCAAGGGATAAAAAAGTTAGCAACTGGTAAAGCCCGTGACGTAGACAATCTTCAAGCAAAGAATATAAAATGGGGGTAGATATCTTGGCACCGCAAATCAAAGAAATTTTCAATGAGGTCATACAAAATGGCTTCCCTACCGAGTGGACAACTAGCTTGACCATTCCTTTGTTTAAAAGTGGAGATGTAAATAATCCCTCAAACTATCGAACTATCATGATCAACCCTCTCTTTGCAAAGTTGTTTGGGAGTATGATAGAGCGTAGGATCAACATATAGGGCAAGAAGAAAAGGGAAAGAGAGCAAAGGGCAAGCAGGTTTTAGGCCTAAGCACTCAACTATTGATCATTGTATCATGCTCAGACACATAGTGGAAAAAATATGGGACAAAAAAGAGGAGGCTTTTTGTTGTTTTGTAGACTTCAAAAAGGCATTTGACACAGTGCCAAGGAAAAAATTATGGAGCAGAATGGAAGAGCTAGAGGTTCCAATTCACTACAAGGCAACAATTCACAGACTATATGAGCATGTAAAGGCTAGAATCAGAACACGGGAAGGGTTATCTGAATGTTTTGGTAGTGACATAGGTTTCAAACAAGGTTGCCCTCTATCTCCGACCTTATTTGGGCTGTACATTGACAAGTTAGAAGAATGGATAAACAAATTTGGGGGAGAGGGTGTGCATTTAGCCAAATGTGGTAAAACTCCTCATGTATGCAGATGATGTAATTCTTGTGGCCAAAACAGCCAAAGATCTAGAAGATCACCTTCAAGCTCTAGAACTCTTTTGTTATGAAGTTGGGATGCAGGTGAACACGAGCAAAACAAAAATTATGATTTTTTCAGCAAAAATGAAGAAGCAACAATTCAAATTTCAGTTTGCAGGAGAACCGCTTGATGTAGTAGTAGAATACAAATACCTGGGCATAGAATTTCATGACAAACTTAATTGGAATACATGTAGGATGAAAAGAACTCAAAGTGGTTGGAGAGCACTATATGCACTTCAAAACAGGTGTAGGAATGCCGAGTTGTGGGACTGGAAGACCATCAAGGTCTTATTTGGCCTACTTGTTACACCGATTTTGTTGTATGGTTGCGAGGTGTGGGCTAGTGGCACAACAAATGCAAAATGGAGGCGAATAGAAAGGATTCAAAAATATCTAATCACAAACTTTCTCAAAATTAAGGCCACAACCCCTTATGAAATTATTCTAGCTGAAACTGGAATGTTCCCTTTAGAAGCAATTGCTATGACCAAGCTGTTATGTTGCTTGAAAAAAACAGAAAACATGACAAATGATAGATGGCCTAGGGCAGCTAGGGACGAAGAGTTGCATAGGTGAAAGAATACATGGATGAAACAAAATCAGAAATGGATGAAACGTTGGGAAATCAACATAAATGAATGCTCAAATGTCAACAAAGACATAAAAAATTATGTGAGTGAAAAGTTCAGAAGTGGACTGTGGAAAAATGCAAGCAGGAAAAGACAATATTGCAAATTTTAACCCAACGTATGACCACAAGGAAAAAGCGTATATAGGTGCTGAAATCAAGTGGAAGGAAAAAATACTCATTGCTCAGATAAGGACTAGCTCTCATAGGCTTAGATGTGAAATAGGGAGATGGACAACGCCCAAAGAACAATGGGAAGAAAGGATATGTACTCTATGCAGCATAGGGGCAGTAGAGACAGAGGAACACTTCATCTATAAATGCCCGAGTTTTTCAGATATCCATGACAAATACAAAGAAACACTTGGGAACGAGTTTATGGCAGATTTATTTGAAGATAGTAAAATAAAAAAAGTTGGGGAATTGCTAACACAAATCAGCAAGAGAAGGAACAACCTTCTCAAAGATATTAAAGATCATATGATATGATTTGAGTAATTGTACTTCCATATTTGAGGTCCCATAGACCATATTTGAGTCTCGCGGACGTAATTAAAAAAAAACAATGAACTCTATTGCTGCAGTGCAAAACAACTATATAGGTTTCTACCCGGTGGACCTCTATACAACATAATAATTTTTCCCATCCAAACAGGAAAGGAATTCAGTGCGAGCCTCAAAGTTTCATTAAATCCTTAGTGCAAGTTTCCACTACCAATCCGTGCATGAATCTTCATCACGACGCCCATCGTTCTGTGTCGTTCAAAACTCTCACCAGAGTTTCGGGGATCATATGCGGCTCAATTTAAACATGCAACTAACATGCAGTCTAATATTTAACCAGAATACACACACAAGAATGCATTGGGCTTCCCAAATCTTCTCACACCAGATATCACAGAAGCCTTCTCCATTTTTTTTTTTAAAAATATAACAAAGCCATTCCACATATTCAATTTACTCTAAACAAGTTAGACATTTATATTCCTTTTGCTGCAATCTACATGACAGTGTCATAACAACGTCTACAACAATCATTTTAAATAAAATACTTTGTTTTTGCTGCTACAATCCAGCCCACACCGGCTATCCATAGCACTACCAAAGTATATACAAGCAAACATTACGTTATCCAACAATCAAGTTTTTCGAAATAGTAAAACCATATTTTGTTTTTCATTGCTTTCATCTTTCAGCATTCATAACAGTGAACTTAGCAACTATTCTACATCCACACATTCAGATGAACACAATTCGTCATACATGGAACAATTCACACAACCAACAAATTTCCATTTTCAACCTAGGTTTCGTTTCTCATACCAGTGGCTTTATTTTTCTTTCACAAAAGAAATCTAAAGTGTTTGCACACAGAACAAGGCAATTTTTACCGACCTGTAAGTTCGCTTCCCTGCTCTGAATATCACATCCACTTTTTGTTTGCGCCGCCAGCCGAATGCCCTCAATCCTCCACCGTTCTTTTTTTTTTTGTCTCCTTTCAACTCAGTGCCGTTCATCCAACATTATGGCTCCCCCCATGTTTTCACACTCCACATTTTCATTAACGAAAAACAACCATCACGTACTCCCTGCTAGTATAGAGTTCTTCCTCCCATCAACAACAAGTAATGAATAAAAATAACCTTTTTTTGTTTTTCCGCTTTCCCACTAAGCATCTTTGTTGGAACAACACTACTTTCTTTGTGGAGGAAAACTCGGTCTTCCAACTGCCCACGTTGTCCGCCATCAATGCCTTGCGTGGAGCTTCACTTCCCTTTATCCATTATTTTTCCACACCCTTATAAGTATTTAAAAACAAAGATGCGAACAAAACAACACATCCACCACACTTTGCTTAACGTTTCTTTTTTTGAAAGGTAAGGAATAAAGTAATTATTCTTCTTTGTAAAAATCACCTTTCCCTAAAGTAATGACAATAGAAGGATAAGCTTTACTCAAATCAAATTAAAGATAATTTTTCCAAGACTAAAACATCTTCTTTACCACTTTTAATCATTCAAGCCAACAATAGAGCATTTCATAAATTAGTCATACACACTCATGCATCAATAGCACACAATCACATGACTATTCAAACTAGTGGCTCCCATCATCATCGCCACCTCAAAACATTTCTCATTCATTGCCAACATGCACTATTCAAACCAAATTAACTCACGCAATAATGCACCTAAATGATATGCAAATGCGAGTTTCCATGTGCTCGCGAGCCGAATCATCATTTCCCCTTTTATATTTTCCACTGACTTGCTTCTCTTCATTGCCTTTCTCCGACTAACCTGCACTCAAAGAAGCCATCAACAGTACCTTGTCCCACAAGAAAAGGTAATTATTAACATATTTTATTCTTTTTCATTAATTGTGCGAGGAGGGTCATTACAAAAATGATCTTGATTTCATAGGCATGTCTTACGCATTGGTTGTGGTTAGGTGATTGACTATTACGTGTTGAATGGAATTTTGTGTCATTTGGGACATCTTTATGCACCTTTAGGTGAGTGATTGAGAATGATTTGGGAAGTTTATTACAGTCAGGTGATAGGGCATTTAGGTGTATAAAAGGATTTGGTACTCCTAGAAAGACACTTCTTCCCAAAAGTTCATAGTGATGTCATCACTTGTTTTAGGTTGTGCACTACATGTGCAATTGCCAAGCCCGCCAAACAAGAAACAAGGGTAGTACACTCCATGGACTTCATGTCAAGGCTTCCCATTAATAGGCATGGGAACAACTATGCCTATGTGGTGGTAGATTTGTTCTTGAAAATGGCAATTTTGGCACCCTCTAAGAAGGACATCTTAACAAAAGACATCAGTTTTTCTTTTTTTTTCTTCCCGATCATGTGCGGGGTCCATTTTATGGTTGCAACTGACAATCATGTCAGAAAAAAATAAAAATTAGATTTTTGTGCATCTTTTGGTCTACCCTTTTGTCCATGATGAACATGTAGATGACTCAATGAGCTACCTTTCATTCATAAATGGTGAGCAGATTGAGGTAGTCAACTAGAGGGTAGTACATTTTCTCCCAATGTATAACTCAAAGCATTTGCGATTATGGACACAGGGAATGAGAACTTGCCATATATACAACATAGCTACATTAGAGCTCTTCATAACTATCCTGGCCATAGCCCATTCTAAATGTGCCTTGTTCCAGTTACTAGACCTAATTGATGTAGTTCTTCCCGTCACATACAAACAATATTCCACTCATTCTTAGAGGGAATCTGACAAATCAAATAGGTTCATTGAGCAGATCCAATAATTCCAATAGTAACTCCAGAACACATTATAAAAGACCTACAATAAGCACAGACCATCAATACAAGTTACTATTACAACTAATGTAATGTGGCACTAATGTAATGTAACTTGTATTGATGTGGCACACAATGCAACTACACATTACATGCATTGTGTGCCACATCAATACAAGTTTGCTTATAAGGTGTAGTTGCATATTCAGAAGGTGATAAAGGCACTGATAGAAATATCAGACCACTTTGTTACAAGTTGCACATCATCACTAAACAAGTGAGAGATAATGCCTTTGAGCTGAATCTTCCACTAAGTGTGGGGTTGCTCATCTTCAGTGTGGAGCTTCTTTGACATTCTAGTTGCCTCTGTTGGACACATCAAATGTGGCAAAACAACTAAAACCTTTAGAGTTGAACCTTAATTTAATGACTCTAGTAATCATAGTTGGAAAAATCGCAACTCGGGATAAAACTCGAACCCCAATTTTGGAGATTTTATCGGCAACTTGGGAAAACTCGGCAAAAAATCGACCAAAGAAAAAATTTTCAATTAAAAAAAAATTTAAACAACAATTGGAGAGCTAGAAAGTTGAATATATATTAGATATTCTTAAATAAGAGTACAATTACAATTCTTGATCATGAAGTCCAACTAAATGCATCATACAATTCAAAAATTTAAAATATAAAGCCGTGTTCATAAAACAATTGATTCAACAAGTTTCCTTTAATCTCATGCTTTCACATTGGGTCTCTCCCTGGGCTTGGATTTGGGGTTGAACTTGAAGGAGTCAGCTCATTGCTGCCAACAGCGGTTCCATGGACATAACCTGAAACTCCATCAATTTTTCCAAAGGGGGAAAAATAAAAAAAGAGAAATAAATAAGCTGACAAATGCCCTAGGGCATAGCCTGTATGCTTTATGAAGTTAGGAACAACAAACAAAAAGAAAAAATTGAAAGAAAACCCTAGATTTTACCCCCGTTCCCCCCCTCCCCCCCCAAAAGAAAAGATTACCTTTAAAATCTCTAGAAAATAAATGAAATCTCCTCGGAATCGTGTAAAATCCATCAAGTTGATGTCCAAGAGCGGTTTAAAGATGGTGTTTGACCTCAAAGAAAATTTCGTTCATAGCAGGAGAGAAGAAAAAATGGAAAACAAATTAGCTTTTAAAAACTTTGTTTGTCATTTTCAACCGTGGACTATGAGTTTTGCCTAGTTTTGGGCGAGAAAAGGGTGAGAAATCGCAAAAAAACTTGCTGTGAGTCGACGATTTTCTTGGCGTTGAAAAATTAAAATAAAATTGTGGCCTGCAATTTCGTGCTAGAAATTGTAGTTTTCTGGCGATTTTTCCAACTATGCTAGTAATTGCAAACTAGATAGTGGATACACAAACCAAGAGTACCTGACATTATATAAAACTGCTTTCAGTTCATCAATCCAGATCAACCCTTTCACGAAGAGAAGTAGTATATTCAAAGTGAAATTGGGGAGAAGTTCTCGCACCTGGTCCAAGAATTGGATACAATGTAGGGCATTTATCCTTAATGTAGGGCGACTTATCCTGTTCTCATTGACAATTTGATAGTTTTGGATAGGTCAAATTTTAGAGGTCATATCTATGTGACTAGCTCAAAATGAGGCAGTTCAAGAACGGTTGGAAAGATAAGAGGTCATATTTATGTGATTGTAGCTCAAAATGAGGCAATTCAAGAATGGTTGGAAAGATAAGATGTGTTGAGTATGTGCAACTTCCATTAGCATAGTCTAGCCTCCCCGCTCTAAAAGGTCCAAATTTTGCAAAACAAAGTTATTTCTTAAAATTGTACCCCATTGATTACAATCGCCAATGAAACCTCCACATAAGTGGTTGGTGGATGGCACCAAACGTTTGGTAACAATTGCAAGATGAATCATTTCATCTTCCAACGATATCTCTTCATCTTTCATTGGACAGTTGTATAAAACTTACATTCGTTTTTTATGAAAAGATAGTATGCAATGATTCCACATCTCCTCTTAGAGACTTGTCTTTTTGTTTTTATTTATATTTACGTAAATTCATGTCAGTATTCTTCAATGATATCTTACTATATAAGTAAAACATGGAAGGATCATTTTTAGCATGTTTATAATATCTTGTCAATTCTAAAAAAGAATCGATAATATCTTGTCAATTCTGAAAGAGCCACCCACCATGTGTGTGCGTGTCTTTAAATGTCATATAATTTTGGAGGAATGGGTTAAATTAGGCCCTTTGAAGCATGATAACAACACAAACCACAATCATTCCCAGCCCTTGGGCAGGAGGTGGAGGGAATCTCCCCTTATGGTAGGATTATATGGCAGCCACAGATTGAGAGCTGGCACAAACTATGCAGCCATGTTAATACAACACTTGGAATTACCAATATCATATTTTCTGATATCCTCCTATCTATACAAAAATGCAACAGTGAAACTTTGAATCTCATGATTGCTCTGTTGCAGACTGTTAGGGATTCTGGTTGTATTTATACATACAAAGTTTTGTTAAAAGTTTTACTGTTTGGGGTAATTTCACATAATTTAAATATTGGAAACCCTATTTGGGTCTCTTTTGTCAAATGAAAACTTACCTTCCAGCTCAGGCTTCTCATTAAACATGTCCCCACCTTCATCTGGAGAGTCATACATATGTATAGCATGTGATTCTTGAACTTTAAAGCACAGATCCTTAATAGTTATCCCTCTCCCATGATGGCATCTTGTTGCTTTCAAAGTAAAGTTAGGTTATAGCTTTTATGTTTATGCCAGGCTTTGCCTAGGGCTTTAAGATTTACAGAATTTTCATGTTGATCATAAACAAACAAGTGAACAGGGAGGTGAGACTTATCGATGCCACTCCAACTGTTGCATTTTGGATGTGTCTAATCTTGGAGACATCAAAGTTACATCAGACCCTCACCATAATGTCTGCCACATTAAGCTTACAAATGAATTCCCAAATGTCTCCCACAGCATGAGATTTGGCTAATATCTTGGTCAACTCAATAGCCATTTTCTCTGCCACCATGCTATCAAATTTCTCCTCTCACTGTTGTAGTCCTCGTCATTTTATGTGTTCCTGGGGAGGGATATATCTGAGGGTCGGAGTTTCTCCTCTATTACATTTGCCCACTTGCAGAATCTTTTTGATTTTCTGGAAAGCCTCTTGACTTGTTGGTCTTCTATCGGTAGGATTTCCACATTTCTTTAACACCACTAAATAGATGCCTGTGTTCTCACCCACATCCAATAAATTGATACTTGAGAAGGCTTGGGACGAATGGAATACTAGCCCTTGGGAATTTGGCACACCAGATAACAAAGCTCATGAATACGGATTCATTACAGAAAACCATTGTAATTTCATGCACTAGGGTAGAAAATGAGTAGTATGGAGGTCACAATAATGGAGTTGAGGAAGCTATACCTCATGTGGAGCATGTGAAATTGAAATGGGGTTCTCATCTAGCATCTGACAAAAACCTTTCCTTTCCCTTGTGCCATGCAAAATCACGATTACAACCTGGAGTGTATAGTGGTGAGAGTGCAGAATTAATCTTCAATTTTTATTTTGGGGCATTGAATGCCCCCTTCATTATGATAATAGGAATTGTTTTTTAAAGTTTAATTCGATTCCAATTCCCTCTGAGCATGTCACTGATTCAGATTTATTTTATTGGTGTCCCTATCAATGATGTTGTTAAGCTCAACTAACTCAAATAATTTGACACTATTGTGACCAATAATGAGGTTGGCCTCTATGTATGTCATTTGGTTGTCTACTGGCTTCCGTTCTCTCTATGCATGATGGCTTTCTTTACTGTTCAAAACACTTGCAGATTTGCACTGCATTAACTGAGTTAATTTGCTAATTGACACATGCACCTTTGTGGAGGGCATTAGTGATATTCATTGAGTGCTCTTTGATATTCAAGTCAATTCATCTCTTTTATCTAATCATGGACCCTTCAATAGGGCCTACTTTGCTGTACTTTGTTAGTGACACCTAAGTTTTCACAATAGTCCACTAGGGCTTTACCTTTGTAATCCTTGAATATACTACTGCCACTTGCATTACTTGGATTTCATTTCAAGGCCCCATTGAAGTTGAGCTTAACCCAATCCTTTTGTAGGAGAATTCCATTAAATTAAAGGCCTTATGGCCTTAATGGCATGGATCCATTACATTATTGCAGAAAATAAAAGCTATAGCTGAATGGCCTTTTCTCAAAATAATATCAAAAGTAAGAAGGTTCTTGGGGTTAGGCTGTTAGTAGGCTCCTATCATTGATTTATTAAAAACAATGCTCACATATTAGTTCCATTGTCTTATATATTAAAAATGATTTTTTTTTTCTTCTTATGTCTGATGAAGCCAATCAAAACTTTGTAAAGTTAAGAGAAGTATTCTCATAAGTTAAAATAAGTATTATCATCTACTCTGATTGAAGCAACTCTAGATTTTTCAAAACCATTTGTCATTGAGTGTGATGCCTCAGGGGCAAGTTCGGAGCAGTTCCATTGTCTTATATATTAAAAAGGAATTTTTTCACATGTTTGATGAAGCCAATCAAAGCTTTTAAAATTTAACAGAAGTATTCTCACAAGTTAAAAAGAAGTTTTATCATCTGTTCTTATTGTAGCATCTCCAAATTATTCAAAACCATTCAAAAGCATGTTCAAGTTCGGACATGGTGGAAGCTTAGGTTAAAAAAAAATGTATATAAGCTTCAATTATTGCAAAAAATTATTGTTAGTGATTGTGACCTGTTGTTTGCAAGTATTTTTTTGGAAAGAATTGTAGGAGCTAATTCTGACTAGCCTCAGAAAAATAGTGTAAATAAATGAAATAAGTGCAAATGTGCACACATGTAAATGAAAATGAAAATGTACATGAAATGTAAATGCAAATGAAATGTAATTTTGTAGTTTGACATCAAGGGTGATGATGTCATCATTTGATAAATTGAAATTGTAATGTATGGCTAATGTATGTAGTTAAGCATATGCAGATGGAGGGTAGTTAGTGGTGAGGTGTCCTGGGTGGCAGTAGTTGTTAACTGCCAGCCCTCAAGGATAAAAAGGACCCCCCATTCAGTTGTTCATACATACACACGAGAGGGCATACATGAGAGTGCCGAGTACCGGGAGAGCATCTATGCATGCAGAGTCTGTGTCTGTATATAGCATTGTATATTGCCAGTGCAGATGTTCTGTAATGCTAATGCCGTCCAGGAAGAAGTAATGCAATGACAATTCATCCTTCATCTGTGTGTTGTATGTGTTTTGTGTGAAGTTACTGCTGCAAGTAGATTGGTAGGTTGTTCTAAGTTCCGTGTGCAAATGCGAAGTAAAAGTTGCAGTCCAGAATTGCTGTAAGAGAGGTGCAATTGGGAGTGCCGTTTAAGTGAATTGTAAAGTTGCTGTACAAATACCTTCCGTACAACTACTTGCATACAAGTACTTGCTGTTCAAGTGGTGATCAACTTGCTGTACAAGTGATGATCAACTTGCCGTACATGTGGTGGAGCAACTTTTCATACAAGTGGTGATCAAGTTGCCGTACAAGTAGAAATGCTGAGCAAGAGTGGATCAGTATTGATTGCAGACTTGTTTGACTTCTAAGTCTGTCATATCAAATTGTTCCTCCAATTGTTGGAATACTCACCACCGTGCTACATGTAAGCAGATATGCATATTTCAAACAATGAGTTCAACATCCCATCCTCAAATAGATGGTCAAAGAAAAATATTTAACAACTGTCGTGAGGGTTACTTATTATGCTTTACCTTTGATAAACAACCTTCATGGTCATACTGGTTTAGTGGTACACCACCTATGATATGTTTGCCAAAATGACTCTATTTCCTTACTTGGATATGAACCTCTACGACTCAACTAATTCTTCTTCAATCAAGTTGAGGAATCCAACTCAACATCTGAACCTTGAAGAATAATCTTGAATGCGTAAGGAATATAATGTAACAAAATGCATATTTACATTATTGTAAATTTGAATTTTAGGATGGTTGGCTTTATCATTATGTGCAACCATATGAACAAACTTACTAAAAGAGAGTGGTAAGAACTTAAGTTTCTTTCTAAAACCTATGTTGTATGGAAATGGATATGGTATCTGATATGGACATGGTATCGGACACAAATACAACAATTTTTTAAGACTGCTTATTATAGATACGACAAGATATGAAATTATAAAAACCACATATATTTTATAAATTGAAAGAAAAAATAGGCATTATAAAAATGTTTATGCAAATATAAGGTTTATATGACATGTTTTCATCAATTAAGAGAAGTACTGTGATTATTTTTTAATTTAAATGTTTAAAAAAAAAAATTATGTTCTTTTACTGTCATGTTAACAAGAGAGTTCTAGAAATGCCCAGGCCATCTAGATGTATTAGATATGGACCATGTACAGGTGTGTGTTTGGATACGTGAAGATACAATATCCATATATTTGGATACAGTATCTAGGAAGTATCGTATTTGTATCCATATCAGACACTCGAATATGAGTATCTGAGTAGAAAGAGTGCTGGATATGGTAACTTGATATAAAGCTTTATGCACCTTATTAAATGCTGAAGAAGATAAGTTCAGTTGCTTATGACTTAGCACTTCCAAATAAGGGATGTATTCATGACATTTTTCATGTTTCCCGTTTCATTGAAAAGAAGTTAAGAATCTATTTTCCAGCTCCAGCTGACCTGCCTCTATTAGACAAAGATGGAAAACTTTTTTTAGAACTTGAGGTTAACTTGGAAGCATGAACTAAGTTATTGCTCTCTTGATTGATGATTGATTATTTAATTAAGTAGAAAAGGTTTCCAAAAAGAGAACCTTCATGGAAAAATGAGGCTTTTGTTGATACTCGTCTCTTGCTTTCTATGGTTTGAGGATAAAACAGTTTTGAAAAGGAGTGCTTGAATTAATCCAATTAACTTAATCAGGAATTGTGCCCTGTGAACATACCTATTTGTAAGGTTCATGTCATTCCACATGTAGACTTCTACTTGTATTACTTTAATAGCAGGATTCCCTCCAGGACCATCATTCAATCATGTATGTCTATCCAAATATAAAAATTAGCCATGTAGAAGTTATTAATCTAGTAGACCTACAGAGAATATTGATTGAATGCAATTACATATGGATATTAATAATATGGATTGGAGCCATTTTGTTGGTCTTAAATGAAGGGGTGGTGAATGGCAAGTATCATTATATCAAGGGAGGTGTGTCCTTGGTGAATGCTGTACAGTTGTGGACAAAACCCTATTTACCTGGCTTTTGGACATTACAATACTTTTTTTCTGTTCTCTTTATGCTCTCCATATTGTGGTTTAGAAAGGTCCAAAATGATAAATTTTATCCAGTCTACCAATATAACTACTATTCAAATTAAGGGCTTGCAGTTTCACTTTTGACAAAATGAAGCATATTATTCTAGATCCATCCTGGTTAAACCTTTTCTTATTTGCAGACATATTGTCAAACCTTAGTCCCTTTGTAGGAAATTAATTTCCCCATTTGCATCGATCTACTTGTGGACTCTTTTATTTGTAAGCAAAGAGATTTCACATTTCTTGGTCTTTTCTCCTAAACAGGCTTGTATGACTGCTTCATCTAGTGGAGAAGGCTGTCATTCTTGCAAGGGTGCATGTTTCTTGGGGCATGGGATGTGTGTCAATTGTGAAAGATGTGAGTATTTTGGGGAATGGCTATTAACATGTTTTGATATATCAGTTATGTCAGGTATGTCTTCTGGTGTCTCCTGCAGCATTCCAGATGACCCTGAAATTTTAAAAAGAAACTATATATATATATATATATATATATATATATATATATATATATATATATATATATATATATATGATAGTATGATAGTTAAGGGTCAATCAAACGCAGCAAAAAACAAACATTAATCGCAGCGGAAAACTTAAATTTAATTGCACCCTTCAACAACCTTCAAACATTACATAATATTGAATATATATATGTAGGTGAAAGGAAAGAAGTCGGCGAAGGGGAGTTGGAGGGATAAGGGGAAAGGGAGTTGGAGGGATAAGGGGGAAGAAGGAATAACGGAGGAAATGGAGGGATAAGGAGGAAATGGAGGGATAAGGAGGAAATAGGAGAAGAAATAGGAGGGGAGTTAGGGAGAACAGGAAAAAATTTGCCGACAATTTCTTGCCGACAAACCTTAAGAATTTTCACACTTAGGGCTAGAAAAAGATTTTTCTAAGCCACTTAAGTTGAAACCCTCTTCACACTTGCAACATTCTCCCCCTTAAAGTTGAGAGGACTGACTACACAGTCTCTCAGCTTTACAAATTGAGCTTTAGTCATCGCCTTGGTGAAGATGTCCGCGACGTTCTCCAAAGTGTGACAGTATTGAAGCTCAACAATTTCATGTTCCACCATATCTCCGATGAAGTGGTACTTCATATCAAAATGCTTCGTTCGGCTATGGTGGACAGGATTATATGCCAACCGAATGGCACCGATGTTGTCACAATGAGATTCGGTCGGACCACTTTGCTGTTCTCCAATCTCTTCTAGTACTTTCCTTAGCCACAAGGCTTGAGTACTTGCATAAGTAACTCGCTATATACTCAACTTCGTTGAAGATAGCGCTACTCATCGTCTCCTTTTGGAACTCCAAGTTATTAGTCCTGATCCAAGACTAAAACAGGTTTCCTGATGTTGACTTCCTGTCATCAATATTGCTACCCCAATCACTATCACTGAAGCCTACAAGCTTGATAGTGTTACATTTATGGTACTGGATTCCAAAATCCAATGTACCTTTCACATATCTCAAAATTCTTTTAGCTGCCTGCAAATGCAGCTCAGATGGGTTAGCCATAAATCTAGAAACAAGAGATACAACATATCGAATATCCTGGTCCGGTGTTGGCGAGAAACATCAAACTCCCAACCATGCTTCGAAAGTGGTCACATCAACCTTCGATGCTCCATCATGTTTGCTCAATTGTATCCCATTTCCAATAGGAGATGCAACTACTTTGCAATTATCCATGGCAAACTTCTTGATCATATCCTGAGCATACTTTTGTTGACAGATGAAGATCCCCGCATCTGACCGATGAACCTCCATTCCAAGGTAGTAGTGCATTAAGCCAAGATCCTTCATCTCAAACTGCGTCATCATGGAGTGTTTGAACTCCATATTCATTTTTTCATTACTACCCATAAAAATGAGATCATCCACATACAAGCAAACTATGAGGATGTCATTACCTTGCTTTAGGTAGTAGAGTGTGGGTTCATTTTTGCTCCTGGTGAACCCATAATCTTTGAAGTACCCATCAATGCGTGAGTACCAAGCTCTTGGTGCCTCGTTTAAGACCATAGAGTGCCTTCTTCAATCTGTAAACAAGGTGTTCCTTACCTTGCACTTCAAATCCCTGTGGTTGCTCAACGTACACTTCTGTCAAGTAACCATTGAGAAATGCACTCTTTACATCCATGTGTTGGACTTTCCATCCTTTGTGTGCAACTAAGGCAAGAACTGTTCTGATAGTCTCCTGTCTGGCTACAGGAGCAAAAGTCTCTTCATAATCAATTCCATATTTTTGAGTAAAACCCTTTGCCACTAATCTTGCCTTATGCTTCTCAATGCTTCCATCAGCATTAAACTTGGTCTTGAAGATCCATTTACAGCCAACACATTTCTTTCCTTTAGGAAGCTTCACGAGCTCCCAAGTGTCGTTGTTTTTTATAGAGGTTATCTCCTCTTTCATGGCATCTTGCCAAATCTTCTGAGTACATGCCTTCTCATAACTAGAAGGTTCAAGCTGTGCACTAGTTAACAAAGCATAGTTAACTTGATCTCCCCTAGGTTCTCGCTGGGATTCATCATCACCATACAAGTGCATACTTTCTAATCTGTATAAAACAGATTCCATTTCACTAGCTTGACTCCTAGTGTATCTTCTTGAAAATTTTTTATCCAACATCTGAGATGATGGATGATACTGTAGAGTTCTCTTACCTTTGGATGGAACATCAATGTCCATTGGTGAGGAACTTACTGATCGTTGTGGAGAAGGACTTGGTGAAGAAGTTGAATCAGAAGATGGACTTGGAGGATGTGTGGGAGGAGACTGCTTTCCTTTCTGTGGGAGCTGTGGTTGCACTCGCTGAGCAACTATATCAGTGGCTTCAACATCATCGAATATTTGGGGCTTACCCCACTCTCCCCCTTCATCAAAAATCACATCCCTTGAAATCACTATCTTTCGAGTTGTAGGATTGTAGAGTCTATAACCCTTTGTGTTTTCACAATATCCTACAAAAATGCATGCTTGACTCTTTGGATCAAGCTTCTTTCTCAGCTCATCAGGAATGTGAGCATATGCCAATGAACCAAATACTCTGAAATACTTCACATTTGGTTTCTTACCATACCAGGCTTGGTAAGGTGTCTTCCCTTTCAAACTTGAAGTAGGACTTTCGTTCAAGATGTGAACACTAGTCCTTGTTGCATCTCCCCAATATGAATTACTCAAATGCTTTGTCTGAAGCATTGATCTTGCCATCTCCACAATGGTGCGATTCTTCCTTTCTGCTACACCATTTTGTTGTGGAGTGTAGGCAATTGTGAACTGCCTCTTGATGCCATGATGTTTACAAAAATTCAAAAACTGATTAGAGGAGTATTCTCCTCCTTTATCTGATCTAAGACATTTTACAGAATATCCACTCTCACTTTCAACTTTTGCTTTAAAATCAACAAAGCATGCAAATGCTTCATCCTTATGCTTCAAAAAATATATCCAACACATTCTTGTGCAATCATCAATAAAAAGTAGGAAGTAAGAGTGGTTACCTAGACTCTTGGTCTGCATCGGACCACAGATGTCTGAATGCACTAACTGGAGTGGATAGCTGGCCCGCCATGCTTGTCCATGAGGAAATTTTGATCTGGCATGCTTGCCCAAGGCACACCCTTCACAGACTTCCTTACTATCTTGAATTTTGGGAAGTCCAGATTACCATTGCTTGTGAAGTTAGCATTTTCAAACTTGCTGAATTCAAATGACCATATCTCAAGTGCCATAGGACACTTGGATTGGTAATAGCAACATTTGCTAACTTATTTCCTCCTGGCTGGCCAAACTTCAAAGGGAATAATCTATTCTTTGACATTGGCACTTGTGTAATGATTCTATTACTATTGTTCTTGTCAAAAATGGTGCATTTACCCTCATCAAAAATCAACTTGTAATTCTTTTCTAGCATTTGACCAACACTTAAAAGATTGTGTTGAAGATGAGGTGTGTAATAGATATCACTTACTTGCTTGACGCCTTCTTTCGTTGGAACCTCCATGGCTCCAATGCCTTCAACTGCCAATGACTTGTCATCTCCCAATCGGATGCTTGATTTGTATGAGGAGTCTAAAGTAGCAAAGAGTTCTTCTTTGCCACTCATGTGATTTGAACACCCAGTGTCCAAAATCCATGTATCATTCATATTTTGCTCTGTCTGGCCATAAGAAAGAAAGAGATTTGTGGACTCTTCCTCTTCTCCAAAATTTCCAAATTGACTGCTCTGGTTGCTGTTGCTTCCTTGTGAAGACTTTGACCAACAATCTCGAGAATAATGGCCAGGTTTGCCACAATTGTAGCAAACTTGTTTTGATTTATCTCCTCCTTTTCCTTTGCCAGATTGTTTCCCTCTATATTGTTGTTGTCCTCCTCTATTCTGATTTCCACCTCTCGTTGGATGATCCTCCTCTCGTTAGGAGTTCCCCCTCTTTGATTATTCCTGCCTCTCGCCTCTTTGTTGTCCTCTCGCCACGGCCTCTACCTCTTCCTTCATGTGTGGCAAAAGCTTTATCATCTCCTCCATAACTGGTGGTAGGAGTTTCCTGTAACCTCTCTTCATGTGAGAGAAGTGAACCAGTTAGGGCATCAAAAGACAACGAGGTTAAGTCTTTGGATTCTTCAATAATTATTGCAACAGAATTCCATTTAGGAAGAAGTGTTCTCAACACTTTCTTCACCATAACCTCTGGCTTAATATCTTCCCCTAGTGTGACCATTTTATCAACTACGGCTTTCACTCGCACGCAGTAATCTCCCACTTTTTCATTTTCTTGCATTCTGAGATTTTCAAAATCTCGTTTCAATGTTTGCAGTTTTACCTGTTTTACTTGGTCACTACCTCTATAGCTTTCTTTTAGGGCATTCCAGGCATCTTGTGCAATTACATAAGAGGCAACTCTAGGGAAGATACTTTTATCTAGGGCAGCATGTATGTGATAAAGGGCAAAAGCATTGTTTTTCTGTGCTTCTTTTCTAGCCTTTTTATCAGCATTAGAGAAAGCTGCCCATTCAGCAGCAGTAGGTTCAGTATAGCCCTCTTCGACTACATCCCATAAACCTTTTCCTATCAAAAGAGTTTTCATTTTAATAGACCAATATTCATAGTCTCCTCCATTGAACTCAGGAATCGGAAGACTAGTATTGGATGCCATTGCAGAATAAAAACAAACTTTATTTGAAGCAAACAAGTACTATAAAGCAATACAAAGAGATTAATGATTCAAATCAAATCTCGCCTTTTTAGTACATTCAGGTTCTGCTTCGGAACTGCTGTTGATGACAATGACCTCAGGTTCTTCAGGATCCACTTCCTCTGGATCTTCTTCTTCTTCTTCTTCTTCTTCGTCTTCTTCTTCTTCGTCTTCTTCTTCTTCGTCTTCTTCTTCTGCTGCTTCTGGTTCAGGAGAGCGTGGTGAATAGCTCTCACTTGATTCTGCTACCCGTACACCAGGTGTATAACTGGCACTTGCTTGGTCCTCTGGTACAACTTCCATAGTCTCGGACTCTTCAATCCTTTGTCCGAAGATGTTGTCTTCAGAATCTGCCTCGTACTCGGAATCGGGTTTCCTCAGATGATCAATCACCTGATTTTCCAGCTGACAAAACATTGTATGGAGACTTGTTCGTCGAACCCTTTCATCAAAGGATTTCGGTGTCTCTCGTCTCAAAATCGAGAGAAGTGCATTATAACACCCCACTGACCGGATCATCTATCATTGCACGGGCACATTATTTCTCTTTTTTCAAAAAAGCTCTTCAAACAAGGTTTTTAAAATTTTTATAAAGTCTTAAAAAAAAATTTAATAAATTTTTATATTTTTTTAAATTACCTTTTAAATTAATTTATTAAAAAGATAATTTTAAATAAAATATAATTTAAATTTATTAAATAATTTTAAAAAACTTAAATAAAAATTTAAAACCTTTTAAAATTAAAAAAAAAACTTTTACCTTCACGCGGGCGATTCGACCCCGCGACCTCCCAACTAGCGGCGGGCGGGCTTTGCCGCTGCACCAAGCGGCTCGGCTGAAACCAAAAGGGACCTCTGCCCTTTTATTCCTCGACGGCTGCGATTTAAAAAAAAAAAAAAAAAATTTTATGCTCCCGGCGGGATTCGATCCCGGGCCGTCTCCCCGCTAGCGGACCGCCTTGTCCGCTGGGCTACGTCCCTCGGACGAGTCTCAAAGGCGACGGGGGTGGATTTAAAAACACGGGGGCGGAAATTAAAAAAAAAAAAAACTTTTGTTTATCCCACATTCACTGCGCGATGGCGCAGGTGGGGTTTTTATACCTGAAGGCACAAACTAATATTCGACTGCCTTCGGGCAGTCACAGTTGCATTATTTTGCCGCCCACACAGCCAATCACTAACCGCCACGTCAGCTACACGTCGACCAATGCAAATCCGCCACTTGTCGCCACGTGGCACACTTTTCGACCAACCACACGCCGCCATGTCACCGCCACCTCAGCTGCTTCGATCTGCGTGCTGCCTCAGCGTCGCCACATCAGCCACCTCGATCCGCGTGTTGCCCAGTCAGCACCTAGCTCGTCGCCACGTGTCGTCTCGGAATCCGTGCCGAGCCTGCTGTCTGTTGCCATGTGTCACCTCCGGATCCGTGCCCGATTTGCCTTAGGGTCTGTGCGGGAATCTGCTCTTGATCCGCCTCGGGATCCGAGCCCTGCTGGCAACGCCTGCCTCCGGAACCGTGCCTGACTGCTGCCGGAATCTACCTCGGAAACCGTGTCCGGGCTCTGATACCAGTGATAGTTAAGGGTCAATCAAATGCAGCAAAAAAGAAACATTAATCGCAGCGGAAAACTTAAATTTAATTGCACCCTTCAACAACCTTCAAACATTACATAATATTGAATATATATATGTAGGTGAAAAGGGAAGAAGTCGGCGAAGGGGAGTTGGAGGGATAAGGGGAAAGGGAGTTGGAGGGATAAGGGGGAAGAAGGAATAACGGAGGAAATGGAGGGATAAGGAGGAAATAGAGGAGAGAATATAGGAGAAGAAATAGGAGGGGAGTTAGGGAGAACAGGAAAAAATTTGCCGACAATTTCTTGCCGACAAACCTTAAGAATTTTCACACTTAGGGCTAGAAAAAGATTTTTCTAAGCCACTTAAGTTGAAACCCTCTTCACACTTGCAACAATATATATATATATATATATATATATATATATATATATATATATATTATGGGATTGAAATGGGCTCCACCTGTATTACATTGTGACCACATGTGGTATCACAACAACATATTTGACAACAATGCATATATTGCTTGACAAAATTTGAATCTGGGTCTCCTTCTTGAAAGTTGAGTTGTTTAACTGGTTGAGCTCATGCCATTTGATAAATAATTATATGTCTGCACGTGATTGTGCATGTGTTTTGGTTTATAAATAGTTTTGACCAGTAATTATAAACAGAGTCTATTTAATATTACATTTAGTATTTAATAGAGTACCAACAATTCAATTATATACATATTTCAATCCTATATTGGTTATATGGTATTGAAACGGCCCCACCCGTATTACATCATCATTATGTTATGGTATTTTTGGTAATTATGCATGCATTGCCTGACAAGATTCAAACCTGGGTATCCTTCTTGAAAGTTGAGGTGTCTAACTGGCTGAGCTCATACCAATTGTTAATATTATATTTAATTTAGTATTCAGTACTTGGAGGATTTAAAAAGTATTTAATATTTAAATAATTAATATATTCTATTGAATATTGTTGATTTTTTCTATAACCAATTATTGTTTTCGAAGTATTTATTTCAGTATTCAAATCACACCGAGTATTTATTTGAGCTTTTAGATTGTTATATTGATGAAACTTTTCCTAGTTGGTAGAGTAATTTACAGTTCAATATCCAATTAATATTCCTTTGGGTACAATCAAATTAATATGATATACAATTTCAATATCTTCTAATCAACAGTAGTAACATATAATTCTGTATATAAGTATTAATTTAAAAAAAAAACTATTTAATATATACTTTGTTAACTGTTAATTGTTCATATTCATCATCAAACATGAAGACACATGAAACGGAGGCATTTCCATACCCTGGTGTAGCAGTATTTGAAAATGGGCGCTACCACTACCCGCACTCACATTCTTATATGTAGCCCATACTCCTGCACCCTGACAACAGTGGTATTCCTGTTAACCGTTCGAAACTTGTACCCATGGATCATTGTTATTAAGGGGTTCCTGATTTTCCCTACTTCCAATTAATTCTACTTGAAGATTGACATTTCCTTCAGAACCAAATCTTCAGGATTCTGATATAGTTACATATGTCAAATATTTTTTTGCTTTCCTGCTTTAACTGTTCATCTGTGATGTTTTTGCTGCTTAGAAATGGATTTTAGTTCCCTTGCACTCTTGGACAGGAGAAATTTGAGACTTTGAAGCTTATCATCAATTTTTTTCTAAAAAGTTAAATCTGTTATGCTTTCTAATGACATTTGTTCCATACACTAAGGCTTGTTTTGGGATTTCTCTTCATTTTCTAGAACATATAGTTTACTTTTCATTATGATTAAATTTCCCAAATACAGAAACTTCATGAACCAGGCTGTGTTTCAAGGAAGAATGCATCAGAATCACTAGGAGAAATATTCTTGACAAAGGACTGACCAAAAATTCAGCTTGATTACAGTCATGGTATGGAGTCTAGACCCTACTAATCTGGGAGGAAGTCAAACAACTGAAGTGTGGAGAATAGGAAGCTGGGGTGGGGAGGAAATTTCTTGAGCATAGAGCACTAGAACTAAAATAGAAGACTCACAGCATGGATTTCATTGAACAACTAGCTTCATGCATGGATTGTAACATAACATTATATTTAATGGAAAGCCGTGCAATAACATCTTTTTCTAACAGGCCTTATCATTTAAGCAAATGTTGGTAATTACTAGCCATGTAATGCCAATCAGAGGTACGGTTAGGTCAAATAAATATGACCCAGCAGACACTGCAGGCATCAACCCTTGTAAACCAGATTCCTTTGGAAGATCTTGTTTTTGAAAATGACACCAAAAGATGCCAAAATAAAGCCTCTTTATTCCTCATACAAGAAATGAAACCTCCAAATTCTATAAAAAAAAATGACTGAAGAGAGGAACTAAGAGTGAACTGAATTAACAGATTTTCTAGTGTTAGAAAGTTGAAATATTATTCTGTACATAAACTCTAAGGCATAGTGTTGAGACTCTCTCCAAGTCTGTGAGCTGAGTCACCCTGACCAAGTCATTTTGACCATAGCCGAGTCTTATATATAAAATATAGCATATCTTATGCGTGATCCAATTCACTGAGTTCTTCCCCAAGGTTTGCCAGAGCCTGAGTCTGGGTCAAAAAAACATGCTTGTTGAGTCTGAGATGAGTCCGAGTCTTGATATTGTGTGAGTCTCATGGTTGTTAAAGGCAATGAGTAAGAGTACATATCTTGTAACTGCATAGTTTATAAAGCATTGGTTTGCACTTTATACCCTAGCTTGTGGAAATAACAAGCATCTTTTGAGTTTAATATGGTATATATCTCCAGCAAAACTACAGACTTCATTTAAATGCTTTTGCACTCTGTTCTTAATCCAAAACTCAGATATTTTGAAAATAATGCATATTTAGAATTTGGCTGTATAAGGTTGAAAAGTGACACAGGTCCATCATTCATCAGGATATATTTATAGTAGCTTGTGTTAATCGTATCTCATTTTCTTTCCTAGCAGGCCACTGATATTGTAATGGGCACTTTTAACTTGGTAATATGTTGATGGATCTTGATTGATTCAACTTGGTAGCTGGGGGGATTGTTAATGACTAATTGGGAGTCTGGTGATTTGGAGTTCGGTGTTTGGCAGTCCATTACAATTGATAAGGAACAGGGGAAATAATGTACACACTTTAACTGCAGTTGTAGTATGAGAATTTGGAATTTCTGTGCATTTATGATATTGCTGAGAATTTTTGAAAAGAGATTTGTGCTTTAACTGTGAATTATGAATTCCTAGGTTATTTATCTCAGGTTAAACATCTCCATTTTGTTTGCACTAGAGAACAGCGTTCATTATTCATATAGTAGACTCTAGGCAACTCAAATGAGTATCATGGTGGGCCTATTGTATATTTTTAAATGTAAGTGTTTGATGTTGTTCTTTTCCTTTATTGTATTGTTATTAGGCAGGCTTCTTTGCCTAGTGGTCTTGGAACGAGGGGTATCTTTTGCACCAGAACACTCAACTTTAGGTCAATCACAGCTATTGGCTATGACATGGATTACACCTTAATTCAGTACAACGTGAGGGTAAGAACCTGGTATTTTCTTGTTAAATTTGATAATTCAAGAAGTTCTTTCTTGAGCATAATTTCTGGATACAATTACCCGTGTAATTTTAATATCTTGTTTACCATTGGTAAATTTCTCAACTCCTAGTGGTTTATGAAATACCGTCTTCCAATGACTTTGCCAAAAAGGAAACCATGATTCTGCTGTAAACCACATGATTTGGAATGCAGGCCTGGGAAGGTCGAGCATATGAGTATGGAATGGACAATTTAAGGAGCATGGGATATCCAGTTGATGGTCTTGAATTTGATCCTGATTTGGTAATTTCTTGACTTTCAAGATTGTGCACCACAAATGTTTCCCTTTTCTTCTATGCTATTTAATTTGATGCATGATTACATAGATGATTCATGATAGTATGTGACCTTAGAAATTTCAATTCTTTAACAGGTAGTAGAAGATAAGGGATAAACTTGCTTTCTATGTTGGTCAAGGTTGTGTCTTTGTAAAGTTGCTCACATACTGCATGGTGTCTTTTTTAAATGAGCAACCAGTGAAATGTACCATTCTGGCATTTGTGTCATAACAACGTGTGGATGTTTTACTTAGAAAAGTTCAGGTGGTCAAGTACAAGATGTGTAATTTTAGTTCTTTTGTGGGGTACAGGTTATAAGAGGCCTTATTATGGATAAAGAGAAAGGCAACTTGGTTAAAGCTGATCGCTTTGGCTATGTGAAAAGAGCTGTGCATGGTACTAGGATGCTTTCTAATCGTGCTGTAAGGTCAAACACAAAATCAAGTCTTCTTATATTTACGGTTTGCTATGAAACATTTTCAAACTGATGACCATCTCACCTTTGGTTATTTTCCTGCTAAAACTATGTTTCATGATGCAGTGAGATTTACGGGCGAGAGTTAGTTGACTTGCGGAACGAAACTCGATGGGAATTCCTTAACACTCTTTTCTCTGTTTCTGAAGCAGTTATGTATATGCAGGTATTTCAGAGCTGGAAATTCGTCTTGTCTAATAACATTGAAGAATACGTGTTTGCATGCTTCTTTTCCCGCTAAACCCTTCTGTAGATTCCTCCGAAGTTTGATGTAATTTACATGTGTTTGTTTATACCTTTTAAAATTTAAATCAATTGTATTTATGTGTGTCCAAATGTCTCTTCATTTTTTAAATTCATGTATGATACTGACAAGCCAAAATGTTTGCACCTACATAGGATGTTCAAAGAGCAACTATTGTTAGAGACGATTGCCGTGTGATTCATGTGGTATCAGGATTATGAAAATTAGTTGGAATTTATGTTATCCTTTGTAGAAAGTCTAATCTGAGGTTTAGATTGCTTAGATTATATTGGTTATTTTACTAATCTAAATGTGGTTGTCTCTGCTGTAAAGGTCCATGATAAATCTACAGCCATCTATGTGTTCTTTCAAAGCTTGAGCTTTCTGCCTAGTCTGGTTGTTTTACATGACAAAGTTAGTAGTTAGCATTTGGCAAGTTTCACACCAGTTTCTCCACTAACTTTCCTCATAGAGTAGGTGGATCCCTCATCAAAGGACCTGTATGAAAGTACCAAAGTTCTTTGTGCATGATTTTGCTTTTTGTCATTTGACAAGTCATAATTCATCTTGTCTGATTTAGCTATCTAGCATTTATTTCATACAACTGGCTAAGCATAGTTATGCAGTAGCACTATTCTGCGAATTACACCTCACACTGTGAGTTAAATGCCAGATCATATTACTGGTCTCAAGTCACTATTTATTCCTATTGAATATATAAGCTCCTAGTAATAACTTTGAGAAATGGAATCTTTCCCTAATTTTACCGAATAGCATAAGTATATTGAAGTTCGAACCACATCATAGTACTGACCAAGGCTATGTTTTTACTAGTCATGCAATTAATTCTATTTTGTTAGTAACATCTGTCCTTTTACCTGTGATTGTGGTCCCGATTATTATAGATTGCTCCTTTCACCTGAAATGCATGAAGCCCTAGGTTACACTGCTACTGTTGCATGCAAGTCTGCTGAATCAACCAAGGGAATGTAAGTGTTACATCATTTATATAGATGATCCTCCTCTTGTGAAATCTATTCTTGGCATTCAAACATCTTGTGGAAGCTATACTTGGGGAAAGCTATGCATTGTACCACATTGTGGTGATACAAATCCCAAGAGAAACATAAAAAATGACCCACCTTATTGGAATTAGAACATTTTAAAGAAAACATCACTAGTATTTAGAAATAACTAGTTGCAAACAGACACAAGGGAACTATAAGAGGATATACTTGTAAATGAACAATCTTGTCATATTTCAGAACACGTACAACTTGACCCATATGTAGATAGTGGCTGGTTCAAGCCGACTCTTCCTTTCTTAAAACAGCGGGTTTAAAAGAAGCCAGGGTTGTTGAGTAACACAAGGTAAATATGCAAAATTCCTCTTCACAGAAAAGAGCCTTTTGGCAATAGAAGAAACCTTGAAAACAATGAATATTAGCAGTTTAATCGCCAACATATCCTTTCTTTTCTTGGTAGAAATATGACAAACCAAGGTAAGGCATTGATATGGAAGATGACCTTCCATAATAAATATAAATGCAGTGCTAAGCTCCAAAGATCTTATTCCAGTCAAATGGCTATGAATTTTGTATGGGCAGCTAGCATAACTTGTTAACTAGGTCCCCACGGTGATCACCCCTTGTTCACAAGGCATCCAATCTAAATATATATCTCTAGGTGAATTTAACTGGTTCATTGTATGGATAAATTAAAATACTAGCATGTTCTTTTATCGATCAAAATAGGAAACAGAAGGATTTTGTATCATTACACTTTTATGATACTTCTTACTGCTTCATTATGTTTCCTGGATTTATTTCTGATCTAGTTGACCAGAATCTCTGTTGGACCAAACAATGCTAGGCTTGTCTTTGGCTGGTTATTTCAGCTAACATAACCTTGTTATCACACAAACAGATTGTCCTTTTTGATGTAAATATCTGTGTCTTCCTTTCTCTGTTGGATGGCTTTGATTGCTCTCTGGAATCTACATACAAATTATTTGGTCTTCAAATGTAACTGTGTTGCAACATGTGATCCTAAGTTTGACTTATCCATCACTTGTTTTCCCTCTATGTGCGATATGAAATGCACTTGTGAGACATTCATATAAACAGAAAGTGGATAGGATTATGTTTTAGGGTATAAGTATTCCGTGTGGACTCATCCATGTATTGATCATACTTGTTTCTAAGTTTTCAACAAAGGAAATCATTAAGATATTTCAAAACATGCAAGGGCTATCAGAGGAATATGTACAAAGAGAATAATATAGAACTTTATTTTTACTCATGTATTCAAAGAAGCAGTATCTCTAATATGAATTGCATTATATTTTAAAAGGAATCTACAGAACCAAAAGATGAACAATTATTTTTGAGTAACAATATGAAATTCTGGAACAGCAGCCAGGGATCAGAAACATTTTCTGAAAAAAGTACGATGTTAAAGCATTGCCCAGAAATGTAAGCCTTTAATATTTAGGGCAACTGACAAAGCAGCCGAAAATTAAGTGTTACAACCCTGGTGGGTTGATATTACTGTATACTTAAGTGGCATTTGGACTTGTTTTAAGGTCCAAATTTGAAAGTGACCGTGTTTGGTAAATCAGCTAGTTATAAGTTATAACATCAAATTTTCTAAACTTTTCTCTTTGACATCTTTTTGGTTTTGGGTGGGTTTAGATGGTGGACAGACTGGATGAAGGAGCCTTACCTCCAGAAATTGGACCTCTTGATTATCAAGGTCTTTACAAAGTATGAGACTTCTTTTTTGCATAGTGAATCAATTTTATCTCATATTGTTCTATTGTTCTGGGTTTAGATCAAATATTTGGTAAAGAACATATGGTAAGTACACTGACGGAAATATGATGGTGGACGCTTACTACTTCACTTGTCTGCATATGATACTGCAACCTTTACTGTAGGTGGTAGCCAAAGCTCTCTTCAGAGCACATGTGGAAGGACAACTCAAGGTATTTGTTACAACCATATTGCTCAAACATGCCAAAGAGACTAAAATATGACCATGTATGTTCACAGGATTTGAATATGAGACCCTACAATTACATGTTTGCAGAATGAGATAATAAATGAACCTGAGCGGTTTTTGGAGCAAGATCCAGAGCTTCCACTAGCACTTTTAGATCAAAAAGAGGTGATTGTTGTCTTAGTTTCACTCTTTTTGTTGTTTATGACTTTAATTTCTGATCTCTGATGGATAACTAGTTCATGATTTTTTAATCTTCACCATCTGTGGATGTGGTTTGATTCCTTTTCAGGCTGGCAAACGTCTTCTTTTAATTACAAATTCAGATTACCACTACACGAAAAAAATGATGCATCATGCTTTTAGTAAATTTCTTCCCAATGATATGGACTGGCGAGATCTTTTTGAAATGGTTTGAAACTTGTTTCTTTAATCTATTTAAATATAATACTAAACAACAAAACTGCTTATGGTCATGTTGTACATCAATGCTAATCATTGTTTATGAGTTTATTATATTTCAGGATTTTGGTCAGTTCCAAAGTCAAAAGTATTGCATTTTAAGTTGTTGACATGATTATATGATTTAGAGGACATGTATTCTGTGGATAGAGAACATTTGTTTTTAATTGTTGAAGGAAGAGCTTATAATATTGTTTATTTTAATACTAAAACAAGTTTGCATAGATTTATATGAGAAATCCATTTGCAAAACTGTTAGGAGATATTCATTTATTAAACAGAGAACCCTGCATCTCTTCGTCATGAACAAAGGTTGTTATCCTTTCCTGACTTTTTTGACTGCTGATTATTTTCCCATTTAACTGTTTTTCAGGTCATTGTGTCTGCACGCAAGCCTGAGTTTTTTCAAATATCTCATCCCCTGTATGAGATTGTCACAGAAGATGGATTAATGCGTCCATGTTTCACAGCACGGTCAGGTATTTTCTCTACTTGCATTTTTTTGGGGAATGGGAATCCTTGCGAATACTTTAGATATTATGTAAGTGAAATGCAGCAAAAATGGAAGTTTATTTTTGTTTACAAAACATTTTTTTTCTAAAAATTGGTTATATGGCATTGAAATAGAACACACCCATATTACATCATCACCATGTTACCATGGGATTTCAATGAACCACATAGTGGTATAATATTGCCTGGCAAGATTTAAATCTGGGTCTCCTCCTAGGAACTTACATTTTTAACCACTTGAGCTAATGCTATATTTTAAAAATGTCAAGGTTCACCCATGGGATTGAAACCTTAGTCTACGATGTGAAACTCTTCTCTTTCCACCATTGGGTGACAACCCCTTAACGATTTTTTAAGAAAATCCAGTTGAAGGATCTTCTAAAGTGACATATATAAGGAAAGGTGGCCCTATACCATTTGTCCACTGGAGAGCTCTTTATGCTTGAATTGAATCTAGCAACAAAAGTTGGTCTCACTGTAGCAGTAAGCACAAAACTTGGCTAATCTTTGACCCTAATATTGAGGCAATCCATACTTGGAAATGTTTTTGCTTTATACTGCATACAATACATGGTTATGCATAAAAATAAAAAGGGGATGGAAAAGAGGGAAGCCAAAATTACAAATAGAGTGGGCAGAACTTACCTAATGGCTATTGGGAATAGAGGAATATAATATAATATTATTATGCGAGCAAAAATATTTAGCATTCAATGTGATGCTGAGTGTTGGGTTAACAATGGATGGAAAGCAGTGGCAAATGTAAAATATATCATATATTCATCATAAGGCCACTGCCTGCTTGGAATGTGTAGGCAGGACGTTCAGGGAGAGACCCCTACAACCAGGGTTCAACAATGATGAGAATAATGGGGCATTGAAAATGTCAAAAAAAAGAAGAAAAAAAAAATTGGAATGCATGTGCATCGTGCCATGTATCCAAGCCATGCACTTCAAGCATACAGTGTCAGTGAGATGTATCAACTGAACCTTTCCTGTTTGGTTTGTCAATTCCAAAGTTGGTTAAGTTGGAAGTGGTGTCATGGGAGGCAGTAGAGGAGGTGGGGGCAAGCAGTGTGGCCAACAACCTGGAGCCCACATATTGTGGAATTTTGAAAGGTTCTAAGATGAAATAAATGACATGTATATATGCTGCAATTTATCTGCAAATACATGGTACATCAAAGCTTCCATATCTAGTGTAATAATGAATATGTTTGGAAAATCTCAGAAGCCTGGCAAGTTGGTAAATATTACTCGCTAACCTCATCCTTAGTCTCTTCAGGGTTCATTAATTTCTTCCTGGCTTAGTCTGTTAAATCCTTTGTTGTATCGAGTCATTGACTTTTAAAATTTTGACCTATTGTCTTTTGTTCAATCACCTTTTACCAGTCATATCCTTCAGCAAACATGACAAACATGCTTAAGGCTCTTTACATTAAGTTGTGTGGGGAGTTTGCTTCTTTTGTTTGAAAACTGAGATGGAATATATCGGTTTGGTTTTTAAAATGTTATTGAAAATATTTCTTACCTTATATAGATAGCAAAATGGTAATATCCCTAACAATCCATGTTTACTTAGCTGTTCCAAGAATGTTGTTTAACTTGATTTATATTCTTTAACAAGCAATCAGATGAATCCAACTTGCATTTTGTTAAATTTCATACAATGTTTGGCCAATAGGTATCTCACTTTCTTTGAAATACAAATTATTATTTTGCTTGAGCAACTTATGCCAGTGGAAGGTTATATGTCTAATGTTATACATTTTTATTTTTTAGTAACCATAAATTTAGGGTTTGCAATTCTATTTTTATGAACACTTTATAAGTGGCTCGATGTGCTTTCTAGGTGGGTTGTATTCTGGTGGTAGTGCACAAATGGTTGAAAAAGCTCTAGGCATCCATGGAGATGAAATACTATATGTTGGAGATCATATCTATACGGATGTTAGCCAATCCAAAGTTCATCTTAGGTGGAGAACAGCCTTAATTTGCCGTGAATTGGAAGAAGAGGTATTTTTGATCACATCTTACTTCACTATTTATGCTCTTTTTATCTCATTTCAATTTTTTGAGCATGCTATCTCCTTGTGTGGGACTTTAGTGGTTTATGAGCCCCACCACTTGCCAAACTCTTTGCCAATGGGGTAGTAGGCTTAAAGGTGCAAGCCCTTGGTCTCGCTTATGTGGGATTCCTCACCCCTATTAACATCGAGTCACAGCATGTGTATGGTGCGTAGTTGGCCCTCTTGCTTTCTAATCGGTTCATTGTGATGTTCTTCTTATACAAGCTGTTTATTTCCAGTGGCATTTTCCTATGTTGGAATTTCGTTTTACATTAATACCTCTTCTTCTCATATGCAAGATAACATCTATAGCTTTAATCAGGGAACACATTAGCTTATGCATTTTGAGATAACGCATCTTTTATTTCATATCTTATTCCACCAAACTTGGTTGATTCATTGAGACATATATACAACATTTGTTTAGAATGACTGTCTTGCTTTAGATTCTAGTTTTTGACTCATCTTTTAACGGTAATATTATTTGCTTAAATTTTCGTTACATACATAACTTGTTTCTATTGTTATAATATCAAAAAAGAAAGGAAAAGGACAAAGATAGAGATCCTCGTAAGGGCCCTTGTTTCTATTAAGTGTTACTCAATACTGTCCGCCATCCAAACCTTCTTTCGTGTTTTGTTCTTCATTGTCTAATTGTATTTCACCCCATTCTTTTTTGGGTCTCATTTCACTTGTTTGTTAGCAAGATCATTATTCTTGGGTGCTGTTTCTAGTATACATCTTTTGTTGCTTGCTAATGTGATCCATAAGCAGCAAAAGGAATTGTTCATTTTTTTCAAGCTTGTTTATACTTCTATTTCATAGATTTGTTAAGGTCAACAATTTGCTTCATTCATAAGTGTACACCCGATATATCATATAACTTGCTGCATGGCTACCTCTTTGTATAAGTCAGTGAAATTCTTTCTTAATTTTGAAATGAGGATATCTTCAACCTTTGTTTTTAAAGGGATGTTCCTAAACTTCTCTAATATTAAGAAAGTGACGATCCAAACTTTGAAATATCTATATCTCAATTTGAGTATTTAAGCTTTGAAAGCAATGCTATACCTGTGAAACTTTTACAACTTCTTCAATTTAGTGATATGGACCGAATACACAATACACCAAAGGTTTTATGTGTAGGGAATTCCATATATTTGTGATGTTTATGCATTCTTAGGAATGCAGTGATTGTCCTTTGATGCATGCTTATCACTTTATGATTACCTACATTTTATTTTGTTTGAGAGGATATGTGAACATTCAAGGTTATGTTGCCACATTTTGCACAGGGGTGCCATGTTTTTGGTTTCTGCAAGTGAGCTGCTCTTTCCCTTCCCTTCTCCTCATTCTCCCTTTCTTTGTTTCTCCCTTTCTCCCTCTTCCTCGCAGTTTCATTACCTCCTCTTCTTTCCCCCTTTCTTCCCCCAGTAAAACTTCAGCAGGTGTTCCTTGAAAAGTTTGTAAGTGTTGGGGCGACACCCGACTTCGCAGCGAAGTCGGAGTGCGCCCCTCAGTTGGAGCGCAGTAGGGAACCCGAAGTGCGCAGTAGGACAGGAAATGATTGAAAATTTGACTAAGTGTCAAGGGCAACACCCGACTTCGCAGCGAAGTCGGGGTGCGCCCTTCTTCCTGGGCGCACTAGGGGAACGGTCTATCAGAAAATCGGCTAAGTGTTGGGGCGACACCCGACTTCGCAGCGAAGTCGGAGTGCGCCCCTTTTCTAGTGCGCAGTCCGAGCAGCGGAAGAAGACAAGCAAGCACCGGTGCGACACCCGAATTTGCAGCGAAGTCGGAGTGCGCCCCTTGACCGGTGCGCAGTTGGATTAAGTCAACTCAGAAAACGCGAAGGCAAGGAGGCCTTCCAACTATGCTGTTTTCATCCTGCGCAACCCGATAGCGCCCGAATTCCTGGCGAAGTTGGATGAGCTGCCTTTCAAGGCAGACACGTGTCACGCCTCAGCATCCGACAAGTATCCATCTCCGGGATTCGAGCCAAGACTTGACCGCGCAAGGACAAAGCATGGACAACACTACCGGCGCCATCTGTCACCATTTAAGCCGATGTGAAGTGCCGTCTGCCGCACCTACCCGCATTCCTCGTTGATCGGAGACTTGACCCAACGCGCTGCCACGTAGATGTACCGCCTTCAGGGACACCATGTTGCAAGGACAGTCCGGCCCGACAGAAGTCAGCATCAGCAGCTCCTCAGCCGCTCGTGTCAGCTACTGTCTTGTCTGGGACTTCGTGCCCATGAATGTAATGGGGGGAAATTGGGCTATAAATACCCACCACATTTTGATTGTAGGTGGTGGAAGGGGAA
Source organism: Wollemia nobilis (assembly GCA_028583015.1). Lineage (NCBI taxonomy): Eukaryota > Viridiplantae > Streptophyta > Pinopsida > Araucariales > Araucariaceae > Wollemia > Wollemia nobilis. The sequence continues at coordinate 371,514 of JAQPPZ010002347.1, forward strand.
TATATTGCTAGGGAACAATTGTAGCTGTGCGTTTACCTCAAATATAAACATACACTTGGCTCTGCTTACTGTCTTTTATCTTGCATGCTGCCTCTCCTTGTCATTTCTGCCTCATGTTTCTTGTGTCATTGCTTGTTGTTGTACTGAACTCTGGACTCCAGCATTTGGTGGCCAGGTATTCTTGGAATGCATAGATAGAGGATACATGGGATCGTTGATAGCTGTAGTTTCGATGTATGTTTGTAGATGAATGCTGTTAGTAGTGGTGATTGATTCGTTGCCGTGCTGCTTATTCCCCCCACCCAACTCCAATCACATTTGGAATCCCTTTCTGCACTTTAATCTCTTTCCGCATTTTTATCTCTTTCCCTGCACTCTTATCTTAACCAAACCCCACAGGAAGCCGGCCTTCTCCGGAGATTGGCACGAAGGGCATTCCTTCCTTCCGGCCTTTCAATCTGGTGGGCGAATCTGGGCGCAATAACAACAAATCCTTTCCTCATGGCAGATTCGTAACCAACAGTTTCTCTGGCACGCCCGGTGGGACATGGTAGTTTCGCACCCGCAAACGGAATCGAAGTGCTAGTGCTCGCTTCATTGTTGTTCAAAATCAGAGCACTTGGCGACTTTGCAAATCTGAGTATTCTTCGAGTCCGAGAGACCGGTCCTAACGCCTTCATGCAAACGAGAAGGTGGCGAGCAAGGAATCCAGGAGATCAGTCTGACCTTTACGAAATCGACATTGCCGCTCTAGGAGAGCGCGTCAGACTGGCTGATCACCAAGCTCGCGAAGAAGAAATCGAAGAGGAAGCCGAGGCTGAAATCCAAGAAGCCGAGGCTGAAATTGAAGAAGTTGAGGCCGAAGAAGAATCCACATCTTCGGAAAGTTCCGATACTGAGTACACTACCGGGTCAGAGGAAGACATGGCTGCTCAGCAAGATGATGATGACCTCTTCCTAGCGGTGGACTCTACTGAACCCTTGGCCTTAGTCGGACAGCAAGCTGTGCCCCCTGCTACCTTGAAATCTATCCCTACGTACGACGGCTACGACAAGACGGTGTATGAACACATCCAGGATATTCTCGCCCTGGATGCGCTACACTCCATTACTGATGAAAGTGTGAAGACCCGTCTGCTGGCCCTTTCCCTAAGGGGAAAGCTTCTCTACTGGTGGAGATCACTGCCAGAGGGATCCATCACAGGGTGGCGACAGTTAGCCGGCAGACTCGTGAAAGGATGCAATGAGTCCGTTGATCCCTCTTCTTTGCTGCATCAATTCCAAAGCATTCAAAGACACCCCCAAGAGGAGGTGTCAGACTTCAACATCAGGTTTGCGAGGTCTTGGAAACGAGTTCCTCGCGAACTCCGACCGTTAGCAGGACAGGCCGCCTACTATTACCTGAGGTCTTTCAACTCAGACATTTGCCTGCTGTTGAAGGTTGCCAGAATCAACACGTTCCTTGCTCTGTACGAAGCTGCCCAACAAGCTGAAATGGATATCATTTCCATCGGTAGGCTTCCACATAGAGTGCAGCCGCCCATCTATCCTGATTTTCCCCGATCGCAGTATCCGTCAGCTTCTGGTTCGGAGCCGTCCACTTCAGGACAGCAACCCCAGCAACAATGGAATCCGACGCCGGTCGTGAACCCTTACGGCCCGCCACAGATTCATTATCCGCCTCCTCGTCCTCCACGTTTTCCAACACTTCCTGCTTCTCCGCAACATGTACAATATTCGACTCCTCCTTCATTGGCTGCATTGCCTCCCCCAGCTCAATTGCCACCGCCTCCTGGCCATGATATTCAGAATCAAATCCTTCAGGAAGTGCGGGCCCTGGCCTCTGGCTATCGTACCATGTCTAACGACATGACCGTTCTGAAAAAGAAGTAGGCCCAGATGGACCTGGCTCCGAGGAGACCATATCCGCCTCCGGCGTTGACAAAGGATCGGCCCCCTGAGCAACATTTGCAATGGCGGCCCCCTCCGAGGAATGTTGCCATTGAAGACGAACCTGGTACTTCTGACCAGGTCAACTGGTCCACCACGTGCAACGACCCGCATGATGAGGAAGACTGTACACTACATCAACACTACCTCCAGACCTTGGCCGGCAGCACCATAGAGGACGAAGAACTCTACATGATCCTGGGCGACGAAAGTAATTTCGCCGTCTCAGACGAAGTTCCGATGCCGCCTCCTGCCAAGGAAAACAAGAAGTCTGCCGAAGCTGCAGCCAAACCTTTGAAGGTATACGCCAGAAGAGATAAGGCACAACCTGAGGGACTATCGCCCTACAAGAGGCTGTGGCCTTACACAGCCAAAGAGAAGGACCCTCCGGCGAAGACTCCCGTTGCTCAGCCTCCAGCTGAAACAAAAGAACAAGCTCAGGAGAGGCTGAGATATCCGTCTTTGACCAAGAGACAGAGATTTGAGGTCACTCAACAGTACCGGACGAAGTATGAGCCGGCGAAAGAAGCGGAAGGAGCAAGCACTTCGGGCTACAGCATAGTAGACGAGTTGAAGAGAAACCCCGCAAGAATCAACATGTATGATGCTCTTCAACTCCCAGGCCAGGTTGATCTACTCCAAGAATCCTTGAAGATCATGAAAAACGGCAAGCAGATACAACCCGCTGTCTTGGTGCAGCCTCTGACAGTCTCAGCCACCGGAAAGAACAGACCACCTCCCTTCTATCTGTCATTACGGATGCAAGGGTACATAGTGCACAACTGCATGGTGGACTCTGGTGCTTCTACGACCGTAATGCCGAGAGCCGTCTGTGACGAAATCGGGATGGAATACACAAGGAGCAGCCAAGGCGTGCTGCAACTAGACGACACCCCTGTCAAGACAGTCGGTGTCATAAAAGACATCCCCATTCGGTTGCACAAGGCCCTCGACATCGTGGTCATTCAGGAGGTTGTGGTCGTTGACTTGGAACCCTACTTCGGCATGTGCCTCTCCAAGGAGTTCACGGCGAAGTTGGGAGGGTATCTCTCTCTGGACTATTCACACATGGAAGTGCCCTTCAAAGGTAGGAGGCTGAAGATTTTCAATGAGAAGCCTTCCACCTACTTAGTAGAGAAGATACCCGGAGAGGAACCTGAGGATTGCATGGTTCAACTAACGGAGGAGGAACTGGTGACAGTGGACATGACAGAGCAAGCCCTTGAGCAGCTGCAAATGGAAGATGAATTCTCCTTGCGGGACTTCAACGCTGTGATTGAACCTGAGCAAGGCTGCTACACCATTGTTCAGCCTGAAAGGCTCGACAAGTCAGCAAGGAGAGAAGTGGGACCTGCACCTGAAAAGTTGTGGAAGCTTTTCTTCGACGGCGCACGATGCAAAAATGGCGCCGGTGCCGGAGTACTTCTGGTTTCCCCAACCGGGATCCAGAGGGATTATACCTACAGGCTGGCCTGGAGCTGTACAAACAACGCAGCAGAGTACGAAGCCCTGTGCTTGGGTTTGCGAAAGGCGGAGAGGCTCGGGATTAAGCATCTACAGATCTATGGAGATTCAGAACTGGTGTGCCACCAGGTCATGAACAAGTGCGCCTCCAAAAAGCACTATCTCAAGGCGTACCGAAATTGGGTTTGGGATCTGATGGAGTCTTTTGACTCGTTGAATGTCAAGGCTATTTCACGAGAGAAAAACAAGCATGCTGACATTCTGGCGTCTGTTGGAGCCAGGTACGTTCCGGCTGATGACACTGTCCAGAAGCCGAAGTCGGTCCGTACTATTTACGAGCCTTCTGTGCCTGATAAGGACACTCACTGGCAGGTGTTTAGCTGTGACGAGGAGATCGTCACATTTTTGGTAAATGAAGCCTGTTCAATCGAAGGTAGAGACCCTGATGACGAGTGGTATGAGGGGTTGATACAGTTAAAAAATAATCATGTCCCAAAAGGACTGATTACCCTAGAAAGTCTATTTGATCAGAACGATAGAGCCATATCTCACCGGATCAAAGTAGACCCAAAGCAGTATGCCGACCTGGAGCTGGAACCTGGTAAATCAATCAAGGTCGGGACAGACTGCACCACAGAGGAACTTGAGCAGATCAGAGCATTGTGTCGAGAGTTCCCTGACATAGTAGCCTGGAGCTACCAGGACTTGAAGGGGTATGACAGAGAAATAATCCAAAGATACCATTCGAGCTAGAAGATGGCGCCAAGCCATTCCGGCAAAAGCAGAGAGCCGTCAATCCAAAAATCGAGGCCATGATGAAAGCCGAGCTCTTGAAAATGCTGGAGGCCAAGATCATCTACCCCATCAAGCATTCATCCTGGGTCGCGAACTTGGTTCCTGTGAGGAAGAAGAACGGAGACATTCGTCTCTGTGTGGATTTCAGAAATCTAAATCAGGCCTCCCTCAAGGACCATTACCCGCTGCCCCAAATTGATCAGATCCTCCATATAGTTGCTGGAGCCCAGAGATTTTCCCTCTTAGACGGTTTTTCCGGCTACAACCAGATATGGGTCAAGGATGAGGACCAGCACAAGACGACGTTCACCACCAAGTGGGGAACGTTCGCCTATCAGCGCATGCCTTTCGGCTTATCCAATGTTGGCGCCACATTCCAAAGAGCCATGGACCTGGCCTTCCGAGAGCTGCTCAACAAAGTGATCATCATCTACCTGGATGACATGACCGTTTTCTCTCATAAGCGAGAAGAGCATGTTCCCCACCTGCGGCAAATATTCGAAAGATGTCGTGAATTCGGCATCTCCATAAACCCGAAGAAGTCTGTCTTCGCGGTGAAAGAAGGAAAATTGCTGGGGCATGTCATCTCAGAGAAAGGCCTAGCTATAGACCCTGACAGAGCAGAGGCCCTCCTCCGCTTGCCCGCCCCAATCGACAAGAAAGGGCTGCAGTCCTTCTTCGACCAAATCAACTTCGTGCGGAAGTTCATACTAGACTTCGCACAGGTAATCAAGCCTATGGCCGAGTTGCTGAAAAAGAATACATAATTTTTGTGGACTAAAGAAAGGGAGCAAGCCTTCAAGGAGATCAAAGCTCGCATTGCACAAGCACCGGTGTTGATCAACCCGGACTATTCCAAGGATTTCATCCTGTACGCGGTGGGAGAACCAGAGAGTTACGCCGCAGTCCTGACCCAAAAGGGAGAAGATGGCGAGGAGCGCCCCATAGCGTTCCTAAGCCAAGTCATCCAGCCGCACGAGGAAAATTACAATTTTATAGAGCGGCAGGTTCATGTTGTCATGAAATCTCTCCGAAAGTTCAGGCACTTTGTCTCCCAGAGTAAAATCACTGTCTTTGTGATCCACTCGGACGTTCGAAGCTTCATTATTCAAGGAGAGCCGGGTCACAAGAGAGCAGGATGGATCGCCAAAATCCAGGAGTTTGACATCGAAGTGCGGCCAACCAAGCTAATCAGAGGCCGAGCCTTGTGCCAGGAGCTAGCCCGAAGCGCAGCAGCCGAGATAGCCGCCTGCGAGTGGGAGGATCCAACAACACGCATCAACCTAGCCAACTCCTTACCCGAGGAGTGCGACTGGACAGATGAACTGGTGAGATATTTCTGCACCGGAAGATGTCCAAACCATCTAAACGCCTCACAAAGAAGGAGGTTTAGGCTAGGTGCTTTGAAGTACACTCTTCGCCCCGAGGGGCTTTACTTTAGAAACATTGACAACATCTTGTTGCGATGCATCAGAAAATCAGACCAGTCTAGGGTCCTTGGAGAATTCCACTCCGGGATGCCTGGAGGTCATCATTCGGCAAGGCCTACGGCCTTGAAAATAATCAGAGCTGGGTGCTACTAGCCCACTCTGTTCACAGACGCTCATGCGGTCAGTTCCAAGTGTGATCAATGCCAAAGATTTGCTGGCAGAAACAGAAAAGCACCCTTGCCCCTTCAACCGATCCAAGCCGAGACTCCGTTTCAACAATGGGGCCTAGATTTCATCGGGGTGATTTCGCCGAACTCTGCAGCGGGCCACAAGTTTATCTTAACCGCCACCGATTACTTCACACGGTGGGCAGAGGCGATCCCCACAAAAAACGCCGACCAAGAGACGGTCATCAGATTCCTTGAAAGTCTGATTACCGTTTCAGGGTCCTCGAGTCGATAGTAACATACAATGGTCCGGGGTTCGCAGGCGCAGTACTCATAGAGTACACCAGCAAATTCGGCATCTATCACAAGATGTCTTCCAACTACTACCCGTAGGGGAATGGTCTCGCCGAGTCCACCAACAAAAACTTACTGAAAATCATTCGAAGGACAGTGGAGAATAACAAGAGGACTTGGCACCTACTCCTGAATCGGGCGCTATGGGCGGACAGAATCTCATTCAAACAGTCCATCAAAACGTCCCCTTATGCACTCGTGTATGGCAAAGAAGCTGTCTTGCCGACTCATCTTGAAATACCCGCTCTGTGGATGCTCGATGAGGAAAAAGGTAGCGAGGACCCGGTGGAAGACAGACTTTGCCAACTGCTGCAGTTGGAGGAAGACAGAGAGAAAGCGTACCAAGCCTTCACAAAACACGCTGAAGCAACACAAGGTTGGTTCGCAAAAGGCACCACTGCCCGAGTTTTCAAAATCGGGGACCTGGTGCTTAAATGGGACTCGTTCAAGGCCAAACCCGACAACCATGGAAAGTTTGACGCCCTCTGGGAGGGCCCCTATCAGATTGCCCGGGTGAATCAGTTCAATGCATACGTGCTTCGGGACATGGAGGGACATCCTCTCCCCATTCCCGTCAATGGGTTCCACCTAAAATTGTACCACCACTGAAGGCGCCCGAAGGGGCCCTTCCTTGTACAAATTTCCCTTTTTGTATTTCAAGTTTTTAGCATGTAAATATTTTAGTTTTCAGTTTTCATTTCCAAGTAGCCCAAGTCTGAGGCAAGTCCCCGACTTCGCAGCGAAGTCGGGCAGCGCTCATCAAATGGGGCGAAGTAGGGAAGAAAGCAGTCGAAAGAGGAGCTAAAATGTCTAAGCCTGGCTGTCCAACCCGACTTCGCAGCGAAGTCGGCCTGCGCCCTTTCCAAAGGGCGCAGTTGGGAAGCAGACTACAAGGAAAAGCTGTGTCAAACTGAGCCCATTTTGCTGGGCGAAGTCGGACTGCACCCGTTTTTCTGGCGAAGTCCGAGTGCGCCCCCACTCTCGGGCGCACCCTGGGTAATCCGGTGGAAGCTGAAAGCGCCCAAGTTTAAAATCGAAGAGCGCCCATTTTTTGGGCGAAGTTCGAAGAGCGCCTGTTTTTCGGGCGAAGTCTGACTGCGCCCCGAATTTCGGGCGAAGTCCGAACAGCTCACCGCAAAGAATGGGAAATCATAAGTGTGGGCCCAGGGCGAAGTTTGACACAAGGCTAAGTTGGGTTATGAAGATCTTTGAAAAGTGTGTCCGAATGGTGGCGGTGACGTCAGCAGCGGCACAACAATCAAGGAGGCTTTTAATGATTGCGCAATTACCAAAAAGGATGCATTTAAAGGGTAAGGTGCGTTTTGGGCCAATAAAGCACGCTTTTTTAAGAAAAAGCCCATGCACAGCCGCCAAGATCATAACGCCTCCACCAACCCAAAGCAAACTGCCCTAACTCCCTCTTTCACGCCATTAATGATCGCACTCACTGTCTACAAAAGGACCCTGGCACGGCTAGAAAATTCATAGCGTTCGAAGCTGACTGCGAAGAATAAAACCTGACAAGCTCTGAAGCTGTCGTTCCTGTCTCTGATTGTTTTAACAAGATGGATAAGGGGAAAGCGCCCATGCAGGCGCAATCTAGCGAAGGTCCACGCGAAGCTGACAAGTCTCCAGAGTCTAGCGCGCATGAAAGCGCAGCACCTCAGAAGGGCAGAAAAACGAAGTCTCGAAACAAAGAGGCGCGTAGTTGGCAATACTCCGCCGCTGCCAGTCAATCGTCTGTCTGGGTACAAAGATGGTTCGTTCTCTATCAGTCTCACGAAGCTATGCCCAATCATCGCAAAGTGGGTGGGTAAGGTTTTGCCTTCCCACCACCTCGGAGCCGCATACAATTCGAATCTTTACTGGTTCCTGTGTCCTCCTACCCACTGGTGCCCGGAGCTGGTTGAAGTGATTGCTGAATATTACAAACCAGCTGCGCGGCACGTCTCCGACAATAATGGAAGGGTGTTGTTCACTCTCTTCCGAGAGAGCATCCAACCAGCGTTCGCCCCAGGGCTTCAATACAGCCCCGACGCAATCATCAGAAGGGTGAGCATAGACGAGCAGACCGGCCGATTCGCTCAGACGAAGCGGATGAGAGAATTTCTTAATTCGGAGCTGAAGACTCCGCTGGCAGCTGGATAGTGGCCGACTGGCCCCATACCGCTGGACCGTTTTGAGAACAAGTATATCTACATTATCCTGGCATGGGTCCTCGACTGCGACTCCGACAGAGTGGTGCGGCCGTTCCAGCTGGCGATGGCCGAGTGCATCCTGCACGGGGAGTTCTACGACTCCACTGCGCAGAAGAGCGGGAAGCGCCCAATCTTCTACGACTGGGCGGACTGGTTGGCGTATGCAATTCACTCGAGCCTGGTGAGGCTACAGCAGAAGCAGTCCATGGACTTCCGGTTTTGTTCCTTCCTCGCATGGCTGTGCCTGTATCATATGCATTACCGGATGAACGTCCCCAACCTGAAGAAAGTGAGCGAACAAGGAGAGCCGCTCCCCGTGTATGAGTGGACTGAGGTTCTATATTGGAAGGGCTCATTTTATGAGTTCAACATCCAATTTCTGGGACAAGCCATGGGATTGTTCAACCGTGGCGCAACTCGCCCACCAGCGGCTATGACGAAATATCTGTGGAGCAACGAGTTCGGCGACACCTTCACACTGACCCAGGGCATCATTGTCCGAATATACGGGTTCAAGGGGAAGCCGTGTTTGCTGCCCTACTTCTGCACTGACCATCAATTCGGGATGGAGGTGGTGCGGCAGATGGACTACGTGTAAGAAGAATTTGGCCAGGGAAAGAAGAGAGGTCATATATTTCAATATCCAATGACCTGGGCCAATATTCAAGTCTTCGAAATAGGCCAGCACGTTTATCTTGAACAAGAGCTCATTGATATGGGCCTGATTATGCTGCCACAGCGTTGGAAGTACGACCCAATCGGGGTCCGGGGAAAGTTCACACACATCTGTCCTAGACCTGAGATCATGCAAGAAAGAAGAAACAGGACAGGTGCAGACCTCCACTGGCGCATTAATTTGATGCAGTCATGGCCACCGTGGCATGAGTTTTACTACGAAGAGGTCGCTTATGATCCAGAACATAACCCGGACCATCGGATGGAGTCAGCTGGTTTCAAAAGGTTCCTCGCTAAGGTGGCGCCGCTCAACTGGCATAAGGACAAAATCCTCGAATGCTGGAAGATGAGGTGTCGCACACAACATGATAAATCAAACCGGAAGAACCTTGCCGTTGATGATGAGTTTTCGACACTCTATGACGAGCATGTCGACACGTGGCAGCCCTTCGAATTTGGCAATTGCGTTCCCCGAGGTGCAAAAATAAGATATAAAAGAAGGGCCACCTCGCAGTCATTGTCGACTCCAGCGACTTCCAGCGCAACTCCAACCAGTAGCCAGGTGGGCCCGATGCAGACCGTAGCTTCCGAGGCAGTGCCCGAAGCGGCCCACAGCTCAGAAAGGTCAACTCCTGACCTGGCCCCACCAGCGGAAAGGACGTCTGCGCTACTAGTCAGTAGCCCGAGCGCGGCAGGCATTCTTCCAGCGCGACCCCGGTACAAGTTCACCGTGGGGACATCAGCGCCTGCCGCCCCTTTATTGCTACCTTCTTCTGGACCAGCCACGGCGTCAGGAGAGAAAAGGAAGAAAAAGGTCGAGAGGACCAAGCGACCTAAGGAGCCAGCATAGCAAACGGTCGCAGAACAGCCGCAAGCAGTAGCGCCGGAGGTTGTCTCTTAGACAGCCCTGAACAGACCACGATTATCCCTCCAACGTCGGCTCAGTCGGAGCCCGCAGGTACATCCTCTGTTCCTATCGCCCAAGTCTGCGTCAGCCCTGCAGAAACCCCATCTTCCACTCCATCAGGGCAAGCCGTAGCAGTGTCTTCCGCCTCCCAAGCTACCCCGCCGTCTAGCGGCCCGCACTCATTTGATCAGTTTGCTCAGGATCCCAACGCTTTTCAATCCCTGGGTCAAACCCTAGAGTCTTCACCCACAGTTGGCGCTGAAGCTGCTCCCTCATCTCCGCATCTTTCGCCCCAGCCGACTGAAACCCTACCAGCGCCGTCTACTCAAACTCATGTCACCCCTAGGACCCAGTCGCCCACAAGGGTTAACACCCCCTCTGGTATCCCACCTACTTCACTGTTCGCGGGAAAGATGCCGCAGCAAGCCCAGGCGTTGGAAGACCTCGATTTCATGAGCATCATCGAGGACCAGCTTCTGGCAGTAAGAGCCGTGGGGGGGTCAGCCTCCTTTCTCCGAGGAGTTAAGCGCAGAAGGGCTGAAGAGATAGCTGACCCGGTCAAACACACAAAGTTTGACCTAGAACGAAGAGTGCTTACAACAGAGAAGCTGATTCCTAAGGTGAAAAAGCCTCTCCGGGACATGACCGAGGCAGATTATGAGCTTCAGACCAAGGAGAAGAACTTTGATGATATCAACGAAGAGTACGAGATCCGTGGTATTCGCCATAGTACAGATAACCTCCTTGTTAAGCATCTCGAGACCCAAGAAGCGCTTTTCCAGCTGCAAAATACCACCAGGCAGCTTGAAGAAGACTTGGCTAGGGCTACTGCGCAATTGGAGGCAGCTCAGCAAGAAATAGAAAATCTTAAGGCTCAGCTGGCCGCCTCCCAACAAACAGCCGAGCGAGAGAGAAAAGCAGCGCTGGAGCAGGTTTCGCAACTGCAGGATTTGCTGAGACAAGCGCAGTCGCAGCTTGCAGAGAAAGCATCACAAGCGACGGCCTTTTCCAAGAGCAAGGCGAAGGAGATGCGCGCAAGTCTGCTACAAGGTTGCAAGCCCAACCTTGTCAAGTCCTTGTCAGTTCTGGATTTCTTATCCAGAATTGAAGAAGTATCTGCCCAGGGCAAGCCTGTGGTAGAGGAAGCCGAACACCAGGTGAGGCAATGGCTAGACCTGGCTATGAAACTTGAAAAGTTAGAGCGCGATGGCTTCCGAATCTCCCCCATGTCCCAACTGGCCTCAGAGTGGGCAAATGCAAGGGTAACCTTGCACACTTATTTCGCTAGGACAAAAAGGATCAGAACGGCCAGGAAGGCGCTGGACGCCTTAGAACATGAAAGACACATTCTCCTGGCGCCCTTTCACATTCTGTCCGAGCACGGGTGTCCGAGCTATGTCAGAGATGACGAGTTCCTCACCCTTGAGCAGGTAAAGAAGAACTGGCTGTCCTTCGAGGCAGATACAGCTGAAATTGATAGCTGGACAGAGCCAGTTCAAGAAGAGCAGGTCGCTCAAATGGTGGCGAAGTACTGCAAGATCAACTCTTCTCTTGAGGAGTTGGGCAAAAGATATAACACCATTGACCTGCATGCGGTCGCTGCATTCCACGCAGTACTCAGAGAGATCAGCGACCCCACTCCCTTCCAAGGCCGCGTTCTGGAATCAAGCCAAGGCCGCGTTCGAACGCATAAGCAAGTGGAGGGCCGAAAGTGAAGAACCCTCAGATTCAGAAGGCGAAACTGAGGAGGCAACTGGTGAAAGTGAATCTGAAGAACAGTTGCCCCAAGGAAAGCGACCAGAGCAGCAGAAAGCAGGGGAAGGAAGTTCCTCTGCACCCAAAGGATAAAGGCATGGTTCTTTGCGTCGAGGCGAGCTCGACACCCCGCGAGCCGCCAGGAATGTTTCCACATTTTGCATAGGGGTGCCATGTTTTTGGTTTCTGCAAGTGAGCTGCTCTTTCCCTTCCCTTCTCCTCATTCTCCCTTTCTTCGTTTCTCCCTTTCTCCCTCTTCCTCGCAGTTTCATTCCCTCCTCTTCTTTCCCCCTTTCTTCCCCCAGTAAAACTTCAACATTTGTTCCTTGAAAAGTTTCTAAGTGTTGGGGCGACACCCGACTTCGTAGCGAAGTCGGAGTGCACCCCTCAGTTGGAGCGCAATAGGGAACCCGAAGTGCGCAACAAGACAGGAAATGATTTGAAAATTTGACTAAGTGTCAAAGGGCGACACCCGACTTCGCAGCGAAGTCGGGGTGCGCCCTTCTTCCTGGGCGCACTAGGGAAACGGTCTATCAGAAAATCGGCTAAGTGCTGGGGCGACACCCGACTTTGCAACGAAGTCGGAGTGCGCCCCTCTTCTAGTGCGCAGTCCGAGCAAAGGAAGAAGACAAGCAGCACCAGTGCGACACCCGACTTCGCAGCGAAGTTGGAGTGCGCCCTTTGACCGGTGCGCAGTTGGATTAAGTCAACTCAGAAAACGCTAAGGCAAGGAGGCCTTCCAACTGCGCTGTTTTCATCCTGCACAACCCGATAGCGCCCGAATTCCTGGCGAAGTTGGATAAGCTACCTTTCAAGGCAGACACGTGTCACGCCTCAGCATCCGACAAGTATCCATCTCCGGGATTCGAGCCAAGACTTGACCGCGCAAGGACAAAGCATGGACAACACTACCGACGCCATCTGTCACCATTTAAGCCGATGTGAAGTGCCGTCTGCCGCACCTACCCGCATTCTTGTTGACCGGAGACTTGACCCAACGCGCTGCCACGTAGCTATACCGCCTTTAGGGACACCATGTTGCAAGGACAGTCCGGCCCGACAGAAGTCAGCATCAGCAGCTCCTCAGCCGCTCGTGTCAGCTACTGTCTTGTTTGGGACTTCGTGCCCATGAATGTAATGGGGGGAAATTGGGCTATAAATACCCACCACATTTTGATTGTAGGTGGTGGAAGGGGAATATATTGCTAGGGAACAATTGTAGCTGTGCGTTTGCCTCAAATATAAACATACACTTGGCTCTGCTTACTGTCTTTTATCTTGTATGCTGCCTCTCCTTGTCATTTCTGACTCATGTTTCTTGTGTCATTGCTTGCTGTTGTACTGAACTCTGGACTCCAGCATTTGGTGGCCAGGTATTCCTGGAATGCATAGATAGAGGATACATGGGATCGCTGATAGCTGTAGTTTCGATGTATGTTTGTAGATGAATGCTGTTAGTAGTGGTGATTGATTCGTTGCCATGCTGCTTATTCCCCCCACCCAACTCCAATCACATTTGGAATCCCTTTCTGCACTTTTATCTCTTTCCGCATTTTTATCTCTTTCCCTGCACTCTTATCTTAACCAAACCCCACAGGAAGCCGGCCTTCTCCGGAGATTGGCGCGGAAGGCATTCCTTCCTTCCGGCCTTTCAATCTGGTGGGCGAATCTGGGCGCAATAACAACAAATCCTTTCCTCATGGCAGATTCGTAACCAACAGGTTCCAAATTTTTTTTATAGAAAATAATATCATGTGTATTTAGTATTTACTATTTAGCAACTCTAGAAATCTTGATTTCATAAGTTGGAGAGTTTTATCTTGATGAACATTTTCACCTGTTTATCTTAGATTATTAATAATGTTGTCTCACGCTGAGTTTGTGCATCAATTTGGTATGCACTAGAATATCTTTAGAGGTATTGACATGTCTCAATTTCATGTTCATAGTAGCAATTTATGCAATCTCCTGGGTCTTTTCCTTATCATATTCCAATGCATTTTGATTTATTCCATGTGTCTAAATACTTTATTGGAACAAGTTGATTCATACGGCTATAGTACATAAATAATTCCTTCACTTATTACAGCTTTTTGTGTATCCTGATTTCTTACATAAGAATCCCAACTTCAACATATTGTTTTATTTAATTTATTTCTGGGGTAATAATGCTTGCATTTTTTGTCAAACAAAGTCCTATAAAAGAGACCATTGTTATTTGTTTCTATTTTTTATTTTATTTATTATTTTTTTTCTGCCTTTTAGTTTATGTTTTGGATGCAACTTTCATTGCATGCGTTAGTAATAGACACAAGTATGTTTAAACATTTAACTTTAGACAATCTTTTATAACGCACTGGCTTGCAAAATGGTTAGTTGAAAGAGACTTCTAACACATGATAACTTGAATTGGTGTTTGTATCCAGTGAGATTCACTTTCACTTGATTTCTATCTTTCTTTCCCTTTACCACCCCCGGAATTAAAAGGAAGAAAAAATCAGAGAATATGGTATGGTCCACAGTCACACTGTCAAAATCCACATTTAAGTATACGGTTAAGGCTTAGTCTTTAGTTTCCACTTTAAAAAACCATGGAAAGCAAGTGGAAATGCAGGGTGTTTGTAGTTAGCTCTGATTGAAAACTGTCTCAATTGTCTCAGTCGTCATTATTGTTTGTTCAATCTTCAACTTAGCTTGATGCTTATCCTTTTCATTTTTTCTTGTAACAGTACTTAAAATTTCTACTCATAATATATAGCATTTGCATTATACAAAAATGATGGGCAGAATTGTATCAGCCTTATGTATATAATTAAGACAGGGCATGCAGTCCACTCTCAAATTAAAGACTGTTAACACAAAATACACCACAATCATAATAAATGCTGATAGTATGCAAGAATTTTGAAAGTCCAAAGTCTAAAATTTCAAGTTAAATGTTAATTCCCCTCTTAGGTGGAGCACAGAAGATAAATCACATGGATATTGAATGAAAGGGCACAACATACCAATATCAGATGGGTGTTCATTGAAAGTATCAAGATAATTAATGTGGTGAGCAGATGTTGATTAATATTATTCTTATTGAATGCGCCCCTCCCTCGTAGAGACAAGTCTTCCATAGTAATTTACTTCCCAGCCATCCACTGGATGTTGTTGTCTGTTATCTTAAATAACAATGTGTGTTACAGTTGGGGGTAAAAATCCCAAATATTGGATATGTTTAGATCATTCAAGGCTTCTGCAGAAGTGGTGGTTGGGAGGAGCATCAAGATGTTACCTAGTCATAGAGACAGTATGTTATTGAATTTTTGAATTTTTGTTAGAAACAAGGCATGATAAGATAGGATAACTCTATTAATATCCACAAATAATCAAAGGAGGTCAATGGGACTTAATGTAAAAAAGCTGTTACAAAGCATTGTAAAAGATAAGCTATAAAACAACTCCTTATACTACTCAGCAAAGTTGTGTCTCAAAAAGGAAATGTAGAAAATGATTCCATGCATGTGTAAAGGGCAGCAGGTTACAGTTTCTGGTTGTGGATTTTTTGTTCATGGATCAAGATTAGAAAAGGCATAAGCTAGGAGGAAAAAATAAAAATAAAAGATGTATGTTTGTTGGCGATGTCATAGAGTTGAATGTTTGTAAGTTGTATCGTCTGGTTGCCAAGCAAGTCAACATAATTTCTCATAATTAATTTATGATTCTTTTTAGACTAAGTTCTCATCATCTTCCAATTAAAACAGGAAGATTGAAAAATATTAATTGACAAGAGTGCCTTGGTTTACCCTATAAGCAAGGAGAAGTTGAGGATGGGACACGTGTGAGCTTATATTGTCTTGCACACAAACATCTATGACAAAAGCACTAGTTACAACACGATGACTTCAGCAGCTTATACAAGTCATGAAGTTTACAAACTACAAGATTGGGTGGATATATTAAGGATGTTTTGGAACATTAGAGAATGAACACAGACAAGACCTTTGTGGATTGACGGAGGGATAGCATTGAAGTGAATCACAATTAAGATCCAAAAAAAGAGGAAGAAGTTATGTAATTCATTTTCTTTTCTCTTTTCCATCCCATAGATTCTATAGGGTCTCCCATGGATGCAATTGAAAATATTTCATTAATTGTAAGTAGAGATGTTTTTGATCAAAAACCATAGCTACCAGGTTCAAAAATCAAGATTTGGACAAGAAACCAAAAAAATATGAAAAATTCGAATTAAAAAAGGGAAAATTTGAATCCGATCTGAAAATAAAACAGTTATATTTCAAAGTTATACTTAACAATATGTCAAATATACAGAATCAAATACACACACATACACACAACTTTTGTAATAGTTTAGAGTCGCAACTCAAAATCATACTAGTAATTTCTTTTACTTAAAAAGGCTTTGGATCTGGTTGGGCCAATCCAAATGGTCCAAAAAGTTCGGTTTCTTTTGGATTTTGTTCAGATCTGACTGGATTTTATAATTATGTGAAAAACCACAGTATGAAGTCCAAGCATATTCTCTCCGAGAATATATTTTTCTGATTGATGGAGATGTCAAGCACAAATTATTTGTTATAACGATTTAGTGGTTATGCACCTAGCTTTAATGACATATAAATGTGACATTCAAACGTAATAGACACCATGTTCACTCATCTCCACTTTTAAGTTTTATTGTGTTGCTTTCTATGTCTTTCACTCTGAATATACATTTCCTACATGGTATCATAGCCCATGGAGGGTTTTTGAGAGTGTGGTACATAGTTGAGATTTAATGTTGAGGCCAAGAAATGGGTCGAGTGTAGACCAAGAAAAAAAAGAAGGGAGAACAAAGCAAGGCATGATAGAAAAAATTCAGATAGGAATTCTGAACTGTTTCCAGTCTCTCAGAGCTGCTGGTTATTTTCAAAAGATACCTTTATTCTTTTGGAGACCAGACTTCTGCTAGATAAATAAAAGATAATTCCATTGATGTTCTGCAATGATCAACATAGGCCAAGGGGACTTATAGGAAGTATTGTTACAATGCATTGCAGAAACCAAGAATGTACTAACAAGATAAACGAAAGAAATTAAATAAACAACACTAAAGTGGAACTACTATCCAACACTCAATCCCAATGTCGTGGAGTAGACCTGGAAATGGATAACTCCTAAACATGTAAGTAATGAAGAAGTGAAAGAACCAACAACGAAGGGAGCTCTAGGTGATCCAAGCACTGGTCAGTATTGGAATGCAAATTAGAAATAGGGCTGTCATCGTCATCAACAGTCCCAAAGAGCCAACACAATATCTAATAATGCTCCTAGTAGAATGGCCAGGACTAAGGGTACATTTTTGGGCAATCCTGAGACGGCATAGCCCTACCTCTCAAAACCCTCCTAGCATCCATGGCCAAGAAACCAATAGAAGTAGACAAGAAATCGATAAGTTGTCTATGTCTAGTTCTTGGGCAAGTTAGGGGTGGTTGATACTTGGTGCTAAAAATCCATAGTCCCATCCTATCATATGCAAGTTGTTGAAGCCCTAATAGCTATTTGTTTATGTGCATATTTGTAATAGCCCTCTTGACATTACCCTTTACTTCATAATAACGAAAACAACTAACGTAGAAACTAAAACATACCCAACGTTTTTAAAAAGTGATACATGGAAAGGGAAATCAGTCAAAGTATAGATTAAAATTTAACACACATCAAACACTTCAGAGCATGGTTCCATATCTTGTGGACACATAGTGGACTTATGAAGTGGCTGACCTAATCCCAAACCGATCATTGGGCTGTAATCCAATCCACCCCTTCCCGATGGATGAGGCTGCGAAACCCACTTTGTCCATCTTCCCTTTCTCAAAACTGAGTGTACCCAAGGGTCTTCACTTTTGCATTTAGAAATGAAATCCATCCTTAAATGTGTATTACCCATGGCCAAAGATGTTAGATAAGAAAATATGAATTTGAGAAGCGAATAATAGCACCATCTTAGGATGATTGGACTAGTTGCTATGGTCATGCACTAGGAAACTCCAGTCTCTTATACCTGTTGACAATTCTGTCACATTTTGTGGAGGGGTAAAATTTTGAAGTATAAGTCGATTTTATAATGTGTTTTCTTATTTTTCATGAATTTGTTCCCTTGCTTTTTCTGTATTTCATGGCATTACAGCACTTTTGGTATCCACCTTTTTGGCCCCTTGTATTCATTTCATGTATATAAGTAGCTTCGCCAGCAGAAAGCAGAGAGAAACTGGCAGCTTCGCTGAAAACAGTCAGGGACTGGCAGCTTCGCAAGAAGAAAAACAGGCAAATCTAGTTTGAGCTTAAAATCTGCCAAGGCATAGGGTACACTTCGCTCACAAGACTGCCGAAGTTGTTACTTCGGGCAGTGGAGCTGCGAAGTTTCAGTTTTGACTACTTCACTAAATGCCTTTGAGTTAGCTAGGCTACTTCGCTGGAAATTACGCCGAAGTGTCACTTCGGCCCCTTCCCCCGACGAACCATCATCTAGAAGGCGCCAGTTCGGGCCTTAGTCTGGCAAAACTGTTACTTCGGCCATTCACCCAGCGAACCTCCCACTTCGGTCACTACATTGCCGAAGCACCATTTGAAGAGTGGGAAAACTCCTAAGGCGAAGGGTGAGTTTCGGCCAGAGCTTCCCTGAATGGCCACTTTGAGACCCGATCGCCGCGAAGCATCCGTCTTTCAGCGAAGCAGCATAGCGGGGAGTTGGGTCACCCCGTTCTCTTCAGCGAGGCTGGCTACTTCGGCTAGTTTTTCTCGCGAAGTTGTTTTCGGAGCCAGTTTCCAGCGAACCATCCCAGATGAAAACATTTTGCCTCCCATCCTGGCCTTCACTTCGGCCTGAGTTCATTGCGAAGCTGCGCTTCGGACGCGAATTCAGCGAAGCTTCACCCAGGGCGCTTCTGACGACAGTGCTTCTCCCGAGGGGCACTGTTGGTATTTTTGCCACATTATTTTTTGATAAACTTTGGCTTAAGTATGGAGCTTTAAGGCAGCAAAGAGCATGCAGAGGTGTTAGGTTTTCGCGGGCCATAAACGGGGGTGATAAAATGGATGAAATGAGCTTTGAATATTTGATCATTGCAGAACTTTTCGCCAGCTTTCCGACGATATATTATAATAAGCGATCGGGTGAGCGGATCAAAAGTTATGGCCCTGGGAAGCAGGACCAGGAAGCTCAATTTCAGGCCAGAAAATTGACTAAGTGTTGGGCTCGCCCGACTGCGCTCATCCTCCCGAATGTGTTCATCAATTTGTGCACAACAGGGCGGAAAGATAGGAAAATGCTGCTAAAATATTTTGAGTGTTGAGCCCCACCCGACTGCGCTCATCCTCCCGATTACGCTCATCAATTTGTGCGCAACAGGGCGGAAAGACAGGAACTGCTAAAATATTCTAAGTGTCGGGCCCCGCCCGACTTCGCTCATCCGTCCGACTGCGCTCATCCGCCTGACTGCGCTCATCCATTTGTGCGCAATAGGGCAGAAAGACAGGAAGAAGCAGCCAAAAATATTCTAAGTGTCGGGCCTTGCCCGACTGCGCTCATCCTCCCGACTGTGCACATCCGCCCGACTGCGCTCATCCATTTGTGCGCAATAGGGCAGAAAGACAGGAAGAAGCAACCAAAAATATTCTAAGTGTCGGGCCCAACTCGACTGCGCTCATCCTCCCGACTACGCTCATCAATTTGTGCGCAATAGGGCATAAAGACAGGAAGAAGCAGCCAAAATATTCTAAGTGTTGGGCAGGATAAAAATACAAAGGCTGAGCTTCTAAGCTCGGTTCTTCCCCCCTCCATCAGATGCTGACAGGTGTCCGGTCTTGGGATCAGAGTCAAGATGTGACAGAAGGTGTGCCGCCAGGGTACCGAACAGATGAGCGTGAACCGACGGATTGTACCGCATCTGCCTCCATTCAAACTGACTCAACTTCCCACCTACCGGATTTCCACGGAGCTGCCACGTTTTCAGGAGGACCTTGCTGCAAGTACATTCTTCCCCGCAGAGGTCAACATCAGCTGCTTTTGTCAGCTTTTGCAGCTTTTGTTAGGTCTGGGATTGTGTGCCCAAAGTGTAATCAGGGGGGAAAATTGCTCTATAAATAGCAGACTCATTTCATTGTACAAGGGTGGAGGGGGACATATTGCTAGAGGACTCTGCTGTAACGGACCACCTTCTAATTAATTCAAAGCATCCTTGGCTCTGCTTCTTGTCTCTGTCTTTTATGATGCCTTCTGCTACGTATTTCTGCTTCATGTCCATTTATATTTCTGTCTGTCTGAATTTTGAATTCTGGATTTGGGCATTGGTGATTATTTGGATCTGGAATACTAAACAAAAGGATACATAGGGTAGAATAACAACTGCAGTTTCTGTTACATGCTTTGTTTTAATTGTTGTTGGTTCGGATGCAAATTTGCGATCGTGCTACTTGTTCTCCCCCCACCCGAAACGCATGATATTTACATCTCTTTCCTGTTCCCTTATCTTTTTCAATCTCTTTCCAGTTCCCTTTACCCCCTTTTTTAATCTCTTTCCTGCACTCTTATCTAAAAACCCCCAAGTAGGTTAGGAAAGGAGCCGGCCTTCTCCGGAGATCGGCACGGGGGGCATCCCTTCCTCCCGTCCTTTCAATGTTGGTCTGCGGGTCTAGGGCACATTGACACACCAAGTTCTTCCCAGGAGGCGGATCCGTGGCCAACAGTTTCTGGCACGCCTGGTGGGACGAACAGTCTCCATATTTTCAGGAAGCCTGAGTTTGGTGAATCTTTGGCTTGCCTTCATCTGGAAAAATCACCTGGTGGCTCTGATTGAGCTGAAGATCCAGATTTCTTGATCGCAGGCGCCCTTTTTTTAAGCTAATAGAAGACACGCTGGAGGAATCAAGGTTTGGTGAGCAACCTTGACCTCACAAGCGGAGAAATGAATGTTCACCTACAGTCTCCATATTTTCAGGAAGCCCGAGTTTGGTGAATCTCTGGCTTGCCTTCATTTGGCAAAATCATCAAGGCAAATCCCTCATACTATGCAAAGCCCTAAAATGTAGCTGTGTGGAGCTCGAGAGGAAGATCTCGTCCAAAGTCAACAGTAGGAATATGCAAACACCGCCCAAATGATGAATAATATGGTTGCTTGCAGTTTCCATTAGGAGACGGGCCAAGAGGAGGAACAAAATCCAGTGGCAAATTCTAAACACAAAGAGGGCACATTTTTGCACCCTTTTTGTGTCCCAAGGCATAG
Source organism: Wollemia nobilis (assembly GCA_028583015.1). NCBI lineage: Eukaryota > Viridiplantae > Streptophyta > Pinopsida > Araucariales > Araucariaceae > Wollemia > Wollemia nobilis. The sequence goes on from JAQPPZ010002347.1 coordinate 392,478, forward strand.
CACGCAAGCATTCAGCCAAAGCCCAATAAGCATGCCTCACCAGGAGGCTGATCCTGAGGAGACCCCGGCTAAAGGCCTATCGCCAAAAAGCTCCTGCTATCGCATCAAGGAGTTGGAGGAACTCATGCTCGAGAGCCCACAGGTGGTGGACTCTCTAGAGTAGTGGTATTGGTTCCAACCATCACCGCAACCGGTACCCGAAGAGGGCTCCCGTATGGCAAATCTCCTTGCCACATTGTTCATCAATTGTATGGGTACCGACATGAATGATAACCTGCCACGTTGCACCATGTTCGCGACCTGGAAAACTTTGGGAGGCCATCCAGACTTCAAAGATCGACTGAAGTACAATCAGATCTGGTCCGGACACTACAGGTTCATCGGATAGGCAACCAAAGCTAGATTTGTGTTGGCGGCATGCCAATCATGCAACAAACTTTTGTGTAAATAATATAAATAAGTCGGCTAGTATGCAAAGTTTTAGTTGTTTTCTTAGTTTAGTTTGTGCAGTGTTTTTTTTTTTAGTGTTCCAAGAGGGCCATGGGTGCCAAGGGTTTGAGAAAGAGGTTGCTGCCGACAGTGAGTATCAAGAGGACGACGAGGGTGACTCTGTTGCCCAATGGATAAAGGCCTGGGTCCTCACATTGAGGCGAGCTCAATGCCCCGCAAACCGCCAGGAATGTTGGCATTTTTGCCACATTATTTTTTGATAAGCTTTGGCCTTAGTATGGAGCTTTAAGGCGGCAAGAAGCATGCGGAGGTTTTAGGTTTTCGCGGGCCATAAACGGGGGCGATAAAATGGATGAAATGAGCTTTGGATATTTTATCATTGCAGATCTTTTCGCTAGCTTTCCGACGATATATTATAATAGGCGATCGGGTCAGCGGATCAAAAGTTATGTTCCCGGGAAGCAGGACCAGAAAGCTCAATTTCGGGCCAGAAAATTGACTAAGTGTTGGGCCCGCCCGACTGCCCTCATCCACCCGACTGCGCTCATCCTCCCGACTGCGCTCATCAATTTGTGCGCAACAAGGCAGAAAGACAGGAAAATGTTGCTAAAATATTCTAAGTGTCGGGCCTCGCCCGACTGCGCTCATCCTCCCGACTGTGCTCATCAATTTGTGCGCAACAGGGCGGAAAGACAGGAGCTGCTAAAATATTCTAAGTGTTGGGCCCCGCCCAACTACGCTCATCCTCCCGACTGCGCTCATCCGCTCGACTGCGCTCATCCTCCCGACTGTGCTCATCCGCCCGACTGCGCTCATCCATTTGTGCGCAATATTGCAGAAAGACAGGAAGAAGTAGGCAAAAATATTCTAAGCGTCGGGCCCCGCCCGACTACGCTCATCCTCCCGACTGCGCTCATCCATTTGTGCGCAATAGGGCAGAAAGACAGGAAGAAGCAGCCAACAATATTCTAAGTGTCGGGCTCTGCTCGACTGCGCTTATCCTCCCGACTGCGCTCATCAATTTGTGCGCAATAGGGCAGAAAGACAGGAAGAAGCTTCTAAGCTCGGTTCTTTCCCCTTCCATCAGATGCTGACAGGTGTCCGGTCTTGGGATTAGAGTCAAGATGTGATAGAAGGTGTGCCGCCAGGGTACCGGATAGATGAGCGTGAACTAACAGATTGTACCACATCTGCCCCCATTCAAACTGACTCAACTTCCCACCTATCGGATTTCCACGGAGCTGCCATGTTTTCAGGAGGACCTTGCTGCAAGTACATTCTTTACTCGCAGAGGTCAACATCAAGCCGCTTTTGTCAGGTCTGGGATTTTGAGCCCAAAATGTAATCGTTGGGGGGAAATTGCGCTATAAATAGCAGCCTCATTTCATTGTACAAGGGTGGAGGGGGGACATATTGCTAGAGGACTCTGCTATGACGGACCACCTTCTAATTAATTCAAAGCATCCTTGGCTCTGCTTCTTGTCTCTGTTTTTTATGATGCCTTCTGCTAAGTATTTCTGCTTCATGTCCATTTATATTTCTGTCTGTTTGAATTCTGAATTTTGGATTTGGGCATTGGTGATTATTTGGATTTGGAATACTAAACAGAAGGATACATATGGTAGAATAACAACTGCAGTTTCTGTTACATGCTTTGTTTTAATTGTTGTTGGTTCGGATGCAAATTTGCGATCGTGTTGCTTGTTCTCCCCCCACCCGAAAGACATGATATTTACATCCCTTTCCTGTTCCCTTATCTTTTTCAATCTCTTTCCAGTTCCCTTTATCCCCTTTTTTAATCTCTTTCCTGCACTCTTATCTAAAAACCCCCAAGTAGGTTAGGAAAGGAGCCGGCCTTCTCCGGAGATTGGCACGGGGGGCATCCCTTCCTCCTGTCCTTTCAATGTTGGTCTGCGGGTCTAGGGCGCATTGACACACCAAGTCCTTCCCAGGTGGCGGATCCGTGGCCAACAGGCATACATTCCAAGACCGTGTATTTATCCAAGGCATTTTTACGACACATAAATGCAGTTTTTTGCCCCGAAAGGCCCTGTATCTAGTTATGGTAATAGGATGGGAAGTTTCAATTGTAGAAGATGGCGAGCATGATTTTTGGAGCCGCCTGAGCGTCCTTGTAGATCTAGTGCATTAATGGCTCAGAGGGAAGGGTCCTCTATAAAAACCCATACATTGTAATGAAAATGGGGGGGAACATATTGCTAAAGAAGTTGCTGTAGCTAAACATTTTGCATCAATACTGAAGATCCTTGGCTTTGAATCTGTGCTTTCTTTTTATGCTGCCTCTAGCAAGTATTTCTGCTTTCATTTAGTTTTTTGGTTCCTGTAATTCTGATATCTGGATTTTAGCATTGGAAGATAAATGTGTCTAGAATTCTGTAGAGGATACATAGAGAAGCATATGCAGTTTTAGTTTATGTTACATTTTCTTTATTGAATGTTGCTAGTTTAGATATAGTTAAGTTATTGTGCTGCTTGTTCTTTCCCACTGCAATATCAAGCTATTTCCATTTCTTTCCGTACTTTTAAATCTCTTTCTTGCACTCTTAGCTTAAAACCCCAGTAGTTTAGTATAGGAGCCGGCCTTCTCCGGAGATTGGCATGGAGGGCATCTCTTCCCTTCGGCCTTTCAAGGTTGGTCCAGGTCTAGGGCGCATAGACAAACAAAATCCTTTCCTGTGGTGGATTTGTGACCAACAATACCCAAATGGAGAAATAGAAAATAATGGAGGTATTGAGCTTGGACAAGGAATTCACCCCCTTGTTGTCAATCTATGCCACAACTTGCTAAATTTAGAGGGACTTCCTCCTCCAAATTTAGGTAGGACATTCCATATTAACAAACAATGACTTACCCCATCATAACAAAAAATCCCCTCACATGGGGACCCTCTCAACCTCATTTTCCAATAATAAACATAGTATCAGAATAGGGGATACCATAATGCATATTCATTCCCAAATTCTGACTTTCCTTAGAATAGTAAACTATATTAAACAAGATAAATTACTTGTAATGCATATCCATTCCCAAATTCTGACATTAATTATTCCACGACACAAGGCAGGTAAACCATAATGCTTTAAACAACAATATGCACATATATAAGATACTAAATCATGAAACATATTCTTTTATCTTTTAAACCCTTAATCCCCAATTTACCTTGCACCCCTTGTAGTACCTAAAATCTGAGTATATAAGGGTACAAAATGCTAAATATCCTATCTCTAGAATAATACCTCAGTCTCTAATTACATGGCATCTTCAATTCTAATGAAATGGTCAGCAAACAAAGCTACATTGGGTCTAAGAGGCTAGGGTGGAGGGATAGAAGTGATTTGAGTATATTGTGATTATATGTCATTCTTAACCACTTGATTGATCACCTTCTTATCAGCAATAAGGGGAGAAACATTTAAAAAGTATTTCAGTGGAGGTCGTCAATCTATAGAGATGCCAATTAATTGAAGAAGTGAACAAGCTTACGGGCACCAACCTAGAAGATGATCAAAATTGCTCTTGGAGGAAATTCAAGATGAGAAACAAAGTGCTAAATACAGGTATCTCTCGACCTAACTTGCGGCTACCCATGCATCTAAGTGATAAAGACGAAAAATAATTTTGAATATGCTCTCAAGGGGAAGAGGATGGGTGCTAAACTTAGCTTTGAAAATACATTGTGGCATTGTTCTCTTACATTGGATAAATTGTTGGAGCAAAAGAGGTGGGACCCTCTCTTTACAAGCCCAATTAACACACCTTAGACTAGGGATTCAAATCTCATAACCATAAAGAATTGTGGGTCTGATAATGTAAAGAGGCCCATCTTTGTAGGTATGTCCTAGAAGTTTGGAAACTTTGGCGTTCAAGATCTGAGAGTGATGCATATCCCTTGCAAAGTTGTGACTGTGAAGTAGGCTATAGATAAAGGGAAGGATTTGTAAACTAAACCACTAGGTAGGTATAGGCGATGGTGATCTCAATTAATTTGCCCTTACATAAGAACTAAAACTAAGAGAGGCCACTTTTTAAACTGTTAAAAATCATCAACTTAGTCTTGCAAAGGTTGAATTCAAACTTTCTTAAGTTCTGCAAGCGAGCAAGGATATCCTATAGTCTTTTGCAAGCCCTCAAAACTATGAAATTAATTTCCCTCATATTCCAAAACTAAGACTTTTTAGTGATATGAGAACACAAATAGATGGGTGTTTGCATAGCTTCTGAAAGTAGAAACACACAACTCTAGCATACTAAAGATGTTTTGCAATCAATTCATACACATATAGCAAATGAATGACATTAGCACATTATATTTTTGAATGTTTTGGGATAGCTATAGTTAATCAAAAAATGAGTCATGAGAAACAAGAAGTTGAATATCATTCTTTGAAGAGCATCCTTGGCAATCCAATGCCTCCATCACATTGGACTAGTCACTATACTCTTCAAAACAATACCTCATTGCTTTCTTCATTCTGTCTATGATTGCTAATAAGCAATAAGAAAACCAATGCTTAACTCAAATTTGTGCATTTTAAAATGTTTATCATTTGTAATTAATATTTTAATATACTTGTATATTTTTAATGTTTTGAGTTGGCCCTTTTGCCAACCCCTTTTTGCCAAAATTCAAGGGTGTCTTTGAGCCTTTCCTTTTCACATCACTGCGTTTCCCTGACCCCTTCACAGGGTTGCTCCAAGTAATTGCAGTACCTCAACACTACCTTTGCCAAATTTTACACATTTTGGAAGCAATAAACAACAACCGAAGATTAGATCGTAGGAAAATTCTAAAAAAACCCAAAATTTTGCCTATTTTTGAAAAGTTGCGATTCGCTTGCAAAACCTACCGATTGGCTCAGAGGAGCGATTTACTCAACAAAGGTGCCAATTTTCCGAAGGAGTGATTCACTTGATAGGGTTTCACAATTTACTTGCTCTTGACAAATCCAAGCGAATTGCTCGGATGGGGTGCAAAAGTGAAAGTGTGAATTTCAAGGAAAATCTTTGAGAAAGTGACATTTTTGGTATTTTGTGGGAGCCTTCTAAGCCTATTCGAGGCTTAATTAGAGCATGTAACATTTGGAGGTGCAACATTTTGCTAAAGTTGCCCCCAAATCTTTAATTTCACTAGGAGTAATCGTTTTTCACCCCAAGTAACTCAGGGGTAAACATTTACTATAAATAGGGGCATAGGTCCCCCATTGTATTCATCTTTTGGCCATGATAATTCAGATCTACACTTTGTGAAACCCACATTGTGCTTTGTACTCATGAGGTTGTAAGAAATTGGAAAGTCTTTGTGCGTCCCATTAGAGGCACTATCCTTATGGTTTGTCGAGTGTGCTGTGTTTGGGTATGGCCCTTCTAGCCCATTTTGTCATTTGCTTATCAATTTCATAATCAAATGAATGGGTGGACATTGATGTTATTCGATTTCTCATGTGTTGATTGATTGCATGCTATTCTCACTACGTTGTAACATTCGTATTTGCTTCATTTCTCACACTCTAAAGCTTCATGAATTTACATTCCGCACTTTATGCATTTTAATTCCGTATTTTATATTCTGCATTTATTTTCATGCAATTTCCTTCCACACATTTAATTTCATGCAAATAAGTTAGTTTACATTAGAGATCAATATGAGGAAAGTAGGGAGCTGATCTTAATATGGATGGTAGGGGAAGCCTTTAGCAAACCCATCCAACCTTGTTGAAACTTGCATTTGGGGGCACAACACTTAATAGGAGTTAGGACAGTTCCCTGGATCAACATAGTTTTTGGCATGTGCGGTGGGCAATTTTCAGTTTTTGCAAAAAATTGTCTAAGTTTTGATAGACTAGTGAATCACTCGACAAAGCAAGTGAATTGCTTGACTCTCTAAGCAAATCACTTAGTTTTTTTTTTGTTTGCGAAAAAGCTACACAACAAGCAAATCACCCGATATTGCTAGCGAATTGCTCCGATTTACCCACGAATTGCTCAAATTGATAGTTTACTAAAAATTTGTGTTCTAGAAGCAAATCACTTGAAATTGCGAGCGAATTGCTCAAATAGGCAAAATTAATTTTTTTTTAGATTTTGATCCCAACATTCTATCCACTTAGGTACAAGCATATGAACACATGATCTAAAGCTCAAAAAGCAGGAAAAGGACATCAAATGGTCGACATCATCACATACCATGGAAGGAATGCAAAAGGAAAGAAAAAAGAACAAACTGCCATATGGGTGCATCAAGAGGACGGGTTTGAGGAAGAGGTCCTGGTATCCTATCCCATCTTGTCAAAAGGAAAAAGCCCTATGGTCGACCAACTTAGCCAAGGCTTCATGCCACCCCAAATATGTTATCTGAGCAAGAAAATGAACTATTCAACCATCTTAGTAAACCCTAGTTGGGCTAATCAAACACCTATAGTGACCCATGCCAACCCTCTATACCAAGTACCCGTGGATGTGAACAACCTTGCGAATAACCCCCTATTTGTACATCAACTTTACAACTGGCATATGACATCCAACACACAAATGCGCCTCCCATGCTCCTCCAACATAGAGTCCATTTGGGTTTGGTCTATCTAACACCTCAAGTGTTCCTCTAGTTCAATCCTCGACCCTAGTATGATTGATAGGCTTAAACCTGAACCTTGCTTAGAATACACAAGCGATGGTTGGACAAATGGGGTCGCAGGTGTCCTAGGGAAACACCCAAGGGTTAACACCGCCTCCATCCATCTAATCGTAGCAAATGTACAAGGTCCACCTCCTCTAAATTAACAAATCCCACAGACAGGTTGAACCATAGTTGAGAAAATCGCAAAAAAATCGACGGAATCACGATTCATTCTGCAAACGAGTCAATCAGAATCGTATCATTACATTGCTGACTCATTGACGATTTTTTCAAAAAATCGGCAAAAAATTCTGCAATTTTTTTTTTCATGCAGTGGCCGGTTTAGGGTTTTTTTATGCAAACCCATTTTTCAGCTGTAAATGTTTGAACTTCGAAGTTTAAAGTTTAAACCCTAAATCTGAAACCCTAGTTTAGGGTTTCGGGTTTTTTTTTTTTTTAAGTAAATATTGCTGCCTGATAACTATGTATGCAAGCCCATTTTTCAACTGTTAGTGTTTGAAACTTGAAGTTTAAGCCCTAGGGCCTATTTGGGTTTAGGGTTTGTTTTTTTTTCCTCCTCTTTTTAAGTAAATAAGTAAATATTGCTGCCTGGTAACTATGTATGCAAGCCCATTTTTCAGCTGTTAGTGTTTGAATTTGAAACTTTGAACTTTGAACTTGAAGTTTAAACCCTAAACCCTAGTCTAGGCCCTAGGGTTTAGGGTTTTTTCCTCCTCTTTTTAAGTAAATATTGCTGCCTGATAACTATGTATGCAAGCCCATTTTTCAGCTGTCAATATTTCAATTTCAAACCCTAAACCCTAAACCCTAGCCTTTTGGTTTAGGGTTTAAGTTTTTTTTCTTTTTTTTCAAGTGATTGTAACTTTGTTGTTACTTGTTTCCATGTGCAGGCATATAAAAATGAAACCTTTTTTTCCTCCTTGTTACTTGTAATTGCAATACAGGATGTGTTTTGTCACTTTCGTGTGTATTTAAAGCTTGAGCTTTGTATGATATCTTGATTTGAATTGTTGTTTTTATTGCAATATTTGGTTTGCATACTGTTAATTCATTGTAATATGCATGAAAAAAATAATTTATTTTCTTTTTTCTTTCACCATTTTCTTCGGTTTTTTTTTAACCGATTCATTACCCGATTTTTTGCTGATTCCGATTCATTGCCGATTTTTAAACCAGCCGATTACCCGATTCTGATTTTCTCTACTATGGGTTGAACTATACTCCACAAAAAAACATTCAACGACCTACTAATCAGTAGTGGGTTTACTTGAATCCTCTGCTTCAATAGCCACCAACTTACCCTCCATACCTATATCCTCCCTACCAACCATCGTTGCTTCTCGCCTATGCTATGTACCCTCCTCACCAACAGTATGGTCCGCCTCAACAAAATAATTCAGCTATGAATGCTAGACCTCAAAACCAACTTCCATATTGGACCTACCAAGGCCATTTAAACTTGTTGGTCTTCCCTTGGCTGCTATGAAGGCTTTACCTACCTTTGACAAGAATGGAAATGAAACAGCCCTGGATGATCTCAATGAACTGTTGACGCTCAAATCTATCCATTGCATTCATGAAGAAGACAATGGTACGTTTATTGATATATTCTCTTCGTGACAATGCTGCTTTATGGTATAGAGGATTACCCGATAATTCGATAACTAGTTGGGCATCAATAGTAGAATCTTTCATGCATAGGTTTGGTAGTATGGGAAATGGGTATTCAGTTTTGTTTCAATTAAATACAATGCAAAGAGATCCTTGGGAAAACATTCATGATTTTAAGACAAGATTCTTGAGAACCTTAAATTTAATTCTGCAAAATGTTAGGCCAAACGAAGAACAAGCATTGCCATACTATATCAAAGGTTTGCAATATGAGTTAGCGCTAATGGTTTGTAACGCTAACCATTGTACACTAGCTGCTGCATTTGAAGAAGCAACAAGAGGCAAAGATGTTGTCATCACAGTAGGGAAAATACCCCTTCCTCTACCAAATTTCCCAGAACACACCAATGCCTAGTACCACACCCAATTTCTCTCCTATCTTGAATCACCAAACAAACACCTCCGTTTATCCTTCCCCGTAACCATATATCATTACCCATCCATGCCAAAATGCATCATATATAATAGCATTCCAGCCAACACTTCCAGCCCTCCCCGCTCCACTTAACCTGGGTAATGAACCCAACAACAACTTTTCAATGAATGAAATGTTGGAGGTAATTAAGACCATGGTGAATCAAAACAATGCTGCAAAAAAACAGTGGCAACAACCGTAGAATTGGCAGCCCTGAAAGACCCTATACTTAACAAAGGATCAAGTGCCTTGACAAGGTGCTAATCAAGGGGCAAATCAAGTCCACAATCACATGATTAATGCCAATACAGAAGTCAAACCAGCATGGTGTCTTCCTGACAATGATAGGTATGATCCTGTGAATGCATGAGTGCCATCGGGCATTCTTAGATTGTATAGTATACTCAACAATTCTAGGTCCAACAAGCTATCGCCATTGGACAAGTGACTCCCACAATAAATCCTGCTATGTATTTGTAGCCTCAGGTTGCACAATTAGTACCTACCCTTCCTAACTCCAACAATGGAAAATTGATAAATTTCAGCGCTAGAGACAAATGAAGAGTCAGCTTTCTATGATCATGCCATTTTTGCCAACTAGCAGGGTGTAAAAACGAGGGGTAAAAGGAAGATGGCTATAGAGAAATTGATCGATAAGCAAAACAACATCAAAAAGGGGATGACGGTTTTTAGAAAGAGAAGGCCCCCTTTACATATAGAAGAAAGGACCCATTGCAACACAACAAGAGAAGTAAAAGGAAAAGGAAAACACAGGAGGGGAGGCTGCGAAAACGCCTTAAGAGGAGGCCTGGAAACACCAAATGGCGAAAGCCAAAAGGTCGACAAAGGGAAGCAACTGACAGGCAAAGAAGCAACCAATAAACCAAATGAAAGGGAAGGTGATAAGGGAAGAGATTTGCAACAAAGAGAGGCAGAAAGAAGGGTGAAGTACCCATCTTATGAGCTAAGGGTGTCAAATGATCCCTAAGCAACCCACGAGTTTTGCCACTAAAAGAGAGACCCCATTCGCCAAATTTAGTATTGTAGAAGAAATGAAGAAAACACTGGCTAAGGTCAGCATGTTGGAAGCTTTGGCTCTGCCTAGGCAACGAGACCTACTTCGAGAAGCTTTGAAAGAATAAGAGCAGAGTTATACCAAGGGTAAACAACTAGAGTCCTCTTTAGCCCAAATATCCAAGCTACAAAATTTGATTATAGAACAACCATTGGATATCCATATTAGTGCTCTTGATGTATGAAACGCTCCAAAACCTAAGGACTTGAAGCCACCTCCATTCTACATAATGCTCAAAATTGAGAATTATTTCCTCAAAAGTTGTATAGTAGATTTGGGAGCTATTGTCAGAGTCATGCCCAAGGTTTATGTGAAGAATGGGTCTTCCTTACACAAAGACGACTAGGAACCCAATCCAAATGGATGGGATAAGAGTAAATGCAGTGGGTGTTCTCAAGGATTTGGTCATGAACATAGCCCGATATCTAGAATTTGTGGTAGTTTAGGAGCTCCTTTTCCTAGGCAGGTGCTAGCTAGATGCGTGGTAGTTTAGGAGCTCCTTTTCCTAGGCAGGTGCTAGCTAGATGCCTCGCTTTTAAAAAGGTAAGCTGAATCTCTCAATCTTCTTCTCTCACAACAAGACACTTTAATATAATACTTGGGGGGGGAAGGCGGAGGCGAGCTGGTGAATCTCGTACCTTGAAGTTTTAAAAGCTTTTAAAAGGTCGGTCTCTCTTCCAGCTATGAGGACTTCTCCATCACGCTTATTTCAAAAAGGTGAATGATTGGTCAATACTGCTCTCGGTTAATCAAAACCTACTTTCAAGAAAGAAAGAACTGGTTTAGAAATTTAAGCTTTTAGATAAGCGAACTTGACTAGTGAACCTTTGACCCTTTCCAACTTTCCTACCATCATGACACTTCAAACCTAACAAACAATCACTTCGAGTTATCAAAGAAGTGTCTCGAATTTATCAAAGCACACCTGATTCACGCCACACATGATTGTTGACCACCCATTGTGGCTTGATTCTAGTTCACCTAATACGAAAAGCCTACAACATAAAGCTACACCTGTCCCGATGACACCAACTCCATAGCCATTGTCAAAGGAGAGGGAGACACCCCTGAGCTCTCCAAGTTAGTTGCCAATTCCATAGAATAGTGGAAACTCTCTAACTTCACTCTCCTGTTGATGCGCTTGGGTTTTGAAGGTATCTTGTGCAAGGGATGCTAAAAAGACATATATTGCGTCCCAGAAGGGTCATGATTGGAGATACTATTTTTTTTGGTCCAATCCCGAGAATGGACGAGAAAGTTGTCAGAGGATGGTTATCTAACAATGGACTATACGCACATGAAGGTGCCCTAGGACATGAAAATTTTAAGGATTGAGAATAAACTGCCCTATAATTACCTCTTGTACAAACTAGAAGATGATGCAGTAAACTGGAATGACCTCCCAAAATACATTGATGATAATGCATATCAGGAAGACGATTAGGACCCACAGGTAGAAATGATAATCGGTGTGCTACAGGATGATGGAGATCCGAAATTGGAGTATGAAGAAAGAGAGTTAGGGAATTACCTAATAACAGAGACTCCTCCCAAAATTCCTACCTTGATGAGCAATGGATAAGAGTTAGGGTACTATTTGTCAATCCTCAAGGGTCAGAAGTTCATTACGCTTGCAGGCTGCTATTCAATTGCACGAATAACGTGGCTAAGTATGAAGTATTGTATAGGGTTAAGGAAAGCAGAAAGGATGGGAATTAAGGATTTGAGAATATACGACTCCAAATTAATAATGAATCAGGTCAATTACCAGTGCGCCACCAAGAATAAACATCTGAAATCCTACAAACATTGAGTCAGGGATCTACTTGAAAGATTTGACTCCTATGAAATCAAAGCGATACCTAGAGAGCTGAATGCAAAAGTAGATGAGTTGAAAAGCATGGCAACACACTTCGATCCTACAAATGATGTGGGATAAACCAAAAAAGCTAGAGGTAGTTTTCAGGCTAGCAATCCTAGACAATTGTGATCACTAGTAGGTCTTCAATAACAACAAACAAATCATATAGTTCCTAGTCAGAGAGGCTCGATATGCTGAAGAACAAAATGAATATGGTGATTATATCAAATATGGGGTCATACAGCTAAAGACAAATCATCTACCCAAAGGGCTGTTTACGTTGGAAAGCTTGTTTAATCCAGATAATAGCTCAAGGAAAAGTAACCTTAAGGTAGAATCTTTCTGGTCAAGGTAGTTGAAGGGAGAAGTCTGTTGCTTGGGAAGGACTGTACTTAGAAAGAGCAAAATCTCTTCAAAGAACTTTGTGGTAAATATGGGGATATAATTGCCTTGTCATACGAAGATCAGAAAGTCTACAACCAAAATGTCATAAAGCACACTATCAAATTAGAACCTAATTCCAAGCCGTTTCGACAGGAGCAAAGACCAACCAATCCAAAGATAGAAGTAGTAATGAAGAAAGAGCTGCTCAAGCTCCTACAGGCTCAGACTATATTCCCAATCAAGCATTCTATGTGGGTCACTAACCTTGTTTCAGTACGGAAGAAAAATGGGGATATCGAATGATGTGTCGACTTTAGGAATATGAATAGGGCATCGTTGAAGGATCACTACCTATTACGAGTTATTGATAAAATATTGCAAAAGGTGGCAGGCTCACAAATGTTGTCTCTCCTAGATGGTTTCTTTGGGTATAATCAGATTTGGGTCAAGGATGAAAACCAACATAAGATGACCTTCACCACCAAGTGGGAGAGGTTTGCATATAACCGAATGCCTTTTGTTCTATCTAATGTTGGAGCAACCTTCTAGAGAGCGATGGATATAGCTTTTTCAAGGCTTGTAGGAGAGATCATCCTCATATACCTCAATGACTTGACAGTTTTTCGAAAAGCAGAAACAAGCCTATTGAGCATTTAGAGTTAGTCTTCTAGAGGTGTAGAGAGTTCGGTATATCTCTAAACCCTAAGAAATCTTTCTTCATGGTCCAAGAGGGTAAATTGCTGGGTCACGTAGTATCAAAAGGAGGTCTAGCCATAGATCCTGATCGAATCAAAGCCATTCAAGACCTACCATTGCCCCCACCAGTCAAAGGTATTGGTTTGTTCCTAGGGAAGATCTAGTTCGTAACCAAATTTATTATCAATTCCACTAAATAGTTAGACCTATAATCAAGATGCTAAAGAAAGACGCTTCCTTGGATTGGAAAAAAATAAGGGAAGAAAGCTTTCCAAGAGGTCAAAGATGCCATCACTAAGGCCCTTGTCCTGGTTTACCCAGATTTCTCCAAGGAATTTAGGATGTATGTGTTTAGAACTGAGAAAGTATTGTAGCTATCCTTACTCAGAGGAATGACCAAGATGAAGAACATCTTATATCCTTCATGAGTCAAGCCCTCCACAACTATGAAGAGGTATACCTTGATCGAGAAACAAGTGTTTGCCATTATGAAAGCATTGAAGAAGTTTAGGTACCAACTTTCACAAAGAAAAACTACTTTGTCATTCACCCTGATATCTAATCAAAAAATTAGATAGCAACTAGGGCATTAAATGGATGAGCGATATATGCAGGTATATGGCTACAGGAAGGTCCTTGAAAGGTTATCCGCCAAAGAGAGGGCTAAGTTTAGGCAAAAAATGACACACTACCAATGGCTTGACAACATTGTTTAGGAAAGGTTACAATAGCATTCTTCTTCGATGCATAGAGGAAGACAGACAAGGAGCCTTAATCAAACAATATCATGACAAAGGAGGGCACTTCTCTGCGCCCATAACCCACAAAAGTTTGAGAGCCAAATACTATTGGCCTACCATGCTCACCATCTACTATCAATAGGTCAAGAAGTATAATTCTTGCTGCATATTCTAGGGAAAGAAAAAGAGAGCTTCGATGTCGTTAAAAATAGTTGTTATAATTTAACCATTCCAATAGTGGGGTGTTGATTTTATAGGCAAGATCAATCCATTGTCAAGCGTCGGCCATGGATGGATCCTTAGTGCCACAAATTACTTCATGAAGTGGGTCGAAGCCATCCCAACCAAAGCAACCAATCAAGAAACAGTGGTGGGGACAATTTACATTTGTACAACTGTATTGGGGAGAGGAAACGTATTGATAGTTTTTGAACAAATTCTTTTATATTCTCTATAAAAAGGGAATGACCCCTGGCATGTAAAAGTTAGTGAATGTAAAACAAGTTTGCCGAGATCAATAAAATAATGAAGTTGCCATTGCCCCGTGGTTTTACCTGCTCACTGCAAGGTTTCCACGTAAAAATATCCGTGTTACTGTTTTTCTGTGTTATTGTTTTGCTTGCCCGTAATATTTGTTTTCTAACATTTCCTATGAACCTTGAGCTCCCTTCCCTCCAAATGTCTCAACAACTCAAGCTAGAAGATACAAACATTGAGCCCATGCAAGCAAAGATTGAATGCATTACTAGCCCTAGAAGAGGAGAGTGAGAAAGCCTTCAAAAGAACTACTTAGTGACAAAAGGCCGTCAAGAAATGGTTCGACAAAGGAGCAACAAAAATATAGAGAGGGAGACCTTGTGCTCAAATGGGACAAAGATTGGGCAAAACATTAGAAGTTTTATTACTTGTGGAGCGGACCTTACCAAATCGTAGAAATTGTAGGTCCAAACGCCTATAGACTCACCTCTATGGAAGGAGCAATGCTGCTTATCTCTATGAATGGGCAACACCTCTGTTTGGTGTAACAAAGGAACTCAACCCAAAGAACATGTATGTGTATAGTATCGACTATTATGGCAAGTATTTTTCATTCCACTATTCTCGATTTCCTCCTCGTCCTTTTCTTCCATTCTCACATTTCTCTTTAAATTTTGTCTTCTTCCCCTCAAAACGAAATTACATCGGGTTTAACATGGATGTATAATTCGTTGATTAAAAAAAAAATGTAATTCACTCACTTTAGCAAGTGATCTGCTCGCCAATGCCTATCTTAGGCGCTTGTGTGAGCCACAAGGGCAGGCGAATCGACTGTCAATAGGTCAACTACCCTGCCTAACTGCTATAAAAGCCCAACGAGGGGTAGGCGGGCCTCACATTGTAGTGAGAGACCAAGTCAGAGTGAAGCGCACAAACCTTGAGCAAATCGCATTTGCACTAGAGCAAACTGCATACCTTGAGCCAATCGTGCCCCCCCTTTGAGTGTCGAAGGTCGATTAGGTTGCATCTTCATGGGAGCTCCTTGTCGGTAGCCAAGTAAAGTTCTTGAGGAGAAACAAGAAGAAACTTCCAAAATTCACTAAGTTTTAGATAATAAGCGAATTGCTCACCCACAGAGCGAATTGCTTCTCCCTCAAAACCAAGCGAATTGCTTCTCCCTCAAAACTGAGCGAATTGCCCCATTCTTTGAGCGAATCACTTAAAATTCAGAGCGAATCGCTACCCTAACCATCTCACACCTGAACTTCTCCAACGAGCGAATCGCTTGCGTTTTTTCAAGCAAATTGCTCCAACTAAAAAGGCCAAATTCCACTCATTTTTTCCCAGTTTTTTGCCTTTTTGCCTATTTTTCCGCCTTTTTTCACATCATGGACGCTTCATCCACCTTCGCCAGCCATTTACTACCAGAAGCTTAGGTAGCTTTGCCACCATCCCACCCATTGCAATGCCACGTTCATCCATTGGAATTACCGTAGTAGAGGCCGCACCATTAGAAGAGGCAAGGCTGTTAGAAGGGAAGGGCCGCTAGAAAAAAAAGGGAAAGAGGAAGAGAGAGGAAGCCATGCCCTCCAAAAGGCCAATGGAGCAATTTGAGGACCTGTATTGGAAGGTGATTGAGGGTACATACCTGCACATCCAAGAGCTTTAGACTCCTACAATATTCTAAAGATGCCTTTTATATAAGGATGGGAGTTATAAAGAGCATGTAGAAGGCACGCGACGACTTTGCTATGTGGATATCTTGTAGTCCCAAGTCACAAAGGGACTTCTGTTAAAGGTAGTCTTGCGCTTATTGGCAAAGTTTCCTAATACCTTGCCTAAAGAAGCCTAACCTGCCATCCGACTTAAGTATTCCATTGGAGTTGGGCCAATCCAAAGGTGACATATAGATAGTATTATTAGGGACCATCCCTGTCCTTGGGAAGAAAAAAGACCAAAGGGTTGATGAGGAACATATTGCCTCGTTGCATGTCGTCCTAACTAACCTACATGATTGACTATGCCCAATACATTTATGATCGAATGGACAGTCAAATGAGGAAGTTAAAGGATGAAAAGAAGTTCGCGTATACTTCTTACTTGATTTGGTTGATCCTATACCAAAATAAAAGTTGGTTCACTACCCTCTAGCTAGATCAAGTGGAAAAGGATTGAAAACCTTTGAGCATAGTAGAATGCATAAATGTTACCTGTTGGAAAAGTGGAAGTCTTCATATCGCTTCTACAACAAGGTATATGAAGTAATAATGGAAAAATTCAGGGGCAAAGCATCCGTATTAACAGATGAGGCACGAAAGATGCTAACAGAGGGAAAATGGCCTCAGGGAGATTTCTATTTGGAGAGGACTAGATCTTTTATCTGTCTCTCTGGCTTTTTAGCCATGCCCTTCAAATCGCCTGCAAGGGTACCAGACTCCATATTCAATCTTGAGTATGACAGGCAACTTGATTATGTGGAGCTAAAGCACTTCAAAGGGTAAAACATGACCACCTCCACCAACATAAGAAAGGAATCATGAAGATTACTCCTAGAATGCATGGGTGTAACAGAATGATAGAGGCAAAAATGAAGGAAATAGGTTTGGAGCAGCTAAGAGACCAATGGTCCTATGACCCAAAAATGATTTTTCAAGAAAACCCCCAGAGACAAGTTGGATACCTTCTTCGCCTATGAGAAGAGGTAACCTAGATGAAGAGACAACCCTTGCCACTTTAGGAAGCAACAAGAGTTATGAAGATGAGATCCAAAGCTAGTACGACCAAACCCCTAGAGTGGTACACTTTCTACCCTAAGGCAAAAGATAATATTTATCCATATATCAAATCATTAAAGGCTCGAGGCTCTCCAAAATATGGGGTATTTGGACAAGAAGATTCTAGCATAGTAGAGGATGAGGTGCGAGATGGATATAATGACCAAATCTACATGACATGGTCCATTTGACGCTTAGTTCTTTGCCCAAAAAAGGTTAAAACTTTTGTGGAAGCAACAACAAAAACAGACTCCTTGGCTCCACAGAAACAAAAGCCTAGGAAACAAATAGCGCCAAATATTAGCATATTACTACACTTTCGACACTAGCAAAGGTTAGTGCATAGTCCAACAAATGACAATCAAAGGGCAGGAAGGTTTTGAAAGATATGGATCATTGTTTGGAGAGGTGGCCATAGTGATGGAATAACAACAAAAGAAGTAGGACACCCAAGTTGAAGAGAGGGAAATCCCTCAAAGAAGCCTTTCTCTAGATCAGGGACTAGCCAGTCTAGTGGCCATGACTACATTCATTCCCTCTCCTACGCATCCACCATCTGCTATTCCACCTTCTTCTACTATTTCTTTTTCTTCTACTTTTTCTTATCTTTCTCTTCCCGCTCCTATTTGCACTTCTCTTTCCCTTTCTTTTGTGGTGCTTCTTCCACCATCCACTAGCACAACCCATGTTTCTCCTAGGTGCTACTCATCCTATGGTTCACCAAGAGGAATTCTGCCTTCCATGATCATCGTCATAGTAGGGACTACTCCCATCACTTCCCATCTCCAATCGATCGTTTCACAAACTGTTATGCCCCTTTCGGCCACCTTGGTTGGATTAGTGTCAGAACCCACTCCCCCCACTTCCACTTCATTTTTAACTGTCACCACTTAGTTTGCACCACTCATCATACCTACCACCTCCACTCATCCTCCATCTCACACAAGACAACTTCTCTTGCAGGCAATGACGCCCATTGCCCTTGCTCAAGGAGCCAAGTCTGTAGGAGCTCCCTCATCAAAGAGTGCCTCTCAAGGGCCTGGGCCAAGTTATGCACATACTAGGCTGGGAAGTCCGAGTTTGAAAAGGCACAAGATATCCTCTTGGTGGAAGAGAAAGGGTGGAAATAGTACAAGCAAATTAGCAAGAAGACCTCCAAAGCTTCAATACTCTTCCACTCGCAAATCTCAAAGAAAGGGGATAAAGTTTACTTAGCTAAAGCCACTGAAGTTGACCCCTCCAATCTAGCATCAACCCCTGTTGACTTAACTACTAGGGTGTCACAACTGAATTTAGACAAATTGGATCCATGCCAAATGATCTAGTTGGTGAAATGGATCACACTAAGCGCGAATGAAGTATGGCCAAGTAGTAGCTGAGGATGAAGCAGTACAACATAGGAACATAAGACTAGAAGCCAAATGGGCGGAAGTTAAGGTTGAGAGAGACCAACTCTGACAAGAGAATGAAGGGCTTAAGAAAGAGATGGCAGAAATAGATTAGTTAAAGAAACAGGTGAAGACCTCAAATCATAACTTACTGATTCCGAACAACTTGTGCAAGAGATGAATGAGGAGCAGAGCAAATTGTTGGAAGACATAGAAAAGAAAGATTGGCAGATCAGGGAGTTGGAGTCTTCAAAACTTGCAGAAAAGGAGGTAGATTGGAAGTTGGTGCAAGAAATCCAAATGGCCAAGGGCATGTGGGACCAAATCAAGGACGAGATAAAATATGCCTTTGAATACTTTAGGTTAAAATCCTCTATAGGAGAAAGCTTGGAAATAGCTGAGAACATCATCAAACAGGTGGAAGAGCAACTTTTTGCAAGAGGTGAACGTCAAGAGATTCTAAAACTCCTTGTGTCGACGACCCCAACAGAGGCACAACATGGGATAGACTGCGAAGAAATGGTGAAAAATATTAGATAGATCTTGAACGTTTAGAGGAACTTAGAGAACTTCAAAGACAACCTGGTGTCTCTAAAAGCCCAAGTCCAAGAAATAGACAAAGAGATTCAGGGGTTAATTGCTGCTGGAATGCCAAACATTCACAGGAAACACATCCTAGATAATGATGTCATTTGTGCCATGATTGAAGAAGAGAAAGATCAAGCCAATGAAGGAAATGCCTCTGAAGTATGCAATAAGCGGAAATCGATTCATGCGAAGCTTAAAGAACTAGCGACCAAGCTATCTAAAAATCCTTTTGAAGACTTGGTAGGGGAAGCTGAAGACCTCGAAATGGTGTAGCTGTTTGATGACAGTGAGTGGCAGAAATTATTGGGGTTACTATCCAAGATTAACTAAGGGGCCAAAGCACCAAGGAGAAACAAAATTTTCAAATTTTGTAGCGAGGATCCCAATTTTGTAGAATCTGTGCCCAAAGATAAAGGCAGGATTTGGGATTCTACACCAATCGAGCTTGGCGTCCCATGAAGTCACCATAAAAGTAGTACCTCGGCACAAACTTTGCCAAATATTGCGCATTTTATAAGCAATAAGAAATAGTTGGAGACCAGATGGCAGGAAAATTTTCAAAAACCCAAAATTTAGCCCTTGCGATTCGCTTGCAGTACCTACTGATTGCTTAGAGGAGCGATTTCCTCAACAAAGGTGCCGATTTGCTGAAGGAGTGATTCGCTTGATAGGGGTCCACAGTTTACTTGCTAACATAAGCAAATCGCTTATGAAAGCGAGTGAATCGCTCGATAAATCCAAGCGAATCACTCAAATGGGGCGCAAAAGTGAAAATTAGTGTGAATTTTAAGGATAATCTCTCGAAAAGCGACATTTTTGGTATTTTGTGGCTTGCGAAGCATTTTTGGAGCCTTTTAAGCCCGTTACAGGTATAATTAGAAGCATGTAGGTGCAACGTTTTGCTAAAGTTGCTCCCAAATTTTACTATAAATATAGGCATAGGGCCCCCATTGTATTCATCTTTTGGCCATGAGAATTTAGTGAAACCTGCATTGTGCTTTGTACTCATCAGGTTGTAAGATATTGTCAAGTCCTTGTTCATTTCATTAGAGGCACCGTCCTCATGGTTTGTCAAGTGCACGACGGTTGGGTACGACCCTTCTAGCCCATCTTATCATTTGCTTATCAACTTCATACTAAAACAAATGGATGGACATTGATGTTATTTTATTTCTCATGTGTTGAATGATCAAATGCAATCCTCGCTACGGTGTAACAACTGTATTTGCTTTCAATTCTCACACTCTAAACCTCATGAATTTACTTTCCACACTCTATGCATTTTGATTCCGTATTTTAAATTCTGCATTTTTTTTCATACTATTTCCTTCAGCACATTTAATTTCATGCAAATTAGCTAGTTTAGATTAGAGATCAATATGAGGAAAGTAGGGAAGCCACCTTAATCTGGAGGTCGGGGAAGCCTTTGGCAAACTCCTCCAACCTTGTTGAAACTCGGATTTGGGGTGCAACACTTAATAGGAGTCAAGACATTTGCCTAGATCAAGAGTAACATAGGATTTTTGTGTAATGAAGATTTTGTTGCATAGTGTGTAGGTTAAAATAGTAAATTTAAGAGAACAAAAAAAATATGATGATGAAAAAGACAAAGACCGAATCAAAGAAGATTATGAGGAACTTGGAAGTGAAAAAGAAGAAAATGAACTTGAATTTGAAAGTGAAGAAAAAGAAAATGATGAACTTGAAAATGAGGAAGAAATAGTAAAAAGTGAACCTAGTAAAAATATGATGGAAGAAAAAGAAATTTAAAAATATGTTATGATGGCTGGATCAGTGGATGAAAACTATGGATCATTGGTTTGAGCTAAGAAAAAAACCGAGGAGCAATTTAGCAAGATGCATGTGGAAACCAGGAAAATGATTGCAGGAGAAGAGGAAGCTCAACGTGGAGTTAGTATTCTACTTCAGAGATCTAGTTGTACGTGTAACAAGGACAAGAAAAACTATATCTTTGACATTGAACTAAGAGGTTCAATAATTTAACTTGAAGGGTTTGATGCAAGAGCATCTAAAGAAAATGATGCAATTAATTGTTAGTGGTCATTTATTGTTTAAGGTCATGTATTGTTCAGTTGTGCAAGAGGATAAGTATGATAATAAATGTTGGTCGAAATATTTAATGCTGGTAGGTGAGTAGTTGACCTAGATAGCGGTGTTTTGTACATATGGTTTTAGGATGGGATTTTCCTCTATGAAAAGTATGTGCTGTTTTGTGGGTAGATAGGTTTACACTCTCATTGTCTTATCATCAAATTCAAGAAAATTATTACATCATCACAAAACACATACATTCCCTCATGCCTTACATCCACGTCTACACATAAGTGTATCCTCTAAATCGATTTACCTACATAGTACATCACATTGTCTATAGTCTAGACCATACTCACCTCTAAACATTTCTAATTCTATTTCTATGTTCCATGAAGTTTTTGGCATGGGTACGACATGAGACATCAAGACGTTTCTAGGATGTGTCTCTGAGATGGTCATCAAAGCCTAGGATGCATCCCTAGGGAACATAGTCATATTTATCCCCTCACATGACTCAACAACATATGACCTCAAACACTAAATGATCACTAACATTAAGCGCATTATTACCTTTAGATAATTCTGTATCAAACTATACAATATTGAACCTCCTAGTTCAATGTTCAAAGACAACTTTTCTTCTCCTTATCATGCATATGAGGATCTATGAAATTGAATATTATCTCCATGTTGAGCTTGTTTGGTAGTCATTTTATTAGTTTCTACATGCATCTTGCTAAATTGTTCCTTGTGCCACTTTCTTGGTCTTTTTCTTAGTAAAATCACATGATCCACATTTTTCATCCATTGATCCAACCATCATAATATATTATTCAATAACTTTGTCTTCCATCATATTTTCGTTGGGTTCACTGTTTACTTTTTCTTCCTCCTTTTCAAGTTCATCCTTTTCTTCACATTCAGCTTTGAATTCATTTTCTTTTTTCACTTTTAGGTTCTTCATCTTCTTCTTCTTCTTCAAAAATTCAAACTTTGCCTTTGTTATCATCATATTCTTCTTCTTAACTTCGCAATTTCATGGTGCACATTATCCAACAAATTCCTTATCACATGAAAATCATTCCTCAATGATTTCAATTCTTTAATGTCTTCTCTCTTCTCTCGAATCACTATGTACTTTGTTTATGCTCTCTTCCATTTCTAGAACATCTTGTCCTTCTTCCATATCTAGATCTTTGCAAACAAAATGAATCTTCTATTGCAGTTCACAACTCCCTGAATTTGGACAGTCTTTATTTGTCCATCTCTCCCAATACGCATAACTTGCCGCAGTCTGCAATTTGCTTTAATACCAAATGATTGCTGGATTTAAAGAACAAAATCCAGAAAACAAAAGCAGTTTCTCAATACATGAAATAGCATCCTCACATTTTCGATATGAATTTACACTCTCATAGTCTAATCATCACCATTTATCACAAAAAACAGATGTCTCCTCATGCCTTACATCCACATCTAGACAATATATCCCTTTAAATTTATCTACCTATAAAGCACATCACATTCTTCTTTTATAGAGATATGAATGGTGGGCTATCTTGAGGTATCATAGAAGGAACTAGCATGGGAGTCCTAGGGTTGGAGATTAATGCATGTCGGAGGGGGAGGCCAAGGAAGGAGCATGTTCCAAATGGCTTTTGGAGAGTGATGAAGAGCATTTGTAAGGTCACAATGCTTAGCAACAAGAAACTCTTGTTTCTCGCGTTAAATGAGGCATTAA
Organism: Wollemia nobilis; assembly: GCA_028583015.1. Taxonomy (NCBI): domain Eukaryota; kingdom Viridiplantae; phylum Streptophyta; class Pinopsida; order Araucariales; family Araucariaceae; genus Wollemia; species Wollemia nobilis. The sequence goes on from JAQPPZ010002347.1 coordinate 415,452, forward strand.
TATGCCCTTCAAGTGGATGATACAACATTCAAATTATGGATAAGAGCAAAGTGGAACTGTCAATGCATATTACATTCATCATCATACCAATGATTAAGAATGAATGAAAGGGCTGAGTTTGGTTGGGGAAATGTATGAGAAAAGGAGCCAATGATGTCTCACATTTTATGGGTTGTGTCCCAAAAGATGTGAGATAAAAATTTATATATGGTTGTCAACATTGTGGAATTAATAACATAGTATTTGGATTATAGTTGAGAAAATCGGAATCGGCATGGTAAAAGAATAGGAGAAAATAGGGAATCGGCAAAAAAAGGGGAAAATCGACAAAAAAAAAACTGAAGAAACTGCAAATTTTCATTGAAAAACAAGCCTTTTCATGCATATCACAGTGGATTAACATTATGCAAATCAAATTTTAATAGTGTAAGTGATAGAAGCTTAAACTACACATGAAATTGGCAATGATACCAGGTTAAGCCTTAAACTACACATGAAAGTGGCAATGATACAAGGTTAAGCCTTAAATTACACATGAATTGTACAAATTACAAAATGTCTCATTAGTCATGAAAAATAGAATGCCTCTATGTCTTTGAAAGCCTTTGCCCTTTGCCCTAGCCCTAGCAGAAGTTCTAGTCTCTCTTTGTCGTTGTGCCTATACCTCTTGTGCCCATGCCTCTTCTTGTGCCTTGGCTGCTATCTCCTCCGCTAGGTTTTCAAAGTTTTGTAATTCATCCATGGAGAAGAGAGGCTCTTCCTGCTGCTCTTGCTATGGATCTGTGATCCATTCAGATGATGGATCAATCTCATCTAGGTCATTGGCCTTGGTACTTGTTTTTGCAATTTTGATGGTGGAGGCAAAGGTAGTAATGAACAAAAATAAGATCATTCAACTTTCTTGTGTAAGCCTATTGCGCTTCTTGGAGTGTATGTGCTTAAACATACTCTAATTGCACTCACAACTTGAAGTGCTGCATTATTGAGATAAGACTTTGATGGCGAAGCGCTATAGATTGGGCGTTGTTGGCAATTTTGCCACATTAAATTTTTTGATAAACTTTGGCCTAAGTATGGAGCTTTAAGGCGACAAGGAGCATGCGGAGGTGTTCGGGTTTTCGCGGGCCATAAACGGGGGCGATAAAATGGATGAAATGAGCTTTGGATATTTTATCATTGCAAATCTTCTCGCTAGCTTTCCGACGATATATTATAATAGGCGATCGGGTCAGCGGATCAAAAGTTATGGCCCCGAGAAGAAGGACAAGGAAGCTCAATTTTGGGCCAGAAAATTGACTAACTGTCGGGCCCCGCCCGACTGCGCTCATCCTCTTGACTGCGCTCATACAAAGGCCCAAAATTTTCTAAGTGTTAGTGTTGCCGCAACCCGACTTCGCTGCGAAGTCGGGCTGCGCCCTTAATTTTGTGCGCACTTGGGGAGCTGACGTGCAGAGAGCTAAGCCCAAAATTTGACTAAGTATTGAGCGAACCCCGACTTCGCAGCGAAGTCGGGTTGCGCTCTCAGTTTTGTGCGCACTTGGGCATTGTCAGTGAAGGACATCCCAAAAAAGTCTAAGTGTTGGGTGCGCAACCCGACTTCGCAGAGAAGCCGGGTTGCGCCCTCAAATTCGTGCGCAGTTGGGAAGCTCACTTGAAGAAAACGGCTAAGTGTTGGGACCGCCCGACTTCGCAGCGAAGTCGGGCTACGCCCTGGAAGAAGAGCGCAGTTGGGCAGCCCATCATGGTATCTCCAGAAAAACGACTAAGTGTTGAGCTGCCCGACTTCGCAGCGAAGTCGGGCTTCGCTCACTAACCTGTGCGCACTCGGGCAAAGAACGTCGAAACCTGCCCAGAAATTTTCTAAGGCACGGAGGCCTTCCCAACTGCGCTCATCCGCTCGACTGCGCTCATACAAAGGCTGAGCTTAAAGACGATATCTTCCCCCTCCATCAGATGCTGACAGGTGTCTAGCCTCGAGATTCGAGTCAAAGATGTGACAGAATGTGTGCCGCCAGGGTACTGGACAGATGAGCATGAACTGACAGATTGTACCGCATCTGCCCCCATTCAAACTGACTCAACTTCCCACCTACCAGATTTCCAAGGAGCTGCCACGTTTTCAGGAGGACCTTGCTGCAAGTACATTCTTTACTTGCAGAGGTCAACATCAACCGTTTTTGTCAGCTTTTGCAGCTTTTGTTAGGTCTGGGATTCTGTGCCCAAAATGTAATCGGGGGGGAAAATTGCAGTATAAATTGCAGCCTCATTTCATTGTACAAGGGTGGAGGGGGAACATATTGCTAGAGGACTCTGCTGTACAGGACCACCTTCTAATTAATTCAAAGCATCCTTGGCTCTGCTTCTTGTCTCTGTCTTTTATGCTGCCTTCCGCTAGTATTTCTGCTTCATGTCCATTTATATTTCTGTCTGTTTGAATTATGAATCCTGGATTTGAGCATTGGTGATTATTTGGATCTGGAATACAAAACAGAAGGATACATAGGATAGAATCGCAGTTGCAATTTTTGTTACATGCTTTGTTTTAATTGTTGTTGGTTCGGATGCAAATTTGCGATCGTGCTGCTTGTTCTCCCCCCACCCGAAACGCATGACATTTACATCTCTTTCCTATTCCCTTAACTTTTTCAATCTCTTTCCAGTTCCCTTTCCCCCCTTTTTTAATCTCTTTCCTGCACTCTTATCTAAAACCCCCCAAGTAGGTTAGGAAAGGAGCTGGCCTTCTCCGGAGATCGACATGGGGGGCATCCCTTCCTCCTGGCATTTCAATGTTGGTCTGCGGGTGTAGGGCGCATTGACACACCAAGTCCTTCCCAGGTGGCGGATCCGTGGCCAACATGCGTATATGCACAAAAGTCCTCCCACCATAAATCTAGAAACAACCAAGAAAAAGGAAATTTAATAATTCACATGTAAAATCGTAAATTGAGATTATTTTTTAAAACAAAATCAAAAGACAAAATAAATAATAATTCGATGAGGATTAACTAGCCTCATGTTTGACCTTGATCGAATGCACTGATTGGATGGGAAAAGGACACATCGACATTCCTTATAAGATTGCATCTCAGACTATATCTTATCGTACATTTCCACATCAAGGTACATGCAACCAATGCAATGGTGAAGGCCCGCCATCACCTCATAGTCAACATCAAATGTATCAAAATAAAAATAAATGGGTTTGCAGTTCTACATGAAGAGGGCTATGAATCGAAGATGCCCAAACATATTTGGTGTGTAGTGTCCATAAAATGAGGCAATTGCCTCGTTTACCCTGCCCATAGCCTCATATACATGAACCGTCACCAAAGGCTTTGACACTTGAAAAAAAGGAAAAATAATTAAAACAAAAATAATTTACAATATTTTTTTTTTATAAATTACAATACAAGATTTGCAAATGGAAAAATAATTTAAATTAAACGAATAAATAATATAATAAATTAAAAACTTAATTTTGTACCTTGTTGGCCTCATTCATAGCTATCCAGAAGGGCTCTTCTAACAAACAATCATATACCTTCCACTCCTCAGAGAGCAGTATCTTGTAGCTTGTTCATAATTCCACTCATTGCTCTCAAAAATTTGCTTGAATGACCCTCTTGCATCATAGAGGCTTTGCAATGTCACAATGTTTGTGGCAAAGCATGTAACTCCAGCCTGCACTAGCTCCCTCCCACCAGTTAAATGCCTTATGTGGTTGAGAATTCATTAATTGTTGTAGATGAATTTTGTGATAGCCTTGGATTTCTGTACAACCTTTGACACCCAAGGTAATTTTCCAATGTCTTCGAGGAGCAAATCGGGACAATGGGCTGCACATGGGGTCCAAAAAACGGTGCGGAATATCTCCTCCAAAATATTACCAGCTGCTACATACGCTGTTGCATTGTCCTTGATGACTTGGACATCATTCTCCTTCCCGACCTCCAACACAACCTCCCCCAACAACCTTGCAAGCATTTTGACACTCTTAGCTTGTGCCGATGCATCTATTGACTTGAGGAATTCAATTCCTCCTATAGAAGCAACCAAAAAACTAATTAAGTCTCTTCCCCTCCCATAGGTCCACCCATCAGACATGATACTGCAATCCTTCTTCCTCCACACCTTGCGTTGGTCTTCAAGCACAACCTGAATGTCGTCCACAGATTATTGAAGGGGAGGCTCCTAAGGTCATCAAAAGTTGGTGGCTTAAATCTTGCAACTTGCAATGGCATCTAACATGCCCTGCCAGTATGGAGACCGTGCCACATTGAAGGGAAGGTCTAAAAAATACCAAAAACTAGCAATGGCCTTCCTTGCTGCCCTATGCCTCTCCTGGTTCCACATGGCCATACCCTCAAGCGTGGGTTGTGCCCTTGGCATGCAACATTCTGCAAAATAGGAATCCGTCCCACTCATTGGGTGTGCAACTGATGGACCCGAACTCTCATGGTTAAATTGGCTAAAGGTGTTGCTAGTACAGTTTGTACGAGGTCGAGAAGGGAGGGTTGACATGGCATCACTTTGTCTTCGCTTGAGGTCTTTTTTTCTCCTCTTTGTTAGAGAGGATAGCATTACATTCATTCATAACTTCAATCGACACATCTTGGCATACCCTGACATTTTGCCCTGATATCTTTGCCAAATGGAATTTGAGGCGGTATATGCCTCCATGAATGATAGACCCACAAAAATTGCAATAAATTTCCTTTTTCTTTTCCCCTTCCTTTGCATACTTCAATGCTGGATCTCTTTTCGACATTTTTTTGTGGCTGCACATGGAAACAAGTAACAACAAAGTTACAAACAATTATTTTAAAGAAAAAAAAAAAAAACCCTAAACCCTGAACCCTAGGGTTTAGAGTTTAAACTTTTAACATTGACAGCTGAAAAAATGGGCTTGCATACATAGTTATCAGGCAGCAATATTTACTTAAAAGGAGAAAAAAAAGACAGCTGAAAGAGGGGAAAAAACAGTTGAAACTTTGACCTAGTTTTTCAAATTTCTAGCTCAAATGCAACAGTTGGGTGGCTATTGCATTTGGTTTTAATCTTTGAAAAAAACAAAAGCATGCTTCAAATAGAAAAAAAAAGGGTTTGCAAAAGCTTTTCTTACCTTAGATGAATCCTTTGGGCGGCTATTGGTGGCTGTTGATGGCTGCCAGATTCCTTCAAACGACAAAAAATTGGTTGTTAGGATGCACTAGTGTGTTTTGTTTGGTGTGGTAGCAGGTAGGCAGACCCCACTAGCATGTTTTTTTTGGTGTGGTAGCAGGTAGGCAGATCCTTTTCTCCAATTTGGAACAAGTAAAAATGAGGCAAAATGGAAAAAAATAAAATTTATAGCTTTTTTTCTACCTGTGCAATTGCGGAAGATTTTTTGCCGTGGGAATTGCAATTTTTTGAAAAAATCACAATTCCCGATTCTTTTGGAAAAAATTGCGACTCCGATGCGATTTGAATCAACAACCCTGCTGAATCGGGAAAAAATTAGATTGGATTCGGATTAAATTGGGATTTTTGTAACTATGAGATGGGCAATAAAATTGCTAGCGTACCAAGAACCAAATTACATCATTGGATGTGGGGTAGGGCTAGGCGAGGGAGAAAGAGAAGGTGGACAGGGAAAAGAGAAAAAGAGAGGAAAATGTTAACTGTGCATGATTAGCCAAGGGAAGTTGACTAGAAACCTGAAAGTTATGAATATCAGAAAGTAAGGTCCTATTGGTAAGGATAGTTGACCACAATCAGACCTCCCTTGTACAGAAAACAATTGAACTTGGAAGAGTTAGAAAATTGAAGAATTGTATTAAGTACCAAGAGGCCATACTATTCACCAATTGAAGCAAATGTTTCCCATACGCAGTAATAGGGTGCTTCTCATCTATAGAGGTATTTTTGTTGAATGCAAGAGGTATTTTTGTTGAATGCAAGATCAACGAGGATGAGTTCTAAGAGATGGAACTCGTCTTTCATGATAGCATGAAAATGTGCTTGTGGGTGCCAATGCGGGTATTAAAATTGTTAGAGTAGTATTCCATCATTTGGGATATTTACCCTTTTCCTACATTAGGTAGAATTTATTTACTGTATGGTAAAAAGTAGCTTGTTACTTTTTACCACTAGGTTATTTACTTTTACTATTTACCTAGTTAGTCATCGTAGTCATTTTGACTACGTAGTTAGCTGTTAGTAAGTTAGCTGCCTTTGGGGTGACTCTACCTCTTAGCGCATTTGTTAGCGTTAGTTTAGGATAATATTTTGCATATTATTCTAAGGCTATTCATAGCCTATTGTTTTCTTATTTATACCCACCATTTGAATAATATTCTAATGCTTATGAATTGATTTATTTTGTTTGCACTTGCCTTTTCTAACAAAAATCACCTAAAAGAATAAATTCATCAAAAGATGAATTCGTAGAAATTTCCATAGAGAGATCCAAGAAAAGGTCACTTGTAGAATTGTGGACCTCTGTAAATTTGGAACCATATATATTTGGAGTACTCATTTGATGCAACCAAATATATATTTATTGGCAAAGGCAGTCTTGAACGAGACAAGCCATCCCATCTGAACTGTGAACACTAGCTGATTTGTGTGTTTCAAGCCTAAAAGCAGAAACCTAATTGTAACCACCGATAGGTGGGAGGGCCCATTTAGGGTTCTCATGGGTTACTATGATAAAATCAATATCTTGAAAAGACATGACATCTTGGAATGTACCCAAAGAAGACCATGTCGCCTCATTACAATTCCAACAGGCAACCCAGCGACTATTGTTACCTACTAGGACTTTAGGACATAATTTGCAGGACAAGAATGAGACCACTTGGAGGAGGTTAATCACAAATCATTGTTTTGTATTTATCGATTACTGCCCACTTGTTATATTTTCAAGCAGCTTCAAGCAGCTATCATGTGTGCATGTGCTTTTGGCAGTTTTTTCCACCTTAAGATGTGTGAGATCCTTAGCCAAACGAATTTTGGTGGAGAGATCGAAGAGTATTTTCTTAAATCTTAAAACCCTCAGATGTTCCTCGACTAATAGTAATTGGATGAGAAGAGTAATGTCTAGGGCCACCCAAGCTCGATCAAGGATGACATCCTTGAGATATAACATGTCATGCAAGAAGTCATGGCCTGGCTTTAAGTGATCAACATGGTTTAGGAGACCTTGAATCTGAAGGTTGATTTCTTTGGTTTGATGTGCCCCTTGCCAAATATAGATTGCATTGCTAGCTCGACAGTAGGAGTTGTTTTGCCCTTAACCACTTGAATATACGAATGAAGTTCTTCAACTTGCTATTCAAGTGATTGTTGGTGGGCGTTTGTCTCATTTTTAAAATTCTCACGTTGGACAAGGATCTCTGTTTGTGGGGGTTCTATGTCAAGAACAACCTCTTTGATATGATGGAGATCATCAGTAGGAGGTGTGTAGGGTCATTCAAGTTGCTCTAGTTTGATGATTATTTCACCTTGTGCTTGGATTTGACATTTCAGTGTTTCATGGCCTTAATGTAGCATCGTTTTCGTGAAGCTGGTTTAGGAGCTGTACTGTTTGCCTTTGAAGCTCACTCCTAACATGCTGTACTTCCACAAGCCATTTGGTGAGGCAGCTATACTTGATTACGCGAGTTAATGTTTGCAGAGGTGGAGTTGGAGTTCCTGTCAAAGTAGTTTGTCCATGTCCCATCTGGGTTTACATGGAGAAAGGGATCTAGGAAACAGGAGAGGATCAAATGAATTTTTGAACCGGACCCTCTAACCTCTAAGCAGTTAAACTGGATTCCAAAATCCACAAACCTTTTAGCAAAACCATCAGGGCAAATGACCAGATCACAGAAAGGGTCCGGAAAACTTCGAAGCACTTCTCTGCCTTCCAACACCAATTGTATCCTTTAGTTCCTTCGATGGCCTATTCAATTATTTTTTATTTTTTATTTTCTTGTGTGCAAATAGGCTGGGCAGACCCAGAAAGAAAGAAAGTTCAAACAGAATGATTGTTCAAGGTGGGAGAACTTGGCATTGATTTTTGAGGCCCAAGTCATTTCATGTGGATGATGACAGAACTGGTCAATTCTGATTGCTGAATAATGGATGATCGTAGGAAATAGCTGGTCCTGGAACAGCAATTCATATATAATATTTATTTGCAATCGTTATTAATGTAAATGAATTGTGCTTGAAACACTACAGAGGAGGTAGTAATGTGACAAATACATGGGTCTAAGAAACATCAAGATGATTCTAATTAGCTTTCTCTTGTCAAATTTGGATTAAAACGGGAATGTTTGAAGTAGACCAAACATAGTCTTCGAGAATTTTTTTAAATTGTACTGCATTTCTTTTTGAGACCAAATGTTTGCCAGAGCTGCTGTAGATTTTCTGAAACAGTAGTTACTGTAGATGCTGCAATTTTGAGATGATTTGGACCTATCAGTTTGTGAGATCTGCACAAGTATTTATGATTTGTTCTGCATTATTCTAGATGATGCAAAACCAAGTGCTCTAGGGAGCAGCAAAACTTCGTTTTCAAATTTTTGAAGGCAATTTTATAACAGATTTCTCATGTTCAAGTTCTTTTTTTTTTCTGGGTTGTTTTTTGAAAGACATTGAGCAAATCCAAAGACTTGGTTCTTCTTCTGACTTGTTTTATTCTTAAACATTGTTTGTGGTTGGGTTTTAGAGTGAGAAACACTAGTGAAGTAGAACCCCTTAGAAACAAATAGAATACCTTTTTCCCTGTTAATGATTGGACTAGGCAACTTTGAAAAGCTTGACAGTGTTGATGAAGACAAATTTTGTTTAAAAAACTCTCGAAAAAAACCCAAGTTTGCTGGGAGTTGGAGGAAAATGGAACTAATATGGAATGCACATCCTCCTGTAATGAAAAATCTCAAGAATTGAGGCAAAATTCGTAAGTTTCATCTGAATGCAAAGCAGTTCTGGGGAACTTGTTTGTACTGTTGTTAAAACCTTCAATATAGCATAAAGAATGCATAGAATGTCCTTTCCTGGGTTTATAGGCATTAAATAGGTTTCCCAAGTATCCAACGGACCTTAGGAACAGGCCTGGATCTAGACTGAGACAGGTCTAATTTGGACTCCTGCATCTTGTAACTCTGCTAAGTCTTGCCAAACTAAGCAGACTGTGGGCATTAAAGTTGTTCTTTGTTTCAAGCCATATTAAGAGAACTTGACCCAGACCCTGGGTAAGAAAGGATTTTACTGATTATGATCTTAATTGTGTGTCATTTGGGATAGATTCTTCCTGGTCTTTGTAATAAAAAGGTTAAAGCAATGGATAATCAATCTACTTCATTGTTGGCTCTACCATAACTTCTATAACTTTCTTACAGAATTCAAGCGTTGTATTTCACAATCATTCATTTGTAATAAAATCCTAATTTAACTGCTTTAATAAAGTGGACAATCTTATTAACTGATAAAATATCAAACTTGTAGCTTTGAATTCAATTTTATGCTCCAGAGGAATTCTGGAGTAACTGCAAAACCAATTCTGTTGTAAGCTTATAAAGTAGTTTCTTGAACAAGATAACTTTTGTCATGTTGGAGGCAGTAACCATGAAATAGGCTTCAAATATAAAGAACCACAAAGTTTCTACCTCCTGCAACAAGAATAAAGATGATGTGATTCTTATAGGTTATGGCTGAAAAAGTTAAACCACTAGTTGGCTGGATATTTTGATACACACTCATTACAGCAAAGAGAAGATATTGGCATGAAAAATTTGAAGATTTTTTTCGGCAAAGAAAAATGTTGATCTGATGTTTTCTTGAATGTTTTCTTCCTTTTTGTCAATTTTCCATGTAGGTTCCATTAAGTAAGTCTATGTAATTTTATATTTCTTTTTCAAATGTTGAAGGAATATTGTTAAAAATGCAGTTTATTGCGCTGGCTTGTGGCAAGGATCATAGAGCCAAGCTTATAGAACTTATGAATCAGAAGGAAGTGGTGGGTGATGTGTTTAATCAGTTGCGTCTAGCCCTGCAACGACGGACTAGTGGGCGTCCGGCACAGGTAATTACTAATATGGATTGGATGGCATTAAGTCACCATTATATATGGTGATGCATACTTGTGCTCTCTCTCTCATAGACACACACATTTGGTTTCATAACTCCATTTTATTAGACTAAATGGTAATGGTATGCTGTCTCAGTAAAGAGTCCCTATTTAATACTAAAGAATTGTCTTGCCATTCTTGATAAATGTTATTTTGCTAGCGTGCATGAGTATAATTTTTGTTTAGAATATTAAGTAAAACTGAAGGCTCTTTATTATTGTTTAACTTCCGTTGAATGGATACGTTAAGACAGTTTTAAAACAATGAATTCCATAGTCACTCAAATATGTAACAGGGCATACTAATATTTTACCCTGGAGGTCCAAGGTTCAAATCTCGGGCCTCGCCGGACTGAACGCTTGTCCCTTTCCTGGTGCTTTCAGCAGCATAAAAGGTTTAAAATGATTGTGGCATGGCGGTTATAGGGGCGGACTGCGCGAAGATCTGTGTGGCGGCTTCCAGGGCGGACAGCGCAGAATACTGTGGCGGCCATAAAAGCTGGACAGCCTGCCCGTATTTGTGGCGGCTACCGATTCCACCATGTTAAAAAAGAAAAAGAAAATAATATATATATATATATATATATATATATATATATATATATATATATTTTACCCTGCAGAAACATGTTTTAAGAGATGTACTTATAGTGAACCCTTCTGGAAAATTTAGTGAATTCGATCCATCCTACCAAGCAAATTAAATGCTTCTGATAATCTGTTGGGTGAATAAAACAAAAACTGGATGCCTAGGTTTTGATGCTTGCTTGACGGAAACTTTTGATAAATAAATGAATGCTAACACCATTCTTATTTTGCCATCTCCTTTCCATTTATACTGTATTCTTATGATTGATAATGGCGTTGGAAGCTATACACACCCTTCTGCAACATTTAAATTATTCTTATTGGCATCTTGATAAATAAATTTTTGTCAAATTCTGGGGAGTTATTATTTCCTCGCCCGCAATGAGATATTGATCCATCTGCTGCATATGTTCCTGGTTTAATGAAGAATTCTTTTCGCAGTTCAAATCCATGCAGCTTTTGTGTCTCCAATATTTGATGTTAATCCTTTACTTAGGAAAATATACGTAATTGATGCAGACACGAACTGCAACGGAGATGAATGATCAAGAACTGACAGAGAATATGCAGAAGCTCCTTATTATCATGCAGAGACTAGATCAAAAAATAGCTCCCATGCTAGAAGCTGATGGGGAACATTTTAACAAAAGGTAAGTTATATTACACCTTGCATTTTGAATTAAACAGCTGTGCATTCTTAGTTGCAACCTTAGCATTCCAAAGAATGATTGAGCGGAATATTCATTTTAACTTTAAATCATTAAAGGTCTTTCTATTCTTCCTTGCTTTTCTCTTCAACCACCTCTCCCTTTCTTCTCTCCCATTTCCTTTTATTTCTTATTTATACTTGTGATTTGCAATTAAACCCTTGAATGAGGAGAAATATAGCGATAAGATGTTTTTTTATAGGGCATTGAGAGGGAAGGAAAGAAATTGTAGTAACTATTTAAAGTATTTTATATTTATTTCTTTCTATTATTAGCAAACGTGTCAGTCTTTTTGAATATCAACTAGGTTATTTTCTTTGAATTTTATTCAGGAGACAATAGCTTGCCAATTTCAAAATTTGCTGTCTGTCCATAGTAATAAATACCATGCAAGCTCCTTGCATTATCCAAAAGCATTACTTTATCAATTTCTATAATTATAAAGGAGTACCATGGTCTTTATTCAAAGATACCATGATGGCTTCTTTTTCATTGAAGAGCTTTTGTTTTAAACATTTTGCAAACAAGATCTTTATATACCTTCCACACTTCTTTCAGAGGTTGTTTTAAGTCTTCAAAGACACTTTTCATATATTTTATGACCTTTTCCTGCAACTGCAATGTTTTGCACCTGGTCATAGTCAATGCCTTCATAAACCTTTTCCTCTATAGCAGGATTTCTTTAAAACTGCTGATGCCTTAGTAGGAGTTGATGTGTCTTTGTCCCTCTCTTGAGTTTTTGCAAATTGTTTCTTCACATTTTTAAATACTGTGGCTTGAGCTTTTTTTTTTAATTGGTTTTATGGGATTGAAACGCGCCCCAGCTGTATTACATGGTGACCACACAGTGATATTAGAACAGCTTGGCAATTATGCATGTATCGCTTGGCAAGATTTGAACCTAGGTCTACTCCTTGAAAGTTGAGGAATTTAACCGGTTGAGCTCATGCCATTTGATAAATGTTAAGGTTCACCCATGGGATTTGAACCTTGGTCTAAGATGTGAAATTCTTCACACCCAACCACTTGCTCTAAACCCATTGGCTACTGTTTACTTGAGCTTAACTTTGCACTTTATCTCAAGTTTTCTGCATTTCAGGGTTTACTCTTTCTGGCTTGGCAAAGTGTTTGACCAAGTTGATCAAATTTTCATTTTGATACTGCAACTTGGTTATCTTTTCGGTCATGTTTTTATACTGTCTTTGCTCATGTTAATAGGACATTGTAAAAGTCCCATTGTGCCTTGCTGGTCTAGCTGAGGCAGTTGAAGGGATATTATTGATAGTCTTGCCTTTTAGCTTTTTGTCAACTGGAAGCCCTTCCTTGGGAGCTATTTGATTCACAATCAATTTATTTTACCCCTTATCATATTGAATATAATATCCAATCCCTCTCTTCTTGAGCTCTGATAGGACCCTTCCTGAATAATGCAAAAATATCTGTTGACTTTCCAACTTGAGAAATCTGTTGTCCCATCTTTAATGGATAAATGAGAAAGTCATCTGGAGAAGCTTCTTTGGTTTTATCAACTACAACCAATTGTTGGTCAGTATTCCGTCCTTTAGGTGCTCCTAAGTTTTGATTGTCCTACGTCAGTTTCATCAAGACTCCTCCAAGGGGAGCCCTCTCTCGTCATATTTCTTATACTTTTCCTTATTGGGACTTGACGAAGGTGTGACATTCTTCCTCTTCTTTTCATCATCGTAATCACAATTTTCTTCTTTTGATTCCCGTTGTTCTCTTGTGATTACTTATCTGTCAATTTCTTTCTGCATAGGGGCATTTATCTGTTGACTATTTCTGAGAACTAACTTGCGACTCTGACTAATTTTTTGAGGAGCTGTCTTTCTTAGTTGGAATCTTTCCCACTTTTGCTATATTGAAGGGGTCTTGATTATGGGATTAAGGTGAGTCTGTAGTGAATTTTTCTTGTCTGACTTTGACTATCACTATTCCTTTATCTACATAGACCGTTTGCATCAGGTTTTCCCTAGGTTGTCTTCTCTCCCCACTGCTACCAATCGTTATGCTTTCTTGGTCCAAGCTATTTGGAGGGCAGCATTGGACTCTTAGCCCCACACCATCCGCCCCCCTCCTCGCCCTCGTCCCCCCGATCATTGCCCCATGAACATTTGGTATGACAAGGATTGTAAGTCTGCCCATCGAAGGTTGAAACATGCCATTCAATACTCTCCCCAGCTCAATGCCACCTCTCACAGAGATTACAGGTTGCTCCTCTAGAAGAAGAAACGTCTCTTCCTCTCTCATCCTAGACTGGATCTCATTCACTCCCTTCACCATTCTCCTAAATCCTTTTTGCGCCTTATCCTCCCTCGTGAATAGGTCAATCATGGTATCAATATTTCCTCTTGGACCACTCACGCCTCATCCCTCTATACCATCCCAAATCAACCTCCTATTACGGTTCTTGCCATATTTTCTCTACTGGGCTTATTAACCGTGCTATTTGGAAGCTTTGTATGAGCAAAGCAACATATTTAAGACGGGTTACAGGCGAAATTTCTGAAGCATGGCATCGACCCTCTTGTTGGGCCCCTCACCGATATCTTTAACATTTTTGTCTGCTCAGGTTTCCTTGACTCTTGGATTCGACATATCATCCACCCCATCCATAAGGCATGAGATCCCCATGAATCCAATAATTACAAGACTATCATGATTGGGCATGTCTTTGCCAAGCTCTATGCCATAACATTAGATGTGCTTCTTTCACAAAGGTTGGAGGAGGCGGGTCACAGGGCCATGGGCCAAGTTGGTTTTCAGCAAGACCACTAGACCACAGATCATATCCTAGTCCTCAGAGCTATTATTGAGGAGGTGCATTCCAGGTCCTCGAGAGTCTATTGTTGCTTTGTAGACTTCAGGAAAGCTTTTGACACAGTTCCTCGACATTTACTTCTTGAGAGACTTCGGTCAGTTGGCATCTTTGGACAGCTAATGGTAGTAGTTTCGCGATTGTATGAGTCTTTGAAGGGATGATTTCACTCTCAAGAGCGGCTTTCAACCAACATTCTTAGCACCACAGGAGTGAAGTAGGGTTGCCCCCTTTCTCCGACACTTTTTGGGATCTTCATTGATGAGCTTGAGTCTTTTATTCGTGAGAACACACATGTAGAGGACGGTTGCCTTCTCCACCATGTGCTGATTTCTATCCTCCTCTTTGCTGATGATGTTGTCCTGCTAGCTTCATCCCCTGAGGGGCTTCAGCGTCATCTGGATACTTTAGCCACCTTTTGTAACTTGAGATAGTTGATAGGGATTTCTAAGACCAAGGTTATGGTATACAATACTACTAAAGAGGCCCTCTCCCATCTCCACTTCTTTCTTCAAGGGTAGGAGGTTGAGATCACCACCTCATATGTGTACTTGGGGGTTCTCTTCATTGGACCCACCTTTGGTATAAAATCCGCCGCCTAGGTCCGAGTGTGTAAAGGTTATGCAACTCTATCTTTGCTTGAGAGGAACTGCTTTTGAGCACATTTCCAAGATATTCTTGTAAAGATGAAAATTTTTGACGCCCTGGTCAAGCCATTACATATAGGTTTTTGGTTTGGGATCCCAGCCTTGGCCCGACTGAATGGTCTCGTGTTGAATGAGTACAAACACTTTTTCTTCAAAGATTCATTTGTTGCAAGGGCACGACCACTTGTTCTATTATTCTAGAAGAGTTTGGGGCCTCTCCTCTTCAGCTTGAGATCATCTTTTTGATTGTTGCCTATCTTCACAGGGTCCGTACTTTGAGAGATACCCCCTCGAGTTGTAGACAGTACCCTTACCTTGCCCTTCGCTCCTTGATGGACCTCTCTCCGAGTTCTTGGGGGGGTCGGAGGAGTCGGTATTTTTAGGTCTCTACACTTTTGGACAACATTCAAATACAGATTGATAGGCTCCCCCCTTATTCCTTGGGTGCTCTCCCCCCCTCTCAAAATAATAAGGAGAAGGTGCTTCACGAGATCCGAAAGGATGTTAGTCTCTAGTATACCAGCTGCACATGGATCTCTGTTGCTAACCCTCTTTCCCCAAAACTGTCTTTCTACCACGAGCACTTCCTCCAGATTCAAGACGACAAGATAGTTCCTCCACAGTACCTTCAGTAGAACACAATGCATAACATTCGGAACTCGATTGGACAACTCAGGGTGTGCTCCCACCGACTCTGGGTTGAGTCAGATCACCATATTTCGATGGAGTAGCGGGTTTGCCTTTTTTGTTCCTAGGGAGAAGTTGCAACCCTTCATCACTTTATTTTCCAATGTCCCATCTACTATGAGATCCGAGATAGATTTTATTGCCTTTTCAAAGATAACTCTCGATCTCTATCCACCTTCAGATACTCGGATCAATGATGTCTCACACTCTTTTTTAGGGAGATAACTCGGTTTAGTCGACAAAGAAGTTGTCCTCCAAATGGATCTTGCCCCCCTCGCCATGGCCCCATCACAACCTACTTCACCAGCTCTAATGGACCGAGTGACACTGGATGGAAACGCCCCATTTCATCCCATTCAGATGGAAGCAGGGTCCTAGACAACGCACCCATAGTTTGTTGGGGCCTCGGGTTAGTGATGGACAAAGACAGATCATGGATTTCTTCAGCATAGATTCTTCGGCCTCGATTGTTAGGAGAGACTAGTTTTTGGGGGCGTTGGAGTTTGCCCTTTAGGGATGCTCCCCCCACTCCTCTCTTCGTTCTTCTTGGCGTGCACTCCACTCTTTTGGACTGCAACCCACCCCTTTCCCCTCTTCTTCATTCCCATTCCCTTTGGCCCGCTTCTCGGGTCATGTCTTTGTATTTATCTTAGTTTCTTTCTTTGTTGGGTGCTTTGGCCCGCTCGTTGGCAGTTATTGTTGTCCTTTTTATAGTCCCTTGGGTCTTTTTTGGCCCACCGTGGACATTAATAATATTTCATTTCATTTCTGATTTCTGAAATCACATCTCTAGTAATTTGGACTTCATCATGTTCACCAAGGTAGTAATGATAATCCTTATCTTGCTATCCAGAATAATGCATGAATGACAAAAATAGGTGGAGCCCAATTTTGCAATATGAAAGATTTTGATTCTTCAAGCTAGTTGTAGAAATGAAATATTATTAATGTCCACGGTGGGCCAAAAAGACCCAAGGGACTATAAAAAGGACAACAATAACTACCAACGAGTGGGCTAAAACGCCCAACAAAGAAAAATACAAGGATGCGAGCTGAAAAGCGGACAAAAGGGAATGGGAGTAGAGAAGAGAGGAAAGAGGTGGGCTGCAGTCCAAAAGAAATTGTGGAGTGCATGCCAAGAAGAACGAAAAGAGAGGGGGGCGGGGGAGCAGCCCAAAGGGGGTACTCTCTAGTGACCCTAGAAGCTAGTCTCTCCTAACAATCGAGGCCGAAGAATCTATGCTGAAGAAATCCATGATTAGTCTCTACCCATCACTAATCTGGGGTCCCAACGAATTGTGGGTGCGTTGTGTAGTGACCTTGCCTCTGTCTAAACGGGCTGATAAGGGACGTTTTTGTCCCATATTCCTTGGTTCATCTGAGTTGGTGAAGTCGGTTGTGATGGGTCGAGAGTGAGGGGGGCAACAACCACCTAGAGGAGAGCTTCTCTGTCGACGAAACTGAGTTGCCTCCCTAAAGAAGAGTGCGAGACGCCGTTGGTCCGGTATCTGAAGAAGGTGGATAGAGATTGAGAGTTATCCCTAAAAAGGCAATGAAATCTGCCTCGGATCTCATAGTAGATGGGACATTGAAAAATAAAGTGATGTAAGGTTTCTACTTCTCCCAAGGAGCAAAAAAGGCAAACCTGCTCCTCCAACGGAAGATGGTGATTTGACTCAACCCAAAGTTGGTGGGAGCACACTCTGAGTTGTCCAATTGGGATCCGAATATTATGCATTGTGTGCCGTTGAAGATACTATGGGGGAAGTATCCCGTTGTCTTGAATCTGAAGGAAGTGCTCGTGGTAGAAAGACACTTTGGGGGGGAAGAGGGATAGTTGGAGAGATCTATGCGTAGCTGGTATATTGGAAGCTAATGTCCTTTCGAATCTCTTGTAGCAGCTTCTCCTTATTATTTCGAGAGGGACGGAGAGCACCCAGGGAATAAGGAGGAAGTCTATCAATTTTATCTGAATACTGGCCAGAAGTGTAGAGACTTGAAAGTACCAGCTCCTTCGACCCCCCCGATAACTCAAAGAGAGATCCATCGAGGAGCGAAGGGCAAGGTAAGGGTACTGCCTACAACCCGTGGGGGTATCTCCCAAAGTACGGACCCGGTGCAGATAGGTGATAATAAAAAAGATGATCTCAAGCCGAAGAGGAGAGGCCCCAAACTCTGCCAGAATAATAGAATGGGGGACTATGCCCTTGCAACGAATGAATCTTCGAAGAAAAAGTGTTTGTACTCATTCGACATGAGACCATTCAGTCGGGCCAATATTGGGACCCCAAAACACAGATCCATATGTAATAGTTGGCTTGACCAAGGTGTCACAAATTCTCATCTTTAGAGGAATATCCTTGAAATGTGCTCAAAAGCAATTCCTCTCGAGCAAAGACGGAGCTGTATACCTCTTACACACTCGGGCTTGGGCGGCGGGTTTCATACCAAAGGTGGGTCTAGTGAAGAGAACCCCCAAGTACACATATGAGGTGGTGATCTCAACCTCCTACCCTTGAAGAAAGAAGTGGAGATGGGAGAGGGCCTCTTTGGTAGTATTGAATACCATAACCTTGGTCTTAGAAAGGTTCACTATCAACTGTCTCAAGTCTCAAAAAGCAGCTAGAGTATCCAGATGATGTTGAAGCCCCTCAGGGGTCGAGGCTAGAAGGACAACATCATCGACGAAAGAGGAGGATATAAATCAGTACATGGTGGAGAAGGCAACCATCCTTTGCCTGTGTGTTCTCTTGGATAAATGACTCAAGCTCGTCAATGAAGATCCCAAAGAGTGTCGGAGAAAGGGGGCAACCTTGTTTCACTCCTATGGTGTTGAGAATGTTGTTTGAAAGCCCTTGTGGAGAACAAAACCGTCCTTTCATCATCTTATACAATTGCGAAACTGCTGTCAAAAGCTGTCTAGAGATGCCAACTGACCGAAGTCTCTCAAGAAATAAATGCCAAGGCACTTCCTGAAGTCGACAAAGCAACAATAGACTCTCGAGGACTTGGAATGTGCCTCCTCAATAATCTCTGAGGACTAGGATATGATCGATGGTTTGGTGGTCTTGCCAAAAACCAGCTTGGCCCATGGCCCTATGACCCTCCTCCTCCAACCTATGTGATAGAAGCATATCTAATGTTGTGGCATAAAGCTTGGCAAATAAAGCTTGGCAAAGACATGCCCAATGATGATGGTCGTGTAATTGTTGGGTTCGTGGGGATCTCCTGCCTTGTGGATGGGGTGGATGATATGCTGAGTCCAAGGGTCAGGGAAACCCAACCAAATAGAAAGGTTGAAGAGATCGGTGAGGGGTCCAACAAGAGAATCGATGCCATGCTTCAGAAATTCCGCTTGTAACCCATCTAAATCTGTTGCTTTGCTTGTACAAAGCTTTCAAATAGCCTGCTTGATAAGCCCAATAGAGAAGAGGTGGCAAGGAGGAGAAGGAACCTTAATGGGAGGTTTATTTGGGATGGTATAGAGGGATGATGCGAGTGGTCCAAGAGGAAAGATTGATCCCATGGTTGACCTGATCTCGGGAGAGGATAAGGCGCCAGAAATATTTAGGAGAATGATGGAGGGAATGGATGAGATGCAGTCTATGCTGAGAGAGGAAGAGACATTTCTTCTTCTGGAGGAATGATCTGTAGTCTCTGTGGGAGGTGGCAATGAGCTGGGGAGAGTACTGAATGGTATATTTCAACCTTCGATGGGTAGACTTATAGTCCTCTTCATACCAGTTGTTCATGGGACAATGACCGAGGGAACGAGGGCGAGGAGGGGGCGGATGGTGTGGGGGTAAGAGTCCATCGCTGCCCTCCAAATAGCTTGGAATAAGAAAGCATAACGGTCGGTAGCAGTGGGGAGAGAAGACATCTTTGAAAGAACTTGACGTAAATGGTCCATGTAAGTAAAGGAATAACAGTAGTCAAAGTCTATGGAAATCCGAGGGGTGTGAGTGGAGGAAGGGGGTGGAGGAATAATAGGGAGGGAAACAACGAAGAAAGTGAGAGAAAGAATGGAGTGATCAGTAAGGGGGGAGGGTTATCAAAAACATTGAGTCGAGAAATGAACGAGATGTGGGTGGTGGAAGAAAGAGGATAGTCCACGACATTGGCGCTATCGTTGTGAGGAAAACAAATGAAACCACTAGAATCTGGGAAGGGCCATTGAGAATAACGAGCTTGTTGGATTCACCCAACTCAAGAAGTTGCTTCCCATAAGTAGTAACCTGAGTGTCGATGGAGGTTCGAGCAAAACCAAGGTCATCAAGATCTAATCCACAAGTTTGCATCTCGTTTGTTGTGAGGTTTAGGAGAGAAACTTGCATAGGTCCGGTCTGGGCATTGAAGTCTCCTAGCAAAAGCACCCCCCCTTAAGTCGAGTACGTGTGATGTCCTCATAAAGGTCCTGAAAAGGGTCCCCATCCGTATGTATAACAAAATTGGACGTGGTGGGGAGGAAGTAACAAATGGCAATGAAGATATCCCGGAGAATAGGGTGACGACAAATTTTAATCCATAGGAATCTGGAGTGGGGACCAGACGAAACCAAGGTCATAGAACCCTGAAGTCTCTCCCTAATAAGGGTTTAGGCTCAGTGTCATATAAAAACGTCCTATAATATCCTTAATGTGACGGGCACCAAAACTTCTATGGCAGAAGATGATTTTCTAGAGAGCCTCACCTTTCATTGTTTTTACTGTCCTTTTGCTGGCAAGTGTACTACCTTCAGCTCTATGTTGCAGGAAACTTGTAAGATGTCCTTGTTTCTCCATTTCGGAAATTCGAAAACTTCCGGAAACTTGTAATCATGACTTTCCATGTTTCCTAGCATTTCTAGGAGACATTTCCAATGTTTCCATGGGTGTTTTCAATGTTTCCTGTTATGTTGAATCATACAAAAAGTCCAAAGTTGAGGATTTCATATATTTAATGGGTATTGTATTAGGCCCATGTGGGACACATTAATAAAATAAAGTTACTATAAAAGAAGCTCTAAGATGAGGAAAAAAGGAACAAAATTAATGATAACCTGAAAATAATTATAGGTTGGGATCAATGAAGCTAGAGAATCTAGAACAAGTGGCAAGCTCTTTGGCAACAAAGAGGAATTGAAGCACATATGGGTTCACTCCAGTGTTCCATGGGGACGCGTCCCCCCCTAGGGGACGCGTCCCCTCGTTTCCCGCGTCCCCCAGCACGGGGGGACGACAAGGGGGACGTTTCCCCCGTCCCCCTTTTTGGGGGACGGCTGAGGCCTGTGGCCTCCCGTCCCCGGGACGTCCCCCTTTTTGGGGCGTCCCTAGGGACGCCCAGCCGTCCCCGGGGACGGTCTGAGCGTCCCCCATGGGGCCCAGCCGTCCCCCACGGCTGGGCATCCTCACCCAAGGGGGAAAAAAAAAAAAAAATTAACTTAAAAAATGGTAAGGGTCTTTGGAATTATGCTATAATGCCATCATTACAAGACTAAAAGGAGGTTTATTTAAACAATACCAATTCTTTTGGTATAGTGACTGAAATTTTTTAAAAATGACAGTCTTTGTTTGAACATTGGTGGCTGAAAAAATGATGACAGTTATTACTTAAAATGATGACTGTTTGAACATTGTTTGCACTTGATATCCTTGGCTGAACCTTCAAGTTATAGTTGTTGAACTTGAAACAATTAAATGGCTGCATATTAGTAACTAATATGAATATGAAAATGTTAAATGACTCAATTATGGCTGCACTTATGTGTTAGTAACTAATCTGAATATGAATGGCTGCACTTATGTGTTAGTAACTAATCTGAATATGAATGGCTGCACTTACATAATTGATTAGTAATATGAAATATCATTTTTGTTGGGTGTAGAATTCTGAATGTGTAGATTATTCTAAATTTCTAAAAAAATTCAATTTTTATAGTATTATACTAGCTGTCCCCGAGCCGTCCCCTAAAATCGGCCTGCCGTCCCCCACCGTCCCCGTCCCCCCGTCCCCCGTCCCCCAGGCTCGTGGAACCTTGGTTCACTCACTTTGTGAAACAAAACAAAAAATGTAGAGGATCTAATTTTTTTGCATTCTAATCTTTGTCTTGTATCTTGCAATAAAGAACAGTACACGAGTGCAAACAAAATGCTGGGATGTGGATCCTAAAAACCCGGACTTAGATATTTCTGTGGCTGCATGTGATCTTGAGGGATGGAAGTTCTGGTACATCTGCTGTTGAAGCCACAATAGTTCTTCTTTCAGTTTTGGTACTTGATTTTCATGATTTTGAAGATTAAGAACTAACTTTATAATGTATCCCATGTAATTTAATTTTGGATGACATGTATAGCTTCTATAAATGTTGAGTTTTGACTTTAATCATTGTACTTTGTATGATACTTAATAACTATTTTTTTTAATCCATTTGTGATCTCTTTAATTCAACTTTGTGTACATTTTTTTTTTAATTAGGCATTTTCGTTGTCATTTCCATGTTTCCATAAGGTTTGAGGACTTGTGTTTGTTAAGGTGTTTCCATTTCAGAAACATTACTCATTTCTGAGTTTTGTGCAACTTAGCTTGAGCTCTAATATCCAGGATCCTCAGCTGCTCATGGTCTCTTGTAAGTGTGGAAACATTCCAAGCAACCAAAGGGAGTCCTTTCCCCCTCCCACCATGTTCCTTTCCCTGCAGGAAGTTTCTTAGAATCATTCTCAAAATTTATATGCTACCTGTAAAAGTGCGAGACAAGCTGAGTAGTACATGTGTGTTGAAGATAAAAGTTCGTCCAATAATTTGACTTTTTTTGGCAACATGAATATTGTGACTGCCATCTTTGTAATCACTGAATAAAATGAACAGCACTGATTAACCCATATGTCTTGTTAATGACTTCCATGTTACTGATTTTGTTTAAATATATTTTTTAACTAATAATTGTCTTATAAAGAGTCCTTACGAATGAGGGTCACTAAATCTAAATATCCACCCCCTTGAGTCTTTATAGAAAAGGTGTCTTTAACTCAAAGGGATTATGAAAATCCAAAAAACAATTATATGCTCAACATCATTGGCTTTAGCGTCCTAAATAATAGATGCAAGGATGAGCATGTGGTTGCATGTGTAGTGCTTCCTTGTGAAGCTGTCTTGGCCCTTTGTGCCTGGACTTTTGGGCTCTGATCATTTAGAGATATAAATATCTAAGATAGTGGCATGAAAAATAGCTTATCATAATTGTATCGCATGATAATTACCTAGTTCACAAGAGTCTTCACATTTGAGAATGGAATAGATGAAGAGGGTAATGGAAACTTGCATTTTTACAAACCACATCCCCCATACTTGTAGGCTATGTGCATACCCAAGACAAGAAATTTTTGAATGAAAAGGTTAGCATGGGATGCATACATCCTTGACTACATAGGCTAGGTGATGGTTGAGACGTTGTTGTCACTTGAAGCTAAGGAACTGATACAGTCAAAAAGCTATAACTGATGAATTCTACATGAATTTTATTGGTTCTTGCTCTGGTAAGAGTTGGGCTCACTTTTTTAATGTGGCATGCAAGTAAATGATATGATTCCCAAGGTACATACCCAAGGCTACATCCATCTGCCCTTTCAAATTGTCTGTTCATTGGGGCATACCACAATTTAATCACATCAAGGTTAGTGTCTTATTATTTTATAATATGCATTGATGACCATTTATGATATTTAGGTTACCGGATATGTCTGCACATCTTTTTGTACCTGCACATCCCCGTTCTGGAATCGGATACTGATACGATATGGGGCGGATACGGCTTGGATATCGTATCCGATTGTATCCAAATGTTTTCCTAAAGATGATGTATCAGATATGCCCGGATACAATCTCCAGGCCATCTGTAGATGTTTCCGGCACAACTACCAAAAAAACAAGGAAAAAATAACTAAAAATATCTAAAACCCTTTAATTTTTTTTATATAATAGCGTCCAAAACCCACAGTATATTACAAAATTGACAAGCTATGGAGGGTGAGTAAAATTCATGTTGCAGATGTGTGAGAAGGTGGATTTAGGCTGGTCAAGTTGTGGGTTGTGGTCAAGACGCTGTTTATAATGCAAAATCCTTTTTTTTTTCCTTTTGCGCCCTTCTACAACTGGACTATTTGTCCTTCTGTGCCCCTCTACAATTGAATTGAGTCCAAACTGCAACTGAAGAGTGTCTTATGTGAATGCCCTAAGATGAGGGTTTCTTGTGAATGAATGGGCTGCACTACCAGCTGTTGCAAACAACTGCACTACGGGCTGCACTACCGGTTGTTTCTTGTAAATTATAGGTTGTGAGCTCTTCCTCGGCTGAGAGAAGTTGGAGCACTTATGGCTTCATCCATTCTATGAAGCGTAATAGATTGGCGGCCAATAAGGTAGAGGACCTCGTATATGTCGATTCCAACTTCGCCTCCTATCACATTGTGGAGTAAGACTACAAGAAGGAACCTTCTAGGCTTTGGGATGTACAACCTGAGACAAGTGATATTGATATATCACTGAATGCATTGGCACATCTAAATCCCATAGTCAAGGATTCTTCCACATCAGGGGGTTCTCCTGCAACATCTTCATCTGGCTTTGGGAGTGTGGTTGGCAGTTACATCCAGTCTAACATTCCTAGCCCTTTGGAGGACCCTGATGATCTGGATCTTCATTTTGATGAGAACAGTGATGATATTTTTGATAACATGTGATTGTATAATGTTTTTATTTCGATTATATATAGATATATTTTGTCATATGTACTAGCAATGATGCATTGCTGCTGTAATTAATAGAAGTCTCCTATTTAGCACTTATGCTTGTTTAATTGTACATATATATTTAAAATACATATATATACATGTTTTTTATAAATGCCATATCCATATTGAGTGGCCTTTAAAATCTGTCGTATTTGTATCTGATACCGTATCCGTTTCCATGCAACAGAGTATTTACTCTTTTCTAGAGACATCACATCAAATAATCATCGTATAGTAAACAAACCTTACTTAATAGAATAATTTAAGTTGTATTCCAAGAGTTAAGAGCTTGAAGAAAAGTTGTTCACTAAATTGGCTAATGTCCTATGAATAAGTCATTTGCTCATGCTGTTGCTTTGTAGTATAGGGTTTGCTTTAGTTGGAAGAGCAGAACTTTTTATCTATAACTCCCATTAAGCACCATTTTTTATCTGTAATGTTAAGATAGTGCCAGTTCTATTTGTGTTGAAGGAACATTCTTTGGAGTGGAATTAATAGAGCTATAACTGGTCAAATTTGGTAGACACAGAATTTTAGTGCATAGTTACTTCCTAAAACGCATGCTAAAACTAATGACGATGAATTGGAGATTCCTTGTGTATGTGTGTGTGTTTGTGCACAGGTGCACATGAGCACGTGTTGTGAATTTGATTAAGATTATTATTTCGGTTTACTAATTATTCATTCTTATTGTTCTTTCCCATGTCTGTTCCTGTGTTGTGGTTAAACAAAGTGGTGGATTGTCATTTGCCCATATGGTGATGTAACTTGAAAATAGTATTCTTGTATAGTATTGGAAATCTCTTGAAATACTCTTAAACCATGGCTCTTTGATGCCCGTAAAAACTTTAAAGTTTTCTAGGAACCCAAATTGGTTTATGTCATCTTTCTTTCCTTATAGCTGAAAAATGGATTATCTCACAATGTAGGGTGATCTCATAATCACTCTTGATGTACATAATTCTCTTGGGATACAATTTGTTGGATGGCCTATAAATGGTCTTCTGTTTGCACCTGGAATAGATTGTATGTATTAAGTTTAAGAATTATGTGGTGATGCTGAATGAGTTATATTTTTTTCCGAGTGTGCTACTGGGGTGTCTATTCATAAATCAATTAAGTGTTTGTGGCACTGTGCAATAATTTCATCATTAAGTAAATCTAAGTTCATATGCAATATTTTCATTATAAAGTAAATTTAAATCCATTTGTATTTGGTGTTCAATGTGTTATTCCTTTCTTCCACCAGGTGGGGCTATCTCTCACGTGCGGGTCTGTGGGATAAGAGCCATCTCACAAGGCAAATTGAGAAGTAAGAACTTATTGCATAGGGATTTTAGTTTGTGTGTGTGTGAGAGAGAGAGAGAGAGAATCTAAGTTTCATACCCTTCTTTTTGTCATATATGACACTGCCATTTCTTTTTATCTTTCTTCATTTCTTTGCAGATATGCAGACATATATACTTCTCGTGTTTCAAATTTTTTGCGGTATACACCTTTCATGTATTTCCGTTCACAAGCTCAGGTATATATGCAAATATTCAAAGATCAGCCCAAAGAGGATATGTATTTTCACTGTTCCTACATCATATATAATGTTAAAAATGAATTCACCTAAGGCAAAATGGATATGCAAGATGTCATGTGTTAGTTTTCCAGATTAATTTTATTCTAGTCTTAGATCATTTGGTTTCGAATGCCTTCTTCCCTATATCTGCTTAATACATATGTACGTGAGAATTTTGTGTATGAAAGTTGGCATACTATGACACCCTGCTTAGACAATAGGGATAATGATTAAGCTGTTGCTGTCACCTTAAAAGAAGGAATATGGATATGATCAACATTTATTCTCCTAGAGGGCCACCACCAATATGATCAGTGCAAGTTGTGTGCCATCATAGTTTCCTCACCAGAAGTCATTTTCACCACGTTGTGCTTCATGCAGTTTTGACATTGCATTCCTATATTATAGTGCCAGTTGCTCCAACCAGAAGGATCATCACGCATGCATTATGATTTCTGAATATTAGTTTATTTTGTTTGTTTCTTTCCCTTGTTTTGCTACCAAGCAGGAATAGCCCCAAAATGTCGGAAGTTCCGGCTCGCCTATTTTTTAATTATACATGATATAGGCATAATGTAGTGTCTGGGCAATGCAGCATCTTAAGTTTTCTAGAAGAAACCAGTTCAAATCTTTGGGAAAATTTGGTTAAACTTCAAACAATTACATGCTAAGTTGGGCGTCTGTCTTTATAGAATTCTCAACTAATTTGTTTTTTAAATCATGTGTTTTCTTCTCAATGGCTTTGTCAAAGCTTTAGTTGTCTGACATGTTGCACTTGTTTTATATTGTGATGTAGACACTTGCTCATGATCTGCAGCCTTATTGGCCTGGTGAGAGTCATAATTAATGCTGCCAATTTTTGTCACAAGACCTCTACTTGTAAAGGGCAAAGGCAATACAAGTTATAAAAGGGGTTTCTGATTGTAATGCGACAATCAGTGCCCATTAACATTTTGTGAAGATATTAGGGGCACACAGTTATGAGCTTTGTTTGCAATAAGCTCTACTCTCTAATATTTATTTATAGTGTTATTGAAGAGATATCAAGCTCACCAGCACTCGCAGGATTAAAATTCTGCTTCCACATATTTGGGGGCGTATTCTAATAAGTGGTGATACGAGAAAGAATATCCATCACTGCTTGTTGGAGTGATATGTACGATACTGCGATATTTATGTGAAATGTGTATTAATAAAATTTCATAAATAACAATTTAAACCTTCATTATGCACTGTTGTATTGTGAATGTGAAAATACACAGAAATATAATTTGATATTCAAACAATGGTGAAATTCTATAAATAATTGGGATATTCAGCAGTAAATTTATGTATGGACGTTCTGCACTTTTGGTTGGTTCATAGTTGTCAAGGAGATATAGATCTGCCTGTAGTATATTGTTAAGGTCAAAAAATAAAAAGAGCATAGTAGGAACATGGGAATGAATCAAACATTCTATGGTGTACCTTTGAGCCCATATAGCCCCAGCTTTTGAAAGTTGGGAAAATACTTTATATATATAGAGAGAGAGTAGGGTTTTGAAATGATGGTCCTTTCCCTTTTACATTAACTTTGTCACATTGAGTTATATAGCCTATTTGGTGCCGTCGAGATTTAAACCTTGGTGTGGGTTATATCATCTATACGTGTCAACCATTGAACCAAAGAATCATCGACGGAAAAGACCTTATATTAATACTAAAAAATAAGGATTTATTTTTGTCCACCTTTTAATGAAATTAAATCTATATTTGTACGTAAGTGTATACTCGTTACACATGTTGGTACAAAATCCAAAATGATGGGCACATCTTTCTTATACCTAAAATAAAATATAAACATATATTAACTTGCAGTAGCAACAAGCAATCTATGAACTTCAATCTCTAATGTCGACAAGGTTTTGTATGGCCCTGCAAGGGACAATTTAGCATCAAATATACATTTAAAGAAAAACCACTTCATAATGAGTAGCAAACAAATAAAGAGAGACTGCAAATTTTAAAAAGAAAAGTGAAAAATTTCCAAGCAGTGATTGTGGAGTTGGTTTTCTTGGTGATGTCACCCTTATGAATCTTCGGTTATATGATTATGTGTTTCTATATTTAACATAAAACATATACATATGTGGGTAAAGTTCTGAGTAAAGTGGTAGACTTTTTGGCTAAGACAGGTATCGAGGAGGAGGTAGGGTTTCAATGGCAGAGTGACATGGTTATTAAGGATGAGAGGATTAGACAAGTTGGTGAGCAAATTCAATGTTTGGCTAATCTGGACAACCATTGCAGACATATGGTTTAGGAGATTTGGCTCCAATGCAAATCTTTTTTTAGTGTTGTAATCAATAGTGGTTAGTTTTTAGGATTTACGAAAGTTTGTTGGAAAGTTAAAAGGAGGAAATTGATGCTCTTTTTAACTAAGGTTAGGAGAAGTCTCATTCCAACTTATTTTGTTTCAATAAATTTTTTTAGAAAAAAAACATAAAACTTAAGTAATCTATGAACTTAAAAAAACAAAAAAAAAATGCATAAGGTTGTGTAAGGCCTTTCAAGGGACAACTCAACATCAAACTATAGATTTAAAGACGACCACTTCATAATGAGTAACAAACAAATAAATTTTAATTAGGAAAAGGAAAAAATTCTTTGCAGATTAGATTTTACTGTTATCGTTATGAATTTTTAGTTATATGATTAATGTGCATAAAAAATGAAGACTAGACTTTCCTCGTGGTGTTATCATTATGAATATTCAGTTTTATGATTATTGTGCATAGAAAATGAAGGGGTTTATTTTTTTTTGTTTTTTTAGTAAGAAAGCTTAAAGAAATGTTTTGCTACATTTTAATAATAATTAAATATAATTCTTTGGTAATTGATAATACAAATATTATATATTATATATTATATATTTATATTTTTCTTTTATAAATATTTATTTTCATTGTTGATCAAATATTAAAAATGTTACAAGTTATAAAGTTGAAAGGTTATAATAGGTTGTATTGTTCTTGTTTTATATATTCATTGTTTATCTAAGGTTGTGGATAGCTAGTTAAGATGTATAAATAACTGATTTTTAAGTCACTATTGAAATTTTGAAGAAATGTCAAAGAGGCATATGAATAATTTCATATTTACTTAATATAAAATTATGACTTTTTTCTCGAGAAAAAAAAAAAAACTTAAGTTTTATAATATCTTATGGGGATAAAAATCACTTTAGATTAAAAAAAAAATAAATGAACAAATGAAGGAATCAACTAATAGTTAAATTTTAATGGCAACGTCAAGTAAAAAACAACATAATTATGGCATAGGATAGGATGATATTTAATTAAATAGTTTATTATGAAAAAAGATTAAGTTGAGTGATATAAATGTCTAGTGTCTTTGTATGCCTAAAAGTATTTAAGGTCATGCAACAATTAAGAACCTAGGAATAAAGGTAACGTGTCAGCATCATTGGTCTTTAAAAAAAACACAAAAAGTGGGGTCTCTTATAGTCAAATTCACTTTGAGATAGAAGGTAGGATGCTTTTAGAATTATATCAATTGGATAGGAGAGATCTTTTAAACAACACGCTGATTCTGTGTTAAAGCAATATTGTTAAGATAAAGTAGAGTTGAAGTAGGTGATAGTACAATGAATTGTTGGGGTGTTCCCACAAAAGACAACTTGCTCTTTATTTCCTTAAGTGGATGTAATGTTTCATACCTTATATGCATTTTGGTTGTTTCACATTTGATTGAAGAAGAATAATTTAGGAAAACCTTAAGATATGACATAAGTATTCTAACCTTTGCATTTTAATTAGGATTAATAAAATCTCTTAAGAAGATGTGATATAATTGATGAGATATGTTTAAGCGTCCTTATATGTAAGAGCATGTATATGCATAGAGGAATATGTTGATATTGAATATCACAATTGAAGAATTCCATAATAAAAAATTCCATAATAAAACTAAGAGAAGATTAAATGGAATAAATCTAAAACTAAATCTAAAATTGTTTAAAAATAAATAAATTGCTCTGATAGGAGAAGAGATGTGGTGGTATCTACAAAAAAAAAAAAAAAAAACATTAAATATAAAAACTATTGATATGCGTAATTGTTATAGTGAATTATGAGTGAAGGTATAATCTTTCATAATACATTTCACAAATCCCCACAACATTATATGTTGGCATTTTATTGCTTTGTTAATTGATATAATAATTAATGGTGGACCTATAGGCCTTTTATAGACCCACATTCAAACCCCAATATAAGTATACCCGACCCTTCATAAAAACTCACTTTACCCTAATATGTTGGGTGAAGAGGGTTTTCATAATTTTTGTGGTGAAGAAGGTTTTCATAATTTTTATTGTAAGAGCGAATTTCTATGGTGAAGAGGGTTTTCATAATTTTTGTGGTGAAGAGGGATTTTTTTTGTGGTGAAGAGGGATTTTTTTGTGGTGAAGAGGGTTTTCATAATTTTTGTGGTGAAGGTTGTAGTATAAAACTTTTGTGGCAGATCTAGTGTTCCAGCTTGATGATGAAAGATTGACTGGGAGACCATGTAGTATAGAGGTAAAGCAAGGTAACTTGATCATGCCATCTACCTTGGCATATTCCTTTAGAATGCAACATAGTTGTTTTATTGTCATTTGCTCCATTGTTGGCTATAATCGTATATAGTGAGAGTTTAACAACATCATGTAGCCTTCAAAATTTTATCCATAGATCAATGTCTTCTACAAAATTTAATTAAAGTTAGAAAAGTAGGGAAACTATAATCTGATTTGTGGTGAAGAAGGTTTTTTCTATGGTGAAGAGGGTTTTCATAATTTTTGTGATGAAGAGGGATTTTTCTATGGTGAAGAGGGATTTTTCTGTGGTGAAGAGAGTTTTTCTTCTATGGTGAAGAGGGATTTTTCTATGGTGAAGAAGGATTTTTCTATGGTGAAGAGGGTCTTCATAATTTCTATTGTAAAGGGTGCGATATAAAACTTCATGGATGCAGGCGTGGTAGTTGTGGACGCAGGTGCGGTATCTGTGACAGTGACAGGAGTCTAAGGGAACGAATGCCAATGGAAGGATTCATGTGCTAGAACTGCTAGATGGACAGAATGGATAGGTAGAATAGAGCAAGAGGGTAGATGTGGGACCTAGTTTTATAAATTCTAAGCAAAAGTTGAGAGGGGAAAACCTTAACCTTAATGGAAACTCTAGGCAAGTAGTTAAAAATACAGAAGGAAGCCTAGACAAACTCATGGATGAAGTGATAGGGACAAATTCTAAGGGAACAAACACCAATGGAAGGATTTATGTGCTAGAACCACCAGATGGGTAGAATGGACATGCAAAATCGAGCAAGAGGGTAGATATGGGACCTAGTTTTACAAATACCAGGTAAAAGTCAGGATGGGAATGGAAAACCTAGGTGAGAAGTAGTGAAAAATATAGAAGGAAGCCTAGACGAACCCATGGACCTCATGAAATATCTATTGAGGGGAGTTCTGAAGGAAAACATAAATGATGAAGTCAAATTGGGAGGGATAAGGAAAGGAGAGAAGGTAGGAGAAAGTTGGGTGGATCGTGTTAAAGGAAGAAACATTATTAAACATGAGGGAAAAAAAGAAAATCTTAATCCCTACAGATACAGATGAGGAGGGTATCCTCTTGAAAATTCTAGACAAGATATATGAGCGGGCACAAAAAAGAATGGGAAACAGTTTGGTTGGCAAGTTTATGGGGGTGAGACCAATGGTGGAGTAGATTAAAATATGGGCTGCCTCAAGATGGGGAGTCAAGGGGCATGTGGAATTTTTAGCGATGCCCAAGGGCTTCTTCCTAGCCACATTTACAGCAATAGAGGACTGGAACAAAGCTTTATTAGGAGGACCATGGTTTATGGGTCGTTCTGGCCTATTCTTAAAAAAATGGGAGCCTGGATTCAACCCTGAGACTGAAAAAATCGAAGTAGCCCCCATTTGGGTAAAACTTCCTACCCTACCCCTAGAGTTCTAGGAGGAAGAGATATTTGAAATGATAGGGAATAGTATTGGCAGATTCATGGCTATGGATTATGTTACTAAAGAAAGAAAGAGGGTCTACTTTGCCAGAATGTGTATCTTAGTAGAATCTGGCAGGACTTTACTAGAGAAAATTAAATTGGCATCGAGTAAAGGAGTATGGACTCAAGAATTGGTATATGAAAACAATCCTTTTAGTTGTAGATTTTATGGGAAAATTGGTCATATTGCAAAGAACTGTCTAGTTAGAAAGAACTTTGCTGAAAGGAAGGAAAAACAAGACTCAAAGATGAAGCAAGTGTGGAGAGTAAAGGAGAATAACAAGGACAAAGCTAGTGATAATCAAGGAGCTAGGCAAGAGCAGGGATCAAATACCCAAGCATGAAGCCCAGGTGGGAGAGAAGTAAAAAAAGAGAATGAAGACATGAGGGAAGACACTAGAATACAAGTTCTGCAAGAAATAGATTAGACATTGAAAGAGCCAATAAAGAGGATTGCAGAAAGTGGTGCAATGGATGACCAATATATAGGTTGAGCTTGATACCAATACTCAAGAAGTTGTTCTATCTACCTTCCCATATATCCCGATAGTAGAGGAGATGAAGCATGATGATTCAGGTCACGAGGCATGTCAACCTACATAGGTAGAAGTGGGGATGAGAGAAAGAGATGAGGATGAGGAGATAGTGCATCCCATGAAGGGGTGTGATATGGTGGAAACAAAAATCAGATACGGGAAGAAGGATACATCTAGTGAGGTAACATCAACACCTAATGTGTAGGTCACTAGAAGCTCCCAAAAAGTTCCTAACTTGGGAAGAGAGGAATCCAACAGAGTAGGAAGACTTTCATTGAAAGAAAAGAGGATCAAAGAAATAGAGGAGGATAAAGCTTATGAGAAACAACAAACCCTAGAGGAAACATATGTAGGTAGTACTCAGAAGCCTACAACATGAGGAAGATAAAATTACTAAGTTGGAATGTTAGGGGCATGAATACCCCTAACAAGCATAGGGTGGTTAAAGATCTAATTAAGAACCACCAACCAGATATTCTACTCTTGCAAGAAACAAAACTTAATAAAACAAACTGGAGTAAGATACAACAAGGAATATGGAGTGGAGAAGGTTGTCAGGAAGAAGCCCAAGGGGCATCAGGAGGTATAATTACAATGTGGAATTCTGAATACTATGAAGGTGAAATCCTAGCAAAGAGTGTGAACCAATTAACAACTCTAATTACAACAAAAATATCCAAGTTAGCTTTTGTGATCACCAATATCTATGCCCCTAACACTAATAGGGCCCAAAAGGAATTATGGAGGGTTGTAGAGAAAATGGGACAACTTAGAGGATTGAAATGGATAGTGGTGGGTGATTTTAACACCCTCTCACACCTACACAAATAGTAAGGAGGTACACAAGAGTACACAGATAGTATGGAGGAGCTAGGTAAGTTTATAGCTAAAGCAAGCCTTTTTGATGTAGACCTAAGTGGCAACAGGTTTACTTGGTCAAACAGAAGGATAGGAGATAGCTTGATTCAGGTTCAATTAGATAGGGTTCTTCTATCGGAGGATTGGTTTCAAGGGAACTATGAGCATAAATTAATCTCCTTACCAAGAATGGGTTTAGACCATAACCCCCTTCAATTTTGGTGCAACCTAGAAATTAATAGAAAAAATACCCCATTTAAATTTGAATATATGTGGTTGCACCACCCAAATATATTCAAGGAGATGGAAAAATGGTGGGATATACTAGTACAGGGATCTAAAATGCACATTGTGGTAAGTAAATTGAAGACTGTGAAGGAGGTAAGGAGGTGGATAAAGAGGTCTTTGGAAATATCTTTCAAAAAAAGGAACTTATCAGAAGAGAATTGAGTAAGTTAGAAGAAGATATCAATAGGAGTGGAATGGATCAAGCTCAATTCTTAAAGGAAAAGGAGCTAAATTCAGAGTTGCACACCATTCTAGCAAGAGAGGAGGCCTATTGGTGATAAAAATCAAGAAACCAATGGCTGGAAGAAGGTGATTGGAACACAAAGTTCTTCCATGTCTCAACTATAAAGCATAAGAGCTCATCTAGAATAATGGAGATACAAAAGAAGATGGCCAAACCATAAGGGAAGAAATAGAAATTAGACAAGAGGCAATAGATTTTTTCCAAACACTACTGTCGAAAGATATGGCAGAAGATCAATCAACAGTTGAGGAGATAATTCAACATATACCAAGGTTGATCACGAAGGAAATAAATGAACAATTGACTAAGGAGATCAATGAGGAAGAAGTGAGAGAAGCAATTTTCTCCCTTGGTAAGGACAAAGCACTAGGGCCTGATGGTTTTCAAGCAAGTTTCTTCCAAATCTTCTGGGACATTATTAAGAAGGATGTTATTGAGGCAGTCAGGGAGTCACATCATACAGGGCAAGTATTGAAGGAGTACAATAATACATTCTTAGCCTTAATCCCAAAGAAGCCAGGGCCAAAAGGTTTTAAGGATTATAGGCCTATAAGCCTTTGTAATGCAATCTACAAAATAATATCAAAAGTGATAGCCTTGAGGCTTAAGTTTATACTCCCAACTATTATCTTAGAACAACAAGGGGGTTTTGTAAAAGGGAGGCAAATTTTGGATGGAGTAATAACTCTCCATGAAACTTTACATTCTATAAAGGCTAGTGATAGGAAAGGAATGATAGTTAAACTTGATATGAATAAGGCCTATGATAGAGTGTCCTAGAGTTTCCTAGATAGGGTCTTATTCAAGTTTGGGTTTTTAGCAAGCAATGGAGAATAGGGGTAGGTAGTTGTTACAAAGGAGCTAAATTCTCAGTACTTGTAAACAATTCTCCAACTAGCTTTTTTGGTAGTAGTAAGGGCTTAAGGCAAGGGGATCCCATATCATTATATTTATTCATAATAATGGTTGAGGCTTTGGGGAGATGTATAGGAGTAGCAAAGGCTTCAGGAACACTTCATGGATTGAAGCCAACATAGAACCTAGAAGGTATAACTCACCAACAATTTGTGGATGACACAATACTACTAGGGAAACCAATAATGGCAGAAGCTAGAGAGTTTAGAAGGATACTGGATCTGTATGAACGAGCATCCCATCAAAAAATTAATATGGAAAAGAGTAAGGTTTTCTTCATAAACACCATGATAGAAAAATAGAGAAGAGTAGCTAGAGATATTGGTTGCTTAATTTCAACCCTACCCTCTACATATTTGGGGATGTTGATGTTTACAAGAGACTGTAAAGAGCCATTATGGAATGGATTGATAGATAAATTTTAGAAGAAGATGGTAGGATGGAAAGGGAGTTTACTTACCCAAGCTAGAAAAATACAATTGGTGAAGAGTACATTACAAGCCATCCCAGTATATTAGCTATCAATTTTTAAAATACCTTTCAAAGTGGTTAATATTATGGAAGGAATCCAAAAATGATTTCTATGGACTGGTTTAGAAGAAAGGAGTATATTACCTCTAATCTCATGGGAGAAGGTATGCCAACCCAAGACACAAGGAGGATTGGGCCTTTGGAGAATTAGAAACATCAACCTAGCACTAGTTGCAAATGTAGGGTGGAGAGTTATGAAGGAGGGACAATCAATATGGGCTAAAATATTGAAGGAAAAATATTTAGACAGTATGGAAGATGTTAGACTGCTTACTACACAGGATCCATGTTGGGGGTCTTCATTATGGAATCACATTGTGAAGGCGAGGGAGTTATTATGGAAGGGAGTACAATGGAAAGTAGGGGATGGTAGATCCATTAGCTTCTAGGAGGATGCATGGTTAGACATTAAACCACTAACCATGGATGAGGAGATGCATAGACTATGGGAGGATCTGGAAGCAAGATATGGCAGGTTAGTAAGTGACTATATGGTGATGGTAGGAGGTTAGTTAAGAAGGAAAGAATTGTTGGAAATTTTGGCACCTTGCCACATTGGGAATTTTGTTGGAGTATTTTGATGGAATATTTTGATGACATTTTTATTGTATATGGCGGCTTTTATTTCAAAAATAATTTCATGTCCCTTGTTCACATATGCATTCTTTTTGCATGGATGTTATAAGTGTTTTTGTAAACTTCATTCAGGATTCAAGTTCGCCTTGTTATGAATGTATCAAAAATGAAGGCATCTTTAGGCCTGTAAAACAAACAATGAATAATTTAGTTGAAAATTTAAAAGGTTATAAGTGTTTTGGAGATGTCAGCACGTTCATACCAAACATGGGGAGAATGCCCCATTCGCCTCATGATCGGGCGAATGAAATAGCAAAAACTTCAAAAAACTCAAAGAACGCAATAGGAAGAGGCATGAAAAACATTTTTATGTTCACCCCTGTTGAAGGGTGAACATACCGTTTGCCCCTCCTATGGGAAAACATGTTCCACCACCCAATTGCAATTGTGTTCACCCGAAAGCAAAATGATATTATGTTCACCCCAATTGAGGGTCGAACGTCTTGTTCGCCCCTTCTTTAGGTGAACATACCTCGAGAGGAAATTACTGTTGTGATCTTCCTAGTTGAGGGGTGAACATCATGTTCTTCCATCCCACGGGTGAACGTAATTTTGGATAAGGATCGCGCACGTGGGCCAAATAAGAAACGGTCGAAAAAAGCAGTTGTGCGTAAAGGCGAACACAATTTGGGGTCAAAAAGGATTATAGTCAACATTTCAAAGTGCCAGATTTGAAGCATTTAATAATGGTGGCAATGAGTAACTCATATCATGGATCCCGAGCATAGAAGAAGTTGAATGAGAAAAGTAGGAGAATTTTCATGATTTCCAAAGCATAGAGAGGTTCCCAAGGTGTTCAAAGTTTCCAAATTATCTGTGTACCGCTACCCTAGTTGCTGGTTTCCTAGAAATTATTCCCTGAAATATGGATCGCAGTTCCTGAGGAAGAGATTTTCAATGATTCCAAGGAGGAATTTTCTCATTTTTGTTTCCGATCTGCGATCATTTTGTTCTCTTGTGCATTTAATGAAAGAGGTGAAATCCTCTATAAATACTAGGTAAATTTCTATTTTAATAGAGGAGGGACATTCTGCAAGAAAAATTTCTAAGTCTTCTGCATCAATAGAAGAGACTTGGCTTCTGAAATTTGCAAGCATTCTTATGTGTGTGATTTTATTCTGTGTCTAAGCATTTCTGTTTATGCTCATGTTCTTGCTGTTAAGTTTAAAATTTTATTTATAGATTTAAACATTGCTGGTTATTGAGTTTGTTTTGGAATGCAATCTGGAGGTTGTCTCTACTAAGGTGTGAGTGGAATTCTGCTACTTTCCCTCTGTTACATGCTATCATAAAAATTGGTAGAATTCTTGCTATTAGTCCACCCCAAATCCTACATTCTGGCCTGTGGCCATATTTCCCTTTCTTTATGTAATGTCCCCATCCTAGTCAGCTAACAGAGCGTAATATGGACTTGCCTATTCATAAGGTTTCGTAGGCAATGTCGAGTGTTTAGGAACCACTAGGTGTTATGGAGATATTGTTGGACGATCTGCATTCACAGTTGTCAGCTTTCAGGACCATTTTTGGCAGTATTTTCAAAGACTTACTATTTTTAGTAAGTCAGTTAGGGTTGGATTCTAGGGAAACAAAAAGTACGACTGGCATCTTTGGCTTAATGGGTACTCATTTCTATCTTTAGATGTGAGTTTGGATGAGCGGTCATGGAGTTTTTAATCGTCGAAGTTATAATTATTATAAAGTCATTAAATTATTATATTATTCTCCTAAGTATGACTTTATAATTTGTAAGGGGGCTTATGAGTACTCATTTTGAAGGAAATAATGTATATTTTAAAGTGG
Source organism: Wollemia nobilis (assembly GCA_028583015.1). Classification (NCBI taxonomy): domain Eukaryota; kingdom Viridiplantae; phylum Streptophyta; class Pinopsida; order Araucariales; family Araucariaceae; genus Wollemia; species Wollemia nobilis. The sequence goes on from JAQPPZ010002347.1 coordinate 453,219, forward strand.
TTTTATTAATGCCTAGCTTGGACACCACTTTGGGATATTATAATATGATTAGGTGATATTGTGGAGTTAAGTCATTATATGTGTTCATTAGTAAATGAATTATTGACATAAAGCAAGTAAGAAAAGAAAAAAGTTTAATCCCACATTCTACCCACATTGGGTCGACCAACTCGAGAAAAGAATAAATAGAGGTTGTGAGAGCATTTGAAGACATCTTTTGTTTATTACTTTTAATGTTTGGAGAAAGGAGCTTGCTTGCAACAGAGTTTGCAGGAAGATATCCGGCTTGTTTGTGACGAAAAACCACGAGGCAAGGGCAGATTTGGCTTGTTTGGAGACGAAACCCTCCGGAGGGAACATCACTTTTGGGATTGCAAGATATCCTTGGAGTTATTGTGGCATTTCCGTGATGGGGAATGATTTGAGCTTCAAAGTGGCAGGTTGTTAATGATTTTTGGGGTGCACTTGGTGCCATTTTTAGAGTTACTTCAGATTGCAAATGTTTCCAGTGAGGCCAAACCGTTAGAGGCTATTTTGAATTAGATTTCTTGGGTTTTGAAGAAGCTTTTATTGCTGATTATTCATAGTTTTTGATCAGCTTATCAGTCGTACACTTCAGCATTTTGGAAGGGATCTATGTCATTTGTGAAGGGTTTTAACAGGTCATACTAGTTGCAATGAAGTGCGTGCACTTATTGAGGCCAAACGCCTCCCATTTGGAGTATTCATTGTGTTGTATGAGGTCTTCTCTTTGTTGGACAACCAAACAACAATTAGTATGCTGGAGGAATTGTATTACAAGCATATTTAATGAATATATAAGTTTGTTGTTGCTGGTGTTAACTTCCAGAATTATATCAAACCTTTAAATCTTCGGGTACACTTATCCTTGTACAATTTCATTCATTGGGTTTGCTGGATATCATTAGAAGAAGTTTGTGCTTAAATTTCATAATCATTGGAGGAGTAGTATTTAGGATATAAGCATTTCTATTTTGTTGCTATTTTTATTTCTAGAATTTGTATTATTGTAAAAAGTATAAAAAATTCATATTTGCATAAATCACATGATATCAAAGCAATAAACAAAAAAGACATTCAAATTTTTAGTTTGGAACTCAAGATCGGAACCTGGCTCTTTGGGTGGCAAATTTATTTGCCTTCGAAAGGGGTAGGACATTACACTTTATGTTATTTTCTAATTTCTTTCCTGCATCTCTAGTCTTCAACCAGTGTAGGATTTAGTTTGGGAACCAGCCCTCTCTGGAGATTGGCACGGAGGACATTTATTTCCTCTGGCCTTTCAATGTTGGCCGTATCTAGGGTGCACAAACGTAGTGTTTGTTGATTAGGCAGATATTTGACCAATAATTTTTGGCACGCCCGATGGGACCTCAAAGTTTCCACTTCCAACAGTATTAAGGTTTGATGTTCACCTTCGTGCTATGACATTAGAACATCTGGCGACTCGATTACACCCAAAAATCTCCGAACGTGAGAGCAGCGAAAGTTGTGTCTCATGAATACAAGATCGAAGGCCAAAAATCCAGATCATCAAATCGAGTTCTACGAACTTGATATTCAAAGGTTGGGGGAACATCCTCAATTAGCTACTTTTCGGCGTACATCCTCACTACCCCACATATCACATATACCATCTGTCACATCCTCACGGTTAGTCGGTGTATTTTTTGCTCCTGTAAGCCTAGTAAGTACCACCACAAGTTTCCCTCCACCTCCACCTCATACGACCACGAGCTTTCCCCATACTACACCCCATATACCAGTCCATATGGCTCAAAATCCTCCACCAAGGTAGTTCCCAGCCTGGAATAGCTCGGGGGCTTTGAACCTGCAAGCACAAAATCCGGTCCCGCAAGCTGCTTTGAAAGCTTTGTCGACCTATGATGGTACCGGTAAAACTGCATATGAGCATATCCAAGATGTGGCTTCTTTGGCGACCATCCATGACATAACAGATGAGGATGTAATGATAAAGTTGTTGGTATTGTCACTGAGAGGGAAATTGTTGTATTGGTACCGATCGCTGCAACCTGGCACTATTACATCATGGGACCAGTTAGCGGAGTTGCTAATTAAAAATTTTCATGAACAAGTTGATCCATACTCTTTGATGCACCAGTTCACAATGATTCAAAGACATCCGCAAGAGGAGATAGTTGACTTTAATGTCAGGTTCACACGAAGCTGGCAAAGAGTCCCTGATGGGTTACGGCCCACACATGAGCAAGTTGCGTTCTACTATCTTAGGGCGTTTAGCACTGAAATTGGTATGGTTGTACGATAGGCCAATGTGACTACATTTCCAGACTTGTATACGCAAGCTCAAAAAGTTGAATCTGATTTGATTGTTGTAGGTAGGCTTCCCCCGAAGATGACTATGCCCATTGTCCCTGACCTTCCATAGTATCTGTATTCAAGCGCATTTTTACAACCCATGCCTTCCATGTACCCGGTTCCCTCATGGAGTTCTAGCCCACCTCATGTTGCTCCGATCCCTGTCCCGCAACGTCCGGCCTTAGGCCTTTCTTAGTTGCCGACTCAATCAGTTCCCTAGTTTCTGGCACTTGTCCCTTTCCCAGCATTGCCAGCGCCTCCGACCCCATTGTCGCTACCTACACCGCAAGCGCCTTTACCCTTGCCAACATCGACCACATCTTCTAATCCAGATCCTCTCATGACATTGTTGCAAGAAGTAAAGTCTAACAATGCAGCCTTAAGGACAATATCCAATGAGCTTACCATAGTAAGGAAGAAGCAAGCAGAGGCCGAGTTCCGGTCTAGGAGATTTCAGACCCCACCAATTACAAGAGAACAAGCTTCTACCAATAGAGGCCCTGAGAAGAGCCCAACAGTGTTGGCAAATGAGGAGACTAGCATAGCATAAAAGGCGTATTGGTGTTCGACATGTAATGATCCTCATGGAGAAGAAACCTGCATGGTGCATATGAATTATGTGCAAACGCTAGTGGAGAGTTCGACATGTGGACAAGTTAATATGATTAGAGAAGCCGAACACAATTTTATGATGCCATCTTTGGAGCAAGTTTCGGTCCTCACGAGGTCCAGAAAGAAGCCAGTAACTGTGGATCCAGTTGAGCTCGAACCTTTGAGGGTGCCTGCAGAACCAAAAGTACAAGATGAAAAGTGGCCACCTCCAGTGAAAGCGCCTGGTGTGAGGACTAAGGAGCAGGATTCTGTCAAGTTAAGAGACTTATTGCCTAAGCAAGCTCAAGAGAGAGTGCAAACTAAGGCATCAGCTTCGCAACCTGTAGCGGCTGCTCAAACATAGAGTGAAACAAAAGAGCAGGCCAGGGAGCGACTTAAGTACCCATCCTTGATGAAAAGACAAAGAGTAGAAGCTACTCAATAGTACCGGGACAAATATGAATGAGCTCCAGAAGAGAAGGTTTCGGCTGTCTCAAGTTATAACATTGTAGAGGAAATGAAGAGGATTCCAGCTAAAGTTAGCTTGTATGATGCGCTACAGTTGCCAGGACAAATTGATTTGTTGCAAGAGTCCTTGAAGACTGCTAAAGATCAGAAGAAAGTTTCTTCTCAAACAGTCCTAGCGCAAGCGCTGCCCACTTCTACGATAGGAAAAAATAGGCCTCCCCCATTTTATTTGTCACTGAGAATGGAAGGGTGGATTGTACACAACTGTATGATCAACTCTGGAGCTGCAACTACTATCATGCCAAAGGTAGTATGTGAAGTGATGGGGATGGAATATACAAGAAGTAGCCCAGGAGTGTTACAGCTGGATGGGACTCCGATCAAGATAGTGGGAGTGATCAAAGACATCCCTATTGTCCTCCACACTATACCGTAAATCACAGTCATCCAAGAAGTGGTAGTAGTTGACTTGGAGCCATATTTTAGCATGTGCCTCTCAAGGGAGTTCACGGCTAAGCTGGGAGGATACCTTTCCTTAGACTATTCGCATTTGGAGATACCATTCAAAGGAAAAAGGATTCGTATCCATAATGAAAAGCCTTCGCCTTTTCACATTGAGAAGCTGGAAGAAGAAGAACAATCTCTAGGTGTAGTAAACATGATGACTGAAGAGCTAGAAGAGGTTGACTTGGTGGGAGAAGCATTGGGTGAGCTTCGCTTGGAAGATGAGTTTTTACTCACTGATTTTAATGCAATGATCGGGATAGATATTGGTTGTTATTCAATAACCAAGCCTGAGCAAACTGAAGAAGTAGTCCATGATTCTCAAGATTTCGACATGGATCAGCTATGGAAGTTGTATTTTGATGGTGCCAGATGTAAGAATGGTGTAGGAGCTGGTGTCATGTTGATCTCTCCAAAAGGGTTACAAAAAACTTATTCTTATAGGTTGACTTGGAGTTGTACGAATAATGCAGCTGAATATGAAGCATTGTGCCTTGGGTTGAAAAAGGCTGAAAAGTTAGGCATTAAGCAGCTACAAATTTTTGGTGACTCTGAGCTTATTGTCAACCAGACCACTAATAGGTGTGTGTCGAAGCAGCATTACTTGAAAGCCTATCGCAACAGAGTCTGGGATTTGTTTGAAGCTTTCACAACTTTGAACATTCAGGCGATCTCTCGGGAGCAGAATAAACATGCGGATATTTTAGCCTCTCTTGGTGCAAATTATTCTCCTACGGAGCAAGTGGTCCGGAAGCCCAAGACTATAAGGGTGATCTATAGACCTTCAGTCCCAGATAAGAATATTTACTGGCAAGTATTCGACAATGATGAACAAATAGTCAATTTCCTGCTCAGAGAAGCTGCTAGCATAGATGACAGAGTGCTTGCCGAGGAAGAGAAAGAAGGGATGATTCAATTAAAGAATAACCATATCCCCAGAGGTTTGATTTCACTGGAGAGTTTATTTGATCAGAACGATAGAGCTGACAAGCACAGAATTAAGGTTGACGCTAAGGAGTACAAGGAATTGCAGTTGGAACCTCAAAAGGTTATCAAAATCGAGACCGATTGCATATCGGATGAACTTGAAGGAATTAAAAACTTGTGCTATGAATACCCTAACATTGTGGCATGGAGCTACCAGGATTTAAAGGGATATGACAAGAATGTGATCCAACATACCATAGAGCTACAGGAGGGGGTAAAGCCTTTTTGGTAAAAGCAACGCCCTGTCAATCCTAAAATCGAAGTGCTCATGAAGGCGGAATTGCTTAAGATGTTGGAAGTAAAGATAATATATCCGATCAAGCACTCGACATGGGTGGCAAACCTGGTCCCAGTGAGAAAGAAAAATGGAGATATTCGATTGTGTGTTGATTTTCGCAACCTGAATCAGGCATCGCTTAAAGATCATTATCCCCTACCCTAGATTGATCAAATTCTTCATGTGGTTGCTGGCGCACAAATATTCTCACTATTAGATGGTTTCTCCGGATATAATCAAATCTGGGTGAAGGATGAGGACCAATATAAAACAACATTCACCACCAAGTGGGGCACCTTTGCCTACCAGTGGATGCCCTTTGGGCTCTCAAATGCCGGTGCTACCTTCCAGAGAGCCATGGACGTCGCCTTCGATGAGTTACTAAATAGAATTATTGTGATATATCTTGATGATATGACTATGTTTTCACACCATAGAGAAGACCATGTTGCTCATTTAAGATAGGTGTTCGAGAAGTGTCATGAGTTCGAGATTTCCATTAATCCAAAGAAGTCAATATTTGTTATTAAAGAAGGGAAATTGTTGGGTCATGTAATCTCATAGGAAGGATTAGTGATTGATCCTACAAGGGCTGAAGCGCTCATGAAATTGTCGCTACCTGCTAATAAGAAAGACCTACAATATTTCTTCGATCAAATAAATTTCATTCACAAATTTATTGTCGATTTCACTCAGGTTGTGAAGCCCATGACTGAGCTTTTGAAAAAGAATATTGAATTTAAGTGGACGAAAGTCAGGAGAAGAGCTTTTCAGGAAATCAAAGAAAGAATCACGCAAGCTCCAGTTTTAATTAATCCTGACTATTCGAAAGACTTCATTCTCTATGCAGTGGGGGAGCAAGAAAGCTATGTTGCAGTGTTGACACAGAAATAGGAATATGGAGAAGAGAAGCCAATTGCCTTCCTGAGCCAAGTTATTGCGCCGCATCAGGAGAAGTACAATTTTATCGAGAAGCAAGTGTATGCGGTGATGAAATCATTGAAGAAGTTTCGACACTTTGTTTCTCAGAGCAAGACTGTAGTTTATGTTATTCATCCTGATGTTCAAAATTTTATACTCCAAGGAGAACTAGGTGATAAAAGGGCAGGTTGGGTCTCAAAAATTCAAGAATACGATGTGGAGATCCGACCAACAAAGTTGGTTCATGGGTGAGCTTTATGTCAGGAGCTAGCTAAGAGTGTTACCTCTGAGACATTTGATGCAGTATATGAAGAGGACATTGGTGAAAGAATTTGTGCAAATCATACTATGAGCGACCATGATTGGATAGAAGAATTGATCGACTACTTTACTTCTGGGAGATGTCCATCTCACCTTGATGCTTCACAACGTCGAAGGTTCAGACTGCAAGTGCTCAAGTATGTATTGTTGCCCAATGGATTGTATCATAAAAACATCGACGAAATTCTTCTCAGGTGTGTGAAAGTGTCCGAAAGGGAGAAGATATTGGAGGAATTTCATTCTAGACTATCTGGAGGTCACTACGCAGGCAGGCCCATGGCTTTGAAGATTATCCGAGTAGGTTACTTTTGGCCCACTCTGTTCGTTGATGCTCATAAAGTGAGCCAACATTGTGATAGTTGTCAGTGATACATTGGCAGAACTAGGAAAGGGGCTTTGCCCCTACATCCAATCCAAGTGGAAGCACCTTTTCAATAGTGGGGTCTTGACTTCATTGGGGTTATTGATCCACATTCTTTCATGGAGCATAAGTACATCTTGATGGTGACTGATTATTTCACTAGATGGGTAGAGGCTATTCCCACTAAGAAGGTCGATCAAGCTACTGTTATATCCTTTCTTGAAGGGATCATTACTCATTTTGGCATCCCAGATTCGATTGTAACTGATAATGGCACTCCATTCATTGGGGCTAAAATTATAGAGTTCGCTAGAAAATATGGCATTTATCTAAAGACATCATCCAACTATTATCCACAAGGGAATGGGTTGGCCGAGTCTACCAACAAAAATTTGCTATGAATCTTAAAAAGGATGATGGGCAGTAATAAGAGAAGTTGGCATTTGTTGTTGAATCAAGCGCTTTGGGCGGACCGTATCTCAGTGAAGAAATCTATCAAAACATCCCCTTATGCCTTGGTTTATGGAAAAGAGGCTATCCTTCCCACTCATATTGAGCTGCCAGTTCTCCAAACATTGCAGTTGTTCCAAGATGAAGATGAAGAATATGATCCTATGAGTGCAAGGTTGGCACAATTGATGCAGTTAGAAGAGGATAGGGAGCGGTCTTATCAAGTATTTTTTGAGCACACTAGAGAAATGAGGAAGTGGTTTGGAAAGAAAACAATCGAGCACAGTTTCCAGGTGGGAGATTTGGTTTTGAAATGGAATGAGAAGAAGGCCAAGCCGAGGAATCACCACAAATTCGATGCTATATGGGAGGGCCCTTTTCAAATTTCTATGGTGAATTCAGCAAATGCTTATCACCTTCACGATCTGGAAGGATATGATCTCCCCATTCCTATGAATGGTCTTCATTTGAAGGCCTATATTCAATAATGATATTCCAAGTGAGTTGTCACTTTGTACATATGTAAATAGTTTTCCAGTTTGTTGATGTTTTTAATTGTTGATGCTATTTTATATAGTTATAAAAAAAAAGAGTATGAAGTGCGTTCGCCCCAAGAAGAGGTGAAAGGGATTTTCGCCCTAAGAATGAGGTGACTGAGTTATATGAGGAGCCAGATCTGTTAGTAGCATGGGAAGTAAAAGAGCAATGCAGATGCAAAAGCAATACGTTTGGAAATGCGTTCGCCTTTTGATCAAAGGTAACTTAATTTACAAGTCACAGATCAGGTTTAGCGAAGGCGAACATAGAACTGGCATCGCGTTCGCCCGAATGGTGGGTGAACGTGTTGTTCACCTCTATTTTGGGTGAACGCGTCAAGAAGGGCGATGAAATTTTTTTTTCTTTTGCATAAGTTTAAAAATTAAAAGCGCATGCTTTTTATGTTCGAAGCTTTTATATTTATGAGCGCTTTTAAAGGAAAGAAAAATCATAAAGCCCAGATAGAAGAAAAACAAAAAGAGAAAAGAAAAGCTTTAAGTTTTTTTAGAAAATCTGATTTTCTAAATATGGGCGAAAAAGCTAAAGCAGACAATGTTTTCTTTAAAAAGGCTATTCGCCATAGAATTTTCAAATAGGTCGAAGGTGCCCAAAGCAAGTAAAAGCATGATGGATTGATCTGAGTTTCGAAGTCGCTAGGAAATGGGATGAAATTGCTCAGTGCCCAAATCAATTTCACCAAAAGGAGGGAGTGGTTGCTTCGGTTTCGGAAGAACGTTTTAAAGACAAGTCGCCCTTTTGGTTACATGGAGATAATCGGATAGCCAGAGTACAAATAAAAAAAAGGAGGCATTAAATTTAAAACGTCTGTTGTGTCGAAGGTTTATTTTTCTGAGCAGCTAATACTTATTATTGGTTGTTAAGCGGCTAATTTAGCTTCCCCAACAAGCTTCAAGCGCTAGGGCATGATTTACAAGGCAGTTAAACGATGAAGAGGGCACATTTTTCTAGGAGGATATGGCGGTGAATCAAAGGAGAAACTATTGAGGCATAGGGAATGGTTCTAGACTAGCAAATCGATACTCTTACTCTCCCAAAGGTGCAAACATTTAATGCAACATTTATTACGATGGATGTTTGGTGGCCCTATAAAAATGATGAGGTAAAAGCCCATAGTTTATGTTCATTTTTAAATTTTTACTATTGTATTTTGCATCATAGCTGCAGAAGATTTTAGAAAGTGCTCAGAGAATTTTCCAGAGAGGAGAAAAATGGGAAAATAGAGTAAGGAGCCCAAAGAAGTCATAGAAGCTATAGAGCCCAAGCAGTCAAAGAAAAAGGAAGGAGGCTCTAGAGCAAAAAGGGCTCGAAAAAATGATTATGTGGACTTGGACCCATATGAGGACACTATGGCAGAAATTGGAGACTGCCTTATCACTCACAAAGGAATAGAAAGATTAAGGCAAGATGTAGAAGCGGTGGTGAGTCAAGGAGTATCAACAAATAGTTGGCTAATAATGCCTTACAATTCATAGTTATCCTGGTATTTGTGTACGCCGGTTCATCCATGCCCTGAGTTGGTGTAGCTCATTGCCCAATTTTATGATCCATTCACTAGGGCTATTAGAAATGCAAGAAGAGAAATATTGTTTACCATCACTCCAGATGAAGTTTGGGAGGCTTTCGCTTGTGGATTGAAGCCCCCTTCTTATGCAGTTAACAAGAAGTTGCATACGGATGAACAAGAGGATAGATATGTCTCTACGGTGACTATGCACCAGTTCATGGAGACTCAACTGGTTAAAGAGTCACAGATGGGGCAACTTCCTAATTTGCCTAAGCCATTGTCAAATTTTAAGAGCCTAGACATATATTCAATGTTGGCATGGGTCGTCAGGTTGCCTTCGGATGAGACAGTGCATAAATGGCAGGCGGCCTTGGTGCAGTGTATTTGTAAAGTTGAATTTTATTCTCCCATGGCTATGAGGCAAGGCAACAATCCCATTTTCTTTGATTGGGCAGACTTCATCTCTCGAAGGTTGAATTCTCAATTGGAGAAGATGCAAACTGGACAGTCGAAGTCGTTTAAGCACACTTCCTTTTTGGTATGGTTTTTCTTTTTCCAGTTACAACAATGCTTCTCTTTCATTGCAGTATCATAGGTGGGTGAGAAAAATGAACCCCTGCCAGTTTATATGTGGACTCCCATGTTGTCAAGAAGGGAGTCATTTTATAGCTTCAATAGTTGGTTTTTGGGACCAATGATTGAATTGCTTTGCGGTACCTGTGAGAGAGTGTCATGGAATTTAAGGGATGTAGTTGTAGCACAGGAGAAGGGTGACATTTTTTTGCTTACCCAGGGCGTGGTCGTGAGAATCTTTGGTTTTATGGGTAAGCCATTTTTGTTGCCGTATTTTGCCATAGAACATGTATTTGCCATGGAGGTCGTGCGCCAGATAGATTATGTAAATGATATATATGGAGTTGGGCATGGGAAAAAGACCACATGTAATATGCCATTCAAATTTGGTAGTTTAGAGGTGAGCCAAGTAGGTCAGAATCGGCTCCTGACGGTGGCACTACAAGATTTGGGCTTGATAGAACTACCGCAGTGTTGGAGATATGATCCTCTGGGTAAATTCATAGCTATTGTGAAGGCTAAGTCATTCCATTGCTACCCATGACCAGATATCCAAAAGAACAGAAATAATTTTGATGGGCTGGACATGAACTGGCATATTGAGAAGATGACAACGCTCCCACCATGGCATGATTATTATGAGCAGGAGGCAGAGTATAATCTGGCTAAATATAAGATGCAAATCCCTCCATCGGGTTTATTCAGTTCTATCCAAGAAAGTGAGCCCACCTAGACTGAAGAGAAAATAATGAATTGGTGGATAATGAGAATTCATCATGGGAAACCAACTACTCCTTACGAGTTGAAATTGGATGAGTAGTTTTTAGATACTTATGACAAGTTTGTAGACTCATATCAGCCCATCACCTTCACCAATATTTTATCGCAAACCTTCCAGCACTTAGATAGTGGTGAGGGCGAAACTGAACAAGAATGCCCAATGATCGAAGATGAGACTCTAGAAGAAGAGGAACAACAATATGTGTTTAAAAGGAGATCTCAATGAACAAAGCAACAGGTAAAGGAAATGCCTACACTCGAAAAGCAACAACTATCGAAAGTGCCCCCATTTCCAAAGGTGACGAAAAGGCCAAGGACTAGTGCAGTTATGACTTCTACCATTGAGGCCCCTACAGTTTTAGTTGTCGTAGTTTCTATAGTGATGGTTGGAGCGGTTCACACAGTTTTTGACATGTCAACGGTAGTTATAACTCCTTCACCCATGGTAGAGCTCCCAACCAAAGTTATGCAGATATTTCCAATGGTGCAAGAACAGGAGGAAGATTATCAGTCAGAGAGCTCCCACATGGAAGTTATGGATGGCGAAGAAAACCCAAATATTGAGGAGAGGGTGATCACACAGTAGGAAGAGATAATTTCACAATCACCCGCATCCCCGCATCACACGGTGCTCATGCCCGAAGGTACATCCTTTCTTCCCTCTTCTTCTCCTTTGGAGCAAATAGTGATTTCTATTTCACTTTCATCTATTCCACTTCCATCATCATCGATCTCCATTTCTCCACCTTTCGGTATGCCATCTACATCCTTTTCCCTTCCATATTCTTTCGCTCCCGAAATCACTATTGCTCCTTCCTCTATTCCCATTCCTTCATCTTCCATTTCTTTTAGTTCATATGCATCAGGGCCGAATCCCTTTTCATGCCCTTCTCCTTCCATTGCTACCTCCACTACCATCGAAGTTGTAAGTATGCAAGCTCCTCCCAGAGTAAGCGTAACTACAGCCGAACCCACCTCCTCCGTTAAGTCCACCATTTCCATACCACCCACTATTTCCATCCCACCCCTTTTGACTATATCATCCACCTCTACTGAGCCCAGTCGCTCAGATGTTTTGGTCCCGTTCACCCCATTTTTGGAGTTGCAAATAGTTCCTAATGTACAGGTGGCCCGCAAGCAACCTAACGTAGAAAAGATCAATCGAGCACACATGAGTTCTTCATAGTGGTTGAAGAGCATGAGGCGAAAAGAGGCCTTGGCTCTAGCTCGACCAATTAAGAAAGTCACTTTTGATCCTATTGCCATGGAAGCTCACCATACTAAGCTCACACCCTTGGTTTAGAAGCCGCAAGGAGAAATGTTGCCAAGTGACTATGTCAGTGAGACTATCATAGAGGACCTCACCAGGATAAATCCAATAGAAAATATGGGCAACATACAGGTGGATATGAGCTCAGTATATTTGCACGATGAGCATTATAAAGAGAAATATTTTGAAAATGAAAACAAGATTATTGAGCTCAAGACTGCCTTGGCAAAAAGCAGAGCGTAGGAGGAGAAGACGACCACCAAAAATGAATATTTGTGCCAACAGGTCAAAGTGCACTTAAAGGAGCATGATGCTGCTAGGATTGAAATGCACAAGCTCCAGCAGTAGCTTGAGGAGATGAAGAAGTAGTTAGCTGAGAAAGTAGCACAAGTTGCTAGTTTTTCACCAGACAGCATCAAAGGGACACGTCTTCGCTCTGCACAAAACTATGAGAAATTGGTAGTGCAAGCAGTAAAAGTGTTGCACTATTTATGGGAGGTGCAGATGCAGATACATCTAGGGCAGTAATTAATTGATACCATGGAGGAGATGCTATCACCCTATATGGAGATGGTCATAAAGATACAGGCTCTAGCTAATACCAATTTGTACATTCGCCCTCTCAATGAGATGGACCATGCCTGGTCCAAGGCAAAAATAACACTGCGTAGTTACTTCCAGTGAATGGACCTGGTAAGGGAAGGGTGAGCCATCCTCAACACCATCGAACGTGAGCACACTATTTCCATGTCTCATTTTGAGACCATTGATGAGTTGGGATTTTTGACTTTCGTAGATGAGTGGGGTGAACCATTGTCGATCGAACAGCTGGAAGCACTCTGGAAAATTTTGTTGAAGATACCTCCAAAATTGATGCCTGGGATGAGCCCCTCACGGAAGCACAGGTATTGCCCCTAATGCAAAAATATACATGCTTAGAGCTATCCTTGTATGAGTTGGCTCAACGAGCGAAGCGCCTTAGTTTAACAGATGTTCAGAATCTTCGCTTTGTTTATGAGTCCCTCAGTGTCCCTTGCCTATTCACTACTCATGCTTGGGATGAGGTGGTCCATGCCTATGAAGTCATTTCTAAAACTATTCAAGAGTAGGAGGAGTAGGCAGTGGTTGATCACACAATGGCTGTGAAGGCAGCAAGGAGGCAGAACGAGCAAAAATCCTTAGAGTAGCGGCTGAAGCAGAAGAGGAGTGCACCGAGGAAGAAGAGCGTCGAAAGGCATCTACAACATCAGCAAAGGCACCAGCCAAGGCAACTGGGAAGAAGGACTCCGTAGCCCAATGAATAAAGGCCTAGGATCGCTTGCATCCATGCGAGTTGGATACCCCATGAGTCGCTAGAAATGTTGGTAATTTTGGCACCTTGCCACATTGGGAATTTTGTTGGAGTATTTTGATGCAATATTTTGATGAAGTTTTTTATTGTATATGGTGGCTTTTATTTCAGAAATAATTTCATATGTCCCTTACTTGTTCACATATGCATTCTTTTTGCATCGATGTTATAAGTGTTTTTGTAAACTTCATTCAGGATTCAAGTTCGCCTTGTTATGAATGTATAAAAAATGAAGGCATATTTAGGCCTGTAAAACAAACAATGAATGATTTAGTTGAAAATTTAAAAATTTATAAGTGTTTTGGAGATGTCAGCGCGTTCTCCCCAAACATGGGGCGAACGCCCCATTCGCCCCATGATCGGGCGAACGAAATAGTAAAAAGTTCAAAAAACTCAAAGAAGGAAGCAAGAAGAGGCACGACAAACATTTTCGTGTTCGCCCCAGTTGAGGGGCGAACGTCCCGTTCGCCCCTCCTTTGGGCGAACGTGTTCCAACACCCAAATGCGATTGTGTTCACCCGAAAGCAAAATGATATTATGTTCGCCCCAGTTGAGGGGTGAACCCGTTCGCCCCTCCTTTAGGTGAACGTACCTCGAGAGGAAATTACTATCGCGTTCACCCTGGTTGAGGGGTGAACATCCCATTCACCCCTCCCATGGGTGAACGCACTTTTAAAGAAGGATCATGCACATGGGCCAAATAAGAGATGATCGGGTGAAGCAGTTTTTGTCTAAAGGTGAACGTAGTTTTGGGGTGAAAAGGATTATAGTCAACATTTCAAAGTGCCAGATTTATGAAGCATTAAATAATGGTGGCGATGAGTAACTCATATCATGGATCCCGAGCATAGAAGAAGTTGAATGAGAAGAGCAGGAGAATTTTCATGATTTCCAAGGCATAGAGAGGTTCCCAAGGTATTCAATGATTTCCAAATTATCTGTGCATCGACGCCCAAGTTGTTGATTTCCTGGAAATTATTCCCTGAAATATGGATCGCAGTTCCTGAGGAAGAGATTTTCAATGATTCCAAGGAGGAATTTCCTCATTTTTGTTTCCGATCTGTGATCATTTTGTTCTCTTGTGCATTTAATGAAAGAGGTAAAATCCTCTATAAATACTAAGCAAATTTCTATTGTAAAAGAGGTTGGACATTCTGCAAGAAAACTTTCTAAGTCTTCTGCATCAATAGAAGAGACTTGGCTTCTGAAATTTGCAAGCATCCTTATGTGTGTGATTTCCTTCTATTTCTAGCATTTTTGTTTATGCTCATGTTCTTACTGTTAAGTTTAAAATTCTATTCCTGGATTTAAAACATTGTTGGTAAGTGAGTTAGTTTTGGAATGCAATCTGGAGGTTGTTTCTGCTAAGGTGTGAGTGAAATTCTGTTGCTTTCCCTCTGTTACATGCTGTCATAAAACTTGGTAGAATTCTTGCTGCTAGTCTACCCCAAATCCTATGCTTTCGGCCTGTGGCCATATTTCCCATTTCTTTATGTATTTTCTAATTTCTTTCCTGCATCTCTAGTCTTCAACCAGTGTAGGATTTAGTTTGGGAACCAACCCTCTCTGGATATTGGCATGGAGGACATTTCTTTCCTTCGGCCTTTCAATGTTGGTCGTATCTAGGGCGCACAAACGCAGTGTTTGTTGATTAGGTAGATATTTGACCAAAAAGAACTAAGCATGAACTAGGAGAATAGTGAAGCATTATGTAAGCCTTCCATTAGTCATAGGCTCAATGGGATTTAGAATCTAATTTCTTTCCACTATGCTTAGGGAATATAGTTGGAAAGGAATAGGAGAATATTTAAGAAGATCAAAAAACGGGTAGAAAGTGTAGATTATTGTATAAGCAATTGCAAAAAATGTGAAGATAATAAAGTTTTTGATAAAACATGAAACTTGAGATGAGGCTAGATTGAGTAAACCCTAGAACTTAGACCCAGTTAGTAGCTTGGATGGTATTCATAACCAATCAGGGTCTAAGACTAAGTGGTCACTACCTCATGAAGGATGGATGAAGATAAAATTTTATGGGGCCTCAAATAGGAACTCGAGGAAGGCAAAGGCAGGTGCTATTGTTTGAGATGAACAAGGAAGAATAAAGGGTGCAACATGTGTATATTTGGGAATCACTACAAGCCACCAAGTAGAAGCTTGATCTCTATTTATAGGGATAGAACTAGTAAGAAACTTGGGGGTTAGATAGTAGTGGAAGGAGATTCTATGAATATCATTAATTGTTATCAACAAGAAGTAATGATAAATTAGCAAATAAATAATATATTTTAAGAGATGAGAAATTCTCTCCAAGTCTTTTTTGAGGTGGAAGTAGTCCATATATATAGGGAAAGCAATATGGTAGAATACATGTTAGCCAACAGGGGAGCACTACGAGAGGAGGATAAAAGATAGATATCTTTGAGGGAGATCCACTTGTATATTTTTAAATTAGCTAAAAAAAAGCAGCTTTTAGACAATACATAGTCCTTGCATAAGGATGGGGAGCAAAGGGACATTGCACTAGGATCTATGGTAAATGGAAACCTAGTTGATATTTTGAGAACTTATAATTTGTAGGTGGTAAATATTGTTAGAACTTTAAATTATTGTAGTATAATTGCCATAGATTTGAAAGGGCTACAAGAGATGTATGAGTAGATTAGAAGTTATATGAGCAAGAATTCTTTATGCAAGAATTGACAATGAAAATTCAAAGAAAAAAAACATAGGAAGAGAATGAGAGAAGCTTTTCTTCATGAAAATTCATGCACTCAATATTATTGATATCCAATATTTATAAAGGAGTACAATGATGCTTATTTTAGAAGGCATGCTTTTAAAATAAGACATGCTCTTTATTTTAGAAGATACTAATTTAGAATAACTAATTTAATATTCTATTCCTAGAATAACTAATTTAATATTCTATTATAATAACTAATTAAATATTATCTCTCATGAAGATAATATTAAATATTATCTTGCATGAAGATAGATACATAGTCTTATCAATTCCTCCTTGTTTAGTGGAAAGTGTCCCCACTTTCACTAGAATATGGGAAAAAGGATGCAACAAATATAGCACAAAGACCCTCCATGCTTGTGCCCCCACTTTCTCTAGAATTAGGGGAAAAAGCTATGAAAATTATGGCATAGAGACCCCATGTGCTTGGGTTTTTTGTGTACCCATATAACCAACCAAGTATGTAGTGGTACTCAGATGTTGTTGTTGCTATAAATAAGAACAAAATTATGGCAGTTCATGGTGTTGTGGTGGTGGTTGCTCTTGTGTTGGTGGCTATGCTTGTAGTAAAAACTATTGTTGTGACTGTGACAGTTGTTGCGATTGTTGTTGAAGAGCAGGT
This sequence comes from Wollemia nobilis, assembly GCA_028583015.1. Lineage (NCBI taxonomy): Eukaryota > Viridiplantae > Streptophyta > Pinopsida > Araucariales > Araucariaceae > Wollemia > Wollemia nobilis. The sequence continues at coordinate 469,861 of JAQPPZ010002347.1, forward strand.
AGGAACAAATCCTATTATTGTTGAAGAGAAAGTAGGGATAAATATGGTTGTTTTTGCAAACAAAAAGGAACCTGCTACATGTTAGGGGTTATATGTGGTTTCATATGAGGCTATAAATTACTAACTGAGAATATAAAGACAATGATAGTTGAGATGCACATGAGGAACCAAAAGAAGAATATTTTTGAACCTTTTCATGTGTTTTTTGAAGATGATTATCAAACTATTGCAAGGAACTTTGAGATGGTTGCATCTGAGAGTACGACTGTTGAACTGGCTGATGGTATTGTATAAGAAGGAATGATTATTGTTGACCTCCCTGTTTAAGAACTACACCTATAACATACTTAGTTTGGCTTATACATAAGTATCCACATCTAAGTAACGCTCAACAAAATTCTTGATAGTAGAGGGTATCAATTACCCTATATTATCCTCTGTAAGTGGATAAGTGATATAAAGTGCTAAATGATGGAGCATTGCTTGACATATTATCACAAGATCTTGCATGAAACAATTGTGGCTCTCTTCTAAAATTTGTTGGACCATACTCATATTCACTAATACTTCAAAAGTCTCCTCATGATGGATATCCCACTTAGGAGCCATTGCAAAAGGGATGGTTGTAAAATATTACCTGCAAAACTTGGAAAACATGGAAGAAAAATAATAAAGGTGTCAAAATCTACTCGTAATGCATCTTATTTACAATCACAATTGTGTAAGTTAAATTCATAAAAGAACACTTGCACAGTTACCTTATTTTAAAATAAAGCACTTCAATAATAAAACACTTTTAAAATAATAAAGCACTTAAAAAAACACCCATTTTTTCTAAATACGAGCTCTATTTTTTTTCTTCTTTCTTTCTAAAAATAAACTCTACTTCCTTTTTTTTTCTTTTGACGAATTTTCGTGTGCAATAAAAAACAACATTGTTAGTCCAACTTCAAACAACCATAACTTCTTCAATATTGGTCAAAATTTGGCATATGATCACCTGTTGTTATAGTAATAAAAATGATCTATATGATGGTAGAATAATATTGTGAATTTGACTAGTAGAAAGAAAGATATAGCTCTGGTAAATAGAGTGAAGTTTTATGAGAAAAAGCAAATAAATATCTAGAAAGGCTAGTATTTGAAAACCCTTGAGGAGGCTAGATCTTTGAGAACATGAGATGAGATATTTGGGTGAATATTGTGCTGCTACATTCTTTTAGAAAACCAAATTTGAGGTCACTATTTATTGAATTTTATAGAAAAAGAAAATAGATATCTAGAAAGGATAATATGTGAAAACCCTTTAGGAGGCTAGATCTTTGGCAACCTGAGATGATGGATCTGGGTGAAGATTGTGTTGCTACAATATTTTAGAAAACTATATCGGAGGTTGTGATTGCTAGGCTCTGATATTAGATGATATGAGAAAGAATTATTTATGCAAGAATTGACAATGAAAATTCAAAGGAAAGAAACACAAAAAGAGAACAGTAGAAGCTTTTCTTTATGAAAATTCATTCATTCAATATTATTGATATCCGGTATTTATAAAGGATGCTCCTTACAGAGGATAATACAAGGTGGTTGATACCCTCTTAAAAGGATGATCCTTAGAAATTTTGCATGTACTTAGTTTCTTTTAAATGCTTCTTAAAGCTTACATTAGATATTTCTTAGTTCCTATAAATTTATGATTGTTGATTTTGAAATAGGGCCTTCTTAACTACACCAATTCATAGACCTTGAAAAATATGAGATCTAAAAAGAAACAAAAATTCTTGTGTGCAAAAGGTATTGCCTTTGAAAGTTTACTCTTAAAATTATTTCTAAAAAGGAGTTTTTAACTTCATAGTGCTACATATACCCTTTTTGCTACGTTGATATTATATCAATTACAATATTAATAGATATTCCTCATTATTTTTTTTATTAAAAGGTGTATAACATGGATCACGCTAAATGGGAACTCAATACTTGATACTCTTTACTAGGTACAAACATCTATAAGAAATATGACCATTAGTTGATAAGTTTTGTATAAATTGTATGCCTTGACACATCAATTGTGTTAGTATACTACCATGTATTGGTATTACATTAAATAATAGAACAAGAAATAGAATGTTGATTATCCAATGAAAAATGCATTCCATGTAGGAATATTCCAATGCTTTGTCCCTATTTTTAAAAAATATTCATTTTCTCTCATTTATAAAAAAATGAATTATAAATCTGGTGACTAAAATATACAACCCTATGTACTACCATGTATTGGGAATGTTGGAAAATATGCCCATTTATCTCATAGGTAAAATTCTCTTGGATCAAATAATCACACACAATAATGCTCACAATATTGCACACAAAAAATACTTCTCTAAGAAGACTATTTATTTGGAAAGGGATTTGGTGGAAGGTTGAATATGGCTCTAAGATTATTTTCTAAGAAGACTTGTGGATCATGGATACTCATCGAGGGTTTATTGATGAGTTGAATCTTTCTAGAAACCTTTTGGTTGATTCCTTTGAAACAAGAGTCAAATATTTTATAAATAGATGAATTAATGAAAAGCAATGGAAAAATATTGATAAGCATTCTAGTTCGAGGGACATTTGGTAAGAAATTATGAAGATAAATCAATTGCTACAAGGATATTATTTAATCTAAAATAAGGACAAAGATACTATTATTTGGGCTCCCAATCCCTCTATTAGCTATTCAGTTAAATCAAGATATGAATTTCAAATCTCGCCCTCCCTAGGTAGCTTTGATGCAAATAACATTTGGATCAAGTTTTTAATTCCAAGTATTACCTTCTTCCTATGGTTTTTCGTATAAAATAATATTTTAACACTGGATAATTAAAATGAGAAGGATATTTTCTCTCCCCAATAGATGTTTATTATGTCTTAAAAATGAAGAATCAGTCAAGCATATGTTTATGGAGTGCCCCTTTTCTTCAAAGGTTTTCAAATTTATGATAAAGGAATTTAAAATTCAATGGATTAAGCCAAAGTATGTTATAGATTTATTATAATAATGGAAATAACATTTTTTCAATTTAGAGCTATCTCAAGCTTGGAAGCTAACCCTGCCTCACTTTTTTTGGGGTATTTGGTAGGAAAGGAATATCAAAATCTTTAAGGAAATGTACAAAAATGAAATCTCAACCTTAAATAGAATTATGGCTACAATTAAGGATAATATATCTATTATACCTCATCATGATGATGGAGGAAGGGTAGTAGAAGCTAGAATTGCTTTAAAATAGGACTTTCCTGCAAGCCAAAATTATGATATTGATCCCAAAAGATTGAATAGATGGAATACAATCTGGAAACCACCTCAACTTGGATGGATTAAAGTGAAATTTTATGGGGTAGCTAAGGGAAACCGTAGTAGGGCAAGAGGAGGGAAAATTTTCAAAACTCCAAGTAGGAATATCATAGTGGCATTTGCAAAATATTATGGCATTCAATCCAACCATATGGAAAAAAAAGGTCCTATTCATAGGCATGAGCTTAATGAAGCAATTGAATATAAAGACGGTCATTATTGAAGGTGACTCTTTAAATATTATAATTTCTTAAGGGGTAAGAATACAACTAGTTAAAATTTATTAGACATTATAGCAGATGCAAGAGAGATAAATGCAACCTTGGAGGAGGTTAATATAATGTATATCTATCAAGAGGGCAACCAAACGACATATTGGTTGGCCAATATAGATGCAGACAATCCTAAACCAATTCTATGGAGGGATGATTTCCCTAACAAGTTGAGTATAGTTGAGAGGGAGTTGCAAGCTTATGATAGACAAAATTATGATTAAATTATTAATTAGTGGTTGTAAACTTTATTCACCTCTTGTAGTCATAAAAAGTGAAGAATTTGTATTTTTCTCTATAAGGGGTCTATGTGAATTCTTGTCTTGTTCTACTGCTATTATTTGTAATTGTGGAATGCTGATGTCTTAGTTCCTTTTTATTTTTTCTAATTCCTCATTGTTTTATTTAATGTAGAGGAGGGGGATTGTAAAAAAGTGTTGGTAACCTTTCAAAAACCCCCTCTTTTCACCCTAATAATAATAAAAAATTCCTTCTCTATTACATTCAAAAGATACAAAATATATTATTACATTGCATGGAGCTTTATCTCCAATATATAATGATACTCTTGATTTTTTCTCTCCTCTAACTCCTAGGAGATGCAACATTTCACATGCCTCACATTATAATACTCTCATGATTACATAACCTCCTACTTCACATCTTGACACATCTCATACAACTCTTCACTTTCATACTCAACACCTAAAAATTATGACTCTTCACTTGCAAACCTCAAACTTGCACTCTTGACACTTTTTACATAACACAAAACACTCTTTACATCTAAATATTTACAAAAGTACCCAATGGTACTTCATTAATACTCAATGTACCAAATAAGTAATATATTTTTTGATTAGATAGAGAAGGGGTTTTGAAAGGGTCCCCAAACATTTTACAATAGGAGAAGCCCTACAAAAATTGGACTAAGACTATAAATACAAGGACAAGAACAACTATAAAGCACTAGAACTGGCCACCCATCACCAAGTGAACCAGCTACAACTTGATACAAGAAATAAAATTAAAACAATGTTGGTGAGTCCCCCAACCAACCACACTCCCACACGGTTGTGCCACAAAAAAAATATTTATAAACAATAAAATCTTACAAATAATTAAGAAGCATGCATCACTATATCCAATTGAAGAAGGCCTTCAGGAAAATTGTCTCTCCAACCATATATACCATTGAGACTTATACCCAGGTTTTCCATAAAGTCAACGTGGCAGTTTCCTTCTTTGAAGATATGCTTTATCTCCCTATCCTCTCTAGCTTGAAGAATCCGCCTAGATTCCATAATCACAATCTCAATGTTCCAATCGTGGACTGAATCACCTTTGACCAAGTTTATAATATTAAGTAAGTCTCCTTCAATGCAAACTTTTTGGTACCCCATCTTCTCCATAAGAAAATGAACTTTGAACAAATAAGTAATATCTCTAACAAGGAATGAATTAATTAATATAACAAAAATAGAATATTTACTTTCCAATGAAAATTCATTCCACGAAGGAATATTCCAATGCTTTGTCCCTCATTGAAAAAAATAGATTTCAAAAAACAAGAGAGGTTTATTAAAATTTCAAAGTCTTCCATTTAAAACCATTATGTGTAATTTAAATGTTTGCTTGTTTATTATTTGTTTAAAATGCTCTAGTTTTGTGCTTAGAGGTGGTAGAATATAAATCCAACTACATCAAACCATTTTACCTAAATCTTAGAGAGAATCACAATGCAAGTGATTTTATAGAAAATATATGTCACAGTGCACAAATGAAAGGCTTATGATGTTTGCACTTATTTGTATGCTTTTGTGTGTCAAAGACTAAGTATTAAAGGATCCAAGGACTATTTACTTTGATGCAAGGCCTAATATGGCATGAAAGGAATTATATTTTCTAATGTTCAGAAAAAACGTAATTGAGAGTAGAATTGTAATCTAGATGTGGAAATTATCTTAATAAGTTTGAAGGAGAAAATCCACTAAAAAAGTGTTCCATGTGACTTCATCTATTATTCTTTCCCTTTGTGATCAATCCCTAGTGGTTGCATGATCTATAAAGGATATAGTGCTAGATCTTCTAAACTGTGATGGAGATTCACACCTAATCTATTACCATAAAATATTTTAAGATATAGTTATTATAGAATGGAATAAACAAAATTCCTGAATTCATTAAAAAGAAATAAATTACAATGATAAAACAAGATATGGGGTGTTGTCCATAAACATTAATGATTCACTAAATACTGATAAAAGAATTATATACTTGATTGTTACCATGAATTTTAAGTAGAGGTATTTATACTCTCTAAAATATATTTAGTAGATCATTATAGTCTCATGTTTCATATTATTAGCTCATTAATTGATACAAGGATCAAATATAAAGTGATGATGGGTTTGTATTACATTCATAAAAATAATAAATATCATAAACATCAACCATATCCAAAATGAAGATTATGCATGTTCCAAAAAAGTATTCTATTGTGGTATATAGTTTTAGGCACCTACATGTTGCCCCATTAAAATGAGTGATTTACAAGTAGGATAGGCCATGATCATGTATTGAAAGATCATGAAGTCATGTGTGATATGAGGGGTTAAAAAATCAAGAATAATAGACATGCCTATAAAAGTATCACATGTGAATAGTGGATAATACTCTATTTATTACCTAGAACAAAGGTCAATCATAAATCATTAGTCCATGTTCAAATGATTCAAAAAATTCCATAGGCCATCATGGAATTACCTTAATTAAAATCATGATGTCACTTAAAAAAAAGGTTACTAAGGATCACCACAAAAGACACTCATTTACTCCATCCTAGAAGGGAGAACCAATAAGTACCTAAACCCTATGTTATGTGTTATGAATTTAGGTATATATGTAACTAAGATATTTCTATTTATATATACACTACTACATAAAACAACTATAACATTGAGCTTAAATTTTATTAACATGGTAGGTGCTGCATTGACATAATGGTGGTACAAATATTACATTGTTAGGTTGGTTTCATTCGTGTCAACCTAGCTTCAAATTATATTCTAAAATATTAAATTATTAAAAATATGAGATTAGGGTATGTTGAGTGGGGTTGGGTCAATCCTAGTCAAGCCTTACCATATAGCTTTATAGATCTAAATGTATATACAATTGAGTATATGGAATTAAAATGGGCTGCATCTATTTTACATCATGACCATGTTATCATGATATTACAACTAAAAATCATGCATATATCATCTAGAAATATTTAGATTTGGGTCTTGTTAAATTGTGAAAAGGTTTTTTTCTTATGTGTCCTAAATTCCATTTCAACCAATTTGGAAGAGGGGAATATGCCCCTTTTTACCTTCATATATAGGTTGAATCCCAACTATATTCACTAAATATAATCTAATTTATGCTAAATATAGAAAGTAAATTCTTGAAAGTAAAATTTTGGAAATTTAGTGTGCGAGATTGAAAATAAAATACATCTATAGGTATAGCAAGGATACTGTGTGATCAATCGACATATAAGAAAATTGAATAATGATTAAGCATTACCATGCATGTAAAATAGAAATAAGAAGTAATGACAATAGAACAAAAGGGCAATGCCATAATCATCATACATTCCACAATCCAAGAGGGTAGTGCCACTGATGGAAAGAAAAAAGTTCTACACAATCTCTTATTAATTCAAAATAAGAAATTACAATTTGGGTCTCACAAAGCATAACTCTTATTTATTTCAAGACCAAAAGATATTTACAATGGAGGCCATGAATCCTATTTATAGTAAGAATTCATCTTTGAGTTACCTTGTGTGAGGAATTTATAGTAAAATATTTGGGGCATATTTAACAAAATGATGCACCTCTAATGTTACGTACCTCTAATTATACCTCTAACTAGCTTAGAAGTCTTCTAAAAGAGATTTAACACCACAAAAGGACAAAAATATTACTTTCCTAATGATCTTCCTTGGATTTCATGCATACTTATACCACTTGGCTTGGTGATGAGGAAATCCCTATAGGATGGGGTAGTGAATTGCTCTAAGTTTTGGATTAATCACTCCTTAGAGAGCAAATCATATCTTTGGGACTTAGCCAAAATTTATCAATTTTACAAACCTTACTATTTTATAATGCTACTCTTGGGCTTGCAAAATTTATTTTTCCTATCTTTCATGGCTAATTCCTTAGAGGAATTAGAAGGTAGTAGCCAAGCTACTACATTTATATAACTTTTTGGGGCACTAAGCTTGATTGGTGAGAGATCCCAAAGGAGTTAAAATTGAGGCCATCTCAAAATTATAAAATTTTAAGTCACCTTTATTAAGCTCTAGGGCAATAGGTTTAAAAATTACTTCTAGCTAGTTCCTGAGGGTATGTATTGAGCATCTAATATTTAGAAATTTAATACCAAATCCTCATACTAATCCCTCAAAATATTTTCTCCTTGATTCTTTTTAGTTTCTTGATTTCCCTAATAGGTTTTCTAGTTCAATGATCTTATTTGAGGCAACATACAACACTATCTATGGGAATCTCCACTTTGTATTTATCTTCATCAATGGACTTAGCAATATCTTTGACATACAAAGTTATCCATTATTAAATAATCTCCTTAAAAATCCTCCATTAAGTAGCTACTATATCTACTTTCTCATTTTCTCAATGGTTAGTTTGAGAACATCATAGGTAGATTGTATCCTTGAAGCCTCCTTTGCTTATAGGGCTCTTCATTTGTGTGATTACCATATTCTTATACAACTTACCCATATCACCTGTCACTCAGTGAGTACTTCAATGCATCTTGCTTTGGTTGTTAGCTTATATTTAACCTAATTTATTATCATTGAATTTTGGTCAAGCAAGATCTCCTAATTATTAAGATATATGAGGTGCACCTTATCACATGCTATGTTTTATGTTCTTAGTTTCAAAGGAACTTGACCTGATTCATTGTTGAGCTTCATTTCTTCTATTGCCATCACCTGCTCTCTTAAACCATTGTTTTTTATTTCAATACCTCCAACTCCTATTACAATTATGTCACTTAAATATTTTTGTCATTTTGTTATTTATTTCAATGCTTGCATACATCTGATAGTCATGGGTTGTTGCAATTTCTTTTTATAATTGCATCACCTAGAAGGGATCGATCTATAATAGGTCTAGACTTGATATTATGTTGGTGTAGTTAGTTCAAATAATTTGTGAGCCTACTTGAACATGTTGAAAGTTATTTAAGAACCAATATATTTATTTCCCCCTTTTCAACTGGGAATGGTGGATTACAAGCATATCATATGCTAAATATATTTCATTATTATTATCTTTACCAATCTACTTTGTTGCATCTTGCATGATGCATACTATTTTATCTTAGGGGCTCCTTTTCATCTAGTGAGGGGATAATTGATAGACATCAAGGATGTAATATTTGTTGGGAGTAATATGGATTACCTTGGACACTCCTAATTTTATTGGGAAAAAAAATATTATTACATCTATAATAACCTAGGGACCATCAAGGATAAGAATATAACTTTGATACAATGACATAGATAATTGCATGGACTAGATGGTGATGGATGTTGGGTTGATACAAAAACACTTGTGGCATGGAGGACCAAAGGATCAATGTATGATGATAAAATGGTTGATGATAGTGATATTATTGATGATAGGATAAACTAGGTAGAGATGGTGCTTAGGACAACCCTTCATCTTAAATAGACAAATTTGCTAGTGATCCTAAGACTAAGTTTAGTGAATTATATCTATACTTGGGTGGAGTAAGGCCATTTGTCCTTCTTTGGAGGTTGGTTCAAATAGAAGATAAGGTTTCTCAAGGTCTAGATAGAAGTCCAAGTGATCAAAATAACTAGAACCTCAAAGAACAATGCAAGCAAAGACAAGCACAAGAGCCCCAACAACCAAACACACATGGTAAGTACTGAAAACAAGAATATGTGAATGAAACTCCAATAAAATACCAAGACATCATAGCATACCAAACAATCAGGACCACAATAAACTTTTAGCCTAGGGATGCTCAACTATATCAAATGACCAACCACATCCAACCAACAATAATAACTAGAAATATGGGTGAAAGTAGAAGGAAGAAGATTACCATGAGGAATACCTACTAGACCAAGGAATGCATGAGAGATAATAACCAATTTTTGATCAAACTACCTCAATCCATGCTTTGATATTGTCTATTTTTCTTTGTGGGATCCCACCCCTGAACCCCCACATGGAGGGCCACTGACCCCCTATTCTCCCTAGCAAGGGTTGCAACCCTAGAATCTACAAATTATATAGAGGTGTGTAGTTCCTTATATGCATGATCCTCTTTCTGAGAGAATGTATAACATTTATTAAAGCACCATCATGAGTTCTCCAGAGAGGTGGCTATGAACTCAAAAATATTAATGGTAAATATATATATGGTCGATTTTCTATATGGATGACAAGATATCACCTCTAGCAGCCCCATGTCCAATGAAATCAAGATTGTACACCATTAATGTAAAAGCACTGTGAGGTAGAATTTTGAAAGAGGGGGATTTTTAAAATTTGGGTGGGGAAAGGCCTTATGTATTATCTATAAATATGTATTCTTCCTCTCATTGTAAATCATTGAAATCCATCCATCCTTCTAAGGGATGTTATCCTTCATTATATCCTATTTCTTGGCCTGGCTTAAGCCTTGCATAGTTGGTCGGGGAGTTTTTGAACCTCTTCTCTTTGCATGTATGTAACTCATAGTTCACACTAATAAGAATTTATGACTACTTATGAAATCCCTATCCTGGTTATGGTGTGGGTGTTCTATTTTATTGTATGTTCTTGGAGGGACTTGTGTTCCTCATGCACTATCAATCGATGCATGTGTTCACTTCAACCCATCATGACATGGAGTGTCTTATTATATCTTTGGTTCATCACCACCTGTAGGTAGTCTAGGTAGGCTAGTTAGGATTTACTACTTTCATTTTATTGCTTTCCTCTTTCCTTGGAGACAAACCCTGGTAGAGTAGGCTAGCATAGGAAGAACAAAACAAGTGTCAAAGATCACATCTTAGCAAGCAAGCAACATTGGTAAAAAATCTAAAGGTCATTTGGTGGAGTTGTGTCCCATGCTCCCCTGAACTTCCAAGGACTGGTGCCCCTCACACGAGGTGTAGGGCACTGAATGCACCTACTTGGGAAGATGAAGAATGAACCACAACCATGGGGGTCATGGTTCTCAAGGGGTATAGGGATCACTTTCAACCCCCAACACTAAGGATAAATATCTAAGGTGGTATGGTGGCAACAAAAGAAGTTAGAGGGAATGAGAAGTGAAAAATAGAAGAAATAAGAGGGCAAATAGATAATAGAGAGATAGGAAAGGAAAGAGGCAGTGGAAGTGAAGTGAAAATGACTGCAAAAATATTATTGAATTAATTTATACTTATAGATTAGTAACTTTCATTCTTTCCACTCTTTTTGTTATATGAAATTTGTTCTCATTAAAAGTTCTTCTCTTTAGGGTTATTTATCATTTATCTCTACTATTTTATTATTCATTTTCTCTAATCATCAAAGGTTTCTTGGCCTAATTCATTACCAAATTTAATATTGATATTCATTTTTGTGAATACAAATTTAGAAAGGTGTATCTTAAATCCTACCTTGCACATTAGGTTAGAAAGTCAAGAAGGAAGAAAAATCCTACCTACCCAAAAATGGTCCGAATCTTGGGCATTGCCTTGATATCATCATAATATTGGGTTAGCATCTCATATTATCAACCTTAGGAAAGAAAGTTTTAATCTTAGAGATATATTCAACCAATATTGGAAGAAAGAGATGGAACAAAATGGGAAATTGAGTTTCTCTTACGAGATTTTTACTCAACTGGGATGGAGATTTCTCTCTTACTTTGCAGAAAAATTTGAAGAACTAGAATTAGAAAAGGAATTTTATAGAAATAAACAACCATTATACTAGTGAAAAAATCCCACTTACAAGATTACAAAAATAGTTTCCCTTCCTTCTAAAGCCAATATTCCAATTCAAGACCCTTGAACACCTATGTAAACATAATAAATAAGACAACATTAATGATGCATATGGATTGTCTTTTCCAACGGGTATTCCCCAAATTAGAGCTTCATGAATGCATTCCAAGAGGCAATATATTTTTCACCAAAATAGTTAGGACCATGGGTGGATGTCATGGTCTAAGAAGTTAGAACAACTTTTTCTCCTATGAAAGACAATATCGTTTATGATATTACAAAAATAGTTTCCCTCTTGATGCCAACTATCTTGAAATTGGTACCTCTTTTTCATCCTAAAGTTGTGGGGAGGATATGAGGGTGCTAGAAATTTTATAATTGTGATATCCTACTTACCTTTTATCTTATTCCATTATGGATTTTGATGTTGACTATTAATTTAAGCCCCAACCTTTACACAACCAAGCAATATATCATTACTCAACAATAATGGTCCCTCTTGTTGTTGTACCCTAGTTATGTCATATTTAAACAAATTAGATTATTAGAATGCAAGTTTTACTTTGTCTATACTCCCCAAAATTGAGGAAAAACATCTTATTTCTAGAATCATGGCCTCTCTATTACTTAATGTAATCTATTTTTTTGGAGTCATTTGAACAACCTGAAGAGTCATAAATAAATCATTTTCTATTTGTTGAGTAGAGTTCACTTCTAGGATTTTATTTTTAAATAGGAATACTTATATAAAAGAGGGCCCCCATGAGATATCTCCAAAATTTATAAACTTAGATTTATTCAAAATAAAGTTGTATGTTTCATACTCTAGTTTAGTATCTTCCTCCAATTCATCTACAAACTCTAGTATCAATGTCAATTTTGATATAAATGTTGCATGTTCTGGTTGCATACTCAAATCTATTTATTCTATAAGATATTCTCCTCTAAAGTGAAATTAAATGCCTCATTCTAGAACAATAAATAATTAACATTCCTTAGTTAATTATTGAGGATCACAAATGACAACATCTTGGATAGGAAGATGGCATTTTGTAATCTTAGGTGATTTAAGTGCCACATAGATTTCAATATCACATAAAATCCTAGGAATTTGGTAATTTTATTCTAGAATTTCCTCTTTGAAAAAGTAGAATACCTTCATAAAATAAAAACTAGCTTAGATATAAAGGATATATATCTAAAAATGTCGAGAGTTATCAATCTCGAGGCACCTATCTCATTTCTTGGGGGTGTGATATCCAAGATAGGCGTCTCGGGATTGATAACTCTTGGCATTTTTAGATATATACCCTTTATATCTAAGCCAGTTTAAATATTTTAAATGTTTGGAACGTTTGGTTAGTCGGTTGTTTTAGTTTAAATATTTTAAATGGTTTTGTTAATGTCAGTTTTTTTAATAAAAAAAATTATTTACGGCGTGACATGTATGACCTCTTTGCCTCCCACCCCTGTCTGCCATTGTAGGAATGCCTCTCGATGTAATTACATGTTAACTCATCAGGCCTTGTAGTTTTTCTTTCATATTTATATTTTGACCCAATTCCTCTTTACATTACTCTTGTATGCTCTAATTCATCATCTAAGGAAAGAACTAATGCCTTTTATTTTGGTTGTATGTTTGTATCTGTTATCTCCATAGGTAGGATATCCTCAAAGGGGAAAGCAAATCCCTCTATTTTGGCTTAATTCTTGTTCCCATCATGGACTCTTCTCCTTCTAGAATAAAACTAAACATCTCATATTTTTCTATAGCCTATGACTCCTCATATGAGAAAGGATTAAATGATTCATAATCTTCCTCAATCTTTGATATTTTATCTTTAGAATCCTTATTTTTTATATTAAGGATTTCCTTAGGCTATAGGAAGCATGATTTTTGATGGAAGGATAGGGGTTCCTCCATAGGAATAATTGATCCATTGCTATCTAAGTCTTCCCTTATCATCGTAGGTTCTTTTTTTTAGAGGGGAGTATGGTTCTTGGGGAGTAGGCTGAGGATTCCATGGAGTTGTTAATTCTTAAAATGAGGTTTTTTCATTAATACACATCTACTTATTTTATGTGCTATAATCACTACATAGGCTCATGTCATATTTACTTGAGGTGTATTGATTTTATTTACCATTGGTTGGCTTATCATGAATTGACTAACCATTATTGGATTAACAACAATGTGTTGATTTGCTAGCATAGCCTAACTTGTCACTTGCTAATTCATCACTTGGGTATGGTGGATTACCATAACACAATTTGTGGTATCATAACTCATTTTATAGATAAAACATTAAAAAATGTAATTCATATTTTTTCATGCCATTGTGCACTTGATTAGTTATCCGCATGTTTCTCTATTGGAGTGACCTAGCTTGAAGGAATTTCTATAGGTAAAAAATTACCTAGAAGTGGGGATTGGTAGGCCTTATTGTTGAGTCACTACCCATTGAGACTCCTCGTTGATGAATTGTACATTTCTTGTAGATAAATTTAACAATTTTTTTCTTTCAGTTTATGATTCTATATTAATATGCAAAAAGTTGTATAAAATATTTATATGGGTCATTGAGAGTTGGTGTGTCTTGATGTTAGGCTTTTTCATCAAGGTCAAATGATAATTATAATGTATCCCATGACTCCTATTTATAGTGAGAAGTCACCCATGAGTTACCTTAGGCAAGAAAATTCTACTTCTAGTAAAATTAAAGTATTGGAAACATATTTAGAAAAGTGATGCACCTCCAATTGTGCCTCTAACTAGCTTAGAATACTTCAAAGAGAGATTTAGTACCACAAAATGATAAAAATATTACTTTCATTATGATCTTCTTCATATTCCATGCATCCTTATCTCGTTTGGCCTATTGATGAGCAAATCACTCTAGGATGGGGGAGTGAATTGCTCTAATTTTTGGAGTGAATCACTCCTCTGAGAATAAATCTCATATTTGGGATTGAGCCTAATTTTATCAATTTTGCAAACCTTACTATTTCGCAATGCTTTTGGGCTTGCAAAATTCATTTTCCTTTGTATTTCATTGCTATTTCCTTGGGGGAATTAGAAGGTAGTACCCAAGCTATTACATGTTTCCATATTAGGATCCAACTATTTTATCCACTTGAGGTTATACCATTTAATAATATTTTAATATGCAACACCACTTATATTGATATCAACATTAATAAATTTACTATATGCTTATAAAAAAAGTATGATCATATATAAGAAAAATCATGTTAGTCTCAAGAGAGGACTATAGCAAAGGATGTTAAACTAGCTAACATTATATTTAACTAACATATAAAATACATGCACTTCATAAATTTGGTATCATCAAAGAAAATTAAGAATAGTTGCTAACCAATAAACATATAATCTAATCAAGTAAGGAGATTATATATATCCAGTATTTAGGATGTGATATAATTTTAATTTATGTATGCTATAGAGTAATGTATTCTCTAAAATTAAAGGACATAACCATAATTTTGTAAACATTGGAGATCAAAACCTTGTTCTTGATAGCCTTTATTTAAAAGAATTGTTTTAGAAAAATTTAACTAGCACATTATATCTATATCTATTTATCTAAATATCTATCTATATCATTGGTAACCAATAATGCATGTTTAATGAATGAGATGCTATTTTAAAGTATATCTTCCTATAGGTAAGATGTGCTAAACAATATTGACATTAATATTATTTGCTCAAAATGGTTTTCACAATACATGTTGAAAGGTCCAAACATGATGCAGAGATATTTCTATATCTTGCACAATGAAATACAAATAAACAATTATTATACAGACAGAGGACAAAGCGAATAAGAATAAGGAATTACGGCAAACGAAATAAAATAAAACAATGGCCACTTAAGGTGGGCACACCCTTGCTGTGAAGTAGCAGATGAAAAAATATAAAAGATATGATGATTCTTATTCAAACCAACTACGGTGAATATATATACTAAATTTCTATCTCTTGGAGAAACATAGCCGACACTGCTATGTTTGGACTGCAACATGACTCCCCTTCTCGGAAAGCTTTGTCCTCAAAGCTGGAAATGTCTGGAAGATACTTTCAGGTTCCCATGTTGCATCTTCCTCTGATAAATCTTTCCATTTAATGAGAAATTCATGAATCTGACGTGATCTCAGTTTGCGGACTCGATGTTGTAGTATATATTCTGGTTGGAGATGTATGCGTCCTTCCTCATCGAGCACTGGTAATTCTGATTGACTTTGTACTTTCTGACCAATTACTTTTTTGAGACAAGAAACATGAAATATCGGGTGTATTCGTGAAGATGTCGGTAGCTCTAATTGATAGGCTACTTCTCCAATGCGGCGCACAATTTTGTAGGGACCATAGAATCGTGGGGCCAACTTCTGGCTAGACTTTATCTTTAATGAGGCTTGTTTGTAAGGTTGCAACTTGAGGAACACCCAATCTCCTATATTAAAAGTTCTCTCTGATCGGTGCAAGTCTTGTTGTTGTTTCATACGATTCTGTGCTTGGGCCAAATTCTCTTTGAGGATGGTAAGCGTAGACTGCCTTTGTTGGAACCAATCATCCACTTTAGCTACTTTAGATGATCCCTGTACGTAATTTGCAACTTTTGGAGGTTTGGTGCCATACAATGCTTCGAATGGAGACATCTTAATTGAGTAATGGTAAGAAGTGTTGTACCACCATTCCGCTAATGCTAACCAATGGCTCCATTGGTATTGTTTATCTTGAGCAAAACATCTTAAGTATGTACCCAAACATTTGTTAACTACTTCTGTTTGACCATCTGTTTGTGGATGGTATGCTGAAGACATGTTCAATTTGGTACCACTAAGTCGAAATAATTCCCGCCAAAAGTTACTAGTGAAAATGGGATCTCTATCACTTACAATATTCTTTGGCATACCATGTAATTTGAAAATTGAATCCATAAATACCTTTTCCACCTTGCTTGCGGAAAATGGATGTTGTAAAGCCTGAAAGTGAGCATATTTGGATAACCGGTCTACGACGACGAAGATTACTGTCCTGCCTTCTGATTTTGGAAGACCTTCAATGAAATCCATGGATATATGTTCCCACCGTCGTTCGGGGATGGGTAATGGTTGTAATAATCCTGGTGATTTGACTGTTTCTCCTTTATTGCGCTGGAAAACTTCACATTCTGCTACCCATTGTTTGAATTCCGCTTTTAATCCTTTCCAACAAAATGATTGTTTGACCCTTAAATATGTCTTCAAAAATCTTGAATGTCCTACTGATGGAGAAGCGTGTGATTCGTCGAGGATTTTTGATTTGAGTTTTGAATTATGTGGAATGTAAATGCGGTTCTTCTTCCGGAGGATGTTATCTTCATAAGAGAACCCAGGGTGTTTGGAAGACCCTATAGATAATTCATGAATTATCTGGGCAGTTTCACTATTGGACAGCCATTCAATTTGTAATTGAGTTACCCATTGGGAACAAGGACCTGAAATAGCATTGATGACTACTTCATCTTCATATTTTCTAGACAGTGCATCGGCATCTATATTTTCCTTCCCTTTCTTATATTCAATAACGAAATCATAGCCTAGAAGTTTGGTTAACCACTTATTTTGTTCTGGATAAGAAAACATTTGCTCCAAAAAATGCTTGAGGCTACTATGATCTGTTTTGATAATGAAGCGGCTACTGATTAGGTAGTGTCTCCATTTTTCTACTGCATGAAGAATAGCCAACATTTCTTTTTCATATGTTGATCTTCCCAAATTTTTTTCGGAAAGCTGTTTACTTTCAAATGCCAAAGGATGACCTTCTTGCATTAATATAGCCCCAATTCTTGTTCTCGATGCATCACATTCGATAATAAATGGTTTGTGAAAGTTGGGAGTTGCTAAGACTGGAGTTGTACACATGGCTTGCTTAAGAGCTTCAAAAGCTAAAGTAACCTCGTCCGACCAACGAAAAGCATCCTTTTTTGTGAGTGCTGTGAGAGGTGCTGCAATCTTACCATAATTCTGTACAAACTTGCGATAGTAGCCTGTGAGACCCAAAAAACCACGAAGTTTCTTGATGGTTTTAGATAAAGGCCACTCTTGAATTGCCTTAATCTTATTGGGATCGACTTTGACACCCTCATGTGAAACTATATGACCAAGATACTCAAATTCTTGAACACCAAATGAGCATTTGGAACATTTAACAAATAATTTTTCTTTGTGTAGGATGTGAAGGACTTTATCCACATGATGTAAATGGTCCGCCCAAGTTTTCTTTGTATATGAGAATATCATCAAAAAAAACTAACACAAACTTACGGAGGAGTGGACGAAACACTTGGTTCATGAGACTTTGGAATGTGGATGGTGCATTAGTGAGACCAAAAGGCATGACCAAAAATTTGTAATGACCTTCATGAGTACGAAAGGCCGTTTTGGGAATATCTTCTTCTCTAACACGGATTTGGTGAAAGCCAGAGCGAAGGTCTAATTTTGTAAAAAATTTTGCACCATGCAACTCATCTAATAGGTCATCTATGACAGGGATAGGAAATTTGTCCTTGATAGTGAGTTTATTGAGAGAACGAAAGTCGGGACACATACGCCAAGAGTTATCTTTTCGTCTAGCCGGGACTACGGGTGAGGAATAAGGACTAGTTCTGTGACGAATGACTCCATGATCCAACAAATCCTGAACGATCTGTTCGATTTCTGTCTTTTGTGGCTGAGGATAGCGATAAGGACGACTGTTAGGTGGGACACTTCCTGGCATCAAATGGATGGCATGATCATGAGATCGTTTAGGTGGTAATCCTTGAGGTTCTTTGAAAACCTCGTCGTAATGTGTGATGATATCTTGTAACTCAGGTGCAATAATATTCGAAGTTGCTGTCGATTGTTTTTCCAAATAATTAATTTGAGCTATAAACCCATATCCACCCTTTTTTAACATCTTTTCCATACTATGAGAGCTCACCATTTGTGTTGGAGGAGTAGTAATGCCTTGTAAGTGAATGACTCGTCCATTTTCCTTCCATTCCACAAATAATTTTTTGAAGTTGAAGCTAACTGTGTCTAATGTTTTCAACCATTCAACCCCCAAAATGACATCAGAATTTCCCAAATTCATGACAAAAAGGGAACCTAACCAGGTATAAGTTCCCATATTTATGGAAACTTGAGATGTGCGACCCACGCATTGTGCGTTCACCCCGTTGGCCACTAAAACCTGGAATTTTTCTTTGTTGGAAGAGTTCATGAATAAATTCAAGGCTTTTGCTGTTTTGATGTCGATAAAATTGTGGGTAGTACCAGAATCAATTAGCACATTCACATTTTTCTGGCAGAGAAAACCTGGTACCTTGATGGTATGGTGGGTGGTTAAACCCATGAGAGCATGCACTGAAATCGCCATTGTATCCTCTTCTTTTTCGTCTATAGTACCTGGTAGGTCTTCTGGCATAGGTTCTTCTGATTTGTAAGGTTCATCCTCTTCCCCTTCACCTTGATCACCTTCAATATGAAAGTTTTGTTTTTGGGCACAAGCTTGTTCCCTGGGGTGATTAGTGCGACATTTATAACAAAAATATCTTGATGGTTGATCATTTCTACGAAAGGAATTGTTGCGGTATGAAGGACGATTATATGTTTCCCACTGTGCAGACAACTGGTGTCTCTTCTCGGCCAACTTGGCTATTCTTATACAACTGTTTAACAAGGTTGGATCGTGCATGTCTACCTCTACTCGAATACTTTCTTTCAAACCATTGCGAAAGGCACCTACCACTGTGTCGGGACTAAGGTCTGAAGTGTATGGTAGTAAACTGGTAAACTCCGAAACAAATTCACTAACTGACCCTTTTTGTTTAAGAGATAACAATCTTACTGTGTAGGATGATGTAGCTCCGTCATCAAATCTTTCTAAAAAAGAGGTAGCGAATTTTCTCCAAGTAATAATGGCTCCATTCTCTTGTTTAAGCCATACAAACCATCGGTAGGCCTCAGTGCCTAATTTTGAGGCAGCAAAAGGAACTCTATCAATTTCCCTAATTTGATATAAGTCAAGGCTGCCTTCCATTTTGGCTAACCAACCACGAGGATCATGACCTTCAAAAGTGGGCATATCAATTTGTGGAAAGTTAATATTAGGGCCTCTTGGTTGGTGATAACCCGTGTCCCTGTCTTGATTTTGGTTATACTGTTGTCTTTGATAGGGATCCCTGTAATTATTCGCATCACCTCGTTGTTGTTGCCAATCATCATTAGGATCGACAGTTTCTACATTCTGTTGGGCATGGGAGTGATTTTGGGGATTAGTATTGGGATTAGGTTGTTTTTGTGCTTGCACAAGTTCTTTTAGGGTGAGACCCATGTCGTGTAGACTCTCTAGTATGCTGTGAAGAGACTCCTTATCGGACATGGCTGAATTACTTGAGTTTTCTTGCGTGATGTTTTTGTGAGATGGGGAAGGATTAGTAGCCATATGATCTACTAGTGGGTGATGTGGATTATAACTACCAATTTTAAAAGGAGAAAGAGAATTTTTTGTACCTGGGCTGCGATGAGCTCTTCTTATGTTGGTATTAGTTGTGTCTGAGCTGGATAATCGATCGTTAGGACCCTTGCTCCAACTTTTACTCATGCACTGCTTACAAACTCTTGCTTAGTAGTCTTTGAACTTCAAAATTTTGGCCACACTGAATTATAAAAATTTGTGTTGTTTTTCGCCTTGCTACCACTCCAACTGTGGTGCAGAACTGGATTTCGTTGGCTCACCTTCCTGATGAAATCTGTTGACCACTTGACTGCAATGAAGCCACCTAACTCGAAATGGACACAACGGACCCTCGACACGATGCGCAGAAGACAACAGATGTGACACACACGACACACGACGATAGAACACGACGGACCCTCGACATGATGCACGGAAGACAACAGACGTGACACACATGACACACGACAGACTTGACACACGATGACAGAACATGACGGATCGAGACACAAGGCACGAAAGACAACAGACGTGACACACACGACACACGACAGACTCGACATGTGACGCGACACGACAGACTCGATACAGGACACGACAAACAACATACCACAGAAAACCGACACGTGACCACGCGAATACCACAGCATCGGGGAGCTCAACGTGTGACCGTAGTCACACTTGAGAATGCGTGACACACGCTATAAAAACCACTCGGCGTGCTTACCACACCACATGTGGGATAAAAATTCTAGCCAAACTCGCAACCAAGTTTCTACTGACGTCAGCCGGCGAATAATAAAAAGAAACCTTAGAAACTGTTTAATTAGAAAATATTTCACGATTTTCTATTGGATGCCGATGGTGGATTTTTTGGCTACGTTTGTAACAATGGCGGTGATGTGGAGAGCTCGGTTGCTTTTGAAACAGTAGCTGCGAAAGGAATTGCACCGATTTGCCGTTAAAATGGCTGCGGACGGAGGAAGATGAATGGTAACAAGACGAAGGAAGACGAACGAACGAATGGAGCAGCCGTTGCTGCTAAGGAAGACGAAGGAAAATGATGGGTGACAGCGGAAGGAAGGATTAGCCACTGAAGCGGATGGAACAGACGGCGACAGGAACCAATAGATCGAAGCGGATGATACCACTTGCAGAGATATTTCTATCTCTTGCACAATGAAATACAAATAAACAATTATTATACAGACAGAGGACGAAGTGAATAAGAATAAGGAATTACGGCAAACGAAATAAAATAAAACAATGGCCACTTAAGGTGGGCACACCCTTGCGTAGAAGCAGCAGATGAAAAAATATAAAAGATATGATGATTCTTATTCAAACCAACTACGGTGAATATATATACTAAATTTCTATCTCTTGGAGAAACATAGCCGACGCTGCTATGTTTGGACTGCAACACATGATAATATAAATGCATGGTAGAAGAAAGAGAAAACATTTTGTACATTCTTTACAATATTTTTCATCTAACAATAAAAGGTGTATATTATGATTAAAATTTGGAGACTAAGGGATCCTTTTTTTTAAGGTAGGAGTGGCTTCTATTAGGAGCCATAACAAAATATTGCATTTGCTCTCAGTCAATTAAACCATATTTAAATTATCTTTTTGAAAGATATTCTTCATTTGCCTTTCTATAAAATATTTTCATCTTCCTCAAATTGCTATGTTTTTCATAGTTAGCTATTTGATATCTTTTCATTAAGATATAAAATCTCACTCGACTAGTTTCCTTCTAATATTTGTTTTATCAATACCGTAGTTGGTTAAATTGTCTACTACCATATTTTTTTCCTTATAGATATGTCAACATTTCTAAGATATTACTCTAAAAATAGTTTTCAAACATAAAAGTAATGTTATGTTTTGATCCAATCCCGATGTCCATTTTTCTTAATTTATGAATCCCCCTCAATTGAAGCATACGTCCATCCTTTTCATTGGAAATTTTGGTCCTTATAAGAAGTGCCCTAAGCCTTTGCATATTTTTTAGTCAAAGTTATAAATTATTATTAGTAAGGATAGTTTTACCTTCATTATTTTTTATTTTTTGGTAATTAAGAGAATATTATAATTAACACCGGGTTTTAACTGGTTGACCCAAAACCATTTTACAAAATAGGGTCCACTGACCAACTGGACAAAGGCCAAGCCCTAAAATTTTAAACTGACAACAAAAATGGCCAAGACCTACTCTTCCATTAGAATACGGCCAAACTAAACTATGGAAGCCTAATATTATGGCCATCAGAAAAGAAAGACGCAAAAAAGAACTAACAAAGACAAAAACTAATCATGCAAGCACCATGCAGAGTAGCTTGTGCCCATATAAAAATAATAGAATATGGTCAAAAAAAACATCCCATAGAATGGACAGACAAGAGGCCAAGCAGTCTTCCTTGTAGTCCTCATCTAACTTCTTATCATCGTTCTTGCCATCATCTTTAGATTTTGCCTTCGACTCCTTGTGCCCCTGGAACTGCTGGCTATAAAACAGAAGATTTAGAGAATCACACAAATCAACAGCTGCACTGATGAGGCCAGACAGACTCTTCAACTGGTTGATACTGTTGGAGGCTGATGAAATTGTCATCTTCTCCAAGAATATTATGGTGGGGTCTGGTGCCTCATTGTCAAGGATCTCCAACACTTTGTTATTTCTTGCTAGGGCCTTTTTGCGAAATCAAATCCAAACACACCTTGGGAAATACTTGAGGCCAAAGCAGATGTTTCCCATGCATGAATTTGTAGATAAAAAACCTATATCAGTGCCCCACCAGCTACAAAAAACACTAGTCACATGAACAAAAAAAAACAAATATGACAAAATCCATTATAAGGTTCAAAAAAAAAAATATTTTTTAAAAATGCCCCCATTTTCTGTCATTGATCCACTTTGAGCCTTCCAATCTAAAGTTTTTCATTATCAATCACCATTGAGACTGCATGAGGAAGATTTTCAGTCCACGTGATCAAATTTGCTGCTACAATGCCTTCATTTTCCAGCCTATCAGTTGCCATGTTTGCTTCCCGGAAGGTATGCAAAATTATGGCCTCAGGTCGGTCATGAATTAGAGCCCTTGCTTCATGGATGTAGTCATCAAATCTCCAAGGATCTCTCTTAGTGTTCTTTAGAAGATTTATAATAATAAGAGAATCACCTTCCACCAACAGTTTCCCTGGATAATTCTCTGCCACCTTGAGGCTCCTCCAAACTGCCCTTGCTTCAGCCACATTGTTAGTTTGAGCTCCAAGATGTTCAACAAAAGCTACAAGCACCTCACCCTTGTGGTCTCTAAGTAAGCCACCAGCCCTGACTTCACCTGGGTTGCCCTTAGATGCCCCATCAAAATTTAACTTAATCCACCCTAGGGGGGGTGGGGTCCATGTGATCATGGTTCTAGGACAGACTTGAGGATGATTGAGGCCATCAGTGATAGGTAAGTTTAATGACTGGCCTAATGAAGCTTAAAAAGGATTTGGAGGTCTAGATGCTGCAGGAACTAAACAAGCATTCTCATTAGCATATGCTAAATTTTTTGACAGGACAGAGGATGACTGAGAAACCTTATCCAAGAAGGCCCGACGATTCCTTTCCAACCATATCTGCCATAAGTAGTGATGAAGGCAGATCTTCCACATATACCTAAGACGCCTATTCAAAAAGGGGGAAGGCCACTGGACAAATAAGTCAAAAATGGACTGAGGATGGACCCAATAAATATGAAACACTTGTAACAGACCTAACAAGATTGAGACAGAAAAATTACAATACAGAAACAAATGATCAATAGACTCCCACTCAGACATACAAAGATAACACCTATTAACAACAATCACACCTCTTTTTATTAAGTTATCCATGGTGAGGATCTTATTTTGGATGGCCAGCCATGCAAAAAACCCAACCTTCGGAACAATGCTTTTGGGCCAAACTTCCAAGTGAGGGAAAGTAGGTTCATCATTATCAATAAGCATCAGATAAGCAGTCTTGACAGAAAATTCCCCATTGTCTGAAGCTTCCCAGGTAAGCTGGTCCTCAAGAATGCCAGAAGGGAGTAAAGACTATTTTAATTCATTCTCCAGTATTATTGATGCCCCTGGTAGATCATTATTCATTATTGGCTTCCACACCCTTCTATTGTTTGACAAAGTAATAAAATCTGCAACTTTGGTACCAAAAAATTCAATTGTCCAAGATCTAAGGGTTGAAAGGATGGGGTCTGCAGAGAGGGGATAGTCCTTTAACCATTTGTGGTCCCAAAAATCAATGTTTCTTCCATTTCCCAGTTTCCAACGTAGCCCTTTGCTTAGCAAGTTTTTAGTTTGAAGGATTGATTTCCAAAAAATTGATCCCCTGGGAGGAAAGGAATAACTTAAGAATTCAATTTCTTGCAAATACTTTCTTCGATTATAGTAATCCATTCTGCATTTGCATTTGTCAAAATACGCCATGCTTGTTTGGCCAGGAGGGCCATGTTTAAATGTTGTATTCTCCTTAGCCCAATACCTCCAAACTCCCTTGGTTTGCAAACCCTATCCCAGGACACCAAGTGAAAGTGTTGCTTAGATTCAGAACCAGTCCATAGGAACCTCTTCTGGATCTGTTCAATTTTAGTGTAGACACTTGTAGGAGCTTTAAAAACAGAGAGAAAGTAGACAGGGATGCTTTGAATGGAAAACTTGGTGAGAACTGCCTTGCTAGCTTGAGATAACAAATTCCCTTTCCATCCAACCAGCTTCCTCCGAATTCTTTCAATTACATTAGTCCACATGGAATCAGTAGCTCTGCCTGTAAATAAAGGAAGGCCTAGGTATGTGGATGGAAGAGTAGACATTGAGCATCCAAGAATCCTAGCAATCTTAATCTGCCTCTGAATGGGAGTGTTAAAGAAAATAATTTTACTCTTTGAAAAATTTACCTTTTGCCCCATGACATCCTCATATAGCTCTAGAATATGTTTTATGACCTTAGCCTCAAAAAGCGATGCAAGAGTTAACAACAAAGTATCATCCACAAACTGTTCATGTGTAACTGCCTGTGTTTGTGATGATGCTTTAATTCCTGAAATAAGACCAATATTATAGGCAGCTTTGATTGTCCTCCCAAGGGCTTCAGCCATAATGATAAACAACATGGGAGAGATAGGGTCACCTTGCCTTAGGCCCCTTTTACTTTGAAAGTATCCAACAGGAGCACCATTAACAAGGACTGAAAACCAAGGTTTCATAAAATATCCTTCCAAAATCTTGATCCATTCATGATGAAAACCAAATTTCTGAAGAATGGCGGAGACAAAACTCCAGGTTTATGCGGTCATAAGCCTTGTTCATATCCAACTTGAGAGCAAAAGCGGGTTTTTAGTCTGGACTACCGAATGGAGGGCTTCATGAACTGTTATGACCCCATCAAGGATGGACCTTCCAGGGACTGAACTGCCTTGACAAACATCAATAAACATAGGAAGGATCTTCCTCATTCTATTTGCAATTGCCTTGGTCAAAATTTTATAAACAACATTACAAAGGCTAATAGGTCTAAAATCCATCATAGATCTAGGAGTAGGAATCTTTGGGATTAAAGCAATAAAAGTGGAGTTAAAACTTCTCGGAATATGCTTTGTGGACTGAAATTCCTTGATAGTAGCACATACATCAAAACCTACAATATCGCAAAAAGCTTGAAAAAACGAGGTGAAAACCCGTCCGGACCTGGAGCTTTATCGGGGTTCATTGAGAAGAGGGCCTCTTTGATTTCTTCATCCGTGAAAGGCTTAATTAACTCCCCATTCAAGTCATCAAAAATTAAATGAGGAATATGGTAAAGCATTGATTCTGAAGCTAAGGCAGAACTGAAATGTTCTTCTCCTAAAAGATTTTGAAAATAGGAAACTGCTTCATTTTTGATTTCATTAGGACTAGAAAGGAATGATCCATCATCTCTAACAAGTTCTTTAATTCTATTGTGGCTTCTGTTCCTTAAGGTAGATGCATGAAAAAATCTTGTATTGGCATCACCTTCTTTTATCCAGGTAGCTCTAGACTTTTGCCACCAAAAAGTCTCCTCGCGAGCTAGAACATTATGGTACTCAGCAAGGGATTTCTTTTCATCTCGCTCGTAGGGAAGGGTCTGGCAATCCCTCTTCAAGTTTTTTCTCAATGGTTGATAACCTTTCAGAGATGGCTTTCTTGTTTTCAAAAATATTTCCAAAAATTTCCTTATTCCAGATCCTTAGATTTTCTTTCACCACTTTAAGTTTCTGTGCTAATCTGAATGAAGGCTGCCCTGACAAGAATGCTGCCACCACTGAGAAATTCTGTCTCTGAGATCAGGGTGGTGCATCCACATAGATTCAAACCTAAAAGGCCTTTTGAATTTTGGAGTCTCTTCAATTTCAAGTAAAATCAGGTTGTGGTCAGACCCAATGCGAGGCAAGGACAACAGATTTGCATCCCCAAAAGATTGTATTGCTTCCTGTGACAAAAAAAACCTATCAAGATTTTCCAATATAAGTTGATTTCCAGACCTCCTATTGCTCCAAGTAAATTTAGCATTTTTTAATTTGACATCCAATAAATTGTTGTTGTTGATGAAATCTTGAAAGTCCTCCATACTTCTTGCTGGAATTCCTACTCCCCATTTTTTATCAGAGGGGTAAATAGGGGTATTAAAGTCCCCCGCCACTATCCATGGGATATCCTGAAAAGCTTCCTTGAAATGACTGAGTAAATTCCATAGATCAGCTCTCCCAGATATAGAATTAGGGGCGTACACATTTGTTAATATCCAAGAAAGGTCATTAACCTTATCCTTAAAAATAATGCTCATTACCCTTTCCCCCAATTGAATAACCTTGCCTTCCACCTTCCCTGGATTCCAGATACAAAGAAGACCACCCGAGGTTCCATTGGCTTTGCAAAAAATTGCTTCTCCATTTTTCCAGATATTGAGGGCAATTTTTCTAGACAAAACTTCATCGACTTTAGTTTCTTGCAAAATAAGAATAGTGGGATCAAAATCTCTTCTTAAATATTTGACTAACCGTTGTTTAGGAAGGCCATTGAGCCCCCTTACATTCCAGGATATGATCTTCATTTGGAACTTTTAAAGTTTTTTTCCTCTTCCCCTGCCTTGGACTTGAGGGGGCTTAAGAATTTTGTTTTCTTCAAAGGGAAGATTTCCAGTTGGTGGAAACAGAGTAGTCTGAATTCCATTAGCTATCTCATCTTGGACCTCTTCTTTCCATTGCTGGGCATTTGACTTTCTTCCCTTTTTTTTCTCACCTCCACAGTCAATCATGGGGGACTTCATTGAGCTTCTAGTCTGTTTCGGGCTAAATTTGGTTTGGGTGACCTGTTGGATAACAGTACTGGAAACCCCTTCTCTGGATTGGGACAAAGACAAAGGTGAAAAATGTCGCTTGGAAGGGCTGATTAACTCTGAAAGCACTTTTTCTCTTTCTCGGGCAGAAAAGGACTCATCATTAGGGCATTCTTTATGGCCAACAGGAGGATTGGAAGGTCCAGATTTGGTTGGGGAGTCAAGGTAAGCAGGGAGACCAAGAATTATATCCTCAAAATTAGACCCTTCATTCTGATTTTCCTCTGTAATTATTTGGTTTTCAGCCAAAATGTTAAATTTATTTAGATTCTCGAAAGGAGAGCATACCTTTTGTTGGTCAGTTTGTGATGTAGCAATTTGCTTGTCCTTACCATTGTCCATGTGAAGCTCAACCTCATTCTCCATTTGCCCCAAACCAGAGGCCTTTGCCTTTTCAACATTTGGATCTTTAACCCTGTACATTCCTGTGTATTTGCCATTATTTCTGAAATACTGCCGCTTGGAATCATTATTCCTAGGAAGGGTTTGCTGGCTTCTCAAAAAAGAGCATTGTCCTTTGAGATGGCCTTGAATATTACAGTCAGAGCAAAATTCCGGTCTATTTTCATATTCGATGACCTGTAATCTTGTTATATTTCCATATTCTAACTCCACATGAGTAGGAAGCTCAGATTCTAGGTTTGCATTTACACAAATCCTAGCATGCGTCATTCTGGTGCGTGCAAGGGTTGGATTATCAATGGCCACCAATTCCCCTATGGTCTTGGCAATACCCTGAAGAAAATACTCATGCCACCAATGAAATGAGAGATTTGGGAGACGGACCCAAATGGGGGCAAAGTTTATGCTCTGCTTTTCTGGGTCAAAATCCTCAGCCCATCTCCTAAGAAAAAGACTTCTTCGGCCCAAGAACCAAGGTCCTCCTGTTAGAATACGACTAGCATCTTCACTATTGTTAAGGCATACCGCAAAAAACCCCCTTGATAATGCAATAATCTCCATGTGTCCAGAAGTCTTCCACTTCAAGGATGCCCATCGTCGAATCGTTTCAATATCCGGCCTACCCCCTATGAATTTGCCTACCAGAGAAAAATTTTCCATCGATATAAATTTTGCCATTACGCTTTCAGGCACGGATACCTTCTGCCCATTGGGAGTGAGAGGTGGTAAAGAATGTAAGGAAACCCTATTGCCACCTTTAAGGGCCTGTGCAAAAGACTTATTGCCCTCAGAATTCTTGATGTGGGCCTTCTTATCAAAAATAATATCAGGGGGTTCGTGTCCCTCTAATTTTTTAAAACCCTCAGTGTCCTTGTCACTGTCCACCTGCTCTTCCTCAGTTGCTTCAGAACCTTGCTTGTTCCCTCCTTGAGCCTCACAGCTTCCAGGGGTTTGGAAACCCTGTTTCCCACCTCCAACAGAATGAAAAACATGTTTGCAGAAATTGCACCTGCCTCCGCTCCCGCTTTGCTCCATTCCTGCCTCCGCTCTTCCTTTTTAAAGGGTGCAACACCGGGACTTCCCAGGAGGTCACCCATCCCAGTACTACTCCGGCCCAAGCATGCTTAACTACGGAGTTCTGATGGGATCCGGTGCACTAATGCTGGTATGATCGCACCCCTTCATTATTTTTAAACCACTATTAGATTTTTGTTGAATTCCTTTGGAAGCACTACCAAAAATAATTTTGATAAACCCAAATTTTGGAAATTTCCATTTTATCATAGATCTATGCAGATCCTTTGTCTTAAATCTCCTTTCATGTATAATCAAATACTATAACTAAGAGGCAGTCACCTCTTTTTCCATACTTTAGACTTTCCATGATGAGCACCATGCTTGTAAATATTCTATAAGGGAGGTAATTATATAATTCCAAACTTGGGCATGATTATGAGATTTATTTAAAAAAATATTATTATTCCTTTCAAGCCATAAATTCCAAAAAATAATGGTGGGAGCAATTTTTCATCAAATGCATAATGTTTTAGCTTTAAAACAAGTAATTGAACATTTTATCAACTCTTTCAATGTTGATGGAGCTACCCAATATATTCTCATTTTTATAAAAAAAAATAACCCCAAATGGTGTAATCAAAAGGAAAATGAATAAGGAGGGGAGGGCTCTGGTCCCTCCCCTGCTCTCCCTCCCATGGCTCCTGGTTCCTGCCCAATTCCTGGCTCAACCCAGGTCATCCCTCCCGGGGAGTGGTTGTTTGCAGATGATCTCCTGGGGGAGATCCTTCTCCATTATCTGTGCCCCTCCCGGCCGGCTAGGGTTTCCTTGGTTGTTTTTTCATACTGGTGCTTCCCAGGGATCCCTGTTTGGTTGGGGATCCCTTCCCTTTTTCCCTCAGGCTTCCCCCTGGGGTTTTTTGTAGGTTATTCGCATGGATCTGGTCCCTTGCGTTTCTCGGTGCGGTGGAGGTGATGGTTTAGGGTTTGGACAGCTTCCCCTTTTTCTTGTGAATCCTCGGTGGGCTCTGTGCTTGGACGGGATTCTTGGTCCCTGCTGCTGGGATCCTCTTCTGTTTTCTCGAGGCGGGTTATTTGTGGTGCAACTCTTTGGTCACTTCCTGATGGGCTGGATCCTCTCTGTGCTGGCTGTCGGCTTCCTGCAGGATGGCTCTCGCTGAACGGAATGTTTTCCCGATGGGCGGGATGGTTTCTCCACAGGGCGAGATCCGCCAAATTCGCCAGTTTTCCCGTGAGGCGGGATCCTTTATTTTTTGTTGGTTTCCCGGATGGCGGGATTTCCCTGTTGCTTCCCGCTAGGCGGGACTGTTTGTGGTGGTTTTGACTGCTTCCCGTGAGGTGGGATTTTATTGTAACGGTTTTTCTTTGCTTCCTGTCGTGCAGGGATCTTCTCGATGGTGGTTTTTGGCTACTCCGCGCTGGGCGGGATCTCCAAAACTACTTCCTTTCTTATTTGTCTGTTTCCCGCTAATAGGGATTATTTCATGCTTACTGTTACCGCTGGGCGGGATTTATGTTTTGGTGTTCAGTTTCAAGGGATTGATGCCCTAGGCCCATTGCTTATGTAATCAGGTTTTTTTAGGGGTTACGTTTTCTGTAATAAGCTTATACATAAAGCCAGGAGGCATGATGCAAGGATGATTTTGTACATAAGGTTTTGGGATCCTCTATAAAAACCCTTTTTTAATCTACTATAATAATTACCAAAAAAAAAAAAAAAAAAGGAAAATGAATAAGTAATTTACTTGATGTTTCTTTATACTTCTTATACCAGGCACATATAAAATTTTGATCACATCCTCTTATTTTTAGACTCCCTTGTAATAATTTTTACTTGGACTATTAACCAAATAAATGTTGAGGTGTTATGAAGGGCCTCAAGCGACCTAACAAATTTTCCAAAATAAATATTTGGGAGTAGAAAATTTTGATTGCTTTGATACTCATATCCTAAATTTAATGAATATCCATAATCTTCTAATAATTTCAAACCAACTCATTCTTCCAAATAAAAATAGTAAAAAAGAACTCTTGAAACATATTTTGAAGCCCATATAGTATTTTTTTGATGTCATTTCCTTCAACCATGTTGCTAATAGAAAACCATGATCTATGAGCTAAACATGCCCATGCTAGTAGTTATCATTTTGGATAAGAAATAAGATGATAAGATGTCAACCAAGCATTAGACCAAAAATTTATAAAATCCCCCTCATTAACTAAACACCTAATTTATTTCGTATTCAATTACAAATCTTCTAATATGAAGGCCCATGTTGTCGAGCCCCAATTGATTTATTTCATGAATAATTTTATTGCATCAATATATATTAATATATTTTTAAAGTAACATTTGTTCCCAACACTTCCTTTAATTTTGAATAATATCCAACCAAGTATTGCCTTTAATGCCAAATCCATACGCTTACAATTTTGAATTATTTCCCCTAAAATATCCTTTCCTTTGCAAACCCTATCCCACTTATAAAGAGGAAACTTAAATTCTCTTTTATACCCTTTTTAAAGAAAATTTGTTTGAGTTTTATCAAAGCCAGATTCTATACCTATTGGTAATCTTGAAACTAGCATCATATTTATAGAGATAGATTACAATGTATTTTTTATGACTTGTAGCCTTCCATATATGGTTAATATCTTACCTTTCCAATATTTCAAAGGATGCAATTGATTTGATGATTTTATTCATTGACATGAAAGTATTTAAATATAGAAGCCTTACCCAATATGACATAACAATATTCAAATAAGGATAACTAACCTTAACTAATAGAAACACATAGACCTTGTGTTGGGTGGTTGCAACCACTCTTATTATCATGCTAATTCAACTATGATGGTAATAATTCCTAACATTCTCCCCTTATTACATCATAGTTTAGAGTTTATTGGAGAGAAAATCTCAAAATATTTTGAACTTAACACATGCAAGTGGCTTAGATCCGAGGTGTAGAACAATTGGTTCCCCCAAACCCCGTAAGGGGGGCGGAGGTCCAAGGTTCAAATATCGGGCCTTTTCAGACTGAATGCTTGTACCTTTCCTGTTGCTTTCAATGATGTAAAAGGTTTAAAATGATCCTAGCATGGTGGTTACAGGGGCAGATTGCATGGAGATCCGTGTGGTGGCTTTCAAAACAGATATCACAAAATACTGTGGTAGCCATAAAAGCTGAATAACCTACCCAAATTCATGGCGGCTATCGATTCCACCATGTAAAAAAAAAAAACACATGCAAGTGTCTTGGTGAAGATGCCTACATGTTGTTCCTGATTAGAGCAAAATTTGAGTTGAATGTTGTGTTGTTGAACTTGTTCATACTAAAATTCAATGTGTTTTGTGCACTCATGAAACTATATTATGAACAAGTTTCAATACACCTTGATTGTCATAGTACATGGTTTTTGGTTTATTTTGTGGTACACCCATACTTGCTAGTATATGTTTCAACCATATTACCTCATAGAGAACTCCTCTTGCAACATAATATTCTACTTCTATGGAAGATTAAGAAACTATTTGTATTTTCTTATCTCCACATAATATAGGTCTAGAACCCAAAAATAATACATATCCAAACGTAAATTTGTGATCATAAATACATCTTGTATAGTCTACATCTATGTAGCCAATTAATAACTAATTTCTCTTCTTAAATTCTAGACCATAATCAATGGTACCATGGACATACCTTAATACCCTTTTTATTGCCTTGCAATATGAAATTTTTGGTTCTTGCATGAATCATGAGATATAACTTATTATAAATCTAATATCTCATCTAGTGTATGTTAGATAAATAACACTTCCAACCAACTAGCAATAGAGAGTTGCATTCATTGGTGAAGAGGAATCATACCATGAGAGTTGTAGCCCTAGTTCTATAGGAGTAGTCATGGGCTTGCATGTATTCATGAAATACTTCTCAAGAAGTGAATTGGAATATTTAATTTGTGATATAAATATGAAGTGATGTGTCTACCACACCTCCAATCCTAGATAATAGTGCAATAGTCCAATATTGGTCATATCAAATGAGATTTTCAAGTCATCCTTTGTTGTAAGAATCATTCTCTTAGAAATTCCTATAATAACAAAATTATACACATATACAATGATGATTATAAATTCCCCCTTGTTCCTTGTGGTATAAATTTGGATCATATGGATTTTTCTTGAAACCATAATTTTTAAAATGTTCATATTTTTTTTTATACCAGGCTTGAGGAGCCTATTTGATACCATAGAGATATTTGATAAATTTACACACCTTTGTTTCTTTTCTAGGTGTAATTAATCCCTCTAGTCGAGTCATATATATTGCTTTTAAATATCCATTGAGGAAGGCACTTTTGATGTCCATCTAATGAATCCTCCATTTAACTATGCAACTAGAGCAAAGATAATTCTGATGGTCTTAATTTTTGTTGTAGGTACAAATGTTTCTTCATAGTTGATACCTTATTTTTGTGCATAGCCCTTGGCTATAAGTTGCTTGTATTTATCAATACTACCATTTGATTTATATTTGATCTTTAAAATCCATTTGCATCCAATAGCCTTCTTTCCTGGTGTAAGATCAACAAGCTTCCAAGTCTTGTTCTTTATTAATTGATGTGGGAAGAACACTCAAGAGGCAAACATGAGAATGGCACAATAAAACTATTAATTGTATTCAATAAAAATATATTTATAGGCATGTCTGCATTTACAAGGAATATGCACATTTCGTGTCAATAATCAATATAATACATGATCCGTGTCAATATTAAATGCAATACAATACTAATCCCTATCATTCCTCCCCACTAAGGAAGCATTGG
This sequence comes from Wollemia nobilis, assembly GCA_028583015.1. Lineage (NCBI taxonomy): Eukaryota > Viridiplantae > Streptophyta > Pinopsida > Araucariales > Araucariaceae > Wollemia > Wollemia nobilis. The sequence continues at coordinate 503,695 of JAQPPZ010002347.1, forward strand.
TCCCCAATGCGTACAAGTGTGAAAGAGAAAGAGGAAAATTAAAGGAGTTTTGGGTACAACCGAAAATGCACTCTTGTACAAAAAGAGAAAGACCAATGATGATTTGGAGCAAGTATTTAAAAAATAAAAAATATATGTTGGCACTGAGTCGGGCTCGGAAGAACCTTTCCAAAAATATAAACATTGCTATGCTAGCAAATGGTTGAAGAGTCCCTTGGTTCAACAAGATAATAAAATAGTAGGTGATGTGGCAAAACAATATCAGTGTGGAAATTAAGTGTAATGGAGCGGAAGCCAAGGCAACGAGCAATGCAAAAATCCAAGGGCAATGGTCAACACAGGGTGTGAAATTCAGTGATGGAAGTTATGGATTAAATTAAATTAAATTAAAATTTTGTTTAATCTAATTTAAACCATCTTCATTTCCATTGACCGTTGCCTATTCACACCATCCATAAACCCATGATTAAATTAAACTAAATTTCATTTAATCCAGTCATCCATAAACCTCAACAAAATCAATTTATAGGTATGTCTGCCTTTACAAGGAGGCATTTAATATGCACAATCCATGTCAATATTAAATACAATACAATACTAATTCCCATAATTAATGCTTGATATTTAGTATCCATAGAATATTCCACTAACTAGACTGAATAGCCTCCTACACCATGGATGGTTTAATTGTACTCATTAGGGCCATATTTACTTCATCACAAGCCATGCTTCATGTCCTTGGTCCTATGGCATATGTGTTTAGAATTTCAACTATCCTTAAAGATCTTAATATGCTAATGTACCATGGGTATTTTTGTGTGTGACGTGACATATAAATTTTGTTCATATATTTATTATTTTCTTCATTGTTATTGTCTTTGAAAACTTCCTCATTGGCATATTTTTCATTTTCATCACTTTGAAGTATCGGTGGAACAATATTGGATGAAAATTCCTATGGAGAGAATGAGGGTAACTTATATTTCTCATAAAAAATGAAATCATAGCTAATATACAACTTTTTTTTAGCTAGATAAAATAATCTATAGGCTTTTGATTCATCATTGTAGCCTAATATAATGTTGTCAATTGTTGATGAATGCCATGTTTATTCAAGAAATCTAAAAACTCATTACTAGTAAACTCTCTCTTCAATTTGAGCAAAGTACATGGAGCTGACAACTTGTGAATGTATCAACTTGAGACTTAAACTATTTTAAGTAGAAAAGGCTTCATCCTTGTTTTGCAAAAATAATACCCACATTTTGTGAGTATCATTATCAATAAAAACTAAAAATATCTAGATCCATTATAGCTTAGAGCCATGGGTCCATAAATATTGGTATGGACTAGATTGAGAGACATTTTAGCTCAAGATTCTAAAGAACCAAATGGAGCTCAATGTTACTTTCCAGCTAAGCAACAAGAAAAAAATTGAGTAGATTTATTCAAAGAAGGAATACCTCTAACCATGTGCTTATTTTAAAGTGCAATAAAATTATCAAAACTTAGATGACCATATAGTTGATGCTAGAGTGACACAACATATTAGACTTAGCATTCAATGCTAGATTGTAATGATGAACTGTATGAAGTTCAAACATTTTTCTATTCCTTTACCATATGTAATAATCATAGATTTTATTTTTCATGAATGTGACATACCTTAGAACCCTATTGTTTGTCAAATTGAACCTTTAAATTATGGTCAAGTAATTGGTTGATGGATAGAAAATTCTTAATGAGTCGTAGCACATACAAGGTTTTTTTTTTATCTTGCATGTGTGTGATCCAAGTTGCAAATTGACATCACCTATGCCATTTATGTCATAGTATGTGTCATCACCGCAATAGAACTTCTTGTATGATTAGACTAATCTAGAGTCTAGAACCAGTATTTCGAGCTGGTCATATGTTGAGTTTCTCCAAAATTGACATACCAAACATCATTGGAATAAATTAGCTAATCATGAGTAGCAAATACACACTCTTATTCTCTTGAATGTTCATATTTTGTAACATTACTATGTTGTTAGCATATATTATTCTAATTTGTATTTTCTTGTTCATTGATGGCTTCTTTTGCTACATTGCTTGAGAAGAGGATCCATTTGTTAAAGGATTATCCCACCATTCCTTCAATGTGTGGCCATTATTTTCATAAATTTTACATTCCTTTTATGTGTAAAAAATATTTATTTGATGTTGAGGTCTTGTACCTCTTTTAATTGGTTGCTTCCCTTTTAATTTGAAAGGAGAACTTGATCTTCATCTTGTGATGTATGAGAGGCCTCTACTTTTTGAAGTAGATTCATAATTTTTTTAAATGTTGGTGTTTTCTTAGTGACATTCAAAAAGTTGTTATAAGTACATTATATTATGAAGGAAGAGATCTCAAAATAATGGAAACAAGTGTGTTATTAGATACTATTTCTCCCAAATATTATAGTATGCATGTAGCTTTGCATATCGTCTCTAGAATGACTTGAGTTTTTCTCCATTATTCATTTTTAAGAAATGAAGTTGGCTTTAAAGGAACACTATTTAATTTCTTTTTTTTTTTGTTTCAAATATTATCTAGGGCTTGTACCATGCATCTTTGGTAGTAGTTGAGTCATAAATACATGGTTGAACTTCATCAAATATACCAAACATGATGATCAATTGAGAATTTCTATCAACTTTATCAAATTATATGTATTCTTCACAATCTATGTCAACATGGGTTATGGACCCATTTACAACTTCCCAAACTCTCTTAAACTCAAGTTTATTCTTAAGTTTATTTTTCCAAATAGAATAATTATTCCCTCATAATAGCTAGGAATTAGATAATAGAAACTTTGGTGTACCACTAGAAATTTTGTTAAACCTTCACTAAATTGAAAAACTGTAGTTCCACTATATTGGTCTCAAAAAATACTTTCCAGTGAGTATATATAAGCCTATAATTGTAAATTGATTAATACCTCAAATTTTGAGAAATTGGTGTCTTGTTGGAAAAAAAAGAATAGGTGGAGGGGATTCTTCCTCAAACCAAAATCTTAAAGAAATATTCTTGTGCTTTAAAATACTATATTAAACTTTTTTTCACTTACAACCAATAAATAGAAAGAACCAAAATATTATATTCTAGTGCTTTAAAATAATTTGGTTGACTAGATGTTGATAGCTAGGGATGGAGGTGTGGATTCTATCCTTTAGAAGCTCCACATGTCAAAAATTTAATGGTGATGCTTTAATTTATAGATAAATTTTGACACTAAATCATCAGATAGGAATTTTTATCATAGGCAGGGACAAATTATGCAATGCCCCAAATTCAAATAATCTGATACTTTGGAAGATGTTTTAAATTTTTTTAAATTCTTCTACCTCATGTGGATAGAATTCAATGGGTCATTACATGATGGGAAACTTGGCATTTTCATCATCAGTGCAAATAGACACTATGGTTGGACCACTCTCATGATTTGGTGAGCATGGGCATTGAGGTATGCTCCGTGGTGGTTGTAGACCATGTCAAGCTCTTAGTAGTCCCCTTTTTCATGGTGATTTTAATGCTTTTGATAGTGCTTTTTAATGGAATTATTCTAATGATTAGATCTAAACTATGTGCATATCATGTTTGACTAAAAAATTCTATCATTGAGCCATGATGTTGAGATTGGAGAGAGTAAATCCTTCAAAATAACCACAACTAAAATTATCTAAATTTTTTTATTTTTGTTTGCCCTTGCATTAGACTTCATATTTGGATTGTTGATTGATAACCTGTTTATCTAGTGGAGCGTTGTTACACACAGGCAAGAACTAGGAAAATAACTAGTTTCCAGACTTGATCATGTTTTGAACATCAATGAAGAGGGAAGAGTGAACGTTCATCCCAAAATTTTGGTAGGTTATTATATCCTAGAGATGTTTTGTTTGGTAGATGGTTGCTTAGATATGAGAGTCTCTATATTGATCATAGAAGTTGATATAATTTGTGAAGGCTAATTTAAGAGAAAGTATATTTAATAATAAGTTTCTTTTAGGTTTGCATGAAGTGGATCTACATGTACCACCAACCTACCTTGGATTTATAATGCTAGAATGAATATTGAAGAATATATCTTGGAAATCTTCTTGGTCTGCAAGGAGTTACCTTTTATAGCCTCTGATTTATTAATGGAGTTCTTTATAGCCTCTTCATGTTGAAGCAAGCAGATGGAACAAATGGAGAGTTAGTTCTTTCTTCAACCTACTCTAATACCACTAATGCAATTGCTTTGATGATTTTAATTATTGATATGAAAGTTTTAAAATACAAAATCCTTACCCAATATGGAATAACAACCTTCAAATAAGGACAACAACTAACCTTAACTAATAGAAACACATAGACCTTATGTTGGGTGGTTGCAACCACTCTTATTATCATGCTAATTCAACTATGATGGTAATAATTACTAACATCAAATAAGTTTCCTTCTATTAAAAATATAGTCCTAGATCTTCTTTTTCATGATTTTATTAGATAAAGCAATACCTAATTATGTTATGGCATTTTTCCAAATTTAAACCACTTATTTATTGAAAATCTAGGACAATGTTAATGAAAAAGATCCTCAATATAGTAGTATTAACCAATTGTCCAAAAAATATTTCACAACATGATAATATAGGTTAAAACTCCATGGCATCATTGACTAAGAGATAACCCAAAATAAAGAATCATCAAAAAATTGGATATGATAATCCAAGGGACTATTTTTTGTAAGTTACGTACCTTTGATTTATTTCCATCTTTACCTTCAAGAAATATCTCCCTAGTGCCTCAACAAGAATAAAAAAGAGATAAGGAGATAATAGGTCACCCTAGTAGAGTCCATGAGATGATTCATAATATCCAACAGGGGATCCACTATTAAAACAAAATATTTTAGAGTGATATAATAATATCTAATCTATTCACACCAATATTGATCAAAAATAGATTTGTTAAAATATCACATAGAAAACTCAAACAAACCCTATTACATGCTTTGTTCATTTATACTTTTATCAATATAATTGGTTTTTTCATGGAACCAAGAGAATGCATGGCTTCTTTGCAATAATTATTCCATCATGAGTTTCTTTATTATGAACTTAATCACCTTGTTCCCATGAGACAACATAATCTAGAATGCTTTCTAATATATTTTTTATAAATTTTAAAATTATCTTATAAATCATATTACAAAGGCTTATTAGATGAAAATTTTGAAAATATTTTGTCTCATTTGGAACCAATGAAAAAAATGTGGAATTGATATAACTTATCATAGACTTCCATTTCATATCCCCTTCAACCACAACTATCATAATATAACCATATCCCATCATAATATAACCATTTAAAAGAAATTAAGTACCTGGACCCACATAGACTAAAACCCAAATGGATTTGGATTATCATTATTGAGTACATCATGTTCCAAGAGAACGCATTTGTGATATGACCCCACTTGCAATGAAATTCATGAAAACATTGTATACTCTATTTACAACCATGTATTATATGATAAAAAATTGTCTAATATTTTTACTAGATTAGTTTGACCAACATGTATACTTTTCCATATATATCAAGATATTGAAAGAATAACATCCCAAAGGCCATTTGAATTGATAAATAAAGCAAAATCCTCTATTGATTTAGACCATTCAGGAGTACAATGCTTCTTTTTAGGAGATAAAATTGTGTTAAAATCACTACCAAGAATCCATAGATTACAACTATGAATAATCATTGAATTTGACATAAATAAATAAATGTCCTTATAACATAATTTATGAGGAGTAATTATAGTTGAAGAATATACATTAATAACTCCTTTGATATTTTTCTCTTTCTTGCCAAAATAGCAGAAACCAAATTATTTTTTACTTCTAGAAAGTTTCCTTTCCATTTTGTTTGTCCCATATTGTTATAATACCTCTTAAAGTTCCTACAATATTTTTTTCTAGATATTCCTCCATCTTCCAAATATTTTTGAATGCATTCTTACATTCCTTACTACTTATTTTTATTTTTTGTATTAATATTAACCCAAGACGATAACAATATATGAATTCTCTAATAAGTCATTTTTAAGGGTTATTATTCGTATCCTTAATATTCCAAGATAAACTTTTCATAATTATTTTTTATTCTTATTTTTGGGCTTAACCCCACTTCTTGTTAACACTTGTGATATTTGTTTTTGGTTTTCCAAGTTGATAAACCTTTATGTTTGTTAGAGGTATTATATTATTGGGTACCTTGAGTACCATGAAGTACTATTGTAAATATTTATATTAGGAAGTGTGTGTATCAAAAGTATGTGTCAAGATGTAAAGAGTGCTATGCAGTTATGTGTGAAAGATATCAAGTGTGCAAATGAATAGTCATAGGTGTTAGGTGTCAAGTGTGGAAGTGAAAAGTCATGTGAGATGTGTCAATATGTGAAGTAGGAGGTTATGTAATCATGAGAAACTTTGTCATAATGTGAGGCATGTGAAAGGTTGCATCTCCCAAGAGTTTGAGGAGAGCAATAGTCAGTAGTATTGAAGAGTCTTTATGTAAAGTTATATATTGGAGATAAAGCTCCATGCTATGTAATCGAAGTAACAAAATAATGAAATGTTTTTTGAATTTAAGAGATAATTATTTATGAATGTAACACTGGTTTTTTCAATGAATGTGATTTTGAGAGAGAGAGAGAGAGAGAGAGAGAGAGAGAGAGAGAGAGAGACACGGTGTTTTCAATGAATGTGATTTTGAAGGAGAGAGAGAGAGAGAGAGAGAGAGAGAGAGAGAGAGAGAGAGAGATAGAGAGAGAGAGAGAGAGATGAATGTGATATTATTAGAGAAGATGTTGTTGAAGTGAATAATTTTTGGCAACAAAGAGGTTGAAGGAGTATGAGAAGAAAATTTAGGAAAACGTGATTAGAAGTAGAATAAGTGAGAAGATTGGGCATTGATATTACTAGAGTTGGAGATAGCTGCTGGAAGAACGTGGAAAAATAGGAACATGAGAGAAAAAGTAGAAGTGAAGAAAATATTATTGGAATATGTGGAAGAAGAGGAACATGAGAGAAGAAGCAAAGGAATCAAAGAAGATACTATTGGAAGACATGGAAGAAGAGAAGAAGATATTGCTAGAGAATGAGAAAAATATTACTTGACTTAGAAGAGGTTATTGAAGGTGTTGGAGAGGAATGTGAGAGAAGTAGAGGAAGAGAATAAGATATTTCTAGAGGATGAGAAAGAGATTATTTGACTCAAAAGAGGTTATTGAAGGTGTTAGAGAGTAATGCGAGACAAGAAGTAGAAGAGAAGAAGATATTGCTAGAGCATAAGAAATAGATTATTTGACTCAAAAGAGGTTATTGAAGGTGTTGGAGGACATATAGTGGAGTTATTTGAAAGGTGTAGATGATGGGTTTTGCTATTAAGTATTGGATGAATACTATGGAGAGAAAGCTTGCTATATGCTGAAGTGAACATAAAGAAGATGTGAAAGTATGAGTGTGAGTTAAAAAATATTAATTTGAGTGCAAATAGCATGGAAGAAGACCTCTAGTGGAGAGAAAAATTTCTAGAGTGAATGTAGAAATCCGAGGAATCTTGTTGTATTCCTAAAAGTACAAGTGCAAGATGTTGAGCACAACAATCTAGATCTAAGAATATTGAAGGATATTGAGCACATAAATCTAGCCTAAGTTAGAGAAGATGAAGAGAGTAAAGTGGATTTGCTAGAGTGAAGTAACGTATGGTGGAAGTGGATAGTGCTGATAATGCTTTGGATAGTATGAATAATACCCTAATTTGGTGAAAAGTGAAGATACGATAGAGACTAAGGTAAAACTTTAAGGTTTTAAGATTATTAAAGGGTGCTTTGATTTATGAATTATTTTAGAAGATATTTGGTTTTGGGAGTTATAAGTATTTCAATATTAATTTGGAATTATTGATAGTTAAAGGTTAAATTGGGAGTTAAATGAAATTTAAAAGGGGAATGCATTAATTAGGAGGAATAAGGGAATCAATTATTTGTAATTTGATTGACAAAGTGGAATGAAATGAATTTGAATTTTTGAAATTGAGAATATTTTTGAAAAAAGGAATGAATAAATGAATGGAAGATATAAGGAAATTAAATGTTTGAAATTTGAAATTTGAAATTTGAAAGTGAGATTGTGAAAACTGAAACATAAGAGATATAAGAAGAAACTTGAATTTGATTAAACAAAATGAAAAGAGAATGAAATGAAGGTAATTTTTTGAATGTTGAGAAATTGAAAATTGAAATTTGAATTTGTTAAAAGGAGGAAGAATTTGAAATTAAAATTTTGGGAGTTATAAGGAGTGAAAAGTAAATTTGAAGAATTGATTTAAGAAGAAATTTAAAGAAGTTGCATCATGGCTAGAAAACAAGGAAAAATAAATATTCAATATGAAGAAAAAGGAAAATCTTCCAAGAATCATTTACAAATTGTTTCAAAAGAAAGAAAACATGAATCAACATAATTGATGGAACATATATAATTCATTCACAGAGAAGTAGAAAATTTAGTTCTTATGATTCTTAAGCAATGCATAAATAATTATTTTGAAGATGCTGATAATTTTAATGAAGGAAAATCAACTTGCAATTCAATGGTAACATTCAAGACATCAAGGAATGTTTTAAAATCAAGAAACATATTTTATGTTCCCATAAAAATCCATCCAAAATATGGAAAAGCAAATTACACTTATAAGTGCAAGAATTGTGGGAAGAATAATAATTTTTATAAAACTTGTTGGTACAGAGGAAATAATGTTCATGAGTGAAGCACTATAGAAGAAATATTAATGATATCATTAGATGAAATTATCAAACAAATCATTGCAAAATCTACTATAGAAATAATCAGAATCACAAAAAATGCAGTTATGGTACCAACGACAACAAAGATAGAGGATGGAAACAAGACAAAGATACAAGATAGAGATTGAAGACTAAAATTTTTCACACCAAATAATGCAAAACGGAGGGTGTTAGAGGTATTACATTATTTGGTACCTTAAGTACCATGAAATACTATCGTAAATATTTATTTTAGGATTTGTGTATGTCAAAAATATGTGTTAATATGTAAAGAGTGTTATGTAATTATGTGAGAAATATGTCAAGTGTGAAAGTGTGAGTTATAAGTATGCAAGGTGTCAAGTATGCAAGTGAAGAGTCATAGGTGATAGGTGTCAAGTGTATAAATGAAGAGTCATGTGAGATGTGTCAAGATGTGAAGAAGGAGGTTATGTAATCATGAGAAGCTTTTTCATAATATAAGGCATGTGAAAGGTTGCATATCCCAAGAGTTTGAGGAGAGAAATAGTCAGGAATATTAAAGTATTTATGTAAAGTTATATATTGGAGATAAATATCCATGCTATGTAATCGAAGTAACACAATAATGTAATGTTTTTTTAATGTAATAAATACTAATTTATGAATTTAACATTGAATTTTTTATCGTGCAATATTTTTTGATTAGGTAATAGAAGGGGTTTTGAAAGGATCCCTAAAAATTTTACAACATAAAAGCTAAATCTTCCATAGAAAATACAAGAGAAACATACATGGATTTCTCTCAACTAGGGGAACCAGAGAATGTACCAAAATCGAAGAGCAAAAGAACTAAGCAAAGAAATACAAGAACAAAGATAAAGCAGAGAATATTTTTTAGTCTTCAATATCAACATCTACATTAGGTTTCTATATCACCTCAATATATTTCTGATCTCATTGTCATGATATTGGGTTTGGAGTGGTAAAATTTCATATCATTTTTGTCAAGCAATGATTCCTACCTAATTTGTTGCCTAGAGTTTGGGTTGAGATTTTTTAAATTGTAAACTGCACCCACATGATAATTAATGGGGCATACTTTGAGTACCCTTGCAAGAAATAAAAGGGAAATAATCCCCTAATTATTTTAAGCATTATAAAAAGGGGATTGTGAGGTCCCACCAAGAAAAATAATATGCTTCCATCGAAGATTAAAATTCCTAGTCACTAACTATTTGTAGGAATATTGACACTAGATATGCAAAGCATTACTAAAATATAAAGAACTGATTGATTATTCCATGGGATCAAATTTGTATAAATAGCAAAGTTGATCAATGTGAGCCATTAGATTACAACAACTCAACAAATATAAACTAGTCTAAACTAAGAGTTCACCTAACTCATGGAAGAGTGGTAACTCAAGTTAGACTATCCTAGTAAAACTTAAGAGAATAAATATTTATTCTAACACCCCCTTAAGTGATACTAGGGGTGAGAATAAAAATAGGAGATGAGTCCTAGCAACAAGGCCTGATGAGGTACTCATGTACAATAAAATTATCATTAGGGGAGATGGTGAAAAAACCACATGGGAAAAAACCATCTTTCAAGAAAGAAGAAGAAGAAGAAGAATAAGAGAGAGGTGAAAATATTTGTGCACCCTTCTAATGCAATTTCCTAACCCCAATTTTCTCACACAACTGAATGTAACGTGGAGAAGAAAAGGACTTGGTGAATATGTCTAAAATTTGATTTTCTGTGGGAATATACTCCAAGTTTATATCTCCTTGCTGAATATGTTGTCGAATGAAGTGCATGTGAATCTCTATGTTTTTGGTGTGCTGATGCTCAACTGGATTACGAGAAATATAAATTGTGCTCTGATTGTCACACCAAAGGGTAATAGGTTGGTCATGAAAAAAAACCAAATTCCCTTAGTATTTTAAGAAGCCAAAGAAATTCCTGACTGGCCAAAATTGCTGCCCTATATTCTACCTCTGTAGATGATAGTGCTACTGCTTGTTATTTTTTGCATGACCAAGCAATAGGTGAAGAACCAAGACAAAAAACATATCCAGAGGTGGAACATCTATCTTCAACTGAACCTTCCCAATCATAATCTTTGTAACCAATGATACCCATGGATCCACCATTATATAAGAGCCCAAAGTGAGTGGTTCCCTGCAAGTAGCGGAGTATTCTCTTTGCTACTTTTCAATGGCTGAAATGAGATTTATGAGAGAATCTAGATATTAATCCAACAACATAGGAAATATCTGGGCGAGTATGAGTGAGGTACAGTAAAATTCTTACAATATGTCTATAGAGAGTAGCATCACATGGAGGATATTTACAGGAAGTAGATAAAGTGACTCTAGATTGAAAGGGTGTGGAAGAAGGCTTGCAAATAGTCATCTTAAATTTCTAAAGAAGATCTAGAGTATATTTCTGTTGACATAATGAAATTCCTACATCTATTTGAGTTATCTGAAACCCAAGGAAGTAATGAGCTAAACCCAGATCAACCATCTCGAATTTCTCAGAAAGGTAGTCGTTAATAGTTTGGATGTGAGAAATTACACTACCAATGAGTAGTAGATCATCAACATAAAGAACAAGTATGGTGATTTTTTCTTTATCTCTCTAAATATAGATTGTTGCATCAGACTCACAATGAGAAAATTCGAAGGAAAAAATAAAGGAGTCCATTTTTTCATACCAAGCTCTAGGAGCTTGTTTGAGACCATAGAGAGATTTCCTTAGTCTACACACAAGGGAGGAGTCTTGAATAAATCCAATAGGTTATTCCATATATATTTCCTCTTTTAAGTCACCATGTAAGAAAGCACTTTTAACATCCATTTAAAATTTGACTATATTTTTGAAGCAACAAGTGCAAGTACCAGTATAACATAATCCATTTTTGCAATTTGTGTAAAGGTTTTAGAATAATCAATGCCTTCAATTTTTGAAAAATCTTTAGCTACCAAGTGAGCTTTGTGTTTGTCAATTTTTCCATCAGGTCCATACTTAGTTTTGTAAATCCATTTACAACGAAATGATTTTCTTCCTTTAGGTAGAGGGACTAGATCCCAAGTTTTATTTTTGACTAAGGAAGAAAATTCATTCTCCATGACATCATCCCATTCTTTTATACCAGTTGCTTCTTTGAAGGATTGAGGATATGTGGAAATGGATTGATAGACAAGACCAGAACCCATGGAGTGGCTTAATATAGATGATGGGAGATATTAGATGTAAGGAGTGGCGTCTTGAACTATGGTGCGGGCCCATTTTGGCATTGTGGAAGGAGTAATGGGTGTGGTAGGACTTTGAGTTGGAGTTTGAATTATAGGATCCTCATTTTGGTCATATATCTCAAGGATGGTATCTTCACTATATTGAGGCTCAAATATTGGAGATGGCTCTAGAGAATTATTGTTGGAATAAGATGATTGAGGATATTTATAAGGGAATGTTTTATCAAATTGAACATTTCTATGAAAAAATACCTCATGAGTTGTAGGATCAAGGAACCTATAGGGTTTCATTTCCTCACAATAACCAACAAAGATAATTTGCTTACTTTTTTTTATCTAGAGCCTTCCTCTTTTTCTTGGGGATGTGTGCCCAAGCAGTACACCCAAAGAATTTGAAAAAAGAGACATTAGGTTTTGAGCCAGTCCATGTTTCCTCTAGAGTGAAATGGCCAAGAGATTTATGAGGTGTACAGTTTTGAATATAATTTGCACAGTTAATTACCTCAACCTAAAAAACTACTGGAAGATTTCTTGAGTGGAGCATGCAATTTTCCATTTCTTTTAAAGTTATGTTCTTCCTTTCTGCAATGCCATTTTATTGTGGATTATGGAAGATTGAATGTCGATGAATTATGCCATGAGTTAAGAGAAATATGGAGAACTCATTACTAAAGTATTTCCCTCCATTATATGTATGAATTTGCTTGATTTTGCAAGTAGCTTGATTTTCAACTAAGGCTTTGAAGATTTTGAAGTGGGATAGAATATCACTTTTGTATTTGAGGAAGTATACCCAAGTTCTTCTTGAAAAATCATCAATGAAGGTTAAGGCATATTTTTCTCCTTTGAAAGAAGGCTCTGGGAAGACCATCAAGTCACTATGGATTAACTCTAGAGGGGATGAGGCTATTTGATAACCACTTGGGTGAAATGGATCTTGATGTTGCTTTCCAAGAGAACATCCAGGACATAATCCATTAATATAAGAGACCTTTGGCATCCCTGTTACCATTTCATGAGTATTCAATTCCTTTAGATAACTATAACAAAGATGTCCAAATATTTCATGCCAAATTTTACTTTCAAGATATCCATCTGCAATAAAATAGGAGGTCCCACCTAAAATTTTGAATCCCTTGAAGTAAAATAGGTGAGTGTTATGATCAATTTCTCATTTTTCTATACAAATCTGATAGATGGAGAGGAGATTTGTAGTTATATTTGGGACATAGAGAACATTATTGATATAACCACCATCAATAGATATGTCACCTTTTCCTTTGACTGGGATAAAGGATGAGTCACCAAATTCTATTGTATAAGTTGAGCTTGAGGATATTGAGGTGAACGAATCATGTGAGGAAGTCATATGATGAGTTGCCCCTGAATCTAGAACCCAGTATTTCAATGAAGTATTTATAGCTTTGCCTTGAACATTTAAGGATTTTCCTATATGCTTCTTAATGTCTATTTTGTGATCCTTCATTGTTGCCTCTAGTTTTTGTAGTCTTTTCCAACATTTGTTCACAGAATGACCATCCTTTTTGCAATGTGTACAAGTTATAGGGCCTCTTTATTTATTTTTGAATTTTTCTTTAGTGGAGGTGGATGCTACTAGTGCTTTTGAGGAAGAGGGACAGATCTCATATTTTGCAATTTTTGTTTCCTCTCTAGTTAGCCTATCACAAAACTCCTCTAAAAGGGGTATTTTAAAACTTGTACCAAGTGCATATTTTGTAGACAAAAAAGTGGTTGCAAAAATTTGAAATACTCCATTTAACTTAGAAATAATAAGATAGATGCATTATTATTCTATTTTATTCTTGCCATTGCCTTTTAATTGAGTGAGAACTTATTTAAATTTTGTGAGAAAGTCAACAATATTGCTGAAATCTTCAGGAGATAATGTTGTTAACTCTGCCTCTAGCTGCATTGACCTTATTTGATCCACTTTACCAAATATCAAATGGAGTTTTACATTCTGAAATGTTAAACCATAAGCTTTCATTTACATTTGTGCTTATAATACCCATTGTTTCATACATCTTCCCTTTATGAACAAATATTTCATATTCCTTTTCAAATTCAGGCTGCTTCTCTTCTAGCAAGGGTGTGAGCCCATTTTGATAAATGTGAATAACACAAGCTTATACTGAGAGGGGGGGGGTGAACAGTATAAGACCTCTTTTTACTTTTTCGTTTATACTTAAAAATAGTAAAGCAATATACCCAAAGCAATATCAAAGCAATGCACAATATCATCCACAAAGTGACACCAATTTTAACGTGGTTAACCTAGAATGGCTGGGCTACGTCCACAAAACTTTTCTCTAAAAGTTATCTCAAATTTCTTTGGGAATCCTTCCCAATTACAATGTTTATGAGCCTCAGCCCAAAGGAGATACATTCCCCCAATCAGAATTTATGAGCCTCTGCTCAAAGGAGATACCTTCCCCCAATCAGAATTTATGAGCCTCTACTTAAAGGATATACCTTCCCCTCTGCTCTGGAAATGATCCCTCAGAATATCAACTACCTCTACCTCTTGCCAGCACGTGGAACTCATTTCCGTCGAAGACCTCCTATCCTCAATGCTTAGCCTAAGAGACCTCTGCCTTCTATGATCATGTCCACAACAGCTCAACAACCTATACCAAACACAGTCAGTCGGTCTAGTACAAGTCTTCCTCTATCTGTAAGATCTGTCCAACTCTTGAACAAATCAATCCTATGCATACAAGCCTTCTCAAAGACTTGCCAACTATCCTCAGGTTATTCTCATAGAACCAATGCACCTCTATCCTCAAGTTCTCTGATAGAACTATCAGACTAAGCTCACAAGTCCTTTGCTAGGACCTATCCAAATCTGCTCACAAGTCCCCACTGGAACCTGTCCAAAACTACTCACAAGTCCCCACCGAAACCTGTCCAAAATCGCTCACAAGTCCCCACCGGAACCTGTCCAAAACTCGCTCACAAGTCCCCACCGGAACCTATCCAAAAACTCAGCAAGCTCACCAAGAAAAACATTCTTAGTAGGAAATCACAAAGTGAATTGTTAGAGACCCAATGTGATTTGTCAAACTCATAGAAGCATAAAGAGAATTGTTAGAGACTCAATATGTTCTATACTCAAATCCCAATCTCAAAACTCAACTCAAATCAACTCATCTCAATATCAATCTCAAATCTGAAAACTCAACTCAATATCTGAAATGGATAGGATAGAATGTTTTCTTTCAAGAACATGAAACCCCAACAATTGCCAACTATGCAAAGAATCACATAACAATGATACTCATGTTATTTTCACCATCAATTAGGGTTTCAACAACAATGCTCATCAAACAAGGTTTAGTCAACCAACACCATTCAACTCAACATCAACCTTGAAGCATTCAACCAATCATCACAAGAAAAGGAAACAAGTAGAAATCCTTTTCCCTCCAAAGATATTTGAACAAAATAGCCACCAACACAATATCACCAAATGCAAAGAATAACTTGCTCAAATCAACTCAAAGGAGTAAGCCCAATATCATGAATCAAGTAAAAGCAATAACTTGATCAAACAACCTCTATGGAAGCAACTCAACCATCAACCTCAAAACAACCAACCAAGGGTTTCACCAACTCAAAGCAAGTAGCAATACTCACAAACATAAACCCTAGTGCACAATGCTTCCACTACCTCAAACCAGAATTATGCATTCACCAAAACTCTCATCAAGGATAACAATGCATAAGAAGTCTTCAACAAACCAGAAAATAGGATTTACACCCAACCAAAGGAAACCTAGTAGAATACCTTTTCACTCCAACCTTATTTCAGAAAACATACACCAATCATACTCATAGGAATAATGTGCCCAAACCTTTTTGGAGTAGAAGAAAATTGATCCTTAAAGCTGTCACCACACACAACCCTCAAACTTCCAACCAAGTTAGGGTTAGAACCAAGATAAATGAGCATATATAAAAACTTTCCTTAATACACCTTTTAGCTCCTCTTCTTTAAAAACAACCACCAAAGAAGCCAAAAACACAACAACCAAAACTTACACCTTATATCTCCATTTTTAAATTTAGCATAGCAAAAGACTAATTTCAAAAATACAACCAAAGAAATATCCCCTTATTTCTCCTATGTATTTTAAACAATGCTAAACAATGCCAAAAATCATATCAAGAAAATAATCACACCTTATAATGGCTGCCCTTGAAGAATCCAAAATTTGCGGCACAAAACACGTTTTAATAAAAACGTGACTAATCCATGCACAACTCCCTCCGCGGGGATCAAAATGTAGACCTTCGCCTGCGCAAGGCCCAAATGCAGCCTTCACTGCCACTAGCCCACAAGGGGCTTACGATGTCCAAGACAGACTTCCTTCCACATAAACGGTCAAGCTTTTCGAAAGCTTTTCAAACCACGAGCTCTCCTCTTTTGCAGCGTAAACAGAACATTTGATCACAGCAAAACCAATTAATTGCCTTCGATTTTCCAAGTGAGTTTAACCTTAGGAACCTTCTCATATTTATAGTCCATACGTGGACTTTAGAACACGTCGGCTGCAAAGAAAAGTAATTTCGAATTTAATCAAGATTTGCTTTCTAAAGGGTTTAAAAACCCTTAAGTATTTTTAATAAATTAAAAATAATTTCTCCCTTAATTAAATAATTAATTAATTAAAACCTTGAAGGGTTTTAAATAATAATTAAATAAATAATAAAGAGAACCTCCATTGGTTTGAATAAAAACCGTTGCCAATGGAATCTCTCCGGATTCTCTTAAAAATATTCTCTTGGAATCTTCCACCTTTGAAGCCAACACATCCTCTTAACATTAATGCCATTTCCTTTTGACATCAATGACAACTCATAGACAAGAATCTAGGATATCAAACCCAAAATTGCCAACAATCTCCCCCTTTGTCATTGATGGCAAACCATGCTTCTCAACAACACAGAAACTCAACATAAACAGCTCCCCCTGTCTTGAGGCTCTCCCCCTTACTCATATCTATCCCCCTTTGTCATCAATGGCAAAGGGTCACCTTTGGGGCTGGGGACTAAGAATGAGCCTCTTAGCTTAGTCCTTCCCTGACCTCCTGATGAGGTGATTAATTCTGGGGTGGGAGTAAACCTCCCATTAGGCACTGATCATCATCAGCGTCTATAACTTTCTTGTCGAGCCTTCTCTTGAACTCTTTGTCCATATTCCTGTTCCTGTCACTATTTTTGTTCTTGTTCTCATCTTTGTTCTTGTCCATGCCTTGATCCTTGGACCTGATCATGCCACTCATTCGTTCTCTGTATTTTGGAATTTCAGCTCTACATCTGTCCGATTATGTGACCTTCATTGTTGCACTTGAAACACTTGACAATGTTGTTTCTCTGAGGTAAACCTGATCTTTGAATCCACCTGTTCTGACCAAACCTGTTCTGACCAAACCTGTTTTGACCAAACCTATTCTGAAAAAAACTATTTTGACCAAACCTATTTTGATCAAACCTGTTCCTGTTATTTACCTTGCAATAGATTGCCTTGTGCCCAAACTGTTGACAAGAATAGTAATACCCTTGAAAGTAACTAGCACTTATGAAATTGTCATTTACCTTCTTCACTTGAGCCATGCAATGTGAAGCCATGTGACCAAACCTATGACAAGAAAAACATCTGCCTTGAAACTTTCTTTTATTTGACCTCTTGGGTCCTGAAAACTTCTTCTCATTCTGAATTTTGTTTTCTGTTTCTGTGCATCTATCATTCAAGGACTCATGATCTGAAATACTTTCCTCATCAGAACTCTCTTTCTTTTGGAGTCTCTTACTAGACTCTCCAACTTGTTCCTTGTGTGGCTTAACAAAACCAAGGCCTGTTTTATCTGTTGTCTTTCTTTGACCTTTGATGAGTGACTTAACATTTTTGGAGCTATCTTGAAACCTGTAAAGCTTATCCTTGTACTCTTTAGTTTCCTCTTTCAAAGAAGCCATTTTCTGTTCTAACTCAATATATTCAAGAACCTTAGACTCTAACTCATCCTTGAGTTCTTGTGTCTTAGCTATAGAGAAGTCAAGACTTTCTATAAGATCATCTCTCTCCATACAACATTCATCTAACTTATCCTTGAGTCTAGCATTCTTCTTTCTTTCCTTTTCCAAAACACTAAGAGCACTAATAAGTTCACTTTCAAGATCCTTTATTTGATTTCCTTTTGAATCATCAAAGCCTTTTTCAGATTTCTTATCACTAGAGGTGCTACCCTTTTCAAAAACCATACATGCATATTTGATGTAGGAGCATCTAGCGGTGGCCAAAAATAGGGCAGAAGTTACAGAAGGCGGAGGGTCACGAAAATGTGACATGTCATGAAATTGCGACGTCGCACAGCCGGGCGCTGGAGCTGAGGAGGATGTCGCGATTTCGCGACATGTCACGAAATCGTGACTATCATAAAATCATGACGTATATCAGCCAGGAGGTGAAAGCAAAGAAATTGTCATGATTTTGTGACATGTCACGAAATTGCAACCTTTGCGAAATCACGACACAGAACAACCGGAAGGAGGAGCGAAGGAAATTGTCACGATTTCGTGACATGTCGCAAAATCGCGATCGTCGCGAAATCATGACCAAAAGCAGCCAGGAGGAGAAGCAATTGGTAATGTCACGATTTCACGACATGTCACGAAATCACGATCGAAGAAGAAGAGCAGAGGCGTCCGAAGGAAGATGTCGCGATATCACGACCCAAAGGCGAGAAAGGGCATAGAAAGGAAAAATGTCACGATATCGCGACATGTCGCGATATCGCGACCCAAGGGCGAGGAAGGCAGCAATGAAGGAAAACGTCATGATATCGCGACATGTCGCGATATCATGACCAAAAGGGAGAAGAAGCGTAGGAAGGCCAAAACGTCGTGATATCGCGACATGTCACGATATCGCGACATGTCACGATATCGCGACGAGAAAAGAAGAAGACGCGGAAGAAGGTGAAGACATCACGAAATCACGACAGGCGATATCTTCAAGGACCGTTATAGGATGACGTCATTGAGCAACACGTGGTAGCACAAGAACAACATGTGGCACCAAGGTGCAGCGAAAGTAGGTGAAGACAAAGCGTCGTGCAAAAAATATAACCATAAGCGGGAGTCGAACGGCAGTTACAGAGGCCAATGCGGATTGCAGTTACGAAGACGAACAATCATGGCAAAAATGAATCGAAGGGACACCCATTGGAAGAGAGAGAGTCACGTCGAAGTTATAAAAGGAGAAGCGATGGCATGCACGAGGGGGAGGAGGCTGCAGTTAGAAAACCTGCAGATCGGAGTTGCACCGTCGGGTTTCAAAATCAAGGGCCGAGAGCCATTCTTCCCGGCTAAAGTGCATTTTCCTTCCAGAGTTAGAAATATGGGCCTGTGAGCTAGTTGTGTAAAGCCTGCGGGCTGCATTTAATAACATTGGTATTTGATGATTTTCTCGTCCCCCGTCAGTGGTATCAGAGCTAGTGTTCCTGAGTGCGCAAGCAGATCGTCGGTCGTGAGACAGTTTGCACCAGGACCTGGTATAAAAATGCATCCACGAAGAAGCCGTGGCAGTAAGAACGATATAATGACAATAAAAGAGTTCGAGGAGTTGTAGAGCCAATTTAAAGCCCTGCAAGAGGAATGGTTCAAAATCAAATTACAGGAGGCAGTAACCAGACAGTGCAAAAGTGAAGATCACTTCTCCACCAACCTTGGGTGTCTGATGTAGGAGCATCTAGCAGCGGTCGAAAATAGGGCAAAAGTTGCAGAAGGTGGAGGGTCGCAAAAATGTGACATGTCGTGAAATCACGACATGTCATGAAATCGCGACGTTGCGCAGTCGGGTGCTAGAGCTGAGGAGGATGTCATGATTTTGTGACATGTCACAAAATCGTGATCGTCACGAAATCGCAACTGTCACGAAATCGCGACATAGATCAGCCAAGAGGTGAAAGAAAAGAAATTGTCACGATTTTGCGACATGTCACGAAATCGCGACCGTCGTGAAATCGCGACGAAGAACAACCGAAAGGAGGAGCGAAGGAAATTTTTGCGATTTCGTGACATGTCGCGAAATCATGACCATCACAAAATCAATGACCAGAAGCAGCCAGGAGGAGAAGCTATTGGTAATGTCGCGATTTCATGACATGTCACAAAATCATGATCGGAGAAGAAGAGTGGAGGCATCCGAAGGAAGATGTCATGATATCATGGCATGTCGTGATATCGTGACCCAAAGGTGAGAAAGGGCGCAGAAAGGAAAAATGTCGCTTGCGACCCAAGGGCAAGGAAGGCAGCCATGAAGGAAAACATCGCGATATCACGACCAAAAGGGAGAAGCATAGGAAGGCCAAAACATCATGATATCGTGATATGTCATGATATCGCGATAGGAAAAGAAGAAGATGCAAAAGAAGGCAGAGACGTCATGAAATCATGACAGGCGGTATCTTCAGGGACCGTTATAGGATGACGTCATTGAGCGACATGTGGCAGCACAAGAAAAACACGTGGCACCAAGGTGCATTAAAAGTAGGCGAAGACAAAGCGTCATGCAAAAAATGTAACCATAAGCGGGAGTCGAACGACAGTTACAAAGGCCAATGCGGATTGCAGTTACGAAGATGAACAGTCATGGCAAAAATGAATCGAAGGGACACCCGTTGGAAGAGAGAGAGTCACACCAAAGTTATAAAAGGAGAAGCGATGGCATGCACGAGGGGAGGAGGCTGTAGTTAGAAAACCTGCAGATCGGAGTTGCACCGTCGGGTTTCAGAATCAAGGGCCGAGAGCCATTCTTCCCGGCTAAAGTGCGTTTTCCTTCCAGAGTTAGAAATCTGGGCCTGTGAGCCAGTTGTGTAAAGCCTACGGGCTGTATTGTAATCTTTGCAAGTTTAATTAATAACATTGGTATTTGATGATTTTCTCGTCCCCCGTCAATATTCCTTATAGTTTTCTGAAGCATCCTCATACATACTAGAAACCAAATCATTATTTGTGCAATCATCCTCAAGGTGACCAAAATTTCCACATCTAAGACATTTCATGATAATGAATCTATGTTTTGGTTTTTCCTCTTTTTTTGATATGAACAACATCTCATTTTCATCATCACTTTAAGAACTTTCACTATCACTACTAGAACACTTACTTGCTTTGTCTAGGTAGAAACTCTTCTTATGCTTGTGAGAATACCTCTTTCTTTGATTGTTGTGCTCATATTTGATCTTCCTATGATGCTTGTGCTTTTCAAAATCCTTGCTCTTAGAATCCTGTTTATCTTCATCACTTTCATTCTTGGGAACAGTACAATTAGTAGCATAATGACCAAACTTTCCACAATTGAAACATCTTATATTTTTCATACTTTTGTGCTTTCTAGAGAACTTGCCTTTCTTGTTGTAATATGCCTCTTCATCACTAGAAGACTCATCACTATCTTGAAGCTATTTACCCTTGGAATTCTTGGTAGCCTTGAAAGCTGCCTCTTTCTTGACATCAACCTTCACTTGAGTTCTCAACTCAAATACTGCAAGTATACTATGGAGATCATCCTTTTTCAACTTATCCAAATCTTTAGCTTCCTCAATAGCAAAAATATTTTCACTAAATCTATTAGGAAGAGATCTTAAAATCTTATCACAAACATCATTTTTAGCAAGCTCAAGACCTAAGTATTTCATGGAGTTAACAACCTCATCCATACGAAGCATGTAGTCACTAATATTTTCATCATCATTCATCTTGAGTTGTTCAAACATACATTTGAAGTGTCTCAACTTGGCCTTTCTGACATTTGTATCACCTGTATGAACCACCTTCAACTTTTTCCACATTTCACTAGTTGTCTTGCAGTGAATCACTTTGGTGAGATCTGCTTTCTGTAAGCCTTTCAAGATTGCATTCATTGCTGTGATGTAGGAGCATTTCTTCTTTAGTATTAGGACCATGTTCAGGAATAGTGTACTCATATTCAATCACTTCCCAAACCTCATTACCAAGTGCCATTATATGAACCTTCATCCTCACACTCCAAAGACCAAAATCTAACCCATCAAGAATAGGTGCTGCATTGCCACTTGAATAATCCATTGTGTTCTTTACTAGCTTTTCCTTCAAGCTATTAAACTTTTCGAAGGCACCTGCTCTGATACCAATTGAAGAACACAAACTTATACTGAGAGGGGGAGGGGTGAACAGTATAAGACCTCTTTTTAATTTTTCCTTTATACTTCAAAACAGTAAAGCAATAAACTCAAAGCAATATCAAAGCAATGCACAATATCATCCACAAAGTGACACCAATTTTAACGTGGTTCACCCATAATGGCTGGGCTACATCCACAAAACTTCTCTCTAAAAGTTATCTCAAAGTTTTTTGGGAATCCTTCCCAATTACAATGTTTATGAGCCTCGACCCAAAGGAGATACCTTCCCCCAATCAAAATTTATGAGCCTCTACTCAAAGGAGATACCTTCCCCCAATCAGAATTTATGAGCCTCTGATCAAAGGAGATACGTTCCCATCTGCTCTAGAAATGATCCCTCAGAAGATCAACTGCCTCTACCTCTTGCCAGCACGTGGAACTCCTTTCCACCGAAGACCTCCTGTCCTTAATGCTTAGCCTAAGAGACCTCTGCCTTCTATGATCACGTCCACAGCAGCTCAGCAACCTGTACCAAACATAGTCAGTCGATCTAGTACAAGTCTTTCTCTATCTATAAAATCTGTCCAACTCTTGAACAAATCAATCCTCTGCATACAAGCCTTCTCAAAGACTTGCCAACTATCCTCAGGTTCTTCTCATAGAACCAATGCACCTCTGTCCTCAAGTTCTCTCGATAGAACTATCAAACTCAGCTCACAAGTCCTCTGTTAGGACCTGTCCAAATCTGCTCATAAGTCCCCATCGAAACCTGTCCAAAATCGCTCACAAGTCCCCACCAAAACCTCGTCCAAAATCTGCTCACAAGTCCCCACCGGAACCTCGTCCAAAACTGCTCACAAGTCCCCACTGGAACCTGTCCAAAAACTCAGCAAGCTCACCAAGAAAAACTTTCTTAGTAGGAAATCACAAAGTGAATTGTTAGAGACCAATGTGATTTGTCAAACTCATAGAAGCATAAAGAGAATTGTTAGAGACTCAATATGTTCTATACTCAAATCCCAATCTCAAAACTCAACTCAAATCAACTCATCTCAATCTCAATCTCAAATCTGAAAACTCAACTCAATATCTGAAATGGATAGGATAGAATGTTTTCTTTCAAGAACATGAAACCCCAACAATTGCCAACTATGCAAAGAATCACATAACAATGATACTCATGTTCTTTTCACCATCAATTAGGGTTTCAACAACAATGCTCATCAAACAAGGTTTAGTCAACCAACACCATTCAACTCAACATCAACCTTGAAGCATTCAACCAATCATCACAAGAAAAGGAAACAAGTAGAAATCCTTTTCCCTCCAAAGATATTTGAACAAAATAGCCACCAACACAATATCACCAAATGCAAAGAATAACTTGCTCAAATCAACTCAAAGGAGTAAGCCCAATATCATGAATCAAGTAAAAGCAATAACTTGATCAAACAACCTCTATGGAAGCAACTCAAACATCAACCTCAAAATAACCAACCAAGGGTTTCACCAACTCAAAGCAAGTAGAAAGACTCACAAACATAAACCCTAGTGCACAATGCTTCCATTACCTCAAACCAGAATTATGCATTCACCAAAACTCTCATCAAGGATAAAAATGCATAAGAAGTCTTCAACAAACCAGAAAATAAGATTTACACCCAACCAAAGGAAACCTAGTAGAATACCTTTTCACTCCAACCTTATTTCAGAAAACATACACCAATCATACTCATAGGAAGAATGTGCCCAAACCTTTTTGGAGTAGAAGAAAATTGATCCTTAAAGCTGTCACCACACACAACCCTCAAAATTCCAACCAAGTTAGGGTTAGAACCAAGATAAATGAGCATATATAAAAACTTTCCTTAATACACCTTTTAGCTCCTCTTCTTTAAAAACAACCACCAAAGAAGCCAAAAACACAACAACCAAAACTTACACCTTATATCTCCATTTTTAAATTTAGCATAGCAAAAGACTAATTTCAAAAATACAACCAAAGAAATATCCCCTTATTTCTCCTATGTATTTTAAACAATGCTAAACAATGCCAAAAATCATATCAAGAAAATAATCACACCTTATAATGGCTGCCCTTGAAGAATCCAAAATTTGCGGCACAAAACATGTTTTAATAAAAACGTGACTAATCCATGCACAGCTCCCTCCGCGGGGATCGAAACGTAGACCTCCGCCTGCGCAAGGCCCAAATGCAGCCTTCGCTGCCACTAGCCCACAAGGGGCTTACGATGTCCAAGACAGACTTCCTTCCACATAAACGGTCAAGCTTTTCGAAAGCTTTTCAAACCACGAGCTCTCCTCTTTTGCAGCGTAAACAGAACATTTGATCGCATCCAAACCAATTAATTGCCTTCGATTTTCCAAGTGAGTTTAACCTTAGGAACCTTCTCATATTTATAGTCCATACGTGGACTTTAGAACACGTCGGTCGCAAAGAAAAGTAATTTCGAATTTAATCGAAATTTGCTTTCTAAAGGGTTTAAAAACCCTTAAGTATTTTTAATAAATTAAAAATAATTTCTCCCTTAATTAATTAAATAATTAATTAATTAAAACCTTGAAGGGTTTTAAATAATAATTAAATAAATAATAAAGAGAACCTCCATTGGTTTGAATAAAAACGTTGCCAATGGAATCTCTCCGGATTCTCTTAAAAAGATTCTCTTGGAATCTTCCACCTTTGAAGCCAACACATCCTCTTAACATTAATGCCATTTCCTTTTGACATCAATGACAACTCATAGACAAGAAGCTAGGATATCAAACCCAAAATTGCCAACAAAATGAGATTTAGTATTTTTGGTTTCCATGTGTGATAGTTATGAGGTATGAGTGGGTTAATTGTATTCATTTTTCCAAAGGAAAAAAATTGCAGTGAAACCAATATTCCCCCCTTTAACTGCAAAAAGAATTTTAGAGAATCCAATGATGCACTCCCATTTCAATTAGAACAATGTAGTGCAATAAGTCAACAACAATATAAAAATACTTGTTGAATCAAATGCAACACAAGCCAGACCGTTATATCGAACTATTCAATTTACCCATCCTTACATGAGGGAAACTATAAGTAAATGAGGAGAGTGATACATGGAACATAGGTAATATGAAGCAAGAATAATCTGCAGATCTTTATACCGAATCTTCTCAATGACGCACCCTTATGTGAGGGAGACTATAGGTATTTGAGGAGAACAATGCGTGGAACATAGGTGATTATTAAAAGATTCGATTAAAACTTTGAGTCTATGAAAATATCCTTCTTGTTTTCTATGACCTTTTTAATGTTTGCTTGCTTGTTTTCCACAGATATACAAGTACAACATGTAGAATATGCTAAAATAGAGAGATGCAAGCAACAACACCAAGTGGACAATAGAGTGCCACAAAATATCTCCACCACCAAACTATTCTCCAATGTTTGCAAACACAAGGAAAGCAATAGTCGTAGCATAAAAAAGGAACTCACACCAAAGACAAGATAGGTTCAAGAAGTAGCACCAATAACCCCCTTGAATTAAGTCTCCAAAAGAAGGTGCAAGAAGTAGCACCACAATAAAAAAACCCCCAAATTTTTTTTATTTATGAATGAAACTCAAAATTCCTGCGGGAAAACAATGTTAAAAACCAAAGGGTGCCGCACTCTAACCCGAGCTATATTGTCCAAGGAGAAGCCTTGGTCTCGAATGGAGAGCGAGATGTCTTGGGTGTTGAATGCACAACTAAAAGAGTTGTGACATCATGAATTCCTGGAAAATTCCAAAAATCTTGCCTAAGTGCTATTTATATTATACCATATAGGTATATTTAGGAATAACAATAACATATGCACTACTTCATATGAGAAAAATATTGTTCTGAAAAGTCAAAAACAATTTAAACAATGACATTCATGCTTGAGTATCATGCGTAGTGGGCAAATGGTATAACATTTATTTTCAACAAAATAAAATAAGTTATTTTGTTAGAAAACATTTAATGGCTTCAGTGGCTTATGGATAAAAAGTATGACTACTTTAACTTTAAGCAAGCTGAGTTAGTAAACAAAAACTATCGAAAGAAAGTGAGCCAGCCCTATGAAAACTTGAATGCAAGCAAAATCTAGCCTATATCTAGTACCATGTAGGAATATTGACACTAGATATGCAAATAATTACAAAAAGATAAATAACTTATTGGTTATTCCATGGGATCAACTTTGTATAAATAGAAAAGTTGATCAATGTGAGACATTGGATTACAACAACTCAACAAATCTGAACTAGTCTAAACTAAGATTTCACCTGACTCATGGAAGAGTGGTAACTCAAGTTAGACTATCCTAGTAGAACTGAAGAGAACAAATATTTATTATAACACTATTTACCACCCACAAGGATAGATTCAAATTTGAAAATGGATGGATGGTTCCAAAATAAAATCATCAAGCTTCTGAAGAGAGAAGCCCCTGAATTTAAAACCACAAGGAACTCCCCCATCCCGAATCTAGAATTTTAAACAATATCATCACAAGAAAAGTAACATAAATTGAAATCTATAGTCCTCTTATATTCCAAGAGAGAATCTTCATTTACAAAACTTAAAATTGAGTTTCTTTCCTCCTCCAA
Organism: Wollemia nobilis; assembly: GCA_028583015.1. Lineage (NCBI taxonomy): Eukaryota > Viridiplantae > Streptophyta > Pinopsida > Araucariales > Araucariaceae > Wollemia > Wollemia nobilis. Next base: position 530,619 of record JAQPPZ010002347.1, read on the forward strand.
ATTATGGGGATGGTTGTGATCTAAAGGAAGCTACACTTATTTGTTTTTCAAAAATATCTTTCCCTCCCTCCATTTTTAGGATCAATTATGCTCCATTGGCTATCTCTATTTTGATTTTTATTTTTTTGAGATCTTTATTGGTGGGCTTATCAACTTTACATTTTTTTTGCTTTTTTTTTTATGCTTGGGGAAGCAGGGCCTTTTCCTAGTTTAGATTTTTAGGAGATTCTTTTTGAGATTTAGGAACCTGGGATTCTATCATCTAAGGAAAAGGAGGATTTGAGTCTAAAATATTTCTATCAATTTTAGGAAAATCAAATATAGAAGCGAGACAATTGAAAGTGTTTTTAAGGAGTGAATTTATAAGAATCATTTCAAGGGAAGAAGGTAAAGATCTAACTTGGATAACCAGATCTTGAATTTCACCTTCCTCTTCAAAGGGAGAGGCTTCTAAAATTTTCTAACCCCATTTACTTCCAGGGGAGCATGGAGGAAATATCAACCATTAAAAATTCATATCCAACTTGTCCTATACCTTTTCTTGAAATTCATGAACCCCTTTCACTTTTGGGAGAGAGTGTAAATCATTAGCAACCATAGGAAAATTAGCATAAGCCTATCCTTCCTCAACATCCTAAACATAATATCTATTAGCCACGTCCTCAGCAATTCCTTCAGTAGAGTTGCTATCAATATTTTTCTTTGATAAGGCTTTCTTCACAAGTTTTTTCTAAGGGACATAGAGTAGAAGGATTCCTTATTTTCTTGCAAATTGAATAGAAATTAGATCTATTTTTATATTATTTGGATTGAATCCAAGATCCAAGGTCAGAGATGAGTTCAATAGAGCTAGGGAGGTCTAATTTGAGATCAACATTGACACACATCCTCACAAATATCATCCTTGAATTTTCTCTCATAGAAAAATCAATCAAGATGAGATATCCAACAACCTTGGCAATACCTCTCAAAATGTCATCGTGCCACAGATGGAAGGGGAGACCAGGAAGTCTGACCCACAATAGTACCATGTTGAATTTTTAAATATCAATATTAAATTCAGTCCCCCATTTCCAAAGTAAAAGGCCTCTCTTGCCATAAAACCAAGGTCCTCCACCAAGAATCCATCTCATGTCATCTTCACTGTTCAACTTAATAAGGAAACAATATTTAGGAAGGGCAACATTTTCCATAAGACCCTGTAGTATCCATTTAGAGAAATCTCACTTCTTTATGGAATACATGTTTGGTCAGACCCCCAAGAATTTACCTACAAGGTAAAAAACACCTTTATCCATGGTGAGTTTCAGGAGATCCATAGGAATGCATAGTTTCCTCTGAACCAAATTTGCCTTACAAGATAGTTCAAGACCATCGCAACATAGGAATGCAAGCCTATATAAAAAGACACTTAGAGTTATTATGGACCCAGGGGTGGGTCTGCACCAAGGGGCCCAAGCAGATCCTATAATCCAAAGCTTATCTTGATCCACTCAATCTACAATTCTCTAGCTTCCCATTTGATAGCTTCCCAATCTCACTCATTTCAAATTACTTTTTATTGTGCAATATTGGTATTTTCATTGAATGTAATTTTGTGTAAGTAACTCTATGATCCTCGAAACCTGGACTTGTGAAACCTTTGGGCTCACTTGCTAACAATGTTTCTCATTTAATTTTTTCTAACTTTGAGGTTATTCCTCTCTCTTTTATATTCCCACTAACACTTTCATACCCATCAATCTATGCGAATTTTTATAGATTGTTCACCATGAAATTTATCATCCATAGATTAGTGTTGTCCTAGAGAACCTAAAGTGCAAGAAATAATCATAAATACACTTTATTATGTATGCTACTTCAAAAACACTAAAGGGTAAGGACCATACCCTATAGTACTTTCATATGTTTCCTTAAATTACTAAATTACCATGGATATCCTCCAAACTCATTTATTTATTATTCCACTCTTGAAAATCTTAAGTATAGGGGTAACTTCTATACTTTTATTTTTATTACAAAGAGAGTATTTTAGACCACTTAAATAATTAAAGATGATTTACTAGATTACAATTGACCTCTTATCTTATTTGTTTTAATACATATCTTTGGATCTTCCTTTGCATATTTAATTCCTTCAAAATTTGAACTTGCACATTGTACTGTTGACAATTTTGTCACATTGCACAGAGGGGTAGAAAGATTGAATTTTTTGTAAAGTATTTCCTTTAATTTCATGAATTTGTTCCCTTGTTTTTTTTAGAAACAACATTTTCAAGCATTGCAGCAATTTTGGCTTTCCTGCCACCCCCTTGTACATAAAATGAAGAAGAAAGAGCTTCGCTGCCGAACAAGCTAAGGAAGATAGCTTCACCGAAGAAATCGCTAAGGATGAAAACTACTTCGGGCCCGAAGTTCCTCAAACAACTACTTCGGGCGAAAACCTTGCGAAGCAGCGTTGCCGAAGCAGAAATTCTAGCAAGGCATAAAAAAGAGCTTCGCGCCCGAAGTATTTCCAGCAGCTACTTCGGGAAAAAGTTTTGCGAAGCAGAATTCAAGCAGCATTTCGAAAGAACAGCTTCGTCGAAGAAAGACCGCGGACCGAATTAGCTAAGGCAAGAAAACTACTTCGGGCCCGAAGCATTTCAAGTAGCTACTTCGGGTGAGATTTTTGTGAAGCAGTATTGCCGAAGGAAGAAGAATGAAAACTACTTCGCACCCGAAGCATTTCAAAAGGCTACTTCGGGAAAAAGTTTTGCGAAGCGGGATTTGAAGGAGCGCAACATTGAAAACACTTCGTCGAAAAGCCGTCGAAGCATCCACTTTGGGCCCCTGCACCAGCGAACCATTTCTACTTCGTCGAAAGTCATCGCGAAGCATCTGCTTCGGCCATCTTTCATGCGAAGTACTTTCACCCGAAGTAGTAGCGGCCATAAAGAATGCAACATCTTTTGAAGGCAGGAATGCGCTTCGGCCGAAATACCCCCGAACCGTAGTTTTGAAGAAGGTTCACGGTGAAGCATTTTTAAGCTCATCAGCGAAGTATCTACTTCGGGCGAAGGACCTCGCCGAAGCAGTTTTGGCACAGCGAAGCAGCGAGAAGTGAAGACCCCATTTTGAGGAAGAAATCTACTTCGGCCCTCCTCACCCCCGAAGCTGTTTTGCGAAGCTCCACCATGCGAAGTGCAAATCAAGGAGAATCTGCTTCGGCACAAGTCCATTGCGAAGCAAAGTTGCAAACAAAGAACTAGCGAAGCACTTCAAGGGCACGCGCTCCAAGCCGGGTATTTTCTCGAGGTGATCAAGTGCCTCATAAATGCATTTTTACGTGCCCGAAAAACTAGCTGCTCATTTTTGGCAATTGGAAATGAAGTATCAGTCCATGATGAAGAGCCCGACGAGCATGGCGGCCACTCGAGCACCGCACCCGGAGACCAAGGACGTCCAGGCGGCTCATTAATGCGACTTTCCCTGGTTGACCCGGTCGTAGCTGCTAGTTTTGGTAACGGAATTGAGAGCTCAGTCACGAGAGCCGCGAAGAGCCGACTTCTCAGCTTTCGAGGATGTACTCCTCCATTTTGTGTAATTATGGCTCAGAGGGTCGGGTCCTCTATAAAAACCCAGGCATTGTAATGAAAAAGGGGGGAACTTTCTGCTAGAAAGCTGCTGTAACTTGATGTCCTACGATTAATACTAAAGAGCTTTGGGCTCTATTTCTCTCTTGTATGTTGCCTTCTGTGTTTATTTCTTTTGTCTGTCTTCATTTGCATACTGTTACTCTGAATCCTGAATTTCGGTGTGCGATTGGGGACTGTACCCTAAAATTCGCCCGAAGGATACATAGGGGAGGAAAAATGCTATATTGGCTTTCTTTTATGTTGCCTGGTGGGTAGTGGTTTCTGTTATATTCGCTTGTCCTAATCGTCGTTACTCTGAACCCTGAATTTTGATGAAAGGGAGAAGGAGAATCCTGGAGCTCGCCCAGAGGATACATAGGAAGGTTAATGTGGCGTTTCTTTCATTTATTCTTGGTGTTCTTTGCTGCTATTCAAGTTGTTAGTTAGTGATCGTGCTTCCTGTTCTCTCCCACTTTAAATCATTGATCTCTCTTCCCTTACTCCCTTTATTTCTTTCCTTGCACCCTTACTCTTTTTATCTCTTTCCTGCACCCTTACTCTTTTATCTCTTTCCTGCACCCTTATCTCAAAACACCAAAGTAGTTTAGCATAGGAGCCAACCTTTCTCCGGAGATTGGCACGAGGGGCATCTCTTCCCTTTGGCCTTTCAATGTTGGTCCAGGTCTAGGGCGCATACACTTACCCAAATCCTTTCCTGGGCAGATTTGATGACCAATAGTTTTTGGCACGCCCGATGGGACCAAGGTCCCATATTTTAAGAACGCGAATCTCAAACCCGTCTCCACTGGGGCCAATAGTTCTAACCAGTTCCCGGTGTGACCCGGTCAGTCTCACCTGACTAGTGGTAGTGAGAACCGATGCTCTCATTACCGAAAGACTCTTAGCATCTGGCGACTCTGTTTACCCGAGAATATTTAAGTCGTAAAGACCAGTACCAAAGTTTGTGCCTTCATGCAAACGAGATGGAGAGTTAGGAATAGAGGAGAGGAAACCGAGTTCTTTGAGCTAGATATCGATGCCTTTGGGGAGCGATCAAGGTTGGTCACCCCCGAGTCACTGTTACGTGGAACGTCCTCGCAAGAGGCTGCTGTTGACGAACAAGGCCTAACTTTTGATAGCACAACATCTAGTTTTCCTCCCAATCCTCCCAACTCACCGAAGCATCCTAGTGCCTCCATTCCTATTAGTCGTCCTATTAGCAATCAAGGAGGAGCTTCGGGGATTCCTATTTCTCAAAATCCAGGAGCAAGTATGGCACAACAACAACAACAACAACAACAACAACAACAAATGCAGCAACAACCACCGCCCAGGTTGTTCCCAGCATGGGATTCTTTGTCGCCGCTAAATCTAGCGGGACAAGGGCAAGTGCCGCCTGCTGCTATAAAGAAGATCCCAACGTTCGATGGAACTGGGAAGACTGCTCTGGAGCACATCCAGGACATAATATCTCTGGCGGTGATCCACGACATCACAGAGGAGCGAGTTATGGTAAAGCTTCTGGTTCTTTCCCTTAGAGGAAAACTCCTCTACTGGTATAGATCTTTACCACCCGATACTATTACGGGATGGGACCAGTTAGCCGGGCAGTTGATGCGAAGCTTCAATGAGTCCTCCGATCCTACCTCTCTCCTGCATCAGTTCACTTCAATCCAGAGACATCCACAAGAAGAGATCATAGACTTCAATGTTAGGTTCGCTCGAACCTGGCAGAGAGTACCAGTTGGACTTCGGCCAACCGACGAAGCTGCAACATACTATTTCCTTTGGGCTTTCAACCCTGATATCAGTATCATGGTAAGATATTCTAACATCAATACTTTTCTCGAGTTGTATGAGTTAGCCAAGAGGGCAGAAATGGATTTGATAGCTGTGGGCAAGCTTCCCCAAAGGATGTCGATGCCCATACTTCCCGAATTCCCTCAATCCCAGTATGCGAGCGCCACCGCTTCGCAGATCTCTGTAACCCCTACATACCCGATCTCATCTTGGAACCCGAATCCTATTGTGTCTCAAATCACCGCTCCACAAATTCATTTTCCCACATTTTCAACTCCGTAGCCCACTGTCACTTCGGCATTCCCTGTACTGCCAGCACCACCTCAACACCCCGCCCTACCTCCAATACCGACGATGGCTTCATTGCCACTCATTCCAAAAGCCGATGATATGCAAGCTAAAATTTTGCAAGAGATGCAGTCTCTGAACTCCACAGTTCAGACGTTGTCCAACGACATGACCATTGTGAAGAAGAAGCAAGCGCAACAAGAATTTCTACCGAGAAGGTCTTATCCTACGCCTGCGCTTACCAAAGACCAAGCAGTCCAGCAAGGGAAGGCTTCGACGAGAAATGCTACGATTGATGAAGCTCCGAGCACTTTCGATTGTGTATATTGGTGCTCTACGTGCAATGATCCGCATGAAGAGAATACCTGCATGCTGCACCAACACTATGTACAAACACTGGCGAGCAGTAGTCATGGCGGTCAAGTCAACGTCATCAGGAAAATGAGTCAGAACCTAGCGATTGGCGAAGAAGAGCCGGTTGCAGTGCTTACCAGAGGAGGAAAGAAGGTGATAGAAGTGGATGCTACTCAGATGGCTCCCTTAAAAGTGCATGCTCGACCCGAGAAGGGACAATCATCTTCTTCGGCCCCGAACGAAGCTCCTCCGCCTGCATCGATCAAAGAAAAAGCTCAAAAGGCCTCTATCGGACCACCTCAGGTAGAAACTAAAGAGTAGGCTAGGGAAAAGCTCAAGTTTCCTTCACTGACTAAGCGACAAAGAGTTGAAGCTATGGAGCAGTATCGCACCAGATATGAGCCGAGAAAGGAACCCGAGGTGCTCAGTTCCCTGGCGTACAACATTGTAGAGGAGTTAAAGAGGATTCCAGCCAAGATCAGCTTGTACGATGCACTGCAACTACCTGGACAAGTGGACCTACTGCAAGAATCATTGAAGATGACTAAAGCAAAAAAGGCAGCACCGCTTGCTCTTGTGCAGACCCTATCCACATCTATTATGGGGAAGAATAGACCACCTCCGTTCTACCTGTCTCTACAGATGGAAGGGTATATTGTACATAACTGTATGATCGACTCTGGGGCCGCGACAACAGTCATGCCGAAAGCAGTCTACGAAGAAATAGGGATGGAATATACGCGAAGCAGCCAAGGCGTACTCCAGTTGGATGGTACCCCAGTGAAGACTATAGGAGTGATCAAAGACATTCCTATTCGACTACATAAGATGCCTCAGATCACGGTCATACAAGAGGTAGTGGTCGTCGACCTGGAGCCATACTTTAGTATGTGCTTGTCAAGGGAATTCATAGCAAAGCTGGGTGGATATCTATCTATGGATTACTCTCATCTGGAGATTCCATTCAAAGGAAAGAAGGTGAAGATCTACAATGAAAAGCCTTCTTCCTTCCTTGTGTAGAAGATGTCCGAAGAAGAGAGCAGCGATCCAGTGAATGCAATAGTGGAGCAAGTAGAGCAGGTGGACCTGGTCGAGGAATCTCTTGCGCAACTAAGTTATGAAGATGAGTTCTCATTGGCAGACTTTAATGCCATGATAGAGACCGAGATAGGATGTTATGCGATCACCAAGCCTGAGAAACACACCCAACCAGAGAATAGAACAAGTGCCCAAGAAGGACTATGGAAGTTGTTCTTCGATGGTGCCCGATGTAAAAATGGTGTTGGGGTAGGGATTCTTCTAGTTTCGCCATCCGGAGAGCAAAAGGAGTATTGCTACCGGTTGATATGGAGCTGCACCAACAATGCAGCAGAATATGAAGCATTATGCCTAGGACTCAAGAAAGCTGACAAGTTAGGCATAAAGCACCTCCAAATCTTTGGAGATTCTGAACTGGTATGCAACCAGGTCACAAACAGGTGCACTTCAAAGAAACATTATCTAAAGTCATACCGCAATAGGGTATGGGACCTGTGTGACCAGTTCGAGTCTCTCAATCTATAGTCTATCCCACGAGAAAAGAATCGACATGCTGATGTTCTAGCATCCATCGCAGCCAAGTACTCTCCAGCAGAAGACATGGTGCACAAGCCCAAAGCTGTGAGGATGATCTACAGACCCTCTGTCCCGGACAGGGACCTACATTGGCAAGTCTTTGACAATGACGAGCAGATTGTAAATTTCATGATCCAAGAAGCCGCCACAGTCGAAGACAGAAGCCCTGACGAAGAAGAATATGAAGGGCTGGTTCAATTGAAGAATAACCACGTTCCCAAGGGACTGATCACTCTTGAAAGCCTCTTTGATCAGAATGATCGAGCACTCTCTCACAGGATCAAAGTTAATGAAAAGCAGTATCAAGATTTAGAGCTTGAACCTGGAAAAGCAATAAAAGTTGGAACCGATTGCACTTCGAAAGAGATAGAACAGATCCAGACTCTGTGTAGGAAGTATCCCGACATAGTTGCTTGGTCTTATCAAGACCTCAGGGGATACGATCGGCAGCTGATCCAACATACAATTGAATTGCAGGAAGGGGTCAAACCCTTTCGACAAAAACAAAGGCCGGTTAACCCGAAGATCGAGGTCCTGATGAAGGCCGAACTCCTAAAAATGCTCGAGGCGAAGATAATTTATCCCATCAAGCATTCTTCTTGGGTAGCGAACCTAGTCCCCATCAAAAAAAAGAACGGAGATATACGGTTATGCGTGGACTTTCGCAACCTGAACCAGGCTTCTCTCAAGGACCACTATCCTCTTTCGCAAATCGATCAGATCTTGCACTCGATGGCTGGAGCTCAACGCTTCTCCCTGCTCGATGGTTTCTTCGGATACAATCAGATCTGGGTCAAGAACGAAGACCAGCATAAAACAACGTTCACCACCAAGTGGGGGACATTTGCTTACCGCAAATGCCATTTGGCCTTTCGAATGCTGGTGCCACTTTCCAGAGGGTGATGGATCTAGCTTTTGGTGAGCTTCTGAATAAGGTTATCATCATCTATCTAGATGACATGACCATTTTCTCCCGAAGAAGGGAGGATCACACCGTACACCTACAACAAATTTTTGAAAAATATCGAGAGTTTGGCATCTCAATCAATCCGAAGAAGTCCATATTCGCAGTCAGCGAAGGAAAGTTGCTGGGACATGCGATATCAGAAAAGGGCCTCGCTGTAGATCCCGACAGAGCCGAGGCTCTAACGAAGCTCCCACTCCCAGCAGACAAGAAAGGACTTCAATATTTCTTTGGCCAGATCAACTTCGTGAGGAAGTTTGTCCCCGATTTCGCCCAAGTCATCAAGCCGATGTCCAAACTTTTGAAGAAGGGCACCGAATTCATCTGGACGGAAGAGAGAAAGGAGGCATTCGAAGAGATTAAGGCCCGAATCGCTCAGGCACCGGTCCTGATCAACCCTGACTACAGTCGGGATTTTATCCTGTATGCCATAGGGGAACCCGAGAGCTATGCTGCGGTCCTGACACAAAAGGGGGAAGACGGTGAAGAGCGTCCCATCACGTTTCTGAGCCAGGTGATCAATCCCCATGAAGAGAAATACAATTTCATAGAACGTCAGGTGCATGCAATAATGAAATCTCTCAGGAAGTTCAAGCAGTTCATCTCCCAAAGTCGGGTTACGGTCTTTGTCATTCACCCCGACGTGCGCAATTTCATCATCCAAGGAGAATTGGGAAGCAAGAGAGCTGGTTGGGTGAACAAGATACAAGAATTTGACATTGAGATCAAGCCCACAAAACTGGTTCGCGGTCGCGCATTATGTCAAGAATTGGCGAAGAGCGTAGCGGCCAAAGCTACAGAATCTCAGTGGGATGACTCGCCAGCAGAAGAATGCTTCGCCAACCAAGAAGAGGACGAGAAATATTGGGTTAGTGAAATAGTTGAATACTTCAATACTGGAAGATGTCCTTCACATCTAAATGCTTCACAACGAAGGCATTTCAGGATGCGGTCCACTCGATATACTTTGCACCCCGAAGGCCTATTTTTTAGGAACATTGATGGTGTCCTTCTCAAGTGCATAAAAGATGATGATAAAAGGAGAGTCCTGGGAGAATTTCATTCAGGATTATCTGGAGGCCACTTCGTAGGGAGAACAATGGCATTGAAGATCATCAAGGCGGGTTACTATTGGCCCACACTCTTCGCTGATGCCTTCGCGGTTTGTCGCAAATGCGAGCAGTGTCAGAAGTTCGTCGATCGAAGCAGAAATGCTTCGATGCCTCTCCAACCGATACAAGTAGAAATGCCCTTTCAACAATGGGGGTTGGATTTCATAGGGGTCATATCGCCGAACTCCTCCGTTGGGCATAAGTTCATCTTGACCGCGACCGATTACTTCACCAGATGGGCCAAAGCAGTTCCCACGAAGCATGCTGATCAAGAGACTGTCATAGCCTTCCTTGAAGGGTTGATCACCAGGTTCGGCATCCCCGAAGCAATCATCACGGACAATGGTCCTGGCTTCATAGGCACCAAAATCAATGAATTCCTCTACAGATATGGGATATATCATAAAGTATCCTCCAATTACTATCCACAGGGCAACGGCTTGGTGGAATCAACCAACAAGACTCTGTTGAGGGTGCTAAGAAAGCTCATAGAGACGAACAAAAGGACTTGGCATCTCCTTCTAGATCGTGCCTTGTGGGCCGATCGAATTTCTATCAAGAAGTCAATCAAGACTTCACCTTATGCCCTGGTCTATGGCAAGGAGGCCATCTTACCTACCCATATAGAGATCCCTGCACTACAGATGTTAGAAGAAGAAGATGGAGTCAATCCAATGGAAAATAGATTAGCTCAACTATTGCAGCTAGAGGAAGATCACGAGGAAGCCTACTAGAACTTCGCTAAGCATGCTCAGGTCACCCGAGATTGGTTCAAGAAGAAATCATCCAATCGCACATTCAAAGTGGGAGATCTAGTATGGAAGTGGGACTCTTGGAAGGCCAAGCCTGGAAATCATGACAAGCTGGATGCTTTCTGGGATGGACCGTTCGAAATTGTGAAGGTGAACTCGGCCAACTCTTTCATCCTCAAAGATGCAGATGGCCAGGTATTACCAATTTCTGTTAATGGTCTTCATCTGAAGACTTTTCATCGTTGAGGCAAAAAAAAAAAAAATGTGTGTATGTACTTTTGTATATAATTTTCATTTGTGTATATACGTCCTATTTCGAGATGCAAAAGCCAAGTACTACACTCCAAAATCTCCTTCGGGGACTTTTGATGCGAAGTAGTAGTTGCAAGGAGGTTCGCAGCGAAGCACTTTACCCTCAAAAGGGCCGAACCAAAATTCAAACAAAGGCACGAAAAGAGCTTCGCACCCGAAGCATTTTTAGAGGCGACTTCGGGCATAAGTTTTGCGAAGTAGATTTTAAAAAGAGCCCTTGCGAAGCAGTTTCCAAGAAGGCAAGCTTCGGTAGGCGGTCCTCGCGAAGCAAAGCGGCAGCACGGCGATGGAGAAGTACTTCGGGCCCGAAGCGTCAAAAGGCAGCCCGCACCAAAGGTTCACCATGAAGCATTTTCAACATTGATTTCAACTTCGCCGAACCAACAATGCGCGAGATGGGAGAATTTAACATGTGCCTCGAAGAACGCGTTGACAACAACCTTGAAAAGAGTTCGAAGTGGATGAATTTAAGGCAAAAGTGGCGGAGCACATCCCGAGGTGATTCGGTTAAGAGAAAAGCCCACATCGAGGTATGAGGTGGCAGTAGTTTGCGCTTCATGATCACCAAAGCGCGTGGCCCCGTGTACTACACTGTTGTAGAGCCAATCAAAGGGCACGACAACTTCCTCCATCCGAAGCATTAATTTAATTTTGGTAGGTGCCATAAATTGAGGTAGTTACCTTTTTAGGCTATAAAACGCGAAGCTCTAGCAAGGAGAAGGTTATTTATCCATCAGTTCATGCAAAACTAAGAGCCTTCGGTTACTCTGCAATTCTCCTACCCTTTGCATCTAAGCCCTTCACATCAAAGCCTTCTGTATCAAGGACTCTGCCGCCATCATTTTCAACATGGGGAAGAAGAACTCCAAAGAGAAGGGGAAGGAGCCTGAAGTTGTAGGCCCTAAAAAAGCCAAGAAGGGCAAGGAAGAGAAAAGGCATACTCCTAAGAAGATCAATCTCACCCCTCGCCCGAAAAAACAACCGATAGAAGAAGGAGATGACTCTGAGGAGGAGCAGCTTGTAGAACCACCAATTGATGGGTGGGAGAAAATTAGAGACACGGAGCTCTCTAAGGGTGTGTCCGACCTCCGACGCACTATTGAGTTTATGGTGAGCAGACTCACCCCAGAGAATAAAAGGGTTGCTGCCTATTATTCTCAGATTTACTGGTACTTGACCCCATCTGCTCACCACTGTCCAGAGTTAATCTATGCTATCGCACAAAACTACCAACCTGCATCCAGGCAAGTGTTGGACGCTTCAGGTCATAAATTGTTTTCCATTCTAAAGGAAGATGTACAAGCAGCCTTCGCGCCACAGCAAGGTCCGCCCAAGGGCTATTCCGTTCGCAACGTCATTCTGAGCGAACAGATGGAGAGGTTCACCTCCAACAGCTACATATTGAAATTCCTGCATGAGAACCTCAAAAGCGGGCTCCCTTCAAACAAGCTACCCCAGATGCCCTTACCCTTGGCGGCCTTCAAGAACATCGATATTTTCTCCATCATTGCATGGGTAGCGGGCCTGTCGACAGATGCTTCGGTGCAACCCTGGCAGGTGTCTTTGGCCGAATGTATTTCAAGAGGGGAATTCTATGCCCCTGATGCTTCAAGACCAAGTACCAACCCAGTTTTCTTTGATTGGGCAGAATGGGTGGCCCGAACCTTGCATACGCGGCTCACCAGTATGAAGAATTCGATGACGGGCCAGTACTTCGCACCCTGTTCTTTCCTTGTCTGGTTGTTTTTCTACCAAGTACATAAGCGATTCCCCCATATCACCATTTCTCCAAGCGGCGAGGATGGAAATCCTCTATCGGTGTACCAGTGGACTCCCCTCCTATTGAGGACAGAGTCCTATTATTATTTTAACCAACAATTTTTGGGACCCGCTATGCATTTGTTGAAGGGTTCTTGCCCTCGGGTCCCCCTCAGTTTGAGAGACAAAGTGGTGCAAGAGAAAAGGGGAGATGTGTTTCAACTGACGTAGGGGCTCGTAATTCGTATGTTCGGCTACATTGGGAAGCCCTTCCTGCTACCAGTCTACCCCTTCGAGTACCAGTTCGCATTGGAGGTCGCTCGACAGAGCGACGCAACCAACGCCGTCTACGGCCATGGTCAAAAATGGGCACATACCTGTGACTTCCCCTTCAGGATGGGAGTAATTGAAGTATTTGCCTTAAAATAGAACATTTTCCTAGAGGAAAAGCTTGCCAATTTTGGCCTGCTCCAGATTCCTCAGCAATGGCTCTATGATCCCTTGGGAGTAATGAGGGATCACTTAAAATTCAAGAATTTCCACATCTGCCCCCACCCTAAAATTGTGGAACAAAGGAATAATCCCAATGGGAAGGATCTGGAGTGGCATTTGGAGAGAATGAGGACATTGCCTCCCTGGCATGAGTTCTACCCCATGGAGGTCGAGTTTGACCCTGACCAACACCCCCTCCCAACTCCAAGCTCCACATTTTGGAGAAAGGCAAAGGATGATTTAAAGGAGGAATTGAAGAATTGGAGTGAGGAAAAATTAAGGGAGTGGTGGATAATGAGAGTCCATCGCCAGAAGATGAATTCTTATGGACTCTTGACAATAGATAAAGACTTCACAATTCTTTATGAAGCCAATGTTGAAACTTGGAAGTCCATATCCTTCGCCGACTTTGTTCCTCCAGCTACCCCAGGATCGGGCGAAAGCCCAAGAGGAGCTGACGATGCTTTAGAACAAGAAGAAGAGGAAGAAGCCGAAGCTACACCAAAGGCACTACCATAGGGACCATCGAAAAGCCATGACACAAGCACCGAAGAGCGGAGCAACCACTGGAGAGGAAGAAAAGAAAGAGGCAAGAGCAAATTCAAGTGCCTCCGAGCCACCCAAAGCGACCCCGCACAAAGCTCGCAAGTGCTCCTGTCGAACCACCTATATCAGGCCCGACCGAAGCAAATGTTGAAGATGCGGGGCCACCAAGTGCCGAGACGGTCCCAGACATAGACGTCATTGATGTGGAGGAACTCCTCCAACAAGAGGGAGACCCCAAAGTAGAAGTTGTGGAGGTCGGGAGTGCCGAAGCCCAAAAGGAGCAGGAGCCTATTACTCAAGAAGTCACCACGGCCGCTTTGCCAGAAGGGCACGCAGGTACGCACTCTCCACCCTTTGCCTTGGTCTCTCACATGTCCACTGTAGTCCTGGCCAAATATTCTCACCAGTCTCCCCTTCCCTCACAAAGTCAGTCGCCTCCTCGCGCGTTGCCTCTTGCCACTGATCCCATCAGCCCCACTCCACTCGAGTCACCAGGCCAGGACAAGTCTGTTGCCACCACTTCACCGAACCCCATTCTTCATTCCCCTACATCACATGGCATTGTTCCACTGGCCGAAGCTTCTGTCACACCTGTCGTCGAACCTTCTGGTGAGGCATCCCCCATTCATTCTTTATATTTGTTTACCCCCTCAGCTGGAGATCCAGCCTTATTTGAATCCGAATTCTCAATGATAAAGGAACGCCCTCTAGCCGAGAAGCTACTCCAAGCCCAAAAAATACAGAAAAAATGCTGAAGGAGGCTAGGAAGAAGAGAGGGCGCTCTCTGGCACAAGTTGAGAAATGCGCTGTTTTTGATTTAAAAGCCAGAAAGTTACATAAAGTAAAGAAGGTCCCCAAGGTCCAGAAGCCCCTGGATGAAATGACTCCAGTGGACTACGATTATCAGGAGAAGACCAAGGACCTGGAGCACCTGAACATAGACAATGAGTCTGCGTCTATGCATGTCGGGATTGAGACTTTTCGAGCGCATGCAAACATCGCTAATCAGCGTAGGTTCGAAGCAGAGAGCGCCAACATCAAGTTGGAAGAGGAGCTAGCTAGAATCCACTCCAAGCTGGAGGATTCAGAGGAGCAGTGTAAGCTGATGAAAAAGGAAACGCACGCCCTCAAACAACAAATACTACAACTGCAGTGTTCAGCTGAGCACCAAGCGCAGAGACAGGCCAAAAATGAGCTGAAGGCCAAGGAACTTGAAAGCAAAATCTTGCAGACACAACAATAGTTGTTCGAAAAGGCAAACCTGGAGCTGTTTGATAGAGGTAGAATCAAGGAGATTCGCTCGCACTTGCTCAAAAATTTTAGGTCTCGGGCCTCCAGTGCCCTATCAATTTTGATCTACACCACCGAAGCACAACACGCCACTGCCGAAGGAAGGCCAATCATCGATGAGATTACTCAAAAAGCTAGAGGCCGACTCAAATTAGCTTTCGATGTCCAAAGCGCTAAATATCAAGACTTGCAGGTCCCTGCGATGAGTCGGATAGCTAGAGATTGGTCTACAGCTAAGGCCATAGTTCGTGCCTTCTTCTCCAAGGTGAGGAAAGCGCAAAAGGTGAAGGACCTCCTGGATGTGTTCGAGGATGAACAACGTGCATCGATGGGCTATTTCCAAGATCTCTCTTCCTTGGGTTTCTCGAGCTTCACGGATGATGATGGGAACCTTCTGACCAAGGAAGAGATTAAGCCGGCATGGCTTCATTTTGAGGGTGACGTCTCAGAAATAGATGAATGGGTAGAGCCTATAACAGAAAAATAGGTCACAGATTTCATTCTGAGATACTGCAAGATCGTGGCCTGCCTGAATGATCTGTATACCAGGGCCCAACATGTTGATATCGGGCAGATCGATCGGTTCCATGTTTTGGTCAAGGCACTGCAGGATCAAGAGCCTTTTTCGAAGGGTGCCTGGGCTCATGTCCGCCGAACCATGAGAAAAATCCGCGATCGCCTTGCCCCATCGCCGCAACATGAAGCCGCGCCAGAGGAAGTCGCGCCAGCAGAAGAAGCAGAAGAAGAAGGCGAAGAAGAAGAAGAGGGAGAACAAGCTATGGAAGCACCCTCAGAGGTGGAAAAAGGAGAAGGGTCTAGAGGTAACTCTGGCCCAATGGATTAAAGTTGAGGGTTCTTCCACCGAGACGAGCTCGTTGCCCCGCGAGCCGCCAAGAATGTTGACAATTTTGTCACATTGCACAGAGGGGTAGAAAGATTGAATTTTTTGTAAAGTATTTCCTTTAATTTCATGAATTTGTTCCCTTGTTTTTTTTAGAAACAACATTTTCAAGCATTGCAGCAATTTTGGCTTTCCCTGCCACCCCCTTGTACATAAAATGAAGAAGAAAGAGCTTCGCTGTCGAACAAGCTAAGGAAGATAGCTTCGTCGAAGAAATCGCTAAGGATGAAAACTACTTCGGGCCCGAAGTTCCTCAAACAACTACTTCGGGAAAAACATCGTTGCCGAAGCAGAAATTCTAGCAAGGCGTAAAAAGAGCTTCACGCCCGAAGTATTTCCAGCAGCTACTTCGGGCAAAAGTTTTGCGAAGCAGAATTCAAGCAGCATTTCGAAAGAACAACTTCGTCGAAGAAAGACCGCGGACCGAATTAGCTAAGGCAAGAAAACTACTTCGGGCCCGAAGCATTTCAAGTAGCTACTTCGGGTGAGATTTTTGCAAAGCAGTATTGCCGAAGGAAAATACGAAGGAAGAAGAATGAAAACTACTTCGCACCCGAAGCATTTCAAAAGGCTACTTTGGGCAAAAGTTTTTCGAAGCGGGATTTGAAGGAGCGCAACATTGAAAACACTTCATCGAAAAGCCGTCGAAGCATCCACTTCGGGCCCCTGTGCCAGCGAACCATTTCTACTTCTCGAAAGTCATCGTGAAGCATCTGCTTCGGCCATCTTTCATGCGAAGTACTTTCACCTGAAGCAGTAGCGGTCATAAAGAATGCAACATCTTTCGAAGGCAGGAATGTGCTTCGGCCGAAATACCCCGAACCGTAGTTTTGAAGAAGGTTCACGGCGAAGCATTTTTAAGCTCATCAACGAAGTATCTACTTCGGGCGAAGGGCCTCGCCGAAGCAGTTTTGGCATAGCGAAGCAGCGAGAAGTGAAGACCCCATTTTGAGGAAGAAATCTACTTCGGCCCTCCTCACCCCCGAAGCTGTTTTGCGAAGCTCCACCATGCGAAGTGCAAATCAAGGAGAATCTACTTCGGCACAAGTCCATTGCGAAGCAAAGTTGCGAACGAAGAACTAGCGAAGCACTTCAAGGGCATGCGCTCCAAGCCGGGTATTTTCCCGAGGCGATCAAGTGCCTCATAAATGCATTTTTACGTGCCCGAAAAACTAGTTGCACATTTTTGGCAATTGGAAATGAAGTATCAGTCCATGATGAAGAGCTCGACGAGCATGGCGGCCACTCGAGCACCGCACCCGAAGACCAAGGACGTCCAGGCGGCTCATTAATGCGACTTTCCCTAGCTGACCCGGTCGCAGCTGCCAGTTTTGGTAACGAAATTGAGAGCTCAGTCACGAGAGCCACGAAGAGCCGACTTCTCAGCTTTCGAGGATGTACTCCTCCATTTTGTGTAATTATGGCTCAGAGGGTCGGGTCCTCTATAAAAACCCAGGCATTGTAATGAAAAAAGGGGGGGAACTTTCTGCTAGAAAGTTGCTGTAACTTGATGTCCTGTGATTAATACTAAAGAGCTTTGGGCTCAATTTCTCTCTTGTATGTTGCCTTCTGTGTTTATTTCTTTTGTTGTCTTCATTTGCATATCGTTACTCTGAATCCTGAATTTCGGTGTGCGATTGGGGACTGTACCCTAAAATTCGCTCGAAGGATACATAGGGGAGGAAAAACGCTATATTGGCTTTCTTTTATGCTGCCTGGTGGGTAGTGGTTTTTGTTATATTCGCTTGTCCTAATCGTCGTTACTCTGAACCCTGAATTTTGATGAAAGGGAGAAGGAGAATCCTGGAGCTCGCCCAGAGGATACATAGGAAGGTTAATGTGGCGTTTCTTTCATTTATTCTTGGTGTTCTTTGCTGCTATTCAAGTTATTAGTTAGTGATCGTGCTTCCTATTCTCTCCCACTTTAAATCATTGATCTCTCTTCCCTTACTCCCTTTATTTCTTTCCTGCACCCTTACTCTTTTTATCTCTTTCCCTTTTATCTCTTTCCTGCACCCTTATCTCAAAACACCAAAGTAGTTTAGCATAGGAGCCGACCTTTCTCCGGAGATTGGCACGAGGGGCATCTCTTCCCTTTGGCCTTTCAATGTTGGTCCAGGTCTAGGGCGCATACACTTACCCAAATCCTTTCCTGGGCAGATTTGATGACCAACATGTACTTTCTTATGCTTTGTATATATTTTTTTGTTTCTTCTAATGGTTGATCTAAGTAAACTATTATGGCATTTTCCATATAATGGTATAGAGGAACTTTCTATTCTAGTTTTTTGGAGTGGAAATTCCTTGATCTAATCCTATTTCTACTATAGAATAGTCTCCTTACTTCATCTTGAAATTTATCGTATGAACAAATTTTCCATATATTTCTCCATTATTTTTATTTTGGAAACTCTTGCCATGTGTTCAATATCATAACATTTGTAATATCAAAGTATAATATTTTCATATTCCACTTGATCACATTCTATTGATTTAGATTTAATGTTAATGGATGGTAGTAAGGATTTTTAATTATCCATGGAAACATATATCTAATTATATATATCATGGTTTCAATTCTTAATAGTCAGTCCCTCTAATGAAAGTGTAATTTGACTTATGGTCAAGATCGATAGTTTGATATAGGCCTATGAACAATCATTGTATAAATGTATTTAATTATTAATTTATGTAATCCCTATGTGTTGTGGCTAACCTTTTATGGTTAAAACCCATCTTATAATTTATAATAAAACTAAATCCCATTTGTTATTTCATCTTAGGTTGACTTGATTATGTAATCGGTTCTTTTGGTATTGGTATAAATACCCCTACCAATCCATTGATTATTTTATAGTGTTGTGATCCCTATACATAGATAATACAAAGATTATTTATGGTGTTCAAGGTAACCCATAAATTATATCTCTTTTATCCTTTTATACTTTTTGTACAAGATTTCAGTTGATGGATCACTTATATTAATTTATAGAAATAGGTGAGAAATCCAACATGGTATCAAAGTAGGTATGAAGGATCATTGCTTGGTCATGAAAAAATTTTGTGAGGGGACTGGTATTTATTTCAATTTCTAGGACCATTACTTATCAGAGCTTCATAAATGCGTTAAAAAAAGAGGTAAATGGGAGATTCAATTTTTCTTTTTCCAATTATTCTATTTTTGGAGAATTTATATATACTCTAAGGTTATGTTCCATTTTTATTGGAATGTTTTTACCTATTTTGTACAGGTCCAGACCACATGTAGTAGAAGAAGTATTATTATTTTGATTTCAAAAGGGCATCTTGACTTCTTCATGGAGATTCAAACATTTTTTCCTCACAAAGAGGACTCGGTGTCATTGAAAAGGAGGATCAATTATGAAGTTTTCATCCTACTTGAGAGATTTGGTAACTTGGATGCAAGAAGTAAAAGGAGACATATTCATTTATATTGGTTAAAATATTGTGTTCCATATCCATTTGAATGATTGGATTCCTTTATTGTTATGGATCATGATGCCCTTCTTCATGAAGAGGGTTCACCTTTAGACTCGAGCAATGATGATGGCAATGAGGCTAGACAATCATGGAATAAGGGTGTTCTAATTTTTTCTATAGGGAGAAAATAAGGTGTTCAATTATTATTATTACTTATAAAATAAGAAAGAAGTTTAAAAAATATTTTTTTTGAAAATGTCACTCTAGGACTATTTTGAAGAACTTCCAAAGGCCATAACTTACATATAGAAGAATTTTGAGATTTTTTTCCTAAATAGCTTGATTTATTGAGCTCTACACATTGGAATTATTTATTCAAGGTTATTACAAGTGGAAAGGGATGGTTTATTGTTTTATAATCTTCAAGACATACCATCACCATTCAAAGGCATGAATTTACATTATTTATTCATTTAGTATATTTGGTCGATATTCATGGGAGATACAATTGGAATTATGACATTAGAAGTAGCTATTGGGTATTTTGGAGGTACACAAAAAGAGGATTTATAATATTCTCTAGTCAGTCATTTCTATTATGATTGGGCTATTTGTTCATTTTATACATGAAAATTTAAACCTTCATGATCTCTTCTCTTTTCTATTTTTTGTCTAGAAACTCTTGGAATTTTTTAGTGGTTCTTGTCATAAATAGGTTTATGTAAAGCCTCTTATGGTAATAGAAATCAGGTTTCACAAGGGTAATACAAAGTTTACAAATAATGGGAAGTATGCTATAAAAGATAAAGTCACGCTTTCAAATCTTACCTTATGTAAATATAGAATATTGAAGTAGATTCCAAGAGGGGGTATTATTAGATTTATTTACTCATATGAATTTATAAAGGAGGTGTTATTTGTATACATGTGAGAGTATCTAATATTGGTTGTGGTAACTGTGGTCCAATTTGAGGAGATTCTTGTTCAGGGGCATATTCACTTAAGCTGACTTCTAGATGATGAGGGAATTGATATGATACTTCCTCAAGTATGGAGGTCTACTAGAACATCCATTATGTTAGGGAAAACATTATTATAAATATTTTATTATCTATTTAACCCCTTAATTCAAATTATAAGGGGTTGTTGAAAGTATAATCTGACTTATGGCCAAGGCCAACATTGTATGATATAGTCTTGTATTTGTGTATTTAGTTATTTATTTATGTAATCCCTATGGACTGCAATCAATCTTGTTATGGTTGAATCCATCTTATAATTTGTAGTTAGCATAAAGTCCACTTGTTATGTTGAATCACGTTAACTTGATTATGTAATTGGAGTTTTTTAAAATTGGTATAAATAACCCTAACCATTCCATTCATTGTATCAAATAGTTGTGATCCTTATACATGGATAATATAATGTTTATTTATGGTGATCAAGGGCACCCTCCAATTATATCTCTTTTTTCATTTTTATACTTTCTATATAAGATTTGAGTGGATGGATTACTTCTATTTGTTTCTATAAATAGGTGTGAAATCTAACACCCTTATGGATGAAATCCCCTAGAGCATTACCAATATTATTTAAAATCTCCTTATTGAAACTAATATGGAAATCCAAAATATCTAACCTATACTAGAAGTCTTTTAATAGTTTTTGTCTCCATAAAAAAATCTTACTTGATGGTCTTAAATATTAGCCATCTATTCCCCTAAACCATCAATTACCATTCATTATATTATATATAATTTTAATTCAGAGGTCACAAGGAAAAATCCTTTTGAATTAAAAATCATATAATAATTTGAATTCAATCCACACTCCTATTTGATCCAATTTGAATTTCCAAAAAATCTAGCTAGTATATGTAGAACTTACTTTTTAACCCTATGCTTTTAAGAATAATTATATCATGCTCAATCATATCATATTTGATAATCACTTTTAGTATAAAATCTACTCTATAAATAGGCATTACAATAGACTCAATCTTTATCTTATCCCAAAATAAGACATATACTTCTAGCTAGGGCACCATACTTCCAATTAGCGATTCCGTAAGCTTTTATTTTATGCTACCTACCTTTTCCTTATAAAAATATTTTATTTTTAAAATTTCTCAAATATTTGGAATAATACAAGATGAGGCTCACTTGATTGCACTTTCTCCTTACATATATAATATCCTTTCTCTTCCTCTAAATATTTGAAATAAGAAAAAAAGAGGTTTGCTCCTTGGTCATACTTTCTTCTTCCTCATGCTCTATAGTTGTAGACAACTAAAAATTTCATGTTATCCCTTGTGCAATGCTAATGGTTAGTTAATTTGCAAAAGCCCTTGAATTGGCTTAATTTACCAAAACTCACTATTCATCCCCTTTAGCCCCTTTTTCCTCCTAAGCCCTTTTCTATGCCTAGCCCCTAGTCACCATGTGATCACCACTTTAGCCTAGCTTGGGGCCACCTCACCCTAGTCTTCCCTTTCACTAGCCTAGCTTCCACCTCACTCTAGCCTACTCTACCCCCTAATATCCACATTCCCATGCACATTAAAAGCCATTAGTGCCATGAAGACTTTACGTAATTAATCCATTTATGACATGGATAACTTTGCATACACATGCCATAATGAGGGTGAATACTTTATTCACCCTATGAATTTATGAGGTATTGTAAACCCATACCCATTTAATGCATGTGGTTGGATGAGGAATTCCTCTACCCAATCCCATTTGTGAGGTATGGTGCACAGCTCCACATAATAGGCCACCTCACAGGCCACCTCAACCCCCCTAACCTTGACAAAATTCTATAGATAGAAGGGAAATTATATCATTTCTAAGAATCAAACATTTGCATAACAAAAATCTATGGAAATTACTCTAGCCCCCATTGCATACAAATCCTCCTTGTTTCCAACCCCCATGGATTCCTTTACATACCTCTTTTTGACTCTTTTTATGTTGTAAACTGCTCATAGGTGTAGAATCATATGATTTCCATATCCGAATTAGAGCCTCTAGAGAACCAAAATAACCTACCATATGAAGGAAGTTTCTATATAACCAAACCAACACTAATTGTAGGGTGGGTTGCGACCGACAACTTGAATCGCACCTTAGGGTGTGATTCTTGTAGGAAACCTATCATAGACATCTACAGTCCAGAGAAGCAGAAATCAAGGTGAGAAATATTTTTTTTATTTGGTTTAGCTTAACTTAAGTTTATTCCCATGCTGTAACTCAAGCTTACCTCTTTGCACTCCTTTTATCAAATCAGGTCTAATCGAGATAGACCCATAGATACTACTAATTTAGTGTTTTTATTGTGTTTATGTGCTAGAGGTTCTCTCCAATAAAGTGGTGGTACATGTGCAGTAAACACCCCCTCCCATTGAGGTGTGTATAGAAGACTCCTATGGTGCTATAATAACATTTTGTAAAGGGTTTCTTCACTAGAAGATCCCACTTGTAGCCTAAGGTGTAAATTTATAAAAGGATTGATTTTTGTAACACATATTTTAACATCAATGAATTGGCATGTCTTTTTATGAGCATATTTTGTAACTCATTATTTGAGGGGGTAAATATTACCTTGAGCATGATCAATATTTAAACACTCAAACTTGGAATTGTGTTTATCCAAGAATATTTACCTGAAACTATCATAATTCCTCCTATGTTGGGGAAAAAGCAAATTTTCTTTTCTCAATCAAACTCTAATACAAATCAAATTTGGTACGCTCCATGCTAATGCCTGTACAATTATTCAAGAATTTACTTCATCGAAGTGGTAAACTAAGGCCATTTTCAATTGATATGTAGCATCCTGAGGATACCTACCACTAGTTAGTTAGCTTACTAAGTCAATCAAGCTCAATAATATGTTAAAGGTAAATTTTCAAGGACATTTATCCCTTCCACAATTGGGGCATCTTAAATTGTTCATAATTCAAGACAATCTTACATCTCCTTCAATAATCATCATGGCATGCCAAAATCCATAATTAATTATGGGTCAACCATAATTCTTCATAATCAACTCGTTATCTTTCTCATAGTGAGTCACCAATTTGATGTCAAGTGTTTTTGCACTGCATCATGTTTTCACACACCATAGTACAAAAAGAGGTAAATATAAAAACCTAAAAATATCCATTATCCCTTGTGTAGTGCTAATTATTAGTTAGTTTGAAAAATCCTTCAATATTTACTTAATTTTCCAAAAATAACTATTCATCCCCTTTAGCCCCTTTTTCCTTCTAAGCCCTTTCCTACGCTTAGTCCCTAGTCACCATGCAACCACCCCTTTAGCCTATCCTAGATCCACCTCACCCTAGTCTACCCTTTGACTAGCCTAGCCTCCACCTCACTCTAGCCTACTCTACCCCCTACTCTCCACATCCCCATGCACATTAAAATCCATTATACCATGAATATTTTGTACCATTAATTCATTTATGACATGGATGACTTTGCATCCACATACCATAATGAGGGTGAAGAATTTCTTCACCCCACACATTTATGAGGCATGGCACACCCATGCCCATATAATACATTTAACTAGATGAGGATTTTCCTCTACCCAATACCATTTATGAGGTATGGTGCACACCTCCACCTCATAGGCCACCTCACAAGACACCTCAACCCCCATAACATTGGCTAAATTATATAAATAGATGGCCATTTATCTCATTTCTAAGAATCAAATATTTGCATAAAAAAACTCTGCAAAAATAACTCTAGCTCTCGTTGCATATAAATCCTCCTTGCTACAAATCCCCATGGATGCCCTTGCATGGCTCTTGTTGCCTCATTTCGATAATGGAAATTGCTCACAGGTGCATAATTAGACGACTGCCAGATCCAAACTAGAGCCTCCAGAGAACCAGAAGAAACTCTCCTCTAAAGGAAGTTTCTGTCTAACCAAACTAGCACCAACCACAGGGTGGTTTGCGACTAACAACATGAACTACACCCCAAGATGCGATTCTCATAGGTAACCTATCACAAACATCTAAAATCTAGAGAAGGAGAAATAAAGGTGAGAAATATTGTGTTTGTTCAGTTTATATTAGATTAACTTTGTTTCCATGCTATATTCAATCTTACTTCTTTGCACTCATTTTATCAAATTGGGTCTAATCGAGATAGGCCCACAGGTGCTACTAATTTAGTGTTTAAAGTGTGTGTATGCGTTAGATGCTCTCTCCCATAAAATGGTGGTACACATGTAATAGACCCACCCCCCATTGAGGTGCCTATAGAAGATTCCTGCGATGCCATAATAGCATTTTATAAAGGGTTTCTTCAATGGAAGATCCCACTTGTAGCCCAAGAGATAAATTTGTAAAAGGATTGATTTTGTAGAACTTTTTTTAACATTAATAAGATGACAAGTCTTTTATGAGAACATTTTTTAAAACTTTAACATGAGACTAAGGGATGTATTACTCAAGGGTTAATTATAAAATTTTTAACTAAGAGAATGATATGTGATCAATGATAATGGTTTGGTCTTGATTTTGTGTCTCTTAATAACTTTATTTAAAGAATCATCATTTAAATAACTTCTATCAACAAAAAATTTATCCCTTAGTAACATTATTATAAGATATTACTTTCAATGAATGATGTTTGGTAATGTAGCCTTGATGACCAAGTGATATTAATATCAAGTACATTTATCTAAACAATTTTGATAATATCTAAAGAACTTACACTATACAAATAGAACATGATATTGTAATGACACTACACCCATAGTGAATTTATGAATTACATGGAAAAAAAGATTCTAAAGCAGGTTAAAATTGATTCTTTAGATTGAAATGAATCACATACATTTAGTATATTATAGAGGAAATATGTGATTATTACATATGATATGCCTATTAAAAAATAATTATTGAACTTTAATTTTCATTATTTATATGAAGAATGTATAACTTTATAGTAAACTATTTCTCATAAAGACCCAAAATGGACTCTTGATTGAGATTGAATTTCACAAATTAACTATATATTTAATTTGATTTGAAATTATTTTTTTGGTAGGTTATATTAAAAATGGGTTTTTGTCAAGGATCCCAAAACTTGATTACAAAGGATCAGATTACAACACATTACATCAGATTGAAACAAAAGGAATCTCGTCCAAGGATGGACACAAGGACAGGCAAGGACATCCAAAAGGAACAATTAAGGAACACGCTAGAGGAACCTTTGTGCCAAAGGAAGGCACTTTCCTTTGCACCAAAGGAAAAATGGGCAGGAAGGGAAATCCTGCCAGAAAACCAAATTTGAATCAAAAGGTGCCAAACAATATTTTGAATGAAACAAAGGGTAGGAGAAAGTGCCAAACCGCCCTAACCACTGAAATCAATTTGAAACTTTCCCAAAGGCGAGAAAGGAAAAAAATCTAGAATTTTAAAATTTGAAACATCCTAAGGGTAGGAAAACTAGAAACCACCATTGGAAAATAAAGATATGAAGGAAAATAAGCATCCCACCCAGGGGAGCTCAAATCGAAGCAAAAATGGATCAAAGGCCTAAAATATGGTGTTGTAATGGTTCAATAGTAAAAGGAACACCCCCAGGCCATAGGGTCCTTATGTAGAAAAGGAAGCCTTTGAAAACACCTACCCAGCAGAGGAAACGACAGAAATAGAACAACAATTCTGAAGGAAAGTACAGGAAAGTGCCACAAGAATTCAAAAGGAAGGATTCACGATGATGCATGACTACAGACGTTGGAGCACAAACCAAAAAATAGCAACCATTCATCCTAGACAACCTCCAACAATAACTTCAAGGTCATAGAAGAGGAATTCCCATAAGGAATCAGCAATAAGAAAAGCAGAGGCCCCCTGAAGTCACGAAAGGAACTGAGAACCTACAGGAACCACCACCTCAAACCCAAAGAGCAGAGTCATAGTAGAAAGCACATGGGCAACCCCTAAGCCCAAAAGGATGTTGTGCAAAACTGCTCATGAAGCCAGAATTCCTCAGACCCACCAACAAACAACTTCAAGGAAACAAGGAGGAAAACCTACAAGGATTCAACAACAAAAATACCAGAGGCTGCAAAGCCATAAAAGGAACTAAAATCCTGCAAGACCCACCACCTCGAATCCAAAGAGTAGAGTCATAGTATAAAGCACGTGGTCCCACTCCTAGACCAAAAGGATGCTATGCAAAAATTCTCAAGAAGCCAGAATTCCTCAGACCCAACCATTCACTACTGAATATCCTCAACGAGAAAATGTCAAGAATACTTCTTGAAACAACCTGAGAAAAAAGTAAAATTCAAGGAGAAACCCTGAAAGATCCAAAAAACCTAGGAAAAGTCCTAGGGAAAAACCTAAACCCAAACCAGAACCCAAACACCGAAGGAAAAGACAAGACAATGGAGCAAAAGTGGAACATAGGTTTTCCCACCATAGGGCAAGGAAAGGGGTAGAATAATGGAACAATGATCTCCCACCCCAAAGGAGATCGTCTGCAACACCTTCCAGCCAAAGAGGATGGGAAAAGGAGGTGCTAGGGAAGCTGGGAAAGGATTAGGGACCTGGGATAGGGCCGAGGAAGGGATGCAGGAAAGAGGAACAAGACTTCCAAAGGAAGTCATCCTACCATTTGATTTGAAATTATTATCATAATTTAAAATGGAAATATTATAACAATTAAAATGGAAGAATTGTAAAAACTATATAGAGAAGTTACATGATTTTAACTTATCTATTTTCTAAGAAGAACATGGAAATAGAATGATATATGACAATGTGAGATATATACATTATAGACCAATGAATCATATGCATTATGGTTTTCCAAAATAGGTTGAAATTTATTCTACATTTTCAAATGAATCGTGTGTATATTCTAGAGGAAAAATATGATCCTCACCAATGGCTCTAGTTTTGGAACATATTTTAAGTGCTATAAATAATTAATGACTTAATATTAAATAATCTCTAGTAATTTCTCTATAATGTATTATTTCTTGATATTGATATCCATGGTTTTAAATTTATATTTAATAAAAAATAAAGTATTTTATGGTCCAAAATGGTACTAATGTAACAATTAAATGGAAATTTGTACATCTCTAAAGTACTAATCTCTTTGCAAAAGAAGAATGATTTAAGAAATATCATCCCTAGTTCAATCTATTAAACAAACTAACAAGTTCAATGAGTGTAGTTACTATGTATGGATAAGTTATTTCCTTGATTTTAATTATAATTATAAAATACAATAATGGATATTATATTATAATTCTAACTTATATCATTCTATTTGAAATGCATCCCTCAAAATAGTTGTGATTTGAGCATATAAGGGGTGGACCTGTGCATGTTGGAATTGTGTAATCTATGTTATTGGCTAAGGCTAATAGTGTATTTTGTAATCATATGTAAGGCTATGGGAAATTATTATATATTGATTCAATATGAATTTATGTAAATAGATGATGAGACCATAGTTTAATGTTGTAATGATTAACCTTTACTAAGCCATTTATGCCTATGTTATATTGTAAAGGATTATCTTGTACTGTATTATTGAATATTTGGTATTTGTATTAGTGAAATATTATCTTGATCATTTGTGTGTGCACCTAAGGGTATCCTTCATCTCTTATGTATCATAGGAATTTCTATTGAGGAATATTACATTATCCAATGTTGTCCTCAAGACACTTGAATTTGCCTCCTAGTTATGGATTGCTTTCCATTTTAGTGATTATGAGCTTGAGCTCTGGCTTCAAATGGTGTGATGATGCAAACATAATTAATATCCTTCCTATGGGGATAAATCCCTTGGTCCAATATATTTCTAAAGTATTTGGCATCATTGTGGACAAGGTCTTGAGCCTCCACTTAATGGAGTGCTTATGCAAAAGAGGAGTGAAAAATCGTGTTCTTCCTATTTGAATGGTACCAATTTCTTTCGCCTTGCCGATTTATAGTTATTACATGTGTTCAAATGGAGGGGTTGTCAAGTCCAAGACTCGAATCTACAACATCAGAGACTAATACGATCTAGTTTTAGATAAGCTTTGTGCCATGTGGTGCTTGGAAAAGCTTTAAGAAACGTGGTGTCACACTGGTGGAGGACTTCTCCTCCACTGGTGCAAGATTAAAATCATGTGGATCAACCAACATGGTATTTTTAGACACCTCCACCTAGAAAAACTTGGGTTCATGTGGATCAATCACACTGGTGTTTTTTGACACCTCCTCATAGACAGCCCCAAGGCCACATGGCTTATTTAGACTAGTGTTTTTAGACACCACCCCTACAACTTGACCTAGATTAAGTGGATTAATTAGACTAGTGTTTTAAGACACCACCCTCGAGACTTGACCTTGACTACATGTATTATTTAGACTAGTTCTTTGAGGCACCTCCACAAATTCAATTCTAGGACTATGAGGACTAATTATGCTGGTGTTTTTAGACACCTTCACAAGTTCTTTTTCAAAACCATGTGGTTTCATCAGATGGGTTTTTGTAGAAATCTCTACATTGTCAAGATTATAGTCACATGGATTCATTTGGTAGGTGTTTTCAAGCATCTCTACTTGGTCCATTTTAAATCCACATGGGATAGTAAAGGGGATGTTTGCAGATACCTCAGCAAAATCAAAATCGTAGTCTCAAGGTTTCATCCCTCTCGTATCTTTCAGCACCTTCTCATATCCATGTTTGAAACAATATGGATTTACTAAGTGGGTGTTTGGAAAATTATCCACTAGGGCAAGCTTGGAGTCTCTTGGCTCAATCAATCAAGTGGTACTTGGTACTTTCAAATTGTCCTTGATCAAACTACATTAGTGTTGCTTCATTATCCCCACCCATTTTTTGTGTTCAAAATTCTATTCAATCCAAGGCCAAAACCAACCTATGCCTCCATTTTTTCTCCAAATTGCTTTTGATTGCATGGATTCTAATACTGTGCTTACTTTTCAAATCTTTCTCATTGGTCTCCCCCCTAATTTTTTCATTATTATGGATAATCCTATGAATATTTCATAGCATGCCTTAGATTTTATCCATCTCGAGTAGCATGAGCCCCATGATGTCTTGGAATGACATCCAAGGCTTATCATTTGGGCCTCTCTGCAAAATCTTACCACCTCTTTATAAATCTCAATTATTGCAATCATTTTAGCTATTAGCGTTTGGGCCTTGGCACTCTATAGTTGTGTTTTTTTAGACTCTCCTTTATCCATCTTGTCCATTTCCCTTAGCCAATGCCTACCATGACCAAACATGACTATAGGTTTGAGTCATAGATGATCTAGCTCAATGCCCTTATGGAGGATATCTTTTTTGACCGTTGGCTCCTAGATTTTTTGTAAAAATTTAGAGGAAATGATAAGGACCTATCTATTGAGCTTGCCCTCTCATGGAGTGAGAGCATTATCACTGTTAAAGGGTTAATATTTCAAATTAATAGTAGCCTCCTTGCTAAAGTTATAGGTATTCTTGATGATGGTGAGATTATTTTATGTAAGAAGCATTCCAAGATGGCAAAACTTAATCAATTTAGAGACAAGAGGGAGAGCCTAAGCATAGATAAAGGAGGTATTATTCGTGAATCCCTTCCCAAGAATTAGGATAAATTTATGATTGTAGTGTTGCAACATTTCATGATTAACAGGCCCAACACCATCCGGAGGATCTTCACCTTGCTTTCCTCAACCATATAAATGGAAATAAGACCATCAACATACCTAAATACATGTTTACGTCCATTGAAAGGTTGGTTCTCAAATTTTAGAAAGGCTTATCTTCTTGCTTGGTGCATCAGGGGCTCCACCTAATTCATTTCAAGCACATGGTTATTAAATAATATCAAAGGGTATCAACCATCATGGCAAGTTTTTCTTCTCTATAAAATCCTCCCATTTTTTCTACAGGTGTTAGCTCTCAGTGTGGTACTCCTATAGGGAATTCCCAGTTGGGCCCCTCTCAGAATTCCAATCACATGCTTGAGTTTGATTCACCTACCATATACGATCCTTTTTATATCAATTTTGAAAAATATCATCTATCTTCTAGAGCCAAGACATAGACTGGAAAGGGTAAATCTCCAATTATTATAGAAAATGATTGTGATCCCTTTAAAAATATACCCCCTACTCCCAAATGTTTTAAGAGGGAGGACTCCTCTACAAGGACCTCAAAGTTGAAAATCCCTTTGTAGGTAAGGGCATACAATTCTAAGGAGAACATATGAATCACCTTTATCACTAGCAAAAACCATCTCCAAGACCTTAGCAATGTTCTAAAGACCTTGACCAAAGCGGCTAGGATGAACTCTTGTCTCCTTTAACAAGCGACAACCATCCTTGATGAATTTAAGAAAATTGGTGTGGGTGATCAAAATGGAGGTCCTTCATCTCTTGCATAGGGTGAAAATTTTAGTTGTTGTGGTCATCGAGGCTCTTTGCCCCTGTCTAGTCCCTTTTTGTATTTTTTCTAGATTTTATCAAGGGTATGTGGGACCCCTATTTCTGCCTTGGCTGCCCTGGTCTATTTGGTTTGGTTTTTTTTGTGTGGCTCTCTCTATGGTGGGTAACGTTTCTTACCCTATATTTTCCTTCTTGACTTTCCCACTTTGTAAAAGTTTTGGGGTCACTTTCAAAACCCCTTCTACCAATCTATCAAAAAAATGTACCTGCATGGAACCTTCATGGTATATTTGTAAATAGTAGATTAAGGTTGAGTCTATAGTTTAGGGTGTGATTTATATTTTGTTTTTTATGTAAGTATCAATGTTCCATAAATGCACAAGTGTCTTTTATGTACAAGTGCAAGTATGTAATGTGAGAATGTGCAAAAGTGTCCTAGATTAGGAGTGCATGTAGGAGTCCAAGAGTCATGTAGATGTGTGCAAGTATTGTAGAGTCAAGTTTCCATCAAATATGCAAGTGGCATGTTGATAATCCAAGAGCCATGAGATTTGGCATATGGAGAGCAATAGTCAAGTAGTCGAAGAGTCATATTGCTATTGCTATATTATGGATAAATTGCTCCATAGGAAAGCAATTGAGAATCAAATCAAGAATCAAGAATTCATAATCAAAGTTGTAACAAGAAGAGGAGAAATAAAGCTTGTATACGTTTTGAGAAATTAATATTGTAAGTGTTCTTCATGCATAGTACATGAATTATTCATGATATTTACATTCATATTTCAGTATATAAATGAATGGTATTTTTTATTATATAAGCCTTGATATACATATTAATTTTCTTATATTATACTACTCATATTATTATTACCTTGACGATATTTTATATTGGATCTTGTGAAATATTATGCTATATTTTGTGGTATAAAGAATTAAAAAGCCAATAGTGGTATCAAAGCTACTACTAAACTCTGTCTAATTTGATAGAGTTCTTTATTAGCCATCAATATTAATTAGATTTATCCATTTTGATAAAGTTAATTTAGAGTTCATCCTCTTTAAAGGTAGTGAAGATTTGGAATCTAATTTTTAAAGGTATTATTGAGTAGAGTAGGCTAGGGTCTTTCCTCTAGGTTGGAGAAAAACTAGTGATATTGATTAGAAAGGGATAACGTAAGAGAAAAGTTAGACTTTTGATATTGATTAGAAACCAACTCAGAGAAAATTTGGATATTGAAATTTAAAAATGTGAAGATTGAATATTGAAGGAGAACAAAATTAGGATATAGTTGGACAGTCAAGGACACTCAGATTCACCCTAATATAGATTTTGGATCCTCTAGAGAAGAATATGAGAATCACTATTGAAGATTGCAAGAAAGGCAACTTAGGAGAAAGTAGGTCATTCGAGGACATTCAAGTCACCCTAACATTGATATTATATTTTCTAGTAAGGAGGAGAATCATATTGGATTCTTAGGTGTGACCTAAAACATTGAATATTATAAATTGATAGACAGTAGAGATTAAAGCTACAAAATTTTGAGAAGATTCCTATAGAATATAGAGAAGAATTTCAGATTCTAAGTGTAGAGAAAATAGTTGAAATAAAGTGAAGAATTAAAAGATTCCTAAGAAAATTAAGATAAAGGATATGCTAATCAGAGGCAAAGAAAAAGCAAAAAATCAAAGGATAAGCAAAGTACAGAGAAAATTATTCTAAATATACTTGAAGAAAATAATATATTCACTACATCAGTGAATAAGTTATTCTAATGTAAGCAACATTTAGATTAAGAGCACCAATATTTGATGAATTGTTGTTTTAAGATAAGTGAAACTAGAAGGAGAATCAAGCATTGAAAGCAATTAGTTAGTGCTAATATAGAAGCGCTAAAAGCATTCAACCAACAACCAAATAAGGATAATAAAGAAAGCTTACAATTGGAGCCACGAAAAAAGTAGCTCACATAAGGTGAAAATTATTTTCTATCTATGAAGGAAAATCAAATATTCTTATATGAACTTCAAATAGAGGCCTAAGCACCATCATGTGGCCTATATTTCAATGTGAATCCTATGCACCAACAAGTGCCAACATAAATCTCGTGCACTGACAAGCACCATCAAATAGCCTATTCACTAGTGCATAAACTAAACACCAACGTGTGGATTGAGAAAATCGTAGAGACCAAAGCACCAACAAGTGATCTAAGCACCAGATAGATATCAAAGCACTAATGAGTGACCTGATAAAGGATACCAACAATCAAATTATACACTATTAATAAGGTGAAGAGAAACATAGATGAGAGAAAAGTGAATAGAAGGCTAGTAGATCAACAATCAAACTATGCATCGTAAATAAGGTATAGAGAAGCATAGATGGGAGCAATATAAATATTATAAAATAAGAGAAGCTAGGTGGAGCCTAGGGATAAACCAAAAGCAAATTGGAAAGCTATAGCAACAAGGAGGAGTCAAGTGAAGAGACAATGAAAGCTAGAGTAGCAAGGAGGAGTCAAGCAAAGAGACAATAAAAGCTAGAGCAACAAGGAGTCAAGTGGATCCAACATAAGCTAGAGTAATAAGGAGGATTCAAGTGAATAGACAAGTACCAGAAGCTAGAGCAGTAAGGATAAATCAAGAAAACACATGCAACAACAAAGAGAAGACAATCAACATGCATAACACCTAAGAAAATTACTTGCAGTAGTAACATATTCATCAACAAATGTAATGCATTTTGAAAGGCAAAGAAGATTCTATAATGCTAGATTATGTCAAGTTTAGTTTCGAATATTTCATGCTCAACTTTGTAAATATTAAAGATGTTGAAGAATATCTAGCACACATGCAGAAAGCATCCAAAGAGTGCAAATTCAATGAATGTTGAGCTTCATCCATATACATTAAGGCCAACGCATTTGAGATCCTTGAACGTGCATTCAAGCTGATTGAGGAAATAAAGGTTAAATTTATTTATATTTCCAATTTTCTTTATTTGAGGAGTCATAAGATGATATGAAGTCATTATAAGCATAGGATTCATAAGGTGATTACAAGCTTAGTTAAGTAGTAATAAGTAATTAATAAGAGTTATAAGGATTAATTAGAAATTAATCTATTTTTTAATTTTCTAGTAAGTGTGGAGTGATAAGGATTTCTATCTATCCTCTTCAAAGAGATTGAAATATCAACAATGTATGTCCAAGAAGGTAACTCATATATTCCTAATCATCATGGCTTATTTAAACTTATGTTTGATTATATTGAGATGAATAAGAGATCTCTACTATTTGGAAAAAGTGGAACTGAATTGGGAAAGACTTTAAATGTCGGTGTTGATCCTGCAAAGATTTTTTGGAAAAGGTAAATATTGGGGCTAAGATAGCAAAGAGTTCTCTAGAAAAGGTAATTTCTAGAGTTGAAATAGATAAAACCTCTTGTTGAGTGGTGTTTTCACCCAGTTGTGAAAGCACACTCTCCGATAGGATCTGAGTCCCAAAATCCTCTGCTTGCAAAGAAATTACAACAGATAATTTCTCTAAGGTTCCTGTTATGCTAGCTCTTTGTATACCAATGATGATGTTTAGTTTAAATGCTGGGAATACCTTAGTGTTGCAAGTGGATGTTAACAAGGGGCACTATGGTTTATTTTAATTTGAATTTGCAATGGACTCAAAGTGAATAAATCTAAGAAATAAATCTATTTTGATCTTGGGCTTTGATGGATTTTTAGTTATTTATTTAAATGACGATAATAAAATACAGGTATGAAATAAAGGATTGAAATAAAAGAATGCAAATAAAAAATGAAACTAAACTACGGCCAGAGTGCTATCATCTTGTTTTGACAAAACCGAAGATAATGAGGTTTTCTGCATGCAACCTAACCTTTTGAACCTACAAATTCGCACAATCTAGATAAGATAGGTGTGGGTTTCTGGGGTTTTTACTGTAATTTCAGATTTTAGGCATTCGCATGAAGCAACCAAAAAACATTTGCATTAAACTTCACCTAGAAGCCTAGAAATTTGAAAGGGAAGATAAAACATTAAATCTTGCATGCAAAATGACTCCTTACTTATCAATGAAATGTCAACTCTCTGTATTTTTGTATTAAAATGATATATCAGTTACATTGAGACAGAATGTTCCAGGTTTAACAAATCCAGAACAAGTGGAGGAAAATGCTCCTGATGCAGGACCAGAATGGCTTGTGGCCCTTGTCTCTACAACACTGCTAGCAGCAATTTCCAACCCTTGTATCAATCTACCCTTCTGCTTTTATACTAACTGATACGACTCTTTGTTTTTCCCTGCGTCGCTTCGTTTCACCTCCCAGAATGCATCACTTTGTATTCTCGCCTTTTCGTTGCTTTTGAATTTATGCTTGATGTCAAAATGTTCAATATTTTTTGTTTACATGTAACGCTTCTGCAACTCTGACACCTGCATGCCACGTGTTTCATGCTTCCTATGCACATTCTGTAATGGCCCCATGTAAATCATGATGTCTTTATGCATGCAGATTTGTTCCTTCGCTTTCACCACAAAAATGTGACATGTCGTGATATCGTGAAATTTTCTTGCCAGCAGCCTTGTCTGCCATCCTGCCCAGCGAAAACGTGACATGTCGTGAAATCGTGACACTTTTTTGCTATCGGGTCGTGTGGGTGCAACCCGTCATGAAATCGTGACGCTTTTCATCTCCGTACGCCTTCGGCCACAACCTGTCGTGATATCGCGACGTTTTTTCGCTTCATGCCCTTTCACTGCTTTTTGTCGCGATATCGTGACATTTTTTTGCTTCGTGCCCTTTCGCTGCTTTCTGTCGCGATATCGTGACGTTTTTTTGCTTCGTGCCCTTTCGTTGCTTTCTATCACGATATCACTACACTTTTAGTGCCTTGCCCTGTTTGACTATTTTGACCATGATTTTGCGACATGTCATGATTTCGCGACAATTTTCCATTCTGTCTTTCTCTCTCCTCTCTGGGCCGCGACGGAGCAACATGTCGCGATTTCGTGACACTTTTTCATTTTCGGCCGCGACGGAGCAACATGTCGCGATTTCGTGACACTTTTTAATTTTTGGCCGCGATGGAGCAACATGTCGCGATTTCGTGACACTTTTTCATTTTCGGCCGCGACGGAGCAACATGTCGTGATTTCGCGACACTTTTCCATCCTTGTGCAATTTTGCCTTTTTCTTGATTTTTAGCATCTGGGTCACTGAGATCTTCTTTGAAAGCATGCAAAAAAGGTGGGTCCCCAATTTTGGGGTGTGTTGTGGATCAGCCACAACACCTCTTATATTGATTTTGAAATTTCTAAGAGTTCTTTGGATAAAGTAATTGTGGGTATTAAGACTAGTGATATGATGGAAACATAGATTTTTGGTGTTGAGCCTAAAATTTATGTCAAAACTAGATTGGAATATGGTGAGGCCCCTTTGGTTATTGAGAGTAAAGATCTTAGAACCCCCTCTCATGATCCTATTTATCATGGGATTGCAAAAAGTGAAGAATCCTCTTAATCGAAGGAAGATAATCCTGACCTAAATTTAGGAAAAAAGGTGGATATGCAAAAGATTCCAAAGTCAAACATGAAAGGGGTAAGGAGGTCAAATCGTTTGAAATCCAAGATAAAGAAGAAGCAAAATACTTTGCACATTATCCAAGATATGAAATATTATGAGGAGTCTATTCTTGCCTAAAAAATAAAAATGAATTTGAGGCATTCAAGAATCCTTGTGGAGAATTCAAATCATCCTATAGAGACTAAAAGGATTTTGAACAAGGCCTTATACTTTGTTAAGGATATAGTGAAATCCATCAAGATATCTATGAAGATGTCTTCTTTTTATATGAATGAAATATCTTAAAGGCTGAAGTATGACCAGGATCAGAATATTCTAGATTTAGAGGTGGATCTCTCAAAGAAGAATTCTAAGGATTAAGATCTTTGTTCCTCTTTGGTCTATATGGTCCTTTTAGGTTTGCTATTTTGTTAGGTTAACTCCCATGTTCTTGGTTATTTCCTCATAAGTCCTTTGTGACCTTGTTCTATTTGATTCGTGTCAAGTCATTGGTTTTGTTTCTCTCTTGAAATTATTGTAAAAGGTTCATGAAACCTTTCAAAACCCCATTTTCTACCTAATAATAATAAAAAATAGTTTCTAAATTAATTAATTTATTTGGTTATTTCAAGAATTTGAAGAATTTTTTTTTTTAAGTTTCTTTAGATAGATTTTTTTAAAGTATTTTCTGAAGAACACAAGCTTATACTGAAAGGGGGGGTGAAAAGTATAAGATCACTTTTTGCTTTTTCCTTCCCAATCAATATTATGCATTGTATCAATAATAATATCAACAGTAGTAGTCAAAGCAATGCAAAAATCACCACACACAATAGAGACACCAATTTAACGTCATTCACCCAATGTGGGCTACTCCACAAAGAAAATATTTCACTAAAATTTTCTCAACAAATCTCTTGGGAATCCTTTCCCTATTATAATATTTATGGACCTCTATCCAAAGGAGACACCAATCCCCTAATCAAGTTTGTGGATCTCTATCCATAGGAGAACTCCTTTATTCTCTACTCTAGATGGTAATATTTTAGAAGAACCATTTCCTCCACTACATTGGCTAATGGATCTCTATCCATTGAATACTTCTATTATCAATCAGAAGACCTATCCTCACTACCCTGGCTAATGGATCTCTATCCATTTAATACTTCTATTCTCAATCAGAAGACCTATCCTCACTACCCTAGCTAATGGATATCTATCCACTGGAGACTGTCATCCTCTATATTCAATCACCTCTAAAGGTTGCTCTCAGATCTGTCTCAAATCTGCACTAAACATAGTCCTTCGGTCTAGCACAAATATGCTCAATATCTATCTCTGGTCTAGCACAAACCTATCCTAAAATCTACACCAAACTCTATCCTCAAATTTACACTAAACACAGTCCTTCGATCTAGCACAAATCTATCCTCAATATCTATCCTCAAACATTAACACAAATCTTGACTTAATCACAAATCAAATTTTCTAGATCTACTCCAAACCTTAACTCAATGTTTGAAAAAATCACTCAATCAACTCTACTCTCAAGTCTTATAAAAGACTTGTCTTAAATCTGCCTTGTAAGCTTCCACAAAAGCTCGTACTAATCTGTTCACAAGTCCTATCTAGAACTTGTCCAAACTACTCTCAATATCTCTGTCTTCAAATTTGTATTGTAAGCTTCCACAAAATCTCTCACCAATCTATCCACAAGTCTTCTCAAAAACTTGTCTCAAATTTTCTCAATAATTTCTCATAGAACTTGTCCAATCTGCTCAACAAGTCTTCACAAATACTAACCACAAATCTGCTCAACAAGTCCTCACTAGAACTTACCCAATATCATAGAAACATATAGAGAATTGTTAGAGACTCAATATGCTTCACACTCACCACAATGCTCAATCACTTTAAATATCTCTTTTTATCACATAAACATATAGATAATTGTTAGAGACTCAATATGTTTCACACTCACAAACACTCAACCTCTTTATCAAATCAATTCAGAATATGGAATAATTTATTTCACAGAATTAGAACTATCACTTCAACACTTCCACTTGACTAGGCTCAATCAACTCCACTCAATAAATCACTCAATGAAATACTCCTTGCTTACAAACCCTAGTCCAAGCATATGAACACTCACTCAATTATTTCCAAAAATGCTTATTAACCAATCTCACATAACAATGATACTCATGTTATTTTACAAACCCTAGTTCAAGATAGTTCTCAACTTCACATAACAATGATACTCATGTTCTTTCACAAACCCTAGTTCAAGCATATGAAATATTTACTCAAAATCTCCAACAATGCTTATCAAACAAGGTTTCTAGAATCAACTTTCATTTCAGAAAAACCAAACTCAACAATGCTTATCAAACAAGGTTTCTAGAATCAACTTTCATTTCAGAAAAAC
Source organism: Wollemia nobilis (assembly GCA_028583015.1). Lineage (NCBI taxonomy): Eukaryota > Viridiplantae > Streptophyta > Pinopsida > Araucariales > Araucariaceae > Wollemia > Wollemia nobilis. The sequence continues at coordinate 569,318 of JAQPPZ010002347.1, forward strand.
CAAACTCAACAATGCTTATCAAACAACCCTTTTCACTCCAACTTAGCATTTACAACATCCAACAATCACTCACAAGGAAGATGTGCCCATACCTTTTGTTTGATGAAGAATTATCCTTAAACACCTATCTCAATTATAACCACTTTCTTTTCCAAACACAAAATTTAGATGACAAAAATATCACTCTAACACTCTTCCAAAATATTTCTTCAATACAAAAATAATAACACTCAAATACACCTTATTACTCCATCTTGATTTTAGCATTCACCCAAAATGTACATAAAAATAATTTACTCAAATATACCTTATAATATCCAACTTTAAAATAATATTCAACAACCTTCAATCTCAAAAATAATAAATTTCCTTACTACCTTATAACTCCTTAATCACTTAAAAATTTAACTCAAAAATTAAATTTTTGCATACCCATTTTAACTCCCCCATATAACTTATAAACCAAAATAATTATGCAAAGACTTTAATTAAAATAAAACTTTGGAAAATAAAAATTATTTTCCCCTTTAATTTTTCACATGCAAAGTCAACCACCAAACAAAGCACATACCTCTATTATGCTGCCCAAAAGGCCTTGGTGGAATTTGAGCCATCGATGGCTCTTCCCCAAGTGCTTCTGCAGTGCTTGTGCCCACCAACTGGGCTGCGTGGCTCCACACGAACCAAAATTCATCAAGGTGCCTTTGAATTCCTCATGCATCATAATGAAAATAATCCTCCTCTTCAGCAAAATGGGGTGCACGCAGTTTGAACCTATGTCTAGCATTCCCCGAATGCTCTAACGTAATCTCTGGCATTCCTTGAATGCTCTAATGCAGCCTTTGGATGCCAACTAGACTACAAGAGCTTCAAGTATATTTCGTTGGCCATAAAACCTTATCCTCTTCTCGACGCTGAAACACATGCGAATTTCACACAAATCTCTCTCTTGGCACAGAAATCATTTGCAAGGATGAGTTAATGCCAAAGGTTTTGGCATTATATATATGCAATCCATAGGTTTCTCCAACGTTGGCGGAAAGTAATTCGAATTTATTAAAATTTGAATTATAATAAATAACTTTGGGCCTTAAATAAAATATTATTTTATTTTAAATTTTAATATTCAGGTTAAATTATTTAAAATTAAATAATTAAACTCTTATCCTTTCAAACTACCACATGGGTTTTTTAAAGCTCTTATAATATGACACCTTCTTGTATTTAAAATCCATTATTCAAATCTAGATATTATAATATTAAAATATTATAATATTAGACCTTTTCTTTTTCCTTTTTGAAAACCATTGGAGAGCATTAACCTGTTTGACATATTAGACATTTTCTTTTGCCTTGTTGAAAATCACTATAGAACATTAACCTGTTTGACATCAATGACAACAAAACCACTCAAAATGTCCAACAATCTCCCCCTTTGTCATTGATGGCAACCCAATTACCTTTTATCATTTCTTTTGACTCTTTCTACTTTGCTCCCCTTGAGAAACTGCTCCCCCTAACTGAATACTTTCCTTCTAACTCAAATCTCTCCCCCTTACTCAAATATCTCTCTCTTTGAAATCAATGGCAAAGGGTCACCTTTGGGGCTTAGGGCTAAGAATGAAACTCTTAGCTTAGCCCCTTCCCCACCTCCTCTTGAGGTGGTTAATTCTGGGGTGGGAGTATTTATACTTCCAATAAGCACTAATATTTACCTTTGAAGAACATAAGATTATACTGAGAGGGGGAGTGAATAGTATAAGACCACTTTTTACTTTTCTTTCCCAAATAGTATTAATCAATATAATCAATGGAAATATCAATAGAAATAACCAAAGCAATGCACAAATCATCACACACAATAGAGACACCAATTTAACGTGGTTCACCCAAAGATGGCTACCTCCACGGAGAAAATATTTCTTCTAAATATTTCTCAAATAATCTCTTGGGAATCCTTCCCAATTACAATGTTTATGGACCTCTGTCCAAAGGGATATTGATCCCCTAAATCTAGTTTGTGGATCTCTATCCATAGGAGAACTCCTCTGCTCTAGATAGTGATCCTCTAGAAGACTACTGCCTCCACTACATTGGCTTTTGGATCTCTCTCCACTGAAGACTCTTGTCCCCACTTAGAAGACCTATCCTCACTGCTCTAGATGATGGATCTCTATACACTAGAGACTACTGTCCTCTTTGATCTATCACCTCCAAAGCTCTATCTCAATTCTATACTAAACATAATCCAGTCGGTCTAGCACAACTCTGATCAATATTACACTAAAAACAGTTCATTCGGTCTAGCAAAATTCTGCTCAATAAGCTCACTCAAATCTACACTAAACATAGTCCATTCGGTCTAGCACAAATCTACTCAAATCTTGCACTAAACACAGTCCAGTCGGTCTAGCACAAGTCCACTCAAATATGCACTAAACACAGTCCAATCGGTCTAGCACAAATATTCTCAATAGGTCCACTCAGAACCTACTTAAATCTGCTCAATAGGTCCACTCATAACCTATCCAAATCTGCTCAATAGGTCCACACAGAACCTATCCAAATCTGATCAACAAGCTCACACAAAACCTGTCCAAATCTGCTCAACAAGCTCACATAGAACCTATCCAAATATTCTCAACAAGATCACACAGAACTTGTCCAAATCTACTCAACAAGCTCACACAGAACTTGTCCAAATCTGCTCAACAAGTCCTCTCTAGGACTTGCTCAAATATGTATTGTAAGCTTCCACAAAAGCTTACACAAAATCAGTCCACAAGTCTTCTCAAAGACTTGCCTCAAATATGCTTAACAAGTCCACACAAAACTTATCCAATCTCATAGAAACATAAAGAGAATTGTTAGAGACTCAATATATTCTTTACTCAATGCTCAATCACTTTCTCAACTCAAATCAATCTCATAGAATCATAAAGAGAATTGTTAGAGACTCAATATGTTCTATACTCAAAACTCAATCACTTTCTCAACTCAATCTCATAGAAGCATAAAGATAATTGTTAGAGACTCAATATGTTCTATACTCAAAAATCAATCACTTTATCAACTCAATCTCATAGAAGCATAAAGAGAATTGTTAGAGACTCAATATGTTCTATTCTCAAAACTCAATCTCAACTCAAATCAGAATATAGAATAGTTTGTTTTATGGAACTTGAACAATCACTTCATACATCCACTTGACTAGGCTCAATCAACTCTACTCAACCAATCACTTCAAGAAACAACTCTTGCTCACAAACCCTAGTCCAAGCATGTATCATCCAACTCAAAATATTTCCAACAATGCTCAACAACAAATCTCACATAACAATGATACTCATGATATTTTCAAACCCTAGTTCAAGTTCTTTGCATAACAACTCACTTCAACAACCATGCTCATCAAACAAGGTTTTAATCACAACTCTCAATTTTAGAAAACCTTGAAGCATTAACTCAAACACTTCACTCAACCAATGATCTCAACAACAATGCTAATAAAACAAGGTTTTAATCTCAACTCTCAAATCAGAAAACCTTGAAGCAATAACTCAACCACTTTCGAAAAGGAAACCCTAATCAAGTCCTTTTCACTCCAAAATTAATTTTCAATAAAGCCAATCAACCAAGTCAACCAAAGAAGAATTTGCCCATACCTTTTGAATGTCAAGTAGTTGACCTCACAAATCTGCCACACTCACAATTACTTCTTTGCCAATCTCAATAAGGGTTAGAGGATAATTTTCTTCAACAAAACATATCACAAAAGTAATATCAAAATTACACCTTATCACTCCAACTTAAATAATAATCAATATCCTCACAATAGTCACAAAGACCCTTAATTCAAAATAACATACTACCCACAAAGTCTTAACCTTTCAATATTCCACAATAGCAATTTTAAGACTTAAAAATAAAAACAAAATTCTCCTTATAACTCCTAAAGGTAATTCTCAACTACCACAACTTTATTACAAAGAAACCTTTCCAAACTCAACCACTAAACAACCTTATACCTCCAACTTAGGCATTTAATTAAAAATAAAATAAAAAATATTACCTTTGCCTTTTGAGGGAATTGAACCCTCAATGTTGCCCCCTATGAGCGCCTTAACCGCAGCCAAAGTCACCGTACGAGCCAAGCGCTCATTGAGATTAACGAAGCACCACGTGCTTCTTAATCTCCACTCTCTCCTTTTGCCTTGGCAAAATAACATGCGCCGTAGGCACTTCACTCAACACACCTCACGATTCACCCATCGTTATTCGAACATGAATTTCCTTGCAAGCAAGCACTTTCACACTTTCCAAAATACCACTAGACTACATTGTCTTATACAACTTCAAAAATTGAAGTTTCCTCTCTTCAACACTTTGTTGTCATATTTTTCGCATACACTCATGAGCTCTTTCTTTCGCAAGCCAATCTTTTTCACTTTAGAGCAAGGATAATAAATTTGAACTTTAGGCATAGTATTTATATGCTTCTTCCACTACTTTGAAAACTTTGGCGCTTTCCTTGTTTTCTTCTATGACGTCGATGGAGATCATAAAGGCTTTGAATGCCTTTGGTCTTAAACCCAACCTTTGGGTTTATTAAAATATCTTTAGAATTTATAAAACCCACTTTTGCCTTATAAAACATTATAATAAGAATTATAAATATTTTATTTGGGTTTTCACCATGGCACATTTAATATTATAATAACCACTATTATAATATTATACATTTGATAAATTACCTTTAATATTTATTTATAAAATTTAAATTCACACCGAATTTAAATAATTTATAAAATAAATATTATAACCCCTTTTTAACTTCTATCTTTTGCACTGTTTCACTTGATATTTTGACCTTCTTCTTGGATATCAAATAACCATTTGTATCCCCTTTGTTTCCTTCTGAAATATTTGGTATTAATGATGACTTCATTTGATGACATCAATGACAACTTTGACTTAGGGACTCAAAATGTCCAACAATCTTCCCCTTTGTCATTGATGGCAACCCATACTCTTATCAAAACCTAACCTTTATTTTTCCTTCTGCTCCCCCTGGCTCAATGTTATATCAAATATCAAATCTCTCCCCAATACAAAAATCTCTCCCCCTTTGACATTAATGGCAAAGGGTCACCTTTGGGGCTCGGGGCTAAGAATGAGCCTCTTAGCTTAGCCCCTTCCCCACCTCCTTTGAGGTGGTTAATTCTAGGGTGGGAGTATTTCTACTCCCAAAAGGAATTATTCTTTGCCTTTATCCTCTTCCTTTCTTTTTTGAATTTTCTTATTCTTCTAATTATTTCTATCCGTGTCATCATTCATGTTCCTGTCATTATTCTTCTTCCTATTTTTGTTCTTGTTCTCATCCATATTCCTGTTCATGTTCCTGTTCCTGTATTCATTCCTATTTCTGCTCCTGTTCTTATCCATGTTCCTATTCTTGTTCATGTTCTTGTTCCTGTTCATATTCCTGTTCCTGTTCATACCTGTTTCTGGAATATTTTCTCTACACCATTTTGTTGTGTGACCATCATTATTGCACTTATAAAACTTAATGTTATTATTCCTTGAGGTGCAAAAGGCTCAGGGCTAAGAATGAGCCTCTTAGCTTAGCATTGTGACCAAATTGATTACATGAGTAGCAATACCCATGAAAAAGCTATCCTTTCCCATATTCCTGTCTTTCATGTGTCCTGCACTATGAAGCCATGTGCCCAAACTCGTGACATGAGAAACATATTCCATTTAATAAACCTTGCCTAGACCCCATTGGTCTCTTAGTCTCTTCTACTTGTTTCATGTTCCATCTATTCCTTACTTGTGCATTGTTCCTTTCCTTGTTGAACTTTCTATTATCCAACTTATCCTTAGAAGTATCACTCTTTCTTTTACTTACTTCTTTTGACTCTTCTTATTTTTTGGTGTTTGAGCTTGACTCTCCTTTTTTTGCTTCCCATTTCCCTTGTTCTTATTTAGAACTAAGTCCTGTTATGGTGACTGATGACCTTTATTAATTGATAATCCTATCCAAAGTCTTTGAAGTTTCCTCAAACTTGTGTAGCTTGTCCTTAGAACCTTTTACTTCCATCCTTAGTGAAACTATCTCATGCTCTAATATTTCACACTCTAGATATTTTATCTTTAATTTTTTGGCCATACCTTCTTCAAATTTTCTTGTCTCTTCAACTTTGATTTTGAAGTTGGTGAGTTCCTATAAAAACCTTGCTTTTGCTTTTTCATATTCTTGAGCTTGAACCCTTAATCCCGAGTTCTCCATTTTTAATTCTTCAAGAGTAACCATAAGCCTTTCACATTCTATCTCTTTTACCTTTGTCTGTTCAACCATACCTTTTTCAACTCTTCTTGCCTTTTCAACCTTATCTCTCAAGTTAGAAAGATCTTGTAAAAGCTTTGTCTTACATTTCTCATCTTCTTGTATTTGACCCTTCAATTCTAAATTCTCTCTTTTCAATTCAACAAGTTCCTTAAGAGCGACATTCCATTTTTCTTTTTCTTCTATTACAGAAAGTAGAGTTTCTTCTTCACTACTACTAAATCCAATACAATAACTTGCATCATGGTCAAGTTGACCATAAACAAAATATTATTGTGGAAAATAAGCTGCATGGTGACTTGTGTTCCCACATCTGGTACAAACATTTACCAGTCTGGATATTTTTCCATTACTTGATTCATCTCTTGAATCTATTTCCATTTTTCCTCCCAACACAACAATATTAAACTCATCTTCATTTTCTTTCATGACCATGTGTGTTCTTTTCTTCTTGTGTCTCATGGTTTTGCCTTTGCCTTTCTTTTCCATTTGTGTTCTTGCAAGATCTTCCTTCAAGCTGTTAAACCCTTTTCGAAGGAACCAACTCTCATACCAATTGAAGAACACAAGCTTATACTGAGAGGGGGGTGAATAGTATAAGATCACTTTTTACTTTTCTTTTCCAAAAAGTATTAATCAATATAATCAATGGCAATATCAATAGCAATAACCAAAGCAATGCACAAATCATCACACACAATAGAGACACAAATTTAACGTGGTTCACCCAAATATGGCTACCTCCATGGAGAAAATATTTCTTCTAAATATTTCTCAAATAATCTCTTGGGAATCCTTCCCAATTACAATGTTTATGGACCTCTGTCCAAAGGAGATGTTGATCCCCTAAATTTGGTTTGTGGATCTCTATCCACAGGAGAACTCCTTCTCCTCTGCTCTGGGTGGTGATCCTCTAGAAGACTACTGCCTCCACTACACTGGCTTGTGGATCTCTCTCCACTAAAGAATCTTATCCCCACTTAGAAGACCTATCCTCACTGCCCTGGCTGATGGATCTCTATCCATTGGAGACTACTGTCCTCTCTACTCTGTCACCTCCAAAGCTCTGTCTCAATTCTATACTAAACACAGTCTAGTCGGTCTAGCACAACTCTGCTCAATATTGCACTAAACATAGTTCATTCGGTCTAGCACAAGTCTACTCAATAAGCTCACTCAAATCTACACTAAACATAGTCCATTTAGTCTAGCACAAATCTGCTCAACTCTTGCACTAAACATAGTCCAGTTGGTCTAGCACAAGTCCACTCAAATCTACACTAAACACAATCCAGTCGGTCTAGCACAAATCTACTCAATAGGTCCACTCAAAACCTACTCAAATCTACTCAATAGGTCCACTCAGAACCTATCCAAATATGCTCAATAGGTCCACATAGAACCTGTCCAAATTTGCTCAAAAATCTCACATAGAACTTGTCCAAATCTGCTCAACAAGCTCACACATAACCTATCCAAATCTGCTCAACAAGATCACATAGAACTTGTCCAAATCTGCTCAAAAAGCTCACATAGAACTTGTCCAAATTTGCTCAACAAGCTCACACAGAACTTGTTCAAATATGCTCAATAAGTCCTCTCTAGGACTTGCTCAAATATGTATTGTAAGCTTCCACAAAAGCTTACACAAAATTAGTCCACAAGTCTTCTCAAAGACTTACCTCAAATCTGCTTAACAAGTCCACACAGAACTTGTCCAATCTCATAAAAACATAAAGAGAATTGTTAGAGACTCAATATGTTCTTTACTCAATGCTCAATCACTTTCTCAACTCAAATCAATCTCATAGAATCATAAAGAGAATTGTTAGAGACTCAATATGTTCTATTCTCAAAACTCAATCACTTTCTCAACTCAATCTCATAGAAGCATAAATAGAATTGTTAGAGACTCAATATGTTCCATACTCAAAAATCAATCAATTTCTCAACTCAATCTCATAGAAGCATAAAGAGAATATTTAGAGACTCAATATGTTCCATACTCAAAAATCAATCAATTTCTCAACTCAATATCATAGAAGCATAAAGAGAATTGTTAGAGACTCAATATGTTCTATTCTCAAAACTCAATATCAACTCAAATAAGAATATAGAATAGTTTGTTTTATGGAACTTGAACAATCACTTCATACATCCACTTGACTAGGCTCAATCAACTCTACTCAACCAATCACTTCAAGAAACAACTCTTGCTCACAAACCCTAGTCCAAGCATGTATCATCCAACTCAAAATGTTTCCAACAATGCTCAACAACAAATCTCACATAACAATGATACTCATGATCTTTTCAAACCCTAGTTCAAGTTCTTTGCATAACAACTCACTTCAACAACCATGCTCATCAAACAAGGTTTTAATCACAACTCTCAATTTCAGAAAACCTTGAAGCATTAACTCAAACACTTCACTCAACCAATGATCTCAACAACAATGCTAATAAAACAAGGTTTTAATCTCAACTCTCAAATCAGAAAACCTTGAAGTAATAACTCAACCACTTTTGAAAAGGAAACCCTAATCAAGTCCTTTTCACTCCAAACTTAATTTTCAATAAATCCAATCAACCAAGTCAACCAAAGAAGAATTTGCCCATACCTTTTGAATGTCAAGTAGTTGACCTCACAAATATGCCACACTCACAATTACTTCTTTGCCAATCTCAATAAGGGTTAGAGGATAATTTTCTTCAACAAAACATATCACAAAAATAATATCAAAATTACACCTTATCACTCCAACTTAAATAATAATCAATATCCTCACAATAGTCACAAAAACCCTTAATTCAAAATAACATACTACCCACAAAGTCTTAACCTTTCAATATTCCACAATAGCAATTTTAAGACTTAAAAATAAAAACAAAATTCTCCTTATAACTCCTAAAGGTAATTCTCAACTACCACAACTTTATTACAAAGCAACCTTTCCAAAATCAACCACTAAACAACCTTATACCTCCAACTTAGGAATTTAATTAAAAATAAAATAAAAAATATTACCTTTGCCTTTGGAGGGAATCGAACCCTCAACATTGCCCCCTATGAGCGCCTTAACCGTGGCCAAATTTGTCGCACAAGCCAAGCGCTTGTTGAGATTAATGAAGCACCACGTGCTTCTTAATCTCCACTCTCTCCTTCCACCTTGGCAAAAGAACGCGTGCCATAGGTGGTTCACTTAATACACCTCACGATGCACCTGCCATGATTCGAACATGAATTCCCTTGCAAGAAAGCGCCATCAGGTGAATTTACATTCTCATACTCAAAAATACATAATCGCTTCCATCAAATACTGGTTCTGAATTATCTTAGGATCCACTTTTAGAATCCATTATGTTCTTATAAGATTTTCCTTCAAGTTGTTAAACTTTCCAAAGGAACCTACTCTAATACCAATTACAGAACACAAGCTTATACTAAGAGGGGGGTGAACAATATAAGACCACTTTTTACTTTTTCTTTCCCAATAAATATTATGCAATGTATCAATAGCAATATCAATAGTAGTAATCAAAGCAATGCACAAATAACCACACACAATAGAGACACCAATTTAACATGGTTCACCCAATGTGGGCTACTCCACGAAGAAAATATTTCACTAAATTTTTCTCAACAAATATCTTGGGAATCCTTTCCCTATTACAATTTTTATGGACCTCTATCCAAAGGAGACACCAATCCCCTAATAAATTTTGTGGATCTCTATCCATAGGAGAACTCCTTTCTCCTTTGTTGGCAATTTTGGTTACTTTGGGTACATTGCCTTTGCTCAAGTGTATAAGTTGTCATTGATGTCAAGAAGCTCTTGAAAGAATTTGATTTGATGTCAAATAACTTGTTTTGATGAAGGTTACGGCATGAAAGTTTCAAAGGTCTTTTGTAAACCCCAAGTTGGCAGGTTTAAAGATTACAGGTGGATGCATTAGTTTAATGCATTTGGGTCTAGGAGGAAGAATTTATTTAAATAATTAAAAACCTTGTTAAGGTTCCTTTTAATTATTTTTAAAATAAATATTAATTTATTGTTTGCATTGGGTTCTCCTAACCCATGGCGCAAATGTCTTAACTTTGATGGTGCTATGTTCTAAGATTGTGGGCGCTAGCCAAGACCTCCGCCGATGTGTTAAACTCCTCCGTCGATGTGTTAAACTCCTCATCGACGTCAAGAGTTTATGGGAAATATGCATATAAATCTCCCATGATGAAGATCAAAGATTATCCAATCCGCATTTTCAAAAAGTATTGCTCGCTGTGATTTCGCAATCTGATGTTCGATCTCTTCTTCGCTGAGATTTCGTGATCCGTTGTTCGGATATCCGCCGTTTATTTTTTGTATCCACAGTAAGGTTTCATCATCATCGTTCGTGTCAAAAGACAGGGAGGCCTGTTGTTTAATTTAGCCCTGGCGCAGAAGGTACAAGGGAAACAGAGTGAGGTTCATACCTCACCGGATGCCTTTGGCACACCGGTAGCGGCTGGGCTATTGGCGCACTACCCTAATGGGAGGTTCCACGTTCGAATAATGTGAAAGGTTTTTTTCTTTGTTGAAGTGGACGCAGCAGGTGGTGTTAGAGTTCGTGCACAATTTCTCCATAGCGTAATTTTTGGTGTTGGCCAAGGTATTTTCGAAATTGATTTTTGCTAAGTATATTTTGCGGATGGAGGAAGTTTATTAGAGAGAAAAACAGCTTAGGAGTTATAAGGAGTTTGAAGCTTGCTTTATTTTGATAAAATATTCTTTTTAAGGTGTTGTTTGCATTATCTTATTGCATTCTTATGAGAGATAAATTTTATTGTTGATAAGACTATAAGGGAGAAATAAGGTGTATAAGGGATAAATATTTCTTGTAATGTTGAGAGTGCTTTTGGTTGATTATGGAAATGAAAGCATGATGTTTTAAGGTTAGAATTGCTTCTTGAGTGAAGTTGTGAAACCTTAAGTGGGAAGCTTTGAGATTGATATTAGCTTTCATTAAATTGGTTATAATCAAGCTATTCTTTACTTGGTTAAAGTGTTGGGCTTACTTCTTTGTTGATGATTTGAAAAGTTGTTTTGTGCTTGGTGATTTGAGTTGGTGGATGCTTTTTGTTCAAATAATTTTGGAGAGAAAAGGAGTTATAGTTGTTTCCTTTTCTAATGTTGATTGTGAAATGCTTCAAGGTTGTGTTTTGAGTTGAATGGTGTTGATTGAACCTTGTTTGATGAGCATTGTTGTTGAAGCCCTAATTGATGGTGAAAAGAACATGAGTATCATTGTTATGTTATTCTTTGCATAGTTGGCAATTGTTGGGGTTTCATGTTCTTGAAAGAAAGCATTCTATCCTATCCATTTTAGATATTGAGTTGAGTTTTTAGATTTGAGATTGAGATTGAGCTAAGTTGATTTGAGTTGAGTTTTGAGATTGGGATTTGAGTATAGAACATATTGAGTCTCTAACAATTCTCTTTATGCTTCTATGAGTTTGACAAATCACATTGGGTCTCTAACAATTCACTTTGTGATTTCCTACTAAGAAGGTTTTCTTGGTGATTTTACTGAGTTTTTGGACAGGTTCCGGTGGGGACTTGTGAGCAGTTTTTGGACAGGTTTTGGTGGGGACTTGTGAGCAGTTTTGGACAGGTTTCGGTGGGGACTTGTGAGCAGATTTGGACAGGTCCTAGCAGAGGACTTGTGAGCTGAGTTTGATAGTTCTATCAGAGAACTTGAGGACAGAGGTGCACTGGTTCTATGAGAAGAACCTGAGGATAGATTTTGCAAGTCTTTGAGAAGGCTTGTATGCAGAGGATTGATTTGTTCAAGAGTTGGACAAATCTGATAGACAAGGAAGACTTGTACTAGATCGACTGACTATGTTTGGTACATGTTGCTGAGTTGCTATGGACGTGATCATAGAAGGTAGAGGTCTCTTAGGCTAAGCATTGAGGACATGATGTATTTGGTGGAAAGGAGTTCCACGTGCTGGCAAGAGGTAGAGGCAGTTGATCTTCTGAGGGATCATTTCCAGAGCAGAGGGGAAGGTATCTCCTTTGAGAAGAGGCTCATAAATTCTGATTGGGGGAAGGTATCTCATTTGGGCCGAGGCTCATAAAAATTGTAATTGGGAAGGATTCCCAAATAACTTTGAGATAAATTTTAGAGAAAAGTTTTGTGGACGTAGCCCAACCATTTTGGGTGAACCACGTTAAAAATGGGTCTTCAATGTGTGATGCTTTTTGTCTTGATTAATGTTGTGTTGATGCCACTACTATCTAAAGTTAAAATTATTAATTGGTTAAGTCTTATACTGTTCACCCCCCCCTCTCAGTATAAGTCCACGTTCTTCAATTGGTATCAGAGCCGAAATAAAAATGTCATGTGTTACAAGTGCAAGAATTTTGGGCATATAGCAAGGATGTGCAGTTTGGATAGATCTAGCCTTGAGTTCACTAAAAAGAGAAATGAGATCAAATCTAAGTCAATGATAGTTCAAACTGCTTTTCATGCTCAAGACAAAGTAGAAAAATGGTATCTTGATAGTGGTTGTTCAAAACATATGACTGGTGAAAAGAAAAAAATTTTGGTCTTAAAAGAAACAAATAGAGGAACAGTCAGTTTTGGAGATAACAGGTCGGCTAAAATCTGTGGTAAAGGGACTCTTAGTTTGGATGGGAAATCCAAAACAAAAAATGTGCTTTATGTAGAAGGCCTAAGACATAATATTCTAAGTGTGAGTCAACTTTGTGATCAAGGGCACATAGTATCTTTCTTTTTAGATAGATGTGAGATAAGTAAAAAAAAAAATGGAAAACTCATTGCTAGTGCTACAAGGACTCCAAACAATCTTTACATGCTAAGTGAGATAAAAAAGGAAAAGTGTTTTCTAACTCAAGAAGATGAGAGTTGGTTATGGCATAAAATATTGGGGCATTTGAGCTTTGATAATCTTGTCAATATTAGTAACAAGGAAGCAGTTAGAGACTTGCCCAAAATAAAAAGGCCCATAAGTTGTCATTGATGTCAAGAAGCTCTTGAAAGAATTCGATTTGATGTCAAATAACTTGTTTTGATGAAGGTTACGACATGATAGTTTCAAAGGTCTTTTGTAAACCCCAAGTTGGCAGGTTTAAATATTACAGGTGGATGCATTAGTTTAATGCATTTGGGTCCAGGAGGAAGTATTTATTTAAATAATTAAAAACCTTGTTAAGGTTCCTTTTAATTATTTTTTAAATAAATATTAATTTATTGTTTGCATTGGGTTCTCCTAACCCATGGCAAAAATGTCTTAACTTTGATGGCGCTATGTTCTAAGATTGTGGGTGCTAGCCAAGACCTCCGCCGATGTGTTAAACTCCTTCGTCGACGTGTTAAACTCCTCGTCGACGTTAAGAGTTTATGGGAAATATGCATATAAATCTCCCATGATGAAGATCAAAGATTATCCAATCTGCATTTTTGAAAAGTATTGCTCGCTGTGATTTCACAATCTGATGTTCGTTCTCTTCTTCGCTGAGATTTCGTGATTCGTTGTTCGGATATCCATCGTTCATTTTTTGTATCCGTCGTAAGGTTTCATTGTCGTCGTCGTTCACGTCAGAAGACAGGGAGTCCTGCTGTTTAGTTTATCCCTAGCACAGAAGGTACAAGGGAAACAGAGTGAGGTTCATACCTCACCGGACACCTTTGGCACATCGGTAGCGGCTAGGCTATTGGTGCGCTACCCGAACGGGAGGTTCCACGTTCAAATAACATGAAAGTTTTTTTTTCGTTGAAGTGGACGCAGTGGATGGTGTTAGAGTTCGTGCGCAATTTCTCCATAGTGCGATTTTTGGTGTTGGCCAAGGTATTTTCGAAATTGATTTTTGCTAAGTATATTTTGTGGATGGAGGAAGTTTATTAGAGAGAAAAACAACTTAGGAGTTATAAGGAGTTTGAAGCTTGCTTTATTTTGATAAAAGATTCTTTTTAAGGTGTTGTTTGCATTATCTTATTGCATTCTTATGAGAGATAAAGTTTATTGTTGATAAGACTATAAGGGAGAAATAAGGTGTATAAGGAATAAATATTTCTTGTAATGTTGAGAGTGCTTTTGGTTGATTATGGAAATGAAAGCATGATGTTTTAAGGTTAGAATTGCTTCTTGTGTGAAGTTGTGAAACCTTAAGTGGGCAGCTTTGAGATTGACATTAGCTTTCATTAAATTGGTTATAATCAAGCTTTTCTTTACTTGGTTAAAGTGTTGGGCTTACTTCTTTGTTGATGATTTGAAAAGTTGTTTTGTGCTTGGTAATTTGAGTTGGTGGATGCTTTTTGTTCAAATAATGTTGGAGAGAAAAGGAGTTCTACTTTTTTCCTTTTCTAATGTTGATTGTGAAATGCTTCAAGGTTGTGTTTTGAGTTGAATGGTGTTGATTGAACCTTGTTTGATGAGCATTGTTGTTGAAGCCCTAATTGATGGTGAAAAGAACATGAGTATCATTGTTATGTGATTCTTTGCATAGTTGGCAATTGTTGGGATTTCATGTTCTTGAAAGAAAGCATTCTATCATATCCATTTCAGATATTGAGTTGAGTTTTCAGATTTGAGATTGAGATTGAGCTAAGTTGATTTGAGTTGAGTTTTGAGATTGGGATTTGAGTATAGAACATATTGAGTCTCTAAAAATTCTCTTTATGCTTCTATGAGTTTGACAAATCACATTGGGTCTCTAACAATTCACTTTGTGATTTCCTACTAAGAAGGTTTTCTTGGTGAGTTTACTGAGTTTTTGGACAGGTTTCAATGGGGACTTGTGAGCAGTTTTTGGACAGGTTCCGGTGGGGACTTGTGAGTAGTTTTGGATAGGTTTCGATGGGGACTTGTGAGTAGATTTGGATAGGTCCTAGCAGAGGACTTGTGAGTTGAGTTTGATAGTTCTATCAGAGAACTTGAGGACAGAGGTGCACTGGTTCTATGAGAAGAACCTGAGGATAGATTTGGCAAGTCTTTGAGAAGGCTTGTATGCAAAGGATTGATTTGTTCAAGAGTTGGACAGATTTGACAGACATAGGAAGACTTGTACTAGACCGATTGACTGTGTTTGGTATAGGTTGCTAAGCTATTGTGGACGTGATCATAGAAGGTAAAGGTCTCTTAGGCTAAGCATTGAGGACAGGAGGTCTTCGGTGGAAAGGAGTTCCACGTGCTGGCACGAGGTAGAGGCAGTTGATCTTCTGAGGGATCATTTCTAGAGCAGAGGGGAAGGTATCTCCTTTGAGTAGAGGCTCATAAATTTTGATTGGGGGAAGGTATCTCCTTTGGGTCGAGGCTCATAAACATTGTAATTGGGAAGGATTCCCAAAGAACTTTGAGATAACTTTTAGAGAAGTTTTGTGGACGTAGCCCAACCATTTTGGGTGAACCATGTTAAAAATGGGTCTTCAATGTGTGATGCTTTTTGTCTTGATTAATGTTGTGTTGATGCCACTACTATCTAAAGTTAAAATTATTAATTGGTTAAGTCTTATACTGTTCACCCCCCCTCTCAGTATAAGTCCACGTTCTTCAATTGGTATCAGAGCCGGTCACTCCAGAAAGAGCCTAACATCTTGGAGAAGTATCTATCAGAGGAACATACAGATTCAGAAAGAGATGAAGAGGTTGAGTTCGATATCAAAGGTGAATACTTCTTGGCTTTAAGAAAGCTTGAGAAATTTAGGGAAGAGAATTATGTTCTCAAGCATCAATGTCAGGAAGAAGAGATAACAAGATCAGAATTGTCTCAAAGTGTTATATACTTCAAAATTCTAGCTGAAGAAGGGAAGAAGGTTGAACGAGGTTCGACGAGAGGCTCTCAAAGGAAAGGAAGCTGATTGCGAGAAACTAGAAGAAGAGGTTATGTCTCTTAGAGTGAAGTTGGAACAGTTGGCTCTCAGACATAATAGTCCGTGTGAAAAGCAAAAGAAGGATGGTATCACCATTCATGAAACAGGGTCTTCGAGCAAGATCAATCTTCATCCTGAAGAGCGGTGGATTCCAATTGGTCATAAGAAGAACAATCATCCAAGGCATCAAAATAGGTTACATAATACTTTCCATGGCTATTGTTTTTCCCTGCAAGAAATTTGGTCACAAAGCTATGCATTGCAATAAGTCTTTGAATAGCCATAGTAAGGAAAATGTTAACTCTTTTGCACCTCTTATGAATAAAAATGTCATGTGTTACAAGTGCAAGAATTTTGGCATATAGCAAGGATGTGCAGTTTGGAAAGATCTAGCCTTGAGTTCACTAAAAAGAGAAATGAGATCAAATCTAAGTCAATGATAGTTCAAACTGCTTTTCATGCTCAAGACAAAGTAGAAAAATGGTATCTTGATAGTGGTTGTTCAAAACATATGACTGGTGAAAAGGAAAATTTTTTGGTCTTAAAAGAAACAAACAGAGGAATAGTCAGTTTTGGAGATAACAGGTCAACTAAAATTTGTGGTAAAGGGACTCTTAGTTTGGATGGGAAATCCAAAACAAAAAATGTGCTTTATGTAGAAGGCCTAAGACATAATCTTCTAAGTGTGAGTCAACTTTGTGATCAAGGGCACATAGTATCTTTCTTTTTAGATAGATGTGAGATAAGTAAAGAAAAAAATGGAAAACTCATTGCTAGTGCTACAAGGACTCCAAACAATCTTTACATGCTAAGTGAGATAAAAAAGTAAAAGTGTTTTCTAACTCAAGAAGATGAGAGTTGGTTATGGCATAAAAGATTGGGGCATTTGAGCTTTGATAATCTTGTCAATATTAGTAACAAGGAAGCAGTTAGAGACTTGCCCAAAATAAAAATGCCCCATAACATCATTTGCGGTCCTTGTCAACATGGAAAACAGACCAGAACCAGTTTCAAATCAAAAGGGTATACTTCATCAAAACCATTGGATCTTATTCATACTGATTTATGTGGCCCTACCAGAACTTAGAGCATTAATGGAGAAAGCTACTTCATGTTGTTTATAGATGATTATTCTAGAATGACTTGGGTTACTTTTCTCAAAGAAAAATCTAAAGCTTTTGAAAAATTTAAAGCTTTCAAAGAAATGATTGAAAATGAGACCGACAAGAGAATCAAATGCTTAAGATCAGATAGAGGAGGAGAGTTCACTTCAAATAAATTTGTGGAATACTATGAGCAACAAGGAATCAAAAGAGAATATTCAGCAGCAAGAACTCCTCAACAAAATGGAGTAGTTGAAAGGAAAAATAGAACTATTGAAAATATGGCTAGAGCTATGTTAAATGAGTCAAAACTTTCAGATGGCTTTTGGAAAGAGGCAGTTAGTACATCAGTCTACATTATCACCAGGGCCCAACTTAGAGTCGATCATCATAAAACTCCTTATGAGTTGTGGAAAGGAAGACCAGCTACAGTAAAATACTTCAAAGTATTTGGGAGTAAGTGCTTCATCAGAAGGGAAGATTATAATTTGGGTAAGTTGGATCCTAGGTGTGATGAGGTAATATTTCTTGGATATTCCAACAGAAGCAAGGCCTACAGATGCTTCAACAAAAGAACTCATACAGTTGTAGAGAGCATAAATGTAACAGTTGATGAAAATACAGGGATAAGAGAACCGATCAAGGACTCAGTGATGAAATTTGTCAAGAAGAATTCGGAGAGGTTTCGAGATGAAGAAGAGGAAATACAACAAGCTGCTTCCCAAAACTCCTTCACGATATGTTCGAAAACATCATCCCAAAGATTTGATCATTGGTGATCCAAATAGCAGGAAAACAAGAAGAATAGTCATTCCTTCACATGATTCTACAAATGTTTCATTATTATCTCAGATTGAGCCAAAAGATTTTAGTGAAGCATGTGCAGATAAGTTTTGGGTAAAAGCAATGGATGAAGAGCTAAATCAAATAGAGAAAAGTGAAACTTGGGAATTGGTTCCAAGACCTAAGGACAAGAATGTCATTGGCACAAAATGGATATTTAGAAATAAACTCAATGAGGATGGAAAGATTGTCGAAACAAAGCTAGGTTAGTATGCAAAGGTTATGCTCAAGTAGAAGGTGTTGATTTCGAAGAGACGTTTGCTCATGTTGCTCGTCTTGAAGCTATCAGAATGTTTTTGGCCCTTTCAAGCTTCAAATCATTCAAGGTATATCAAATGGATGAAAACCACCTTGGAGGATTTCAAAGTCAAGCATGAACAACCCATATCCATACTTTGTGATAATACAAGTGCCATAAGTATTTCCAAAAATCTGGTAATGCACTCAAGGACAAAGCATATTTCCATCAAGTATCACTTTCTAAGGGAGAAAGTGCAAGACAAGCAGGTCAAGGTAGAGTATGTGTCTACTAAAGAGCAGATTGCATATATCTTCACCAAACCTCTTCCAAGAGATACGTTTGAGTATCTAAGGGAGAAATTGGGAGTTGTACTCCCACCCTAGAATTAATCACCTCATCAGGAGGTGGGGGAGGGACTAAGCTAAGAGGCTCATTCTTAGTCCCGAGCCCCAAAGGTGACCCTTTGCCATTGATGACAAAGGGGGAGAGATATGAGTAAGGGGTAGAGCTTCAAAGTGAAGAGGAGAGCTTCAAGTCAGGGGGAGCAAAACTTCAAAGGAAGATTCTCGGTTGTGGGCACGGTTGGTCAGTTGTTAGCACAGTTGGTTTTAGTTTTGGCTCTTGAGAAGTGTTTTCAATAAAGGTTTGCCATCAATGACAAAGGGGGAGATTGTTGGCAATTTTGGGTACTTTGGGTACATTGCCTTTGCTCAAGTGTATAAGTTGTCATTGATGTCAAGAAGCTCTTGAAGGAATTTGATTTGATGTCAAATAACTTGTTTTGATGAAGGTTACGACATGACAGCTTCAAAGGTCTTTTGTAAACCCCAAGTTGGCAGGTTTAAAGATTACAGGTGGATGCATTAGTTTAATGCATTTGGGTCCAGGAGGAAGTATTTATTTAAATAATTAAAAACCTTGTTAAGGTTCCTTTTAATTATTTTTAAATAAATATTAATTTATTGTTTGCATTGGGTTCTCCTAACCCATGGCGCAAATGTCTTAACTTTGATGGCGCTATGTTCTAAGATTGTGGGCGCTAGCCAAGACCTCCGCCGACGTGTTAAACTCCTCCGCCGACGTGTTAAACTCCTCGCCGACGTCAAGAGTTTATGGGAAATATGCATATAAATCTCCCACGATGAAGATCAAAGATTATCCCATCCGCATTTTCGAAAAGTGTTGCTCGCTGTGAATTCGCGATCTGATGTTCGATTTCTTCCTCGCTGAGATTTCGTGATCCGTTGTTCGGATATCCGTCGTTCATTTTTTGTATCCGTCGTAAGGTTTCGTCGTCGTCGTTCACGTCAGAAGACAGGGAGGCCTGTTGTTTATTTTAGCCCTGGCACAGAAGGTACAAGGGAAACAGAGTGAGGTTCAAACCTCACCGGACGCCTTTGGCGCACCGGTAGCGGCTAGGCTGTTGGCGCGCTACCCGAACGGGAGGTTCCGCGTTCGAATAACGTGAAAGGGTTTTTCTTCGTTGAAGTGGACGCAGCGGGTGGTGTTAGAGTTCGTGCGCAATTTCTCCATAGCACGATTTTTGGTGTTGGCCAAGGTATTTTCGAAATTAATTTTTGCTAGTGTATTTTATGGATGGAGGAAGTTTATTAGAGAGAAAAATATCTTAGGAGTTATAAGGAGTTTGAAGCTTGCTTTATTTTGATAAAAGATTCTTTTGAAGGTGTTGTTTGCATTATCTTATTGCATTCTTATGAGAGATAAAGTTTATTGTTGATAAGACTATAAGGGAGAAATAAGGTGTATAAGGGATAAATATTTCTTGTAATGTTGAGAGTGCTTTTGGTTGATTATGGAAATGAAAGCATGATGTTTTAAGGTTAGAATTGCTTCTTGTGTGAAGTTGTGAAACCTTAAGTGGGCAGCTTTGAGATTGACATTAGCTTTCATTAAATTGGTTATAATCAAGCTATTCTTTACTTGGTTAAAGTGTTGGGCTTACTCCTTTGTTGATGATTTGAAAAGTTGTTTTGTGCTATTGTGATTTGAGTTGGTGGATGCTTTTTGTTCAAATAATGTTGGAGAGAAAAGGAGTTCTACTTGTTTCCTTTTCTGATGTTGATTGTGAAATGCTTCAAGGTTGTGTTTTGAGTTGAATGGTGTTGATTGAACCTTGTTTGATGAGCATTGTTGTTGAAGCCCTAATTGATGGTGAAAAGAACATGAGTATCATTGTTATGTGATTCTTTGCATAGTTGGCAATTGTTGGGGTTTCATGTTCTTGAAAGAAAGCATTCTATCCTATCCATTTCAGATATTGAGTTGAGTTTTCAGATTTGAGATTGAGATTGAGCTGAGTTGATTTGAGTTGAGTTTTGAGATTGGGAGTTGAGTATAGAACATATTGAGTCTCTAACAATTCTCTTTATGCTTCTATGAGTTTGACAAATCACATTGGGTCTCTAACAATTCACTTTGTGATTTCCTACTAAGAAAGTTTTTCTTGGTGAGCTTGCTGAGTTTTTGGACAGGTTTCGATGGGGACTTGTGAGCAGTTTTTGGACAGGTTTCGATGGGGACTTGTGAGCAATTTTGGACAGGTTTCGGTGGGGACTTGTGAGCAGATTTGGACAGGTCCTAGCAGAGGACTTGTGAGCTGAGTTTGATAGTTCTATCAGAGAACTTGAGGACAGAGGTGCACTTGGTTCTATGAGAAGAACCTGAGGATAGATTTGGCAAGTCTTTGAGAAGGCTTGTATGCAGAGGATTGATTTGTTCAAGAGTTGGACAGATCTGACAGACAGAGGAAGACTTGTACTAGACCGACTGACTATGTTTGGTACAGGTTGTTGAGCTATTGTGGACGTGATCATAGAAGGTAGAGGTCTCTTAGGCTAAGCATTGAGGACAGGAGGTCTTCGATGGAAAGGAGTTCCACGTGCTGGCAAGAGGTAGAGGCAGTTGATCTTCTGAGGGATCATTTCTAGAGCGAGAGGGAAGGTATCTCCTTTGAGCAGAGGCTCATAAATTTTGATTGGGGGAAGGTATCTCCTTTGGGTCGAGGCTCATAAACATTGTAATTGGGAAGGATTCCCAAAGAACTTTGAGATAACTTTTAGAGAAAAGTTTTGTGGACGTAGCCCAACCATTTTGGGTGAACCACGTTAAAAATGGGTCTTCAATGTGTGATGCTTTCTGTCTTGATTAATGTTGTGTTGATGCCACTGCTATCTAAAGTTAAAATTATTAATTGGTTAAGTCTTATACTGTTCACCCCCCTCTCAGTATAAGTCCATGTTCTTCAATTGGTATCAGAGCAGGTCTCTCCAGAAAGAGCCTAACATCTTGGAGAAGGATCTATCAGAGGAACATACAGATTCAGAAAGAGATGAAGAGGTTGAGTTCGATCTCAAAGGTGAATTCTTCTTGGCTTTAAGAAAGCTTGAGAAATTTAGGGAAGAGAATTCTGTTCTCAAGCATCAATGTCAGGAAGAAGAGATAGCAAGATCAGAATTGTCTCAAAGTGTTATAGACTTCAAAATTCTAGCTGAAGAAGGGAAGAAGGTTGAACAGGTTCTGACAGAGGCTCTCAAAGGAAAGGAAGCTGATTGCGAGAAACTAGAAGAAGAGGTTATGTCTCTTAGAGTGAAGTTGGAACAGTTGGCTCTCAGACAGAATACTCCGTGTGAAAAGCAAAAGAAGGATGGTATCACCATTCATGAAACAGGGTCTTCGAGCAAGATCAATCTTCATCCTGAAGAGCGGTGGATTCCAATTGGTCACAAGAAGAACAATCATCCAAGGCATCAAAACAGGTTACATAATACTTTCCATGGCTATTGTTTTTCCTGCAAGAAATTTGGTCACAAAGCTATGCATTGCAATAAGTCTTTGAATAGCCATAGTAAGGAAAATGTTAACTCTTTTGCACCTCTTATGAATAAAAATGTCATGTGTTACAAGTGCAAGAATTTTGGGCATATAGCAAGGATGTGCAGTTTGGATAGATCTAGCCTTGAGTTCACTAAAAAGAGAAATGAGATCAAATCTAAGTCAATGATAGTTCAAACTGCTTTTCATGCTCAAGACAAAGTAGAAAAATGGTATCTTGATAGTGGTTGTTCAAAACATATGACTGGTGAAAAGGAAAAGTTTTTGGTCTTAAAAGAAACAAACGGAGGAACAATCAGTTTTGGAGATAACTAGGTCAGCTAAAATCTATGGTAAAGGGACTCTTAGTTTGGATGGGAAATCCAAAACAGAAAATGTGCTTTATGTAGAAGGCCTAAGACATAATCTTCTAAGTGTGAGTCAACTTTGTGATCAAGGGCACATAGTATCTTTCTTTTCAGATAGATGTGAGATAAGTAAAGAAAAAAATGGAAAACTCATTGCTAGTGCTACAAGGACTCCAAACAATCTTTACATGCTAAGTGAGATAAAAAAGGAAAAGTGTTTTCTAACTCAAGAAGATGAGAGTTGGTTATGGCATAAAATATTGGGGCATTTGAGCTTTGATAATCTTGTCAATATTAGTAACAAGGAAGCGATTAGAGACTTGCCCAAAATAAAAAGGCCCCATAACATCATTTGCGGTCCTTGTCAACATGGAAAACAGACCAGAACCAGTTTCAAATCAAAAGGGTATACTTCTTCAAAACCATTGGATCTTATTCATACTGATTTATGTGGCCCTACCGGAACTCGGAGCATTTAGGGAGAAAGCTACTTCATGTTGTTTATAGATGATTATTCTAGAATGACTTGGGTTACTTTTCTCAAAGAAAAATCTGAAGCTTTTGAAAAATTTAAAGCTTTCAAAGAAATGATTGAAAATGAGACCGACAAGAGAATCAAATGCTTAAGATCAGATAGAGGAGGAGAGTTCACTTCAAATGAATTTGTGGAATACTGTGAGCAACAAGGAATCAAAAGAGAATATTCAGTAGTAAGAACTCCTCAACAAAATGGAGTAGTTGAAAGGAAAAATAGAACTATTGAAAATATGGCTAGAGCTATGTTAAATGAGTCAAAACTTTCAGATGGCTTTTGGAAAGAGGCAGTCAGTACATCAGTCTACATTATCACCAGGGCCCAACTTAGAGTCAATCATCATAAAACTCCTTATGAGTTGTGGAAAGGAAGACCAGCTACAGTAAAATACTTCAAAGTGTTTGGGAGTAAGTGCTTCATCAGAAGGGAAGATCAGAATTTGGGTAAGTTTGATCCTAGGTGTGATGAGGGAATCTTTCTTGGATATTCCAGCAGAAGCAAGGCCTACAGATGCTTCAACAAAAGAACTCATACAGTTGTAGAGAGCATAAATGTAACAGTTGATGAAAAGACAGGGATAAGAGAACCAGTCAAGGAACTCAGTGATGAAATTTGTCAAGAAGAATTCAGAGAGGTTTCGGATGAAGAAGAGGAAAGACAACAACTGCTTCCCAAAACTCCTTCACGATATGTTCAGAAACATCATCCCAAATATTTGATCATTGGTGATCCAAATAGTAAGCAAACAAGAAGAAGAGTCATTCCTTCACATGATTCTACAAATGTTTCATTATTATCTCAGATTGAGCCAAAATATTTCAATGAAGCATGTGCAGATAAGTTTTGGGTAAAAGCAATGGATGAAGAGCTAAATCAAATAGAGAAAAGTGAAACTTGGGAATTGGTTCCAAGACCTAAGGACAAGAATGTCATTGGCACAAAATGGATATTCAGAAATAAACTCAATGAGGATGGAAATATTGTCAGAAACAAAGCTAGGTTAGTCTGCAAAGGTTATGCTCAAGTAGAAGGTGTTGATTTCGAAGAGACGTTTGCTCCTGTTGCTCGTCTTGAAGCTATCAGAATGTTTTTGGCCCTTTCAAGCTTCAAATCATTCAAGGTATATCAAATGGATGTAAAGTCAGCTTTTCTAAATGGGGTGTTGGTAGAAGAAGTCTACATAGAACAGCCAGAAGGAGTGTCTCTCTCGGAACAGTCAGACTATGTGTGTAAACTAAAAAGGCCTTGTATGGGTTAAAGCAAGCACCTAGGGCTTGGTACTCAAGACTTGACAGGTATCTTCATGAGCAAGGCTTCAAGAAAGGCGTGGCAGATAGCAATTTGTATATTAAGAATGAAGATGATGATATGTTGATTATGGTTGTCTATGTTGATGATATTATTTTTGGGGGAAATAATACTCAGATGTGCAAAGTTTTTGCTAACACCATGCAGAAGGAATTTGAGATGTCTATGATTGGAGAGCTGTCATTCTTTTTAGGTCTTCAGATTGCTCAATCAAAAGATGGTATATTTCTCTCTCAAGGAAAGTATATCAAAGAAATGTTGAAGAAATTTGGGATGATGGACAGCAAACCAGTGTGTACTCCAATGATTACAGGGTGCAAGATGAGTAAAGATGATGAATCTCCAACGGCAGATCAGAGGTTGTACAGATCTATGATTGGTAGTTTATTATATATTACAGCTACCAGACCAGATATCATGCAGGCAGTTGGGTTAGTAGCAAGATTTCAGGCAGCTCCAAAATATTCTCATGTTATAGCAGTTAAGAGGATATTCAGATATCCGAAGGGCACTATGGACTTTGGGCTTTGGTATCCCAAAGGTGATGATTTCACCCTCACAGCTTATACGAGATGCAGATTGGGCGGGCAGTATTGATGACAGGAAAAGCACTAGTGGTGGAGCATTCTTTCCGGGAAAGAGTTTGGTTTCTTGGCTAAGTAAGAAACAACCTTCGGTTTCCTTATCTACAACGAGAGGCTGAATACATAGCGACGGTGGTTGGGTGTACACAGGTTTTATGGATGAAAACCACCTTGGAGGATTTCAAAGTCAAGCATGAACAACCCATCTCCATACTTTGTGATAATACAAGTGCCATAAGTATTTCCAAAAATCCGGTAATGCACTCAAGGACAAAGCATATTTCCATCAAGTATCACTTTCTAAGGGAGAAAGTGCAAGACAAGCAAGTCAAGGTAGAGTATGTGTCTACTAAAGAGCAGATTGCAGATATCTTCACCAAACCTCTTCCAAGAGATACGTTTGAGTATCTAAGGGAGAAATTGGGAGTTGTACTCCCACCCCAGAATTAATCACCTCATCAAGAGGTGGGGGAGGGACTAAGCTAAGAGGCTCATTCTTAGTCCCGAGCCCCAAAGGTGACCCTTTGCCATTGATGACAAAGGGGGAGAGATATGAGTAAGGGGGAGAGCTTCAAAGTGAAGAGGAGAGCTTCAAGTCAGGGGAGCAAAACTTCAAAGGAAGATTCTCAGTTGTGGGCACAGTTGGTCAGTTGTTAGCACAGTTGGTTTCAGTTTTGGCTCTTGAGAAGTGTTTTCAGTAAAGGTTTGCCATCAATGACAAAGGGGGAGATTGTTGGCAATTTTGGGTACTTTGGGTACATTGCCTTTGCTCAAGTGTATAAGTTGTCATTGATGTCAAGAAGCTCTTGAAGGAATTTGATTTGATGTCAAATAACTTGTTTTGATGAAGGTTACGACATGACAGTTTCAAAGGTCTTTTGTAAACCCCAAGTTGGCGGGTTTAAAGATTACAGGTGGATGCATTAGTTTAATGCATTTGGGTCCAGGAGGAAGTATTTATTTAAATAATTAAAAACCTTGTTAAGGTTCCTTTTAATTATTTTTAAATAAATATTAATTTATTGTTTGCATTGGGTTCTCCTAACCCATGGCGCAAATGTCTTAACTTTGATGGCGCTATGTTCTAAGATTGTGGGCGCTAGCCAAGACCTCCGTCGACGTGTTAAACTCCTCCGCCGACGTGTTAAACTCCTCGTCGACGTCAAGAGTTTATGGGAAATATGCATATAAATCTCCCACGATGAAGATCAAAGATTATCCCATCCGCATTTTTGAAAAGTGTTGCTCGTTGTGAATTCGCGATCTGATGTTCGATTTCTTCCTCGTTGAGATTTCGTGATCCGCTGTTCGGATATCCGTCGTTCATTTTTTGTATCCGTCGTAAGGTTTCGTCGTCGTCATTCACGTCAGAAGACAGGGAGGCCTGTTGTTTATTTTAGCCCTGGCACAGAAGGTACAAGGGAAACAGAGTGAGGTTTAAACCTCATCGGATGCCTTTGGCGCATCGGTAGCGGCTAGGCTGTTGGCGCGCTACCCGAACGGGAGGTTCCGCGTTCGAATAACGTGAAAGGGTTTTTCTTCATTGAAGTGGACGCAGCGGGTGGTGTTAGAGTTCGTGCGCAATTTCTCCATAGCACGATTTTTGGTGTTGGCCAAGGTATTTTCGAAATTAATTTTTGCTAGTGTATTTTGTGGATGGAGGAAGTTTATTAGAGAGAAAAATAGCTTAGGAGTTATAAGGAGTTTGAAGCTTGCTTTATTTTGATAAAATATTCTTTTGAAGGTGTTGTTTGCATTATCTTATTGCATTCTTATGAGAGATAAAGTTTATTGTTGATAAGACTATAAGGGAGAAATAAGGTGTATAAGGGATAAATATTTCTTGTAATGTTGAGAGTGCTTTTGGTTGATTATGGAAATGAAAGCATGATGTTTTAAGGTTAGAATTGCTTCTTGTGTGAAGTTGTGAAACCTTAAGTGGGCAGCTTTGAGATTGACATTAGCTTTCATTAAATTGGTTATAATCAAGCTATTCTTTACTTGGTTAAAGTGTTGGGCTTACTTCTTTGTTGATGATTTGAAAAGTTGTTTTGTGCTATTGTGATTTGAGTTGGTGGATGCTTTTTGTTCAAATAATGTTGGAGAGAAAAGGAGTTCTACTTGTTTCCTTTTCTAATGTTGATTGTGAAATGCTTCAAGGTTGTGTTTTGAGTTGAATGGTGTTGATTGAACCTTGTTTGATGAGCATTGTTGTTGAAGCCCTAATTGATGGTGAAAAGAACATGAGTATCATTGTTATGTGATTCTTTGCATAGTTGGCAATTGTTGGGGTTTCATGTTCTTGAAAGAAAGCATTCTATCCTATCCATTTCAGATATTGAGTTGAGTTTTCAGATTTGAGATTGAGATTGAGCTGAGTTGATTTGAGTTGAGTTTTGAGATTGGGAGTTGAGTATAGAACATATTGAGTCTCTAACAATTCTCTTTATGCTTCTATGAGTTTGAAAAATCACATTGGGTCTCTAACAATTCACTTTGTGATTTCCTACTAAGAAAGTTTTTCTTGGTGAGCTTGCTGAGTTTTTGGACAAGTTTCGATGGGGACTTGTGAGCAGTTTTGGACAGGTTCATGGGGACTTGTGAGCAATTTTGGACAGGTTTCGATGGGGACTTGTGAGCAGATTTGGACAGGTCCTAGCAGAGGACTTGTGAGCTGAGTTTGATAGTTCTATCAGAGAACTTGAGGACAGAGGTGCATTGGTTCTATGAGAAGAACCTGAGGACAGATTTGGCAAGTCTTTGAGAAGGCTTGTATGCAGAGGATTGATTTGTTCAAGAGTTGGACAGATCTGATAGACAGAGGAAGACTTGTACTAGACCGATTGACTATGTTTGGTACAGGTTGTTGAGCTACTGTGGACGTGATCATAGAAGGCGAAGGTCTCTTAGGCTAAGCATTGAGGACAGGAGGTCTTCGATGGAAAGGATTTCCACGTGCTTGGCAAGAGGTAGAGGCAGTTGATCTTCTGAGGGATCATTTCCAGAGCAGAGGGAAGGTATCTCCTTTGAGCAGAGGCTCATAAATTTTGATTGGGGGAAGGTATCTCCTTTGGGCCGAGGCTCATAAACATTGTAATTGGGAAGGATTCCCAAAGAACTTTGAGATAACTTTTAGAGAAAAGTTTTGTGGATGTAGCCCAACCATTTTGGGTGAACCACGTTAAAAATGGGTCTTCAATGTGTGATGCTTTCTGTCTTGATTAATGTTGTGTTGATGCCACTGCTATCTAAAGTTAAAATTATTAATTGGTTAAGTCTTATATTTGTTCACCCCCCTCTCAGTATAAGTCCATGTTCTTCAATTGGTATCGAGAGCAGGTCTCTCCAGAAAGAGCCTAACAGCTTGGAGAAGGATCTATCAGAGGAACATACAGATTCAGAAAGAGATGAAGAGGTTGAGTTCGATCTCAAAGGTGAATTCTTCTTGGCTTTAAGAAAGCTTGAGAAATTCAGGGAAGAGAATTCTGTTCTCAAGCATCAATGTCGAGAAGAAGAGATAGCAAGATCAGAATTGTCTCAAAGTGTTATAGACTTCAAAATTCTAGGTGAAGAAGGGAAGAAGGTTGAACGAGGTTACGACAGAGGCTCTCAAAGGAAAGGAAGCTGATTGCGAGAAACTAGAAGAAGAGGTTATGTCTCTTAGAGTGAAGTTGGAACAGTTGGCTCTCGGACAGAATACTCCATGTGAAAAGCAAAAGAAGGATGGTATCACCATTCATGAAATAGGGTCTTCGAGCAAGATCAATCTTCATCCTGAAGAGCGGTGGATTCCAGTTGGTCACAAGAAGAACAATCATCCAAGGCATCAAAACAGGTTACATAATACTTTCCATGGCTATTGTTTTTCCTGCAAGAAATTTGGTCACAAAGCTATGCATTGCAATAAGTCTTTGAATAGCCATAGTAAGGAAAATGTTAACTCTTTTGCACCTCTTATGAATAAAAATGTCATGTGTTACAAGTGCAAGAATTTTGGGCATATAGCAAGGATGTGCTGTTTGGATAGATCTAGCCTTGAGTTCACTAAAAAGAGAAATGAGATCAAATCTAAGTCAATGATAGTTCAAACTGCTTTTCATGCTCAAGACAAAGTAGAAAAATGGTATCTTGATAGTGGTTGTTCAAAACATATGACTGGTGAAAAGGAAAAGTTTTTGGTCTTAAAAGAAACAAACGGAGGAACAATCAGTTTTGGAGATAACAGGTCAGCTAAAATCCGTGGTAAAGGGACTCTTAGTTTGGATGGGAAATCCAAAATAGAAAATGTGCTTTATGTAGAAGGCCTAAGACATAATCTTCTAAGTGTGAGTCAACTTTGTGATCAAGGGCACATAGTATCTTTCTTTTCAGATAGATGTGAGATAAGTAAAGAAAAAAATGGAAAACTCATTGCTAGTGCTACAAGGACTCCAAACAATCTTTACATGCTAAGTGAGATAAAAAAGGAAAAGTGTTTTCTAACTCAAGAAGATGAGAGTTGGTTATGGCATAAAATATTGGGGCATTTGAGCTTTGATAATCTTGTCAATATTAGTAACAAGGAAGCGATTAGAGACTTGCCCAAAATAAAAAGGCCCCATAACATCATTTGCGGTCCTTGTCAACATGGAAAACAGGCCAGAACCAGTTTCAAATCAAAAGGGTATACTTCTTCAAAACCATTGGATCTTATTCATACTGATTTATGTGGCCCTACCGGAACTCAGAGCATTCAGGGAGAAAGCTACTTCATGTTGTTTATAGATGATTATTCTAGAATGACTTGGGTTACTTTTCTCAAAGAAAAATCTGAAGCTTTTGAAAAATTTAAAGCTTTCAAAGAAATGATTGAAAATGAGACTGACAAGAGAATCAAATGCTTAAGATCAGATAGAGGAGGAGAGTTCACTTCAAATGAATTTGTGGAATACTATGAGCAACAAGGAATCAAAAGAGAATATTCGGCAGCAAGAACTCCTCAACAAAATGGAGTAGTTGAAAGGAAAAATAGAACTATTGAAAATATGGCTAGAGCTATGTTAAATGAGTCAAAACTTTCAGATGGCTTTTGGAAAGAAGCGATCAGTACAACAGTCTACATTATCACCAGGGCCCAACTTAGAGTCAATCATCATAAAACTCCTTATGAGTTGTGGAAAGGAAGACCAACTACAGTAAAATACTTCAAAGTGTTTGGGAGTAAGTGCTTCATCAGAAGGGAAGATCAAAATTTGGGTAAGTTTGATCCTAGGTGTGATGAGGGAATATTTCTTGGATATTCCAGCAGAAGCAAGGCCTACAGATGCTTCAACAAAAGAACTCATACAATTGTAGAGAGCATAAATGTAACAGTTGATGAAAAGACAGGGATAAGAGAACCAGTCAAGGAACTCAGTGATGAAATTTGTCAAGAAGAATTCGAGAGAGGTTTCAGATGAAGAAGAGGAAAGACAACAACTGCTTCCCAAAACTCCTTCACGATATGTTCAGAAACATCATCCCAAATATTTGATCATTGGTGATCCAAATAGCGGGCAAACAAGAAGAAGAGTCATTCCTTCACATGATTCTACAAATGTTTCATTATTATCTCAGATTGAGCCAAAATATTTCAGTGAAGCATGTGCGGATAAGTTTTGGGTAAAAGCAATGGATGAAGAGCTAAATCAAATAGAGAAAAGTGAAACTTGGGAATTGGTTCCAAGACCTAAGGACAAGAATGTCATTGGCACAAAATGGATATTCAGAAATAAACTCAATGAGGATGGAAAGATTGTCGGAAACAAAGCTAGGTTAGTCTGCAAAGGTTATGCTCAAGTAGAAGGTGTTGATTTCGAAGAGACGTTTGCTCCTGTTGCTCGTCTTGAAGCTATCAGAATGTTTTTGGCCCTTTCAAGCTTCAAATCATTCAAGGTATATCAAATGGATGTAAAGTCAGCTTTTCTAAATGGGGTGTTGGTAGAAGAAGTCTACATAGAACAGCCAGAAGGAGTGTCTCTCTCAGAACAGTCAGACTATGTGTGTAAACTAAAAAAGGCCTTGTATGGGTTAAAGCAAGCACCTAGGGCTTGGTACTCAAGACTTGACAGGTATCTTCATGAGCAAGGCTTCAGGAAAGGTGTGGCAGATAGCAATTTGTATATTAAGAATGAAGATGATGATATGTTGATTATGGTTGTCTATGTTGATGATATTATTTTTGGGGGAAATAATACTCAGATGTGCAAAGTTTTTGCTAACACCATGCAGAAGGAATTTGAGATGTCTATGATTGGAGAGTTGTCATTCTTTTTAGGTCTTCAGATTGCTCAATCAAAAGATGGTATATTTCTCTCTCAAGGAAAGTATATCAAAGAAATGTTGAAGAAATTTGGGATGATGGACAGCAAACCAGTGTGTACTCCAATGATTACAGGGTGCAAGATGAGTAAAGATGATGAATCTCCAGTGGTAGATCAGAGGTTGTACAGATCTATGATTGGGAGTTTATTATATATTACAGCTACCAGACCAGATATCATGCGGGCAGTTGGGTTAGTAGCAAGATTTCAGGCAGCTCCAAAATATTCTCATGTTATAGCGGTTAAGAGGATATTCAGATATCCGAAGGGCACTATGGACTTTGGGCTTTGGTATCCCAAAGGTGATGATTTCACCCTCACAGCTTATACGAGATGCAGATTGGGCGGGCGGTATTGATGACAGGAAAAGCACTAGTGGTGGAGCATTCTTTCTGGGAAAGAGTTTGGTTTCTTGGCTAAGTAAGAAACAACCTTCGGTTTCCTTATCTACAGCAGAGGCTGAATACATAGCGGTAGTGGTTGGGTGTACACAGGTTTTATGGATGAAAACCACCTTGGAGGATTTCAAAGTCAAGCATGAACAACCCATCTCCATACTTTGTGATAATACAAGTGCCATAAGTATTTCCAAAAATCCGGTAATGCACTCAAGGACAAAGCATATTTCCATCAAGTATCACTTTCTAAGGGAGAAAGTGCAAGACAAGCGGGTCAAGGTAGAGTATGTGTCTACTAAAGAGCAGATTGCAGATATCTTCACCAAACCTCTTCCAAGAGATACGTTTGAGTATCTAAGGGAGAAATTGGGAGTTGTACTCCCACCCCAGAATTAATCACCTCATCGGGAGGTGGGGGAGGGACTAAGCTAAGAGGCTCATTCTTAGTCCCGAGCCCCAAAGGTGACCCTTTGCCATTGATGACAAAGGGGGAGAGATATGAGTAAGGGGGAGAGCTTCAAAGTGAAGAGGAGAGCTTCAAGTCGGGGGAGCAAAACTTCAAAGGAAGATTCTCGGTTGTGGGCACAGTTGGTCGGTTGTTAGCACGGTTGGTTTCGGTTTTGGCTCTTGAGAAGTGTTTTCAGTAAAGGTTTGCCATCAATGACAAAGGGGAGATTGTTGGCAATTTTGGGTACTTTGGGTACATTGCCTTTGCTCAAGTGTATAAGTTGTCATTGATGTCAAGAAGCTCTTGAAGGAATTTGATTTGATGTCAAATAACTTGTTTTGATGAAGGTTACGACATGACAGTTTCAAAGGTCTTTTGTAAACCCCAAGTTGGCGGGTTTAAAGATTACAGGTGGATGCATTAGTTTAATGCATTTGGGTCCAGGAGGAAGTATTTATTTAAATAATTAAAAACCTTGTTAAGGTTCCTTTTAATTATTTTTAAATAAATATTAATTTATTGTTTGCATTGGGTT
Organism: Wollemia nobilis; assembly: GCA_028583015.1. Taxonomy (NCBI): domain Eukaryota; kingdom Viridiplantae; phylum Streptophyta; class Pinopsida; order Araucariales; family Araucariaceae; genus Wollemia; species Wollemia nobilis. Next base: position 602,078 of record JAQPPZ010002347.1, read on the forward strand.
CTCCTAACCCATGGCGCAAATGTCTTAACTTTGATGGCGCTATGTTCTAAGATTGTGGGCGCTAGCCAAGACCTCCGTCGACGTGTTAAACTCCTCCGTCGACGTGTTAAACTCCTCGTCGACGTCAAGAGTTTATGGGAAATATGCATATAAATCTCCCACGATGAAGATCAAAGATTATCCCATCCGCATTTTTGAAAAGTGTTGCTCGTTGTGAATTCGTGATCTGATGTTCGATTTCTTCTTCGTTGAGATTTCGTGATCCGCTGTTCGGATATCCGTCGTTCATTTTTTGTATCCGTCGTAAGGTTTCATCGTCGTCGTTCACGTCAGAAGACAGGGAGGCCTATTGTTTATTTTAGCCCTGGCATAGAAGGTACAAGGGAAACAGAGTGAGGTTTAAACCTCATCGGATGCCTTTGGCGCACCGGTAGCGGCTAGGCTGTTGGCGCGCTACCCGAATGGGAGGTTCCGCATTCGAATAACGTGAAAGGGTTTTTCTTCGTTGAAGTGGATGCAGCGGGTGGTGTTAGAGTTCGTGCGCAATTTCTCCATAGCATGATTTTTGGTGTTGGCCAAGGTATTTTCGAAATTAATTTTTGCTAGTGTATTTTGCGGATGGAGGAAGTTTATTAGAGAGAAAAATAGCTTAGGAGTTATAAGGAGTTTGAAGCTTGCTTTATTTTGATAAAATATTCTTTTGAAGGTGTTGTTTGCATTATCTTATTGCATTCTTATGAGAGATAAAGTTTATTGTTGATAAGACTATAAGGGAGAAATAAGGTGTATAAGGGATAAATATTTCTTGTAATGTTGAGAGTGCTTTTGGTTGATTATGGAAATGAAAGCATGATGTTTTAAGGTTAGAATTGCTTCTTGTGTGAAGTTGTGAAACCTTAAGTGGGCAGCTTTGAGATTGACATTAGCTTTCATTAAATTGGTTATAATCAAGCTATTCTTTACTTGGTTAAAGTGTTGGGCTTACTTCTTTGTTGATGATTTGAAAAGTTGTTTTGTGCTATTGTGATTTGAGTTGGTGGATGCTTTTTGTTCAAATAATATTGGAGAGAAAAGGAGTTCTACTTGTTTCCTTTTCTGATGTTGATTGTGAAATGCTTCAAGGTTGTGTTTTGAGTTGAATGGTGTTGATTGAACCTTGTTTGATGAGCATTGTTGTTGAAGCCCTAATTGATGGTGAAAAGAACATGAGTATCATTGTTATGTGATTCTTTGCATAGTTGGCAATTGTTGGGGTTTCATGTTCTTGAAAGAAAGCATTCTATCCTATCCATTTCAGATATTGAGTTGAGTTTTCAGATTTGAGATTGAGATTGAGCTGAGTTGATTTGAGTTGAGTTTTGAGATTGGGAGTTGAGTATAGAACATATTGAGTCTCTAACAATTCTCTTTATGCTTCTATGAGTTTGAAAAATCACATTGGGTCTCTAACAATTCACTTTGTGATTTCCTACTAAGAAAGTTTTTCTTGGTGAGCTTGCTGAGTTTTTGGACGAGGTTCGGTGGGGACTTGTGAGCAGTTTTGGACGAGTTTCGGTGGGGACTTGTGAGCGAGTTTTGGACAGGTTCGTGGGGACTTGTGAGAGATTTGGACAGGTCCTAGCAGAGGACTTGTGAGCTGAGTTTGATAGTTCTATCAGAGAACTTGAGGACAGAGGTGCCCTGGTTCTATGAGAAGAACACGAGGACAGATTTGGCAAGTCTTTGAGAAGGCTTGTATGCGAGAGGATTGATTTGTTCAAGAGTTGGACAGATTGACAGACAGAGGAAGACTTGTACTAGACCGACTGACTATGTTTGGTACAGGTTGTTGAGCTGCTGTGGACGTGATCATAGAAGGTAGAGGTCTCTTAGGCTAAGCATTGAGGACAGGAGGTCTTCGATGGAAAGGAGTTCCACGTGCTGGCAAGAGGTAGAGGCAGTTGATCTTCCGAGGGATCATTTCCGGAGCGAGAGGGAAGGTATCTCCTTTGAGCAGAGGCTCATAAATTTTGATTGGGGGAAGGTATCTCCTTTGGGCCGAGGCTCATAAACATTGTAATTGGGAAGGATTCCCAAAGAACTTTGAGATAACTTTTAGAGAAAAGTTTTGTGGACGTAGCCCAACCATTTTGGGTGAACCACGTTAAAAATGGGTCTTCAATGTGTGATGCTTTCTGTCTTGATTAATGTTGTGTTGATGCCACTTCTATCTAAAGTTAAAATTATTAATTGGTTAAGTCTTATATTGTTCACCCCCCTCTCAGTATAAGTCCATGTTCTTCAATTGGTATCGGAATAAATATGTCATGTGTTACAAGTGCAAGAATTTTGGGCATATAGCAAGGATGTGCAATTTGGATAGATCTAGCCTTGAGTTCACTAAAAAGAGAAATGAGATCAAATCTAAGTCAATGATAGTTCAAACTGCTTTTCATGCTCAAGACAAAGTAGAAAAATGGTATCTAGATAGTGGTTGTTCAAAACATATGACTGGTGAAAAGAAAAAAATTTTGGTCTTAAAAGAAACAAATAGAGGAACAATAGTTTTGGAGATAACAGGTCAACTAAAATCTATGGTAAAGGGACTCTTAGTTTGGATGGGAAATCCAAAACAAAAAATGTGCTTTATGTAGAAGGCCTAAGACATAATCTTCTAAGTGTGAGTCAACTTTGTGATCAAGGGCACATAGTATCTTTCTTTTTAGATAGATGTGAGATAAGTAAAAAAAAATGGAAAACTCATTGCTAGTGCTACAAGGACTCCAAACAATCTTTAAATGCTAAGTGAGATAAAAAAGGAAAAGTGTTTTCTAACTCAAGAAGATGAGAGTTGGTTATGGCATAAAAGATTGGGGCATTTGAGCTTTGATAATCTTGTCAATATTAGTAACAAGGAAGCAGTTAGAGACTTGCCCAAAATAAAAAAGGCCCATAAACATCATTTGCGGTCCTTGTCAACATGGAAAACAGACCAGAACCAGTTTCAAATCAAAAGGGTATACTTCTTCAAAACCATTGGATCTTATTCATACTAATTTATGTGGCCCTACCAGAACTTAGAGCATTCAGGGAGAAAGCTACTTCATGTTGTTTATAGATGATTATTCTAGAATGACTTGGGTTACTTTTCTCAAAGAAAAATCTGAAGCTTTTGAAAAATTTAAAGCTTTCAAAGAAATGATTGAAAATGAGACTGACAAGAGAATCAAATGCTTAAGATCGGATAGAGGAGGAGAGTTCACTTCAAATGAATTTGTGGAATACTGTGAGCAACAAGGAATCAAAAGAGAATATTCAGCGGCAAGAACTCCTCAACAAAATGGAGTAGTTGAAAGGAAAAACAGAACTATTGAAAATATGGCTAGAGCTATGTTAAATGAGTCAAAACTTTCATATGGATTTTGGAAAGAGGCAGTCAGTACAACAGTCTACATTATCACTAGGGCCCAACTTAGAGTCAATCATCATAAAACTCCTTATGAGTTGTGGAAAGGAAGACCAACTACAATAAAATACTTCAAAGTGTTTGGGAGTAAGTGCTTCATCAGAAGGGAAGATCAGAATTTGGGTAAGTTTGATCCTAGGTGTGATGAGGGAATCTTTCTTGGATATTCCAGCAGAAGCAAGGCCTATAGATGCTTCAACAAAAGAACTCATACAGTTGTAGAGAGCATAAATGTAACGAGTTGATGAAAAGACGGGGATAAGAGAACCAGTCAAGGAACTCAGTGATGAAATTTGTCAAGAAGAATTCAGAGAGGTTTCAGATGAAGAAGAGGAAAGACAACAACTGCTTCCCAAAACTCCTTCATGATATGTTCAGAAACATCATCCCAAATATTTGATCATTGGTGATCCAAATAGCAGGAAAACAAGAAGAAGAGTCATTCCTTCACATGATTCTACAAATGTTTCATTATTATCTCAGATTGAGCCAAAAGATTTCAGTGAAGCATGTGCAGATAAGTTTTGGGTAAAAGCAATGGATGAAGAGCTAAATCAAATAGAGAAAAGTGAAACTTGGGAATTGGTTCCAAGACCTAAGGACAAGAATGTCATTGGCACAAAATGGATATTCAGAAATAAACTCAATGAGGATGGAAAGATTGTCGGAAACAAAGCTAGGTTAGTCTGCAAAGGTTATGCTCAAGTAGAAGGTGTTGATTTCGAAGAGACGTTTGCTCCTGTTGCTCGTCTTGAAGCTATCAGAATGTTTTTGGCCCTTTCAAGCTTCAAATCATTCAAGGTATATCAAATGGATGTAAAGTCAGCTTTTCTAAATGGGGTGTTGGTAGAAGAAGTCTACATAGAACAACCAGAAGGAGTGTCTCTCTCCGAACAGTCAGACTATGTGTGTAAACTAAAAAAGGCCTTGTATGGGTTAAAGCAAGCACCTAGGGCTTGGTACTCAAGACTTGATAGGTATCTTCATGAGCAAGGCTTCAAGAAAGGCGTGGCAGATAGCAATTTGTATATTAAGAATGAAGATGATGATATGTTGATTATGGTTGTCTATGTTGATGATATTATTTTTGGGGGAAATAATACTCAGATGTGCAAAGTTTTTGCTAACACCATGCAGAAGGAATTTGAGATGTCTATGATTGGAGAGTTGTCATTATTTTTAGGTCTTCAGATTGCTCAATCAAAATATGGTATATTTCTCTCTCAAGGAAAGTATATCAAAGAAATGTTGAAGAAATTTGGGATGATGGACAACAAACCAGTGTGTACTCCAATGATTACAGGGTGCAAGATGAGTAAATATGATGAATCTCCAATGGTAGATCAGAGGTTGTACAGATCTATGATTGGCAGTTTATTATATATTACGGCTACCAGACCGGATATCATGCAAGCATTTGGGTTAGTAGCAATATTTCATGCAGCTCCAAAAGATTCTCATGTTATAGCAGTTAAGAGGATATTCAGATATCTAAAGGGCACTATGGACTTTGGGCTTTGGTATCCCAAAGGTGATGATTTCACCCTCACAACTTATATAGATGCAGATTGGGCAAGCAGTATTGATGACAGGAAAAGCACTAGTGGTGGAGCATTCTTTCTGGGAAAGAGTTTGGTTTCTTGGCTAAGTAAGACACAACCTTCAGTTTCCTTATCTACAATAGAGGCTGAATACATAGCAATAGTAGGTTGGGTGTACACAGGTTTTATGGATGAAAACCACCTTGGAGGATTTCAAAGTCAAGCATGAACAACCCATCTCCATACTTTGTGATAATACAAGTGCCATAAGTATTTCCAAAAATCCGGTAATGCACTCAAGGACAAAGCATATTTCCATCAAGTATCACTTTCTAAGGGAGAAAGTGCAAGACAAGCAAGTCAAGGTAGAGTATGTGTCTACTAAAGAGCAGATTGCGAGATATCTTCACCAAACCTCTTCCAAGAGATACGTTTGAGTATCTAAGGGAGAAATTGGGAGTTGTACTCCCACCCCAAAATTAATCACCTCATCGGGGAGGTGGGGGAGGGACTAAGCTAAGAGGCTCATTCTTAGTCCCGAGCCCCAAAGGTGACCCTTTGCCATTGATGACAAAGGGGGAGAGATATGAGTAAGGGGGAGAGCTTCAAAGTGAAGAGGAGAGCTTCAAGTCAGGGGGAGCAAAACTTCAAAGGAATATTCTCGAGTTGTGGGCACAGTTGGTCGGTTGTTAGCATAGTTGGTTTCAGTTTTGGCTCTTGAGAAGTGTTTTCGATAAAGGTTTGCCATCAATGACAAAGGGGGAGATTGTTGGCAATTTTGGGTACTTTGGGTACATTGCCTTTGCTCAAGTGTATAAGTTGTCATTGATGTCAAGAAGCTCTTGAAGGAATTTGATTTGATGTCAAATAATTTGTTTTGATGAAGGTTACGACATGACAGTTTCAAAGGTCTTTTGTAAACCCCAAGTTGGGAGGTTTAAAGATTACAGGTGGATGCATTAGTTTAATGCATTTGGGTCCAGGAGGAAGTATTTATTTAAATAATTAAAAACCTTGTTAAGGTTCCTTTTAATTATTTTTAAATAAATATTAATTTATTGTTTGCATTGGGTTCTCCTAACCCATGGCACAAATGTCTTAACTTTGATGGCGCTATGTTCTAAGATTGTGGGCGCTAGCCAAGACCTCCGCCGACGTGTTAAACTCCTTCGTCGACGTGTTAAACTCCTCGTCGACGTCAAGAGTTTATGGGAAATATGCATATAAATCTCCCATGATGAAGATCAAAGATTATCCCATCCGCATTTTTGAAAAGTGTTGCTCGCTGTGAATTCGCGATCTGATGTTCGATTTCTTCTTCGTTGAGATTTCGTGATCCGTTGTTCGGATATCCGTCGTTCATTTTTTGTATCCATCGTAAGGTTTCATCGTCGTCGTTCACGTCAGAAGACAGGGAGGCCTGTTGTTTATTTTAGCCCTGGCATAGAAGGTACAAGGGAAACAGAGTGAGGTTCAAACCTCACCGGACGCCTTTGGCGCATCGGTAGCGGCTAGGCTGTTGGCGCGCTACCCGAACGGGAGGTTCCGCATTCGAATAACGTGAAAGGGTTTTTCTTCGTTGAAGTGGATGCAGCGGGTGGTGTTAGAGTTCATGCGCAATTTCTCCATAGCACGATTTTTGGTGTTGGCCAAGGTATTTTCGAAATTAATTTTTGCTAGTGTATTTTGCGGATGGAGGAAGTTTATTAGAGAGAAAAACAGCTTAGGAGTTATAAGGAGTTTGAAGCTTGCTTTATTTTGATAAAAGATTCTTTTTAAGGTGTTGTTTGCATTATCTTATTGCATTCTTATGAGAGATAAAGTTTATTGTTGATAAGACTATAAGGGAGAAATAAGGTGTATAAGGGATAAATATTTCTTGTAATGTTGAGAGTGCTTTTGGTTGATTATGGAAATGAAAGCATGATGTTTTAAGGTTAGAATTGCTTCTTGTGTGAAGTTGTGAAACCTTAAGTGGGCAGCTTTGAGATTGACATTAGCTTTCATTAAATTGGTTATAATCAAGCTATTCTTTACTTGGTTAAAGTGTTGGGCTTACTCCTTTGTTGATGATTTGAAAAGTTGTTTTGTGCTATTGTGATTTGAGTTGGTGGATGCTTTTTGTTCAAACAATGTTGGAGAGAAAAGGAGTTCTACTTGTTTCCTTTTCTAATGTTGATTGTGAAATGCTTCAAGGTTGTGTTTTGAGTTGAATGGTGTTGATTGAACCTTGTTTGATGAGCATTGTTGTTGAAGCCCTAATTGATGGTGAAAAGAACATGAGTATCATTGTTATGTGATTCTTTGCATAGTTGGCAATTGTTGGGGTTTCATGTTCTTGAAAGAAAGCATTCTATCCTATCCATTTCAGATATTGAGTTGAGTTTTCAGATTTGAGATTGAGATTGAGCTGAGTTGATTTGAGTTGAGTTTTGAGATTGGGAGTTGAGTATAGAACATATTGAGTCTCTAACAATTCTCTTTATGCTTCTATGAGTTTGACAAATCACATTGGGTCTCTAACAATTCACTTTGTGATTTCCTACTAAGAAAGTTTTTCTTGGTGAGCTTGTTGAGTTTTTGGACAAGTTTCGGTGGGGACTTGTGAGCAGTTTTGGACAGGTTCCGGTGGGGACTTGTGAGCATTTTTGGACAGGTTCCGGTGGGGACTTGTGAGCAGTTTTGGACAGGTTCCGGTGGGGACTTGTGAGCAGATTTGGACAGGTCCTAGCAGAGGACTTGTGAGCTGAGTTTGATAGTTCTATCGAGAGAACTTGAGGACAGAGGTGCACTGGTTCTATGAGAAGAACCCGAGGACAGATTTGGCAAGTCTTTGAGAAGGCTTGTATGCAGAGGATTGATTTGTTCAAGAGTTGGATAGATCTGACAGACAGAGGAAGACTTGTACTAGACCGACTGACTGTGTTTGGTACAGGTTGTTGAGCTATTGTGGACGTGATCATAGAAGGCAGAGGTCTCTTAGGCTAAGCATTGAGGACAGGAGGTCTTCGGTGGAAAGGAGTTCCACGTGCTGGCAAGAGGTAGAGGCGGTTGATCTTCCGAGGGATCATTTCCAGAGCGAGAGGGAAGGTATCTCCTTTGAGCGAGAGGCTCATAAATTTTGATTGGGGGAAGGTATCTCCTTTGGGCCGAGGCTCATAAACATTGTAATTGGGAAGGATTCCCAAAGAACTTTGAGATAACTTTTAGAGAAAAGTTTTGTGGACGTAGCCCAACCATTTTGGGTGAACCACGTTAAAAATGGGTCTTCAATGTGTGATGCTTTCTGTCTTGATTAATGTTGTGTTGATGCCACTGCTATCTAAAGTTAAAATTATTAATTGGTTAAGTCTTATACTGTTCACCCCCCCTCTCAGTATAAGTCCATGTTCTTCAATTGGTATCAGAGCCGGTCACTCCAGAAAGAGCCTAACATCTTGGAGAAGGATCTATCAGAGGAACATACAGATTCAGAAAGAGATGAAGAGGTTGAGTTCTATATCAAAGGTGAATTCTTCTTGGCTTTAAGAAAGCTTGAGAAATTTAGGGAAGAGAATTATGTTCTCAAGCATCAATGTCAGGAAGAAGAGATAGCAAGATCAGAATTGTCTCAAAGTGTTATAGACTTCAAAATTCTAGCTGAAGAAGGGAAGAAGGTTGAACGAGGTTCGACAGAGGCTCTCAAAGGAAAGGAAGCTGATTGCGAGAAACTAGAAGAAGAGGTTATGTCTCTTAGAGTGAAGTTGGAACAGTTGGCTCTCAGACATAATACTCCGTGTGAAAAGCAAAAGAAGGATGGTATCACCATTCATGAAATAGGGTCTTCGAGCAAGATCAATCTTCACCCTCAAGAGCGGTGGATTCCAGTTGGTCACAAGAAGAACAATCATCCAAGGCATCAAAATAGGTTACATAATACTTTCCATGGCTATTGTTTTTCCTGCAAGAAATTTGGTCACAAAGCTATGCATTGCAATAAGTCTTTGAATAGCCATAGTAAGGAAAATGTTAACTCTTTTGCACCTCTTATGAATAAAAATGTCATGTGTTACAAGTGCAAGAATTTTGGGCATATAGCAAGGATGTGCAGTTTGGAAAGATCTAGCCTTGAGTTCACTAAAAAGAGAAATGAGATCAAATCTAAGTCAATGATAGTTCAAACTGCTTTTCATGCTCAAGACAAAGTAGAAAAATGGTATCTTGATAGTGGTTGTTCAAAACATATGACTGGTGAAAAGGAAAATTTTTTGGTCTTAAAAGAAACAAACAGAGGAATAGTCAGTTTTGGAGATAACAAGTCAACTAAAATCTATGGTAAAGGGACTCTTAGTTTGGATGGGAAATCCAAAACAAAAAATGTGCTTTATGTAGAAGGCCTAAGTCATAATCTTCTAAGTGTGAGTCAAATTTGTGATCAAGGGCACATAGTATCTTTCTTTTTAGAAAGATGTGAGATAAGTAAAGAAAAAAATGGAAAACTCATTGCTAGTGCTACAAGGACTCCAAACAATCTTTACATGCTAAGTGAGATAAAAAAGGAAAAGTGTTTTCTAACTCAAGAAGATGAGAGTTGGTTATGGCATAAAATATTGGGGCATTTGAGCTTTGATAATCTTGTCAATATTAGTAACAAGGAAGCGATTAGAGACTTGCCCAAAATAAAAAGGCCCCATAACATCATTTGCGGTCCTTGTCAACATGGAAAACAGGACCGGAACCAGTTTCAAATCAAAAGGGTATACTTCTTCAAAACCATTGGATCTTATTCATACTGATTTATGTGGCCCTACCGAACTCAGAGCATTTAGGGAGAAAGCTACTTCATGTTGTTTATAGATGATTATTCTAGAATGACTTGGGTTACTTTTCTCAAAGAAAAATCTAAAGCTTTTGAAAAATTTAAAGCTTTCAAAGAAATGATTGAAAATGAGACTAACAAGAGAATCAAATGCTTAAGATCAGATAGATGAGGAGAGTTCACTTCAAATGAATTTGTGGAATACTATGAGCAACAAGGAATCAAAAGACAATATTCAGCAGCAAGAACTCCTCAACAAAATGGAGTAGTTGAAAGGAAAAACAGAACTATTGAAAATATGGCTAGAGCTATGTTAAATGAGTCAAAAATTTCAGATGGCTTTTGGAAAGAGGCGATCAGTACATCAGTCTACATTATCACCAGGGCCCAACTTAGAGTCAATCATCATAAAACTCCTTATGAGTTGTGGAAAGGAAGACCAGCTACAGTAAAATACTTCAAAGTATTTGGGAGTAAGTGCTTCATCAGAAGGGAAGATTAGAATTTGGGTAAGTTGGATCCTAGGTGTGATGAGGTAATATTTCTTGGATATTCCAGCAGAAGCAAGGCCTACAGATGCTTCAACAAAAGAACTCATACAGTTGTAGAGAGCATAAATGTAACAGTTGATGAAAATACAGGGATAAGAGAACCAGTCAAGGACCTCGATGATGAAATTTGTCAAGAAGAATTCGAGAGAGGTTTCAGATGAAGAAGAGGAAAGACAACAAGCTGCTTCCCAAAACTCCTTCATGATATGTTCAGAAACATCATCCCAAAGATTTGATCATTGGTGATCCAAATAGGAGGAAAACAAGAAGAAGAGTCATTCCTTCACATGATTCTACAAATGTTTCATTATTATCTCAGATTGAGCCAAAATATTTTAGTGAAGCATGTGCAGATAAGTTTTGGGTAAAAGCAATGGATGAAGAGCTAAATCAAATAGAGAAAAGTGAAACTTGGGAATTGGTTCCAAGACCTAAGGACAAGAATGTCATTGGCACAAAATGGATATTTAGAAATAAACTCAATGAGGATGGAAAGATTGTCGAAAACAAAGCTAGGTTAGTCTGCAAAGGTTATGCTCAAGTAGAAGGTGTTGATTTCGAAGAGACGTTTGCTCATGTTGCTCGTCTTGAAGCTATCAGAATGTTTTTGGCCCTTTCAAGCTTCAAATCATTCAAGGTATATCAAATGGATGTAAAACCACCTTGGAGGATTTCAAAGTCAAGCATGAACAACCCATATCCATACTTTGTAATAATACAAGTGCCATAAGTATTTCCAAAAATTCGGTAATGCACTCAAGGACAAAGCATATTTCCATCAAGTATCACTTTCTAAGGGAGAAAGTGCAAGACAAGCAAGTCAAGGTAGAGTATGTGTCTACTAAAGAGCAGATTGTAGATATCTTCACCAAACCTCTTCCAAGAGATACGTTTGAGTATCTAAGGGAGAAATTGGGAGTTGTACTCCCACCCCAGAATTAATCACCTCATCGAGGAGGTGGGGGAGGGACTAAGCTAAGAGGCTCATTCTTAGTCCCGAGCCCCAAAGGTGACCCTTTGCCATTGATGACAAAGGGGGAGAGATATGAGTAAAGGGGAGAGCTTCAAAGTGAAGAGGAGAGCTTCAAGTCAGGGGGAGCAAAACTTCAAAGGCAGATTCTTAGTTGTTAGCACAGTTGGTTTTAGTTTTGGCTCTTGAGAAGTGTTTTCGGTAAAGGTTTGCCATCAATGACAAAGGGGGAGATTGTTGGCAATTTTGGGTACTTTGGGTACATTGCCTTTGCTCAAGTGTATAAGTTGTCATTGATGTCAAGAAGCTCTTGAAGGAATTTGATTTGATGTCAAATAATTTGTTTTGATGAAGGTTACGGCATGACAGTTTCAAAGGTCTTTTGTAAACCCCAAGTTGGCAGGTTTAAAGATTATAGGTGGATGCATTAGTTTAATGCATTTGGGTCCAAGAGGAAGTATTTATTTAAATAATTAAAAACCTTGTTAAGGTTCCCTTTAATTATTTTTAAATAAATATTAATTTATTGTTTGCAATGGGTTCTCCTAATCCATGGCACAAATGTTTTAACTATGTGGGCGCTATGTTTTAAGATTGTGGGCGCTAGCCCAAGACCTCCTTAAATCGTCGACGTGTTAAACTCCTCGCCGACGTCAAAGAGCTTATGGTAAATAGCATATAAATCTCCCTCGATGAAGATCAAAGATTATCCAATCCACATTTTCAAAAAGTATTGCTCGCTGTGATTTCGCATTTTTATGTTCGATCTCTTCTTCGTTGAGATTTCGTGATCCGCTGTTCGGATATCCGTCGTTCACTTTTTTGTATCCATCGTAAGGTTTTGTCATCATCATTCATGTCAGAAGACAGGGAGGCCTGCTGTTTATTTTATCCCTAGCACAGAAGGAACAAGGGTAACAGTGTGAGGTTTAAACCTCATCGGGTGCCTTTGGCACATCGGTAGCGGCTAGGCTGTTGGCGTGCTACCCGAATGGGAGGTTCCGCGTTCGAATAATGTGAAAGGGTTTTTCATCGTTAAGTGGATGCAGTGGGTGGTGTTAGATTTCGTGCGCAATTTCTCCATAGCACGATTTTTGATGTTGGCCAAGGTATTTTTGAAATTAATCTTTTGCTAAGTGTATTTTGCGGATGGAGGAAGTTTATTAGAGAGAAAAACAGCTTAGGAGTTATAAGGAGTTTAAAGCTTGTTTTATTTTGATAAAAGATTCTTTTGAAGGTGTTGTTGAAATATCTTATTGCATTCTTATGAGAGATAAATTTTATTTTTGATAAGACTATAAGGGAGAAATAAGGTGTATAAGGGATAAATATTTCTTGTAATGTTGAGAGTGCTTTTGGTTGATTATGGAAATGAAAGCATGATGTTTTAAGGTTAAATTGCTTCTTGTGTGAAGTTGTGAAACCTTAAGTGGGCAGCTTTGAGATTGACATTTGCTTTCATTAAATTGGTTATAATCAAGCTATTCTTTACTTGGTTAAAGTGTTGGGCTTACTCCTTTGTTGATGAATTGAAAAGTTGTTTTGTGCTATTGTGAGTTGAGTTGGTGGATGCTTTTTGTTCAAACAATATTGGAGAGAAAAGGAGTTCTACTTGTTTCCTTTTCTGATGTTGATTGTGAAATGCTTCAAGGTTGTGTTTTGAGTTGAATGGTGTTGATTGAACCTTGTTTGATGAGCATTGTTGTTGAAGCCCTAATTGATGGTGAAAAGAACATGAGTATCATTGTTATGTGATTCTTTGCATAGTTGGCAATTGTTGGGGTTTCATGTTCTTGAAAGAAAGCATTCTATCCTATCCATTTCAGATATTGAGTTGAGTTTTCAGATTTGAGATTGAGTTTGAGCTGAGTTGATTTGAGTTGAGTTTTGAGATTGGGAGTTGAGTATAGAACATATTGAGTCTCTAACAATTCTCTTTATGCTTCTATGAGTTTGAAAAATCACATTGGGTCTCTAACAATTCACCTTGTGATTTCCTACTAAGAAAGTTTTTCTTGGTGAGCTTGCTGAGGTTTTGGACAGGTTCCGATGGGGACTTGTGAGTAGTTTTGGACAGGTTCCGGTGGGGACTTGTGAGCAGTTTTGGACAGGTTTCGGTGGGGACTTGTGAGAAGATTTGGACAGGTCCTAGCAGAGGACTTGTGAGCTGAGTTTGATAGTTCTATTAGAGAACTTGAGGACAGAGGAGCACTGGTTCTTTGAGAAGAACCTGAGGATAGATTTGGCAAGTCTTTGAGAAGGCTTGTGTGCAGAGGATTGATTTGTTCAAGTGTTGGACAGATCTGATAGACAGAGGAAGACTTGTACTAGACCGACTGACTATGTTTGGTACAGGTTGTTGAGCTACTGTGGACGTGATCATAGAAGGCAGAGGTCTCTTAGGCTAAGCATTGAGGACAGGAGGTCTTCGGTGGAAAGGAGTTCCACGTGCTTGGCAAGAGGTAGAGGCGAGTTGATCTTCGAGGGATCATTTCTAGAGCGAGAGGGAAGGTATCTCATTTGAGCAGAGGCTCATAAATTTTGATTGGGGAAGGTATCTCCTTTGGGTCGAGGCTCATAAACATTGTAATTGGGAAGGATTCCCAAAGAACTTTGAGAAAACTTTTAGAGAAAAGTTTTGTGGACGTAGCCCAACCATTTTGGGTGAACCACGTTAAAAATGGGTCTTCAATGTGTGATGCTTTCTGTCTTGATTAATGTTGTGTTGATGCCACTGCTATCTAAAGTTAAAATTATTAATTGGTTAAGTCTTATACTTTTCACCCCCCCCTCTCAGTATAAGTCCATGTTCTTCAATTGGTATTAGAGCCGGTCTCTCCAGAAAGAGCCTAACAGCTTGGAGAAGGATCTATCAGAGGAACATACAGATTCGAGAAAGAGATGAAGAGGTTGAGTTCGATCTCAAAGGTGAATTCTTCTTGGCTTTAAGAAAGCTTGAGAAATTCAAGGAAGAGAATTCTGTTCTCAAGCATCAATGTCGGGAAGAAGAGATAGCAAGATCAGAATTGTCTCAAAGTGTTATAGACTTCAAAATTCTAGGCTGAAGAAGGGAAGAAGGTTGAACGAGGTTACGACAGAGGCTCTCAAAGGAAAGGAAGCTGATTGCGAGAAACTAGAAGAAGAGGTTATGTCTCTTAGAGTGAAGTTGGAACAGTTGGCTCTCAGACAGAATACTCCGTGTGAAAAGCAAAAGAAGGATGGTATCACCATTCATGAAACAGGGTCTTCGAGCAAGATCAATCTTCATCCTGAAGAGCGGTGGATTCCAGTTGGTCACAAGAAGAACAATCATCCAAGGCATCAAAATAGGTTACATAATACTTTCCATGGCTATTGTTTTTCCTGCAAGAAATTTGGTCACAAAGCTATGCATTGCAATAAGTCTTTGAATAGCCATAGTAAGGAAAATGTTAACTCTTTTGCACCTCTTATGAATAAAAATGTCATGTGTTACAAGTGCAAGAATTTTGGGCATATAGCAAGGATGTGCAGTTTGGATAGATCTAGCCTTGAGTTCACTAAAAAGAGAAATGAGATCAAATCTAAGTCAATGATAGTTCAAACTGCTTTTCATGCTCAAGACAAAGTAGAGAAATGGTATCTTGATAGTGGTTGTTCAAAACATATGACTGGTGAAAAGGAAAAGTTTTTGGTCTTAAAAGAAACAAACAGAGGAACAGTCGGTTTTGGAGATAATAGGTCAGCTAAAATCTGTGGTAAAGGGACTCTTAGTTTGGATGGGAAATCCAAAACAGAAAATGTGCTTTATGTAGAAGGCCTAAGACATAATCTTCTAAGTGTGAGTCAACTTTGTGATCAAGGGCACATAGTATCTTTCTTTTCGGATAGATGTGAGATAAGTAAAGAAAAAAATGGAAAACTCATTGCTAGTGCTACAAGGACTCCAAACAATCTTTACATGCTAAGTGAGATAAAAAAGGAAAAGTGTTTTCTAACTCAAGAAGATGAGAGTTGGTTATGGCATAAAATATTGGGGCATTTGAGCTTTGATAATCTTGTCAATATTAGTAACAAGGAAGCGATTAGAGACTTGCCCAAAATAAAAAGGCCCCATAACATCATTTGCGGTCCTTGTCAACATGGAAAACAGGCCAGAACCAGTTTCAAATCAAAAGGGTATACTTCTTCAAAACCATTGGATCTTATTCATACTGATTTATGTGGCCCTACCGGAACTCGGAGCATTCAGGGAGAAAGCTACTTCATGTTGTTTATAGATGATTATTCTAGAATGACTTGGGTTACTTTTCTCAAAGAAAAATCTGAAGCTTTTGAAAAATTTAAAGCTTTCAAAGAAATGATTGAAAATGAGACTGACAAGAGAATCAAATGCTTAAGATCAGATAGAGGAGGAGAGTTCACTTCAAATGAATTTGTGGAATACTGTGAGCAACAAGGAATCAAAAGAGAATATTCAGCGGCAATAACTCCTCAACAAAATGGAGTAGTTGAAAGGAAAAATAGAACTATTGAAAATATGGCTAGAGCTATGTTAAATGAGTCAAAACTTTCAGATGGCTTTTGGAAAGAGGCAATCGGTACAACAGTCTACATTATCACCGGGGCCCAACTTAGAGTCAATCATCATAAAACTCCTTATGAGTTGTGGAAAGGAAGACCAGCTACGGTAAAATACTTCAAAGTGTTTGGGAGTAAGTGCTTCATCGGAAGGGAAGATCAGAATTTGGGTAAGTTTGATCCTAGGTGTGATGAGGGAATCTTTCTTGGGTATTCCAGCAGAAGCAAGGCCTACGAGATGCTTCAACAAAAGAACTCATACGGTTGTAGAGAGCATAAATGTAACAGTTGATGAAAAGACAGGGATAAGAGAACCAGTCAAGGAACTCGGTGATGAAATTTGTCAAGAAGAATTCGAGAGAGGTTTCAGATGAAGAAGAGGAAAGACAACAAGCTGCTTCCCAAAACTCCTTCACGATATGTTCAGAAACATCATCCCAAAGATTTGATCATTGGTGATCCAAATAGCGGGCAAACAAGAAGAAGAGTCATTCCCTCACATGATTCTACAAATGTTTCATTATTATCTCGGATTGAGCCAAAAGATTTCAGTGAAGCATGTGCGGATAAGTTTTGGGTAAAAGCAATGGATGAAGAGCTAAATCAAATAGAGAAAAGTGAAACTTGGGAATTGGTTCCAAGACCTAAGGACAAGAATGTCATTGGCACAAAATGGATATTCAGAAATAAACTCAATGAGGATGGAAAGATTGTCAGAAACAAAGCTAGGTTAGTCTGCAAAGGTTATGCTCAAGTAGAAGGTGTTGATTTCGAAGAGACGTTTGCTCCTGTTGCTCGTCTTGAAGCTATCAGAATGTTTTTGGCCCTTTCAAGCTTCAAATCATTCAAGGTATATCAAATGGATGTAAAGTCAGCTTTTCTAAATGGGGTGTTGGTAGAAGAAGTCTACATAGAACAGCCAGAAGGAGTGTCTCTCTCGGAACAGTCAGACTATGTGTGTAAACTGAAAAAGGCCTTGTATGGGTTAAAGCAAGCACCTAGGGCTTGGTACTCAAGACTTGAAGAGTATCTTCATGAGCAAGGCTTCAGGAAAGGTGTGGCGAGATAGCAATTTGTATATTAAGAATGAAGGTGATGATATGTTGATTATGGTTGTCTATGTTGATGATATTATTTTTGGGGGAAATAATACTCAGATGTGCAAAGATTTTGCTAACACCATGCAGAAGGAATTTGAGATGTCTATGATTGGAGAGCTGTCATTATTTTTAGGTCTTCAGATTGCTCAATCAAAATATGGTGTATTTCTCTCTCAAGGAAAGTATATCAAAGAAATGTTGAAGAAATTTGGGATGATGGACAGCAAACCAGTGTGTACTCCAATGATTACGGGGTGCAAGATGAGTAAAGATGATGAATCTCCAACGGCAGATCGGAGGTTGTACGAGATCAATGATTGGCAGTTTATTATATGTTACAGCTACCGGACCGGATATCATGCGGGCAGTTGGGTTAGTAGCAAGATTTTAGGCAGCTCCTAAAGATTCTCATGTTATAGCGGTTAAGAGGATATTCAGATATCTCGAAGGGCACTATGGACTTTGGGCTTTGGTATCCCAAAGGTGATGATTTCATTCTCATAGCTTATACGAGATGCAGATTGGGCGAGGCAGTATTGATGACAGGAAAAGCACTAGTGGTGGAGCATTCTTTCTGGGAAAGAGTTTGGTTTCTTGGCTAAGTAAGAAACAACCTTCAGTTTCCTTATCTACAGCAGAGGCTGAATACATAGCGGAGGTGGCTGGGTGTACACAGGTTTTATGGATGAAAACCACCTTGGAGGATTTCAAAGTCAAGCATGAACAACCCATCTCCATACTTTGTGATAATACAAGTGCCATAAGTATTTCCAAAAATCCGGTAATGCACTCAAGGACAAAGCATATTTCCATCAAGTATCACTTTCTAAGGGAGAAAGTGCAAGACAAGCGGGTCAAGGTAGAGTATGTGTCTACTAAAGAGCAGATTGCAGATATCTTCACCAAACCTCTTCCAAGAGATACGTTTGAGTATCTAAGGGAGAAATTGGGAGTTGTACTCCCACCCCAGAATTAATCACCTCATCAGGAGGTGGGGGAGGGACTAAGCTAAGAGGCTCATTCTTAGTCCCGAGCCCCAAAGGTGACCCTTTGCCATTGATGACAAAGGGGGAGAGATATGAGTAAGGGGGAGAGCTTCAAAGTGAAGAGGAAAGCTTCAAGTCAGGGGGAGCAAAACTTCAAAGGAAGATTCTCAGTTGTGGGCACAATTGGTTAGTTGTTAGCACGATTGGTTTCAGTTTTGGCTCTTGAGAAGTGTTTTCGATAAAGGTTTGCCATCAATGACAAAGGGGGAGATTGTTGGCAATTTTGGGTACTTTGGGTACATTGCCTTTGCTCAAGTGTATAAGTTGTCATTGATGTCAAGAAGCTCTTGAAGGAATTTGATTTGATGTCAAATAATTTGTTTTGATGAAGGTTACGGCATGACAGTTTCAAAGGTCTTTTGTAAACCCCAAGTTGGCAGGTTTAAAGATTACAGGTGGATGCATTAGTTTAATGCATTTGGGTCCAGGAGGAAGTATTTATTTAAATAATTAAAAACCTTGTTAAGGTTCCATTTAATTATTTTTAAATAAATATTAAATTATTATTTGCAATGGGTTCTCCTAATCCATGGCGCAAATGTCTTAACAATGTGGGCGCTATGTTTTAAGATTGTGGGTGCTAGCCAAGACCTCTACCGACGTGTTAAACTCCTCGCCGATGTCAAAGAGCTTATGGTAAATTGCATATAAATCTCCCTCGAAGAAAATCAAAGATTATCCCATCCAAATTTTGAAAAGAGGTTGCTCGCTGTGATTTCGCAATTTGATGTTCGATCTCTTCTTCGTTGAGATTTCATGATCCGCTGTTCGCATATCCGTCGTTCATTTTTTGTATCCGTCGTAAAGTTTCGTCATCGTCGTTCGCGTCGAGAAGGAAGGGGAGGACTCATTGTTTTATTTTCCCTGACGTAGAAGGGACAAGCATAACAGAGTGAGGTTTAAACCTCATCGGGTGCCTTTGGCGCATCGGTAGCGGCTAGGCTGTTGGCGCGCTACCCGAACGGGAGGTTCCACGTTTGAATCACGTGAAAGGGTTTTTCGTCAGTGAAGTGGACGTAGCGGGTGGTGTTAGAATTCGTGCACAAATTTCTCCATAGACGATTTTTGATGTTGGCTAAGGTATTTTCGAAATTAATCTTTTGCTAAGTGTATTTTGCGGATGGAGGAAGTTTGTTAGAGGAAAAACAGCTTAGGAGTTATAAGGAGTTTAAAGCTTGTTGTTATTTTGATAAAATATTATTTTGAAGGTGTTGTTGAAATATCTTATTGCATTCTTATGAGAGATAAATTTTATTTTTGATAAGACAATAAGGGAGAAATAAGGTGTATAAGGGATAAATTTTTCTTGTAATGTTGAGAGTGCTTTTGGTTGATTATGGAAATGAAAGCATGATGTTTTAAGGTTAAATTGCTTCTTGTGTGAAGTTGTGAAACCTTAAGTGGGCAGCTTTGAGATTGACATTTGCTTTCATTAAATTGGTTATAATCAAGCTATTCTTTACTTGGTTAAAGTGTTGGGCTTACTCCTTTGTTGATGAATTGAAAAGTTGTTTTGTGCTATTGTGAGTTGAGTTGGTGGATGCTTTTTGTTCAAACAATATTGGAGAGAAAAGGAGTTCTACTTGTTTCCTTTTCTGATGTTGATTGTGAAATGCTTCAAGGTTGTGTTTTGAGCTGAATGGTGTTGATTGAACCTTGTTTGATGAGCATTGTTGTTGAAGCCCTAATTGATGGTGAAAAGAACATGAGTATCATTGTTATGTGATTCTTTGCATAGTTGGCAATTGTTGGGGTTTCATGTTCTTGAAAGAAAGCATTCTATCCTATCCATTTCAGATATTGAGTTGAGTTTTCAGATTTGAGATTGAGTTTGAGCTGAGTTGATTTGAGTTGAGTTTTGAGATTGGGAGTTGAGTATAGAACATATTGAGTCTCTAACAATTCTCTTTATGCTTCTATGAGTTTGACAAATCACATTGGGTCTCTAACAATTCACCTTGTGATTTCCTACTAAGAAAGTTTTTCTTGGTGAGCTTTCTGAGGTTTTGGACAAGTTTCCGATGGGGACTTGTGAGCAGTTTTGGACAGGTTTCGATGGGGACTTGTGAGCAGTTTTGGACAGGTTTCGGTGGGGACTTGTGAGCAGATTTGGATAGGTCCTAGCAGAGGACTTGTGAGCTGAGTTTGATAGTTCTATCAGAGAACTTGAGGACAGAGGAGCACTGGTTCTTTGAGAAGAACACGAGGATAGATTTGGCAAGTCTTTGAGAAGGCTTGTGTGCAGAGGATTGATTTGTTCAAGTGTTGGACAGATCTGATAGACAGAGGAAGACTTGTACTAGACCGACTGACTGTGTTTGGTACAGGTTGTTGAGCTGCTGTGGACGTGATCATAGAAGGCAGAGGTCTCTTAGGCTAAGCATTGAGGACAGGAGGTCTTCGGTGGAAAGGAGTTCCACGTGCTGGCAAGAGGTAGAGGCAGTTGATCTTCTGAGGGATCATTTCTAGAGCAGAGGGGAAGGTATCTCCTTTGAGCAGAGGCTCATAAATTTTGATTGGGGGAAGGTATCTCCTTTGGGCCGAGGCTCATAAACATTGTAATTGGGAAGGATTCCCAAAGAACTTTGAGATAATTTTTAGAGAAAAGTTTTGTGGACGTAGCCCAACCATTTTGGGTGAACCACGTTAAAAATGGGTCTTCAATGTGTGATGCTTTCTGTCTTGATTAATGTTGTGTTGATGCCACTGCTATCTAAAGTTAAAATTATTAATTGGTTAAGTCTTATACTGTTCACCCCCCTCTCAGTATAAGTCCATGTTCTTCAATTGGTATCAGAGCCGGTCTCTCCAGAAAGAGCCTAACATATTGGAGAAGGATCTATCAGAGGAACATACAGATTCAGAAAGAGATGAAGAGGTTGAGTTCGATCTCAAAGGTGAATTCTTCTTGGCTTTAAGAAAGCTTGAGAAATTCAGGGAAGAGAATTCTGTTCTCAAGCATCAATGTCGGGAAGAAGAGATAGCAAGATCAGAATTGTCTCAAAGTGTTATAGACTTCAAAATTCTAGCTGAAGAAGGGAAGAAGGTTGAACAGGTTCTCAAAGGAAAGGAAGCTGATTGCGAGAAACTAGAAGAAGAGGTTATGTCTCTTAGAGTGAAGTTGGAACAGTTGGCTCTCAGACAGAATACTCCGTGTGAAAAGCAAAAGAAGGATGGTATCACCATTCAAGAAATAGGGGCTTCGAGCAAGATCAATCTTCATCCTGAAGAGCGGTGGATTCCAGTTGGTCACAAGAAGAACAATCATCCAAGGCATCAAAATAGGTTACATAATACTTTCCATGGCTATTGTTTTTCCTGCAAGAAATTTGGTCACAAAGCTATGCATTGCAATAAGTCTTTGAATAGCCATAGTAAGGAAAATGTTAACTCTTTTGCACCTCTTATGAATAAAGATGTCATGTGTTACAAGTGCAATAATTTTGGGCATATAGCAAGGATGTGCAGTTTGGATAGATCTAGCCTTGAGTTCACTAAAAAGAGAAATGAGATCAAATCTAAGTCAATGATAGTTCAAACTGCTTTTCATGCTCAAGACAAAGTAGAGAAATGGTATCTTGATAGTGGTTGTTCAAAACATATGACTGGTGAAAAGGAAAAGTTTTTGGTCTTAAAAGAAACAAACAGAGGAACAATCAGTTTTGGAGATAACAGGTCAGCTAAAATCTGTGGTAAAGGGACTCTTAGTTTGGATGGGAAATCCAAAACAGAAAATGTGCTTTATGTAGAAGGCCTAAGACATAATCTTCTAAGTGTGAGTCAACTTTGTGATCAAGGGCACATAGTATCTTTCTTTTCAGATAGATGTGAGATAAGTAAAGAAAAAAATGGAAAACTCATTGCTAGTGCTACAAGGACTCCAAACAATCTTTACATGCTAAGTGAGATAAAAAAGGAAAAGTGTTTTCTAACTCAAGAAGATGAGAGTTGGTTATGGCATAAAATATTGGGGCATTTGAGCTTTGATAATCTTGTCAATATTAGTAACAAGGAAGCGATTAGAGACTTGCCCAAAATAAAAAGGCCCCATAACATCATTTGCGGTCCTTGTCAACATGGAAAAAGGACCAGAACCAGTTTCAAATCAAAAGGGTATACTTCTTCAAAACCATTGGATCTTATTCATACTGATTTATGTGGCCCTACCAGAACTCAGAGCATTCAGGGAGAAAGCTACTTCATGTTGTTTATAGATGATTATTCTAGAATGACTTGGGTTACTTTTCTCAAAGAAAAATCTGAAGCTTTTGAAAAATTTAAAGCTTTCAAAGAAATGATTGAAAATGAGACTGACAAGAGAATCAAATGCTTAAGATCAGATAGAGGAGGAGAGTTCACTTCAAATGAATTTGTGGAATACTGTGAGCAACAAGGAATCAAAAGAGAATATTCAGCAGCAAGAACTCCTCAACAAAATGGAGTAGTTGAAAGGAAAAATAGAACTATTGAAAATATGGCTAGAGCTATGTTAAATGAGTCAAAACTTTCAGATGGCTTTTGGAAAGAGGCAGTCAGTACAGCAGTCTACATTATCACCAGGGCCCAACTTAGAGTCAATCATCATAAAACTCCTTATGAGTTGTGGAAAGGAAGACCAGCTACAGTAAAATACTTCAAAGTGTTTGGGAGTAAGTGCTTCATCAGAAGGGAAGATCAGAATTTGGGTAAGTTTGATCCTAGATGTGATGAGGGAATCTTTCTTGGGTATTCCAGCAGAAGCAAGGCCTACAGATGCTTCAACAAAAGAACTCATACAGTTGTAGAGAGCATAAATGTAACGAGTTGATGAAAAGACAGGGATAAGAGAACCAGTCAAGGAACTCGATGATGAAATTTGTCAAGAAGAATTCAGAGAGGTTTCAGATGAAGAAGAGGAAAGACAACAACTGCTTCCCAAAACTCCTTCACGATATGTTCAAAAACATCATCCCAAATATTTGATCATTGGTGATCCAAATAGTAGGCAAACAAGAAGAAGAGTCATTCCCTCACATGATTCTACAAATGTTTCATTATTATCTCAGATTGAGCCAAAAGATTTCAGTGAAGCATGTGCAGATAAGTTTTGGGTAAAAGCAATGGATGAAGAGCTAAATCAAATAGAGAAAAGTGAAACTTGGGAATTGGTTCCAAGACCTAAGGACAAGAATGTCATTGGCACAAAATGGATATTCAGAAATAAACTCAATGAGGATGGAAAGATTGTCAGAAACAAAGCTAGGTTAGTCTGCAAAGGTTATGCTCAAGTAGAAGGTGTTGATTTCGAAGAGACGTTTGCTCCTGTTGCTCGTCTTGAAGCTATCAGAATGTTTTTGGCCCTTTCAAGCTTCAAATCATTCAAGGTATATCAAATGGATGTAAAGTCAGCTTTTCTAAATGGGGTGTTGGTAGAAGAAGTCTACATAGAACAGCCAGAAGGAGTGTCTCTCTCGGAACAGTCAGACTATGTGTGTAAACTAAAAAAGGCCTTGTATGGGTTAAAGCAAGCACCTAGGGCTTGGTACTCAAGACTTGACAGGTATCTTCATGAGCAAGGCTTCAGGAAAGGTGTGGCAGATAGCAATTTGTATATTAAGAATGAAGGTGATGATATGTTGATTATGGTTGTCTATGTTGATGATATTATTTTTGGGGGAAATAATACTCAGATGTGCAAAGATTTTGCTAACACCATGCAGAAGGAATTTGAGATGTCTATGATTGGAGAGCTGTCATTCTTTTTAGGTCTTCAGATTGCTCAATCAAAAGATGGTGTATTTCTCTCTCAAGGAAAGTATATCAAAGAAATGTTGAAGAAATTTGGGATGATGGACAACAAACCAGTGTGTACTCCAATGATTACAGGGTGCAAGATGAGTAAAGATGATGAATCTCCAATGGCAGATCAGAGGTTGTACAGATCAATGATTGGCAGTTTATTATATGTTACAGCTACCAGACCAGATATCATGCAGGCAGTTGGGTTAGTAGCAAGATTTTAGGCAGCTCCTAAAGATTCTCATGTTATAGCAGTTAAGAGGATATTCAGATATCTGAAGGGCACTATGGACTTTGGGCTTTGGTATCCCAAAGGTGATGATTTCATTCTCATAGCTTATACAGATGCAGATTGGGCAGGAAGTATTGATGACAGGAAAAGCACTAGTGGTGGAGCATTCTTTCTGGGAAAGAGTTTGGTTTCTTGGCTAAGTAAGAAACAACCTTCAGTTTCCTTATCTACAGCAGAGGCTGAATACATAGCAGCAGTGGTTGGGTGTACACAGGTTTTATGGATGAAAACCACCTTGGAGGATTTCAAAGTCAAGCATGAACAACCCATCTCCATACTTTGTGATAATACAAGTGCCATAAGTATTTCCAAAAATCCGGTAATGCACTCAAGGACAAAGCATATTTCCATCAAGTATCACTTTCTAAGGGAGAAAGTGCAAGACAAGCAAGTCAAGGTAGAGTATGTGTCTACTAAAGAGCAGATTGCAGATATCTTCACCAAACCTCTTCCAAGAGATACGTTTGAGTATCTAAGGGAGAAATTGGGAGTTGTACTCCCACCCCAGAATTAATCACCTCATCAGGAGGTGGGGGAGGGACTAAGCTAAGAGGCTCATTCTTAGTCCCGAGCCCCAAAGGTGGCCCTTTGCCATTGATGACAAAGGGGGAGAGATATGAGTAAGGGGGAGAGCTTCAAAGTGAAGAGGAAAGCTTCAAGTCGGGGGGAGCAAAACTTCAAAGGAAGATTCTCGGTTGTGGGCACGGTTGGTCAGTTGTTAGCACGGTTGGTTTCAGTTTTGGCTCTTGAGAAGTGTTTTCGATAAAGGTTTGCCATCAATGACAAAGGGGGAGATTGTTGGCAATTTTGGGTACTTTGGGTACATTGCCTTTGCTCAAGTGTATAAGTTGTCATTGATGTCAAGAAGCTCTTGAAGGAATTTGATTTGATGTCAAATAATTTGTTTTGATGAAGGTTACGGCATGACAGTTTCAAAGGTCTTTTGTAAACCCCAAGTTGGCAGGTTTAAAGATTATAGGTGGATGCATTAGTTTAATGCATTTGGGTCCAGGAGGAAGTATTTATTTAAATAATTAAAAACCTTGTTAAGGTTCCCTTTAATTATTTTTAAATAAATATTAATTTATTATTTGCAATGGGTTCTCCTAATCCATGGTGCAAATGGCTAAGGTGGGCGCTATGTTTTAAGTTTGTGGGCGCTAGCCAAGACCCTCCGCCGACGTGTTAAACTCCTCGCTGACGTCAAAGAGCTTATGGTAAATATTCATATAAATCTCCCTCGATGAAAAACAAAGATTATCCCATCCAAATTTTGAAAAGAGTTGCTCATTGTGAATTCGAATTTGATGTTCGATTTCTTCTTCATTGAGATTTCGTGATCCATTGTTCGTATATCCGTCGTTCATTTTTTGACATCCGTCGTAAGGTTTATCGTCATCGTTCACGTCGAGAAGGAAGGGAGGACTGTTGTTTTATTTTTCCCTGGCGCAGAAGGGACAAGCATAACAGAGTGAGGTTTAAACCTCACCGGGTGCCTTTGGCGCACCGGTAGCGGCTAGGCTATTGGCGCGCTACCCGAACGGGAGGTTCCGCGTTCGAATCACGCGAAAGGGTTTTTCGTCGTGAAGTGGACGCAGCGGGTGGTGTTAGATTTCGTGTGCAATTTCTCCATAGAAATTTTTTATGTTGGCCAAGGTATTTTCGAAATTAATCTTTTGCTAAGTGTATTTTGCGGATGGAGGAAGTTTGTTAGAGGAAAAACAGCTTAGGAGTTATAAGGAGTTTAAAGCTTGTTGTTATTTTGATAAAATATTATTTTGAAGGTGTTGTTGAAATATCTTATTGCATTCTTATGAGAGATAAATTTTATTTTTGATAAGACTATAAGGGAGAAATAAGGTGTATAAGGGATAAATTTTTCTTGTAATGTTGAGAGTGCTTTTGGTTGATTATGGAAATGAAAGCATGATGTTTTAAGGTTAATTGCTTCTTGTGTGAAGTTGTGAAACCTTAAGTGGGCAGCTTTGAGATTGACATTTGCTTTCATTAAATTGGTTATAATCAAGCTATTCTTTACTTGGTTAAAGTGTTGGGCTTACTCCTTTGTTGATGAATTGAAAAGTTGTTTTATGCTATTGTGAGTTGAGTTGGTGGATGCTTTTTGTTCAAACAATATTGGAGAGAAAAGGAGTTCTACTTGTTTCCTTTTCTGATGTTGATTGTGAAATGCTTCAAGGTTGTGTTTTGAGTTGAATGGTGTTGATTGAACCTTGTTTGATGAGCATTGTTGTTGAAGCCCTAATTGATGGTGAAAAGAACATGAGTATCATTGTTATGTGATTCTTTGCATAGTTGGCAATTGTTGGGGTTTCATGTTCTTGAAAGAAAGCATTCTATCCTATCCATTTCAGATATTGAGTTGAGTTTTCAGATTTGAGATTGAGTTTGAGTTGAGTTGATTTGAGTTGAGTTTTGAGATTGGGAGTTGAGTATAGAACATATTGAGTCTCTAACAATTCTCTTTATGCTTCTATGAGTTTGACAAATCACATTGGGTCTCTAACAATTCACCTTGTGATTTCCTACTAAGAAAGTTTTTCTTGGTGAGCTTGCTGAGGTTTTGGACGAGGTTTCGATGGGGACTTGTGAGCAGGTTTTGACAGAGTTCCGGTGGGGACTTGTGAGCGATTTTGGACAGGTTTCGATGGGGACTTGTGAGCAGATTTGGACAGGTCCTAGCGAGAGGACTTGTGAGCTGAGTTTTGATAGTTCTATCGAGAGAACTTGAGGACAGAGGAGCATTGGTTCTTTGAGAAGAACCCGAGGACAGATTTGGCAAGTCTTTGAGAAGGCTTGTGTGTAGAGGATTGATTTGTTCAAGTGTTGGACAGATCTGAGAGACAGAGGAAGACTTGTACTAGACCATTGACTGTGTTTGGTATAGGTTGTTGAGCTGCTGTGGACGTGATCATAGAAGGCAGAGGTCTCTTAGGCTAAGCATTGAGGACAGGAGGTCTTCGATGGAAAGGAGTTCCACGTCTTGGCAAGAGGTAGAGGCGGTTGATCTTCGAGGGATCATTTCCAGAGCGAGAGGGAAGGTATCTCCTTTGAGCGAGAGGCTCATAAATTTTGATTGGGGGAAGGTATCTCCTTTGGGCCGAGGCTCATAAACATTGTAATTGGGAAGGATTCCCAAAGAACTTTGAGATAATTTTTAGAGAAAAGTTTTGTGGACGTAGCCCAACCATTTTGGGTGAACCACGTTAAAAATGGGTCTTCAATGTGTGATGCTTTCTGTCTTGATTAATGTTGTGTTGATGCCACTGCTATCTAAAGTTAAAATTATTAATTGGTTAAGTCTTATCCTGTTCACCCCCCCCTCTCAGTATAAGTCCATGTTCTTCAATTGGTATCAGAGCGGGTCTCTCCAGAAAGAGCCTAACAGCTTGGAGAAGGATCTATCAGAGGAACATACAGATTCAGAAAGAGATGAAGAGGTTGAGTTCGATCTCAAAGGTGAATTCTTCTTGGCTTTAAGAATGCTTGAGAAATTTAGGGAAGAGAATTCTGTTCTCAAGCATCAATGTCGAGAAGAAGAGATAGCAAGATCAGAATTGTCTCAAAGTGTTATAGACTTCAAAATTCTAGGCTGAAGAAGGGAAGAAGGTTGAACGAGGTTCGACGAGAGGCTCTCAAAGGAAAGGAAGCTGATTGCGAGAAACTAGAAGAAGAGGTTATGTCTCTTAGAGTGAAGTTGGAACAGTTGGCTCTCGGACAGAATACTCCGTGTGAAAAGCAAAAGAAGGATGGTATCACCATTCATGAAACAGGGTCTTCGAGCAAGATCAATCTTCATCCTGAAGAGCGGTGGATTCCTGTTGGTCACAAGAAGAACAATCATCCAAGGCATCAAAATAGGTTACATAATACTTTCCATGGCTATTGTTTTTCCTGCAAGAAATTTGGTCACAAAGCTATGCATTGCAATAAGTCTTTGAATAGCCATAGTAAGGAAAATGTTAACTCTTTTGCACCTCTTATGAATAAAAATGTCATGTGTTACAAGTGCAAGAATTTTGGGCATATAGCAAGGATGTGCGGTTTGGATAGATCTAGCCTTGAGTTCACTAAAAAGAGAAATGAGATCAAATCTAAGTCAATGATAGTTCAAACTGCTTTTCATGCTCAAGACAAAGTAGAGAAATGGTATCTTGATAGTGGTTGTTCAAAACATATGGCTGGTGAAAAGGAAAAGTTTTTGGTCTTAAAAGAAACAAACAGAGGAACAATCAGTTTTGGAGATAACGGGTCAGCTAAAATCTGTGGTAAAGGGACTCTTAGTTTGGATGGGAAATCCAAAACAGAAAATGTGCTTTATGTAGAAGGCCTAAGACATAATCTTCTAAGTGTGAGTCAACTTTGTGATCAAGGGCACATAGTATCTTTCTTTTCAGATAGATGTGAGATAAGTAAAGAAAAAAATGGAAAACTCATTGCTAGTGCTACAAGGACTCCAAACAATCTTTACATGCTAAGTGAGATAAAAAAGGAAAAGTGTTTTCTAACTCAAGAAGATGAGAGTTGGTTATGGCATAAAATATTGGGGCATTTGAGCTTTGATAATCTTGTCAATATTAGTAACAAGGAAGCGGTTAGAGACTTGCCCAAAATAAAAAGGCCCCATAACATCATTTGCGGTCCTTGTCAACATGGAAAACAGACCAGAACCAGTTTCAAATCAAAAGGGTATACTTCTTCAAAACCATTGGATCTTATTCATACTGATTTATGTGGCCCTACCAGAACTCAGAGCATTCAGGGAGAAAGCTACTTCATGTTGTTTATAGATGATTATTCTAGAATGACTTGGGTTACTTTTCTCAAAGAAAAATCTGAAGCTTTTGAAAAATTTAAAGCTTTCAAAGAAATGATTGAAAATGAGACTGACAAGAGAATCAAATGCTTAAGATCAGATAGAGGAGGAGAGTTCACTTCAAATGAATTTGTGGAATACTGTGAGCAACAAGGAATCAAAAGAGAATATTCAGCAGCAAGAACTCCTCAACAAAATGGAGTAGTTGAAAGGAAAAATAGAACTATTGAAAATATGGCTAGAGCTATGTTAAATGAGTCAAAACTTTCAGATGGCTTTTGGAAAGAGGCAGTCAGTACAGCAGTCTACATTATCACCAGGGCCCAACTTAGAGTCAATCATCATAAAACTCCTTATGAGTTGTGGAAAGGAAGACCGACTACAGTAAAATACTTCAAAGTGTTTGGGAGTAAGTGCTTCATCAGAAGGGAAGATCAGAATTTGGGTAAGTTTGATCCTAGGTGTGATGAGGGAATCTTTCTTGGATATTCCAGCAGAAGCAAGGCCTACAGATGCTTCAACAAAAGAACTCATACGGTTGTAGAGAGCATAAATGTAACAGTTGATGAAAAGACAGGGATAAGAGAACCGGTCAAGGAACTCAGTGATGAAATTTGTCAAGAAGAATTCAGAGAGGTTTCAGATGAAGAAGAGGAAAGACAACAACTGCTTCCCAAAACTCCTTCACGATATGTTCAGAAACATCATCCCAAATATTTGATCATTGGTGATCCAAATAGCGGGCAAACAAGAAGAAGAGTCATTCCTTCACATGATTCTACAAATGTTTCATTATTATCTCAGATTGAGCCAAAATATTTCAGTGAAGCATGTGCGGATAAGTTTTGGGTAAAAGCAATGGATGAAGAGCTAAATCAAATAGAGAAAAGTGAAACTTGGGAATTGGTTCCAAGACCTAAGGACAAGAATGTCATTGGCACAAAATGGATATTCAGAAATAAACTCAATGAGGATGGAAATATTGTCAGAAACAAAGCTAGGTTAGTCTGCAAAGGTTATGCTCAAGTAGAAGGTGTTGATTTCGAAGAGACGTTTGCTCCTGTTGCTCGTCTTGAAGCTATCAGAATGTTTTTGGCCCTTTCAAGCTTCAAATCATTCAAGGTATATCAAATGGATGTAAAGTCAGCTTTTCTAAATGGGGTGTTGGTAGAAGAAGTCTACATAGAACAGCCGAGAAGGAGTGTCTCTCTCGGAACAGTCGGACTATGTGTGTAAACTGAAAAAGGCCTTGTATGGGTTAAAGCAAGCACCTAGGGCTTGGTACTCAAGACTTGACAGGTATCTTCATGAGCAAGGCTTCGGGAAAGGTGTGGCGAGATAGCAATTTGTATATTAAGAATGAAGGTGATGATATGTTGATTATGGTTGTCTATGTTGATGATATTATTTTTGGGGGAAATAATACTCAGATGTGCAAAGATTTTGCTAACACCATGCAGAAGGAATTTGAGATGTCTATGATTGGAGAGCTGTCATTCTTTTTAGGTCTTCAGATTGCTCAATCAAAAGATGGTGTATTTCTCTCTCAAGGAAAGTATATCAAAGAAATGTTGAAGAAATTTGGGATGATGGACAGCAAACCAGTGTGTACTCCAATGATTACAGGGTGCAAGATGAGTAAAGATGATGAATCTCCAGTGGCAGATCAGAGGTTGTACAGATCAATGATTGGCAGTTTATTATATGTTACAGCTACCAGACCAGATATCATGCAGGCAGTTGGGTTAGTAGCAAGATTTCAGGCAGCTCCTAAAGATTCTCATGTTATAGCGAGTTAAGAGGATATTCGGATATCCGAAGGGCACTATGGACTTTGGGCTTTGGTATCCCAAAGGTGATGATTTCATTCTCACAGCTTATACGAGATGCAGATTGGGCGGGCGGTATTGATGACAGGAAAAGCACTAGTGGTGGAGCATTCTTTCCGGGAAAGAGTTTGGTTTCTTGGCTAAGTAAGAAACAACCTTCAGTTTCCTTATCTACGGCAGAGGCTGAATACATAGCGGCAGTGGCTGGGTGTACACAGGTTTTATGGATGAAAACCACCTTGGAGGATTTCAAAGTCAAGCATGAACAACCCATCTCCATACTTTGTGATAATACAAGTGCCATAAGTATTTCCAAAAATCCGGTAATGCACTCAAGGACAAAGCATATTTCCATCAAGTATCACTTTCTAAGGGAGAAAGTGCAAGACAAGCAAGTCAAGGTAGAGTATGTGTCTACTAAAGAGCAGATTGCAGATATCTTCACCAAACCTCTTCCAAGAGATACGTTTGAGTATCTAAGGGAGAAATTGGGAGTTGTACTCCCACCCCAGAATTAATCACCTCATCGGGGAGGTGGGGGAGGGACTAAGCTAAGAGGCTCATTCTTAGTCCCGAGCCCCAAAGGTGGCCCTTTGCCATTGATGACAAAGGGGGAGAGATATGAGTAAGGGGGAGAGCTTCAAAGTGAAGAGGAAAGCTTCAAGTTAGGGGGAGAAAAACTTCAAAGGAAGATTCTCAGTTGTGGGTAGTTGTCAGTTGTTAGCACAGTTGGTTTCAGTTTTGGCTCTTGAGAAGTGTTTTCGGTAAAGGTTTGCCATCAATGACAAAGGGGGAGATTGTTGGCAATTTTGGGTACTTTGGGTACATTGCCTTTGCTCAAGTGTATAAGTTGTCATTGATGTCAAGAAGCTCTTGAAGGAATTTGATTTGATGTCAAATAATTTGTTTTGATGAAGGTTACGGCATGACAGTTTCAAAGGTCTTTTGCAAACCCCAAGTTGGCAGGTTTAAAGATTACAGGTGGATGCATTAGTTTAATGCATTTGGGTCCAGGAGGAAGTATTTATTTAAATAATTAAAAACCTTGTTAAGGTTCCCTTTAATTATTTTTAAATAAATATTAATTTATTGTTTGCAATGGGTTCTCCTAATCCATGGCGCAAATGTCTTAACGGTGGGGCGCTATGTTTTAAGATTGTGGGCGCTAGCCAAGACCTCAATCCGCCGACGTGTTAAACTCCTCGTCGACGTCAAAGAGCTCATGGTAAAGATTCATATTAATATCCCTCGATGAGATCAAAGATGATCCCATCCACATTTTTGAAAAGTGTTGCTCGCTATGATTTCGCGATCTGATGTTCGATTTCTTCTTTGTTGAGATTTCGTGATCCATTGTTCGGATATCCGTCGTTCATTTGTTGTATCCGTCGTATAGCTTGTCGTCATCGTAGTTCACGTCAGAAGGAAGGGAGGACTACATTTTATTTAATCCCTGGCACAGAAGGGACAAGGGTAACAGAGTGAGGTTTAAACCTCATCGGGTGCCTTTGGCGCATCGGTAGCGGCTAGGCTGTTGGCACGCTACCCGAATGGGAGGTTCCACGTTCGAATAACGTGAAAGGGTTTTTCATTGTGAAGTGGACGCAGCGGGTGGTGTTAGAATTCGTGCGCAATTTCTCCATAGCGTGATTTTTGATGTTGGCTAAGGTATTTTCGAAATTAATCTTTTGCTAAGTGTATTTTGCGGATGGAGGAAGTTTATTAGAGTGAAAAATAGCTTAGGAGTTATAAGGAGTTTTAAAGCTTGTTGTTATTTTGATAAAATATTATTTTGAAGGTGTTGTTTGAAATATCTTATTGCATTCTTATGAGAGATAAATTTTATTTTTGATAAGACTATAAGGGAGAAATAAGGTGTATAAGGGATAAATATTTCTTGTAATGTTGAGAGTGCTTTTGGTTGATTATGGAAATGAAAGCATGATGTTTTAAGGTTAATTGCTTCTTGTGTGAAGTTGTGAAACCTTAAGTGGGCAGCTTTGAGATTGACATTTGCTTTCATTAAATTGGTTATAATCAAGCTATTCTTTACTTGGTTAAAGTGTTGAGCTTACTCCTTTGTTGATGATTTGAAAAGTTGTTTTATGCTATTGTGAGTTGAGTTGGTGGATGCTTTTTGTTCAAATAATATTGGAGAGAAAAGGAGTTCTACTTGTTTCCTTTTCTGATGTTGATTGTGAAATGCTTCAAGGTTGTGTTTTGAGTTGAATGGTGTTGATTGAACCTTGTTTGATGAGCATTGTTGTTGAAGCCCTAATTGATGGTGAAAAGAACATGAGTATCATTGTTATGTGATTCTTTGCATAGTTGGCAATTGTTGGGGTTTCATGTTCTTGAAAGAAAGCATTCTATCCTATCCATTTCAGATATTGAGTTGAGTTTTCAGATTTGAGATTGAGTTTGAGTTGAGTTGATTTGAGTTGAGTTTTGAGATTGGGAGTTGAGTATAGAACATATTGAGTCTCTAACAATTCTCTTTATGCTTCTATGAGTTTGAAAAATCACATTGGGTCTCTAACAATTCACCTTGTGATTTCCTACTAAGAAAGTTTTTTCTTGGTGAGCTTGCTGAGGTTTTGGACAGGTTCCGATGGGGACTTGTGAGCAGTTTTGGATAGGTTTCGGTGGGGACTTGTGAGCAGTTTTGGACAGGTTTCGATGGGGACTTGTGAGCAGATTTGGACAGGTCCTAGCAGAGGACTTGTGAGCTGAGTTTGATAGTTCTATCAGAGAACTTGAGGACAGAGGAGCATTGGTTCTTTGAGAAGAACCTGAGGACAGATTTGGCAAGTCTTTGAGAAGGCTTGTGTGCAGAGGATTGATTTGTTCAAGTGTTGGACAGATCTGACAGACAGAGGAAGACTTGTACTAGACCACTGACTGTGTTTGGTACAGGTTGTTGAGTTGCTGTGGACGTGATCATAGAAGGCAGAGGTCTCTTAGGCTAAGCATTGAGGACAGGAGGTCTTCGGTGGAAAGGAGTTCCACGTGCTTGGCAAGAGGTAGAGGCGGTTGATCTTCGAGGGATCATTTCCAGAGCGAGAGGGAAGGTATCTCCTTTGAGCAGAGGCTCATAAATTCTGATTGGGGGAAGGTATCTCCTTTGGGCGAGGCTCATAAACATTGTAATTGGGAAGGATTCCCAAAGAACTTTGAGAAAATTTTTAGAGAAAAGTTTTGTGGACGTAGCCCAACCATTTTGGGTGAACCACGTTAAAAATGGGTCTTCAATGTGTGATGCTTTCTGTCTTGATTAATGTTGTGTTGATGCCACTTGCTATCTAAAGTTAAAATTATTAATTGGTTAAGTCTTATACTTGTTCACCCCCCTCTCGGTATAAGTCCATGTTCTTCAATTGGTATCGAGAGCCGGTCTCTCCGGAAAGAGCCTAACAACTTGGAGAAGGATCTATCGAGAGGAACATACAGATTCAGAAAGAGATGAAGAGGTTGAGTTCGATCTCAAAGGTGAATTCTTCTTGGCTTTAAGAAAGCTTGAGAAATTTAGGGAAGAGAATTATGTTCTCAAGCATCAATGTCAGGAAGAAGAGATAGCAAGATCAGAATTGTCTCAAAGTGTTATAGACTTCAAAATTCTAGCTGAAGAAGGGAAGAAGGTTGAACGGGTTCGACGAGAGGCTCTCAAAGGAAAGGAAGCTGATTGCGAGAAACTAGAAGAAGAGGTTATGTCTCTTAGAGTGAAGTTGGAACAGTTGGCTCTCAGACAGAATACTCCATGTGAAAAGCAAAAGAAGGATGGTATCACCATTCATGAAACAGGGTCTTCGAGCAAGATCAATCTTCATCCTGAAGAGCGGTGGATTCCTGTTGGTCACAAGAAGAACAATCATCCAAGGCATCAAAATAGGTTACATAATACTTTCCATGGCTATTGTTTTTCCTGCAAGAAATTTGGTCACAAAGCTATGCATTGCAATAAGTCTTTGAATAGCCATAGTAAGGAAAATGTTAACTCTTTTGCACCTCTTATGAATAAAGATGTCATGTGTTACAAGTGCAAGAATTTTGGGCATATAGCAAGGATGTGCAGTTTGGATAGATCTAGCCTTGAGTTCACTAAAAAGAGAAATGAGATCAAATCTAAGTCAATGATAGTTCAAACTGCTTTTCATGCTCAAGACAAAGTAGAGAAATGGTATCTTGATAGTGGTTGTTCAAAACATATGACTGGTGAAAAGGAAAAGTTTTTGGTCTTAAAAGAAACAAACAGAGGAACAATCAGTTTTGGAGATAACAGGTCAGCTAAAATCTGTGGTAAAGGGACTCTTAGTTTGGATGGGAAATCCAAAACAAAAAATGTGCTTTATGTAGAAGGCCTAAGACATAATCTTCTAAGTGTGAGTCAACTTTGTGATCAAGGGCACATAGTATCTTTCTTTTTAGATAGATGTGAGATAAGTAAAGAAAAAAATGGAAAACTCATTGCTAGTGCTACAAGGACTCCAAACAATCTTTACATGCTAAGTGAGATAAAAAAGGAAAAGTGTTTTCTAACTCAAGAAGATGAGAGTTGGTTATGGCATAAAATATTGGGGCATTTGAGCTTTGATAATCTTGTCAATATTAGTAACAAGGAAGCGATTAGAGACTTGCCCAAAATAAAAAGGCCCCATAACATCATTTGCGGTCCTTGTCAACATGGAAAATAGACCAGAACCAGTTTCAAATCAAAAGGGTATACTTCTTCAAAACCATTGGATCTTATTCATACTGATTTATGTGGCCCTACCGGAACTCAGAGCATTCAGGGAGAAAGCTACTTCATGTTGTTTATAGATGATTATTCTAGAATGACTTGGGTTACTTTTCTCAAAGAAAAATCTGAAGCTTTTGAAAAATTTAAAGCTTTCAAAGAAATGATTGAAAATGAGACTGACAAGAGAATCAAATGCTTAAGATCAGATAGAGGAGGAGAGTTCACTTCAAATGAATTTGTGGAATACTATGAGCAACAAGGAATCAAAAGAGAATATTCAGCAACAAGAACTCCTCAACAAAATGGAGTAGTTGAAAGGAAAAATAGAACTATTGAAAATATGGCTAGAGCTATGTTAAATGAGTCAAAACTTTTAGATGGATTTTGGAAAGAGGCAGTCAGTACAGTAGTCTACATTATCACCAGGGCCCAACTTAGAATCAATCATCATAAAACTCCTTATGAGTTGTGGAAAGGAAGACCAACTACAGTAAAATACTTCAAAGTGTTTGGGAGTAAGTGCTTCATCGAAAGGGAAGATCAGAATTTGGGTAAGTTTGATCCTAGGTGTGATGAGGGAATATTTCTTGGATATTCCAGCAGAAGCAAGGCCTATAGATGCTTCAACAAAAGAACTCATACAGTTGTAGAGAGCATAAATGTAACAGTTGATGAAAAGACAGGGATAAGAGAACCGAGTCAAGGAACTCGGTGATGAAATTTGTCAAGAAGAATTCGAGAGAGGTTTCGAGATGAAGAAGAGGAAAGACAACAAGCTGCTTCCCAAAACTCCTTCACGATATGTTCAGAAACATCATCCCAAAGATTTGATCATTGGTGATCCAAATAGTAGGCAAACAAGAAGAAGAGTCATTCCTTCACATGATTCTACAAATGTTTCATTATTATCTCAGATTGAGCCAAAAGATTTTAGTGAAGCATGTGCAGATAAGTTTTGGGTAAAAGCAATGGATGAAGAGCTAAATCAAATAGAGAAAAGTGAAACTTGGGAATTGGTTCCAAGACCTAAGGACAAGAATGTCATTGGCACAAAATGGATATTCAGAAATAAACTCAATGAGGATGGAAAGATTGTCAAAAACAAAGCTAGGTTAGTCTGCAAAGGTTATGCTCAAGTAGAAGGTGTTGATTTCGAAGAGACGTTTGCTCCTGTTGCTCGTCTTGAAGCTATCAGAATGTTTTTGGCCCTTTCAAGCTTCAAATCATTCAAGGTATATCAAATGGATGTAAAGTCAGCTTTTCTAAATGGGGTGTTGGTAGAAGAAGTCTACATAGAACAGCCAGAAGGAGTGTCTCTCTCAGAACAGTCAGACTATGTGTGTAAACTAAAAAGGCCTTGTATGGGTTAAAGCAAGCACCTAGGGATTGGTACTCAAGACTTGACAACTATCTTCATGAGCAAGGCTTCAAGAAAGGTGTGGCAGATAGCAATTTGTATATTAAGAATGAAGGTGATGATATGTTGATTATGGTTGTCTATGTTGATGATATTATTTTTGGGGGAAATAATACTCAGATGTGCAAAGATTTTGCTAACACCATGCAGAAGGAATTTGAGATGTCTATGATTGGAGAGCTATCATTCTTTTTAGGTCTTCAGATTGCTCAATCAAAAGATGGTATATTTCTCTCTCAAGGAAAGTATATCAAAGAAATGTTGAAGAAATTTGGGATGATGGACAACAAACCAGTGTGTACTCCAATGATTACGGGGTGCAAGATGAGTAAAGATGATGAATCTCCAGCGGTAGATCAGAGGTTGTACAGATCAATGATTGGCAGTTTATTATATGTTACGGCTACCAGACCAGATATCATGCAGGCAGTTGGGTTAGTAGCAAGATTTTAGGTAGCTCCAAAAGATTCTCATGTTATAGTAGTTAAGAGGATATTCAGATATCTAAAGGGCACTATGGACTTTGGGCTTTGGTATCCCAAAGGTGATGATTTCACCCTCACAGCTTATATAGATGCAGATTGGGCAGGTAGTATTGATGACAGGAAAAGCACTAGTGGTGGAGCATTCTTTTTGGGAAAGAGTTTGGTTTCTTGGTTAAGTAAGAAACAACCTTCAGTTTCCTTATCTACAGCAGAGGCTGAATACATAGCGACAGTGGTTGGGTGTACACAGGTTTTATGGATGAAAACCACCTTGGAGGATTTCAAAGTCAAGCATGAACAACCCATCTCCATACTTTGTGATAATACAAGTGCCATAAGTATTTCCAAAAATCCGGTAATGCACTCAAGGACAAAGCATATTTCCATCAAGTATCACTTTCTAAGGGAGAAAGTGCAAGACAAGCAAGTCAAGGTAAAGTATGTGTCTACTAAAGAGCAGATTGCTAGATATCTTCACCAAACCTCTTCCAAGAGATACGTTTGAGTATCTAAGGGAGAAATTGGGAGTTGTACTCCCACCCCAGAATTAATCACCTCATCAGGAGGTGGGGGAGGGACTAAGCTAAGAGGCTCATTCTTAGTCCCGAGCCCCAAAGGTGACCCTTTGCCATTGATGACAAAGGGGGAGAGATATGAGTAAGGGGGAGAGCTTCAAAGTGAAGAGGAGAGCTTCAAGTTAGGGGGAGCAAAACTTCAAAGGAAGATTCTCAGTTGTGGGCATAGTTGGTCAGTTGTTAGCACAGTTGGTTTTAGTTTTGGCTCTTGAGAAGTGTTTTTAGTAAAGGTTTGCCATCAATGACAAAGGGGGAGATTGTTGGCAATTTTGGGTACTTTGGGTACATTGCCTTTGCTCAAGTGTATAAGTTGTCATTGATGTCAAGAAGCTCTTGAAGGAATTTGATTTGATGTCAAATAATTTGTTTTGATGAAGGTTACGACATGACAGTTTCAAAGGTCTTTTGTAAACCCCAAGTTGGTAGGTTTAAAGATTATAGGTGGATGCATTAGTTTAATGCATTTGGGTCCAAGAGGAAGTATTTATTTAAATAATTAAAAACCTTGTTAAGGTTCCTTTTAATTATTTTTAAATAAATATTAATTTATTGTTTGCATTGGGTTCTTCTAACCCATGGCACAAATGTCTTAACTTTGATGGCGCTATGTTCTAATATTGTGGTGCTAGACAAGACCTCTGCCGATGTGTTAAACTCCTCCGCTGACATGTTAAACTCCTTGCCGACGTCAAGAGTTGATGGGAAATATGCATATAAATCTCCCACGATGAAGATCAAAGATTATCCAATCCACATTTTTGAAAAGTATTGCTCGCTGTGATTTCGCAATTTGATGTTCGATCTCTTCTTCATTGAGATTTCGTGATCCGCTGTTTGGATATCCTTCGTTCATTTTTTGTATCCGTCGTAAGGTTTCGTCATCGTCGTTCACGTCAGAAGAAGGGGAGGCACTGATTGTTTTATTTTATCCCTGGCACAAAAGGTACAAGGGAAACAGAGTGATGTTCATACCTCACTGGATGCCTTTGGCACATCGGTAGCGGCTAGGCTGTTGGCGCGCTACCCGAATGGGAGGTTCTGCGTTTGAATAACGTGAAAGGGTTTTTCTTCATTGAAGTGGACACAACGGGTGGTGTTAGAGTTCATGCGCAATTTCTCCATAGCACAATTTTTGGTGTTGGCCAAGGTATTTTCGAAATTGATTTTTGCCAAGTGTATTTTGCGGATGGAGGAAGTTTATTAGAGAGAAAAACAGCTTAGGAGTTATAAGGAGTTTGAAGCTTGTTTTATTTTGATAAAAGATTCTTTTTAAGGTGTTGTTTGAAATATCTTATTGCATTCTTATGAGAGATAAAGTTTATTGTTGATAAGACTATAAGGGAGAAATAAGGTGTATAAGGGATAAATATTTCTTGTAATGTTGAGAGTGCTTTTGGTTGATTATGGAAATGAAAGCATGATGTTTTAAGGTTAGAATTGCTTCTTGTGTGAAGTTGTGAAACCTTAAGTGGGCAGATTTGAGATTGACATTAGCTTTTCTAATGTTTATTGTGAAATGCTTCAAGGTTGTGTTTTGAGTTGAATGGTGTTGATTGAACCTTGTTTGATGAGCATTGTTGTTGAAGCCCTAATTGATGGTGAAAAGAACATGAGTATCATTGTTATGTGATTCTTTGCATAGTTGGCAATTGTTGGGGTTTCATGTTCTTGAAAGAAAGCATTCTATCCTATCCATTTTAGATATTGAGTTGAGTTTTTATATTTGAGATTGATATTGAGCTATGTTTATTTGAGTTGAGTTTTGAGATTGGGATTTGAGTATAGAACATATTGAGTCTCTAAAAATTCTCTTTATGCTTCTATGAGTTTGACAAATCACATTGGGTCTCTAAAAATTCACTTTGTGATTTCCTACTAAGAAGTTTTTCTTGGTGAGCTTACTGAGTTTTGGACAGGTTCCGATGGGGACTTGTGAGCAGTTTTGGACGAGGTTCCGGTGGGGACTTGTGAGCGATTTTGGACAGAGTTTCGATGGGGACTTGTGAGCAGATTTGGATAGGTCCTAGCAGAGGACTTGTGAGTTGAGATTTGATAGTTCTATCAGAGAACTTGAGGACAGAGGTGCATTGGTTCTATGAGAAGAACCTGAGGACATATTTGGCAAGTCTTTGAGAAGGCTTGTGTGCAAAGGATTGATTTGTTCAAGTGTTGGATAGATCTGATAGACATAGGAAGACTTGTACTAGACCGATTGACCGTGTTTGGTATAGGTTGCTAAGCTCGTTGTGGACGTGATCATAGAAGGCAGAGGTCTCTTAGGCTAAGCATTGAGGACATGAGGTCTTCGGTGGAAAGGAGTTCCACGTGCTGGCAAGAGGTAGAGGCAGTTGATCTTCCGAGGGATCATTTCTAGAGCATAGGGGAAGGTATCTCCTTTGAGCAGAGGCTCATAAATTTTGATTGGGGGAAGGTATCTCCTTTGGGTCGAGGCTCATAAACATTGTAATTGGGAAGGATTCCCAAAGAACTTTGAGATAATTTTTAGAGAAAAATTTTGTGGACGTAGCCCAACCATTTTGGGTGAACCACGTTAAAAATGGGTCTTCAATGTGTGATGCTTTTTGTCTTGATTAATGTTGTGTTGATGCCACTACTATCTAAAGTTAAAATTATTAATTGGTTAAGTCTTATACTTGTTCACCCCCCTCTCAGTATAAGTCCATGTTCTTCAATTGGTATCAGATCCGGTCACTCCAGAAAGAGCCTAACATCTTGGAGAAGTATCTATCAGAGGAACATACAGATTCAGAAAGAGATGAAGAGGTTGAGTTCGATCTCAAAGGTGAATACTTCTTGGCTTTAAGAAATCTTGAGAAATTCAAGGAAGAGAATTATGTTCTCAAGCATCAATGTCAGGAAGAAGAGATAGCGAGATCAGAATTGTCTCAAAGTGTTATATACTTCAAAATTCTAGCTGAATAAGGGAAGAAGGTTGAACAGGTTCTGACAGAGGCTCTCAAAGGAAAGGAAGCTTATTACGAGAAACTAGAAGAAGAGGTTATGTCTCTTAGAGTGAATTTGGAACAGCTGGCTCTCAGACATAATAGTCCGTGTGAAAAGCAAAAGAAGGATGGTATCACCATTCATGAAACAGGGTCTTCGAGCAAGATCAATCTTCATCCTGAAGAGCGGTGGATTCCAGTTGGTCACAAGAAGAACAATCATCCAAGGCATCAAAATAGGTTACATAATACTTTCCATTGCTATTGTTTTTCCTGCAAGAAATTTGGTCACAAAGCTATGCATTGCAATAAGTCTTTGAATAGCCATAGTAAGTAAAATGTTAACTCTTTTGCACCTCTTATGAATAAAAATGTCATGTGTTACAAGTGCAAAAATTTTGGCATATATCAAGGATGTACAGTTTGGAAAGATCTTGCCTTGAGTTCACTAAAAAGAGAAATGAGATCAAATCTAAGTCAATGATAGTTCAAACTGCTTTTCATGCTCAAGACAAAGTAGAAAAATGGTATCTTGATAGTGGTTGTTCAAAACATATGGCTGGTGAAAAGGAAATGTTTTTGGTCTTAAAAGAAACAAACAGAGGAATAGTCAGTTTTGGAGATAATAGGTCAACTAAAATCTGTGGTAAAGGGACTCTTAGTTTGGATGGGAAATCCAAAACAAAAAATGTGCTTTATGTAGAAGGCCTAAGGCATAATCTTCTAAGTGTGAGTCAACTTTGTGATCAAGGGCACATAGTATCTTTCTTTTTAGATAGATGTGAGATAAGTAAAGAAAAAAATGGAAAACTCATTGCTAGTGCTACAAGGACTCCAAACAATCTTTACATGCTAAGTGAGATAAAAAAGGAAAAGTGTTTTCTAACTCAAGAAGATGAGAGTTGGTTATGGCATAAAATATTGGGGCATTTGAGCTTTGATAATATTGTCAATATTAGTAACAAGGAAGCAGTTAGAGACTTGCCCAAAATAAAAAGGCCCCATAACATCATTTGCGGTCCTTGTCAACATGGAAAACAGACCAGAACCAGTTTCAAATCAAAAGGGTATAGTTCGTCAAAACCATTGGATCTTATTCATACTGATTTATGTGTCCCTACCAGAACTCAGAGCATTAAGGGAGAAAGCTACTTCATGTTGTTTATAGATGATTATTATAGAATGACTTGGGTTACTTTTCTCAAAGAAAAATCTAAAGCTTTTGAAAAAATTAAAGCTTTCAAAGAAATGATTGAAAATGAGACTGACAAGAGAATCAAATTCTTAAGATCAGATAGATGAGGAGAGTTCACTTCAAATAAATTTGTGGAATACTGTGACCAACAAGTAATCAAAAGAGAATATTCAGCAGCAAGAACTCCTCAACAAAATGGAGTAGTTGAAAGGAAAAATAGAACTATTGAAAATATGGCTAGAGCTATGTTAAATGAGTCAAAACTTTCGAGATGGATTTTGGAAAGAGGCGATCGAGTACATCGGTCTACATTATCACCAGGGCCCAACTTAGAGTCAATCATCATAAAACTCCTTATGAGTTGTGGAAAGGAAGACCAGCTATAGTAAAATACTTCAAAGTATTTGGGAGTAAGTGCTTCATCAGAAGGGAAGATTAGAATTTGGGTAAGTTTGATCCTAGGTGTGATGAGGGAATCTTTCTTGGATATTCCAGTAGAAGCAAGGCCTACAGATGCTTCAACAAAAGAACTCATACAGTTGTAGAGAGCATAAATGTAACAAGTTGATGAAAATACGAGGGATAAGAGAACCGATCAAGGACTCAATGATGAAATTTGTCAAGAAGAATTCGAGAGAGGTTTCGAGATGAAGAAGAGGAAATACAACAAGCTGCTTCCCAAAACTCCTTCACGACATGTTCCAAAAAATCATCCCAAATATTTGATCATTGGTGATCCAAATAGCAAGCAAACAAGAAGAAGAGTCATTCCTTCACATGATTCTACAAATGTTTCATTATTATCTTAGATTGAGCCAAAATATTTTAGTGAAGCATGTGCAGATAAGTTTTGGGTAAAAGCAATGGATGAAGAGCTAAATCAAATAGAGAAAAGTGAAACTTGGGAATTGGTTCCAATACCTAAGGACAAGAATGTCATTGGCACAAAATGGATATTCAGAAATAAACTCAATGAGGATGGAAATATTGTCAAAAACAAAGCTAGGTTAGTCTGCAAAGGTTATGCTCAAGTAGAAGGTGTTGATTTCGAAGAGACGTTTGCTCCTGTTGCTCGTCTTGAAGCTATCAGAATGTTTTTGGCCCTTTCAAGCTTCAAATCATTCAAGGTATATCAAATGGATGTAAAGTCGGCTTTTCTAAATGGGGTGTTGGTAGAAGAAGTCTACATAGAATAGCCAAAAGGAGTGTCTCTCTTAGAACAGTCAGACTATGTGTGTAAACTAAAAAAGGCCTTGTATGGGTTAAAGCAAGCACCTAGGGCTTGGTACTCAAGACTTGACGGGTATCTTCATGAGCAAGGCTTCAAGAAAGGCGTGGCAGATAACAATTTGTATATTAAGAATGAAGATGATGATATGTTGATTATGGTTGTCTATGTTGATGATATTATTTTTGGGGGAAATTATACTCAAATGTGCAAAGTTTTTGCTAACACCATGTAGAAGTAATTTGAGATGTCTATGATTGGAGAGCTATCATTCTTTTTAGGTCTTCAGATTGCTCAATCAAAATATGGTATATTTCTCTCTCAAAGAAAGTATATCAAAGAAATGTTGAAGAAATTTGGGATGATGGACAGCAAACCAGTGTGTACTCCAATGATTACAGGGTGCAAGATGAATAAATATGATGAATCTCCAACAGCAGATCAGAGGTTTTACAGATCTATGATTGGTAGTTTATTATATATTACAGCTACCAGACCAGATATCATGCAGGCAGTTGGGTTAGTAGCAAGATTTCAGGTAGCTCCAAAAGATTCTCATGTTATAGCAAGTTAAGAGGATATTCGGATATCTAAAGGGCACTATGTACTTTGGGCTTTGGTATCCCAAAGGTGATGATTTCACCCTCACGGCTTATACAGATGCAGATTGGGCAGGTAGTATTGATGACAGGAAAAGCACTAGTGATGGAGCATTCTTTCTGGGAAAGAGTTTGGTTTCTTGGCTAAGTAAGAAATAATCTTTAGTTTCCTTATCTACAACAGAGGCTGAATACATAGCAGTAGTGGCTGGGTGTACACAGGTTTTATGGATGAAAACCACCTTGGAGGATTTCAAAGTCAAGCATGAACAACCCATATCCATACTTTGTGATAATACAAGTGCCATA
Organism: Wollemia nobilis; assembly: GCA_028583015.1. NCBI lineage: Eukaryota > Viridiplantae > Streptophyta > Pinopsida > Araucariales > Araucariaceae > Wollemia > Wollemia nobilis. The sequence goes on from JAQPPZ010002347.1 coordinate 646,331, forward strand.
AGTATTTCCAAAAATCCGATAATGCACTCAAGGACAAAGCATATTTCCATCAAGTATCACTTTCTAAGGGAGAAAGTGCAAGACAAGCGGGTCAAGGTAGAGTATGTGTCTACTAAAGAGCAGATTGCAGATATCTTCACCAAACCTCTTCCAAGAGATATGTTTGAGTATCTAAGGGAGAAATTGGGAGTTGTACTCCCACCCTATAATTAATCACCTCATCAGGAGGTGGGGGAGGGACTAAGCTAAGAGGCTCATTCTTAGTCCCGAGCCCCAAAGGTGACCCTTTGCCATTGATGAAAAAGGGGGAGAGATATGAGTAAGGGGGAGAGCTTCAAAGTGAAGAGGAGAGATTCAAGTTAGGGGGAGCAAAACTTCAAAGGAAGATTCTTAGTTGTGGGCACAGTTGGTCAATTGTTAGCACAATTGGTTTCAGTTTTGGCTCTTGAGAAGTGTTTTCAGTAAAGGTTTGCCATCAATGACAAAGGGGGAGATTGTTGGCAATTTTGGGTACTTTGGGTACATTGCCTTTGCTCAAGTGTATAAGTTGTCATTGATTTCAAGAAGCTCTTGAAAGAATTCGATTTGATGTCAAATAACTTGTTTTGATGAAGGTTACGACATGACAGTTTCAAAGGTCTTTTGTAAACCCCAAGTTGGTAGGTTTAAATATTATAGGTGGATGCATTAGTTTAATGCATTTGGGTCCAAGAGGAAGTATTTATTTAAATAATTAAAAACCTTGTTAAGGTTCCTTTTAATTATTTTTTAAATAAATATTAATTTATTGTTTGCATTGGGTTCTCCTAACCCATGGCACAAATGTCTTAACTTTGATGGCGCTATGTTCTAAGATTGTGGGTGCTAGCCAAGACCTCTGCCGATGTGTTAAACTCCTCCGCCGACATGTTAAACTCCTCGCCGACATCAAGAGTTGATGGGAAATATGCATATAAATCTCCCACGATGAAGATCAAAGATTATCCAATCCACATTTTCGAAAAGTATTGCTCGCTGTGATTTCGCAATTTGATGTTCGATCTCTTCTTCATTGAGATTTCGTGATCCGCTGTTCGGATATCCTTCGTTCATTTTTTGTATCCGTCGTAAGGTTTCGTCATCGTCGTTCACGTCAGAAGACAGGGAGGCCTGCTATTTAGTTTAGCCCTGGCACAAAAGGTACAAGGGAAACAGAGTGAGGTTCATACCTCACCGGACGCCTTTGGCACATCGGTAGCGGCTAGGCTGTTGGCGCGCTACCCGAATGGGAGGTTCTACGTTTGAATAATGTGAAAGGGTTTTTTCTTCGTTGAAGTGGATGCAATGGGTGGTGTTAGAGTTCGTGCGCAATTTCTCCATAGCACAATTTTTGGTGTTGGCCAAGGTATTTTCGAAATTGATTTTTGCTAAGTATATTTTGCGGATGGAGGAATTTTATTAGAGAGAAAAACAGCTTAGGAGTTATAAGGAGTTTGAAGCTTGCTTTATTTTGATAAAAGATTCTTTTTAAGGTGTTGTTTGCATTATCTTATTGCATTCTTATGAGAGATAAATTTTATTGTTGATAAGACTATAAGGGAGAAATAAGGTGTATAAGGGATAAATATTTCTTGTAATGTTGAGAGTGCTTTTGGTTGATTATGGAAATGAAAGCATGATGTTTTAAGGTTAGAATTGCTTCTTGTGTGAAGTTGTGAAACCTTAAGTGGGAAGATTTGAGATTGACATTAGCTTTCATTAAATTGGTTATAATCAAGATATTCTTTACTTGGTTAAAGTGTTGGGCTTACTTCTTTGTTGATGATTTGAAAAGTTGTTTTGTGCTTGGTGATTTGAGTTGGTGGATGCTTTTTGTTCAAATAATGTTGGAGAGAAAAGGAGTTCTACTTGTTTCCTTTTCTAATGTTGATTGTGAAATGCTTCAAGGTTGTGTTTTGAGTTGAATGGTGTTGATTGAACCTTGTTTGATGAGCATTTTTGTTGAAGCCCTAATTGATGGTGAAAAGAACATGAGTATCATTGTTATGTGATTCTTTGCATAGTTGGAAATTGTTGGGGTTTCATGTTCTTGAAATAAAGCATTCCATCCTATCCATTTCAGATATTGAGTTGAGTTTTCAGATTTGAGATTGAGATTGAGCTAAGTTGATTTGAGTTGAGTTTTGAGATTGGGATTTGAGTATAGAACATATTGAGTCTCTAAAAATTCTCTTTATGCTTCTATGAGTTTGACAAATCACATTGGGTCTCTAACAATTCACTTTGTGATTTCCTACAGGTTTCGGTGGGGACTTGTGAGTAGTTTTTGGACAGGTTCCGGTGGGGACTTGTGAGCAGTTTTGGACAGGTTCCGATGGGGACTTGTGAGCAAATTTGGACAGGTCCTAGCAGAGGACTTGTGAGATGAGTTTGATAATTCTATCAGATAACTTGAGGACAAAGGTGCACTGGTTCTATGAGAAGAACCTGAGGACAGATTTGGCAAGTCTTTGAGAAGTCTTGTATGCAAAGGATTGATTTGTTTAAGAGTTGGACATATCTGACAGACATAGGAAGACTTGTACTAGATCGACTGATTGTGTTTGGTACAGGTTCTTTGAGTTGCTATGGACGTGATCATAGAAGGCAGATGTCTCTTAGGCTAAGCATTGAGGACATGAGGTCTTTTGTGGAAAGGAGTTCCACGTGCTAGCAAGAGGTAGAGGCAGTTGATCTTCTGAGGGATCATTTCCAAAGTAGAGGGGAAGGTATCTTATTTGTGTAGAGGCTCATAAATTTTGATTGGTGGAAGGTATCTCCTTTGGGCCGAGGCTCATAAACATTGTAATTGGGAAGGATTGAGATAACTTTTAGAGAAAAGTTTTGTGGACGTAGCCCAACTATTTTGAGTGAACCACGTTAAAAATGGGTCTTCAATGTGTGATGCTTTCTGTCTTGATTAATGTTGTGTTGATGCCACTGCTATCTAAAGTTAAAATTATTAATTGGTTAAGTCTTAAACTGTTCACCCCCCCTCTCAGTATAAGTCCACGTTCTTCATCCTTTACTCAGGCTTGTGATCTTCTAGAAGAACCGCTGCCTCCACTACATTAGCTAATGGATATCTATCCACTGAAGACTCCTATCCTCACTCAGAAGACCTATCCTCATTACCCTAGTTAATTGATCTCTATCCACTGGAGATTGTCGTCCTCTATACTTTGTCACCTACAAATATTTCTCTTAGCTCTGTCTCAAATTTGCACTAAAAAAAGTCCTTCGATCTAGCACAAATCTACTCAATATCTATCTCTGATCTGGCACAAACCTATCCTCAAATTTATACTAAATTTTATCCTCAAATATACACCAAACTCTATCCTTAAATATACACTAAATATAGTCCTTTGGTCTAGCACAAATCTATACTCAATCTCTGTCCTCAAGCTTTAACACAAATCTTGAATTAATCATAAATCAACTTTGCTAGATCTGCTCCAAACCTTAACTTAAAGTTTGAAAAAATCACTCAATCAACTCTACTCTTAAGTCTTCTCAAATACTTGTCTCAAATCTGCCTTGTAAGTTTCCACAAAAGCTCACACTAATATGTTCACAAGTCCTCTCTAGAACTTGTCCAATTTGCTCTCAATATCTATCTTCAAATCTGTATTGTAAGCTTCCACAAAAGCTCACACCAATCTATCCACAAGTCTTCTCAAAGACTTATCTCAAATTTGCTCAATAAGTTCTCACTAGAACTTGTCCAATCTGCTCAACAAGTCTTCACAAAGACTTACCACAAATCTGCTCAACAAGTCCTCACTAGAACTTACCCAATCTCATAGAAACATATAGATAATTATTAGAGACTCAATATGCTTCACACTCACCACAATGATCAATCACTTTCAATATCTCTTTTTATCATAGAAACATATAGAGAATTGTTAGAGACTCAATATATTTCACACTCACAAACACTCAACCTCTTTCTCAAATCAATTCAGAATATGGAACAATTTGTTTCATAGAATTAGAACTATCACTTCAACACTTCCACTTGACTAGGCTCAATCAACTCCACTCAATCAATCACTCAATGAAATACTCCTTGCTTACAAACCCTAGTCCAAGCATATGAACACTCACTCAATTATTTCCAACAATGCTTATTAACCAATCTCACATAACAATGATACTCATGTTCTTTTACAAACCCTAGTTCAAGATAGTTCTCAACTTCACATAACAATGATACTCATGTTCTTTCACAAACCCTAGTTCAAGCATATGAAATATTTACTCAAAATCTCCAACAATGCTTATCAAACAAGGTTTCTAGAATCAACTTTCATTTTAGAAAAACCAAACTCAACAATGCTTATCAAACAACCCTTTTCACTCCAACTTAGCATTTACAACATCCAAAAATCACTCACAAGGAATATGTGCCCATACCTTTTGTTTGATGAAGAATTGTCCTTAAAAACCTATCTCAATTATAACCACTTTCTTTGCCAAACACAAAAGTTAGATGACAAAAATATCACTCTAACACTCTTCCAAAATATTTCTTCAATACAAAAATAATAACACTCAAATACACCTTATTACTCCATCTTGATTTTAGCATTCACCCAAAATGTACATAAAAATAATTTACTCAAATATACCTTATAATCTCCAACTTTAAAATAATATTCAACAACCTTCAATCTCAAAAATAATAAATTTCCTTACTACCTTATAACTCCTTAATCACTTAAAAATTCAACTCAGAAATTAAAGTTTTGCATACCCCTTTTAACTCCCCTCTATAACTTATAAACCAAAATAATTATGCAAAGACTTTAATTAAAATAAAACTTTGGAAAATAAAAATTATTTTCCCCTTTAATTTTTTGCATGCAAATTCAACCACCAAACAAAGCGCATACCTCTATTATGCTGCCCAAAAGGCCTTGGCGGGATTCGATTCGCCGATGGCTCTCTCCCAAGCGCTTTTGCAGTGCTCGCACCCACCAACTAGGTTGTGTGGCTCCACACGAACCAAAAGGCATCAAGGCACCTTTGAATTCCTCCTCCTCGTGCGTCGCAATGAAAACGATCCTCCTCTTCAGCAAAATGGATCACACGTGGTTTGAACCCACGTCTAGCGTTCCCCAAATGCTCTAACGCAACCTCTGGCTGCCAACTAGACTACAAGGGCTTTGAGTATATTTCATTGTCCACAAAACCTTGTCCTCTTCTTGATGCTGAAACACATGCGAATTTCACATGAATCTCTCTCTTGGCACATGTTTTGAAATCATTCGCAAGGATGAGTTAATGCCAAAGGTTTTGGCATTATATATATGCAATCCATAGGTTTCTCCAACGTGGCGAAAAGTAATTCGAGTTTATTAAAATTTGAATTATAATAAAATAACTTTGGGCCTTAAATTAAATATTATTTAATTTTAAATTTTAACCTTAAGGTTAAATTATTTAAAATTAAATAATTAAACTCTTAACCTTTCAAACTACCACATGGGTTTTTTAAAGCTCTTATAAGATGACACCTTCTTGTATTTAAATTCCATGAATCAACTCTGGATATTATAATATTAGACCTTTTATTTTGCCTTGCTGAAAACCACTGGAGAGCATTAACCTATTTGACATATTAGACCTTTTATTTTGCCTTGCTAAAAACCACTGGAGAACATTAACCTGTTTGACATCAATGACAACAAAACCACTCAAAATGTCCAACAATTTCAAATTTTAAGAAAATTTGAAATTGAAAAAATACATTAGAGAGTTTTTGAAATTTTGCAAATTCAATTTGGAGTTTAAAGGTTTTCTACATCAAAGGATTAGGAAATTTTATAATTTGAAAATTTTATATTTGATTTTTTTTTTACTTTGGGAGATAAGGTTTACTACCTCAAAGGAAATAAATCATAAAATTGAATTGCATACCATGGAAGAAATTATTAGAAATGCATTCAATGAGGATAGTGAAGAAATAGTGAACAAGTTAAAGCTTTATTTTCAAAATTTGGTAGATGATCTTGATAAAAAGAAGAAAATAACAAGATCACTAAATACTCTTGAGAACTCAAAATTATATCTTGTTACTACTAAATTTCAATCTAGTAATTCATCACATATAGTTTCGATCACAAAATCTATATTTACTTGGAATGTCATAGGTTATTAAATCTTGCAACTTATATACAAGGAAAATAATGAAAGAGTAGCCTTGGTTGTACATAAATAGTTACATTATTTTCTTAAGGAAACAAAAGAACTTGAAGGACTAACAAGAAAGCATAAAACAAAGAAAATATTTTTAAGGTGCAACTACTGTAATAGAATTGGTCATGGAAAAGCTAATTGCGAGAATCTTTATCCATGTAAATATTGTGGAAGAAAATATCATTCTCTAGCATCTTGTTGGTACAAATAAAAATACTATGGAAGAAATGAAAGGGAGCTATTGTTCATATTAAGCAATCTCTTTCAAAAACTTATTTTTGAAGCATTTTATAACAATAGAGCAAAGTGTTCAATTTTTTAAATACAGGCAGGTAAAACATTTTGTGATAAAATATTTAGAAAATAAGGTAAAGAAAAATGGATCAATTATAGTCCGGACTCATCTTACATAATAATAAAGAATGATCCATATATATCAAAGGTTGGAGAAGGAATTCAAGAAGTTCATTGTCCAGATCAAGAAGATACAAAGCTTGAAGAACTAAAGAATGAAGAACTCAAAGAAAAATTCAAGCAAGAAGATGAACATGATGGATGTCAAGCAGGAGATCATGTACAATGCAAGGTTGCTAAATATTGAAGACAAATATGGAGATTAATATTGAAGACTAAAGTCTTCAATGACAAAATAATGTAATGTAGAGGAATATCAAGGAATATTATATTATTTGGTACATGCTAATGTACCCCCATGGTACCTTCATGGTACATTTGTAAATAATAGATTAAATTTGATTCTATAATTTAGGGTGTGATTTATATTTCCTCTTTTATGTAAGTGTCAATGTATAGAAAATGTACAAGTGTCATGTAAGAGAGAATGTGCACAAGTATCTTGTATGTAAGAGTGCAAATATATAATGTGAGGATGTGCATAAGTGTCCTAGATTAGGATTCCAAGAGTCATGTAGATGTGTGCAAGTATCTTAGAGTCAAGTGTCCATCAAGTATACAAGTGGCAAGTTGATAAGCCAAGAGTCATGAGACTTGGCATATGGAGAACAATAGTCAAGTACTTGAAGAGTCATATTACTATTGCTATATTATGGAGACATCACTCCATAGGAAAGAAATTGAGAATCAAATCAAGAATCAAGAATTCATAATCAAAATTATAACAGGAAGAGGATCAATAAATCTTGTATACATTCTGAACAATATATATTGTAAGTGTTATTCATGCATAGTACATGAATTATTTGGGATATTTAAATTCATATTTAAGTATATAAATGAATTTCATTTTCTTTATTATATAAGCCTTGATATACATATTAATTTGCTCGTATTATTCTACTCATTATTATTACCATTACCTTTAATTTTATAGATATTTTATATTGTATCTTGTGAAAAATTCCACTATATTTTGTGGTAGAAAGACTTAAAAACCCAACACTTTCCTTTTGCTTTGTAATCCTTTTTTTGTATGATTTTAGTTGGCATATTTCTTTTGTTTGTTCCAAAAAAACTATTGTGAAAACCAGCATGGTATTAGAGCAGGTATAAAGCACCATATATTATTCATGCAAAGAATCCTCTTGCATCCTATATTTTTTTGATCTCAGGGTCAATTTATCTTCCAATATATCATGATTGTGCTTTAGCATAATAGGTAAAAGAACAAATTTTTACATCCATTGATTCAATCATCATGTTGCAAGTTAGTGGGAAAATTTATTTATTTATTTATTTTTTATTTTTTAAATTCATGTTCCCTCCATTTTTGCATGGTCTTTGTGCAAATAATTGAGTGCATGGATCACTTTTTAAATTTGACCAAGGCCAATATCTCTTTTCTATGGGATTTTGGTATCCATGTATGTTTTGGGACTCAATTATGAAAATTGTGTATTTGATCCCAATATTTTATGATTGGATGATAATTTTGGAGGATATGGTGGCATGTGAAAATAACCTGATGATTCTAAGGATCATCTATCACTCACCTATCACCCAAGAAAATGGTATCATAGTAAGTGATATTCCTTTATTCCTCTTTGTGATCTATGTTAAAAGTTTGAATACCTAGGCCATTTCTATGTGTATTTTATTCATGTTTTTGATATCCATCTCATGTATGACACTTGGATATATCTTTATATTTAAGATTCTAGGATATATGCACATCATATAACAAGAGTGGTAATTGAGTCCAATCAATGATAGTAGAAAGATACAAAGAGAGTTTTATTCTAAATACACCCTTAAACTATTCCTTTCTAGGTTTCACTTTTTGTATTAGTGATTTCCCATCTCTTCTACAAGGAGAGCATGGCCTTTTGGATATAACGGCCACAAGTTAATCATATATTAGTGGAAAATGTGTTAAGGATTCAACAAAGGGAAGTTGCAAGTTCAATCCCTTCTATATATTTTTGCATTCAATTTGCTATTATATGAAAGGAAAGGAAACTATTTTCAACATCTATAAAACCATCAACCATATTGGATAATGTTGTTTGTAAAAAGTACAAAGCTACCTAAACTTGATACTCTACTTACAAAAGTTTGGAATACAACATTACCCTTTTTTGAAATTGTACCTTGGACCTTCAATGAGGATGCACTTGTTTATTGAGTTGGGTAACCTTTATAGCTTTTACATGGTGGCATGGTCTCGTGACTAGCCTAGCCGGATTTAGATACTTGTCAATTAGGGGGTATGGTTTGAATCTGTTTCCTATATGCTTGATTATATTTGGTGGTTTATTTATGTGCTAAAGTGGGAGTTGACATGGACCTAGTTGGATTCAAATTACAATATTTCCTATTTATAAAAGTACTAAACCAATTATAATAAACCGTGTAGAAAATTATAATTTATTCAACTCACACAATGAATGATGGGTGGCAACCCCACTATTTTTCTATATGAAAAGTGGCATATTCTAATTTCCTATTCCATTTATAATATTTGAAGGTTTTTAACTAATTTTTTATTTAAGAATTAATAGGCCAAAACTTCTATATGCCATAACTATTGTGTATGAAATCATTTTGGGACCTTTTGTTAGATCACATATTTTTTTGAGGTCTTTGCATTGTTGAGACCATTTAAGGACATGTTATAGTGCTAAGGGTGATTTCAAGCGATATGTATCCTTCGGCATATGTTACTCACCTAAATAAGTGTGCTTATATAACTTTGTCAATCTAGATGATCAGGTTTTTGAAAAGTAAAATTCTATGGTACATGTTTAAAGATAAAATAATAAAAACCTTGATTAAAATAATCATGCTAATGAAGATGCCCTAGGTTTATTTCTATGATAGTTGATATTAATATGCTTTTATGCATTAGGAATTAAATTTATCCCACAAAGGTATATGCCAAGTTATAGAATTTGTTTGAAAAGATAATTTCATGAACATCAAGCAATTAAATCTAGAGCTCTCTTCTATGAAAATATTAGATTTTAGAAAAATTTGAGTATTATATATCATGATTCAATCCTTTAGATGAATATATTACATCTTTAGGAGGCAAATAGAAGGATGACACAAAATATGTCAAGACTATCCTTGCTGATCTCTCTCCTCTATTTAAAATTGTTAGACTAATAATTCATGTTATTCCTATATTCATACATATACACACATGGTATGTATGTATGTGTATGTGTATTGGAACATGTACCTTTAACCCTTGATGCTATTTTTTACCTTATCATTCACTCTTAAGTGTAGATTTGTGGTATTTTTTCTCATGTATAATCTCATGCAAAGTATTTCAAGTTAGTAGAGACAAGGCATAACAATTGACAAGCAAGTCAAAGCATTCAAATAAGTCTAAAACCATTTACAAATACTATACTATTGGAGAATACACTACACCAAAAAAGGCTTTTAAGGGTGGCTAAAAGATGACGGTTTTTTACGATGGTAAAAAACCGCCCTAATAGACCCTAAGAGGGTGGTTTAAAACTACCCTTAAAACTCTACACCAAAAAGGCTTTTTAGGGCGGCTAAAGATGGTGGTTTTTTACGATGGTTTTAAACCGCCCTAATAGACCCTAAGAGGGTGGTTTATAACCACCCTTAAAACACTGCACCAAAAAAGCCTTTTAAGCATGGCTAAAAGACCCTAAGAGGGTGGTTTAAAACTACCCTTAAAACACTGCACACAAAAAATCCTTTTACGATGGTTTATAACCGCCCTAATAGACCCTACGAGGGTAGTTTAAAACCACCCTTAAAAATTAGCCTTAAATATATATATATATATATATATATATATATATATAAAGGATTCATGGACCTTTTGGCACGCAAAACTTTTGGTTGTGTTAACCCTATCAAGCTCTCTATTCTAAGCTTCCCATGACCTCGACCTTTTCAAACTGGGAATGCTCAACACTCAATGGTTGCCTTAACCCTATCAAGCTCTCTGTTCTAAGCTTCCCATGACCTTGACCTTTTCAAACTAGGAATGCTCAACACTTGACCAACCTTTTTAATTTAAAGAGAGGGGCTTGAGAGGTGAGAGTGATTATCCTTTTTTGACCTTAGGGGAGAGGCGAGAGTGATTATTCCTCTTTCTCGAGCTCTTGAAAAGGAGGGGTGAGTGAGATCTCATAAACAAGTGCACATTTTGGAGAGTTCAGTATCAGGGCAATTTTTTACCCATTGGAGAGTTCAAGTGGCATAGGGCTTGGGAGTGTTGAGGTGGCAAGAAGTGAGTTATAGGTAAGATTTAGGGTTTTTGGAATTTTCTGTAAAATCTGTGAATGCTTTGCCTTTATGGTCAAAATTGTGTCATTTTTTTGTTGTCACACACATTTGTGGATAAAATTGTTTTAGGGTTTTTGGAATTTTTTGTAAAATCTGTGAATGCTTTGCCTTTATGGTCAAAATTGTGTCATTTTTTTGTTGTCACACACATTTGTGGATAAAATTGTTTTAGGGTTTTTGGAATTTTCTATGAAATCTATGAATGCTTTGCCTTTATGGTCAAAATTGTGTCATTTTTTGTTGTCACACACATTTGTGGATAAAATTATTTTAGGGTTTCTCTGTACTTTCACTCTTTGTATTTCTCAATTTGCAACACCTTTTCTTCTTGTTGCACACAATTATTATAATATCAAAGATAACAATTACTGAATATAGAAAGCAAGCAATTAGGATGTTGTTCATGCTTTTAAATTTGAATGGTTTGAATTTGTGTTGTAAATTGTGTTCTAAACCTTTTCTTAAAATTTTAGGGTAACATGTAATGCAAGATCAAATGGTAATGTGCACAATGGAGCTAATGACATCAATAACTTGGGTTAGTTGTTTTAGGAAATTGTAGGATGTGCTCTAGCTAACTCTAGCGCTCCTAATGTTTTTGGGATGAAAATCACACTGAAAACCTTCAAATTGCAATTTATATTTTTGACCTATTTTTGGTGCCAAACTACCACTTGTCAATATTGTGAGAGATGGCATCAAACTTTTTGTCATTGTCATGTTGGCACCACCTCGACCTGGGAGGTTGGTGGATAACATCATAATCTTGTAACTATTAGCCACTGCTAGAAGGTGAACAATTTTACCCTTTTGGGAATTGTTAGTTGTAGTTGGACAATGAACTGTTCTATCTTCCAACACTATCCTTTCCCATTCAGTTACATCCTCTTGCATAAAGGATTGTTTTAGATAGAATATTGAGAAGGAAGAAGGCAAAAATAGGAGTAGGGATTGAGTAGTCAATGGTAGTTCACATCTCACCTATGAGATCTACAGTTGCATCTGTATACAAGAGACACGATTGGTGCCAATACATCTCTACGTAGGGACCTGACATGCCACATCATATTTTTTCTCAAGAATGCATCCAGTGTCTTCACATCTCTAGATAGAGATTTGGCTTGCATCCTCTCACACCCTTTCTTAGGGATCTAGCTTATACCTCAAGGTATCTTTCTCTTCCATAGAGGACTATTGTAATATTATTTTGTAATGAAGATGGATGTGTTTCATGGGTATCTACTATGTTCACTTCTAAGTGAATGAATTTTGTCATGTTAGTATTATGCCTAATATATCCTGACACAATGCCTTAATTGTAGTTTTGTCATCACCAACTTTAGCACCTTGTGTATTAGCACCATGAGTTTCATCCATGTACAGTCTTGTCTTAACACCCAGTCTGAGTAGTCCCTTGCTTAGCATCTACCAGTTGACCTTGGTGTTAACACCTTAGTGCACAGTCAACCATTTCCTATTGCTATAGCATATGTCACAGTCAAGTCCTAGCTCACAAAGCATCTGTGTCTTCCTTCCTTCACAAGTACAATCAAGTTATTGGTGGTTAATTTTGTAGTGCCACTCTGTATCATAACTCACCTAATGCTACAAGTTGGTTTAGGGGAGTTATCCTCTACACCATCATTTGGAGCCCGTAGATCAACAAAAACTAGGGGACATCCAGAAAAGCATCCCCCTATACCGTCATTTGTGCCAAGATGTGCATGGGATGCCCATACATCCACTTGAGGGATGTGGTATGCCTTGGAGTCCCCAATGTAATATACAATATTTCACAACTTAAATCTGGACACTTAATATAGAGAGATGAGAATATGGAGAGTTGTTTGCAAAATATCAAGAGTTGTCAGATTAGATAAGCAGTTGATATCTAGAAACCTAATTATCCTCATATTCCAAAATGTGAAGATTTTAGTAACACAAGAATGCAAACGTGTGGTTGCCTGCATGGATTCTATTGAAATTTGAAACACCCAACATTAGCATCTCTAAAGAAGTTCTGCAATTCATTTATGTACATATTGTGTGTGCATGATGTTACCACATAATATCCTTGTCTGTTCAGTGGCCCAATAACATTGAATTAATCACTATAATCTTCTAATAATGCATCATTATATTTTTAGTTTGTCTATGACTGTGATTAGTAACGAGTAAACCAATGATTAACACAATTGTTTTGCCCTTCAAAATGTTATTTCATTTGTAATTTTTATTCTTATATTTCTATATTTTAAATAATTTTATATTGTTGTTCCATTTGTCATCCCAGTTTTACTAAAATTTAGGGGTGTTTCCTAGTTGTCACCTTTTCACGTCCCCTCCTTTCTCTATTGCCACTAAAGGGTACTCTATGTAACATAGGTTGTAAGACTTTAGACTCGACAATTTAATTATTTATCCACTGTATCGTGCCTAAAATCGCAATCACTTGTATTTGTCAATCCTATCTTGGTTGATAAGCTTTCATGAAGAATTAGTCATTCCAATATATTTTTTTCATCAAAACCAATTCCAGTCTTCTATACTTTGGCATATATACAGGTATCATTCCTTTGGGTTGTGGGCCTCCCACATTTTGTATGGTGGTGAGGAGAGAGAAGACATTGTCATAGATATCTTTATTGATGTAACAGTCTCGGTTGCATTTTCAAAAGGATCCTTGGGAGGTCATATCAACAGAAATGTGTCTTGAGACCATCCTACCAGTAGTCAAACCTGATTTGATAGGATGTACAATGACATAATCGCCTACTTTGACAACATTGATCTGGATTTGGGAGTAATTTTAGTAACAATACATCAAATTGCAGAATTTATTATGTTATGGTACTAGCAATAGGATGCATTCAAATCAAGGACATACAATCGAACGAAATATTGGAATCCAAAATATTGCTTGTAAAGAATGGTCCATTTTAGGAGTAACAAATTGTTAGCACTTAAAACAATGATTATGCAAGAAAACTTTATTTTATGCTTACAACATAGCAAACTATTGTCAATCAGGAGACAACTCACTTTAGATTTTTTTGCCTTGTCCTAGAACTTCTTTTCCTTGTCGTAAGATCTTTCTCTCAAACCATCCATGTATGGTATTTCTTCCTATCATTCTAGGACTAGGTAACGATTGACAATCTGCTAATTTTTAACTTGCAAAGGTTGTATATCTCTAATAGTTCTTAATGGAAAGAGCATTGGTTTCTTGATCATTGGCCCTTGCATTCCCTTTATTTTGAAGAATTAGCAAAATAGTTTTTTTTTAAATCGTAATCAACTGACATTGACTTTGTAAGGGTTGTATTCCTATTTGTGGCCAAGAATAAGATTTTGTGGCTTTTTTCCTTTGGTTGTTCGATTACCTTATTTTCTAAAAATAGAGCATAAATGGATTTTTTGATCATACGATCAATTCAATTTGTTTTCTCATAGACTATATTAGCTTATGCCCAATAAAATGATTGTATTCTAGAAATGTTAAGGTGCTATGTGTATAAAAAGATAGATATTGCAACTGCATCACTTATTGACTCACACACTTCATTTTCTTTGACATATCCACATATTGGGATTGTTCCATTTGTACATTCCAAATTTTTAATGAATAATAAATAATCTAGAGTTACATGTATATTTCATTTCTTATAATCCATAAATTGATAAGTATGAGCAATTGAATTTGATTTTATAACCAAATATTGTTGTTTTGCTTATGGATTGGGTTGTTGCACTATGTCATTTTCTTTTGAAATAGTTGTTTTTCCTTTGTTAAATGTATGAAAATAGTCATTTGAAGCAATTTCAACACTTTATAAAAAAATTCATTGACGTAGTTTTGTTTCATTGTTGTACCAAAATTCTTTCCTTTCTTTTAAATTAATAGTGGACTGGTTGATTCAGGAATAATTGAATACAATTTTGAATAAAACCCTTGTATTGTTGTTTGTGCCATCTATGTTTGTGTTGTTATTGTTTTGAGTGGAGTTTTCTCCCTTATCTTATTTATACAAGGAGTTGGATATTACAACTGCAACACCTTTCCTTAGTATCTTAAGTTTTCTTATGAGTTTGTACAAAGTACAATTCTTTATTTTATTTTTTCTAAATATAAAAAAATATGGATATTATAGTCTTAGTCCTAAGACAGTTAGATAGTATGGTGAGCCTATTAATCATTAATTTACCTTTAGCTCTAAAATTTAGTACAAACTTCAAAGTGATATGCTAGAAAGGATAAGATTTTGTGATCATAATCTCATCCATTATCTTGTCCATGTGCACTTGCTCAACTTTCTACGAACTTAGTGTAACATTACCTTTTAGAAATATATCCAATTTTTTTCCTTTAAACACATATAGAAGCTAATATTTTAGGATCAATATATTGTTTTTTATTTTATTTTTGCAATTCAATTTTTATCTTGTCTTGGACATTTAATTTTGTTTTGCAATTTTTGCAAAAATATGCATGCAATTGAATTATGTTTCCTAAAGAATGGAGCAACACAAGCATGTTCACAGGCATATTTTTTTATTTAAGTCGGTCTCTTTAATGTCTTTAGAAAATGAACTTTCAGATAAAACCTATCTTCTATTTTGCAATAAAATGTTTTAGCATGCCACTCTTTTTTGTTTGACTTTGTTTCAGGCCACAATCCATGTTAAATGGAATTTGGACTCTCTGCTTGCAAAATGTGAATCTTTTTGTAAGTTTTAATTTTTTATATACATTTGACTATTTAGTATTTAGTTTCATGGGTATGTCCTTTTGGATGCCTGTGAAGTGGATTTGCTAGATATTGGGAAAGGTTTAATCCTTTGTGAAACTTTGAATGTGCACACACAAACATATTGTTGAGTTATATACAGAGTTTTTTCCAATAAGGTAACTTCATTTTTTAAGTTGCAAAACATGTTTTCATGTTGTGGGATAGCTCTAATCCTTTGTGAAGTTTTGAATATATGTATAGTTGACACTTAAACAAAGTTTTGTTCAACTATCAATGCTTAATTTTTTTCAAAAGCACTTAGGCAAGGAATAAAAAATCATCTAGTTGCATCTTAGGTTAGTTTTTAGGTTTTTTTTGGAAAGAGATTTGGGTTATCATCCTATGTGGCAAGCTACGATTACATTTTGGTGAACCCTACATGAACATCACATATCCTTGAAAGATAAAAAACTAATTCAAACTTGTGTCTATTTTGGTTACATTTTTGTATGCATAGTCTTTCATTGTGGGTTATCTATGTCTATTTTGGTTTTGGTGTCTGTACAATATTCAAAGTGGCAATATATCCAAAAAAATACCAAGAAAGACACCATAAGTAGTTGAGGTTATCACAATAAATTAGGAGTTAGTGATAGAGGCCTCGGTAGCTAAGGTTATTACAATAAATCAAGAGTTAGTGATAGAGGCCTCACACGCTAGTAAGTACTTGAAATTTGATAGTGTTGTTCAATAGTGGTTGACCTAGGCATATTATAATTGATCATGGTTTTATCATCGACTATGGTGTATTGTAGCAACTAGTAGAAGATACCAACTATGGAGTTCCATGAATGAGGAAGATAAGGAGGTGACCCATAACATAAATGAATCTGATGGTGAGAATACTTAAAATGAGGTTGATGATGCTTTGGCTAATGAAGAAGGTACATAGATCACACAAGAAATTTGCTCATGATGTTGGTTACTCATTGTTGTCATACTATATGGCATAATGATGTTTGGATGGTGCCCAATGTATAGGTGTTGATGCTAGGTCATCACACACTTCAAACACTAAATATCGTAGAAAGAGAGGTCCAACAAGATGTGCAATAGAGTCAAGCAACATAAATAATGTGGAGATCATTTGCAATCTAAACAAACAACCCATAGGAGAAAATTCTACTAAGTTTGCATCTTACTTGGGGGTGATTGTGAGGGAGATTGTCCCTATCACCCATACAAACTAGAGAGCAATCCTAGTGGAAGTTAAAAACTAGTTATGGACACTCATTACGGTAACTTTCTAGCCAATGGAGTTCATAGTATCTATTTTTGAATACTTATATAAATGTTGCATCTAATAAGATACTGGTTTGATGCAGCAAAAATATATCATTTCAGATGCAATGAAGAAATGGGTCTTTGCGACCATGGACAAGCAATGGCATGATCATAAGCATCGACTTGTGAAAAACCACTATGATAAGTATGATAATGATGCAGATAGAATTGCTAATCCCCCACCTCATGTATCACAAAAATATTGGGAAGCCTTTATGAATGGTAGGAGTAGCACTGACTTTAAGGCAAGTACCAACCAATCTGCTATGGTAGTTCATATCATTGTTATGTTCATGTGAATTTTGTGGACCTTGCTCTCCCTAATGAATTTATATACTATTTTCTTTATTGTATTGTAGGCAGTGAGGCAAAGGAATAAACAAAATAGATCTCACCAATCCATCATGCACACTTGTAGTCAAAGAGGATATGCTCAACTGGAGCACAAAATGGTATTCTATCATACTCATCCATTATATGTGATAAACATAGCTATATTATTTTGTTGTATGACTTATCCCCATGTCTCTCCAACTATATATCCTATAGAGGAAGAGCCAACCAAATGTGAAAACTCCACTACCAAGGGAAACTATGTGGATGGTAGCTCATAAAAAGAAGGATGGGGCTCCTGTTTCACTAGAAGTTGTGGAGACAATCGTAAGTGATATTCCCTTGGAAATAGCAATACATTGAACTTCAAACCATTATTATATCGATTGTTTTTTTAACATATTCCTAGTTAACTATGCATGTGGTGTTGCTAACAAAAATTGGATGATGCAATATCATCTACAAGCTTCAGTAAATCAATATATTAAGGATGATGCCCTCACCAAGGTTTTAGGACCTAAAATACTAGGTCGGGTATGGGGTGTCGACAAAGGAGTATCATCGACTACTCTATTTTCTAGTGAGGGTTACATACAGAAGTTGCACTAGATGCAAGAGCATACGGTAGAGAAAGAGAAAAAGTTGGAAGAGAAGCTTGTAGAGAATGAAAAATGTTGGAAGAGAAGCTTGTAGAGAAAGATAAAAATATTGAAGAGATTTTGACATGACTTTCACAGATAGAGGTGTGTCAGTTTTTTCATGATTTCATATTTGAAATGTTTACATGTTGCACCCCTAAAGTTGTAATGATCCCTTGCATATAATTCCATAGGCAACATCACTACATGCTACCCCTACAATTGGACATAATATTGGTGGTGGTGATCAAGGCACAAGTAGCTGCTCAATACCTTCTAGGCCAAAGTCATCAATGGTACGACTATTATTTCAAATATAAAATGGTTGACTTAGTTTGTATTGTATGCTATGCAGTGAATTTATCTGGGCTATTAATTTTCCATGTAGGGACTAAAAATGACATTGATCATGCAAACTGAGAGAAGGGAATGCTACTTGACTCAGATCCATAAGGATAACATAGTGGCCGAAGGCATGGTGATCAGTACTGACCTTGAAGACCTTGTACATGGTGAACGTTTGGGTGAAGGTTACTGGAAAGTCAATGTGCATGTCACCCATAAAGAGGAAACAATCTTGTTTAGAAGGAATGATGAGATGGCCACAATGAAGGATGTTGTGGGCTCCTTCATTGCCTGGCCTATATCAGACATTGCATTTAAGTAGTTATTTGTCATAACTCTATGGATGCTTAGAGAGCTTTGTCATCACTATTTATTTTCCTTGGATGCTTGGACCAATGTTTGTATGTTTTAGGTTGACATCAAAATTATTAGTAACCCTATCATTTGTTTTGCAGGTTAAAAGTAACCCTCAAGCAATAATAAGAGGGCACTTTTTATATATTTTATAATAAGAGGGCAATAATAAGATGATTTTATCCTCCTTAAACTTCTTGATGAAGGATTATGATTCATGTTGTTGAACCCAAACATCCAGTGCATCTGCATCAATTTTATATTTAAAAGGAGGAATGTTATGTTAGGATGTGGACATTTCTTACATTTACTATTTATGCATATATAATTATGAGTAAAGGGAAACTTTAGGATATATTGGCCTATTTTATATTCAGGATATGTGAGTAGTTATGTCAATATGTAGACCATGTCACCCCTATAAGATTTGGTGAGGAAATGACAACATAGACTTTAAAGGCCTCAACCAGTGGACAACATGAATCTCTTCACTGATATTTTCTAGAGTTGAATCTCTTCACTAATATTTTCTAGAGTTGGGTGTTAGGAGTGTTATTGGTTGATGCTATGCAAATCATTGCTACATGTTAACTCTTTTAGAGCTTCTTTGTATGTCCTTTCTTTTTGGCAACTCTTTGTACTAGTTTCACTTTTTATTTTGATTTTTTTGTATTTTTGCTTCTTTATATTTCTTGTATAGCTCACATTTTTGTGTCTATTATTTGCTTGTCCAATATTACTCTTTAGGGGTGCATCAGTTGTTACTATCATACACTCTATTCACTATAATTTTGCAGTCCTATTAGCCATCTTGGTAGCTAATGGACATTAATATTTAAATTAAATTAAATATAAGTGGATAAATAATACATTGCACACTTTTTCTTTTAGCATATGTATGCAATCTATTTGTGTTTATATATTATTGTGATTCATAAGCATACATGTGGTTTCCTCTTGTGTTAAACTAGTACTATTGAGATCTTGTGGCATCTTGTAGGTACAATGGGCAGCCAAGCTAGGAGTGAGGCGAGTAGGTATCTTGAGCATGAGGTTGGCTAATCAGATATTTATGTATCTATAGATTTTTTGTGCAATTCATTTCAAATTCGAATAAAAAATCAGGTGGAAAATGTTGTCCTTTATGCTTATTCTTGTTGCTGGTCAACTTTAGAGACAACATAATAATATTGGGTCTTTAGTTGGAAGTTTTCTTGTAGTGGTGTGCTTATGCATTAGATACGGTTCTAAGAGACAACCATTAAGATAGACATGAAGTTAAAAATTGGAGATCAACTATCTTATGAAATGATAGGTGTACTTATTTTTACTTTGGAGCCAAACTCATGGTAGCGATATTGGAACCCTTACTTCAAGTAATAAGTAATGAGGTAATTTTTTAGGTCTTACTCTGGCCAGGGCCTAGGATGTCTATCTGGTGTATGAGACTCCTTGGTTGGAATAAGGGATCTTTCACTTTATGTAATTTTGTGTTCCAAATTGGATGCCTCTATTGGTGACTTTGAAGATCTCAGTCTAGCCAACAAGCCTACTAGGGCTATGAGATTCCTTTGTTGCAATGATGGATATTTCACTTTACCTTTTATATTGTTTCAAGTTATATACTTTCTAAGCTATATTTTTTGGTCTCAGTCTAAATCCCTTTGGTCTAACCAGGGATATTTTGCCTTACCTCCTTAATATTTTAGGTCTTAATTTAGCAAGCACACCTACTTTTAGGTCTTAATTTACCTTTATGTTTACCTTATAGTGGCTATCCTATAATTAATCTGTTTTAACTCTAATAAGATCGTATTTAACAATAGTGATATCATGTTTGTGAGGGTTGACTTTGAGTAAGAAGGGACAACAATTCTAACCACACATATCTTAATTTCTTAACATGATTCAGTGGAAGGAGTGAGCTAATCATTTTCAAAGGAATTTGAGTAATTTAAGTGATACATCGGTATGTTCTCATTTCCTCGTATAGTTGTTCATGCTAATAGTTATTAAACAACTTAATGTGAATGATTTATCTTAAATAACTTATGGTGCATTATTTTAAAACATCGATTGAATAGGATAGGTTAGGTGCTAATGCACATTATCATTCATCATTCCATGTTTGTTGCAGAGGCAAGGTAGTGGTGTGATAAATGATATCTGGCATTCAAAGTATTCAGAGTTTTATTATGGGTGTAGTGAGCCAAGCAGTCATTTTGCATGTAAGTATGTTGTTCAAGGTTTCTTTTATGGTCTTGGGGGAAATGTTACCCTCATGTAAATGTGTAAATTATTGTGACTATCTACCATGAAATATCCTTGTCTAGCAAGTTTTGCATTTCCATGGCTCCTAAAATTTTTGAGAACTATAATAGAATTATCAGATTTATTGCATATAATACATACAAGGAATCTTTCCTTGTAAGTGTATTAAATGACTTGTGCTACATAATATTTGTTTTCTATGCAGCTTCAACACTTGAGATCAGTGGCAATGGTTATTTGAAGATTGCAACTAGTGGTGGGTTAAACCAACAAAGAACTGGAGTAAATATCTTCCCTCATTTTAGTGAAGTTTCTGATTAATAGAGTTCATGCTCAGGTTATAACTTTATGTATTTGTATGCACCCACTTGCATATTCTTAAAATTCATATTATTTTGTACTTGGTCAACATTATATTTGAGTTTTTACGAATGTCATGGAAGGAGTGTATTAGGTGTGGTAGGGTTTGAAGCTCAAGAACAAAGATAACTATGTTGTATAGATATTGGAAATGTCATTAAACCATGAGTTTTGGGTGCTGATTGACATGATTGTTATGTTGAAGTTTATATGAAGATATTTGAATTGATCATATGTATGCTTGTGTACCTATTCTCTTGTATTCATCTGATGTTTAGTTTGAAATTGATAATTACCTTGTCCAAAAATGCATTTAAGTATGATTCATTATGATAGATAAGTTGTCTTATAAACTTCATAAAGTAGAAGGAATACTTATGATTTCAAATTTTCAAATAATACTGAATTATTGTAACTATTAGGTATTGGTTAATGAGGTAAACCTGAATTGTAAGCATTTATGACTGATAAATGCATGGGTTCTTGTTTTATTACAACCAAAATTATGTCAGTTAGCATGTAATAAATTTGATATTCCCATGAAACCACCATTGGACATATTCCTATTAAAAAGATGGGGTGATTCCCTCTCTCCAATATCTAATGAATCCAATAAATGCATCTTGAATAGAATGTTGTATCTTTAGCTTTTTATTTTATTTTTAAAAATAATAATATTAGGCGGTTATAAACCGCCCTCTTAGGTTCTAAGAGGGTGGTTTATAACCGCCCTAATATACCCTAAGAGGGTAATTTTTTTAGGCAGTTTTTAACCACCATCAAATGACATGGACTTTTTACGATGCCCTCATAGATGGTGGTTGAATACCCACCCTTAAAGGTCTTTAAGGGCAGTTAAAATCCACCCTTAAAGATCATTTTTGGTGTAGTGATATTACATTATTTGGTACATGCCATTGTACCACCTTGGTACGTTATTATAAATATTATAATAAGGATGTGTCTTAGATTAGTGAGTGAGTAAATATTTTATGTAATATAATAATGTGCAAAAAATGCATAAGTGTCATGTAAATATTTGTGCAAGTGTTATGAGTGTAAATGTGCACAAGTGTCTAATATGTAAGTGTGCACATGTGTGAGTGAATGTGAAGAGTGTAGCATATGAAGAGTCACATACAATTATATAATTATGACAAAGCATTGTAATTATTATTGAAAGTTCATAGCTTTATGCTTGCACTAGTAGACCTTTATTCAATAGCATTTTCAGTATTTTATGTGCAATATTGTGAGCATGTCTATGTGATTATTCTATGAGTAATTCTATTTTGATATTATATTTTGAGTTATATTTGATTCATTATATTGCAACTTCATTATATTAGATCCTATGATTATTTTCCTGTGAGATTTACATTAGTATTAAAGCTTCAAAAACTAACATATACAAGAAAAATAAATCTTATAAATAACATTTTGGTGAGGTTGTTATAATAGAAATAAATTTTAGGAAGATAAGAGGTAGCCTTCTAAATGATGAGGGATATTCAAATGAGTCCTCTTGTCACAATGAACTAGACTATTGTATATTCAAGTAAGGGGGAGATGTTATCATCATTAATGTCCTCTTCTTGATATCTCAATTGAAATTATGATGGGTGTTGAGAGTACTCTATTTATTGACCAAGGACAACATCATATGATGTAATCATGTGGAAGCCTATGAGAAATCATTGTATAGTATTTTAATATTAATTTATGTACAACCAATGGGACCATGGTTTAACATTGTCATGGTTAAAATTTATTAAACTCTTTATAGATAATGTTATGTCATTAAGGATTAAGTAACTTGTAAATTATTATTAAGGATCAATGATTTATACACATTAACTTGATCCACTTTATTGATCTGATATTATCTTGATCATTTGTATAGGTTCCTAAGGGCATCCTTCATCTCTATTGTGTAATCACTTTTTGATTTACTCTCAAAATTTTAGTTATGATTTGAGTTCATGTGTTGCTTTGTTTGTTTGAATAAAGTATTATAAAATCTAACAATGAATATATTGAATGAATATACTTGTGTCATCCTTCAACATTGATATCAATATCATTTTTAAATTCTAACCTTTAGTCTTACTAGTATTATTAGATACTAATAGAAATTCTATCATTTAATATTGCTAGAAATACTAGCTTCCAAAATCAACATCAACCTTTAGTTTTGGTTTCAATATCAACTTCCTATGTTAATGCCACCTACACCATCGATAACACTAATTTCTAGGACTGGTGTCTATCCTTAGAGTTCAAATTTATTATTGATATCCATTTAGTGCATGAGTACTTAGGGCTAATAGTGGAATTAGCATTCATTTTTATTAACACACAACTTACATTGCTTCTAAAAATTAGATACCTTTAATATATAATATGAAATCCATTAGATATTGATGGAACATCATTAGTTCTAGTCTCATTTACCATTTGGACATAATGCTAACAACTAAATCTTAGTGGATTTCTATATGGTATAATCCTCTATCACCATTAGGAATGGGCATCAACTAACATTATAAATGGGGTATTGCATTAGCCTTAGTCTCTTATGGTGATGTCATAAACTACAACTACTATTAATTATCTTCTATATTAATGGTAGTATCATCAACCACCACATGACCTACCTTCCATGCCTAGGAACAATACCTATTTTAGATATCACATCCATATCAAGTTTTAATTGCCATAAAATCTGTTGGCATCCATATTATGCACTATAATACAATGCTAGTAGCAATATTCAAGGTAGTTTAAATGCTAACACCCTATGCCAACAATGTTTATGTGCATCTACAAATTATATGCATATTAGATGAAGGTATACAACCAAATTCATATGGTGTATATCCAACCTATAAACAAAACATAAAATTTGAATAAATACAATGTAACTAAAAAGTCCCATAAGTACAAAATATGAAAGGGAAATAAATCCAACTTGAGTGTTTATTAAAAATACAAGAAATATACAACAATAGAGATGCTATATTTTTTGGTACAAGCCATCCACCATATCTCCAACGAAGTCTAAGAAAATATTAAATAATAATGAAAACTTAGAAAATATGCCAAACTACCTTAGTTCTAGAAAACAACATGTGAGAATACTATTCTCACTTACAATTATTTGCAAAATAAAATAACTAACTAAGCTAAGAAAATAATGCTAACCTAAGCCTAGCTAGGATAAATAGGGGTCATGTGAGAATTATAGCAGCATTCCTCATCATGCCTCCTCACAATAGAATCATTGGACTCCAATGCTTTCAAAAGAGAAGTAAAGTCACATGACATATGATGAGAAGATGGAATGACCCTCCTTGGAAGGACTTGTTGGAGCAAAATCTGCCTTGGTTATGTTTGCACCCAAGACTTTACCGACATTGAAAGACCAGGCTAACATAGAGTTTACCTGGTTCAGTATCCAGAGGAGGATGGTTCCTTGATTTTAGAAAAAGGGGAGAAAATGGAAATGCGTAAAGAGAGGGAGAAATAGTGATAGCTAGAGGATTAAAACGATACCGATTAAATAACAGTAAAGCAACTATTGCAGTCTTTTGCAGAGATGCATAATAGAGAACCAAAACATAGAAACTAAAACTTTTGGTGAATACTTATTTAAGTGTAAGCTCTTCTATGAAGTTAATTTTAGATCTAACTAAGATTTGTTGTAAAAATTCAGAATAATAATTAATGCAAGTCACATTTAATTTAGATTTATACAACAATAGACAACACAAACATACTTGATTTGAGACACCAGTGAGCCAAGAACCAAAATGGATGTTCTTTATTAAACTTTCAGAAGTCTACATACATAACCTTGTAAACACCTAAGAGCCAACCATTTTTTTGGGTCACTCATTCTCTATATAAGAGTTTTTTACATAACAAAAAACTAAAATTTGTTACAACAGTATGCCTGTAGGCTCATTCTGGTAAAGTAGTTGAAGAGAGTATGGAGCTTTCAAAAAGAAGTGGTTGAGGTACTCTTGTTATGGTGATCTTATTTAATCTCTTCAAATATGTCGTGGTCCATCTGGCCTTTAGAATGTCATTTCCTCATGAATTTTCACCTTAGCTTAGCTTTCAGCCTTCAAAAAGTCACCTGATCATGACTTTTCCCCTTGGCTCTACCTTAGCTCTTCGAAATATCACTCGATCATGACTTTTGATCATGAGTTGGTCCTTAGCCCTTCAAAATATTACCTGATCATAACTTTTGGCCTTAGCTCTCCGTCTGACCTTAAAAATGTTTCTTGATCATGAATTTTTGCCTTTGTTCTGCCTTAGATTTTTAAAATATCATGTTCTCATGAATTTTCACCTTGGATCTGCCTTAGCCATTCAAAATGTCGCATCCTCATGAATTTTAGCTTTAGCTTTTATTTCGACCTTTAAAATATCTCCTGATCATGACTTTTGCCTTCGCTTTGCCTTAGCTCTTCAAAATGTCATGTTCTCATGACTTTTCGCCTTGGTTTTGCCTTAGCCCTTCAAAATGTCGCATACTCATAAATTTTGGTTGTGGCTTCGTCTTTGATCTTCAAAATATTGCTTGATCATGACTTTTCTCCATACTTAACAAAATCTTGAGAATATTACTCCCTATTTCCCTAGGTGTGGTCATTTTGACCAACATTATTGGCACCTCCTAGGGTAATTCTATTAGTAGAATGTCAGAACCTAGAGCCTTTATCCATTGGGGAATGGAGTAAACAAAAACAACTTAAGAAAAAGAATGGAAATAAGAGGAATGATACCAAGCACAAAAAGCTTCCTTTTTTGGGACGATCATTCTTCAGGAGTATATTCTTTGTTAGATTTTTTTGCTTCACCTTGGTCGAGAGCTATTGCACTACTGACGAAGCTTTCTTAGCTTTTTCTTGTTTGTCCTTTTCTTTTACTACTTTTTTATAGGTGGTGCATGCCTTCCTCTAAGTTTCCTCATTTGTATCTATTTTTCTCTTTAAAGTGTTGTACAAATATTCCAACTCTTCAACCTTGTCATATGATAGGGTTCTTGATTTCATATACAACTCATGTAGGCAAGAGTTCATATGGGTAATATCACAAACCATACTAAAAATTTTCTCTTCCTGAACAGGCTCTTACTAGCTATCATTTTCTGATTCATCTTCTAAAAATTTCTTCTAGGTGGATTTCAATTCATCTTCTGTTAGGAGCTTTGAATCCTTGTCCCAAAAGCTAGGCATGCCATAATTTTCAGCTATGCTTATATGTTTTAGAATTTCCTTAGCCTTTGCTTTGAGATCCTATATGAGTTTGGAACTTTTGGTCACCAGCTTGTGCTTCTTGAAGAAATTTCTGGAAACTATTTTGACCTAGGACCGATTCTTATCTCGTGCTTTGTATCCAATTATTTCTTGTGTGCTATCCACCAGGACTTGAATTTTATTGGCTTTTGACAACCTTGTTTCCAGGAGCTTGAAAGATACTTCTAATTTGTTTTCTACTTGGTCCAACGTATCTTTGATTTTGAGAAGATATGAGAGTGTGGGCTTAGCCTTCAGGGTCATATTGTTGATGCTTTCAATCATGTTATTTCTGACTATCCTTGCTTTTTCCTTAGATAGCCCGCTAGTTTTATGAATGATGTCAAAGAGCTATTTTTTAAGGTCCTCGATCTATTGTTGCAGTACTTGAATTTGCTCTTTGGCTTTCACCACTTTCTCTTTGTAGGGGGGCACTTAATTAAACATCTACTCCCATTTTTTGGCTTCATTTTTCAAAGCCCTTTTTGTTATCTTTTGTTGGTGCAAGATTTTCTCTAAATGCTTTCTTGATTTTTTAGCCTAGAGGTACTTTTCTTTATAGAACTCAACATTCAGATAAATCATCCCCATGTGATTTTGAGCCTTGGCCCACTCATCATCCATTGGTAGTTGAGTGCTATCTTCTGTGGTTACCTCAACTTAGTAGTCTTCCAGGGTCATTTATTTCTCCAGCTTCTGCACGAGTGGGGTCATCTTCATAGTGGAATGATGCATGTTGATGGGGTCCAATACCGATCCTTCTCTGATGTGGGCTATATCATTAGAACTTTGGGAGCTCTGTGAATTCATCCATGTAGCAACGTTCAGGGTGGATTTCTTCAATTTCTTGAATTTAGCAATGGTAGGGTTGCTTATGGGAGAAGAAGTTTGCATGGCTTGGAAGCTCAGTAGGTTGGTGGAGTAAGGGAAAGGATTGGTGGCTATAGGGGCTTCCATACTTAATTTTTTTGTGGAGGAACCTCTGTGATCAGAGGAGGATGCTGGTGGAGTTTTCTAAGTTGATGGTGGAGGCTGATGAGAAGGTAATGGTGATGGTGGAGGCTAATGAGAAGATGTGGGAGAAGGATTGGATCTATGTTCATAATGGGGAGGGAAATTCTTCTAGGAATGAGGAGAGGAAGAAGGAGTATCGAGATTTATAGGAGACATAATTGAGTCCTTTGATGGATTGGTGTCACCAATCCCCTACAATTTTTTAGTGTAAGCTTTTGCGATCTGCTTCAATACCAAGTCCT
This sequence comes from Wollemia nobilis, assembly GCA_028583015.1. Taxonomy (NCBI): domain Eukaryota; kingdom Viridiplantae; phylum Streptophyta; class Pinopsida; order Araucariales; family Araucariaceae; genus Wollemia; species Wollemia nobilis. Next base: position 674,251 of record JAQPPZ010002347.1, read on the forward strand.
CAACGCCCATTGTTACTTTTATCAAGGTTTTCTCCCCTCTAGGGTTTTCTTTTGGTGGAGGCTCCATAGCTATCTTGACCATTTATTGACCTATATCTTGATGCTTAGAATTTTTCTCAAAGCTTTCCCTTGTTCCTTCCTGGTCCCCTGATTCTTCGTGTTCCTCTGATTCCTCAAGTTCTTTTGATTCTTCATATTCTCCTCATGATTCTTTAGAGGGTGCTTCTTCTCTTTTCATTTTCTTTTGGTGTCCTCCCTTATCTAATTCTTCTTTTCATTTTCTTTATTTTGTTCTCCTCCCGTGCTCGAGCTGAGCACCATCATCATACTCTGTGTCTAATCCAAAAGGAAGAATGAAATTTTAACGTTTCCTTTTAGGGACCTTTGTTTGTTCAGTAGCGATTTGCTTCCCTTTATATTTTTTAGTATTACCTTCAATTTTTTTATGGGGATGCCATTTATTCCCAAAGGGATTTTATCCACAAAAATCTCGAACTAGCTATCATGGTTCTCGTCATACTTCGCGGAGAAGTCCTTGTCAATCTTCGTCCCATACCTGGAAAAGGTTTGTATGTGACATCTCATTTGCCACCATGCTAATATTTTAGTGTGATCCCAACTTTCTCCCCTTTTCTTGGTACTTTTGATGGTCTTTTTACTTAGCTTGTGGGTTGGGTTCACCTCGGGGTACCAATCTAACAAGTGCAAATAGAAGTCGTGCCATGGGGGCAATGGCTGCATTTTTTCAATGTGCCATTCTAAAGGTTGATCTTCATCATTGTTCCTACCCTACTTATCAATCTATCTGTTATATGAGTGAAATTTCTTGAAGGGGGCTTTATTTAGAGTGGCTTTCCTCTAAGAAAATTTGTCCTTAGGGTCATACTTCCATTTCTGCAGTATTTTTATCAATTTGATATTTCTTAGAGTTCGGGAAATTTTTTTGTGGTCCTTTTTTGACACTGTTGCTCCCTCGTATTGAAAAGGCATGAGGTAAGTACCTATCATATGAGTACCTGTACCAAATTTATAGTTAATGAACTCTATTTTCCTTACATACTCTAGAGCGAATAATCACTTAGTAACATAATAAGGCAACAAGAAAGGCTTCTCTATGAAGTTGTAGAGCCTAACGACCACCCCTTGTGTTAGAATAAACCAGTCTCCTTCCTCTGCATGGGGGTGCCTCAAGGTATCTCGCATATGTTGGGGAATTCTTGGCATGGTTCCATACATGAGTTTCAGTGTTGGGCCCAAGAATTCCATGTTGAAGTGATAGTATGAACCCGCATTTGAGAGGAGTAACGTCCATTCACATATAGGCAAGGGGTCTCCATTTTGGTCCTTTTGTGCAGTAGGGATAAAATTCAAAAATTTTACCTGAAAGTAAAAGGAAATCCATACCAGGTAAGATGAGAACCTGAATGCATCTGGGATATCCTTTTGTAATTTGAAGAGCCCTACATGCAGCTACTAGGCTAGGTATTTTGGCTAGTCTAAGTAAATGGGCATTATGGTTGGGTCTACACATGCCACATCATAAAAATTAGGGTTGGATATGCATTGTGCTATTGCTATTTGCCACCCGTAGACCTGTGTGTCTGTTTCCAACCCCGCCACCATGGCCAGCATGGAAAAGAGCTCCTTGCTTTTGAATTTTTCCAAGGGCATTGGAGATTTTGGCATGGCTCCCTCGGGAAGAGGGTCTGACCAGTGTTCTTGCAGGAATAGCCAAATTTTTAGGCCATTGGTGTAATATTTTATAGAATTAGCAGGGTTGAATGGAATAGGGGAAACTGTAGGCTTCCTACCATGGGTGAAGATGACCCTAATTAAGTCAGCATTGAGTGTGAAGATGACTTCATTCTTAAAGTTTCTTACTATTATGTTCTTGGCGTCATATAATTCTACCATGGCCTTGATTAACTCAGGGTAGGCGTGAACCTGAGGACAGACATACCAGTAGATGAGAGAGTGGTAAGGAAAAGTGCTAGGGCTTGATGGGGAGACATCTGTGGCCATTTTGGCTGCTATGTCTTTTCAAATTTGCCTTGGGTCTTTCCATGTCAGCTTCGCATCTGTGATATGTTTATTGGGATCTACGAAACTGCTTTATTTTTTGGATGACGTGTGTTTCCCCTTTGAAGAAGAAGTTAGAGGTGTGGCCATCATGGTTGTATTCTAAGAATTTGGTGGTAGAACCAGTTTGAACGTGCTTAACAGTGTGTTATAGAGCTTTTTGAGTGAGCAAGGAGCGTAGTGAGAAAAAATTGAGAATGTAGAAGATGAACAAAATATTCATGATATAACTGGTTGTGCATGTGCGTGCCAAGGTGCTATGCATTAACTATGACATGGAATAAATATGGTTGGTGGCACACATCCCTATGCTAAACTTGAACATTGTCGAGCGTCTAATTTTGTGTCTCTTTAAGAAACCAACTACCTTGTGTTGTCATTTCGCTTTGGGTCAATGATATTGCTCCGTTGCTATCCTAGGCCAATAAAATGGCATCACCTCTACTTTGGGCCAATCATCGGGTACATTAGTACCTTAAAAAGTAGGGTTTTTTATGATGTCGAGAAAATTGCTTTTCTCGCCAAAATTTCTTGGTTGCTCTGAGGTGGCCTTTGAGCACCCAAAAGTCATGCCATTGTGAAATTTTTCCTTGGAGTGGCCATCGGTTGCCAAAAATTCACAAAATCGTGATAATTTTCGTAGAAGGGGCCTTTGAGCACTGAAAAGTCGTGTCATCACAACATTTTTCCTTGGAGCCTAGAAGGGGCCTTTAAGCGTCGAAAAGTCGCGCCATCGTGATATTTTTCCTTGGAGTGGCCATCGGCTGCCAAAAAGTCATGAAATCATGAAAATTTACCTAAAAGAGGCCTTTGAGCACCAAAAAGTCATGTCATCATGACATTTTTTCCTGGAGCGGCCATCGGTTACCAAAAAGTCATGAAATCATGACAATTTACCTGGAAGGGGCCTTTGAGCATCGAAAAGTCACGCCATCGTGAAATTTTTCCTTGGAGTAGCCATCAACTACCAAAGGTTGTGAAATCGTAAAAATTTACTTAGAAGGGGCCTTTGAGCGCCTAAAAGTCACGCCATCGCAACATTTTTCCTTGGAGCCTGAAAGGGGCCTTTGAGTGCCAAAAAGTCGTAACATCACAATATTTTTCCATGGAGTGGCCATCAACTACCAAAAAGTTACAAAATCATGACAATTTACCTAGAAGGGGCCTTTGAGCACCAAAAAGTCATGCCATCATGACATTTTTTTTCCTTGGAGCAGCCATCAGTTGCCAAAAAGTCATAAAATCGTGACAATTTACTTGGAAGGGGCCTTTGAGTGCCGAAAAGTCGTGCCATCATGATATTTTTCCTTGGAGCAACCATCAATTACCAAAAAGTCATGAAATCACGACAATTTACCTAGAAGGGTCTGTGAGCATCCAAAAGTCGTGCCATCACAACATTTTCCTTGGAGCCTAAAAGGAAACAAATATTTACATAAAATACATATGAAGCAGAGGAGGACCTATTACTTATAGTACAACTTCATATGGAAGTCGTTGATGGAGATAGGTTGAACCTAGACCTATTCATTTTTTAGCTAGAAGGTATTTTGTTGTTTTTCTTCTATTACTTCCAAAGGGCCTTCCTAGAATGCATCAAATTTATTATGATTTTCGGGCTTCGACTTCTTTTCATTCCATCTTAGGACCAAGTATCCTACCTTGAAATTTCTAAGGGTGGCATTTTTATCAAACCATTTTTTATGGCAACCACATGCTTTTGATAGTGGTCATAGACTTGCTCCTTCTGTTCTTCCAACTGCAAGAGTTGGATCAACCTGTTCTCCATTGGCTCAACTTCCTTTGTATCGGTCTAATTTAGCAATTTTAGAGCTGGAATCTCTGTGTATCGGAAGAACTGCTTCTTTGTCGTAGACCAGAGAGTAGGGAGATGTGTTTATGGACTTCTTGATGATTATTCTATCATCCCACAATGCTTGATTTATCAAAGAGTGTCAACTTATCTTATTATCCTGTAGGGTTCATTTCAAAATCTTGAGCAGGTTTTTATTTTTAGATTCGGCTAATCCATTTGCCTGCAGATAATAGTGTGAGGATGTTTTTAATTAAATACCATATTTACATGCAAATTCAATCATCTTGGCACCTACAAAGGATGAGCCATTATCTATGACTGATGCATATGGGATGCCAAATCTTGTGATCAAGCTTTCCACAAATTCCATTACAACTTCTTGGTCTGCTTTTTTAGTAAGTATTGCTTCTGTCCACTTTGTGAAGTAGTCAATAGCCGTTAGAATGTATTTATATCTAGTGGATGAGTTGGGCTCTATTATTCTAATAAATTCCAATCCCCATTGCTGGAATGGTTCTTCGACTTGAATGGACTTCAGGGGCATCGAAAAATTCCTATTCCTTCCAACGTATCTCTGGTATTCTTTGCAATTTTTTGTTATTTTGAAGGTGTCTACAAAAATAGTTGGCCAGTAGCATCCATTTCGGATGATATTTAAAGTAGTGGTCCTTCCTGAGTAGTATCCTCCAAATGAGCCATCGTGGAATTCCTCTAGGGTATTCTGCTTTTGATTTTAATTTACACATCGAAGCAATACTCCATCCAAATTCTTTCTGTAAAGCCCTATTGTGGCTGCTCCACAACGTACCCCAAAATTGGGGACCCACCTTTTTATTTTTGGTATTTGGGTGTTTTCGTTTCATTTTGAGTGTCTAGTGGATTGGTTAAGTTCGTCCTTATTATTATTATTTTTTATTATTATTGTTTTAGTTAATTTTAATGCTTTGAATTAAATCAATTCAAACATTTAAAATTAATTAAATCAAATTTAAAATAAAAGAGAAAGCAAGTAAAAATAATAATTAAATAAAGCTTTTTGAATCTAAAAAGAAAAAAAAAACAAGTTTATATATATATATAAACAAATAAAAAATTTAAAAGTGAAAAGAATATATATATATATATATAAAGTAAGTAAAAAAAAAAAAGTAAAAACAATAAAATATAAATAAAAATAAAAAGTAGTGAATGAAGCCATGGTGCTTCATTCACCACGTTTTAGTTTATGTTTTAAAATAGTTTAAATTTAAAGTTTTTTGTTTTTTTTATAGTTTAACTTTATGTTTTTTAGCATAATTTATTTTGTTTTTAAAGTTTATTTTTTAAAGCTAATTCACCTATTTTGTTTTATGTGCAGGTAAGGTGGAAACCAAGAGTCAAAGGAGAAATGAAGAGGTTTATAGGGAAACTTTAAATACTCCATCAAAATGAGGAACAAGGGGTTGGAAACTTTTCAGAGAAGATTGCAGGAATGAAGGCAAGGCCTTGGCACTGGGTTTTCTTCATGGATATTTTCCTTCCACATGGACTGGTTTGGGAAAACCAGAAATTCTGCTATTGTTAATGAACATTTTTTTAATGCAGAAATTTTCAGAAAGTTGCATTTTATGGGCAAGAAAGGAGGAGTTATTTTCTGCATGCAAGATTAAATGTCTATTTTTTTTCCTTTTCAGATTTTAGGCTTGTAAATGGAGTTTATGCAAGTTTCTTGGTTGCTTCATGCTAATGTTTAAATCTGAAAAATCTCATTTAAAACCCTAGGAGCCAGCACTTAGCTTATCCGGATTGTGCTTGTTTTGCAAGTCCAATAGGTTAGGTTGCATGCATGAAAACCTCACATCTTCGGTTTTTCCGGAATAGGATAGCATCAAACTGAATGTATCATGTGTTTCATTTTCTGCATTTCAATTTTCGTTTTTCTGCATTTTATTTTTCCAAATTTAATTTTTTTTTAATTTTCGGGCATTAAAATAAACATTTAAAAAATTTCAAAATCCAAAAATAATTTCACCATTGCGTAGGTTATAATTCAGACTTCCAATACGCACTTTGAAATTTCATTTTCGGAGTTGTTTAGTATTTTTAAAAATTCATCGAAGTTGCTGTTTTGTTGCAGATTTTAAAAAATCAGAAAATAGAAAATTTCCATTTTAAGGTCAAATTTCATTTTTTCAGTTTTTCTTTGCACTCATGAGCCTATGATGACATTCTCTTCATGAAAATTCCAATTTCATTGAAGGAGTTATGTTTTATGGCATTTCACATTTTCTGCATTTCATTTTCATTTTTCTCATTTTATTTTTCCAAATTTTAACTTTTTTTAATTTTTCAGGCATTAAAATAAACATTTAAAAAATTTCAAAATCAAAAAAAATTTCACCATTGCGTAGGTTATACTTCAGACTTCCAATACGCATTTTGAAATTTCATTTTCGGAGTTGTTTAGTATTTTTAAAAATTCATCGAAGTTGTTGTTTTATTACAGATTTTAAAAAATCCGAAAATAGAAAGTTTCCATTTTGGGCCAAATTTCATTTTTTCAGTTTTGTTTTGCACTCATGAGCCTATGATGACATTCCCTTCATGAAAATTCCAATTTCATTGAAGGAGTTATGTTTTATGGCATTTTCACAAATTTCCATTTTGAGCCTAAAATTACCCTCTCTTCATAAAAATTCTAATTTTACGAAAGAGGGGTAATTTGAGTATTACATTGAAGGTCTTTTCTTCAAAGCACTTAATTGTTCATCTTGATGAAAATTTGATTTCATTTAAGAGGGATAAGTTAAAGTGACATTTAAAGCCCTTTATCCAAGGCCATAAATTATTGCTTCTTTGTGAAAATTCATTTCACCAAAGAGGGATAGTTTATCGATCATATTGAAAGCTATCTTTATCTTCATGATAAGAAGCCATATTTGGACTTAATAAAGAAGATAAAATCTACCTTAAAACTCTCAAGATAAAAGGAATTAAGGCACTACATCGTGGTCATATGAGGGCCAACTCACATTTGCTTTATTTTGGTTCAATGAACAATCACTAAAGTTTCATGGTAAAATAAACCAACATTGCCCCTTGTTTAGAGTTACTTGCAATCACTAAGGTGTTCCAAGCATTTAAAATGAATATATTTATTTGAGATTACTAATACACATATGCAAATGCTAATATAGCGGAGACCTTGGAGAAGTTGTTTGTTTAACTTCTTTGCAAGAGGGGGATTTGGAACCCAAATCCTAAGGGAGAGTGTACTTTCACAATTGGGTGAAAATACCACTCAACATTTTGGCGCTAGAAGGAGGGCCTGAATTGGTTTATTTCAGTGTGATTTAAATGCTATAGGGATTTAAATTTTGAATATTTCATGCCCTATTGATTATTATCTTTAGCCCTCTTTTAACAATACAACCTTGTAGTGTTAAAAGGAGGACATAAATTGCTATGCATTGTTCTAACGTTTTTGATTGTTCATACAGGAATAATGTGTTTTGATTTGATTTTGAAAAAATTTGGTCTTGACTAACGAGGTTGTCTCCATGCAATTACTTTCATTTGATTTTAATGGATACATTTCTTGGTTGATGCTAACATGATTATTAACACGTTACATGTTTGATATTTGCTAGTCATTTCATGCTTATTTGTAAGGAATTATTTTGTCTAAAATGTATTTGTTGTCGGTATTATGCTCTTCACTTGCGTGTAATGCGATCTTGTGAATCAGAAAGCCTACAACACTAGGAGTATGCTCTTCACTTGCGCATATGCGATCTGGTGAATCAGAAACTAATTTACATTTTTAGAATATTGCTTTGTCATGGTTCCTTCTTTTATTTATGACTAACAAGTTGGTTTTGAAGTTATTCTTTGAGTTTCATTAATGGCTACAACTGCAGGAACGTGGTATGGGATACATGCTAATCCTTTGAACATTAGTGGAGATTTTCATGATTTACCCAAGAACGTAGAAAAACATTTGCCCAAGTTTAAACACAATGGTCCAACATTAGCCGAGGAGCATATTCAAGCCTATGTGGATATCCTAGTTAGATGGAATGTCGAACATGAGGATGTGGCATGTAGAATGTTTCCTGGAACCCTAGATGAGGTGGCATATGATTGGTACATCAATTTACCCACTGGTTCTATTACATCTTGGACTCAATTGAAAGATGAATTTATCAATCAATTTAGGTTGTTCATTGATCCTCTCACGATATTTCAACAATTTGCTTCTTGCAAAAGAGAACCTAATGAGCCAGTGAGAAGTTTCAACTTGAGGTTTTGAAAGCTTCATGCGAGATTAATTTCTCCCTATACTATTGAGGAAAGGGGTGCTCTTCAAATATACTTTTGAGCATTGGATCCATTGTTTGCCATATTTGTTAGGATGAATCCCTTGGTTACTGATCTTGCATCGGCCTACACGGAAGCTATGATTGTAGATCAACAATTGAGGCCACAAGGTTATGGAATGGAGCAATCAACTATGGTAGGACAACTAGGGGCTTGCAATCAAACCTCGATGGTAAATCAAGCGTGGGCACAACAAAATTTGATATCAAATGTTTTTCCCTACAATCAACTTTATCCTACCATACCAACTTATGCTCCCACATGTGCTTATACAAGTACTTCCATCCATCCAACTATGCCTCAATTAGAGAATCATGTGGTCACTCATGGAACCATTGCAACAAATGTTCAAGCATTGTCCATGGATATCAATCCAACTAATCCTACTACTTCTACCACTCAACCCAAAGAGTTCGTATCGAAAGTAAAAGAGCAAAAGAAAGTGGTTAAGAAGGTATGTAGGCATGTTCCACCACAAAAACGAGCACATCAATGTATGCATCCAAATCATCCTAGGAAGAAAATTCATAATGCCGATCTTAATGATATTTCATGTTATGCTTCTTCAAATGATACAAGAGATTTTGAGGTGACTCACGTTGAAGTGAATACCTATTCGAAATGTCTTGAAGAGCATGAAGATTTTGGAGAAGAAATTCTATGGATGGGTAACAAGAAGTTGGAATCAAATAATCACCATCTTGTTTTGGAAAATAAATATCCAGAATCATTACCCAAAAAGGAGGATTTGGATGAACAAACTTATGTGGATATGATTTGGGCAGATGTACTTGCAAAGGATTGGAGCAACTATATGACACGGAATTCAAAAATTGATCCCATTGTAGAAGCTCCTAAGTCATCACAAGTGGCTGAAAATGAATTTGAAATAAAATCAACAAATGAAGTTGAAGACATAATCGAATTTCACCACTTGTTCTCGAAAGACACTTTGGATGATGCTCTCGAAAGTGATGACCAAGAGGATCCACACCTTCCAAATTGTGATAAAATTGAATCATGGGTTACAAATTTGGATTATGATAGCTTTACCAATTTGAATTCAAGAAATAACCCACTTTTGGAAATAACGGGACCATCTAAGGAAGGTGAAGATGAATTGGATGAGAAACAGGTTGATGAATCAGAAGATGAAGAAGAAATACTTGAACGTCACAACTTGAACTTGGAAGATGATTACTATGATTCGTGGAAGAAATGGGAAGAATATTATCAATCTGAATCTTCTAACAAACTTGTTGTGTCAATTAATATGCAGGATAACTCAATTGCTTCCTCACATGAGGATACTATAAATCCTGTACAATTTGAGAAAGTTTTGGAAGAGGAATTCGAATCTCATCAAATTTTGGAACATGATAAGGATTCTACAACCATGAATCAAGAAAGAGAGTCACTTGCTTTAGATTCCTTTGAAGGAAAAGAAGTTGAAAATCTTGATCCACTTACTTGTGCTACAACGATTATGCCATTTCAAAATGAGAAAATTACAAAACCTAAATCATTTGGGTTTGATATCATTGATGATCCAATTGAAAATCCCACGTTACCCAAAACAACCCAAGTGATTGATCATGGAAATATGTTAGTTAACCCACCCCTAGATAGACAAGACTTATGGTTTGAAAGGGATGGACATGTGTTCAATTGGGTACCTAAGTTTGGTGCCTTTGATAAACAAATCATGGAGAAAGAACAAGTGCTACATTATGATGAAATGCCATTGAAGGTGAATGAAGAACAAGGATTAATTTCTAACCACACCTTTGATAACATTACTTTAATGAATGAAAAGGAGCTTGATGCATTTAAATTGCTAAATCAAATTCATCAACAATTAATTCTTGAACCTAGGATAAAAACTCCTAATGATCCCAATTTAGTAAATATCCTAGAGGCTTGTGAATTGTTGCACAATTTTAATTGGCCTAAGAACATGGAAAATGAATTAGCTTTGAAATTTTTAGAAATAGGCTCTTGCTTACAAAATTTCATTTTGAATAAAGAAAGCCTAGTTCTAAATCATGAATGGAATTATGAAATTTATACCTTAAAGAATAGACGAGATGAAATTGAAGATCAAATATTGTCTAATCAATTTGATGATTTGAATCTCACCTATGAGAGTACTAATGACACTAAATCAAATTGGTGGGGTGAGCGAGGCAAGTTGAATTTTTTTGCATTGCTTGGTTGGATCTTATTGTTGTTGGATTCCTACAACATTTGGCATACCTATTGTGTCATATGTCTTTTGAAATGTTCTAATCATGTTTGGGATCCGGGAAAGTGATAGTCCAAGCTTTGCATCATCTTGTACCATATTGTACATTTGTATATAATTTTTTGGTTTTTGATGTTGGGTTTGCATTTCAGTTTTGGTTTTAAGTTTTGTGTGTTGGTCCTTTGGACATTTTTGGTTTGTTTTGAAAAAAAAAAAAAGCGAGATGTCAACTTATGTCCTTATGAATGTTGACTAAGACTAGGAGAATATGAAACATCGAAATTGTATTGCAGAAAGCTCCACGAGTATCGCAAACACATTAAAGAATATCGTTTGGAACTTGTGATGCATGAAGTTGTCAGTTTTACACATTATGGTAAAGTAGGTGATATACTCCATCCGCATGTCAAAAAGAGCAATGCATTCATCCATATCTCATGTTACATTCCACATTGCATATACATTTCATCTCAGTTGCATTTTCATTTCAAGTACAATCATTGAAAAGGTGTCGAATCCTCTTAGGGTTATTACATAACATATATTAAAAGGATCCTAAGGTTGGGAAATGATGCCCGAACTATCTTGAACCAAGCACGTTCTACACATATTAAAGAGGATCTTGAGCAAAATGGTCAAAACCATACTTGGAAGAAAAGGTGAGGCGAAAGGAGTATTTCGTGTCTGTCCTATCATGCAACATAATCCTTAAACAATGGTTTTTACCACTCCCATAGAGCTTAAAGCCTAAAATCAGAGTAGTAAGGATAGGGTTAAATCCCCATCGAACTTAGGTTGAGGATCCAACTCCCCAAAGCTCTGATTTGACCTTCATGGAGTAGTAAGGATAGGGTCTAATTCTCATCTCGCTTAGGTTGAGAATCCGATTCCCCAAAGCTTCTATTTTGCCCACTCAAGAACTTGAAATTCCAAAGCAAATATTTATCATTTCATCATTAATATTGGATTGGAAGGATCGTACTACATGTCCCTTGCAAGGATGGGTAGTCATCCCCAAGGTCCAAGAAATCAAAAGTAAAGCCAAATCATGGATTATGGGGTTAATCTCCACCGGGGCTATAGATGCCTGACCGGCAGTGGAGTATGCTCATGCGTGGCAACATGTCTTGTTTAAAAGCAAGACCATTGACTGCTCAAACGGATAGACTAGCCTGACAGTTTCATCCATAACAGGTTAAATCATTTTGTTCAAGATGAGGTAATGAACTCCAGATCAGAGTAGTAAGGATAGGGTTAGATTCCCATCTCGCTTAGGTTGGGAATCCTATTCCCCAAAGCTCTGATTTCACTTACACTTGCACATGGGTTCAAGATGGTAGTGACACATAACCAACTTTGGGATCTAGTAAATTAATTCAATACACACATATTTGGTCCTAAGAGGGTTTGACAGTTTTAAAATGTTTGTTCATGGTACTAGAAAGTTTGAGCCTTTGCAAAGCAGGTTGTTATATCTCTAGCATATTTGCCATACATTAAATCCTGAACAAATCATTCATAACCTCACATATGCATTCAGGTAAAACTGACAATGGAATGTTGATCAATTTCAAACGATAAGGAATGAATCACACCGCACACATTGAGCTGACGTTGAATAATTCTAATGCTTCATGTATTTCTCGTCTAGTTTCATTCTTTGGATATTTGCTGACGCTTGTGTTTGAGTTTTGAAGGTTTTCAGGTTGGGTTCTCACCGAAATGCTCAGGAGCATTTCCCAATAGAGTCGCCATTTGTTGTGGCTGCTCCACAACGTACCCCAAAATTGGGGACCCACCTTTTTATTTTTGGTATTTGGGTGTTTTCGTTTCATTTTGAGTGTCTAGTGGATTGGTTAAGTTCGTCCTTATTATTATTATTATTGTTTTAGTTAATTTTAATGCTTTGAATTAAATCAATTCAAACATTTAAAATTAATTAAATCAAATTTAAAATAAAAGAGAAAGCAAGTAAAAAAATAATTAAATAAAGCTTTTTGAATCTAAAAAAAAAAACAAGTTTATATATATATTTATATATATAAACAAATAAAAAATTTAAAAGTGAAAAGAATATATATATATATATATATATAAATTTAAAAAAAAAAAAAAAAAAGTAAAAACAATAAAATATAAATAAAAATAAAAAGTAGTGAATGAAGCCATGGTGCTTCATTCACCACGTTTTAGTTTATGTTTTAAAATAGTTTAAATTTAAAGTTTTTTTTTTTTTTATAGTTTAACTTTATGTTTTTTAGTATAATTTATTTTGTTTTTAAAGTTTGTTTTTTAAAGCTAATTCACCTATTTTGTTTTATGTGCAAGTAAGGTGGAAACCAAGAGTCAAAGGAGAAATGAAGAGGTTTATTGGGAAACTTTAAATACTCCATCAAAATGAGGAACAAGGGGTTGGAAACTTTTCAGAGAAGATTGCAGGAATGAAGGCAAGGCCTTGGCACTGGGTTTTCTTCATGGATATTTTCCTTCCACATGGACTGGTTTGGGAAAACCAGAAATTCTGCTATTGTTAATGAACATTTTTTTAATGCAGAAATTTTCAGAAAGTTGCATTTTATGGGCAAGAAAGGAGGAGTTATTTTCTGCATGCAAGATTAAATGTCTATTTTTTTTTCCTTTTCAGATTTTAGGCTTGTAAATGGAGTTTATGCAAGTTTCTTGGTTGCTTCATGCTAATGTTTAAATCTGAAAAATCTCATTTAAAACCCTAGGAGCCAACACTTAGCTTATCCGGATTGTGCTTGTTTTGCAAGTCCAATAGGTTAGGTTGCATGCATGAAAACCTCACATCTTCGGTTTTGCCGGAATAGGATAGCATCAAACTGAATGTATCATGTGTTTCATTTTCTGCATTTCAATTTTCATTTTTCTGCATTTTATTTTTCCAGAAATTTTAATTTTTTTAATTTTCAGGCATTAAAATAAACATTTAAAAAATTTCAAAATCCAAAAATAATTTCACCATTGCGTAGGTTATAATTCAGACTTCCAATACGCACTTTGAAATTTCATTTTCGGAGTTGTTTAGTATTTTTAAAAATTCATCGAAGTTGTTGTTTTGCTGCAGATTTTAAAAAATCCGAAAATAGAAAATTCCCATTTTAAGGTCAAATTTCATTTTTTTAGTTTTTCTTTGCACTCATGAGCCTATGATGACATTCCCTTCAATTCAAATTTCATTGAAGGAGTTATGTTTTATGGCATTTCACATTTTCTTTTTTTTTTTTTTTTCTTTTAATTTTTTTTTTTTTTTTTTTTTTTTATAAAAAAAAAAAAAAAAAAAAAAAAAAAAAAAAAAAATAATTTCACCATTGCAGGTTATACTTCAACTTCCAATACGCATTTTGAAATTTCATTTTCAGTTGTTTAGTATTTTTAAAAATTCACCAGTTTTTATTACAAATTTAAAATCCAAATGAAAGTTTCCATTTTGGGCCTGAATTTCATTTTTTCAGTTTTGTTTTGCACTCATGAGCCTATGATGACATTCCCTTCATGAAAATTCCAATTTCATTGAAGGAGTTATGTTTTATGGCATTCTCACAAATTTCCATTTTGAGCCTAAAATTACCCTCTCTTCATAAAAATTCTAATTTTACGAAAGAGGGGTAATTTGAGTATTACATTGAAGGTCTTTTCTTCAAAGCACTTAATTGTTCATCTTGATGAAAATTTGATTTCATTTAAGAGGGATAAGTTAAAGTGACATTTAAAGCCCTTTATCCAAGGCCATAAATTATTGCTTCTTTGTGAAAATTCATTTCACCAAAGAGGGATAGTTTATCGATCATATTGAAAGCTATCTTTATCTTCATGATAAGAAGCCATATTTGGACTTAATAAAGAAGATAAAATCTACCTTAAAACTCTCAAGATAAAAGGAATTAAGGCACTACATCGTGGTCATATGAGGGCCAACTCACATTTGCTTTATTTTGGTTCAATGAACAATCACTAAAGTTTCATGGTAAAATAAACCAACATTGCCCCTTGTTTATAGTTACTTGCAATCACTAAGGTGTTCCAAGCATTTAAAATGAATATATTTATTTGAGATTACTAATACACAATGCAAATGCTAAATATAGCGGAGACCTTGGAGAAGTTGTTTGTTTAACTTCTTTGCAAGAGGGGATTTGGAACCCAAATCCTAAGGAAGAGTGTACTTTCACAATTGGGTGAAAATACCACTCAACAAGCCCCTCAAGTAGCAGGGTGTATTTCAGGGCCTGAATCCTATAGCTTCTTCTTTGTGAAGCATTTACGCTTGATGGGCATTTTCTAGTTTGGAAATAGTGAGTTAATTCGTCTGCCCAGTTGAGCTACTCAGACAGTTGATCATCATCTTATGTTACTTCCTGAGTTTGGCAAGCTATGTATTTTGATGCGGCTTGCTTGGAGAGCCCTTGGCACAGTGCTCTACCTCTTACAAATTTTTTTGGGTGTATTTATACGTCATATTCTTGTATTTTGTTACCCAACCAACTCTTTTGTCATCGAGCTCCCCTTGTATGATGAAGTTTCATACGTTGGGGTGAATTACATATACAATAATCCTGCTCTACGATAGGAAATGCTTGAATGTTTTTAGCAACTTCATTATAGCATAGATCTATTTCATAATGAAGTTATATTTTTCTTCGTGTTCTTGCATAGTTTGACTCAAAAAAGCTATGGGTATTTCTTCATTGTTAGCTCCTTTCTGTGTGATCACTATGGTGTAACTTTCTTGTTTGCCTACCGTGTACAAGATGAAGCCTCCAAAGTAGTATGGGTTCAACAATATGGGGGCTTAAGCTATTTGGTCCTTGATATGTTGGAAAGCCTATTTCCTTGCATCGATCCACTTGAACACAACATCCTTTTTCAACAAATCTATCATGGGTTTGATGATTTGCATGAAATCAACAATGAATTTTCCCACGAAGTTGATCTGGCCAAAGAATGATTGTAGCCCATTTTTGTTAGGGGGAGGGGGAGATATAACAGTGCTTTTACTTTGTTAGGGTCTATAGCTAGACCAGATTTAGAAACAACATGGCCGAGTAACAGTTATTCTTCCACAATGAAGATATATTTCTTGGGGTTTATGGAGATGCCAAATTCTCTGCATTTCTCAAACATGCTTCTGAGATGCGCTATATGATCCCCTTTTTGGTGAGAGAACATTGTCATATCATCTACATATATTACTATTATTTTATTGACAAGTTCTCCAAAAGTCACATCCATTACTCTTTGAAATGTTGCTCCAATGTTGGATAACCCGAAGGACATTCTCTAGTAAGCAAACATTTCCCACTTGGTTGTGAATGCGGTTTTGAATTGGTCTTCATATTTAACCCATACTTGATTGTACCTAGAGAATCCGTCTAGGAGTAAGAACCTTTCTTCTCCTGCTACTGTGTGTAGGATCTGGTCGATCTAGGGGAGAGGGTAATGGTCCTTGAGTTAAACTTTGTTCAAGTTTTGAAAGTTGAGGCACCGACCCAAGTTGAATGCTTGATTGGATAAATAATTTTAGCTTCAAGTAATTTTAGCAACTCTTACTTCATCAAGGCTTCAATTTTAGGATTCATCGGTCATTGCTTTTTTCAAAACGGCTTTGCACCTTCCTCAAGTTCGATCGTATGTTGGATCGTTTCTTCGAAATAGACTTTCAAGTCACCATAAGTCCATGCGATGATGTCTAAAAATTCTTTGCATAACTCCCTATTTTCTTCTAGTTCCACTTTCATAGTGTTCACTCCTATTTTTATAGCTTTATCAGGTCCCATATGAGCTTATTTGTATTTGTGCTTGTCAACTTTTATTGTATGGCTAGTTGACCTATCATTATTATTGAATAAGCTCTCAAGGGTGACCAAACCTTTTGGGATGTGATTGTTCTTTAACCGGATCATACTTGCATCCTCATCATCATTGATTGTCATGTTACTAGAGTAATTTATCTCATGGATGAGGAAGTCCACTATCTATTTGTCGTTCTCAAAAACTTGCAAGACGTTATCCCTGTCTGGCATAAAAGGCCTGTAGATTAGCCTAACTATTTTTGACTTTTGGATGACATTGCTGATAGGGCAAAAATTTACCCCTACTAAATCCAACAAGTTTGCGTGAGTATTTTTCTCTCTTAGAATTGACTTGAGGTTTAGAGAATCAAAATATTCTAATAGGTCCCAAACTTTATTTCTATATGCCTTAAGGTAATGTTATTTTCTTACACATTTGTCAGTTACCTGGTTCACTATCAATTTGGAGTCTCCAAATATTTGCAGTTGCTTCATACCCATATTTTTAGATTTCTTGAGTCCTAAACAGAGTGCTTCATACTCTGTTGCATTTTTAGTGAAGCTCCAAGTTAACCGGTAAGAAAACATTTTCTTTACCTATTGGAAATATTAGGACAATACTTGCTCCAGCTTCGTTTTTACATCTTGTACCATCAAAGAAAAGCTTCCACAATTGATCAGTGGGTTGGTTAACCAGGGGGGGATAAATGGGATCACTTTGTTTAGGTTTTAGAATTGTGTAACTCCCAATATCAGTCTTTTTGAAGTCCTGGAGAGAGAACTGGTCTTTCTCTTGTAGTACGTTTAGAGCCTCTTCCATCAAGTTTAGGTCCCCTAGTTCCTCTATCATCATGTTCACAGTGGTGGACTATTTGTCTTCCTCTTCAAGTATTTTGATATGGAAAGTTGATGGTTTTTCATTAAATATTTTCACTCTTTTTCCCTTGAACAATATTTCCATATGTGAGAAGTGAAGTGACAAGTATATTAGCCGTGAATTCCCTTCAGAGACACATACCAAAATAGGGCTCCAAATCCACTACTACCACTTCTTGTATGACTGTAATTTGGGGCAGTCTATGGAGCACTATTAGGATATCTTTGATTACCCCTACAATTTTCATGGGGGTTCCATCTAGCTATAAGATGTCAGGACTGCTTCTCGTATATTCCATGTCCATGATATCACATACTGCTTTGGGCATCATAGTGGTTGTATCTCTAGAGTCTATCATACATTTGTGAACTACCCACCCTTCCATCTGGAGAGACAGATAAAAAGGATGTCTATTTTTCCTAAAGTGGATGTTAGACTAGCTTATGCAAAATCCATATGATTTGGGGTCCTATTCTTATTTTTCATAGACCTCAAGGATTCTTGCAATAATTCAATCTATTCTGTAAGCTGCAAAGCTTCATACATAGTTGCCTTGGAGGGGGTTTTCTTCATTTTCTTGAATATGTTAAATGGAATGGGTTCAACACTCTTCTCCTTAACTATTACGTCATACTTATTTATGTACCCCTGAGTAGTGTCAATCCTTTGATGCTTAGTAAGTGAGGGGTATCTCAATTTATCCCTAGCTTGTTCCTGTGTTTCTGCTTCTTTCTATCGAGGTGCTTCCTTACGAGTTTTTGCATATTTCTGGATTGAACTCGGGGATATTTTTTATAAGAGGTCCTTTTCTCAATGGGATTCCTTATAGGTGAAGGCACCTTCAGGGTGTTAAGATCTTGGGGATCAACTTGTAAGGGTTTCTTTCCCGATCTGGTAAGAACAACTACTTGTTCAATAGAAGGCATCATGAAATTTTGATTCTCTTCTTCGATCATATTAACTTGACCCTTGAGGCTTCTTTTAGCCTTCTCAATGGCTATCTTTTGTACCTGATGTTGGTGAATCATGAAAGAAGTTTCACCATGGGGTCGTTACACATGGAACACCAAAAATTTAACTCTATCAAAACATTACTGGGTTTGCTATCTTCATTGGCATAAATAGTGTTAGATTTATCGTAATTTCTGCCACTCGTGGAAGCTTGATCCTTTGTTACTTGTGGAAACCTCCTTGGCTGGAAATTTCTTTTCACTTCTCTTTTTTCCATTGATGTAAATTTATTTGCTAGGGTTTTGAACGATGCTTACAGGTCCTATAGAACTGCCAATTGAGGATCTGGAGTTGATGGGACTATTGCCAAAGGAAGTGCAAGAATAGCAGTAAGCATGGGAGAGCCAGGGGGTGCCTGTATTACCATAATATTAGGCTGTCCAATCCATTTGGGAATATTGGAGTTGGAGGTTGAATCATGGGTTGGACTAGAAGCACTTGAAGCTTAGGGTAAATCTGGAAAAATGGGCATCATCATTTTGGCCAGGAATCGCCCGATGGCAATTAGGTCTTTCTCTGTTTTTTGTGCTTCTTGATAAATCTCAAGGAAGGTAAACACGTGGTGCTACCTAATGGTCATACTTATATCTGAGTTGAAAACTCTCAGATAGTAATACATTACCTTCTCATGTGTTGGTCTCAACCCATCAGGTACTTGTTGCCAAGTCCAACTGAATCTGATGTTAAAATCTACGATCTCCTCTTGAGTGTGTTTCTATATAAAGATAAACTAATTTAGTAGGGAGAATGGGTCTACTTTCTCATTGAATTCTTCCACTAGTTTACCAGCAAGCTATGCCCAGGTGGATATAGTTTGATTTTTGAGTGCTCTGTACCAATAGAAATTTTTTCCTTTCAAGTAAATTACCAGTAATATTATCATAACATATTCTTCATGGATGCTATGTATCGGGGCTAGTGCGGCTATGTCTTGACAGTGTTCGTAAGACATCTTTCCAATACCATTATACTGGGGCAGTGCTTTCAAGGACACCATAGAAATCATATGCTGAGCTACCAGGTTCAAGGGACCTATGTGGTTCCATACAAGTAAGGCAATATCGGTTGATTCACGGCCATTATCATTATATGGATAGCTAAAGTTAAAGTTTCGCTAGCAAAAGTACTAGGGAGGGCTACAGGGGAAGAATTTGTGTATCCAATATTATGGGCATATACAAAAGTTGTTTTGGCCACTAAAATAGGATTAGCTTGGAGGCTACCAAGGTGTAGTTCAAAGAACTCTGTGGGCTCTTCTAAATTTCTTGCTTTAGATCTGGTTATCATAAAATACGGTACATAACCAAAAGTCGGGTAAAGGCTTTCTTAGGGTTCCTTTTCAATGCGGAGTCACTAGGTGATTTATAAAATATTGATAAGGCAAAGCTATTCACCAGGTATTTTATCTGTATACTGCATGGGATTCAAGTCCCATCGGGCATGCCAAAAACTATTGGAGCAAAATCTATCTTTGGTTACATTTGCACCCAAGAATTTTCCAACATTGAAAGACTAGGCTAACACAAAGTTTACCTAGTTCAGTATCCAGAGGATGTTGGTTCCTTGCTTCTTTTAGAAAAAGGGGGGAAAGAGAAATGCATAAAGTGAGGAAAAAATAGTGATAGCTAGAGGATTAAAACGGTACAGATTAAGTAACAACAAAACAACTATTGCACTCTTTTGCAGATAAGCATAAAAAGGAACCAAAACAGAGAAACTAAAACTTTTGGTGATTACTTAAATTTAAGTGTAAGCTTATCTATGAAGTCAATTGCAAATCTAACTGAGATTTATTGTAGAAATTCAAAATAAGAATTAATGCAAGTCACATTCAATTTAGATTTATATAGCAATAGACAACACATACATACTTGATTTGAGACACCAATGAGCCAAGAACCAGAATGGATGTTCTTTATTAAAATTTCATAAGTCTGCATACATAGCCTTGTAAACACCTAAGATCCAACCATTTGTTTGGTTTGCTCATTCTATATATAAGAGTTTTTACATAACAAAAAACTGAAAGTTGTTACAATAATATGCTTGTAGTCTCATTCTAGTAAAGAAGTAGTTGACGAGAGTATGGAGCTTTCAACAGGAAGTGGTTGAGGTACTCTAGTTATGGCTATCTTCTTTAATCTCTTTAGAGATGTCGTGGTCCATCTGGCATTCTGAATAATGCGTCCTCATGATTTTTCACCTTAGCTTAGCTTTCAACCTTCATAAAGTTTTTCGATCATTACTTTTCACCTTGGCTCTACCTTAGCTCTTCGAAATGTCACACGATCATGAATTTTGCTCATGATTTGGTCCTTAGCCCTTCAAAATGTTGCCTGATCGCGACTTTAGGCCTCATATCTACTTTTGGCCTTCAAAATATTGCCAGATCATGACTTTTTACCTTCGTTCTACCTTAGCTCTTCAAAATGTCGTGTTCTCACAACTTTTCGCCTTGGCCCTACCTTAGCCCTTCAAAATGTTGCATCCTCGTGACTTTTGGCTTTAGCTCTACTTTCGGCCTTCAAAATATCGTCTGATCATGAATTTTGCTTTCACTCTACCTTAGCTCTTCAAAATATCGCGTTCTCATGACTTTTCACCTTGGCTCTGCCTTAGTCCCTCAAAATGTTGCATCCTCACAACTTTTGGCCATGACTTCATCTTCAGTCTTCAAAATATCGTTTGATTGTGACTGTTCTCCATACTTAGAAAAATCTTGTGAATATTACTCCCTATTTCCCTAGGTGTGGTCATTTTGACCAACAAGTTTTATTATTGACATTGATTTATGTATTGATGTATGTATATCTAATGTATAGTCTCATTTAATTTTGTCAATAAGAGTGGGTAGTTGCACTTTATGCTTTGATTTCTATTCTTGGAATATGGTATTGCTAATGTATTTATGGTTGCAGGATTAGGTACTCTCATTGGTGGATTAGTATGGGATAACCACTTGAGTTGAGAGGAAAAATTAGAAAATTATGGATGACTTGTTCATCAATAGCTCAAGGGTAATAAAGTACCCATTATATAGATGCATTTCAATTGTGTTTGATGTGTGAATACACCATTGGGTAGGGAAGTTTCTTTTTGAAAAAAAGGCATCCTCAGTAGGCAGGTGATAACGTTGTAGTTATCTTAAAAATTATTGCCTACTCAAGGATAAAGCAATGGTGTATACTTTATTGATTTTTTGGAATGAATCTATTTGTGCTTGTTGATCATGGATTTTTGCTAAGTTGGTTGGCTTCATTAATACCCAATATTATAAAGTGATTGATGTTAATAGTCAATATTAACAATCAATGCTAATTAATTAATTAGAGGGGTGATTAATGTAATTAATATTAACAAGCTACATTAATATTGAAATATTAATATTTTGATATGGTTTAAGGGGATAATTTTGATAAATAATTAAACCTTAGTTTGAGTGCACACTTATTAAAACTTGTTATGAGGCATTGGCCTTCTATTCTTGGTAATGTTCAATGAAGAACATGCTACTTGGAACGTCATGGGAAGCCAATGTCGGAAGGATTCTTGAGAAAAATCCTATGCCTTAGGAAGGAAACCAAGTGATAAGTGGAGAAATGATTTTCCCAATAGGGGTTAAGAGTGAAAGGGGGAGCGGAAGTCTAGATAAGAGGAAGGAGCATTTCCACACCATCAGACATCTAAGCTTTTGATAAATTATAGTATATTTTGCCACCTTTGTTTGCTTGGTGTATTAGATTAATATTGGTGTGTTACTCTATTTTTCATTGAGCTCCTCTTGGTGTTCATTGCTTGTTTAGATGCTTGCTCAAGGCTTGGATTTGGGTATAAATATTTTGTTGTTTTAAACTCCAAATTTTGGTATTGGTCCAAATTAGTGGATGTCTTGTATGGTTGCTTTTTTGAGTGTTAGCAAACTTGTAATATTGGATTATTTTTTGTTATTTTATGTGTTGCTTTAAGATTTCCTTAAGACTTTTAGTTAGACATCGAGTTTGGGTTACATATTCCAAGGGATATTCAACGTATTAGATTTACCCGTATCTGCCTATGTCGATTTTCATTGAGCCTTAGCTTTGTCTTCTTCATGTTGCTTTGTGTCGAGTTCTCTTTATGTCTTATTTTGTCTTAGGTGTAGGTATTCAAGACTTTTTCTAGTTTAAGGAAGTTTGATTGGGTCTAAAATCAATGGCGGTGATAACTCTTGAAAGCTTTCATTGGTTGTTGTTGACATGAGGTTTAACTTAAGCATAGGCTTAGGTGTTGTTAATTTTCATGTTTTAATATTTAAGATTTTGAAGGAAAATGTTAGCAGAAGTATTAGAACAATAGAAAACCTTTTTAGATTTTCCTTTATTAAGAATATTAATGAAGTAAAAGGAAATATTGTCTTTAAAATTTTAGCATATTGATTTCTTAAAGTTTGTTGGAAAGAAATTGAGAATTAGGTTTCTTGAGAAGCCATGTAATGTAATGATGTTCTTTAGTTCTAGAAAAAGATAGAGCTTTCTTATGCTTTGATGTCATTTTAATTTCAAAAAATGATATATAGGACTTTATTATGTTGGTGTATTGTTCTTTAAAAAAAAGAAATTATTGTCTTCTTTTAATGTTAAAAAGGAAGTTTGAGATCTTCTATTTTGTTTCTTGTTAATAATGGTATATGAGGCTTCTCCTTGTAAATAAAGAAAATAGTTTTGGTTTGATAAAGAAATATAATGGTTCCCTGAGACTTGAGTAGATAAGGAAACTATTATAGAGATAAGTATGGGATTCTCTCATTGATTGCATGAAATGTATTTTGCATGGTTGCTTGCAATTATACATAGAGCATGTTAGGTTGCATTGCATTAAGAGCTATATTGATCCCTAAGTCTTCCTAAATACCATGGGAGATTCTTTTATGAAGAAGATCATGAAACGAAGGTGGTGTAGAGGCCACTTGAGCATACTTGCTCTAGCATATTTGGAAATGAAAAGATATTATGTGAATATAAAAGTTGTTATGTAAAACTTGGTTATTTATATTCTTGAATTAAAAGGCTTGGAAGTCTCCATGTAAATGTATGGAATATTTGGATTTTTGAGCAATGCAATCTTGGGTTAGAGATGGTCTTGTTTGAAGATGATTTTCAAAACCAGTATTATTTCTATTATAAGCTTGATTTATTAGCCTTAATTAAATGGTTTTTTATGCTATCTTATTGTTTAGATGTTAGAATTTTGATTAATTCAATCATGATTTATGTTAAAAGATATATGTTTCTTTAATGCTAGTATTATGTTGAAATGTGGGATGAATGTTCTATTTAAATCCAATAATCTAGCATTGTGTTATAACAAAACATGTCGTTTTTGTTACAACACTTTAATTCTTTCCATGGATGAATGCTAGATTTTTTATTTTATATAAATCTTGGATTTGATGGGTTTATTGGGTATGGATCTAGAACCTTGTTAGGAACCTTGAGACAAGAGTTAACCCAATCCTAGTAGGAGTTGCAATGATGCAATAACCAGGTAGTTGTGAGCCTTGGAAGGAGTTGCAGTTATGCAATTGCCAAGTACTCACAAATATGAAAAGAGTTGCAGTGATGCAATAGCCAGATACTTATGATTGATACACCTTGAACGATGAGGATCAGGTGTTTTATAACATGAAGTTAATGGAATCAATTATGATACATCTATGGTGGTACCTATAATAATAATGTTTAGGTAACCATAATCATTACTAGGTGAGTGGTAATAACCATAGTTAGTCCATGGAGGTGTGGTAACTAAGCACCAAGGCTTTACACTAGAATAACCTACATAGACAAACTTATGGAAAGGTTAGGGAATAGGTGTTCCCATTTAAATGTTATGGGCCTTAAAGGATAATACCTATGCTATGGTTAAATTATCCTATACCAGTGAGGGTGTAATAAATGTGGGAGGACCACTTTGATGTCCTTCTAAATGGTGAGGTTTAGTAAGGTGAACTCCAAAAATATAGTATGTTGGCCACTCCTATCCACTTGAGTGTCATATGCAGTGAAATTGAACTCAAATGTGATGAAGCCTTGAGAATATTGAAATAAAAATATAAGGGTCCTTGGTGAAACCTAATTGTGAACTATATATATATATATATATATATATTGGGTTGGTTCTTGGTGGGTTGTTACAGAAGAAATCCAATGAGCCTAATGTGGAAACTGCCCACATTAAGCAACAACGTAAGAAGTGGAATATATGTGGTGAGGCTAATGAATCTTGATGTCACCGACTTGATTAGAATCTAACGACAACTAAGAATCAGGAACCACATCAACAGGATAGTTGTTGGAAGGTTCAGTCTCTAATGTAGAATCATGGTACAACTTTATAAGATCTATATTGATGACACCATGAATCTCAAGGTGTGTAGGAAGATCAAGGTGAAAATCATTCTTGAACACCTATTGAAGGATAGTGTAAGGTCCATAGTGAATAGGTTTAATTTTGCTACATCCCTTCTTTGGAAAACATCACTTGCCTAAGTGCAACCAAATTTTATAACCAACCTAAAAATGACGAGGAATTCTATGCTTATCATGGCATGTTTTTGTTGTTTTTGTATCTTTTGCCAAATTTAAATCACCTTGGATTGAAGATGCTATAAATTCTGAATGAAAAACTGACCCTTTCCTTTCTCTTTTTGAACATGAGTGGTGGTGAGAGAAGGCAAAGAAAAGGGTAAATCATAAGGACCCAATGATTGAAAACCCAAACACACCTCAAATGGAGAATGTTCTATAAAAGAATGTACTGCCCTATTGTATGCATGCTCAATATGGGTGAGACTCAAGTTCCACTTAGTTGGTAAAGCATGATGATAGATTCAAAAAATCTACACAAGAGTATGGTTCACCACTCCAGTCTATAGATTGGACTAGGGATAATAGGTGGTGGAAAATTTAAGGGAGACCCAAAAATATTTTTACAAAGAATGCCAAAGTGACCTACAAAGCATGAATCATGATTAAAAAACAATGTTGGTTGGTAGATCGAAGGATTGTCATATGCAGTCAAAGAGCAATTGGGATAAGTCTAGCATAGAATAAGTCTTGTGATAAGGAAGAAACTTAGCCATTTTGTTGAATCTATCAACAACAACAAAGACACAATCATGTTGTCGCACTATCATGGGAAAATTTCTAAGTCCATGGAAATGCTTTCCCAAGGATGAGAAGGAATAGGCAAAGGAATGCCTAAGACAAAATTTCTATCAATATGATAATATCAACAACAAACAATACATTGTCTTAGAAACCTTAAAATATCTCTTTGCATATATGGACAATAGAAGAATCGCTGCAAATGATGGAGTGTCTTGTGTTTACTAAAGTGACTACCATAGAGAGTAGAATGTGCCTCTTTGAGAAGAGACACTCTAGGCTTACGAGGAACACAAACTTTATCCAATTTGTAGATTAACCCATCCTTGATACAAAAATCTTGGAAAGGATGCAAATTGGAAGAAGTAGAATGACACACTTGTTGGTATATCTTCCCAACATTAGGATCATGAGAATATTTAGATGGCCAAGCTTGAAAAACCAAATGTGAAGTGGTCATAAGGCATGAGAAACAAGAGGAATTCTCAAATAATATACCATAGAATTATTTTTCCCTTTTTTATACTTGATGACCAAATGGAAATATTGCAGATAATATGCCCACTTCATGTGTCAAGCTTCTTCAATTTTATTTTGTAATTGAAGAAATTTGAGGGGCATATGATCATTGTGAACAATTGTTTCACCCAAGAGGTAGTTTCTCCAGTACTTAATAGCTTGAACTAAGGCATATAACTCCTTTTCATATGTCAAATAGTTTAGTTTAGAAGTAAAATAATTTTCAAAATGGTAAGCTATTGGATGACCATGTTTGAGGAAAATACCTAAGGCAACTTGAGAAGCATCTATCTCAATATCAAAGGGTTGAGAGAGATTAGGTAAAGCAAGCACATGTTTTGTACAAAGTTTCTTTTTCAAAATATCAAAGGCAACTTCCTATTTCTTTTTCCATTGAAAGGAAACCTTGGCTTTGGTTAAGTAGTGCAATGAAGTTGCAATAGTGGAATAATGAGGGATGAACTTGTGATATAAATTCGCAAGTCCTAGAAAATTCCTCAACTTGATGAGAGTAGTAGGAGGAGGTCACTTAAGTAGGATATCTACTTTAGCGAGATATACCTGAACTATATACTCAATGATCACAAAGCCAAGGTAAGAGATTGAATATTGACCAAAGGAGCACTTGGCAAGGCTGGCATATAAGTGATTCTTGTGAAGGTTGTCAAGAACTTGCTTAATATGCTCAATGTTTTCCTCCCAAGTAGATGAGAATACCATTATATCATCAAGATACATAATTACAAATCTATCAAGAACATCGCAAAATTCCTCATTTATCAATCTCATGAAAGTCATAGGAGTATTGGTAAAACCAAAGGGTATGACCAGCCACTCAAAAAGACCCATTTTGGTTTTAAAATTTGTCTTCCATGTATCTTCAGCTTGTATACACACTTAGTGATATTCACTCTTAAGATATATCTTAGAAAATAATTTGGCTCCTTTGAGTTGATCTAAGAGATCATCAATGTAGGGTAGTGGATATCTATTCTTGATAGAAATTTTGTTCAAAGCCCTAAAATCTATACACAATATCCAAGTTCCATCCTTTTTAAGCACCAACAATATTGGTGATGCACAAGGAGAAGTACTTGGTTTGATGAATCCCTTAGACAACAAATCTTCTATTTTCTTTTTTATCTCTTTATTTTGCAAAATATATTGTCTATACATGGGTGCATTTGGAAGTGAAGTAGCCGAGATGATCTCAATGTTGTGATTGATAGTGCATATAAGAGAAAATGGCTTAGGCTCCTAAAATATTGTGAGAGTACTTTTTCAACAATCTATCCAATGGAGGTCTGAGGTCTAGACCAATTGGTTCGACCAAACCTCGTGAGGGAGGCAGAGGTCCAAGGTTCAAATCTTAGGGCTTGTCAAACTAAACGCTTATCCCTTTATCCTGGTGCTTTCAACGACGTAAAAAGTTTAAAATGATTGTGTCATGGTGGTTATAGGTGTGGACTACGTGAAGAACTGTGTGGCGGCTTCCAGGGTGAACAACACAGAATACTATGGTGGCCATAAAAGTCAGACAACATTCCCAAATTTGTGGTGGCTACTCATTCCACCATGTAAATTAAAAAACAATCTATCCAATGTATCATGTCGATGATGTAGTGGAGTAGAAGCATGAGTGTGTTGTGGATGAATGAATACAAGTGCAATTTCTCATGCTTGCTTAATTGCCTTTGTTACTTGCTTGTAACTCAAAACCAAATTGTGTGTTTGCTTAGTGCATTTTATGAGATATGCCTTATCATTTTATTGTAATGTGTATGCTTTATGATATCCATCATATATTGCTTTCCTGTCATACTGGTAAGATTGACCAAGCAATATTCCACAACAACCCATAGGCATCACATCACAAGTGACCCTATCAATAAAGTTGGGACCAAATTCAAAACTCACAGTGCAAGTGTGAGTAATTTTGGAGCTCATACCACTATCCTACCATCCCAAATAATAGGGATGAGGATTGTTAGAGTAATATTCCATTATTTGGGATATTTACCCTTTTTACACCACTAGGTAAAATAGGTAGTATATTGCAGTATACTACATAGATTATTACTTTTTTTCTTTTTACCACTTACCTTGTAGATATTTACTGTTTAAAATATCTTATGGTAAACTATGGTTAATTCCTAAATATTCTAGGTTAAGAATCCTAAACCAAACACTCTACCTCCTATGGTGCGTTGGTTAGCGTGGATGCAGGAATATAGTTTTTTATTCTATTTTGTAATCTATTTAACATTAGCTTCATCGCTAATGTTCCTAATGCAATTTTATCATTTTATTAAATCATTCTCAATTACCTGGTCACATTGGTATCAGATCCAGAGGGAGGAAGTGCTGGAGATCTCGTTCCAAGTGGAGAAGACAAGAGACAATCACGTTCCACTGGAGAAGGCGAGGAAGCGCTTGAGAATTCAGATCTTGATCTCGTTCCAAGTGGAGAAGACGAGAGCAGATCTCGTTCCACTGGAGAAGACATTGTGAAGGGTTTGATTTGATTTTTTATGCAATTCATTATTTATCATTTCCTAAGTTTGGGTTTGATTTTTTTTGCCTTACCTTACTCGAGCCCACAAAGACCGAGCAGGCAAGCATTTGAGCTGGCTCAGCCACATCAGGCGAGCCCACCCATAGGAGGCCACCAGAGCTAGGCCTCTGTCGATAAGCTGCTTGATCAACCACCAGAGCTAGGCTCCGATGACCAGCAGCTCGGTCGACTACCAACATCGAAGATCGGCGGCCCATAATCGGTGATCGTTCGGCCCATCGAGGAGGGCAGGAGCATCCTCCTATGGGACCGAATTCGATGATCGATGACCCATAATCGATGATCGGTCGGCCCACCGAGGAGGGCAGGAGTGACCTCCCATGATACCAACACAAGGATTGGATCGACATCAGGATCTGTGAAGGCAGGAGCACCCTTCGATCTTCGATGATTGACCCGACATGACTCTCTAAGACCGACACACTCTAACATGGCAGGATGCGACCTATGTCAGTGACTAGAAAGTGAGGGCAGGCGCACCCTCCTTATCCGATGCCTGGACTATCGATCACCTGATGGCTTGACAGGTACTTACAGCTTGTTAGGGCTGCACCTAAACCAACATAGACTCTAATGCAAACTGACATGGACATCGATATGAAACACGTGGTCGCTAGACTCACACGAGCACAAAATTTGAGGTAGCTGACTAGACAGACCCTGACTGGATGAGGCTAATGTGGCAGCTGAATAGGCTACTGACATGGACTATAGACATTGATTGGATAGACCCTGACTGAACGAGGCCCCTCCTCCTGATTCGACGATCAGAGAATAACCTCCGGCCACCAGCGGCCCATCGGACATAGGCAGTCCAGCAACATCGGTGACCAACACCACGTGAGGGCAGGAGCACCCTCTGTGGTAGGAACCACAAGATCGACATGTGGCAGAGGCCAACAAACCCACACGTAACAAACAGTGATAGACCCTAACTAACACACAAACCAGAAGAGATGACTAAGGAACACCTAACACTGACTAGACTAGACACGGATATCAAGGAACACGTAGACACTACCACGTGGCAAACTAACTGAAGCTAACATGGCTTGGGCATGCTACCTAAGGTACCTAAAGCACTAATTGATCTGGACAATTGACGTGTCTGGACAACATGAAAATCAAGATGACATGGCTAGACGCAAGTTACGACATGTGGCAGTGATCAAATTTTCCATGTGACGAGCTGGTTTGATCTCCGATTATAGGTAGCAAAAGTGGGATATGGTCGACTGCCCGTAGACAGTCGACCACTTTAGTGTGTCTCCTTGTTTAAAAACAAGAAAAACATTGTCATGTAGGCAATGTGGGACTAATAGTCCCCAAAGCCTATCACGACTTTTATTTTTTTTAATCTGCTTCAAGCGGATTGCCTTCAAGTAGAAGGCACGGGCCTTAAGAAATCGTCGGGCTAGATAGCCTGACTGGTTGTGTGTCCACTATAAATTCCCCTGATAAGAGGTTGGGGGATCAATCCCCGTCGGGGTCGAAATTGTAGCCTTTTGCTACAAGGTGAAAACAAAATCCAAGGTAAAATTATTTTTTTTTAATTTTATTTTGCATTTAAGTTTAATTAAAGTTTATGTTTTTAAATATATTTTTTAATAATTTAAATTTAAATAATGTTTTTTAAATCAAATTTTTTTAACACATTAAATTGATTTATTTAAAACATTTATTTTATTTTTTATTATTAATTAAAAATGTTTTTAAACTAACTTTTTTTTAAATTTTGCAAATTGAAATTAAATAAGAAAGGATCTATTTTTTTGCAACATGAACAAAATATTGCTTTTGTTTTCTCCTACAAAGGGGATATAAGACATTCAATAGCAAACATTTTATTGCAAATTAGAGAGCCCTTAAACTCTTATCAACCTTGTTAATTTAGCATACAAGAAAGGATCAAACTTGAATTCTTTTTGCAAATTTTAAAGACAAGGAGACTCCAAAATTGCAAAATATCAAAATTGAAAGTGTGCATTTGTTTTCTCAAAATGGGGATATAAGACATAAAATTGCACATATTTTTTTTGCAAACTTGAGAAGAACTTGAAACCTTGGGTCCATCAAAACCAAGTCGTTTGTCGACTGGTCTGGAATCCTTTCAAATGTGGGTCGTGTGTCGACTTATCTTGGAAGGAGTGCTTGATTTGTTAATTTTATAAAATAAAGGGGGGGGGAAGACAACATTGTACTTCTTTTGACAAGCTAAGGGCTCCTGTGCCCTATGTCGAACGATGGTGTTGATACCCAGGTCTACGCTACAGATGACCGAATCTAACACAAAAGCCAAAAATCCCATTGATTTGTCTCAAACGCAGAGGAGGCCCTTGGCGAGGTCGATGGAGATGAGCATGGCGCTGCAGCCCATACCCGCAAGGTTGTAGACCTTGATGTTGGGCCGCTTTTTGTAGTGGTGGATGACGACGGCGGACAGGGAGGGGGCTGGGGAGAAGTAGGAGATGTTGACGACCAGGATGTTGAGTTCTAAGGGGGAGATGTCGGTTTTGTCGAAGAGGCGATCCAGTGTTTGGGTGTAGAACTCATAGATTTTGATCCACACGAAGTGTTTGAGGAAATGCCTCAACGAGATGTGGCATTATGGACTAAAATGATTGTTGCTCATGCCCGGCGCTGTGTGGACTCAAATTATACCCAGGTCTGCGCTACAGATGACCGAATCTAACACAAAAGCCAAAAATCCCATTGATTTGTCTCAGAACCATTGCCATCATTCAGGAGGAAGAGGAGCCGCATTTACCCTAAAAAATCGATGAGCTTGTTAAGGGGGTGGCGTTTGACCTGGCATTTTTCCAGCAATGTCTTGGCATATTTTTTCTGAGACACTTTGATGGAGTGCTCCTTCTGGCTGAATTCCAGACCAAGACAATAATGGAGAAGTCCGAGATCTGTCATCTCAAAATATTTACACAAGTTTCTTTTGACAGTAGAGATCATAGTTTCTAAACTCCCTGTAATGAGCAGATCATCCACATAGAGTACAAGCAACACTATCTCAGAACCCTGTTTCTTGAAATAGAGGTTTGCATCTGACGGACATCTCTTAAATCCATGTTGCATAAGGTGATTGTCCATTTTTATATACCAAGCTCGAGGAGCTTGTTTTAGACCATATAAGGATTTGACCAATTTGCAAACCTTCTGCTCTTGGCCTTCCACTTCAAATCCTTCTGGCTGAGTCATGTAGACTTCTTCTTGGAGATCACCATTTAGAAAGGCACTTTTGACATCCATCTGGTGAAATTTCCACCCATATTGTGCTGCCATAGCACACATAACCCGAATTGTGGTCATCCGAGCAGTAGGTGCAAAAGTTTCCTCGTAGTCAATGCCTTCCTTTTGAGCATAGCCCTTTGCAACAAGACGGGCCTTATGCTTATCAATTGTTCCATCTGCCTTGTACTTGACTTTATATACCCATTTGCAGCCAATGGGTTTCTTTCCATGTGGCAGATCAACAAGCTTCCAAGTTTTATTTTTCATCAAAGACTCATACTCTGTATCCATAGCGGCCTTCCACTGAGGCTCACTAAGAGCATCTTGCACTAATGCAGGTTCAAGATCATCTATGGTAGACATGAATGCCCTGTCATCATCAATATTCATATCCTCTACTTTTGTACTTGGAGTTACAGAAAGTTCCTCAAAAGATTGACAAAGATCATCAACCTCACCAGTTTCTTTGGCTTCTTTTTCCTTTTGAGCCATACTTCGTGTACGAGGTCTATCCAAGTTCAGATTGGGAGGAGTGGATAAATTTGCGTCTCTGATTGTATTTGTACACCATTTTGGGTTCTTCTTCGATGGTGGTGAAGAAGATGTAGAAGGACCTCCTGTCTGTGTTGATGAAGGAATCTTCTCTTCCTTAGATTCCACAAGATCTAGGTGTACTTTAGATGTGCTCTGTGATGTGAAAGCTTCATCAAAGACAACATCTCTGCTGATATGAATTTTCTTGGTCAAAGGATATATCAAACGATATCCTTTAGAGTGCTCATCATACCCAAGAAAAATACATCTCAGTGTTTTCTCATCTAGCTTCTTCCTTTTCTCTTTCGGTATGTGCATGAAAGCGTGACATCCAAAAATACGTAGATGAGATATGGAGGGTTTTTGACCACTCCATGCTTCCTGTGGAGTCATTCCTTTTAGGGCCTTTGTGGGTGCCCTATTCAACAGATATACTGTAGTGGTGACAGCTTCTGCCCAATATTTTTGCCCAAGAGTAGCTCCTGTGAGCATAAAACGAACCATTTCCATGATAGAACGGTTCCTTCTCTCAACAACTCCATTTTGCTGAGGAGTATAGGCAGTTTTTAACTGTCTCTTGATTCCATGCTTATCTAAGAATGCAAAAAATTCATTAGAGGTAAACTCCCCCCCTCGATCTGAGCGGAGGGTTTTAATAGAAGCTCCTGACTCCTTCTCAATGGATTTCTTGAACTGCTGGAAGAATGTGAAAGCTTCAGATTTCAGTTGGAGAAAGAAAACCCACATCTTTCGTGAGTAGTCATCTACGAATAACTGAAAGTACCTCTTCCCTCCACAACTGTTGGGTGTGAAAGGACCGCACAGATCGGTGTGAATTAACTCCGGAGGTTTTCGTGCTCTTGTTGAGCTCTTCTCAAATGGTACTCTATGCTTGCTTTCCCGCTAGCGGTCGGAGCACACTGGCAATGTGGCAGAAAGGGAAGGAAGACCCTTTACCATCTCATACTTACTGAGCTCAAGTAAGTAGCCAAAACTAAGATGCCCGTATCTCTTGTGTCATAGGGAAGTTGCCTCCTTGGTAGAGACAGTCATGGCAACATGTGGAGTAGAGATAGCATCTAGTGCAAATAAGCCATGCTTATATGAAGCTGTTGCAATCTGCTTACCCTTCCTGGTAATA
Source organism: Wollemia nobilis (assembly GCA_028583015.1). NCBI lineage: Eukaryota > Viridiplantae > Streptophyta > Pinopsida > Araucariales > Araucariaceae > Wollemia > Wollemia nobilis. The sequence continues at coordinate 707,608 of JAQPPZ010002347.1, forward strand.
GTACAACACTTCTTGCCATTCTCAACACGAAAGTTGACAACCATATTTCTATCCAGGATTTGTGTGACTGACAACAAATTGTTATCCAATCCCGGAACATAGAGGACTTTGTCAATCTGACACTTGCCATCAGCAAGAGTGACTAAAATTGTTCCCTCTCCCTGAACCCTATAGGTTTTATCATCAGCAATGGTGACAGGTTTTCCCTCTTTGGCCACGAATGATTCAAACCACGATCTGTCACCAGTCATATGTTTGCTAGCTCCAAAATCGACATACCAAACATGATCCCTCTGTGTGGAATCTGTGGTAGTCATGAGCACCTTGTGTGCCCATTCAGAATCTGAGTCAGATTCTTCAACGACAACATTCACCGGGGTTGCTTGTTTTTATTTTGTGGTTTGTTTTGGCCTTTCTCCTTGTTCTTATGCCAACACCTTGTTGGTGTCATGGTTGTCTTTCTCACAGATCTTGCACCACCTCTTCTTCTGTTGAGGTTGTTTGCCTTTTCCTTTCGTATCTTGTTGATAATTTCCTCCTTTCTGAAAGTTGCCTCTTTTTTGCCCATTACCTTTCTTCCTAGAACCCTGCTTGTTGGTGTATAGGGCTGTATTGGAAGAATCATCCTTGTGAAGTTGGCGTGCCTCCTGTTGTTGAAGCAAATTGACCAACTCGATGTAGGTAATTTGTCGTTGAGACACCTGGATGGAGGTGATCAACATATCAAATGAAGAAGGCAAAGCTCTCATCATAAGTGAAATGAGAAGCTTTTCATCCACAGTATCTCCCAAAGAATTCAATTTCTCTTTCAATTCAGACACTTTGCACAGAAAGAGTTCAATTGTTTCACCCTGTCTCAAACTCAGGTTATGAAGTTGTTGAAGATGAAGAATGGTGTAATCATTATTTCCCTCATAGATGGTTCTAAGGGCATCCCATGCCTCTTTACCACTTGCTTTGTCAGCTATATGAGGTTGCACTTCATCTGAAACAACAAACAAAATGAGCACATTTGCTCGACTGTCTTTCTTGTCAAAAGCTATCTGATCTGCGGAAGGACCTGTGGATCCTGATGTTGGTGAAGGCCTAGTTGTTACTCCAGTAATAATATCCCACAAATATTCCATTTGGATAATTGCCTTTATCTTATGTTTCCATGGTGTATAATTTGGACCTTTCAATAACTGATGAGGATCAGTCATCAACTTTGCAACAATGGCCATAGTGAAGGTTCCTTATATCACCAATTGGTCCCCCTTTCGATATACCTTTTGCTAGGCCGTTATACCGTACAAAATACCTGCCCTTACGTGAGGGAAACTATAGGTATTTAGAAATATCAACAAAAATCACCCGCCCTTACGTGAGGGAGACTATAGGTGAGTTTTAGAGATCATACGATACGTGGAACATAAGCGGTACTGAAAGGGAATCGCCTTGTTGATGGCACCTACCATAGAAGATTCTTCTCATGCGTGGGGCGTAACTTCCCCTAAACACTATGAAGAATACTTCGTCAGGATTTATGCCTAAACACAAGAACGATTAAGGGTAGTGGATGGAGTAAAAAAAATGCAAAAATGGCGTACTTATTCCTCCCCGATGATTTATAGAGAACAAGCTCAGACGTCATTGTTGCAGCTATATTAGGCGATAGATACAGTAGCCCAAAGCACGACAACTTTACCTGTAAGTGTGGGCCAGAGGTACCGTTTTTACCGAATGTTGCGATGCAAATAAATTGCACAGATGGGTTTTTAATTATTTCGGGGACTTAGGGAGTGATTTATATTTTAATGAAGTAGTGCATAGAAATGAAAATGCATCATACATCAAAAAAATGCCCACAGAATGAAACCCTAAGGTGTCGGACATAGTCGAAAATGCACCTTTTACAATTCGTCAAATTGCTATTTTTCAGAAAATTACTCACTTCCCCCTTTGATTTTTTGAAAAAAATATCCCCCCTTAAAAAAAAATTCTCTTTAACAAAGCATTTTAATAATTATTATGTTTTTAAAGTTAAAATAAATAATTTTAATTTATATAGTTTTAAAAACTTATCAAAAAATAAATTAAAAAATAAATTTTAATTTATAAAGTTTTAAAACTATAACAAAATAAATTAAAATTAAAAATTTTAACTATAAAATAATAATTAAAAAAAACTTTGAAAAAAAAATTATACCTTTGCAAGGGGGGAGTCGGAGGGATTTGAACCCCGACCTGCAGGCTCCCTGAGCCTTACCGCACAGCTCACTGCCAAGTGAGCTAGCGGGCTGATCCGTTTGGAACAGTGGGGCCTTCTCGCATATCCCTCCTCTGTCGTCTGCCTGGTCCCTCTATGGCTGCCTCTACCACCTCCGCAGCAGCCACAGTCTGCCTCTGCCCTCTGTCCCCGCACGTCTCTATTTTTTTTTTTTAAACTCGCGCGACCTGCGTCGTCGCGTTTCGGGGGGGCTGGGCAAGCGCACGCACGATCCGCACATCACGTTCCGATAATCGAGGGGGGTTGGGGAGCGCACGCACGTCCGCGTGTCGCACAACCTCCAACGGGGGGGGGCTGCATGGACATTCATCCGCTTGCAGCGTTTGCACTACGCAGGGGGGGCTACGCGGACGTCTGTTCGCTTGCAGCGTTTGCGCTGCACAGGGGGGGCTACGACGGACGTTCGTTCGCTTGCAGCGCGCAGCGTTTGCACTGCGTAGGGGGGGGGCTGCGACGGACGTCCGTCCGCTTGCAGTGCGCAGTGTTTGCACTGCGCAGGGGGGGGAGGGGACGCGCGCTGCTTTGGCAGCGCTGTGTCAGTCCCTTCTCTACGTCCCTACGCTGCGTCCAAAGCAGGGACGCAACAGGCTGAGTCCTGCATTTTTTTTTTTTTTTATTAAAAAAATTAATCACGCGATTGCGTGAATTAAAAAAAAATCACGCGATTGCGTGATTAAAAAAAAATCACGTCGCAGAAAAACGCAGCAACCTCCTCCCAGCAACCTTCAGAAAAAAAAACGCAGTAACCTTCTCCCAGCAACCAGCTTCCGCCTCCAGCCTTCTCTCACTTCTCCCTGCAATCTGGCTCTGATGCCATGTTAAAATGCGAACTAGTTTTATTATTCAGCAGTGCAGTTTAAATACTGGTTACAATGCCGGGAATAGTCACCGGCGTAAACAGAACTGTTACAGGAGTTGTAACAGTATGCTAAATAATGAAATATAGACAAAGTATGTTAAGTACGCTAACAATTTGATCAGATAATTTCAATGGGCTTTTGATGTCAATGTGGAGAACGAAAACGACTACCAACACAAGAATGAAATTTAGCTATGCAGTGGGAGGCATTCCAACACAAATGGAGGTGTTCTCTGTTCGCCAGAAGAATTTTGATGCCAAGGTTTGAAAAATGTATTTTCTCCGCTGATGTATTTAGTTTCGAATTAATGAATCTGATGCAAAGGTCGACCGTAAGCATATGGTCAAAAGGAGTGAGCAGTGGGTGGCATGAAGAGCAATAAGGAGGACAGAGTGCCACAATCGGGGCACTATAGGAGGTGAGACAAGATAGATGTGGGTGTGAGTATTACAGGTCAAAGGAGTTTACCAGAGCCAGAATGTATTTTGTTTGATAAATACAGAAATCAAGACAGGAAGTCTGATTGTGGATGATTGTAATGATGGATTGATTATCCTGCATATAAATTGCTCAACTACTGTAAAGCATGTTCACTGCTGATTGGACAAATTGATAGTCTAGGAGCTGTTACCACAATTAAAAGGAGCTTTGCACCTTGAGTTGAGTTGTATACCTTCATTTGGAAGGAAGAAAGAAAGATGTTAGTAGTACCTGTTTACATATTCATAAAAGTGTGTGAATATGATCTGGAGAAATGCAAACTTGAGAGGTAATTTCAAGGCAGTTTACAGGTACAGACAAGGCAGAAATAGAATACACCAAGTTACGCAGTAGTGGAACTTTTATTCAGGAGAGAGGAAGTAGCAAAAATAGAAGGGACTAACTGGAAGAAATACCAAGCCCAAGAACTTGTAAGGATTGAGAGTGATTGAGGGCAGGGGTAGTATGATGGAGGATTTGGCAGAATTGGTGGACTATTCCCCAGATCCAATGACAGACGGCCATATATTCCCTGCAGAAGATTTTCTAATAGCAAAGTGGAAGTCACAGAGGGAGAATGGCCATTCAATTGAAACCAAATGTAGTCAGGGATCAAAAAGTAACACAAATGAGGACCGTTTTCTAGATGGGACAGAGATCCACTCTCAGCTGTACGATGGTGATTCAGGATTTATGGCAGTCCGTTCTTGGGAGGTCTCCTCGAAGAAAAGCTCCCATGACATAGGTGATGGCAAGTTTGACCCTTTTCTAGATATCGGCCTCTTGGAAGGGATCATGGCAGGAAAAAAATGTCCAGGTAGGGAAAACGAGGAGGAACCATTAATTACAAACAAATCAAACAATACCAGTAAAAGGCAGAAAAAGTGTGTTAAGACTAAAAAGGAGAAAGTAAATCTGGTTCTAGGCGAGGATATACTGCTGGATAGGGTTCTGGAAATGGAAGGAAAAACTCTAACAGGAAGATTCTTTGGCAGATTATACTCAGAAAAAACTCTAGCTCAGTGGGTAGAAAGGGAATGGAGTCCAACAATAGGATATTCTCCAAGTTTCTATATTCTGGTAAGAGGATGGTTAGCTTTTTCATTCAGATCAATAGAGGATGCAGATAAAATATTGCAGAGAAGATGGTTTTGGGACTCATATGCTCTGTCTTTAAAACGGTGGTCCCCGTGTTTTGACCCAAGAAGTGAGTCCAAATCAATTCAGCCTATATGGGTCAAGTTACCAGGTTTACCATTGGAGCTGTGGACAAGTAGGATATTGAAGGAAATAGGTAATCAACTAGGATCATGTGTGGATATTGACAAAGGGTGCCTGAGTGGCTCATCTCGAACTATTGCAAGGATACTAGTGGAGCTGGACCTTCGGGAAGGTCTCCTGGAGACAATTGAGATCAGAATTGGGAAGTGGCATTATGACCAAATTCTTGATTATGTGAAGATACCTTTCCATTGTGCTAGATGTCATGTCTATGGTCATTTAGTAGCAGAATGTGGACTAAAATTCACAGGAAGGGAGGGGGGAAGAATTTTAAAGGAAATCACAACTCTGGAGGGAGAGTGGATGGTTTAGACAATCACCTGGAGGGATTCAATAGCAGACATTCAGGTCGGATTCAAACTCCAGTAGATGAAAATGGTGGTCAGGAGAATGGTTTAAGTAATGTTGCAGATGATCCCCATCTCTCCAATGCTCAAAACAAAGGAGATAGAAGAGACTTATTCTTAGATCAGAGGGAGGCAAACACAAGGGAGGCAAATACCTCATTGAGACCACAGGTGGTAACCCAATTACACAGCAGTCCTCCCAGTCTTACAAACTATAACTCTGATTTAAGAACAAACCCTGTTGAAGAGCTATTACCCCCCATCCAGGACAGATCTATGGGGTCTGATAAACAAAAGGTTTCTGCAAAGAGAAGTGGTATCTGGAAAGAAGATATGAATATCCAACATCCTAGTAATAAGGTGCCTCTCAGCATTCCAATTTTTTCTTCATTAACAAAGTCCACATCTCAATTTTCATCTTCTTCTGATGGCAGAGAGTCTTTAAAGGGGTCTCACAATTATTTTCTCAGATCACACAAATCAGCAGTTTTCTTTGAGAAGGGAGAAATCGCAGGAGGACTTATCTTGGATGTTGTTAACACACATGCCTTAGGGAGGAAATCAAACATTCAACTGGCAAAGGATCAAGCTTTGAGGGAAGTAAAGACAGGGAAACAAAAATCAATAATAGGGGCACTTAGAGTAGGCAAAACCCTAGAATCAGATAAATAATGTTAATCCTCTCTCAAAATATCCGGGGTCTGGGCAGCGCCTCAAAAAAGACTGCACTAAGGAGGTTAATGCAACTTCATCTTCCAGATATTCTATTTCTTCAAGAGACTATGGGAGTGGGTGTGAAAGTGGAAAGCATTCTCCACACCCTTATAAAGGACTGGGAATTCCTCTCTTTGGACTCCGAGGGCAGATCAGGGGGCCTTGTACTGGGGTGGAAGAAGAGGAATTTCAGTTTTATAAAATCTGCTTTTCTTACATCAGGAATAGGAGTGGAGCTCTTCTCTATGGAACTGGGGAAATCCTTTTTGTTGGTAAACATTTATGGCCCTTATGAAAATAAAATTCACTACTGGGATACCCTATTTGCCAATAATTTTCTGCAGCATGGAAATCTTATCCTAGGGGGTGATCTAAATTTCACTTTGAATAGCATTGAGATATGGGGGATAGCAACAAGAAGTGACCCACAAGATGGGTTTTTCAAACACAAATTTGAATTGGCAGACCTGGTAGATGTAGAACCAATCAAATTTACTCCTACATGGAGCAACAATAGAGCAGGCGAGGATTATGTGGCAAAAATATTGGATCGATTCTATGTCTCCGATTCCCTGCTGACGGATGGGGAGAAAATCAGAACCTGGGTGGACCCTTGTGGCATCTCAGACCATTTCCCTATTCTGCTCCAAATAGGCAACCCGGATAGGAGACCTCCTAGCCCTTTCAAATTCAATTCAACTTGGCTGCAGGACAAAGATTTTCAGAATCTGGTTACAGAAGAATGGAACTCTTATGATGAAAACCTGGGAAGTTCAGCCTGCTCTCAAATGACAAAAAGCCTGAAGAAAGTTAAAACAACTGTTTCTAAATGGGCTCATAATAAGTATAGGCAACAAATGCAGGAACTCCTTCTATTAGAACAACAGATTGCTGCTTCTTATGAGAGAGTGAATGAGGTCGGTCTTTCAGAGGAATCCAAATCAACCATCAGAGCATTGGAAGGAAAAAAGAGTAATATCTTGCTGGCTCAAGAAGCCCAATGGAGGCTTAAAAGTAGAGCTATTTGGCTGGATTTAGGGGATGAAAACACCAAATTCTTTCAAAATTATGCAAATCACAGGAAAAATATTAACACCATCTGGGAATTGCCCAATGGAGAGGGGTCAAAAGCTAGGTCCTTCAAAGAGATCGCAGCTCTTGGCATAAAACATTTCAAGCACTTGTTTAAAGATCCCAAAAGGGTAAACTTGGCTGAGATCTTGAAACATACAACTTTCTTTCCAAGATTTGCAGACGAGGCTACTAATGAAATGATTCTTGAGAAAGTGTCATTGGAGGAATTAAAAGAAGTGCTTTCATCCTTTCAGAAGGACAAAAGTCCTGGGCCAGATGGTTGGGGGGTCGAATTCTTCTTGGGTTTCTTTGACTTAATTGGGGAAGACCTGATAAGAGTTATTGAAGAAACTAAAGCTTCAGGGAAGATCCCAGTGGATCTCAACTCAACCTTCATCGCTTTGATTCCAAAGAAGGACTCTCCAACTTCTTTCGATGACTTCAGACCTATCTCCTTGTGCAACTGCCTCTATAAAATCATTGCCAAAATTATTGCCTTGAGGTTAAAAAGAGTTTTTTCTGATTCCATCTCCAGTGAGCAATTCGGGTTTTTAAATGGGAGACAAATCCATGACGCTGTAGGAGTGGCCCAAGAAGGGTTGCATACTATAAAAACAAGAAGACTTCCTGCTGTAGTTGTAAAACTGGATCTCTCCAAAGCTTTTGACAGGGTTAATTGGTTGTATCTGAGGATCATGCTTCTTCACATTGGGTTCAATCTCCGAGTTGTAAATTGGATCATGGGATGTGTGACCTCTGTCTCCTTTGCTGTACTTATAAATGGTTCTGCTTCGAACTTCTTTTCCTCAGAGCGTGGCATTAGGCAAGGCTGTCCCTTATCTCCCTTTTTATTTCTTTTGGTGGCTGAAGGTTTGAGCAGGGCTATCAAAGAAGCTAAGAGAACAGGGCAGATAAAAGGAATTCAAATGAGTACATCTTTCTCTCTAACACATCTCTTATTTGTAGATGATGTTATTTTGTTCAGTGTTGGTTCTTTTAGGGACATAAGCAAGCTTAAAGATATTCTAAAGAGCTATTGCCTTGCCACTGGTATGGAAATCAATATGGGGAAGTCTACAATGTCGTGTTTTGGCCTGGTGGAAGAGGAGGAAAATTTCTTTCAGAGAATTCTTTCTTTTCCTAAGACTGATTTTCAATCAGGGATAAAGTATCTGGGATTTTGTTTGAAGCCAAATAACTACGACATAAGAGATTGGGATTGGCTGGTGGAAAATATAGATAAAAGAATTTCTATGTGGTGTAATAGGTGGTTGTCAATTGGTGGCAGATTAACTCTTGTAAAATCAGTCCTGGAGGCAATCCCTGTCTATTGGCATGGCATGGCTTTCATCCCAGTAGGGGTTCTAGAAAAAATTAGGAAAAGGTGCTTCAAATTTCTGTGGAATGGGAAAAGGGACAAAGCAGCCATTGTTTTAGCCAAATGGAAATCAATAGCAAAGCCAAAGGAAGAGGGAGGTTGGGGTATTAAAAATATCCATCTTTTTGGTAAAGCACTGGCTGCAAAAAGCTTATGGAGGCTGCTTACTCAAGAAAACCTCTGGAGCAAAGTCATCAAGGCAAAATATATCGAACCTCTTTCTATGGAAGAGTGGATAAGGAAACCTGACAAGTCCATCAGAAAGGTGTCTAACTTTTGGAAAGTTGCTATTCAGGCCTTTCCACTTCTGGGAAATTGGTTGGCTTGGAAAATTGGAAATGGTGAAAAAGTGAGAATTGGGGAAGATCCTTGGGTTGGTTGTGGCAATGAGCATAGACTTTCTGAGGACCTCTTACTTTCTCTCCACAATGCAGGTTTTTATACTCTTTCCCAGGTGGCAGACCAAGACACTACTACCATATGGCAGCAAGGTTGGATGAGTGTGCAACATCTCGGTCTTGAAGGCAGGAAGGCTGAGTCATGGCAAGCTTATGTGAAGGCACTTCTCACCAGTCATACTAGGATCAGACCAACAGTGGATGATGAGCTGGTTTGGACAAAAAATACTAAGATGGGTGTTTATACTGCTAGGATGGGATATAAAGACTTGTATGCACATGATAGGCAAGGGGAAAATATATGGTGGTGGAAAGCGATTTGGAAGGTAAAGACACCTTTAAAAACCAAAATTTTTTTATGGCTGGCCCTCAATAACAGAATTTTAACTTGGGATGTTTTAATGAAGAGGGGGTTTCAAGGTCCTGGAAGGTGTACACTTTGTCACAAGGAGCTTGAAACCATCAATCATTTATTGGTTGGTTGTGTTTTCACAAAGTATGTATGGAAGGAGATTGAGGTGGTAACTGGGAGCACAGGTAATTGGCAAGGAGACACATTGGAACATTGTCTACAGCAGTGGTTTAATTCTAAATATCTGAAGTCCTACAGGGCCCTCCCCTTTGCGGTGGCATGGGGAATTTGGCTAGCAAGAAACTCAGATATTTTCCAAGCCTCTTCTCAACCAGCCTTTCAAATTGCTACTCAGATCCACTCTTTCATTGCTGATCTTGTGAAACCTACTGTGCAAAAAGGCCCAAGAATAATGAAAGCAGCCAATGTCAACAAATCAGCTCCCTGGGGTTTTTTTGATGGTGCTTGTCAAGGCACCCCTCTTATGTGTGGGGCAGGGGGAATCCTCTTTCTTAAGGATTCTCATTTCATTCAGTTTAAGGCTGGCCTAGGGAGGGGCACAAATAATTATGCCGAATTAATTGCTTTGAAGTTACTCCTAAAAATTGCTCTGGACCACCATGTTCAACAACTACAAGTTTTAGGAGACTCCTTGTTGGTCATCAATTGGATGAAGAAAATGTTTAGAATGGAGAACTTAACTTTGCAGCCAATTTTTCAACAGGTAAACATTTTGGCAGATGTCGTAAACCCCATATCCTATACTCATATCTACAGAGAACTCAACTCTGGGGCGGATGGTTTGTCAAAGGAAGGTTTGCAGCTGGCGCAAGGAAGATGGGAGCTGATGGAAATAAAGGATGGTGTCACTATCCGAGAGACAGCGCTATCTTTGCTCGATAATTAAATATTAAAAAAAAAAAAAAAATCCGGGAGGCAGATTCTCGTACGCCTTTCTTCTCCTTTCTGTTTTTCTCTGGTAGACAAAGTAGCTGAGCATTATTGACACCTTTGTGTAGAGGTCTTATGGAAAATGTTTAAACTCTTAGCCCTTCCTTGATGGTACTATGAAAATTTAGGTGGGGACAGCCAGTTGTTCCTGCCTGGTTATTACAGCTTGCCTTGGGCAACTTCACAATGTAACTTTCTTTTTCTGGTGAAATAGAAATTATGATTTTTTTTCGAGGAAAAAAAAACATTGTACTTATTTTGCAAAATTGTAAAACAAAGGAGGAGACATAAAATATCAATTTTTTGCACAACACATTCATATTTTGTTGCAAAAATTAAAATGTGCATTTTTTATTTTACTCGACACCTTTATTGGCAAATTAGGTGCATTTTTGGTTGCATCCAACACCTAGGTGATAAGAATTTTGTGGGAATTCTTGTTTGATTATTGCATTATTTCTTTTACAATTATAAGTCATAGAATCAAGAACACTCCATACCCCAAAATTTCACTAATAAATTTGTGTTAACCATTGCACAGATTTAAAGCCAATATTCATTTGATATTCTCTCCTAAAACCAAAACCCCTAATTCACTCTTATTTATTTGGCTTAATTTCCTCAAAATGATTATCCTTCTTCAAGAGAATTTTTAGGCAGGTGTCGTTAAATATATTTTTGAGTTAATTATCTTTCATCTCTTATTTGTTTGGCTTAATTTCCTCCAACTGATTATCTCTCTTCAAGAGAATTTTTCAGGCAGGTGCCATTAAATATCACTTAAGAGTGAAAGAAAGATCATATTAGTACAAATTGTAGGACCTTCATCATGGCAACTATCAATAAATACTTAAGTGATACACAATTGCTAAAGGGTCGTAACTATTCAGCATGGAAAACTAAGATGAAAGCCATCTTGACTATAGAGGACTTGTGGGATTTAGTTGATGGCACTGAATCAAGACCTGCAACAGTAGGAGTAGATCAAAAAGCATGGGACAAAAAGAACAATCGTCTTCTCATGTTAATACTCCTAGCAACTACTGATGAAATCCAGCCTCATAAGTGAAGCTAAAACTGATAAAGAGGCATGGGATGCTCTTTGTACCATTTTTGAAGGTAAGAATCAATCAACTGTTCTAAACCTTCTGTTCTAAACCTTCAAACACAACTTCATACACTCCATATGAAGTCAGGTGAATTAGTAGAACTATTCCTCTATAGAGTGGCAGATTTGAAGTCTAAGCTTAATGCTTTAGGTGCCAAAGTAGAAGACACCATTTTGAATTCAGTAATTTTGAGAGCTCTACCTGAATCCTACAAAATGTTGATTACATCCCTTAATGTTTCACAAAGAGTTGTCACCTTTGTGGAGTTAGTCAATTTGCTTCAAACTGAGGAAGCAAACCAACTTCAAAATGATGAAGTGTCAAACAATGCACTTTATTCAAACTATAAGGGTGATAAGAAGAAAGGAAACTTTAAAAAGGTAGGATCATCTTCAAAGGGTATGGGAAAGCAATCTCAAAAGAGGTTTTGCTCACATTGTAAAAAGGACAACCATGACACCAATAGATGTTGGTTCAAAAACAAGCAAAAGAAGAAATACAAAGACACAACACAGAAGCAAAACAAAGGTAATATTGCTAGTGAAGTGTCTAGTTCTAATTTTGATTCTGGTTCAGAAAAAGCACATAAGGTGCTTATTGCTAAGAAAGTATTGTAGAGGGAAAACACATTTGTCACCTTGAGCAAAACACCATTTCCTCTCTCTTTTTTTAGGCTTCATAAATAGCATAAGTTTTTGCTTGAAGTACTTGTAATAAAGGGGTGTTTCTACCTCTTTAGGCTTCATAAAAATAGCAAACTCTCATTGTTTGAAGTTCTTGTAACAAAAGGAGGGAATTTTCTGGTGTAAAATTGCCTAGGAAGCAATATTTGTAAAATCCTTCACAAAAATCTTGATTTACACATCTTTTGCAATTAAGGGGGGATATACATTTTTTTTTCTTCACAACTTTTATAAAAATAGAGGAAGACTTATAAAGATGCATTTTCGGCAGCGACCGACACCTTAGTCAAACTTATTTCAGAAATTAATTACATGTTTTGCAATAAGAAAGGGGGAACTTATAAAGGTGTATTTTCGGCAGCGACCGACACCTTAGCTACCTTATCTTTTGCAAACTCATATTGTAAATGAATGAACCTCGTATGAAGTGATCTACTCTACTACACCTAGCGATTGCAACGGTTGGTTACCCATGCAATTCGGTTGGATGACGTGATTACTATAAGGAAATTCGTTGGTGTGAAGACAAAGTGAGGAATGACCCACTTTTTTCTTAGAAGCAACCAGAGCAAGAACCAACAGATTGACATTTTCTTTCACTGTATCGGGGCAGTCATATACTTTACCCAAATATTGTTGTATAGGAGGATAAGTATACATTACCCAAATAATGTAATAAGGGGGGATGTTAGAGTAATATTCCATTCTTTGGGATATTTACCCTTTTTACACCACTAGGTAAAATAGGTAGGATATTGCAGTATACTACATAGATTATTACTTTTTTCTTTTTACCACTTACCATGTAGATATTTACTGTTTCAAATATCTAATGGTAAACTATAGTTAATTCCTAAATATCCTAGGTTAAGAATCCTAAACCAAACGCTCTGCCTCCTATGGCGCGTTGGTTAGCATGGATGCAGGAATATAGTTTTTTATGCTATTTTGTAATCTATTTAACATTAGATTCATCGCTAATATTCCTAATGCAATTTTATCATTTTATTAAATCATTCTCAATTACCTGGTCACAAGGATGAGGCTCCATCGACAAATGCAACTTGTCAACTATGGATCTCACAATTAAGTTTTTCTATGAGCCATTGTTGATAATACAATCTATTGAAAAATCGTGAGTCAAATGTGCTTGAGTGACAAACAAAGAATCACAAGCACTCACAAATGAATTTTGGTTCATTAAGGTAACTTTATTAAGTTTACCTTTGAGTTTCTTATATGCTTGATCTTCTCCTATAGCCTCAATGGGACTTTGCACTTGGTCCTCCATTTGAGACTTTACAAGTAAGATTTTCTCCTTCAACTTAAAACAATCAAAATTTTCATGTTCTTTATTCTTACAATAGCTACCAAATTTCTTAGAAGAGGAAAAATAAGAAGCATAGACTTCAAAGAAGAAGAAGAAGAAGAAGGATATGGAGAGAAATAAGAAGTCTTCTATGGTGGAAAATTCTTCTTGTGAGAAGAACTTGTACCATTTTATGATCCTCCAAAAGAAGTAGGAGGATGAAACCCCTTCGATTATGCCAAAAAATTGTCTTCCACAAGCTATGCATGGTTGAAAAAAAGGTCCAACATTACAAGGGGAACATACATTATCTCTCGATACAAGTGTTCCAAAAGTCCACTCTTAAATTTGAGGATAAGAGTTGCTACATCATCAGTCACACCAAGAAGGATGCAAAACCTGTTGAAATGAAATATATAGTCCTAAATGGACATGTTAGCTCCCTATCAAAACCAAAACCACTTAATAATCAAATCTTATTCATAATTTGAAGGGTAGAAGTTTTGTTTGAGTGCCTTAACAAGATTGTCCCAAGTGGTTATAGCATCTTGACCTTCTTTTCTTTCTACCAAAACTTTGGCTAAGCCCAAAAACTTAAGTTTGGTAAATACTAAATAGAACTTTATCTTCATCTGAAGTTTGGGTATAGGAAAACCATGTTTCCATATCCACTATCTAGATATTCAAGGTGTCTGGATTCCTTGATCCGTCATACAACAAGACCTCACATCTGGCCTTTGAGCATGGTTTGTTGTAAATCTTGACATTAGGAGGTACATTTTGTACATTTATATCATTTAATTTATCAACAAGATTGCTATAATTTGGACAAAATCTACCATTTGGGTAACTAAATACGAGACCATGTTGGATCGGGTATAAGCTAGGAGTAAGAGAATAAAAGGGCACAAAAACAAAACAAGGTAAATTTGACTACCTTGATTACAATTGTATTCTCTTAAAATGAAATGGCTTCTTGATAAATTACAAAGCAATAAATTTCTAAGGTATTATGCACCTTAATATTAACCTAAGAAAGCATAGATTAACTAAACATCAACAAAAATGTTGGTTGTTTGAAGCAAGAATTACTTCAATTATAGTGCTTTGGAAGTGGATTATCTAATTCAAAGAAGATTAATAATTTTTTTAAAATTAATAATTTTTGAACTAAACTTAATTAATAAGAATTGCTTCAATTATAGTGCTTTGGAAGTGGATTATCTAATTCAAAGAAGATTAATAATTTTTTAAAAATTATTAATTTTTGAACTAAACTTAATTAATAAAAAGACATTAATTAATCAAATTGATTAATTAAGTTAATTCTTAAATTAATAATAAAAAGACTTTATAAAATATAATATAATTTATTTATTTATTTTTTTGTTGACACATAGAAGAATTGGCAACTACCTTTCCTTTTTGAACAATTGGTCACAGGGTCAAGTCGCATTGCCTCCGATCGTAACATCAAATCATGGTGCTACCACTATAACCCCTACATCGCCTTGGTAAACATGGCCCGAAGTTCGCCTTGGTAAACACGGTCGGAGTGAAGGAGACCCTCGGTGGCTCGGGGTTAGTACCGCCGTCATCAAACTGGTGCACAATCAACAAACTCAGGTCAAACTATTACCTTTGTCCATATTGAATATACCCGCAAGATTTGAACCTAGATCTCTTCTTGATAAATGCCCAACTTCTTATCAATCTATCTAACCCTCACAAACATATCTATAAAATATTATTTAAATAAATTAATAATCAAAATTCTCTTTTACTCGCCAATCCCACGCACTTGTCAAATCCACCAATGGTAGTGCACAGTTTTGTTAGTCAAGACGATGAAGGATCAAGTGTCAATATTTGATTTTGCCTCGGTGTTCGTGCTTCATTACTTCCAAATTAACACCGGATCGGTCTTTGCAGACCTGAGTCCAACGACCTAAGTTGGGCCCAAAATCAGGTCTTTTGTCATTGATGAGTAAAGGCAAATTGTGACCCAGTATTTTAGGGTTATTGGATTGGTAAGTCCTTGTTTGGTTAGGTATTTATCAAAAAGATATTTAAGTTTAAACTTTAGGTTAGCCTGTTTGCAAAGTAGTAGTCTGATTTGAATCTTGAATGCGCGACTATGATAACAGTACAAATTCCGCATTATATGGTTATTGGATTGGTAAGTCCTTGTTTGGTTAGGTATTTATCAAGAAGATATTTAGGTTTAAACCTTAGGGTAGCCTGTTTGCAAAGGTAGTAGTCTCATTTAAATCTTCTGAATGCACCACTGATGATAACAGTACAAATTCCCAACGCAGTAAACGATGATCCATAACGAAGGGAATAGGTTTGATATACACATATAGTGAGCAACTCAACTCAAAAAAAATCATTTGGGTTCTGTGTCGTAAGTAAACGATGGTCCAAAACTGGTAAAATAGTGTTACGGCTCCTGATTCATCCACCTGTCGCCACAATAGTAGGATTATTAGACTGAAATCCCCGTCACCTCGGTGAAATTCCAATTCCCAATGCTCAAAGAAAAATTGCCATTTATCATCTGACCAAAAATCGCTATCCATCTTACTGAAAATTTACCGTTTGATCCTCACCCGTCACTAGGAAGTGAAAGGTGTTAAGGTTTTTGAGTTAATTTTTCTATCTAAAAATTTATGCCAAGCCCTTTTGAAGGTCATAGGGCTGCCAATCAATGATGACTGTTCTACAGGGCTGCATCACCAACCAGAAGGCAACAACCAGGAATGAGGCCTCGCAGCAACATGACTGGTAGTTGGATACCAATGCAACTATATCAGTAAAACTAAGGTCTACTTGACTAATGTCATCGCTTTCCCTAATAAGCCCAGTCAAATATAATAAGAGCTCTGATACTTATAGAAGAGAAATAAATCCAATTAATTGTTTATTGAAAATGCAGGAAATATATAACATGGAGATGTTTTATTTGCCAGGACAAGCCATCCACCATATCTTCAATGGAGGCTACTAAAATATTAAATAATCTTGAGAAATTTTGAAAATAGAAAATATGTCAAACTACCTAGGTTCTAGAGAACAACATGTGAGAATACTATTCTCAAAATAAAATAACTAAGCTAAGTTTAGCTAGGAGAAAGAGATGTTATGTAAACATCATAACATCAATTTTTATCAAAATACTAAGCACCATCAACTATGAAATCTTTTGCGTATCATCAACATGGAGGTCTATCGTGTAACTATCATCTAAAATATAATAGACTTATAATTTATGTGTATATATTAGTTATATACTCTCTCTTTCTAAGAGATTGATGAATATCGCTAGAACCTTACAATTATTATAAGCTAAACAATTTTACTTATTTACAATGAATTTTTATATTCTATTACATTTTTATATAATCCAACACTAGTGTAAATGATCAATATTAGTTATAATGGATAAAATCACAAGTCAATAATTATATATACATTTTTAAAGCACATGCAAATTTGATTCATATATATATAAACCTTCGTATGGTGCACATTTAACTTACAAATTGAATATAACATTTGAAGAAATAAAATTTGACTCAAAAGTCCCACGAGTACAAAATACCAAGCATCACTAATTATTGAAATCTTCCATCTATCATCAACATCAAGCTCCACTAAACCTAACACAAAGTAAAATATATATGTTAGCTATATGCAGCCTGGATTTGATAGGTTGGTGGATAATGTTAGAAGCTTATAACCATTGTAAATTAAACCATTTCACTTAGTTATGATGAATCATTGCATTCTATTGCATTTGCATGTATAAAAAATATTGTTTCAAATACAAGAAGATAACGAAATTAGATAGAGGATTGCAAAAATTCAACAAATATGAGAGAAGCTAGAGATTGAGTAGTTTATAATAGTTCACATATTATTAGGATATTAATGATTTTATAAGTGAATAAAAACTAGATGAATATAAAAGAATCTATGGATCAAACACTTTTCACTAGTTCATCTATCATAACATTAGTAATTTTACCAATGCATCATGACATCAATTCTCCAATACATATCTACATAGGGATATGAACTATGACATAGCATTCCCTATTAGGAAAGCAATATATACCATCACATATCTTCATAGAGATATGATAAACATCATCTTATACAATTATCAAAGATTCACCCCCTCCAATAAAGATACAGCCCATGCCTTAGTATACATGTTTTCTTTTATATCTTTCATTGAAACATGATTATATTCTTTCTTGTGTGTTTAGTTTTATATGCCCCTATGTGATGTAAATCAACTATTTTTTATTGTATTCTATAATCATATGAGGATATAGAATCATTAGGTCTAAGATCTTTGCTCTTATACTATTTCTAATCTTAGTCCCCTAGGTTTCATATTATAAATTCTTATGGAAAGCTCATCTATTAAATTCCCTATCCTTAGTACTTGTCCATTTACTTTTTAGAATCTAACAGTGTTACTGTTACCTTATTTTGAGTGAATAATATTTTTCATTCCTTTAATAGTACATACCTATATAATTTATTTTGATATACCCTTAGGCCAATGATCTTGTACACCACTTGTTAAATCTAATGACAATATTTTGGTAAAATAAAAATTTCTTGCTTACAAAGTCTTAGCACCCTTACCACCATTCTTATAAATTTTATAATTAGCTCCTATTCTATACTATCATTTTTTTTTATAATTAATCTAGTTTCACTTGTTGAACTAGGGAGTTGTCCTTTATGCTATATATTAGGAACCTACAATATGTTTAACTAGTTTTAGGTTAAAAAATATTTCTAGTTTTAGGTTGAAGCAGGAGGAATAAGGTGTTAACTTGACACACCATTAGCAAGTGGAATACCACAACATTAAAGGAGGAGCTAAATCAGCTAGCCATCACAGGTAATGTTCAAATGTCACGTTGATTAAGTGCATTTCGAATTTGGTGCATGACTTACCTTTAATATTGGAGGGAAATTTAAATTTAGTTATATTTGAATTGTTTAGGAGTTATTAGGTGGGAGTTATAAGGTTTTCTACATTATTGATTTTTGAAATTTATTTCTGCAATATATTTATTTTTTCAAAAGTTAATTTTTGAAAATTTTAAATTTATTTAAGTTTTGGAGTGATAAGGATTTCTACTAGGATTTAAGTTTTTGAATTTGAAATTGATTTTTAAAGATAGAATTTTTGAAGAGAGCAGTTTTTGAAGATTTGAAATTTGAAGTTATTTGAAATTTTGTAAATTTAATAAAGTAGGGAGTTAAAAGGATTGCTACTTCAAAGGTTTGGAAAAATATTTAGAATTGCAAATTTATTATTTGAGTGATTAGTTGAAGTTATTGATTTTAAAAGTTATTATCAAATTTGGAGTAATAATGATTTCTACTTCAAAGGAATTAAATCATTGAATTGCAAATTATGGAATAAATTATTAGAAATGCATTTAGTGAATATAGTAAAGAAATGGTGGATAAACTAAAGTTTTATTCTCAAAACTTGATAGATGATTTTGATGGAAAGAAGAAAATATCAAATGGATTAAAGGAAAAATTGGCTTAAAAGGTCCAAGAGAGTTCTGACAGTAAACAAAGAGCTTGATTTCAAGAATATTTTAGTTATACATCATTTTTAGACCTGCAATTGCCATGGTGCATGCTAGCTAATTCTTGCTAATTCTAGCTAAAGAAAACTAAGCTTGAAAAATATGGCTCCAATAATGCAATCACTTGCAAAATATAATTGCAGATCAATAGGTTAAATTCAAATTCACACCCAAGATGAATTCCAAGGTTGCCACATCATCATTTTTAATTTCTCGCTAGACTATCCTCCAAACGACCATATAGTTGTATTCCCACCAAAACTTTTAAATTTTAAACTATAAATATAAGCAAAGACCTCATTACAAGGGTTATCTTTGCAGTCCTTGCTTGGTATTGCATTGTAATTATTGTTGATCAATGAAGATATAGTTGTTTGACCTTCATTACTATGCAATTATAAGTTTTATGTGAATATTTTACTATAAGTCATTTTTGTTATACTTAATTGTTAGTGCATTTTGTTAAAGCAATTCTTCTATTTGGATTACATATTGGATTGCTAATAATTGAAGTCTTTGGAATGATTAAAGCAATTATATATTTTTCTTCAAGTCATTTTTGTTACATTCAATAATTGGTCTATTCTATTAAAGCATGCAATGCCTATTGGATTACTAATTATTAGAATCCTTGGAATTATTAGAGAGAATATCATGAGCTTAAAGAATCTATCATCGTAGGTGAGAGTGGGTGATCTCTTAAGTATCTTGTAATTTATCTGGTAGTAAATTTCTCTATAAGTTTCGCATCCCAAACTTTTCCTACCTTTACTAAGACTTTTTTTTTACTATGGTCTAAACATTACAAGATTGCTATAAAGTGAACCCTATAATTCAATAGTACTCAATATGAATTTACTAGACGTAAAGGTTCTAAGATCACCCATATCTATACTAGCATTAGTCTTTCAATGCCAACATACTAGGTAATAGCAAACACCCATCCCTATACTCACCTTTGTCAGCTAAGGTAGTATACTAGGTGTTAATTCATCTTCATTCTAGTCATTTAGAAGAAGTGTGATACCTTTTACACTCCCCATAGTTCCATTTATGTGAGTGATTATCACTTCGACCACTTCATAGTTCCTTTAGTGAAGTTAGATATCTTTAATATTGGTACTATTTAGCACAACCATCCACTATCCTTTGTGGATACACTAAACATAATATCTCTATGTCTAAAAAATTCACTAACGACTATCTAACATATGGTTTATCCTTTGACCAAATTCAAGGGTGAGAATATTTATACAATAATTCTCTTGGTTGTACATTCCACCACCATACGATTAAATTTTCCTATAACTCTAGATCACCCTAAGCTTATTAACAACTATCCCCTCTGCAAAAACCTAAAGCCAACATAGTCAAATCGTTATCAGAAGGAGCTAGCTATTCATTCCTTCGAACGCCTCCTAAAATTTTTTATTAACATACTCAACCATTAATAAACTTTTACAAAGGTACTCCACCTCAAGGGGATATTCTTTCATCAAAGACTAGGATAAAAATACCTTAATTTGTTATTAAATATTAATACAATGGTCTATTCAAAATTTAGAATTTATCCGAGAACAACTTCAATTAAAATATAATTCCCTGAAGCTACGTTCAGTCCATAAAACCATAACAAGCCACTACAATTTCTAACAGCATAGAAGTATCATTTAAATGTATGAAGCCTCCATTACATCATCGAGTTCACAAATAGGAATTACACAATAAAAAATAATAATTTTAATTACATTACAAGTGAAATATTTTGCCAACTCATATTCAAACACTGTAGTTACAGACACCTTCACTGTTTTAATTATAGTGGTATTCAATATACAATATGATGGGTGAGATTTTGATTCTCAATCCAATCGACTACACCTCTAAATCATCTAGTATTCATGATGCTATTCACCCTTCTATCATTGGTCAATCAACTCAGCTATGCTATAAACAACGAAATTATCCTCGAGCACACTAATATGGAAATATCATAGGGATCTGGCCAACTCTTTATTTCTTTTTGAAAATGCATTCTAACTAAATTCACACAAAGGAAACACATCAATCCACATTGCAACAATCCAAACAACATTCAAGTGCATGGTTCCAAAATAACATCTATTCATCCTATGATTTGATTACATTTATCACATAACAATGAATCATTTTTAATTTCCAAAGATGGTTTTAACATCAACTAAGCCAATCAAGTCAAATTGAATTATTCCAAAGAAGCCAATACTTAGACTCTCATTTTTCTCTACATTAAGAAATATATATAAACTACCTTCAGGAAGCACAATATATCAATTTCCATTCAGTTCATTAATCCCAAATAGATAACACAAAACCAGTATTAAAACAACCATACATCTCAACACAACCAACATACCAAAACACATCACCCATTTTCAATCCATAACATTGATCTATCTTCTTCCAACATGTACATTCAAAGATATTTTATGCCTTGAGAGCATATGTATTTATTCACTCCAAAAATTACTCACAGATCAACCAATGGTTGGGTGTTTAGGTAAGGCTGACTGAATTGGGTTCAAAGCACTATCCAACTGCTTTATCTTGGGCTAATTTATCTACATAAGAGAAATATGAAGCAATACCTAGCAGATCTGAAAATGGTCTCACTTGGTCATAACATCAACTTTAGCTATCAACCATTCAACAGATTCAGTCAACTTTAACCCTATGAGTGACCCACTGCACTACCTTAGAAATAGTATTGACATATAGTTCAGGTCTCACATATTGCCACAACAAGATACATTTTTTGGCATACAATTTAATCCAACCCAGTCTTCTTTTAAAGAGAGATCTAACTCACTCACTGGTACAATATTGACAGAGGGCTCAATTCAATATTGATCAATCTACAACTATTATTTCCATGCTAGCAATTTCTAGAACAATAATTCTCAAAACTAAACATTCATTGCTCTTGATAGAATCACTTAGATCAACCAAAATAAACATACACACATACTTTTTTAATAAACACGTACACATAAGACATAGGCATATTCAATCAAATGAGTTTACCTAAAATTTCTATTCAAGTTCCTTCTAGCCAAGAGAAGTTCGTTCTTCTTTGATCGTGCCTCCGTTCATTCTCCCACTCACCAAAAATAAAATACTACCTTCCTCTTTTCTTTGGCTATTGGTTATCCATGCTTCACATTCGACCATCGTGAATGTATTCATGAGGCCACTCCTCACCGAGTTTTTGCCATGACATCTGCAATCAAGGTAACTAAGAAATTATTTGAATCCTCCACGATTCTTTTTGGAGGGCCTTTCCACTCATCAACAAGAAATTCATTTAAAAACAAGTAAATCCTAGTTGAATGTATTCAAAGCTCAAACAACATTTGAAACAAATTAAAGCCTTTTTAAACTTTTAAATGAATTTTTTCAATACTTCACCAGATGCATGTACTTTAAAGAAAAAAAAATAACAAGAAGACACGGGAACAATCTCTAGCTAACGTAATCTCAAACATCCCTTATGCAACAAGAGAAAATTCTTTTCAAATATCAAAGAAAGCATCACACACAACCCATCGACTCTTTTGTTTTGGCGTCAACAACCTCATTGTCGATGGTTCATTCCATGTGCCAATTGACCATGCAACTATAAATGAAGGAAAATTATCCTTTCTTGGAGCTGTCTTCCTTAAGGGCAATCATCATTTCCCTATTTAGACATCCCATATGTAGCAACCGATTCTTTCTTCTCTTCATAAGAATGGTTGTTCTTGCAACACATATTTCTATTAGCAGTATCATATCCCTTTTAATAATTAATTTCTTGAATAATAAATCATTTAATTGTCAAACACAAAATCATTAGAATATATATATATTTTATTCCTATAAACCATCCATATTTACAGGAATACAATATAGAATGTCAATCATTCCATTGAAATATATCATAGCTAATCAAGAATTCATCAAGAAAAGGTCTCCCAAGGGTGTGTCATAACAATAAGATCCAATGTTGTTATACTATATCCCATCCATTTTTCAATCCATTTCTCTTATCCTTACTCCTTTATAACCCTTACTTTTTTTTAACCCTTACTCTTTTCCTATCTCTTTTACCAAAACAATCAATTTAAAGGAGTTGGCCTTCTTAGAAGGTTTAAACATAGAGTAATCTTGTTTCATTCAATTTCTATACTTTAGCTAGAATCGATGGGTACAATACCTTTCCATAACAATGGCAGATTTTAGTCAAATAATATAGTTAGTTTCTAGCATGCTTGATGGGATGAAGCAATCAAATTCATCTCACATTTCTAAAAAGTGCAAGATTAGGTGAATAGTATTAACCTCATAAACAAAGATTGTATGTTCATCTAATGATTCCCAATAAAAGAAATATCCTAGAATTATATTAAGGTTGAGCTTTCTATTCTAACTATTCAAATTTTATAATTTGTGTGTACTTGTTACATTTGTTTTTATATGATTACAAGATCTATGACCAAGAAGTTGGAAAATTCATTGACATTTTTAGAGTTACCCTATCGTAAGCCAAGATGTGTTGAAATTCCACTTCCTAAAACTCCTTCGTAGAGTGTAAATTCTTCACCTCATAATTATCCTACACCATCAGTATCATCAAGTCCTAAAATTATGGCTCAAAATCAACATCAGAATCCTCCATTTTTTTACAATTAGAATACCAATTGGATCCTTAGGTCTAGCGAATGTCAATGATATTTCACATGTTGCATTGAAATATCTTCCTACTTATGATGGCTTAGGCAACAATACCTATGAGCATCATCAATATTTGGTGTCATTAGCAACAATACATAATATAAGAGATGAACACATTATGGTTAAAATTCTTGCCATGTAATTTCAAGAAAAGATACTCAACTGATATCAGACACTTGAAGATAATAGCATCCATACATGGGATAATCTAGCAGGACCATTTGTAGAAGAATTCAATGAGTTAGTAGACCTTTTTTTGCTTCTTACCTGGTATACTATCATCGAAAGACATCCTCAGGAGGAAATTATTGATTTCAACCTTAGATTCAATAGAACCTAGAAAATAATTCCTTAGAATATCAAACCAACAGGTCCCTTGGCATACATATGCTATATTAGAGCATTAGGTTCTAATTTGGGGTTGAAAACTCAACAATCCAATATAATTAACTTTCCTTAGATTTATAAAGTTGCCATTACAATCAAAAACACTTTAATTTCTATAGGAATATTACCTCCTAGAATGGTAATGTCATATTTTCTAGATATAGCTCAATCATTAAAGAAAAATAAATCATCCATGGATCCCATCTCATTTCTATCTCTCCTCTCAATTGCTCCTATTCTTGTACCTAAAACATCACCTCTAATACCCATGTTGCCAATGTTACCAACATCTGAACCTAAAGAATCACCAATAATGTTAGAATTATTGTCTACATTGAAGAATCTGAATAATAAAGTAATAGCAATTGAGAAAAGAAAGGCATACAAATCTTAGTTCAAATTATTTCCATATGTTGGCAAAGATTAGAAATCTGCAAGCAACCACATTGCTAAAAATGTTAATGGCTACCAAGATCAAGATCCATCCACTTTGGAATCTGAAAAACACCCTTGGTGCTTAGTTTACAATGGCCATCACAGTACAGATACTTGCATCATGTATTAGCATCATGCATATATGGCCACTAAGAAAGCTAAAAGATCTCAAAAAGATCAAGTTAATATGTTATGGAAATCAAAATAGATTATGCTTACTCAAGATCCTTTAGAGGAGGAATATATATCTATGTTTACAAGATCAAGAAAAAGAAAAATCTAGGTGGACCCCCAAAGGTTGGAGCCCTTAAAAGTTCCATCTTGGACACAAAATCCTAAAGAACAAAATGTTCCTAGGCTCGAGAAAATTTTATCTCAAAAGGAATCAGAGAAAATTTCACCCATGCTAGAGTCGTGAAAAGACCCTTCTAGTTCTAAGAATATAGAGAAATCTAAGTACAAGCTTAGATTCCCTTTAGTCACCAAGGGATAGATAATCAAAGCTACCCAAGAATATAGAAGATGATTTGATGAATTAGAAAATAAAACCAAAAAAAAATCAGTAGAAGCATCCAACTTCAATATAGTGGAAGAGTTAAAGAAGACTCCTTCAAAGTGAGCATGTATGATGTACTCATGATCCCTTAACAAATAGATCTACTCAAATCTTCATTAAAAAAGTCACTTTGGAAAATCAGGCATGTCCATAATACAATCTTGCACAAGATTCTATAACCCTAGGAGCTATAAAAACTAGGCCATCCCCTTTCTATATATCATTGAGAATGGAAGGGTGGGTAATTCATAACTGCATGATTGATTCTAGATTTACTACCACTATAATGCCTAAAGTGGTATGCAAACTAATGTGTATAAAATATACCAATTTATGTCCTAGAGTCCTCCAGTTAGATGAGACTCCTATAAAAATAGTGGGAGTAATTAAAGATGTGCCTATGACATTCCACATAGCCCTAAATATCACAATAATTCAAGAAATAGTTGTGGTTGACTCATAACCATACTTTGGTCTCTATATTTCATGTGAATTCACTGTAAAATTAAGAGGCTACATGTACCTAGACTATTCGAACATGATGATCCCTTATAAAGGCAAAAGGATTAATATTCTTCCAAAAAAATCCAATTACTTATCATATAAAAAAATTGAAGATGAGGACATCAACATGATCTTTGAAGAACTTGATATTTTAGAAGAGGTCCTCTAGGAAATAGAAATAGAGGATGAATTCTCTTTGAAGAATTACAATGCCTCAATGAAGATCAAAATTGGTACATATTGTGTCTCAAACTCATAGCATAAGAAGATTCCAACAGTGACAAATCAAGAATTACGTAAGACAGAGCTTTGGAAACTTTATTTTGATGGAGCAAAATGCAAAAATTGTGTTGGAGCCATGGTAGAACTAGTTTCTCCCTTATAGAAGGAATACAATTTTTTGCTTATAGATTAGCATAGAGTTGCACCAATAATACTACAGAATATGAGGCTTTGTGCATTGGATTAAAACATGCAAAAATAATGGGTATTAAAATGCTTACAATATATGGTGACTCTGAGCTAATTGTCAATCAAGTGACTAAAAGATGTAATAGTAGGCATCACTATTTTAAAGTGTATTACAACAGAGTATGGGATTTGATGGAAAGTTTTTAAGCTTTGAACATAAAGGTTATTCCATGAGAGCATAATAAACTACCTAATAAGTTTGTTGCTCAAGGAGCAAATTATGAACCTGCCATAGGATATCCAAAACAAAAAATAGGGTAAAACTAGTCTTCACACCATCTATCCCAAATAAAGATATATTATGGCAAGTCTTTAAAAATAATAATCAAATCATTGACTTCTTAACAAGAGAAGCAATTTAATCAGCCCAACAAGATGAAATATTAGAGGAAATTGACCAAGAAGATGTTATTCAACAAAAAATAATCATATTTCAAAAGGGTTGATAACTCTAGAAATCTTGTTCTATAATAATGGTAGGAATACAAGTCGAAGAATGAAGATTGAGAAACAAGCCTATAAATAAATTGAGTTTGAATCAGGAAAAATTCTAAAGATCAGAATACACTACACTATAGAAGAAGTAGAACACTTCAAATCACTTTTTAGGTAGTATCGGGACATAATAGCATGTAGCTATGATGACCTATGAGTATATGAAAAATATGTGATCCAACACACTATTGAATTAAGTTCTAATCCTAAGTCTTTTAGGTAGAAATAGAGGCTAGTCAATCCAAAAATAGAAGCATCCATGAAATAGGAACTTCTCAAGATGCTAAATGGAAAAATAATTTGCCCCATTAAACATTTCATATGGGTTGCAAATTTAGTTCCTATGAGAAAGAAGAATGGAGACATTCATCTCTGTGTTGATTTAAAAAACTCTAATAAGGCATCACTAAAATATCATTATCCACTACCCTAGATTGATCTAATTTTACAGATAGTGGCAAGAGCAGAGAGGTTTTCCCTCTTAGATAACTTTTTAGGGTACAATTAGATATGGGTAAAATATGAATATCAAAACAAAAAAACATTTACTACCAAATGGGGAATGTTTGCATATTAAAGGATGCCATTTGGATTGTTAAATGTTGGCGCTATATTTCAACATGCCATGGATTTTGTATTTGGAGACCTATTCAATAAAATAAGTTTGATATATCTAGATGATATGATTGTCTTATGTCATGATAAGTAGCAACATTGAGAACATCTGAAAAAAGATTTTTTAGAAGTACAAAGAATTTGGGATCCCCTTGAATGATGAGGAAACTTATACTTAGGGCTAATTTATTTTTAGACCTAGGATAATGTAATTAGGACTTAGTCTGCAAAATAATCAACGTGAGTTGTTTGTTTCCTCCATTGACTGGTCTAGGTCTAGGTGTTTTTGTTTTCGGCATTATAGGGCTTACAATTTTAGCCTTTCCGGATTTGTGTACGTAAATCCTTGGAGAAGTTCATCATTTCTAGGATTACGGTTTTCCTTTTGGGCTTATTTAAGTCCTATGTTTGTTTTAAATAAAATTCAGCTTCAATATTTCCATATCATTGGTATCAGAGCAGGTTATTTTTGGAGGTTTTGGGTCATTTTCGACCTCCAAAGTATTTTTCCACCACCTGTTCCAGTTGAAGCTCAGGGAAATTGCAGAATTTTTGCTGCCAGATTTGCAGACAAATTACTGCCAACTTCCATTGCTATCGACACAAAATTGCTGACGATAAATTTTTGTCGTATAAGTCGTCAACACTTTTTGTCAATTTTTAATAGTGTCTGTGGCTGTTCTTGGGCCGCACAACTCGTGCGTGAGATAGACTGTTCTGTTTTGTTAAGTGGATGCAGTTCCCAGAATTGCCCATTTCGACGTTTAGTCCCAACTGCAAATCGATCGTGTTCGACGAACGCACGAACTGATGCCTTGGACAGAAACATTTTTTCTCGGTGACGTCCGCGAAGCGTCTATCCCTGCGCTAGATATCTCAGCCTGTGCGATATTCTGGCCATGCACCACCGTTTGCTGTGTTGCCCATTTTTGTCCATCCAGGATCAGTCGGTTGTTGCACGCCAGTGTCAAACTGTATTTTCGAAACACGTGAGATCAATCGCAGCTCTGCGAATCACAAGTTTCAGCCATTTTCTGACGCCTTTTACCGACTGGTAGTCTTGATTCATGATTGTGAATTATGTTTCTAGCTGACACAATTCACGATGACTGGTGGCCAAATTGCCAACCGTTCATCATATTTCGATGTCGTTCTTCTGTAGCAAGTTACAGCGAGACAAAATTTCATTTCCTGGTGGCGATCTATTCTATTTTGATTGATTTGGTTCTGCACAACAGCTGATTAATAGAAATTTTGATCACTGTATGGTAGATCGGTCTTTACAGGCGACACACGAACCCCCAACGGCGGATCCCATGATTTATGGCAATACCTTCACCGATTTTTGGCATCTAGCGTGAAACTTCGGAGGCAGATGATTCTGCATTTTCTGGTGGTGGTTTGTTTTGGTCTAACCTTATCGATGTTCTATTTGGTGACCCACCCAGCCCTGATTCCTGACGGCTTTGCCAGTCTCGAAGGTGCCCGATTTGCCGGTCTTGGAGGTTCTGATGATCGCTGTGAGGAGCGACAGAGAATAGCGGCCGAGTAATCGACATCCAACCCGCGGTATTTAGAAACGCGATGCAAAAATCTCCGGCGATGTCATCACTGACTACATTTGGCAATCATGTGGTTTGGTCGTCGCGTGGACTTTCGGTTAGTTCCGATGGGTTTAAATCCCACATTTATCGCATGCCTGTCGGCCCGCAATTTAAAATCGATCGACACTTGCACTGTGAATTTTGCTTTTAGTCCTTCTTTTGTGGACTCGATTGTGTGTGATGTAACTCCAATGGATTGTTGTGGCTTGTTGCTTGGAAGACCCTATCAATCCGATAGGAGGTCTATACATGATGGGTACAAAAACACATACACTTTGCACAAAGACAATAAAACTTTCATAATCAGAAGTACACAACAAACACCACATAATTTGATGTTGAGTTGTAGACAAGCACACAAAGCTGTAAATCAAGCAAAGGAATCAGCACTCATCTTCATCGGACTAATTCAAGAAGAAAAGCAAGCACCTAAGCACACTAATAACAGGAGTTCTTCAGTTCATTCAATACTTCAATCATTTTTTGATTTTTTTCAAGAACCCACAAGTCTTCCACCTGAAAGACAGATTAATCATAGTATTGATATTGTTCCTGCATCTTCTCTTCCTAATTGTTCAATGTATAGACAATCAATAGTGCAAATGGAAGAAATTAAAAAGCAAATTCAAGCATTGTTGACTAAAGGGTTCATCAAACCCAAGTACTTCCCCTTGTGCTTCTCCTATCTTGCTTGTGTTGAAGAAGGATGGCACATGGAGATTATGCATTGATTTTAGGGCACTCAATAAGATTACAATCAAGAATCGTTATCCACTTCCTCGCATTGATGATCTTTTGGACCAATTGCAAGGTGCAAAATTCTTCTCCAAGATTGATCTCAAAAGTGGGTATCATCAAGTGAGAATTCAAGCAGAAGACACTTGGAAAACGAGCATTTAAGACCAAAATGGGGCTCTTTGAATGGCTTGTCATGCCCTTTGGCCTTACAAATGCTCCAGCTACATTCATGAGGCTGATGAATGAAGTATTCAGAGATTGTCTAGATAAATTTGTAATCATCTATTTGGATGACATTCTCATATATTCTTCTACTTGGGAGAATCATATGGAACACTTGGAAACGGTTCTTCAAACTCTTCGAAAGAACCAATTGTATGCAAATTTTCCTAAGTGTTCATTTGGGCAAACATTCATTGCCTATCTTGGTTTTGTAATTAGTGAAAAAGGTGTGCAAGTAGATCCTTCCAAAGTTGAAGTTATCTTCTCTTGGCCAACTCCTACTTGAGTCACGGAGTTAAGGAGTTTTCTTGGACTTGCTAATTTCTATCGCAAGTTCATTGGAGGATATTCTTCTATTGCTGCACCTTTACACTATTTAACAAAGATCAAAGTTTAGTTTCAGTGGACAAAGGATCAACAAAAAGCCTTTGACACATTGAAACACAAATTGAGTACTGCACCAGTTCTTGTTCTTCCTGATTTGTCTCAACAATTTGAGATAGAAACTGATGCTTCGCAAGTTGCACTTGGAGCTGTGCTCATGCAGAATGGCCATCCAGTGGCCTATCATTCGAAAACAATTTCAGATGCCAAAAAGAACTATTCTACATATGATAAGGAGTTCTATGCTTTGGTTCAAGCAATCAAGTATTGGAGGCATTATCTTTTGGGAAAAGAAACAATTGTTCATACAGATCACATGCCCCTTAAGTTTCTTCAATCTCAAACAAAAATTGAGGAAGCTAGGCACATGAAATGGGCATCGTACTTGCAACAATTTCATTTGGTAATCAAGTACAAGAAAGGACAAAACAATGCAGTGGCTGATTTTCTGAGTCATCCTCCTTCACTTGTTTTGACAATTGTCACTACTTCTCATCTTGGCTTCCAAACTTGGCCTACACAGTATCCTATGGATCCAGATTTTGGCAAAGTTTTCCACCAACTTTCCAATCCTTCTTCTTCAAATTTGAGAGCTCTTCAGGACTTTCATATTCAGGATGGACTGTTGTACAAATTGGACAAACTTTGTGTTCCTCATGGGAACAGGGAGTCTCTTCTGAAGGAGGCTCATTCCACACTCTATGAGGGACATTTTGGTAGGCAGAAAACTCTTCATCATCTGCAACGGTTTTTCTTTTGGCCACACATGCAAAGAGATGTTCTTCGCTTCTTGCGATAATGTGCAGTATGTAATCACTCCAAATCAGCCAATAGGACATTTGGAATGAGCATGCCTTTGCCCATTCCTTCTCGTCCATGGGAAAGCATTTCCATGGATCTCTTGAGCGGTTTTCCAATGACAGTACGCAAGCATGATTGTGTCTTTGTTGTGGTGGACAGATTCAGCAAAATGGCCAAATTCATTCCTTGTCGCAAGACAAGTACTGCACAGGATCTTGCCCAACTCTTCTTTGAGGTGGTATGGCGCTCTTTTGGTATTCCTACTAGCATTGTCTCTGATCATGACTCGCGCTTTGTGGGTCACTTTTGGCGATCACTTTGGAAGATTTTGGGAGTATCTCTTAACTTCTCTACTGCTTATCATCCACAATGTGATGGGCAGACAGAGGTAGTTAATCGTACTCTAGTTCAGATTTTGAGGATTTACCATCATTCCACTCCAGCCAAGTGGGACTTAAGCCTCACTCACATTGAGCACACCTACAACAAGGTCGTCCACAGTTCTACAGGGCACTCTCCATTTGAAGTGTGTTTTGGTTTTCAACCACTTGCTCCTTACGAGTTACCTTTGTCTTTACCTTCTTCAGTCACAATGCACATTCAGAAGGAACAAGACAAGGCCACCTCTTTTGTGTAGCATTTGCAGAATCTTCAAGCCAAAGTGGTTCAAATTCTTTAGAAGACTCAGAAAAAGCAGAAACAACAGATGGACAAGCATCGCACACCTCATTCATTTCAGGTTGGTGACAAAGTATGGTTTCATCTTGACAAACTATGATTTGCAGATAAGGCACATAGCAAAATCAAGCCTCTTCGTTATGGGCCTTATACTATTCTTCAACAAATCTCTATGAATGCCTTTCGCTTGGACCTTCCGGCTCATATTGGCATTCATGATGTTGTCAATGTTGATCTTCTCAAACCATACTATGATTCCACATTGGAAACAGTTCCAACCATCATTCATCCAGTTGATGTGGTTCCTGATGCTCAGCTTCCGCTTGACGTCAATACAGTATTTGATACGAAGACCTGAAAGACACGCCAGGGTGCTTCTACTACATATCTTGTGGCCCCTCGAGGCCAATTTCCACATCAGGCTCGCTAGATTTCTGCTCACATTCTGTCCCGGGATTTTCCCTCTTTGTTAAAAGCATTGGAGTCCAATGCTTCTTTTGTTGGGACGAATGATGAGGAAACTTAGACCTAGGGCTAATTTATTTTTAGACCTAGGATAATGTAATTAGGACTTAGTCTGCAAAATAATCAACGTGAGTTGTTTGTTTCCTCCGTTGAATGGTCTAGGTCTAGGTGTTTTTGTTTTCGGCATTATAGGGCTTACAATTTTAGCCTTTCCGGATTTGTGTACGTAAATCCTTGGAGCAGTTCATCATTTCCAGGATTATGGTTTTCCTTTTGAGCTTATTTAAGTCCTATGTTTGTTTTAAATAAAATTTAACTTCAATATTTCCATATCATTGAATCCAAAGAAATCCATATTTTTTATTCATGAAGGAAAACTCTTGGGCCACGTAGTATTAAAATAAGGTATGGCCATTGATCCTAAAATAATTCAAGCCACCCTATCTCTCCCTCTCCCCCTAAAAAATATTTACAATATTTCTTTGGGCAAATAATTTTTATCCAAAAATTAGTATTATACTTTGTACAAATAGTTAAGCCCATGACAAAGCTTTTGAAGATATACGCTACATTTGAATGAAGCCTAGAGAGGAGAAAATATTTTTAGAAAAATCAAATAATCTATGACCAAATCTCCAATGTTGATCAACCTAGACTTTAGCATGGATTTCATCTTATATGCCTATGGATCTGATAACGGTTATGTTGTAGTGTTAAATCATAAAGATGCCAAAGGAGATGAACATCCAATGTATTTTTTTAGCCAAAATTTTAATGATTACAAAAAGAACTATAATTTTATAGAAAACAAAGTGTTTGTAGTCATGAAGTCTTTAAAGAAATTCAAGCATTACTTATCACAAAGCAAAACTACAATCTATGTTGTTCATCTTAATGTCAAAAATTTCATTGTACACAGAGAACTAGGTGATAAGAGAGTTGGATGGGTCACTAAGATCTAGGAATATGATGTAGAAATTCATCCCACCAAGTTGGTAAAAGGTAGAGCATTGTGCCAATAGCTAGTTGCTTCAATAGAACAAGGTTATATCATGGGCAATGAAGATGACACAAAAAATGATCCCAGGACTGGGAAACAGGTAGAAAGACTTGATTGGGTGGATGAATTGATTAAATATTTTTAGAAAAGAATATATCTTGAAGTATTAAATGCATTTCAAATAAGAATTTATAGGCTTTAAGCTCTGAAATATGCCTTGTTACTAGAATACCGATACAAAAAAAAATTATGGTGTTATTCTTCATTGCATAAAACTAAAAGGAAAGAAAAACTATTAATAGAATTTCATTTGGGCCTATCTAGTGGGTATTATTTTGGTCAAAATACTACAAAAATTATTAGGACGTAATATTATTGGCCAGTAATTTTTGTTGATTCATTCAAAGTGGCCTAATCCTATGAAAAATATCAAAGGTAGGTTGGAAGGAATAAAAACGCTTCATTGACACTTCGCCCAATTGTAACCAAAAATCCATTTCAACAATAGGGGTTAGTCTTCATTGGAGTCATTAACCCAAACTCATCTATGGGTCACAAATATATTTTAACAACAACTAATTACTTTACCTAATGGACAAAAGTAGTGGCTAAAAGGTAGCCAATCAAGATACAATAATAAAGTTCATCAAAAATATAATAACTAGGTTTTGCATCCCAGATGCATTAGTAAGCGATAATAGGATTCCTTTCATAGGATCAAGGTTTTTCAACTTTACCAGCGAATACGACATATATCTAAAGATACCCTGTAATTATTATCCATAAGGGAATGGATTAGCTAAATCTACCAATAAGAATATTCTAAATATTATTAAAAGAACTATTGGAGAATACAAAGAATTGTCATTTGTTACTAGATCAAGCACTTTGGGCAAACAAAATTATAGTAAAAAAATAATTAAAAGTATCTCCCTATTCATTGGTTTATGGTAAAAAAATTATTCTCCTATTACATATCGCATTTCCAGCTGTAAAACTAATAGTCCAAGCAAAACTCCTGTTAGTCAAAAAGTGACTAACTACAAAAAATGACTGATGCACCTTTTTTGCATATTTTCAAAGAAGACCGAAGTATCCAATACACTAAAGAACAAAGAAAAAGAAAAATACACTACGAAAGAAAAGTGTCACGATTTTGCGACATGTCGAGTTTTCACGACGAAAAACAACAAAGAGAGAAAGAAGAGGAAAAAGTCGTTATTTCGCGACGTTGCCCATTTTCGCCAAGTCCATCAATAAAAGGGTAAAATTCAGGGAGAATTTCGTGATTTTGTGACATGGCTTATTTTCGCTAGAAGAATAGCAAAACTGCTAAAGAGACTAAAAGTGTCACGATTTCGTGACATGTCCCTTTTTTGCGACATGTCGAGTTTTCACGATGAAAAGCAACAAGAGAGAGCAAGGAGGCGGAAGTGTCACAATTTCGTGACATGTCACATTTTTGCTGTCAAAACCAAGACAAAGAGCTAAGGAGGCGGAAGTGTCACGATTTCACGACATGGTCAATTTTTGCAGTGCAAAAAGAAGAATCAGGCTCAAGACATAGAAATGTCGCGATTTCATGACATGTTGCATTTTCGCGACTCAAGAAGGGCAGACAAGTAGAGAAACAGAGTATATTTTTGGAAACTGGGACATACACTGACATCAGGTGCTGATTTTCGAAGAATGGTCAGTTGATTATAACATGGCAGGTCCATTGGATGATTGCAGAATAACAGGCTCATCTAAATTTAGCCTGAAGGAAATCTATCTAATCTGTGAGAAATACATTGTATATTCTTAGAAAATGTAGACAATTACTTGTAATTGATTGAGGAAATTAAATGTACATAGTAGAAGATACTCTTTTTAGGGTATAAATAGGAGTGATTCCATCATGAAAAAGGTCGGCTCTTGGACGTTTACAGACTTGATGTACATGTTACTGGATTACAAGCAATAAGAGATATTCTTTCGTCGGCTTCTAAAATTCTATATGCGAGTGCATGTATCTGGTTTTTAACTTTTATTCATTTTAAGTTTTATAATGTATCTGTTTTGAAATCTGAACTGTGCATGTATAAACCTTATCTCTAGAGTTGAATATTAGAGATATTTACATGTATTTAGACGAACATTTAAAATCGCACTCAGGAATTCATGTTTTCTATAGGAAGATATAAAGAAACTTTGAAGATAGTAATCTGCATCATCATTTTTAGTTATTGTCTAATATGTACCGTGAGAAAATTTCTAGCTTCGGCTATATTTCCCTTATCTCTTGTTTCCCTTTCCTCTTAAAAAACTGAAAGGAACTAGCCTTCTATGGAGATTAGATAGATGAGCTCAAGAAAGGTCTGTCTATTCAATGTTGGCAAAGTCTAAGGTGCAACACTATTAACCGAAGGCAAATTTTGTTCCAACAGTTTTTGGCACACCCGGTGGGACCCGAAAATCCCACAGTATTATATAAGTTTTTGTGTTTTAATTTAGAGCCTTTTGTTTGAAAATCTCAAGAAAAAACTACCTGGCAACTCCGTTGCAATAAAATTTAGACCATAAAAGAAAGACCTTGTCTA
Organism: Wollemia nobilis; assembly: GCA_028583015.1. Taxonomy (NCBI): domain Eukaryota; kingdom Viridiplantae; phylum Streptophyta; class Pinopsida; order Araucariales; family Araucariaceae; genus Wollemia; species Wollemia nobilis. The sequence continues at coordinate 743,132 of JAQPPZ010002347.1, forward strand.
ATTTTTTTTGGTTATATAACCATATGATAACCAGATCTCGAGCTAGAAACTTCGAAGAACCCATCGAGTTCTTTGAGCTACATATCGAAATCCTAAAGGCACACCTTGTGCTAGTCGCATGATCAAATCCACCTAGCACCATTACCACCTCTTTAACACCCGTTGTAGGAGCATCTGCAAGCAATCCTATAGTAGTTGTAAATCCTTTAGAAACCATGGTAGCTGCCCCTGCACCAGCGCATCTTGTGTGGAATCAAACAGGTCCTTTGAACTTGGGAGCACAAAACCAAATTCCACAAGCTGCACTAAAAGCATTGTCAACTTTTGATGGAATAGGAAAAATAGTAGATGAGCACTGTTTAGATGTATCATCACTAGCATCTATTTACAATATCACTCAGGAAGATGTAATGGTCAGATTGCTGGTTATATCTTTGAAAGGAAAGATGCTCTATTGGTACAGAGCGCTTCTCGCTAGATCCATTACTTCTTGAGCAGTGCTTTTTGATCGTCTGGTCGATGAATTTAATATACATGTGAATCCTTTCACATTACTGAATCAATTCACTATCATTGAGAGGTATCCACAAGAAGAAATCTAGGATTTCAACATTAGATTTACCAAAACTCGTGATAGAGTACCTCAGGGCATAAAACCCATAGAAGAACAAGCTATATGCTATTATTTAAGGGCTTTTGATTCAGATCTTAGTATGATAATAAGGCAATCCCGCATAACCACTTTTCCTGAGATCTATCTAGAGGTAGCAAAGGGCAAAGCTGATCTCATCGCTACAAAGAAATATCCATCAAAGAGTCTATTGCCAATTGTACCAAAACTTTCCCAAGCATAAATTTCTAAGCTACCTGTACTCCCATCAATGCAGGCTCTCCTAGCTATAGCAACACCTCCTATACTCCTTATATTACTAGTCTCACCCCTTGAATTAGCTCCCCCGAATGACCAGTACATGACCATAATTGATACAATGAAAACATTTTCAAATGAAATGGCATCCATGAAAAAGAGGGAAGCTGAAAGGAATCTCCAAGCAAGAAGATTTCCATAGATACAAAAATATGGTGCTTCAACGAGTGGTAGAGGGCAAGATAGAAAAAATGTTGTGTATGCAAATGAGACAGGAGATAATGGAGAACCCACTAATTTTGATTACTGGTGTACCACTTGCAACGATCCTCATGGAGAATATTCATGCATGATTCATCAACATCATGTGCAAGCAGTTATTAATGAGAGAGCCAAAGAAACCAGCAAGGGACAAGTGAACATAATCAGAGAAGTCCACCACAATTTGGCAATGCCATCCATGGAACATGTCTCAGTCTTGACGAGATCAGGAAAAAAGTCATTACAAGTTGACCCTAAGGAACTCCAACCACTAAGTTTTCCTCCTGCCCCCAGGGCAACTCCGCAGAAAAACTAGTCTAATGAGAAAGGATGTTCTGCCCCTCCTCAAACTTCTGGGACTACACCAAGAAAAGAATTGCCTCCTATAAAATGGAGCGAGACTCAAGAGCAAGCGAAGGAAAGACTCAGATTTCCTTCATTGATAAAAAGACAAAGAACAGAAGCCACACAGGTCTATAGAGACAGATATGATGCATCAACTAGTGGAAAGGAGAAAAGTGCTGAGGTATCCCCAGCTGCAACCCTTTCGTTCAATATTGTAGAAGAAATGAAGAGGACTCCTTCCAAAATAAGCTTGTATGATGCTCTGCAAATTATTGGTCAGATTGACCTCCTCCAAGAATCCCTAAATTTAAATAATGATACCTCCTTCTCAAATGTTATACAAGCAAATGTTATGTCAATCTCTAGGAAAAATAGACCGCCCCCATTCTATCTATCTTTGCAAATGGAGGGGTGGATAGTTCACAATTGCATGATTGATTCAGGCACCGCAACTACGGTGATGCCGAAAGTCGTATGTGACATAATGAGGATGGAATATACTCGGAGTCATCATGGTGTGTTGCAATTAGATGATACTCCAATAAAATCTATCGATGTGATCAAAGATATCCCTATTCAACTCCACATAATACCAGAAGTAGTCATCATACAAGAGGTAGTCGTTGTAGACTTAGAACCATATTTCGGTATGTGTTTATCTAGAGAGTTCATGGACAAAATGGGCGGTTATCTATCTCTAGATTATTCTCATTTGGAGGTACCTTTCAAAGGTAAAATAGTCAAGATATACAATAAAAAACCATCTACTTTTCACGTAGAAAGATAGGAGGTAATCCCCACCGTCAACATGATGTCTGAGGAATTGGAAAATATTGATTTAATGGAAGAAACCCTAGAGGAACTCCAATCTGAGGATCACTTTTCAATGAAGGACTTCAATGCTATGGTAGAGACAGAAATGGGAAGCTATTCCATTGAGAAACCAAAAAAGCTTCTTGTTGTTGTCCCTAAAATAGGTGATTCAACCAACCAGTTATGGAAATTGTACTATGATGGGTCATGGTGCAAAAATGGAGCAAGAGATGGAATTGTTCTGATTTCACCTACTGGAAAATAAAAAGTCTTTTTTTGTTGTTCTTGTGTTTTTGTTTTTTTGTTTTTATGTTTTTTGTTATTGTTCTTGTGTTTTTTTTTCGTTCTTGTTCTTGGATTTTTCTTTATTTGTGTTATTTCATGTTTTTATGGGCGAGCGCTTTCATTATTTTTTGTTTTTTTTTTATTGTTTGTTGTTGGTTGTTTTTTATTTTTATTTTTGTTTAATTTTTTAATTTTTTAGGTTTTGGTTGTGTTTATTTTTCTTGTTTTTTTTTTTGGGTTATGTCTTTGTAGTGTTTTGTTGTTTTTGTCTTGTTTGTGTTTTGTTATGTGTTTCTTGTGTTTTTCTATGTGGTTTGTGTTGTGGCTTATTTTATCTTATTGTGTGTGTTTGGTTGTGCTTTTGCTTTTGACACACTCAAGGAGCATGTTTTTTATTTTATTTTATTGTTTTTGTTGTTATCTGCTTATTTTTAATTGTGTTTGTGTGTTTGTTTGCTCCTTGAGTGTGTCAAAGGTGGTAGGCCAGGTCCGAGTCCTGGGCGTTTTTGGTGGAATGGATACCCCTGCCTCCTTGGGTCTTACCCGAAAGTGGCATCCCTTTTGGGATGTTTTCCACAAATAAAAAGAAAAAGAAAATAAAAAGTCTTTTCATATAGGTTGACATGGAGTTGCACCAATAACGTAGCTAAATACGAAGCTTTGTGTTTGGGACTTAGGAAAGATGAAAAACTTGGTGCAAAACAGCTGCTGATCTATGGAGATTCAGAGCTGATTGTTAAACAGGTTACTGGCAAATGCATTTGTAAGCAACATTACCTAAGGGCTTACAAAAACAACACCATGCAGAGAGAAGAACACCCATGCAGACCTGTTAGTGTCAGTATGATCCAATTTTTGCCCAATCAGTAATGTTATTTAGAAGTCTAAAATAGTCATACTTATATACAAGCCTTCTGTGCCTGACAAGGATATTTTATGGCAAGTATTTGAGAACGATGAGCAGATCCTGGATTTTTTGATTCATGAGATGAATTGCTCTACAGATAGAGCATTACAAGAAGAGGACAAAGAGAGCCTTATTCAATTAAAAAACAACTATATCCCTAGGGTACTGATCACCCTGGAGAGCCTTTTTGATAATAGAGACAAAGCTATAGGTCGAAGGATCAAGGTAGATGAACGTCGGTATAAATAAGTAGAACTAGAACCGGGCAAGATGATCAAAGTAGGGAGCGATTGTACAGAAGTAGAACTAGAGCAAATAAAACGGTTATGTAGAGAGTATCCAGATATAATAGCCTAGACTTATAGTGATCTAAAAGTGTATAGGAAAGAGGTCATTCAACATACCATCGAACTAGAGGAAGGAGCTAAAAATTTTAGGCAGAAGTAGAGGCCTATGAATCCTAAAATTGAAGCCTTAATGAAACAGGAGTTGTTAAAACTCCTACAGGCTAAGATAATATACCCAATCAAGCACTCTACCTGGGTGGCAAATTTGGTCCCAGTCCGCAAGAAAAATAGAGAAATAAGACTATGCGTCGATTTCAAAAATTTGAACAGAGCCTCTTTAAAAGATCACTATCCTTTACCCCAGATTGACCCAATCCTTCATACTGTGGTAGGAGCAGAAAGGTTTTCTCTGTTAGATGGCTTCTCTGGTTACAATCAAGTTTGGGTGAGAAATGAAGATCAATATAAGACTGCATTCACCACTAAGTGGGGGACATTTGCATACCAAAGGATGCCCTTTGGATTATCTAACGCAGGAGCAACTTTTCAAAGAGCCATGGATGTAGCTTTTGGGGAGCTTGCAAACAAAATTATTGTCGTCTATTTAGATGACATGACTGTATTTTATCACAACAAAAAAGACCATGCCACTCATCTACGACAAGTATTTGAGAAATGTAGAGAATTTGGAATATCATTAAATCCTAAAAAGTCTATTTTTGTTGTGGAAGAAGGAATACTCCTTGGGCATGTTATTTCTAAAGTTGGGCTTTCAATTGACCTTGATAGAGTGAAGGCACTTCTTGAGTTGTCGCTTCCAGTTAACAAGAAAGGTTTGCAGTCCTTCTTTGGGCAAATAAATTTTGTCAGAAAATTCATTGCAGACTTTGCCCAAACAGTTAAACCAATGAATGAATTATTGAAAAAGGATGCTCCTTTCAAATGGACAGAGCCAAGGAAAGAAGCTTTCCAAAAAATTCTAGAAGCCATCGCTCAAGCTCCTATGCTAGTTAACCCTGACTATTCTTGAGGTTTCATACTATATGTTGTCGGAGAACAAGATAGTTATGCTGCAGTTCTCACTCAAAAAGGAGCGGATGATGAAGAAAGACCCATAGCCTTTTTGAGTTCCACCATGCACAAACACGAGGAAAGGTACAACTTCATAGAGAAACAAGTATATGCAATTATGAAATCCTTGAATAAGCTAAAACACTTCTTATCCTCGAGTCAGACGATGGTTTATGTTATTCATCCCGATGTAAGGAACTTCATAATTCAAGGAGAAGTGGGTGAAAAAAGAGTTGGATGGGTGACTCGCATCCAAGAGTATGATGTAGAAATACATCCTACTAAAATAGTCAGAGGGAGAGCTTTGTGCCAGGAATTGGCCAAGCAAGCTGCAAGTGGATATGGGGAGAGCCACCCCGTCATGGCAAACACTGAGCAACATCAAGACAGAGTAAGTTCAGGTTGGATCGATGACTTTGTGAGGTACTTTCAGAGCTGGGTCATACCCTGAAGATATGAATGCTTCCCGAGAGAAGGAGATTCAGAACCCAAGCATTAAAATATACCCTTCGAACAGAAGGGTTGTACAGGATTAATATCGATGGTGTATTGTTGAAATGCATTCCCGATAATGAAAAGCAGAAAGTGTTAGATGAATTTCATGGGGGTCTCTCAGGGGGACATTATGCAGGCTGAACCACAGCTTTGAAGATCCTTAGAGTTGGATGTTATTGGCCTTCCATCTTCCTAGATGCATACAAAGTGACCCAGAGGTGCGAACAGTGTCAGAGGTATGTGGGGAGGAACAGGAATGTGCCTATGCCCTTAAAATCTATTCAAGTCGAGGAACCGTTCCAGTAGTGGGGGTTGGATTTTGTAGGTATAATAGAGCCAAATTCATCATCAGGCCACAAATACATTCTCACTACCACGGACTACTTCACTAAGTGGGCAGAAGCAGTACCCACAAAGAAAGCTGATTCGAAAGTGGTGATAGAATTTTTCGAGAGTCTAATCACAAGGTTTGGCATACCAGACTCTTTGATTACAGACAACGGATCTCCTTTCACTAGTGCAAAGATGATCGAATTTGCCAGTCGATATGGAATTTACCTAAAGACTTCCTCTAATTATTACCCACAAGGTAATGGATTAGTCGAGTCTACTAATAAGAATATTTTAAGAATCCTGAAAAGAACATTAGAGGATAATAAGAAGAACTGGCACTCACTCCTGAATCAAGCCCTGTGGGCCGACATAATTTCAATCAAGAAATCAATCAATACATCACCATATGCTTTGGTTTATGGAAAAGAGGTTGTTTTGCCGATTCATATGGAGATACCCGCGTTGAAATTGCTAAACCAAGTTAATGAAGATGAAGGCCATCCAATGGATGCCCGAATGATGCAACTTCTGCAGCTAGAAGAGTCTAGGGAACAGGCCTACAATCATCATCAAAAACATATGTTGAAAACAACCGGGTGGTTCGATAAGAAAACCACTTTCAGGAAATTCAAAACAGGTGACCTGGTGTTAAAATGGAACGTCAAGAAAGCGAAACCAGGACATCATGACAAGTTTGACGCATTCTGGGAGGGGCCATTTGAAATTATTTTAGAAAAGCAATTCAATGCCTTCCAGTTAAAAGATCAAGATGGATGGGTTCTACCCATCACGGTGAATGCATTTCACCTAAAATTATATTTCCAGTAAAAGGGACAGATCACCATTATATGTACAGTATATTATAAGTTTTGAGTTTTGTAAATATTCCCTTTTCGCGGCCTAATAAGAATCATTTTTGAGGACTATCAGAGTCCGACATTTTGAATAAAATCTGGAGGGAAAAGTCCGCCCTTGTTATTTTGCATTTTCAAATCTGGAGCTGCCGCGTGGTCGCCTGAGAGTCGGCAAGAGGGAATGAGTAAAATAATGTTTTGAAATATGTTATGTGTGCTTCTCGAAATATTTCTAAAAAAATCCATCGTCGAATGTTTCTAAGCAACCACGTGCCCGGGGTTATGTGGAAGAAGATAATTAATCTATCAGGTAGCATCTTTTTCGGCATGGGATAATTCCCAGTCCCCAAGTGGGTTTTTAATGAGCCGACGAGCATTTTTAGGAGTTTCCTAAGGAAGGTGGTGAGAACGAAAACCAAAGAAATATGGACGAATCAAATCGACCAACCGTCATTTAATGCATTAATTTTGCATGTCCTCTCAAGCTACATAAAATTAAATTCAAGGATTTGGAAAGGCATTTCGCCATTTGCAAACTTGCTTGAAACTCCTGAAGAAGAAAAAGAAGTGAGGAACTATCTCTGTAATGCTTGAAAAGCCAAAAATCTTGCCGACCACTTTTATACCACCACACTATAGCATAGTGAGGAAGGAGTTGTGAAGCAATCAGAAGAAGTTCAAAGTCTGTGTACCTGATAATTCATAATGGCCCCTAAGAAGGCGAAGAACCAGGTAGCATCTACCTCATCACCCTCGACTACTTCGGTAGTAAAAATAAGGGAGGAGAACAGCGCTGGTTTTATTGACAGAGACTCCCGAATTGCAGATACAATAATAACATGGAAGGACCCGACGGAGATTTGGAGCAATATAAAGAACCGGGTAGCGACTGGGGTTTCTGCATCTTCTCCTTCAACGTTTGCATACCATTCTTTCTTGTACTGGTATGTATATATTCCTGTTCATCCTTGCCCAGAATTGGTAAGGGCAATTGCAAATTTCTATGATGAAAAGGAGAGAAAGGTTAGAGATTTTTTAGGGAAGGTTCTGTTTTCTCTGTCCAAAGATGCTTTTGTTTTTGCTTTTGCTACGGGCCATGTCCCTTTCTTAGAACCTAAGAATTTTGACCCCTTAGAACAGGCTACATATTTTGGCTCGTCCAAAAAGGTGAAGGGTTTCCTAGCCACTCAGATAAAAGATCTTCCAGAAGGGGTAAATCCACCAGAACCCCCAATTGACATGGCGGATTTTAAAAATCCTGAACTATATTCCATCCTGGCCATGATTGCTGGACTAAAAAATGATGAAAAGGTTCAGAAGTGGCAGGTGGTTGTAGTAGAATGTTTGTCAAACCCTAGAATGTACGATTCGGCTATTATGAGCATGAGTGTGAAACCTATTTTCTTTGACTGGCCTGAGTTTTTAAGTGCAAAAATTCATGAGGGTTTGGCGGCATTGAAGGCTGGAACCCAGTTTTCATTCAGATACACTTCATATTTGGTGTGGTTATTCTTTTATTTTATGTCTCAAGAGTTAGCTTTCATTTCAAAAAATGATAAGAATGAGAAGGGAGAAATCTTACCGGTTTATGAATGGACCAATGTGTTATACAAATCCGAGTCATATTATGATTTCAATAGGGAATTTTTGGGCCCTGCACTAAAAATCATGTATGGACAAATAACAAGATTGACCCCCAAAGCGGAAAAGGTATTGCAAACCAAGTTTGCAGAGGAGGGGGATTGGTTTATTCTAACACAAGGAGTATGCATCAGATTGTATGGGTTTACGGACAAACCCTTTTTACTTCCTCATTATGTGACTAACAGAGTCTTTGCCTTAGAATATGTTAGGCAAACAGAAAGCATTAATGTCAAATTCAAGATTGGAATTGGGAAAACCGGTACCTGTAATATGCCTTTTAGTTTTGAAGGAATTACTATTTCAAAAAAGGGGCAAAATGAACAGATAGAAGAGTATTTGAGAAAATTGGGGCTTATTGAGATTCCGCAAAGATGGAAATATGATCCCATGAACAGATTTGCTGAGAGACAATCCATTTTGAATAAAACACAGATTAAAGAATTTCATGTTAAAGTCAGAGATGATGTTGAAGAAAATAGAAATAACATAGAAGATGAACCCCTGGAGTGGCACATAGAAAATATGGAGCCTTTGCCTCCTTGGCATGATTTTTATGAAGTAATTGTTTAGTTTGACCCAGAAAATATAAAAGCTCATCAATTGACGGAGGGTAAAATCACCAGGATTCAGAAGAATAGGCCAGATTGGGATGTGGCTAAAATTTGGGAATGGTGGGTAATGAGAGTCCAGACAAATTCGATTTCATCGAGATACCCCACCAAAAATGACAATCTGTTCGAACCTCGGTATAATGAAAACCATGACTCCTGGGGAGGAAGTTTCCCTGTTAGAATCCCTCCAAGCATAGGAGGTAGTCATTCTTCTACTCTCGAAGTATCTCAGCAACCTGAAGTATCCCAGCCACCTGAGGAATCCCAGCAGCCCAAAGCTGGTAAAGGAAAAGAAATTGCAGAGGCTCAGAATCTTCCCCTTGTTCAGACCAAACCTAGGACATCTAGGAAAAGATCAATAGAAGAGGTTTTTACTGAAGAGCAAGGAAAGACTTATAGTTCGAAGGCCACCCAGATGATGTTGAAAATGGGTTATGATGGAAAAGGGCTGGGCAAAGAAGGATAGGGGAGAGTTGAACCTATTCTAGTAACAAAAAGAGAGAAGCGTCTAGCACTTGGGGCAGATACTTTGACGTCAAGACATCATTCCTCAAGAATTGTAAAATTTGTTCCACCTTCGGACTCGGGTACAGAATCTGATGAACCCGTAGCAAAAAGAATGAGAAAATTGAAAATGATGGCTGATAGAAGAAAAGACAAGAATATTATTCAAACTTCTTCTAGTGATCAAGAGCCTCAAGATACAGAAGACAACTCAGGGAAAAGGACTCAAGAAGGTGAACAAGACCATATGAGTGAAGAAAACATCGATGCGAGATGCTCGGGAAGTTGAGCATGAAAATTCATAGAAGGAAGTCTCACGCGGCCCACCCGAGTTCGGCTCAAGAGAGCCAAAATAGTGAAAATAAAAAACAAATTTCGGTTAAAAAAGAAATCCTGACGGTAGGACAACAGGAGGAGAAACATATTATAAACTTGGACGAAAGTGATGAGGGAAATAAAACTCCTGATAAAGACAAAGCACAGAGTGAAGAAATGATCATCAGTGAACATGAAGAAGAAGAAGAACACCAACAACAAATCCAATCGAAAACAGGTATGTTTTCTTTACTTTCTTCTTCTCATTCTCCTACTCATTCCCATTGTAATTCTCCCTCCTTTTCTAAAATCAACAAAAGTATAATGTTCTTGCCAAAAAATTACCTTGTTCTCCCAGAAATGGCAACATCTTCCCAGAATCTGCTAAATGTTGGATCCGTAGTTGCTCCCATTCCTTTTCTCCCCAACATTGACATCTCGACGGTTGGAGTTAAAACTTCTCAAGGGACTGAGTCACACTCCACCATGGCCAAGATTGAAAATCTGAAAAAAGTAAGCAGGAATGCTTTAGATTGGTGGACTTCACATTCAGCTGAGGATTCTAAAGCACCGACTACTGTAAGAGAAATCATTGCTTTAGACCCAGCTAGTATGCAGAGGAAGAAGTTGAAGTTAACTCCTATTACTAAGAAATCAAAGGGAGAAATGACTGTGGAAGATTACCAAGCGAGAAGAGATAAATGAAGATATATCTCAACTGCCTATGCAAGATGAGTGGGTGAAAGCCCAAGCACATTTTGGGACCATATACTTACAGGGAGGACATTATCAAGAAATGTTTTTAAAGGAAAAGGAGAAGAGGAAGGAATTAGAGACTGTGGTGAAAGAACAAAAAATAGCAAGAGAAGGCTCTTACTCCGGAAGCTAAAAAATGGGAGGGTAAATTCGAGTCTTGCTGCCGGTGAAGTGGCAAAATGTAAAGAAAAGTTGAGTGTGGCGAAGCTCAGATTCAGGCGTTGAATACACAGATACAGACAGCTACAACAATAGTTGGTAGAACAACAAAACGCTCCTTCCAGATTTTCAAAGGATAAAGTAAAGAAAATGAGGAAAGAATTGTTAAAAGATTTGTTATCTTTAGTATTAAAGGCTAGACCTTTATTATTGTATTTAGCTAAAGTAAAGGAAACTACTGAAGTAGTAAAACAGGAATTTGGAGCTGTCGAAGCATTTTTATTGAAAAGAGAAGATGCAGCTACTAAAATTCAGATTTTGTCAAAAAAGATGCCAGGAAGCATGGAAGCCAAGCTCAGAAGCGAAGCCTGGTCTCAAGCTAAAATCGTAGCAAAGAACTTCTTTAGAAAGTTTAAATTGATAGCACAGGGAAATAAGTTTCTGTAGGAGCTTGAAGATGAAGCGAAAGGGTTTCTCCAAAACCTTGATTTGGCTATCCATAATGGGCTTCCTTACCTCTGGGATGATGGTTCAAAAGTGTTGAAGGAAGAGGTCCTTTAAGCATCAATAAAAGCTTTTGTTGAGGATGAAACAGACATAGACGGTGGACAGGAACCTATAGAAGAAACACAGGTCATGGAGATGATCCAGAGGCTAACACAGATTAAAGCCTATTTACAAGAACTAATTTTAAGGCAAAATATCATTTCTTATGATAAAGTGGAGGAGTTGCAGTATGTATATCAACTTTTCATTGATTCTTCTGATTTAGAAGATGAAGACTGGAACCGAGTTTGCAAAACTTATCAAGAGGTAATTACAGCAATGGACAAAATCAGAAGATCTAAACATCAGGGTCAGAAACTAGCGCCGGAGCTGGGACCAGCTCTCAAAATTGAATCTTTTATATTCCTCAAAAAAAGGTTAAGTCACTAAGCGGTAGAAAAAAGTTTTGATAAGGTAAAGATCACTTATATTCCAAAGTGCATTCTTTTTCTTTTATCTTTGCTTTTTCACTTGAAATTTTACTTTCTGCAACTGTGTTGGTGACTCCGTTTCCCAATGGATGAAGGCCTGGTTTCTATTTATTTTTGCGAGCAAAAAATCCCCCGAAAGGCGCCAAGAATGTTAATCAAAAAGTGACTAACTACAAAAAATGGCTGATGCACCTTTTTTGCATATTTTCAAAGAAGACCGAAGTAGCCCATATGCTAAAGAACAAAGAAAAAGCAAAATACACTAAGGAAGAAAAGTGTCACGATTTCGCGACATGTCGAGTTTTCACGACGAAAAATAGCAAAGAGGGAAAGCAGAGGAAAAAGTCGCGATTTCGCGACGTTGCCCATTTTTGCCAAGTCCATCAATAAAAGGGTAGAAGTCAGGGAGAATGTCACGATTTTGCGACATGGCTTATTTTCGCTAGAAGAATAGCAAAACTACTAAAGAGACTAAAAGTGTCGCGATTTTGCGACATGTCCCTTTTTCGCGACATGTCAAGTTTTCGCGTCAAAAGCAACAAGAGAGCAAGGAGGCGGAAGTGTCACGATTTCGTGACATGTCACGTTTTCATTGTCAAAACCAAGACAAAGAGCTAAGGAGGCGAAAGTGTCACGATTTCACGACATGGTCAATTTTTGCGATGCAAAAAGAAGAATCAGGCTGAAGACATAGAAATGTCATGATTTCGTGACATGTTGCATTTTCGCGACTCAAGAAGGGCAGACAAGTAGAGAAACAAGAGTATATTTTTGGCAACTGGGGCATGCACTGACATCAGGTGCTGATTTTTGAAGAATGGTCAGTTGATTATAACATGGCAGGTCCGTTGGATGATTGCAGAATAATAGGCTCATCTGAATTTAGCCAGAAGGAAATCTATCTAATCTACAGGAAATCCATTGTATATTCTTAGAAACTGCAGATAATTACTTGTAATTGATTGAGGAAATTAAATGTACATAGTAGAAGATACTCTTTTTAGGGTATAAATAGGAGTGAGTCGATCATGAAAAGGGTCGGCTCTTGGACGTTTACAGACTTGATGTACATGTTACTGGATTACAAGCAATAAGAGATATTCTTCCTCTGGATTCTGAAATTATGTATGAGAGTGTATGTATCTGGTTTTTAACTTTTATTCATTTTAAGTTTTATAATGTATCTGTTCTAAAATCTGAACTGTGCATGTATAAACCTTATCTCTAGAGTTGAATATTAAAGATATTTACATGTATTTAGACGAACATTTAAAATCGCACTCAGGAATTCATGTTTTCTATAGGAAGATATAAAGAAACTCTGAAGATAGTAATCTGCATCATCATTTTTAGTTGTTGTCTAATCTGTACCATGAGAAAAGTTCTAGCTTCGGCTATATTTCCCTTATCTCTTGTTTCCCTTTCCTCTAAAAAACTCAAAGGAACCAGCCTTCTCTGGAGATTAGACAGATGATCTCAAGCAAGGTCTGTCTATTCAATGTTGGCAAAGTCTAAGGCGCAACACTATTAACCGAAGGCAGATTTTGTTCCAACAACTCCCTGACATGAATTTAGTGGAGGCATGAATGGTGCAATTGATGCTATTGGAAGAACAAATAAAAAGCATACTCTAATTTCCAATGCCACTCAGTCGCAATTAAGACATGATTTAATAAAAAGGCAATGCCTTGATATTATAAAATTAATGATCTTATCCTCAAATGGGAGGACAAATCAAAGATAGGAAACCATGACAAATTTGATTCATTTTCATTAGGACCATATCGAATTACTGCCAAACAAGAGTTCAATGAATATGAGTTGTCATATGAGAGTAGCCACATTTTATCAATTTTTATAAAAGGACACCACCTGAAACACTTTGTGTAAGGTTTCACCAGCCCCCCTATATTATATGTACGTAGATAAGCGCAATAATAAGTTAGGCTATTTTGAATTTAAATAAGCCGATTGGCCAAAAATGTAGCTAATTGACTCCAATTTTGATGTTTTGTTCAATCATTGGCCAAAAGCTATGCCAAAAGAGAAAGTAACTAACATGTGTAGATACTCAGGCAATCCTAAAGCAACAAAAAATGCATACTTCAAAGAAAAGTAAAACTAAACTCCAACTACCATAATTACTATTTAATGGTAACAACGACGCTTCACATGCACAACACTAAGCAAAATTAATCTTCGTAAGAAAGATTTACAGAGAAAATAACTGTACTCAGATCATCCTAAGTGCAAAATTATGAAATAAAGCAAGAAATTTGTAGAAAGAAGCGTAAGAGTTCACTTAATTTTGTGAAATGAACAATGGCTAGAAACATAAGAGCATCTAGTAGTAAGGCACAAAAGACCCTCCAAGACCAAACTTGCCAAATTATGGATACAAAGCTAACATTAAAAATCCTAAAAAAACTATGTGAATATATTGAACAATGAATAGCTAAGGGAATTTCTCCTAGTAGCCTAGGTTATTTTATTTTTAAAGCAAAAAATCCCTTATGGGGCCACCTTGGTCTGAGAGACCACAAACATGGGGTTCTACACCGTCAAAGTCACCCGAGAGTCGCAACCTACCCTGCCCGTACCAACATTATCAATTGGATTTTGGATACCCAATTTAGCTTTTTGGTAGGGTGGAGATTTGAACCTGGGACCTCCTTTGGAGGATTTCCCTCTCCTCTCCAACTCACCTACAACACGTGGGTTAGTAGCCTAGGTTATTTTGTTCATCACTCTTTCTTATCTCATTATATTCATAAATCCACACATCCTTGCCCAAAACTAGTGCTTGCAATCTCAAAACATTACAATGTTTAATTAAGAATAATTCAAGATGCCAATGGAAATTTTCTTTTTCACTTCACTTTATATAGTATTAGAGATGCCTTTGTCATAGGAGTTAATACTAGAGCTTCATCGAAGCTCTTTAACACTCAAACCCAAAGTAAGTTCTATGAATCCAATAAATATGCCAAAAAGGGTCAATTTTTTTGAAAATGGCTCCATTCATAGCTCCATAATCCCCCAACCGAGGATAAGCTCCCTTTGAAAATTATAGAATTTAAAAATAAGAATCTATACTGAATTTTGGCTATTATTTTTTGCTTATCTTCTGACAAAGAAGTGCATGACTATCAAATAGATATGGCTTACATCATTTTGAACCCTCGCTATTATGATGAGTCACACTTAGACCAAGCAAATATCCTCCTATTCTTTGACTAGGCCAAGTACCTATGTGATAGAATACATGACCAACTTACCCAGATAAAATTATCTCCACATGGTACTTTTTGCTACTATTCACATCTTGCTTGGTTGTTTATTTATTATATTGTAGACACTATGCCTTGGGTAGGCCTAAATAGGGTTGACAGTAAGAGGAAGAATTTGTTAGTAGTAGATTGTACCAACCTACTAATGAAGTCTGAGTCCTACTACAACTTTAATAGAGATTTTTTGGGGCCAGCTCTGAAAATAGTTTAAGGATAATTACCTTGTCTCTCTACTCAAGCTAGAACTTTTTTATAGATCCATAATGCAGAAGGAGACCGATTATTTCTCATAGAAGAGATGATCATCAAGTTTTATGGATTTACAGGAAAACCTTTTTTGTTACCATATTATATTACAGAAAGAATCTTTGCAATGGAGTATTGTAGACAAATAAATTTTATCAATATTACATATGGAGAATGAATTAATAAGAAGAGCACCTATGAATATCCAATAACCTATGACCCAATCATTGTAAATGTTAAGGGGAAAGAAGAAGAATTGTGCCATAGACTACAAGAATTAGGACTATGATCCATACCCAAGAGATGGAGGTGTGATCCCATGGATAAGTTTATTGAAATACTGAACATAATAAACTCAAGCAAGTTGTTTGTTTTCAAGAAAATAAGCAAACCTAAAATAGAGTGGCAAAGGAACAATCATGAGAATAATAAGCTCAACTAGAATATCAGTAAGATGCAAGATTTACCCCCATGGAGGGACTGGTATGAGCAATAAGATGACTATGATCCTAAAGAAAATCCAGACCATACATTAACTATTGAAAAGTTAGTTATTCTTGTAAATAAGACCAAGTGGGATGCACCTAGAGTCAGAGAATAGTGGATATTTAGAGTTGAGAAAAAAACTATTAAATCTAAATTTTGTATCTCAATCGATCATGAGTTTTCATAGAAATATGAAAACAATGAAGATACATGGAATACTAAAAATGGAAAGGCAAAGGTTATAATATCTTATAAAAAAAGCAAAAGGACACATGCCAACACGAAGAAAACAAAGGAAGTAGCTACTACAAAGCAAGTTACCCCTAAAGAGAATCTAGTTGAAGTAGTGCAAGTACTTGAAAAAATATCAGTTGTTGATGATGCTATAAAATCTCTAAAACAAGATATTGCAAAAGGAACTCATCAATCAGAGCCACAGATCCAGGTCTTTATTCCAATAGAATTGCAGTAGTAGTTCTATACTAAGGGTTCTTAGATCATAAGAAAAATGGGATATACAAGATAAGTCTTAGGGAAGACATCCATTGGTCCTCAAGAAATTATTCAAGTATAGGAAAGACCTACAAGGTTATCCTTGGGTGCACCTTTTCCAAAATCCCCATCCCTAAAAACAAAAGGTAAAAGAAGTTAAAGGTTCACTTCAAAAATTTCTACTAGATCACCACTCAAGTTCATGTAAGGACAAGTAGAGCATTATGATACTTTAGGGTAGCAAAAATGATTGAAAGCACATAGACATCAAGTTAGCCTATCAATAACGATGAGGCACTCAAAATGAATGTGCAATCAAAAGTGCAATAGTTTCTCGAGATCAGAGATATGATTAAAGTGCAATAAGCACCTAAAATTGAAGTTGTCCCTTCTTCACCTCAAAAAGTAATAGGGAAAATAAAGGTTGACTCATATCAAGAGCTATGAGAAGGAAACAACAAGAAATACATGATTTAAAAATTGCTCCTAACGATAGAGGTGACAACCAAACTAGCAATTAAGGAAGTGACAACTGAACTAGTAGTGGAGCACCCCTTGGTAGTAGAGGAAGTTATAAATATTTCTAACCCTTTAACTACTCTTTGTCTTCCTCTATTCCTAATGTTATTCCTTTCATTTATGTATCAATACCAATACTTGAGGTAAATTTTTATAGTATTCTCACATCAGATGCCACTCCCACCATTACTTCCACTCTATTGATCCAAAACCCTCCAATCACTACCACTCATCCCATCCAATAAAACCCTTCATATTCGTTACCCCCTTTTCAATCCTTCCTTACCATGCCACCCCACCTAATCATCCAACCATAGCCACTGTTAGCAAGATCACAAAGATGAAACACAACACTCAAAACTAGTGGAGGACAAAGACACCTAGAAAAGCAGGAATATTTGTTGTTCCTAGAGAAATGACTACCACAGAACCTACCACCCATCAAAATATAAGAGTCATGTCTACCCCAAAAGTGAGAAATTTGGAGATAAAAATGACAATCGATTACTATCATTTAAAGACTCAAATAATAGATATTTCTTGGATACCACTAGAAGACTCTCTAATGATTTTCCAAGATCATGTGAGTAAAATATACCTACAAGAAGATATATTGAGGGATATGTGCTAGCATCTAGAAGAAAAATTCAATGATCTAAATAAAATAACCAAGAAGGACTATAATGTGAAGAGAGATCTGCACCTTGAAATCCATAAGTGGATAAAGAAGTTCACAAAAATGGCAGATTCTAAAGAATAGATCCAAAATCTTCAGGAGCTAAACAAAGCCTTGATAGGACAAGTCCAAAAGTTGCAGTAGTAGTTGTAGGTTAAAGAGGAAAAGAAAAATACTTCCACTTTCTCTAAAGAAACCCTCAGACTATTGAGAAAATATACTTGGGAAAAATTCTTGAACATGCTCTTGAAGCCTACATCGCTATAGACTATCTTGATTCTTGCGGATAAGCCATCCAAGAAGCAAAGGTTATTTTGAGCAAATATCAATAGGAACTGGAAGCATGGTCAAAAAAGCTAAAAGTTTGATGAAAATATCTGAAAGGATATTTGAACCCACAACCAAAGCTATTTCCAATGAACACTAGAATGCAACAAGAAACATCTCTCAAGATGTGATTGAAAAATACAAGCTGGTACTAGAAGGGAGAGAAATGACATAAAGGTTGTAAAATAAGGCTGATAGAATCATGGATCATATGTGGGAATATCAAACACTAGGATTCCCTGGTTTTTGGAATCAAGATATGAGGGTCCTAACTAAAGAATAAATGTAGGCATATAAGCATTTTCCAATAATGAATCAAAGATAAATCTATGGCAAGAGACCATTGGAGAAGCTTAGGTGCTTGAATTTGTAAAAAATGTCTTTGCTACAATCAAAAATCTAATAAATAGCTAAGAGATATCAATATCCATATTATAAAAATGTATATTAGCTAAAGTGCATATAGGAATGAGCCTGTCTATTCAAGAACCCTCCAACTAAAGTATGGGTATGAATCTACATGATACTTGAGAAAGCGAAGAAAGCGTTCTATGAATAAGAAAAAGAAGATGAGGAAGGATAAGGGACTTGTCAAATGGAGATTCCATCAAATGACATTGCTATAAGGCCCTTAGATAATCAAGCAACACACAATGAGTAGGTTATAGGTACAAGGAAAAGCAATAGTTGATGAAACGACACCTCCAACACATTAGGGGTAAAAGACAAAATAGGTGTCAAAACAACAAAATACCATATAGAAGGTTTGATAATACACTTGCTTCTACTCACCTCCATATCATTTTATATTCCACTAACACATCATTCACATTTTTTCACCTTACAAAAATCACCTCTTTCTTAACACTCCACTTTTCATAAATATATCGTTTTCATTTCATTTCATAGTTCCATTCACATTCCATTTCATTATCCTATTGACTCTATGCCTAATGGAATCAGGACTTCTGAGTTCTTAATTTCCATGAGTAGAAATTCCTCAAGAGGTGCCAAGCATATGGGTCAAATTTTCAACCACATTTGCATAGCAAGAGAAAGCTTGTGAAATTCCTTAAAATTTTACTAAGTGCTAGAAATCAAAGTCTAAGGCAGGATCGAGATGTTCAAAACCATGCTTACATTAGCAATGATGTTAACATAAATGTATGGTCTCCATAGGAATGAGTTAAATAAGCATTCAATCCTAAAATACCTAAACTTGCACCCAAGTTGAATATGGCATCAGCAAGCCAATGTAAGAGTGCAAGATCAAGAGAAAAATACAGAAATAAAAAGGTAATGCTCAAGATCAAGATGTCCCAAAATGGTCTATTCAAGGTGATGATGTTAGTCGAAGGGATGAAGCACCTAAGATCATGCAATTCAATGTTCAAAGACCTCTCAAAGCCATGATGTTGTTGGCAATTTTGGGTACCTTGAGTACATTGCCTTTGCCTAAGTTTAGTTGTTGTCATTGATGTCAAGGAGTTCTTGGAGCAATTTGTTTTTATGTCTAAGTATGTGTTTTGATGAAGGTTTCAATTGGTTAGTAAGTCTCCAAGAAAATCAGAGTAGCCCGAGTTGCAAAAGATCCAGAAAAAGATAAGTTAGAAAAAGTTTGCGAGCGGTGGAAAAAGCTGTCACGATTTCGTGACATGTTTTAGGAGAGAGAAAGTTCTAGCAAACTATCACGATTTCGTGACATGTTGGAAGGCAGAGACGAAGCAGGAAAAACTGTCATGATTTCGTGACATGTTTGAGGAGAGAGAAAGTTCGAGCAAACATCAATAGTATTGACAAGTTATTAGTTGAGTTGCCGAAAGTGTCACGATTTCATGACAAGTTGAGTTGGCAGTGTTGAGTTGCAGGAAGTGTCGCGATTTCGTGACAAGTTTCAATGAAGTTGTACGGATGCAGAAAGTGTCACGATTTCGTGATAGGTTGAGTTGGCAGCTTGCAGTTGGCGAAAGCGTCACGATTTCGTGACATGTTCCAGTTTCATGAGCAGTTGGGAGAAAAGTGCTTAAGGTAGGAAAGCGTCGTGATTTCGTGACATGTTCCAGTTTCGCGGGCATATGGCAGAAAAGTGCTTAAGGAAGAAAGCGTCACGATTTCGTGACATGTTCCAGTTTCGTGAGCAGTTGGGAGAAAAGAGCTTAAGGCAGCGAAAGCGTCACGATTTCGTGACATGTTCCATTTTCGTTGGAGCAAACCAAGAAAAGGTTGAAGTAGCAAGAAGTGTCACGATTTCGTGACAGAAGTATAGATGACGTCAGCAAGAGGCAAAGGTGTCACGATTTCACGACAGAAGCGGAGAAGAAGGCTTTGAAGTCTAAAGTGTCACGATTTCATGACAGAGTTGTAGATGACGTCAGCAAGAGGCAAAGGTGTCACGATTTCATGACAGAAGCGGAGAAGAAGGCTTTGAAGTCTAAAGCGTCGTGATTTCATGATAGAAGTGAGATGACATCAGCGAAAGGCAAAAGTGTCACGATTTCATGACAGAAGAGCAAAGGAAGCAGTCAAAAGCAAAAGCGTCGCGATATCGCTACAACAAGCTATAGAAGGTGTACGGCAGGCAAAGGTGTCGCGATATCATGACATGTTGAAGTTTCACGCCAGAAGCTACAGGGAGGCGGTTGAGGACAGAGTTAACTTTGAGCCGACAAAGTTAAAATTTGGGCCGACGCAGCACAAGGTTTTGCAGCCGACGCAGTGGAAGTATAACAGCCGACTAAGTTTGGATGTAATGACCATGGATCTTACTCTATAAAAGGAGGGATGTTTGAATAGTTTCATCATCGATTAAGTGTGCGTTCGAAGTGCGAATTGCGTAGAGAGAGTGCGGGGAGAAGATCGATCGCAGAAGTGCATAAGTAGAAGCCTGAGCGTCTACTGTGTTTAGACAGAGGTTGCGAAGATAGTGCTATCGTGATTTAGGCAAAGAGTGCAAAGGAAGTGCTGTTGTATTTGCGAAGATAGTGCTGCTGTATTTTTGCGAAGACTGTATTGCTGTGTATACGTAGAATACGCGAAATCTATGCTACTATGTTTTTGATCGAGAACTACTGTATTTGCACAGACAGTAAAACATTGGTTTCAACCAAGTGCAAAAAAGAACAGAGGAAGAGGACAGTATTGTGCTAGACCGAAGGACTGTGTTTGGTGCAGAGAAGAGGACCAGCTTTGCTATGACAGAATTGAGGACAGAGATCTCCAACCAGAGCAGGGAAGACAGGTGTCTTCTGTGGACAGAATTCCACTTGCTAAGGGCAGAGGAGGTAGAGGTCTTCTAGAGGATCACCAGCCAAAGCAGAATTAGGGGAAGGTGTCTCCTTTGAGCTGAGGCTCATAAACATTGTAATCGGGAAGGATTCCCAGAGGACTTTGATACAACTTTTAGAAGAAAAGTTTTATCCGTGGAGTAGCCCACCTTGGGTGAACCACGTAAATTGTTGTGTCTCTTTGTGGATTGCATTTTGTGCATTGTTTTGTTGCTTGTTATTACTGCTATCTTTATTCTGCATGTTAATGGTTTGAAAGTTGCATTGATAGATAAAGTTAAAAGTGGTCTTATACTGTTCACCCCCCCTCTCAGTATAAGCTTGTGTTCTTCAATTGGTATCAGAGCGGGTTCCTTCGAAAAGGTTTTACAGTCGGAAGGAATAACTGGTTAAGAACACAATGGATTTCTCAGGTGGCAATGCAGCACCTATTCTTGATGGATCAGATTTCGGTCTGTGGAGTGCAAGAATGAAAGTCTATCTAATGGCTCTTGGTAATGAGGTATGGGAAGTTATTGAAGATGGGTACACCATTCCTGCAAATGGTCCTTATACTAAAGAAGACAGAGCTCCTACATCACAGCAACTCAAAAGCCATGAATGCAATTCTGAAAGGTTTACAGAAGGCTGATCTTACCAAAGTTATTCACTTCAAGACAACTAGTGAAATGTGGAAACAATTGCGAGGTTGTTCATACAGGTGATGCAAATGTCCGAAAGGCCAAATTGAGACATTTTAAAGGTATGTTTGAACAACTCAAGATGAATGATGATGAAAATA
This sequence comes from Wollemia nobilis, assembly GCA_028583015.1. Classification (NCBI taxonomy): domain Eukaryota; kingdom Viridiplantae; phylum Streptophyta; class Pinopsida; order Araucariales; family Araucariaceae; genus Wollemia; species Wollemia nobilis. The sequence goes on from JAQPPZ010002347.1 coordinate 764,718, forward strand.
TTAGTGACTACATGCTTCGGATGGATGAGATTGTGAACTCCATGAAAGACTTAGGTCTTGAACTTGCTGAAAATGATGTGTGTGATAAGATTTTAAGATCTCTTCCTAATAGATTTAGTGAAAATATTTCTGCTATTGAGGAAGCCAAAGATTTAGATAAGTTGAAAAAGGATGAGCTCCATAGTATTCTTGCAGCTTTTGAGCTGAGAACTCAAGTGAATGTTGATATAAAGAAAGAGGCGACTTTCAAAGCTACCAAGAAATCAAAAGGCAAACAGATTCAAGAGAGTGATGAGTCTTCTAGTGAGGAAGAAGCATATTACAGCAAGAAAGGCAAATTCTCTAGAAAGCACAAAAGCAAGAAAAATATAAGATGTTTCAACTGTGGAAAGTATGGTCATTATGCTACTGACTGTACTGTTTCCAAAGATGAAAGTGATGAAGATATACAGGATGTTAAGAGCAAGGATTCTAAAAAGCACAGGTATTACAGAAAGAACAAAGATGAACACAGCAATCAAGGAAAGAGGTATTCACACAAGAACAAGAAGAGCTTCTATTTGGACAAAGTAAGTAAGTGTTCTAGCAGTGATAGTGAAAGCTCTTCCAGTGATAATGAAAATGAGATGTTGTTCATTTCAGAAAAAGAAGAAGAACCGAAACATAAATTCACGGTCATGAAATGCTTTAGATGTGGAAATTTTGGGCACCTTGAGGATGATTGCACAAATAATGAATTGGTTGCTAGTATGTATGAGGATGCTTCAGAAAATGATAAGGAAGATGCATGTATGGTTTTTGAAAAGGGTAGCACATCTAGTAATAAGAAATCAGAAAAAGGTCTTGATAATTCAAAGTGCAATCAAATAGAGAATCTTGAATGTGAACTCAATAATGCTCTCAGTGTTTTGGAAAAGGAAAGAAAGAAGAATGATAGACTCAAGGTTAAGTTAGATGAATGTTGTATGGAGAGAGACGATCTTATAGAAAGTCTCGACTTCTCTATAGCCAAAACACAGGAACTCAAGGATGAGTTAGAGTCTAAGATTCTTGAGTATAATGAGTTAGAGCAGAAAATGGTTTCTTTGAAAGAAGAAAATAAAGATTACAAGGATAAACTCTACAGATTTCAGGATAGCTCCAAGAAGGTTAAGTCTCTCATCAAAAATCAAAGAAATCCAACAGATAAAACAGGTCTCGGTTTTGTTGAGCCGCACAAGAAACAGGTTGGGGAATCCAGCAAGAGATTTCAAAAAGAAGAAAGTTCTGATGAAGAAAGTACTTCAGATCATGAGTCCGTGAGTGATGAATGCGCAAAAATAGAAAACAGATTTTTGAATGTGAAACAGAAGTTCTCGGGACCCAAGAGATCGATTAAAAGAATATTTTTCGACAGATGTTTTGCGTGTTACAGGTTTGGACACATGGCTGCACATTGCATGTCTCAAATGAAGAAGGTTAACAATAATTTTAGAAGTCGTAATTTATTTCAAGGGTATTGCTACTCTTGTAATCAGTTCGGGCACAAGGCAATTTTTTGCAATTCAAATAACAGGAACCGGGTTAGTCAGAACAGGCGGATTCAAAGAACAGCTATGCCTGAAAGAAATAATGTTGTTTGTTACAAGTGCAACAATACAGGTCACTCAGCCAGAAAGTGCAGAGCTGATCTTCCAAGGTACAGGAACAAAAACAGTGGTATAAACAGGTCCAAGGATCAAGGTGTGGACAAGAAAAGAGATGAGAACAAGAACAAGAAAAGTGCCAAGAACGAAAACATTAACAAAGAGCTCAAGAAAAGGCCCGACAAAGAAATTGTAGACACTGATGATGATGAGTGTCTAATGGGAGTTTCACTCCCAACTCTATTTTAAAATCACCTCAATAGGAGGTGGGGGAGGGACTAAGCTAAGAGGCTCATTCTTAGTCCCAAGCCCCAAAGGTGACCCTTTGCCATTGATGACAAAGGGGGAGAGATATGAGTAAGGGGGAGAGCTTCAAGTGAAGAGGAAAGCTTCAAGTCAGGGGGAGCAAAAACTTCAAGAGATTGTTTTCAGTTTTGGCTCTTGAAGATGTGTTTTTAGTAAAGGTTTGCCATCAATGACAAAGGGGGAGATTGTTGGCAATTTTGGGTACCTTGAGTACATTGCCTTTGCCTAAGTTTAGTTGTTGTCATTGATGTCAAGGAGCTCTTGGTAGTTGTTGGCTTTGGTGGCAAGGAGTTCTTGGAGCAATTTGTTTTTATGTCTAAGTATGTGTTTTGATGAAGGTTTCAGCTGGTCAGTAAGTCTCCAAGAAAATCAGAGTAGCCCAGTTGCAAAAGATCAAGAAAAAGATAAGTTAGAAAAAGTTTGTAGGCGGTTGGAAAAACTGTCGTGATTTCGCGACATGTTTTAGGAGAGAGAAAGTTCTGGCAAAACTGTCACGATTTCGCGACATGTTGGAAAAAATCTGATTTCGCGACATGTTTGAGGAGAGAGAAAGTTTAGGCAAAGTCACGATTGACAAGTTGAAAAGTTGAGTGTTGAGGAAGTGTCACGATTTCGTGACAAGTTTCAATGAAGTTGTACGGATGTAGAAAGTGTCACGATTTCATGACAAAGTTGAGTTAGGGCTTGCGTTGGTGAAAGTGTCATGATTTTCGTGACATGTTCAGCTTTACGAGGTTGGGAGAAAAGTGTTCTTAAGAGGAAAGCGTCACGATTTCGTGACATGTTCCATTTTCATGGGCATATGGCAGAAAAGTGCTTAAGGCAGCGAAAGCGTCACGATTTCATGACATGTTCCAATTTCACGAGCAGTTGGGAGAAAAGAGCTTAAGGCAGCGAAAGCGTCGTGATTTCGTGACATGTTCCATTTTCGCTAGAGCAAACCAAGAAAAGGTTGAAGTAGCAAGAAGTGTCATGATTTCATGATAGAAGTACAGATGACGTCAGCAAGAGGCAAAGGTGTCGCGATTTCACGACAGAAGCGGAGAAGAAGGCTTTGAAGTCTAAAGTGTCACGATTTCATGACAGAGTTGCTGATGACGTCAGCAAGAGGCAAAGGTGTCACGATTTCGTGATAGAAGCGGAGAAGAAGGCTTTGAAGTCTAAAGCATCATGATTTCGTGACAGAAGTGAGATGACGTCAGCGAAAGGCAAAAGTGTCACGATTTCATGACAGAAGAGCAAAGGAAGCAGTCAAAAGCAAAAGCGTCGCGATATCGCTACAACAAGCTATAGAAGGTGTACGACAGGCAAAGGTGTCGCGATATCGTGACATGTTGAAGTTTCGCGCCAGAAGCTACAGGGAGGCGGTTGAGGACAGAGTTAACTTTGAGCCGACAAAGTTAAAATTTGGGCCGACGCAACACAGGGTTTTGCAGTCGACGCAGTGGAAGTATAACGACCGACTAAGTTTGGATGTAATGACCATGGATCTTACTCTATAAAAGGAGGGATGTTTGAATAGTTTCATCATCGATTAAGTGTGCGTTCGAAGTGCGAATTGCGCAGAGAGAGTGCGGGGAGAAGATCGATCGTAGAAGTGCATAAGTAGAAGCCTGAGCGTCTGCTGTATTTAGACAGAGGTTGCGAAGATAGTGCTATCGTGATTTAGGCAAAGAGTGCAAAGGAAGTGCTGTTGTATTTGCGAAGATAGTGCTACTGTATTTTGTGAAGACTGTATTGCTGTGTATACGTAGAATACGCAAAATCTGTGCTACTGTGTTTTTGATCGAGAACTGCTGTATTTGCACAGATAGTAAAACATTGGTTTCAACCAAGTGCAGAAAAGAACAGAGGAAGAGGACAGTATTGTGCCAGACCGAAGGACTGTGTTTGGTGCAGAGAAGAGGACCAGCTTTGTTGTGACAGAATTGAGGACAGAGATCTCCAGCCAGAGTAGGGAAGACAGGTGTCTTCTGTGGACAGAATTCCACTTGCTAAGGGCGAAGGAGGTAGAGGTTTTCTAGAGGATCACCAGCCAAAGCGAGAATTAGGGGAAGGTGTCTCCTTTGAGCTGAGGCTCATAAACATTGTAATTAGGAAGGATTCCCAGAGGACTTTGATACAACTTTTAGAAGAAAAGTTTTATCCGTGGAGTAGCCCACCTTGGGTGAACCACGTAAATTGTTGTGTCTCTTTGTGGATTGCATTTTGTGCATTGTTTTGCTGCTTTTATTACTGCTATCTTTATTCTGCATGTTAATGGTTTGAAAGCTGCATTGATAGATAAAGTTAAAAGTGGTCTTATACTGTTCACCCCCCCCTCTCAGTATAAGCTTGTGTTCTACAGATGTTGAAGATCGTGCAATTTCTAGTGATGACATCAACAAAATTGAAGAGAGGTTGGGACCGCACAAGATGGTTGAAAGCACCCAAAGCCAAGATATGAGAAAATAAATATAAAAGGTTGTCAAGTCTATGTCTCTCAAGTTGATGATGTCACTCTTTTTAAACTTGAGCATGAGATCATGCCTATGAAGGCACCCAAAGCTAAAACTTCCCGAAACCATGACTTCAGCTCAAGAGAGCTCTAAAAGCAAACCAAGAGCCCAGTTTCAAATTGATTTTAGTTAGATGTCATTTTTAGACCTGCAACTACCATGGTGCATGCTAGATAATTCTAGCTAAAGACAACTAAGCTTGAAAATATGGTTCCAATAATACAACCACTTGCAAAAGATAGTTGTAGATCAATGAGGAAATTTTAAATTCATGTCCAAGATGAATTTCAAGAATGCCACATCAGCATTTCTGGTTTCTTGCCAAATAATCATCCAAATGGGCATACAATTGTATTCCCATAAAAAAATTGAAATTTTAAACTATAAATATAAGCAAAGACCTCATTACAAGGGTTGGCTTTGTAGTACTTGCTTGGTATTGCATTGTAATTGTTGTTGATCAATGAAGAGATAGTTGTTTGACCTCCATTACTGTGTGATTGCAGGTTTTATGTGAATGTTTTGCTTTAAGTCATTTCTGTTACACTTAATTGTTAGTGTATTTTGTTAAAGTAATTATGCTATTTGGATTACCTATTGGATTGCTAATAATTGAAGTCCTTGGAATGATTAAAGCAATTATATACATTTTCTTTAAGTTATTTCTATTACATTCAACAATTGGTCTATTCTATTAAAGCATGAAATACCTATTGGATTGCTAATTGTTAGAATCCTTAGAATTATTATAGATAATATCATGATCTTAATGAATTTGTCATTGTAGGTGATAATGGTGGGTCTATTAAGTATATTGTAATTTATTTAGTAGTAAATTGCTCTGTAAGATCCAATGATGTTACACTATATTCCATCTATTTTTCAATTTGTTTCTCTTACCCTTACTCCTTTCTAACCCTTACTCTTTTCCTATCCTTTTTTTTTTAAATAATCAATTCAAAGGAGTTGGCCTTCTCCAGAGGTTGAAACATAGAGCAAACTTGTTTTATCCAATTGCTATACTTTGGCTAAAATTGACGAGTGCAATGCATTTCCACAAAAATGGTAGATTTTAGTCCAACACCCTGATCTCTAAAACAAACTATAAAGTTTAGGAATTGATAAGCTTAGTGACCTTATAGAATGGTTAGAATAGGAACTTACCTGGAAATAGCCTCCTCTCCCTATGCATATCCAATATGAATGAGATTATTTCAAGAGGTTGAATACTGATATCATAACCATCAAGAGGTATTTTTCAAATCAAATTATGTTGGGGACATAAGAAATATAGGGGATTATACAATAAAACTTGGAGTTCACTCCCAACTAGTCAAAACAATCAATAATTTTTTTTCCTCGGTTTGGAAAAAGAGGATTCCACCTAAGTTGTAAGTCTTCACTTGGTGTAGAGAAACAAAATCTTAACAAGGGTCAGCTTGCAAAATAGGAACATAATCATGCCTCATGTTTGCTTGAGGTGTTTAATGGAGAGTGAGACCATCAACCACCTCCTATTTGAATTCCCAAAAGTGAGCTATCTGGTTGGATATTACTAAAATATTTAGTTCCAGGAGATTAAACATTGAAATTTTTTTAAACCATTGGAGTGAAAATTATATAGGATTCCTCAATAGAAAGCCTCTTATGAAATTTATAGGGGAATCAATCTCACACACCATAATTTGGCACATCTGGATGGACAAAAACCAATGGATATTTGAAAGGAAAGAAAAAAAATGGGTGCAATCATAGGGAGAATCATTTGGGATATCATAGTCATTGTCAAAGTAAATTTTACTCAAAAGCAAAATCAAGAAGACTTGACTCCAAAAGAGTGTCATATGATTAGAAGTCATGATCTTCATGCATTCTTGACAATGAGGTGTCACTATGTTGACTTGGAAGCTCTTGTCATCCACTACCCTACACTTTTCTTTAATGGAGCATCAAATTCCAATATGGGACAAGCAATAATAGGAGGACTGATCCTTGCAAGCCCAAGGAAGGTGCTAATTAAATCCAAAATCATTTTAGGAATCACATCCAACATGGTAAAAATACTTAGATGTGAGATGGGGATGAAAATCACTGTGATAGAGGAAATTAGATACCTATCGATGTATGGATATTTGAAACTAGTCATGATAGCTCTCTCCAAAAATAAATATCTTCAGTCTTTACAATTGAGGATTGTCCAAGAAAATATCAGGCATTGGGAAAAAATATGACTAGCATCAAATATTCCCATATTAGGTGTGTTCTTATATTCAATTAAAAAACTAGGATGCAGATGCCCTAGCTAATGAGGCAATTAACACTGCTTATCTCCAATGTAGAGTCACAAAGATCAAAAACTAAAAATAAAAATATAAGGATAGTCACCTGTCATGTAGCAAAGAATTGCTCTAATATCTAATGCTCATTTTCTGTGTGCTCTATTTGCTTTGTATTATTTATTTATTTTATTTGCTTTTGATGCTTTGTGTTACTATTCTTAGTATATTACATAGTCATTTTTTATAGTTCTTGTTAGGCATCCTTGCTTGCTATTGTATTAATTTTGTACTTAGCTCTCTCTTTGGCTTCCTTGCTGTAACGACCCAAAAACACACAAACAAAAAATACAAAAATAGAAAGAGTTTTTTTCTAAGGATATGGATACATGAACCCTTCATGAACCCCTAACCCAACTAGAATTTACCTAAAGTTTCAATCCCCTAAGTTTTCCTAGAAGTTACATATCACAAAGTACCCTATCACAAGTTCGTCTGTGTAGGCGTATCATGTGTCACTGCAGATAAGCCCATCTATCCCATCAATATTTATGAGCTATACCTATCACCCTCAATCCATTTAAGGTATACATGCATCTCCATACCATACACAAATCATTATGTATAGGTATACTACGAGTATTGTGAGTTAATCTATCTATCTCTTCTCCATGATGAGCTATCTTAACTCAGATGTAATATCTTCACAACTTAGTCCTTTATCTCCCTAAGGGTGTCTCAATTCCCTTAGGTCTCCTATGTTCACCCTAAGGGTTTCTCAATTCCCTTAGGTTACCTATGTTCACCCTAAGGGGTTCTTAATTCCCTTAGGTCACCTCTGAGTTCACCCTAGAACTCTACTATTAGATTCCTAATAACAAGCAACCAAACAAGAATGAAACTAGAAATCAAAACAACAAAGAGTAATTGCCAAGCATCCAAAAAATAAAGAATGATTAACACTAAAAGATAATCAGCTACATAATATAATTACATAAATGAAGTAAAATTACCTTCACTAAACCAATAAACAATTATCACATTAAATATTACATGGTAAATCCTTCTTACTTTAAGGAATATTACATTAACTACATTGGGAATATCTCCCCACAATTCTAGTCTATTTGATCATAAGTAAATCAACATAAGATACAATTACCTATACTTGATTTCCATTGAACTCCTTGCTTATTCTTGCTTCTCATTGGTTCTTTGAAGGTAGTAGGGGATCAGGATACTCATGGTTTAGAATAGGCATGCCTTTAAATGCATCTATTCATTTACTTTGTCAAATTGCAACTATACAAAATTTAATTAAGTTTCTAACAATCTAATGCATAATGGATATTATAAAAGATCCTTTACTTTTATTTCACCTCTCCAGTTCCCTTAGAGAGTCATACAACATGTACTACTTAGATCGAGGTTTAAATTTAATCAAATTAATTCATGTATTAAAGCATTAAAGTCTCATACCTTTAACCTTTAAAACAATCTCTTTCATTTTCATTCCCTAAATCAAAGCCCCATAACTTCAATTCAAATAATAAATTTACATCCTTTTTAATTCATAAATTTCCAATCAACCAATTATTGTTTAAAGCACTAAAGTCCCATACATTTAACCTTTAAAATAATCTCTTTCATTCCCTAAATTTAAGCCCCATAACTTCAATTCAACGAATAAATCTACATCCTTTTTAATTCAAAACTCCTAAGATAATAAACATTAATCAAAGGGTTCCTTTTCAATTAAAAACCTTCAATAAATCCCATAAAAATCAAAGGTTCCTTTCTAATTAAAAGCCTTCAATAATTTCACATAAATCAAAGGTTCCTTTTATAATTAAAAGCCTTCTATAATTTCATATAAATCAAAGGGTCCTTTTATAATTAAAAGCCTTCTATAATATTCCACATAAAATAAAGGTTTATTTTAATTAAAACCCTTCATTATATTCCACATAAAACAAAGGTTCTTTTAATTAAAACCCTTCATTATATTCCACATAAAACAAATGTTCCTTTTAATTAAAACCCTTAATTATATTCCACATAAAACAAAGGTTCCTTTTAATTAAAACACTTCATTATATTCCACATAAAACAAAGGTTCCATTTAAATAAATTACACAACACAATTCTAAGTCAAGGTCTACAACTAGAGGCCAACACCTTCCATGATGTATGAACAACCTCTACAAAACATAGCGTTCATGCAAAATAGAACTAGACACTATGCTTTTAATTTTGTCACAACAGAGTTCCCACAAAGGCGGATGGTATTACGCTACCAGTGATATTTTCTAAAATCCAACCCTTTCTAGAAATAAAAGAGGTTTTCCCATAGGTGGCGCTCCCAAAGCAATGCCCTTCCTTAGAGTATGAGTGGTTTTACCACTGTGAAATATGTCTCTAAAAAAATAGGGTTCCCACTTTTGGAGCACGGTGCCCTCAAATGCACTGCGCTCTAAACTTCCACAATGCTCTCGAAAACGTAGTGCCCTCGAGCACTCACAATGCTCCCTTCGGCATATCGTGGCCTTCGAACATGAACAACACTCACCATCTAACATAGTAGCTTCTCTAAATGGACAAAGCTCACCATTAATACAATGGCTTCTATAAATGCACAGTACTCACCATTAACATAGCGGCTTCTCTAAATGCACATCGCTCACCATTAACATAGTGGCTTCTCTAAATGCACAACGCTCATAATTAACATAGTGGCTTCTCTAAATGCACAACGCTCACCATTAACACAATGGCTTCTCTAAATGCACAACGCTCATCATTAACACAGTGGCTTCTATAAATGCACAATGCTCACCATTTAATACATCAACTTCTCTAAATGGACAACGCTCACCATTAACACAATGGCTTCTCTAAATACACAACGCTCACCATTAACACAGTGGCTTATCTAAATGCACAACACTCACCATTAACACAGTGGATTCTATAAATGCATAGTGCTCACCATTTAACACATTTGCTTCTCTAAATGCACAACGCTCACCATTAACATAGTGGCTTCTCTAAATGTACAACGCTCACCATTAAACACAGTGGCTTCTCTAAATGCACAATGCTCACCATTTAACACAATGGCATCTCTAAATGCACAATGCTCACCATTTAACACACACTGGATTCCTAATGCATAGCGTTCACTAGACTTAGACGTAGGTATTTCCAATCCCTTCCCATGGAATTTCATGCTACAAGGAAATAGAACTAGGGGAGCATAACTACGTTTTTCACCATATCAACGCAAGTAAAAATAGATTTAAATTTTCAAGCACTCCAACCTTAATACTTTTGCAAATATGGAAATCTGGTGATGTTTGGCTGCCTCTCCTCCTTGCTTGTGGCATGTTCTTCCATTTTACTCGGTCCTTGATCTGCATCTCCTTTGTTCTCCCTTCATTGTCTATCCTCCCTTCCTTCTCTCATTTTTTCTCGCTTCCTCCTTACATGCCTCCCTGCTCCAGGTAGCCAATCCATTGTCCTTCTCGAACCCTTAGCCCCACCTTGAGCCTCTTTCCTTCAATGCTTCGTCCCTTATCCTCTGGCGGTAATGCATTCCTTTTCCCATAATTTCCACCTTTGGAAATTAGTAGCCCCATAGACTATTTTCATAGGTTTCACTATATAGGGGAAAGGGAATAATTATGTTTTTAAAATGAAGGATGGTATGTTTTATATAAAATATCATTCACATGATATTTATCAACTATAAAATATATTTATTTTATTTAAAAAATTTCATTATTGTTTTTTAAAATAAAATAAAAGATATCTATTTCTTTTTAAATGGATTTTTTTTTTTTTTTTTCAATTAATTAAAGTCTTTTAATAAATTTTCCATTATCATTAAAATGAACACTTTTAATTAATTCAAAATAAATCTCATTTGTTAATTGCAATGAAGTTTACCAATGAGCTCCAAAGTCAAATATTATTTAATTAAAACCTCATTAATTAATTTAAAGAAATCTTTATTTGACATATAAATTTAATTTGCTTTCCTTCTTAAGAATGATGCTCTACTTTCACTTCAACATGACAGTTTACTTTAGGTATCCACATGCATTTTGCAGTTGTTCTCCTATAGAAAACCCAACATTAAGCTACCCAAGCCATGATGAAGTAGAGAGCAAACAAATTTATAAAACAACAAAGAGGGAATCTTTCCATCAACCCAACCACCTATACCAACCAGATATTTTACGATAACTACTAGGCTATCAACTAAAGCTCAAGGTGATTAGTCATCGATGATTATCCTTTCCATCAATGCATGCCTATATGAAGGTATATATCAATATTACCTCCGAGTGCCTTAATCATCATTTCCTCTAATCTTTGGTACCCTTATTTTTGGTGGGTGATTCTACTTGTTCCACCTACGAGTGTACCTGATCCTGCACACTTGGAAATATGTTAGCGATAACACGCTCTTATAAATCAACTAAACGTCATATAGTTGGTTCAATTGTTCAAAATATTTATCACCACATCATAGGTTAATACATTGTTTTATTTGTGCCATAAAGTCAGCTAGGGAGGGTCATGACACTTGCCTACCAGGAGACTTTGGTTTTGTTTTTAATGATTTTTAATACAACAACTCTCTTTTAAAAAATATGTGAGTTTGTTATTACGATGGATTAAATATGTTTAATTATGTAAATATTGATGTATTATGAGATCTTGTGAGGAAAGTAATGAGTTTCTAATAGTGGTATAAAAGCCACATTTGGAGTTCTTGGACGAAATAGAAACTGTTGTGAGAGGAGCAAAATTTGAGAGAAAATCCAAAAGTTATGAGGGAAGACAGATTTATCCATGTGAATAATTCCATGAATAGAGAATATATGAAAGTGAGCAAGTTGAAAGAAGCCACATTGAAAGGATTCAAAGCTAAGAGAAGCCAATAAAGATAAGTTGCAAGTTTGGTCGTCATCAAAACCATTTTGGAGAAAATCAAGTGTAGAGATAGAGAATTTTTTTTTTGGAAGAGGCAACACATTACAGATCGAGGTAAAGGGATTAGAAAGTTAGAGAAGTGTAGAACACTTAAAGAGACCAGAGCATAATTCTTGTGGAGAACTAGAGCAGAACACTTGAGGAAATCATAGTGAAGAATACATGCTAAAGAGGATAAGATGCTAAGTTGAAGAGATCCAAATGTGGAGGAATCTACAAAGTGTGCAAAATAAAAGGAGAGATCCAACATAGTCAAATGTTGGAAAGAGGTAGCTAAAATACAACATTGAAGAATATTACATTATTTAGTACATGCTAATGTACCCCCATGGTACTATTGGTATAAGTGTAAATATTATGAATATTATATTAGTGTGAGAGTCTATAGTTTAGGGTGTATTATTTATATTTTTCTAATGAATATGCCTATGTGTAGGATGTGTACAAGTATTATGAGTGAGAAAGTGTGTAAGTGTGGAAATGCAAGAGTGTGTAAAGTGTGTAAGTGTATAGAAAGCCAATAGTCATGTATACAAGTGGCAATATGTAAATCCAAGAGGCCTGAAAGGTTTTTCTTATGTGTGGAATAGGAAAGGATGTATCTCCCAAATATGTGAGGTGAGCAATGGTCAAGTATTCAAGAGTCACCTTCAAACGTTATATAATGGAGATAAATCTCCATGTATTGTATCAACGAATCATCAGATAATATTGAAACTTGTATGTGACTTGAGCAATTATATTATAATTTTGCTTATGCATATTTTTATTAATATTGGCTTGTTAATATTTATTTTTTTTATTTTCATAAATGTTATGTTCATTGATATTGGTCATTTATATTGAATGCTCAAATATTGAATTTTATATGATCCTGGATATTGGGACCTATGATTGAATTTGGCTAAAAATATAATAGTGGTATCAGAGAATCCACAATACTCTATCCAATTTTAGAGGAGCCATTTTTAAAGCTAGAATTAGAGAACTTTGGTATGAATTTATTTGAAGAATATTGGAGTGATAAGCTTTAGATTGAAAAGCTAGCATCAAAGAAAAACTCTGATGTGAATTTGAAAGTGAGAAAAGTTTTAAAATTATGATAGTGACATTCAAGTCAATAAAGAATCTTGGAGAGTAGTCTACAGATTGATATTCAAGCCAAGTGAATAATTTTTTGATTGAGTCTAAAATTCTTTCTTAAGAAGAGATCTAATTCAAGCTATTGCCTCACATATTGAAAGTATAATTTCTTGATTGAAATCCAAAGAAAAATGAGTTGATATTTGCACCCTAAAATTATTTAAAATTAAAAATATTTTAATATTATATCACCAATAAAAGGTATTGACTATTGTGAGTGAAAGACAAATATATGTGTTGAATATCATGTTACTTGTCTCCTATTGAAGATATTTGTAGAAGATATTTGTTGAATCACCACTAGAAAAGAAACCAGTGAACATTCAAAAATATGAAGGATGTAGAAGAATTGAAAGCCTCAATAGCTACTATCCTATAAACCAACTGAATAGGAACGTCAATAAATTTGAAATAGAGTAGCGCCTATGGAAACTAATTAACAAAGACTACCTATGGAGAGCCAAAATTAGAGTAGTACCTAAGGTGAACCTAAGAAGATTGATCCAGAAGAGGAGTGTTCAAAGTAAGAAAAGATAAAGCTCTTATGCATCTAGAGTGCAACATTTAAGAAAAATAATAAAGAGAAAGCAGACTTCTTGAGGAATCATCTACACTTGAGGAGAATAACCTAATTAATTCAAGAGTAATTTGATGAAGTAATGTTTAACACCTGCAAAAGATTAGAAAGAGAAAAATATTAGAAAGAGCAATCGACGCCAAAGGACGACATAATGTTTCTAAGGTTGCATGCATAGTACCACATGTAAAGAGTATAGAGCATGAGTGCCATAAAAAATACAAAATAAACCTTTTTTATTTATTTAAAAATGAGTGCAAATATTTGATAAGGTTATTAAATATTTATTTAAAGGAGTATTTGGAAAAATAAATTAGGAGTTATAAGGGAAAATTTGAAAATTTGATTCGATTTATGAAATTAATAAATTGACTCTTGAATTGATTTGATATTGAAGAAATTGCAAAATTGAAATTGATTTCAAAAACTTGATTTTTAAAATTTTTTAAAATTGATTGATTGACTGCTATTTAAAGTTTTGAGACAAGGATTTCTACCTTGAAAATTTGAATATTTGATTTTATAAATTGAAAATTGATTATTTTAAATTTGTTGATTGTTTGAAATTAGACTTTGGAGAAATAAGGATTTCTAATCCAAAGGATTTAATTTTAAAAATTTTAAATTTTTTGAATGATTTGAAGATTTTTTTGTGAATTATTGAAATTTTGGAGATATAACCATTTCAATATAGAATAAATTATCAAAAATGCATTTTTTGAAGATAGTGAAGAAATATTGAACAAACTAAAATTCTATACACAAAATTTGATGGATGATTTTTATGAAAAGAAGAATATGGCAAATGATTTGAATATGAGATTGTCTTTAATGATAAAAAATGTCAAAAATGAAAAATTTACAACATTCATCAACTATCTTCATGAATTTTTTTTGGAGCATGATGGAATTCCCAAAAAGTTATTGTGTTGCCTACTAAAGTAGGTATTGTAATGTGTATGGTACTACTCACTTTTGAGATATATCAAGAAAATGAACAAGGAGGAAAAATTGATGCCAATTGTCACACATGATTTGAATGCAGCATATGTTAGCTACAATGTGGAAACTTTAAATTTTAAAATGTATTATTGTGATGACTTACTAATTTATTATCCAGAAGTCACATCAACAGCCATACCATAGCTGAAGATGAAGACAAGAAGATCAACAGAGCAAAGAACTAAACAAAGAAGAGCTAAAGGTAATATATTAAATACTAAAGTCTTCAATAACCAAATAATGTAATATAGGGGGTGTTGAAGAATATTACATTATTTGGTACATGCTAATGTACCCCCATGGTACCATTGGTAAAATTGTAAATATTATATTAGTGTGTGTCTATAGTTTAGGGGGTGTGATTTATATTTCATAAATGTATGTGTCTATATGTAGGATGTGTACAAGTTTCATAAGTGAGAAAGTGTGCAAGTGTGTAGAGTGTGAGAGTGTGAAAAAATCATATAATAATGTGTGCAAGTTTTTAGATGTAAGAGAGTGTAAAGTGTGCAAGTGTATAGAAATCCAAGAGTCATGTATACAAGTGACAAGATGTAAAGCCAAGAGGCATAAGAGGTTTGTCTTATATGTGTAATAGAAAAAGATGCATCTCCTATATATGTGAGGAGAGAAATAGTCAAGTATTCAAGAGTCACCTTCAAAGGTTATATTATAGAGACAAAGCTCCATGTATTGTATTGAAGAATCATCAAATAATATTGAAGCTTGTATACAATTTAAATAGTTACATTATAAATTTGTTTATGCATATTGTTATTAATATTTGCATGTAAATATTTATTATTGTTATTTTTATGAATGTCATGTTCATTGATATTGACCATTTATATTTAATGCTTAAATATTGAATTTTATATGATATTGGTTATTTGGACCTATGATTGAATCTGGCTAAAAATACAACATACAAGATGATGGTTTCAAAGCCTGAACATGCAGGAGATGTAGAATGTGGATGTTAAAGGAGCATTGTAATGCTAGTAATATACGTAGAGTGCAGACATTAGAAGGATGTGAACGTTGGAGGAAGAATGTTAGAATACAGAGAATTAGCCACATGCAAAGGTATTTGATAATAATATTTGGTTATTTGGTGAAAGGATACCCTTGAGGAAGAATTGAATAAAAGAGAAGAGATTAATTTTAAGAAAGGAAATTTTGGAGAAAATTATTTTAAAATTTTTAGAATTAAAGGTAAAATATTACCTTGGAAGAATTTATATTCATTTGAAAGGAAGTAAATTACTATGAGTAGCATTATTAAAGTGAAGAAGAAGAATAATTGGAGGAAATCATAAGAAGATAATTAATTAAATATCAAAATGATTAAAGTGAAGAATAACTATCTGAAGAAGAAAATTAAAGAAAAGTGAAATATTTTTTATTGAATAAAAAATATATTATTTGATTTAATTGAAATTTGAAAGATTATTGAAGAAAGAATAAGAAAGTTCAATTTGAATATTGAAGGAAAATAATTATTTGAATTGTTTGAAGTTTTTAAAAATATTGAATTTTGGAGTAATAAGGATTTCTACTACAAAGGAAAATAATTGAAAGAAAAAATTTATAGAGAATATTTTGTTCAAAAGAGATATGTGAAGAGATTAAAAGTATTTAAAAAATATAGAAAGGAACAAATGGAAAATAATAATGAGTGCATCAAAAATGCATTTTACAAAATCATATACGTTTAAAGAGGTAGACATAAAGAAGAGAGATTATTAAAAGTAGAAAAAATATTGCCACAAACATATTCTAAGATACAATGAATCACCAAAAATTCAAACAAAACCAAAAATTGGGTATGAATATAATTATTAATATATTTATTTAGGAGCCAACAATCAAATGACTGACAACCTATATTGGTTTGACTCTATTCAAGTGAAGCAAAGTATACCAATTAAGATAGCCAATGATAAAATCTACCAAGTACAAGGAACAAGCAATGTTACACTTAGTCTACCTTACTCAGAATGTACACTAGAGAATGTGCTTTATGTTCTAGAGATAACAAATAATCTAATTTTAGTGTCACAATTGTTGGATAGAGGAAGAATAGTAGAATTTAAAATCATCAATAGCAATAAGAAATGTCTTATCAAAACCCCTTACATTTCTTTTGTAAAAGGTTCAGGGATCCTTTCAAAACCCCTTTTCAACCAATCAAAAAGGAAAGAAATGTCTTATCAAAATATTAAACAAATTCAAAGGTCTTAGATCCTATAAAAGTGGTTTAATTGCTTTTGATGCGATAACACCTGCACAAAAACAATTGGATCAAATTTTACCTAAAGTACAATATTAGAAAAAGGTATTTAATTGAAAATAAAATTCTCATGACAAAAGAATAAGACAAAAGAATAAGATAGGACATCAACAAATAAACTTGAAAGGATGATAAATAAGTTGAAAAGTGTGTTCTTTGATACACTACAAAAGAAAGACACCTATAATATTTTTATGGGACTCATATTCAAGATTTTCTGTGAGATCAATAATTAATTTAGTATTGATAATGTCAACCTCAAAAATAAAAATATGGAATTTTTTATATCGGTGATGAGTTATATTATTGTGATGACTTGCTTAGAAGTGTGATAGGTATAGGTAATAGCCTAGAAGGATAAATTTAGTGCCTGAATGTGAAGGAGTACCAGAGTTAGAACAAAAATACCAAGAACAAAATGAAGGATTGAAAGCACATGAAGGAAAACAAACTTCATAACAAATAATGTAATGTAGGGGGTATTGGAAGTATTACATTATTTTGTAACTTGCAAGAATATTGCAAGTACCATGTAAATAGTTTAGAGTGTAATTAATATTTTAGTATATAGTAGGTGTCATGTAAGTAAGTATGAAGTTATGTAAGTGAGGTTTCATGTAAGTATGGAGTTATGTAAGAGTTTATAATTAGTATGTGCAATCATTATAGTATTTATCTTTATGTGGATATGTAGAGTCAATAATAGATTTATTATTATGTGGTATTTCTCCCATGAGAAATATGAAGTGTTAGATCTCCCATGTGTGTGAGGAGATGAAAATTTTGTGTAAGTAGAAAGGTCAAGGGTTGTGAATGTGAAGAGTCTCATATCCATGTGTGTATATATTGAAGATAAAGCATTGTAATAAGTGATTGAAGAAGCTTTGTAATACAATGTATTTGCATTGCTTAAGTAGATATATATTCATCAATAATATTTTATGTGAGTTTGTTATTATCATGGACTAAATATATGTAATTGTCTGAATATTTATTCTTAATATATTGTGATATCTTGTGAGGAAAGTATTGAGTTGCTAACCAAAATAAATAAATATTTCCCAAAAGTCTAACAATTTGAGAATAACAATATTTGATTTCTTCGACAACTATATGGAACATTTTGTGCCTTGTATTCATACTTTTTATACAAAAGTTGTTTATTTTTCAATTGGTTATATGGGATTGAAATAGGCCCCACCCATATTACATCATTACCATATAGTGGTATTACAACAAACCTTGTCTATTAACCATGTATCGCTTGGAAATATTTGAACCTTGGTCTCCTCCTTAAATGTTGAGGAATCTAACTGGTTGAGCTAATGCCACTTGATTATACATTTATTTTTTTTGGTAATTATTATAGTAGATTAACAAAGGGTTTTTATAGAGGATCCCAAAACCTTATGAACAAAATTAGCCTTGCATCATGCCTCCTGGCTTTATGTATAAGCCTATTACAGAAATCATAACCCCTAAACTAATTGCCTGAAGGCAACAGAAAAGGCATTTATGCCTGGTTAACCAGGAAACAAACCGAAATTTAAACAGGATAACAAAAAGTAACAACCGAAGAAAATGAAACATAACCCCTAAAATAATTGCCTGGAGGCTACAGAAAAGGCATTTATGCCTGATTAACCAGGAAACAAAATGAAATTTAAACAAGATAACAAAAAGTAACAACCAAAGAAAATGAACCATTGGAGAGTAGAAGCAAAACCAGCTAAACACCAGACGAGGAAAACAGTAATTCCGGATCCACCTGATCCTCCGAGTTTAGACATATCACAGCTAGTCCAAATCCTCCAGATCCTCCGAGTTCTGATGCTCCTGGGTCTGCTTCAGATTCATCTGGATAGTTTGAGGTTCTTCTTGCCTCCCTTTCCCTGTTGGAAGGGAGGTTTAGGCACATGTGCAAGTATCAGAGTCATCTAAAAATAGCAGACATTGGGTGCCATTCGCGACGTCTACCGTCGTCTCTTTGTCTCTTTTGTCTTTGTTGGGAGGTCGGCCTTGCTTCCTCACACTTCCATAATCCACATTTTGCTTTTGGCTCCTAGTAATTCGAGGGCTCATATGTCCGATCTGGTTGACGACCCTCCTTCCCAGGAGGTAATCTTCTAGCAAGGTTTGGGACTGGCTAAAATCGAAAGGGCCCAGGTCCTAGAGCCTGGGTGGACCTGACTGAGAGGTGTTTTGGGGGGGGCCACCCCCCCTTCCCAGTAGGTAATCTTCCAGAACAATTTGGGACTCGGAAGGGTTTTGGTATTGAAGTATGGGTAAATTTGCCTGTGAGGTGTGTTGGGGGGGGACTAAACCTTC
Source organism: Wollemia nobilis (assembly GCA_028583015.1). Lineage (NCBI taxonomy): Eukaryota > Viridiplantae > Streptophyta > Pinopsida > Araucariales > Araucariaceae > Wollemia > Wollemia nobilis. The sequence goes on from JAQPPZ010002347.1 coordinate 783,767, forward strand.
ACCACCTGAGGTCCTAGAAGGGTGCTAGCAACACACAACTAAGAGTCCAGTTGGAGGGAGAGTCCTTCTTCTGGGTGGGAGGATTCGTGAAGGTCCCTGGATGGGCCTGGAGACTTATGGTCTTTCGTAACAGGGGGCTTCACCTGACCAGCACCGTGTTCCAAGGGGTTACAAGAATCCCGCTTCTTCTTCCCTAGCTTTTGAAGAGGACAATTGTGCTGGAGGTGCCCTTGAGAACTGCACTGGGGGCAGAAAGCTGGTCTGTTCTCATATGCAATGGCTTGCTTGTGGAGAATGGAACCTTCGAACTAGAGAGTGATGGAGGAGGGAAGGACTACCTCCAAGTCCGCCAAGACACAGAAACGGGCTTGGACAAATCTTGTTTGAGCTCTGGTGGGAGGGTCAATGGTGACCAACTCCCCAATGGAGCGGGCAATTCCTCAAATTACATTTTGATGCCAACATAAAAGAGGGAGACTCGGGATCCTGACCCATATTAGATCAATGTTGATGTTCTGGGTATTAGGGTTGAAGTCCATACCCCACTTCCTTAGAAAGAGACTCCTACGGCCCAGGAACCAAGGACCTCCAGCCAGGATTTTGCAGTAGTCCTCCTTGTTGTTCAGTCTAATCGTGAAAAAACCTCGGGTTAAGGCCGCCAACTCCATGAGACCAGAGGTTCTCCATTTGCCTAACGCCCATTTGCGAATGGTCTCCATATCTGGCCGACCACCAATAAACTTACCAATGAGGGTAAATTTTTTGAATTCCACGAAGCTTGAGAGAATTTTTGCCGGGATGTCCAACTTGTCCCCGACCGAAAATAGCTCCTCGATGAAGATGTTGCTTAGGGTTTCTGAAGCCACTACCTGAGCATACGACTTTTGAGGTCCACCTCCCCATTTGTCTGGCGGATCCTTGCCATGGCTGACACCATCTTCGGATGGCAAGGACTCCTCAGTTCCCCTGGACTCTGGTTGCTCTCCTTCCGCCCTGCTGTACCCGTGGTTCGATCTGCTGGCGCTCATGTGCTCTCCTGCAGAAGCCTTCCCACCCGTCGTCATATCAAAACCCTAATCACCAACCTCCCTGCTCATTTTCTATTTTTTTAGCTTCTTGGACCAAGTTTCAATTATACAATTTTTTTTTTATTAAAATAGATAACCATATTTTTCAAGCTCAATATGCTCATTTTTCTTCTATGACGCTTGTTATATTCAAGAGTTAGCTTCTAATTAATAACAATCTCACAAATTTGCTAAGGGAATTCTTCATTAAATTTCTCAAAATTTAAGAAGACCTCATCCCAATATGTATCAAATTATATGAGTGGCACTTCCTTGGTTTTTTAACTATCTATTTAAGAATAGTTTATTTTTATCTCTACTTGAGTTATTCACAATAGAGGATTTCACTGCTTTTCTAGGTATCTAATCCCTTTATTACTCCACTCTATCACTTTGGCTTTGTGCAATACCACCAATGGCTTCCAATATGATTTGTATTTTTCTATCTCTATGTAGGTATCTTCATGTTGGTTTTGAAAGCTTACACATAATTTTTTATAATTTATGTACATGATCCAAGATGTTTTTGGCAATGCACTAATTGTTTTGTGAAGATTATTGGTCATATCTCCCAAGAATATTCTAGTTGTAGTAATGTTATAATTTGTATCTAAGTCCATAGTGGTTTATTCCATATCCTCATTTTCTCCATCCACTAAGGCCTTCTTATCCTTTTTTATTATCTTTATAATCTACTTGGTTGTGTTAGGACCTTTTACACTTTCTTCAAGTTGAGACATGTTAGACTTGGACATTCCTATGTCATTGTATTTATCATTGTCATTCTAAATTTTAAAAATTTATTGTCCATGTTTTCTTTCTCTACTTCCAAATTTGTATTTTAAGTCACCAAATTTTGCATGTTGACCTCTATCAATTCATATGTTGATATGAGAATTATAATGTTCCCTTGGATATCTAATATAGAAAAATAATATGTGATGATATTGAAGTCCTATCGTGTTATATTTTAACCATATGTTGTGTTGGAATTCATGATAGATTACTTTATTGTCAAGTTTCTTTTAATTCAATTATATGCCACATTAGACTTAACCATTTTGTTTAAATATACTAACACATCATCAAATAAACTAGAAATCATTTTCTTTCATGATTATTTCTAGGTTTTGGTCTTCTTTCAATATTTTAAAACAAATATTATCATGGTCATCTTGGGTTTCCTCTCCTAAGATAAATGCAGTATCTTATAAATATTCTTCTATTGTTGTCATCACTTTGCTACTTATAGATTGGTCATTTTAGTTGGGATTCTTATTCTTATATTCATTCTCTTCTACTTCTTCTTTTTAGGTGATGGTTTTCTTTTTTTTCTCATAGAATCATTATCATCATCACCACAATTACCTACACTTCCTCATCTAATAGTACCATCAACACCTATAATCTACCTTTTATTTAGTGAAATAGTCATAGGTATCCGTTTTGAATTCCTTTTGAGGAAGACTACTAAGAGGAATGTTGTGATCTAGGGGACTCTATAAGTGCTCCAACTACTTCAACTATTTTTATATTTTAAAATGGAATAGGTGAACCACTGGGTGAATAATCTCTTACATTACTAACTCTCATTACTTGGATGTATGCATTAGATTCCATTTATTCTTTGGAATAAGATTCTCCTTTAGAAGTTTATTTTTTAAAGAAAACACTTAGCAGCAATTTGTATATCTTAAGTAGATTCATCATATGAAGAATAGCGTAATCCTTTTGATCTTTTATCTTTAATCACCTCTTGGAAATTATTGATCTTTATACACATTGGAAGACCTAATTTTAATGTAGCTTATTAATTACATCCTTTATCTCCATCATAGTTGGCCTAGAAGTCTTCATCCTCAAGTTGATCGTCAAATATCACACCTGATATTTTTAGTTAAGAGAATTTTATCACACCCCTTCGATCATAGTTTATTCTTTATATAATGGATGTGAAATTTAATTATTAGATTTATCCTTCCATATTATTCAATTACCTAGATGATTTATAGGTATAGTATCCAATAGTGAATCAAAATTATACCAGGCCCTTAATGTTAGCGTACTATATTATACTTTGTCTGTATTTCATTATTAGGCATACTGTTACACTGTTACAACTCCGTAACAGTTCTGGTTCAGCCGGTGACTATTCCCGGCAATTGTAACCTTTATTTAAACCCTGCTCAATAATACAATTCTGTTCTGAATTTCTACATGGCATCAGAGCCAGTTCTGTAATTTTTGTGGGCAGAGAATTTTTTTTGCAGAGAAATTTTTTTGCGTGCGGAGGCTGGAGGCGGAGGCGCGATTAATTTTTCCGCGACGTGTTTTTTTTTTAAATCACGCCATCGCGTGATTAATTAAAAAAAAAAAAAAAATTAATCACTCAGACCGAGGGAGGGAGCCCCCCATCTGCACGCGGAGCGCGCGTCCCCCCCTGTTGGAGGATGCAGCGTTGCCACTGCGCTCTGCGCGCGTCCCGCGTTGAAGGACGACGCAACGCGCACTGCGCACGTCCATTGGAGGACGACACAGTGCACACTGCGTGCGTCCGTTGGAGGACGAGACAACGCGCACAACGCGCGTCCGCTGGAGGACGAGACAGCGCGCACTGCGCACGTCCATTGGAGGACGAGACAGTGTGCACTGCGCGCGTCCCCCCCACCCCCGCCTGTTGGAGGACGAGACCCACCCCCTGTTGGAGGCCGGCTCAATGCAACCTGCACGAGCGGACAGCAGTCCGCCGCTGCCCCCCCCCCACTGGAGGTCGGCATAGTGCGACCTGCGCGAGCGGACATCGGTTCGCCCCCCCCACTAGAGGCCGGCACGAGCACGACTCGCGTGAGCGGACATCGATCCGCCCCCCGCCCCCCCAATCGTGCTTGTCCCGCGCGCGCACGACTTCCAGCGCGACGCGTAGACCTGTTAAAAAAAAAGAAAAAAAGAAATAGACGTGCGCAGACTATCAGAGGAGGCTGCTGCGGAGGTGGCAGAAGCAGCGGGGCTGCGGTTTGCGGAGGAGGCACAACCAGGGGTTGAAAAAGGAGGGGCTTCACTGTTCCAAACGGATCAGCCCGCTAGCTCACTTGGCAGTGAGCTGTGCGGTAAGGCTCAGGGAGCCTGCAGGTCGGGGGTTCAAATCCCGCCGACTTCCCCCCTTTAGAAGGTATAATTTTTTTTTCTAAAGGTTTTTCTAATTATTAATTTTTAGTTAAAATTTTTTAATTTTAATTTATTTTTTTATAGTTTTTAAAACTTTATAAATTAAAATTTAATTTTTAATTTATTTTTTCATAAAGTTTTAAAACTATATAAATTAAAATTATTTATTTTAACTTTAAATACATAATAATTATTAAAATGCTTTGTTAAAGAGATTTTTTTTAAGGGGGGATATGTTTTTCAAAAAATCAAAGGGGGAATGTGAGTAATTTTCTGAAAAAGCAATTTGGTGAATTGTAAAAGGTGCATTTTCGGCTGCGACCGACACCTTGTGGGTTAATTCTTGTGGGCACTTTTTATGTTGTATGTTGCATATTTCATTTTTTGCACTACTTCATTAAAAGTTAAAAAAATCAAATACACTCCCTAAGTCCCCGAAATAATTAAAACCCATCCGTGTAATTTATTGCACTGCAGCGTTCGGTATTTGTGATACATCTGGCCAGCACTTACAGGTAAAGCTGTCGTGATTGGGCTACTGTATCCACCGCCTAATATAGCTGCTACAACGACGTCTGAGCTTGTTCTCTATAAATCATCGGGGAGAGATAAGTTAGCCATTTTTGCATTTTTTTACTCAATCCACTACCCTTTATCGCACTTGTGTTTAGGCATAAATCCTGACGAAGTATTCTTCATAGTGTTTAGGTGAAGTTACGCCCCACGCATGAGAAGAATCTTCTATGGTAGGTGCCATCAACAAGGCGATTCCCTTTCAATACCGCTTATGTTCCACGTATCGTATGATCTCTAAAACTCACCTATAGTCTCCCTCACGTAAGGGCGGGTGATTTTTGTTGATCTTTCTAAATACCTATAGTTTCCCTCACGTAAGGGCGGGTATTTTGTATGGTATAACCGCCTAGCAAAAGGTATATCGAAAGGGGGACCAATTGGTGATATAAGGAACCTTCACTATGGCCGCTGTTGCAAAGTTGATGACTGATCCTCATCAGTTATTGAAAGGTCCAAATTATACACCATGGAAACATAAGATGAAGGCAATTATCCAAATGGAATATTTGTGGGATATTGTTACTGGAGCAACAACTAGGCCTTCACCAAAAGCAGGATCCATAGGTCCTTCCGCAGATCAGATAGCTTTTGACAAGAAATACAGTCGAGCAAAGGTGCTCATTTTGTTTGCTATTTCAGATGAAGTGCAACCTCATATAGCTGACAAAGCAAGTGGTAAAGAGGCATGGGATAACCTTAGAACCATCTATGAGGGAAAGAATGATTCCACCATTCTTCATCTTCAACAACAACTTCATAACCTGAGTTTGAGACAGGGTGAAACAGTTGAACTCTTTTTGTGCAGAGTGTCTGAATTGAAAGAGAAATTGAATTCTTTGGGAGATACTGTGGACAAAAAGCTTCTCATTTCACTTGTGATGAGAGCTTTGCCTTCTTCATTTGATATGTTGATCACCTCCATCCAGGCGTCTCAACGAAAAATTACCTACATCGAGTTGGTCAATCTGCTTCAACAACAGGAGGCACGCCAACTTCACAAGGATGATTCTTCCAATACGACTCTATACACCAACGAGCGGGGTTCTAGGAAGAAAGGTAATGGGGAAAAAGGAGGCAACTTTCAGAAAGGAGGAAATTCTCAACAGGATACGAAAGGAAAATGCAAACAACCTCAACAGAAGAAGAGGTGGTGCAAGATCTGTGAGAAAAACAACCATGACACCAATAGGTGTTGGCATAAGAACAAGAAGAAAGGCCAAAACAAACCACAAAATAAAAACAAGCAACCCCAGGTGAATGTTGCTATTGAAGAATCTGACTCAGATTCTGAATGGGCACACAAGGTGCTCATGACTACCACAGATTCCACATAGAGGGATCCTGTTTGGTATGTCGATTTTGGAGCTAGCAAACATATGACTGGCGACAGATCATGGTTTGAATCATTTGTGGCCAAAGAGGGCAAACCTGTCACCATTGTTGATGATAAAACCTATAGGGTTCAGGGAGAGGGTACAATTTCAGTCACTCTTCCTGATGGCAAGTGTCAGATTGATAAAGTCCTCTATGTTCCGGGATTGGCCAACAATTTGTTGTCAGTGACACAAATCCTGGATAGAAATATGGTTGTCAACTTTTGTGTTGAGAATGGCAAGAAGTGTTGTACTATTACCAGGAAGGGTAAGCAAATTGCAATGACTTCATATAAGCACGACTTATTTGCCCTAGATGCTATCTCTACTCCACATGTTGCCATGACTTTCTCTACCAAGGAGGCAACTTCCCTATGGCACAAGAGATATGGGCATCTTTGTTCCGGCTACTTACTTGAGCTCAATAAGTATGAGATGGTAAAGGGTCTTCCTTCCCTTTCGCCACATTGCCGAGTGTGCTCGACCGCTGGCGAGAAAGCAGCATAGAGTACCATTTGAGAAGAGCTCAACAAGAGCACGAAAACCTCTGGAGTTAATTCACATCGATCTTTGTGGTCCTTTCACACCCAACAGTTGTGGAGGGAAGAGGTACTTTCAGTTATTTGTAGATGACTACTCACGAAAGATGTGGGTTTTCTTTCTCCAACTAAAATCTGAAGCTTTCGCATTCTTCCAGCAGTTCAAGAAATCCGTTGAGAAGGAGTCAGGAGCTTCTATTAAAACCCTCCGCTCAGATCGAGGGGGGAGTTTACCTCTAATGAATTTTTTGCATTCTTAGATAAGCTCTGGAATCAAGAGACGAGTTAAAAGCTGCCTATACTCCTTAGCAAAATGGAGTTGCTCGAGAGAAGGAACCGTTCTATCATGGAAATGGTTCGTTGTATGCTCACGAGAGCTACTCTTGGGCAACAATATTGGGCGGAAGCTGTCACCACTACAGATATATCCGTTGAATAGGGCACCCACAAAGGCCCTAAAAGGAATGACTCCACAAGAAGCATGGAGTGGTCGAAAACCCTCCATATCTCATCTACGTATTTTTGGATGTCACGCTTTCATGCACATACCGAAAGAGAAAAGGAAGAAGCTAGATGAGAAAACACTGAGATGTATTTTTCTTGGTTATGATGAGCACTCTAAAGGATATCGTTTGATAGATCCTTTGACCAAGAAAATTCATGTCAACAGAGATGTTGTCTTTGATGAAGCTTTCACATCACAGAGCACATCTAAAGTACACCAAGATCTTATGGAATCTAAGGAAGAGAAGATTCCTTCGTCAACACAGACAGGAGGTCCTTCTACATCTTCTTCAACACCACCGAAGAAGAATCCAAAATGGTGTACAAATACAATCAAAGATGCAAATTTATCCACTCCTCCCAATTTGAACTTGGATAGACCTCGTACATGTAGTATGGCTCAAAAGGAAAAAGAAGCCAAAGAAACTGGTGAGGTTGATGATCTTTGTCAATCTTTTGAGGAAATTTTTGTAACTCCAAGTACAGAAGTAGAGGATATGGATATTGATTATGATAGGGCGTTCATGTCTACCATATATGATCTTGAACCTGCATCAGTGCAAGATGCTCTCAGTGAGCCTCAGTGGAAGGCCGCTATGGATACAGAGTATGAGTCTTTGATGAAAAATAAAACTTGGAAGCTTGTTGATTTGCCGCATGGAAAGAAGCCCATTGGCTGCAAATGGGTATATAAAGTCAATTACAATGCAGATGGAAAAATTAATAAGCATAAGGCCCGTCTTGTTGCAAAGGGCTATGCTCAAAAGGAAGGCATTGACTACGAGGAAACTTTTGCACCTACTGCTCGGATGACCACAATTCGGGTTATGTGTGCTATGGCAGCACAATATGGGTGGAAAGTTCACCAGATGGATGTCAAAAGTGCCTTTATAAATGGTGATCTCCAAGAAGAAGTCTACATGACTCGACCGAAGGATTTGAAGTGGAAGGCCAAGAGCATAAGGTTTGCAAATTGGTCAAATCATTATATGGTACCGAAACAAGCTCCTCGAGCTTGGTATATAAAAATGGACAATCACCTTATGCAGCATGGATTTAAGAGATTTTCGTCAGATGCAAACCTCTATTTCAAGAAACAGGGTTCTCAGATAGTGTTGCTTGTATTCTATGTGGATGATCTGCTCATTACAGGAAGTTCAGAAACAATGATCTCTACTGTCAAAAGAAACTTGTGTAAATCTTTTGAGATGACAGATCTCGAACTTCTCCATTACTGTCTTGGTCCGGAATTCAGCCGGAAGGAGCACTCCATCAAAGTGTCTCGGAAAAAATATGCCAAGACATTGCTTGGAAAAATATCGCATGATCGATTGCAAGCCAATGGCAACTCCGATGGAGAATGGACTTCGGTTATCGTGATATGATGATTCACCTCGGGTAGATGGTACTATCTATCGACGGTTGATTGGGAGTCTCATATATCCGACCAATACTAGGCCGGATCTCGTATTTCTTTGTCAATTATCTTTCGAGGTTCATGCGGGAGCCTAAGACCACTCATTGGAAAGCAACAAAACGTGTTCTTCACTATGTCCGTGGTACTATGGAATATGGCCTAGAATACAAGAGGAACAACAAATTCTTCTTGCAAGGATACACGGACTCCGACTATGCCGGATCATTTGATGATCGCAAGTCAACTTCTGGATACATTTTTCATCTGGGATCCGGTCCTGTCTCTTGGCACAGCAAGAAGCAACAGGTGGTTGCTATTTCATCAATAGAGGCAGAATATTGCACCGCACGCGAAGCTGTGTGCGAAGTGATATGGTTACGTCGCATTCTGACAAGTATGGGCCATCCATCAAAATCTCCAATACACTTGTTTTACGACAATCAGGGTGTTCTGAACCTCGTCAAGAATCCGATCCATCATGAAAGAACAAAGCACATTGACACACAATGTCATTTCATTCGAGATGAAGTTCCAAAGCATCGAATTCAGCTTCAAGCACATTCCCACCGATGCTCAAGTTGCAGAAATTTTCACTAAGGCACTTGGACGTGTCAAATTTGAATTGTTTCGCAACTCTCTTTGTATTGCAAAATGATGTAAGGGGATGTTAGTATAGCTATTAGTTATTACATTACCCAAATAATGTAATAAATGGGGATGTTAGCGTACTATATTATACTTTGTCTGTATTTCATTATTAGGCATACTGTTACACTGTTACAACTCCGTAACAGTTCTGGTTCAGCCGGTGACTATTCTCGGCAATTGTAACCTTTATTTAAACCCTGCTCAATAATACAATTCTGTTCTGAATTTCTACACTTAAGATGCTTTCTAGTAACCTTCACATGCAAAGAAAATATATTTTGACAAAATTCCCTAAGGAGGAGGTCATTAGTGGGTCTAATAGGAAGCACAAATAGCTTACTCATGTATCAAATCACTTGAATATATGAGTGCATTGCATATTTGCACATGCCAATCTATGTATGTGTGTATCATTTTCATTGCTTTCTTATATAGTCTTGTGTTGTTATCTTTAGAAAGAATTTTAAAAAATTGTCTTAGGAATGTATCATGGATGAAAACCTCTTTCTTCTTCTATATATTTGCATGGAATGAAAGGTAACATTAGAGGACTATAATTCCTAGTCAATTTTGTTCTTTAGTCCTAAACTTTCTCTATTAGAGAAAAAATTCAAAACCCACATCTGATTTATTTCAATAAAATTTAGGAACACGTATTGATTCTTCTCTAATATTTAGGTCACTCTAGCTTTGGTCATTACCATCACATCTCATCTATGTATCTTAATGTTGAATATTTTTCTCACTAGTGATGACTTAATAGAAGTGAAAAAATAACTTCTTAAGGTTACAAGGTTGTAAGTCAATCAATCAAGATGCACAACACAAATAGTGACCACCTCTAGGAATGTGAAAGTCTTGTCAAATATTAAGAACTTTTCCACCTTTATATTCCTCAATTTATTGTATATATGCTAAAATTTAGATGTCCTTCTCTACAGTCTTGTAATCACCCATTTCCATCTCTATGTTGTCAACTTTGATACATCCAATATGACATTACTTTTCTCTTATGGTGTATATTTAAACTTAATAATTTTGGTGGAAGGTAGAGTGTCCATAGTTATTGATGAACTCATTAATATATCTACAAAATAACCAACTAAATTTAATTAGAAATCTAAGAATTTTATGAGTTTTGACCTTATGCAAACCTATGTCAGTGCAGGATGATATGTGTCTGTGAAATAAATACTTCATGACAAGTGATATGTTAGTAAGGTGATGCTAACAAATGGGATTGACATAATGTAGGATATACTTGTGTAGGGTATCTGCATTAAGTTATTGTGGTGAAATGGGGACATATATTCCACTTGACCTTTCCACAAAGATATATCCATACAATAACTAAAATATTGTGAGAATACAGGAGGAACCTTAGCAATGATAATACTATAAGTGCATTACAAGATATATTGCACAACTCATAAATTGTATAGATGTGACAAAATCTACATGAGATTTCAAATAAAGGGTCAGGCAAATTTCCCTTCAAAATTGAAAATATTATAAGGAGTGACTTCAAGGTAAGTGCATAGAATGAACATTAAATAACTTGCAAGGACATAAATATACAAAATTATCCATGGGAACAATACAAAAGATAGGAATTTTTACCATGGAAATTAAAAAATATGGACCAAAACATGGACAAGATACATGCATTAGACAAACTCCAATGAACAAGAGTGCTCTAAGCTTGTCACCCTACAATGTCTGGAGAAATTAAACATACATGCATAGACTTTCTATGTGTCAATTAACATAGAAAACAACCTTTTTTTAAGTATGACCAAAAACCAAATAAAATTAACTAAGAATAACTTTTAGGCATTAATAGGTGAATAGGGTCCAAAACTTCCTTAAAGAGAGATATGAGCATTGTTAGCAAAATGGGCCCAAATATCATAGGTGCATATTTCCCATGATCATAAAATTACATACATAAAATCTTATTCAATCACACTAGTACCAATATTGTACAAAATAGAAAGCTTTATTGATCATAATAAAAAAAATTACACTCAAAATTACATACATAGAGATTTATCATTAATATATAGCTTTACTTGAAACTCATGGGAGATGCAACCTTTCTTACATAATGACAAAGGCTCTCATGATTACATAACTTCTTACTTCTAATCTTGACATGCCACTTTCATAACTCTTACTTAAGTTCATGGCACCTCTCAATCATGACTCTTCACTTACACACATGACACCTTTCACTCATAACTTACACTAGATTAAATAACACAAACAAACTTCACAACTTGACATCTACTATTGACATAAAATAATACGTAGAATCCTAATATAAATATTCACAATGGTACTCAAAGTACCAAATAATGTAATATCACCAACAAGCATAAACATAATGGGACAATTAAAAATAAACAAAGTTATGGAAGAGGATTAATGAAGATAAAGGCAAGCATGCTAGTAAGGGAAACACATAGCCTTACCATAAAGGGATGTCAATTTGATTTTCACTTCTACAAAAGGTATAAGGAGAGGAAGACAAAACATCATGTGTGCATTAAAGGAAGGTGAGGATGAAAAATAACTAGGGTGAAAAGGTATTTATAAACAAGGGGGTTATGTGTGAACATGTGGAAGAATTAAATGCATATTAATGGTTGAAGTGATAGATTAAGAGATCATGTCATGATTTATGGGGAAAATATTTACAAAGATAAATGGATGGGGAGAAGACAAGATAAAAAGCTACATGCTAAAAATTTGGATACATAAGGAAGCAAGTATTCCTATGTAAAGTGACCAATATGAAGGTTATTCATGGGAGACAAGGAGATGACTGATGCTCAATTGACATCAATACAAACTACTCTTCAAATGGTCTATAACATATGCGTTATAGATTTAGAGTGGAAGGTTGCACTAACATGTTGACATTTATAAGTGTTAGATGTCAATTACATCTTCACGTCCACAAGTCTATAAATATCTTAGATGAATTTATTTCTTTTTGGGAAAATACATCTTTAAGAATTTTTCTTAGAACAATACTTTCAAATATTTCTTGAAGGTAAAACTTCCTTTTCAAGATAAATAGGTCCTTGTCATGGGTCATTTTTAAGTTTTAAAAATAAACCTATTATGACACTAACAAATCCTTAATATAGTTATAAATTTATTAGTTTTATTCATTACCATAAGTTCAACCCCTACCTCTAGGTATTCTTATATTTATACAATATTTTTGTCCATGGGATTAGAACCTTAGCTTGTTGTGTGACACTCCTAATTTTCCATATATTATAGACTTGTAAGATAAAATGTTAACAATTTATAGAGCTTACAAAGAATATAAGGTTATACTTAGAAATAGATATATGAAGAGACAAAAAATATCTCATTATTTCAAGGATATTTCACATAATTTTACTCATTTTGCCTAAATACTATAGTTTATGCCAAGTACTTTAATTATTATTTATGTTAATGTTGATGTTAGGACAATTTTTTTCTACATTTTTGTGGTTAATTTACATGATTTCAGCATTAAATAAGCATGTAATAAAGTAGAATAAAATGCATCATAAATGGAGGACTTGGTCATAGGTATAAAAATCTATTGAGCTCACATGTTTAAAAGTGTTTTTTTGCCCATGGTTTATGCTTTATATACAATCTAGATCTATTATGTGCATACTACACATGTGCTAAAAACTGTAGGTTTCTCATAACAAAAAACTATAAGTTTTGCTCCAGAACATCTGGACATAAAATTATAATTTTCTAAAAAATAGGTACAACACTTCAAACAAGTGGTCAATTTGCACTTTCAATGCACAAGATATAATGGAGAATCATATCCTTGAATTTGGGACCAATCAATTAGCTTCCAACTAGATGTTTTGCATAATTTGAACAAACTACCACATGTTTCGAAGCACTACAATTTTTATTGCATAAAAAATAGAATAAATTTTGACCAATTTTAAGGTGAAAATGATGAACTGGAGGGTCAAGATTCAATATGGATCTTCCCTAGGTCTATTCCAAGTCAATCCACAACATATGGAGGTGCAAAAAAAGGTAAATCTATTTGATCTAACCTGCTATCTTAAATATGGAATAAACTTATTTGACTGTAGCACTTTGTAATTAATGAAACAATGGATTGTTTCCTATTTTAACCCTTGTTTGCAGGTAATCAAGTTAGGATCTAGTTATAAATATTCTTGTGTTTCCTACTATGAAAAGTTAGTAGAAAATAGATAAAATAGACTTGGTAAGTAGCAAGTTGTACGAAACCTAAAATTCTTCAATAAAGCACAATAATTTTCAGACTTGATTGTTTCAAGTTCTGACATGAATTTTTGACTTCATAAAACAATTTAGCATTCGTTGAATTGTTTACCTTCTGCTAGATCTCAGAGCAAGGGCCCACTCTTAAGACTGGTGAAATGACTACTAACTATAGTTATTGGGTTTTGTTGTTTCTTTTTGTATTTAATTTCAGCAACTTAATTTTAGCATAAAATATGTTCTTTTCCTTGTTTTTCAGCTATGTTTTCTTCCCTTGTTTTCATCATGTTATACTAAGGACTACGCAAGTAGCAAGGGAACACCCTTAAAACTGGTGGAAGGACTACTAATTGTACTTACAAGTTTTTGTTGTTTATTTTTACATTTAATTTTAGCATAAAATCTATTTTTTTCCCTATTTTTTAGTTGTGTTTTCTTCTCCTATTTCCCCCTACTTATTATCGCGTTATATTCTATTTTATCATAGCTATATGGTCTTAGTTAATTTATATATTTTCATTTTTGTTTTAGTGGTTAAATTACAACATTTAATTCCTATTTTTCTTGTTTCAAACTATATTTTAGCATCTTTCATTTCAACAGATTATTTTCAATATTTTATATTCTATCAAAGTAGTTTCAATTTTAGTATTTAGTTTCCATTTTCTGCTATTTCAATTCAGTAAAATTAGCATAGCATCTTTCAATTTTAGCTAATTTACTTTTGTAATTAGTTAGCATTTTTTTCCATGCAAAGTGTGCAATTTATAGTTTCTTTATCCTTCAAAGGCATCATGATTCTCAACTTTCTTAAGGTAGTCTAGTGCCCTGATTATTAAGCTACAATTCCAATGACCTCTATCACATACAGCCTTAGGACGTCACCCTAGTTTTGAAAATGAATTAAAATAAGAGCATTAACGACACTCTTCATTTTTGGTGCCATTATCAGGGAATAAATTGGAGTTGTTAGAGAACAAATAAGTCATTCAATGTTAATTTTTGTCTTGTGAAGTTGAAAAAAATAAAACAAAACAAAAATAATTTTACATGAAAATGGTCACTTTGCTTGGGATTGCATTTCAAATATTAGGACACTAAAATAGGAGTTTCTTTTAAAACTAGGATGTATGAATAGACTCAGAGATGAAAGAGGTAGATTAATTAGATCAAAATTCCCAAAAGCCATAGGAAGATGATATTTATGATGAGAGGTTGAACCTATACCTAAGTTACTTGAATTTGAGATTCCTGAAGACACTGAACTTGAATTACAATCATCATATTTAGGAAGTGTAAGATATTCTGAGGGAGAATAGCGATAAGAAAAAATTATTAGTTTAACACCACCTATCCCTGATAAATCTATATGATCAAGATAATTTAAAAGTATTTATACTTAGTTTTGGGAATATATAATGGTAGACTTACAAGGAAATCCAGAGAGAGGTAGTAATATTCTTCATCCAACTAACACCAATACCCCTGCCAGAACTTTTCAATATCCTGTTCAATTAAATCCTACTCAAAAATCTCATATTAAAATTATTTCATCATTTGTATTATCAACTTTTAGGGGAGTTACATGTGATGATCTTGATCAGTTTCTATTTGAGTTTAAATTTGTATGCCAAACTTATGATTATACGAATGACAATAGAAATTCAAATTATTTTCTTCCACACTAAAATACTTTACCCTATGATGGTTCATAATCTTAGAACCTGATTTAATCTAAACCTAGGATGAAATGGAAAGAGTATTTTTAGAGAAATACTGAGAATACTATTGAGTAAAGAATCTGAAGGATGAATTTTTTATAATAAAACAAGAGGAAGATGAAACTTTAGAAGACTAATTGGATAGATTTTCCTTTGTTCATAAGAGATGTGGGGGTGTAGAACCATAACTTAGAAAAACCATTTTCGTAAGAGAATTATAGGAAGAATCAAGAGAAGTATTGGATCTTATGGGAAAAGTAGAAGTAAGCATACTTAAAATTGAAGAAATCATGGGACTCTGTAAGAATTATTCCTGTACAAGACATAGAACATGCAAAAGTGGTAACAATGAAAATGACTTGAAATAACTAATGGAAGAGTTTGTCAACCTAAAAATTGATATTCTTGTGCATCTTAACATGAAATTAAGTCAAATGAACACAAAGACTAAATATACTAGACCTTTAGCTATATATTGCCCAAGATGAAAAAATAAGCATGCTCTTCATGAGTGTACTTTGAACAAGACTTCTATATTTGCTATATGTTAGCATTTGTGAAAAAGGACACCCTACCGACCAATGTCATTTATTACCATGAATCAAAAGCATATTGGAAAAATAGTCTCAACCTATGGAAGAACTCAACTTTGTAGGACGAATAAAAGGAGGTAATTTTCCTCAATACCCATATCAAATTCTCCTCAATTTCCCATAAATTGAGGAAATAATCCTTGGTCTATGCCATGGTCTATCTCAAATCCACCTCAACAACCTTGGGGTCAACCACCATGGGCATTATTTCAAGAGTGGTCTCAACCTGATGGATGAATCAACAATGGAATCAACAAAATCAACCATGATTGCACCCATAAATGTAAAGGCAATAATCAGTACAAGAACATCAATTGTACCAAGGGCAACGTTGATATCAAAATCAACCATAAAATTTGTTGTCAAATCTTGCACAAAATTTATTTTAAAGACAAAAATAATAACAATTAAAACAACCTTCCCTTCTAACTCAACCTTTGGCCAATTCTAATAATACTAGATAGGTAGCCTCTATATACATGGTTGAAGCAGAAGATACAACCATGATAAATGTCATCAACTATGACAATATTCAATTACGTTCAAGAAAAATACTTTCTGAACCCACTACACCTATTATTGTAGAAATGGGAGTTGATGATAACAAACAAGAGGACCCATCTACATTACAACCCCAACAACAAGATCTTGAAAAAGAAAAAGAAAACCTTCCTCGAGACAATTTACCTTCTTAATAAAAAATAACATATCCTAAACGATTCGAAATATTAGAAACATCTTCAAAATTAGATTTGGTAAAGGAATTAAAAGGTTTAAATATTATGATTATTTTGCTATAAGCTATGTAAGATGTACCAATGATTAACAAGCCTATTCAAGAATTGTGTATTAAGAAACAAGGAATAAATAAGAAAGCATATCCTAAAACCATACAAGTGGATGGAAAATAGCAAACCTACTTGTAGGAAAGCTTATCTCACCTAAGTATGGTGATATAGGCAATCCAATAGTCACAGTAACCATAGGATCAATGTAGATATCTAATTTTCTAATTGACCTAGGGGCAACTATCAATGTTATGACAAAATATACGATGCAAAAATTATAGCTAAACAACCTAAATCCCACATCTACAATATTAGAAATAGTTGATAGCTCAGTTGCTAAACTAGAAGGAATAATAGAAAATATTTTTGTGGTGGTTTCATCATGGGAATTTCTAGTCGGTTTTATGGTATTACAGTCTCAAAATATTGTAAATAGTTACCCAATAATCCTAGGACGGCCTTGGCTTGCTATGACAGTTGCTTACATTGATTATAGATCATGAGATATGACCATTTCTAATGGAATTGACTCAAAGAAAATCTCACTATATCCTCCTACAAAACCTTCAATCAATTTTTTTGGTAACTCATGGTTTCTTGAATCACATGAGAAAAATGAAGAGAACATTAAACTTTAGCCAACATAGTTATAAAGGATTATGCAAAAGAATTGAATCCATATAAAAGGGTTATTTTTAAAGAAGATACTATTTTGATCAACAATTTGTATGATTTGGGGCTTGAAGATGAACAAGTTACTATTAGTCAATTAATATGGAATGATGAAGAATAAGAGACTGGACATTTATTACCCATTCCAATACAAGACAATTCTTTTAATTTACCACATGGATGGCACCATCTTCTCTCATATTTTCATTGCCTTGTATCAAATCTAATTCTATCAAGAATAGTTTTTGATAAAGATACACAAATTTTCCATCCTCTTCTACCACAACATTTCCATCTCAACTCATTAATAAGCAATTTTCAAGGAATCAATTCCATACAACCTGGTACAAATTAAATCAAAATACAACCAATTTTTTAAATATCAATAGTTGATTTAAAAACAACCAGGAGGTAAAATTGTTTAATGTATTAAGACAACATTCCAATGCTTATGCATGGGAATATAAATATATGATAGGGATTCATTTGAATATATGCACTCACTGTATTTATATAGAGGATGTTTAACCTGTAAGACAACCACAAATAATATTGAATCCTACTTTACGTGATATCATTAAAGATAAAATTGAGAAATTGCTAGAAGTAGGATTCATCTATCCTATTTTTGATAGCTAAAGAGTTTCTCCATTGGTTATTATTCCAAAGAAAAATAAAAAATGTGAGTGTGTGTCGATTATTTTGAACTAGACAAAACTACACATAAAGACCATTTTCCATTACCATTCATAGATCAAGTGTTATATACACTCGCTAGGAAGAATTATTTTTATTTTCTCAACGGACTTAGTGTATATATAATCAAATTTGGGTAGCACCTGAATACCAGGGGAAAACAACTTTCACTTGCCCATGGGGAAATTTTACCTATAGAATTTTTACCTT
This sequence comes from Wollemia nobilis, assembly GCA_028583015.1. Taxonomy (NCBI): domain Eukaryota; kingdom Viridiplantae; phylum Streptophyta; class Pinopsida; order Araucariales; family Araucariaceae; genus Wollemia; species Wollemia nobilis. The sequence continues at coordinate 802,020 of JAQPPZ010002347.1, forward strand.
TTAGAATTTGTAATGCCTCAATAAATTTCCAACAAGTTGTTCTTGCTATTTGTTTTTACTTGACCAATGATTGTGTTGATCTACATGTATGATTTCACAGTGTGTGGAAAAGTTTTTGAGAAAACTCCAGAAAATATTGACAGAGTTTTAACCCATTGTGAAACTTATAATCTATCCCTAAACCTTGAGAAATGTTTTATGATGATAGAAGAAGGCATTGTTCCTGAACATCATATCTCATCTAGAGGAATACAAGTAGATCCTAAGAAGATAGATATTATCAAAAATTTACCTCCTCCCCAAACTCAAATATATGTTAGAATTTTCTTGGATGATATTGGTTTTTATTGTCATTTCATTAAGAAATTTAGTATGATTGTAAGCTCCATGTTTACCTTTTTGACTAAATATTTTGAATTCAATTGGACAGAGAAGTTTCAAATTGCATTTGACACCCTAAAAAAATTTACTTTCCCTATGTTACGAGGTCTAGATTGGAAAATTCTATTTCACATCCAAATTGATGCATCTAACATTGAAATTGGAGTAGCCATGGACCAAGTAGAAAATAGAGAGCATTATCCTATCTATTACATTAGTAAAAACTTAACAGGAGCTTAAAAGAATTATACTACTACTGAAAAGGAATTCTTAGCAGTAGTATATACCATTAATAAATTTTATCACTACATTATTGGATATCAAGTGTTTATTCATACTAATCACGTTGCAATTAAATACCTCATGAATAAACCATTAGTTAGTGGACAAATAATACGATGGTTTCTACTACTACAAGAATTTGATATCACTTTAGTAGATAAACTAGGCAAATCTAATGTAGTAGTTGATTTTTTATCAAGAAAAAACATCACAGGTGGGGATAAACTAGTAGAAGATTATTTTCCTAACGAAATATTATATACAATATCAATACAATATGTAGACACTAAAATCCAACACCTTCAAAACCACATCTGCCACCCCACCATCAAATCCTGCATAATAAAATTATATTCCTAAGTCTAAAACTTAGGGATATAAAATCCTCCACATTATCCTATTTTCCTAATTTATTAAATCTGGAAAATCACCCTAGGATGCCCTATCTACCCATTGGACATGTGTCCTAGACACTTCATCTAACACCCCTACCACATCTTACCCACTCTTGTCCCCCCTTGTCCTTGCACATGAGACAGATTCCCAACACCCATGCCACAACTCATTTTTTGTTGTCCCCTTGTCCCTTCACATAAAAAAACATCCCACATTGCACTCCACTTATATCCACATCACCCTAATTAAGTGAGGCACACTAAATGACTCACTGTAACTGCCCCTTCCACCTGGTAGTTCATATTTTCCACTTGGCAAGTCAGAATTTCCACCTTCCATTTCCCTCCAAAGCCCTAGGAAGCCTATAAAAATAACATTAGTCCACCAAATAGGAGGAGTTGAATTTGCATACCGATAGGCTACCAAAATTGACGTAGACCAATGAGAAAATGTGACATGCGAGCTTTGTTTTGACCATTGGTTCGAATCTCGAGGTGACATGTTCTTCAATCAAAACCACTTGTCTATGATTTCACAGTAAAAAATGTGCATTCACGGTTTCACAACCGTAGATCTGCTATTTCTAGTTCCCTACCGCACATCCGTGGTTCCACAGTCCCACTATGAGAATCACATGCACGATCGAGATCAGTAACTTTAATATTAGCAAGGTTTTATTTGTTTATTACTGTTGTTATTTGTTTCACACAATTATTTTCTTAGAGTTTATGTTTAGTACAGATTTGATTGCTCAAATATACAGGTGATACTAATCCATTTTTCCAATTTGAGTGTGTGCAGGTGACAGGTACCTTGGATAAGTTGTTGAAGCTGGAGTGGTCCCTTACTGGATACCAAAGCCCACTCACCCCTTTGAAGTTGTAACTGGATACGAGGAGAACATTGTACTTTGTGGAAGATCTAGAAAACTCCCAAAGATAAATTTGTACCACACTGAGACAAAGATTGTAACATTGTACCCAAGTTACTTGGGGCAATCTAGAATTTTGTAAATCTGTATCACAAGAATCAATATATATAAGATTTTATTATTTCAGGCAATCTGTATCTGTGTGACTTTATATTGCAAGTGTTCAAGTATTTTGGTTACACAATAACCATGGTCTGTTGATATTTCCAACTATCTAGCAACAATAAAAGTCCCCTCTCAATTCACTTTGAGAGAAAAATTATGATTAGTTAATCAAAGTTCATCATTCAAGTGGATCAATGGTCTACTATTCAAGTGTGGACCTGATTATATTTTACATCGATGTATTCGAAAATATGAGGTGTATGATATTCTTCATGCATGTCATGATGAACCAATAGGAGGACACTATTAAGTAAAACACACCATTAAAATTTCTTTGAAATAGGTTATTATTGGCCATCACTTCATAGGGATGTAAAGAAGTATGTACGACATTGTGATTCATGTCAATAAATGGGTAAACCAACTGCAACAAATGAAATACCTATACAACCTCAAGTGGTTTTAAAACCATTTGATAGATGGGGGTTGGATTTTATTAGACCCATTGACCCACCTTCTCAAGGAAATCAATATATTCTTGTATGCATTGATTATGGGACCAAGTGGATCAAAGTACACACTTTTAAATATGCTTAAGAAGAGAAGGTAGTTGATTTTCTATATACCCAAATCTTTCATAGATTTGACACTCCATGATCTATTGTTATAAATCATGGGCACCAATTTGTATCTAAGGTTATAGAAGCATTTACTAAATTATAAGAAATTAAAAATAAGAATTCATCACCATATCACCCTTAAGCAAATGGTTAGTTAGAATTCACAAATAGAGAGCTAGATAATATTCTAACAAAAATAATGGCTTCTCACAAGAAATGTTATATGAGTAGGTTACCATAAGCCATTTGGGTATACAATACAATATGAAAATCCACTACAATATTTACACCTTATGAATTGGTCTATGATAAGAAACCTCTTTTTCCAATTGAATTTTAATTACTAAAACTTTGTATATCTTTGGAAGTTGGTATTGAGTTGTCATAGGTACAACAAGAGAGAATTTTGCAATTGAATGCATTGGGTGAACTTTGATTGAAGGCACTTCATAAAATGGAGATCATTCAACAACAACAAAAAATATGGCATGACAGTCATATTAGGAGCAAAAAGTATGAACCTAGTGACTAGAAATTATTGTTTGATTCTTGCTATGTTGATTTTTCTAGCAAGTTGCAAACTTGATGGCTAAACCATATCAAATTGAAGAAGTGTTCAATAATGGAGTTATTCAACTTTTTCCTATCGGTGATTCAAGGAGGACATTGGTGGTAAATGGACATCATTTATGATTGTACCATAATCCATTGACCAAGGTAGAATTTGCTCAATTTTTTCATAGTCTGACTTATACATGATAGAAGAGGTCTTCTCTTCTACAGATTATGAATGATTATATTTTTGAATCTAAAAAAATAAAAATCTTGGTTGTGAAAATCCTTCATGCATACAATCAAGACAAAATAAGGTTGAAAAACAAAAATGGTAGCCTCTTCTCATAAAAAAATAATAATAATTCAATGATGAAAACCTCCTTAAGGTGCTATTGAATTAAGGCTTACACAAAACCTGGTTTTTGGCTTGTTTGCCTTGAAAATTTTCAGCAATTGTAAGATTCTAATTATTGCATCTATGTACTTTTCAAATTTCAAAAATCCTAAGTGTGTGATCAACAAGTAATCCAAGAGGGTGCATGAAATCTCTTCAATGGCAAGGTATGCATTTTATTCAATTTTACTATTAATTAGCCTTAACATTGCATAAATAAGGATTAAATTCTTGGCATACTTATGTATATAAATGGCAAAATTAAATAACCTACTAAGTACCCCAAGAAGATATTTTGGCATACCTTTGTTTTCACCTCCAAAACTTAAAATTAAGGAAGAAAGTTGTTTTGGATGCTTTGACATGAGAATTATGAGCGCAAAAAGGGTTTAGTCAAATTCAACTTTTTGTGTGTGCAAAAGTAATTTTCAAAAATATTTGCATGTGCAAAAGTAATTTTCAAAAAAAATTGCACGTGCAAAAGTAATTTTAAAAACCAATTGTGTGTGCAAAAGTAATTTTCAAAAAAATTATGCATGCAAAAGTAATTTTCAAAAAAAATTGCGTGTGCAAAAGTAATTTTGTAAAAAAATTGCACATGCAAAAGTAATTTTAAAAAAAAATTGTGCACGCAAAAGTAATTTTCAAAAAACAAAGAGAAAAAATTTGATGCCCGATGATGCGCCAAATGGCAGATATCTAGAACATCTCATGACATAACAATCCAAGGTATGTCTTTTTTAATCATGCATCATTGGAGCATGAACCTAGACAATGTCTTGAAAATATATGATCACACAGTTTCAAAGTAGAAATGGTAGCGAAAAAGGTGAATGATGATGCTATGATTACTAAGAGACCAAGGCTGAGTCAGTGATATTTGGGTTATTTGATAATAGATCGACCGTCCAAATTAGTTTCCATGGGAATTTTCTTGTCAATGATGCATGTGGGATTAACTAGCTATGGTTTCCAACTATTGTCATTATCCACGCCACAAGGAAATAAAACTTGAATTATGTCATGCTTGACTTATAACCTGCCATATGTCTAATCTCATGCATGGAAAGTATGCATGTGTGTTTTCAAATAGACTTCACCATATTTTAGAGCATATGATGATCCTCAAACATAATTACATAGTAATCATCACTTCATAAGCTCCAACTCTATAAACTAGAAACCTCTATCTTCATTTTGAAATAATGAAATTGTAGAAAGGAAAAAATAGAAAAGTACAAAAAGGATTTATAGAACCAACATAGAGTACAAAATATGCAGTAAAGAGAAAAAATGACATAGGAGGATAAAATGAAAAGCTAAGGCAAGTGATACTAATGAGCTATAACGACACCCTATAGTAGTCATGGTTTCCTAGAGAGCGGGGTGGATGAATTTTTTGTATAAATTCAATAGACATTCAAAAGGATTAGTAGAGCAATTTGCACGAACCCTCAAAAATGGAAAAGCAAACATCAACGACATGAGAACTGAGGTAACTCTTGAAATCCATAGTAAAATTACTAAAATTCCTTGTGAAGGAGTAGAGTTAACAAAAGTATTTAAGGCCACCCTTCTATAATTAGTGAATACATTTAGGAAGTAAGGAGACTTTGAATCTCAAATGTACATTAGTAATTGTATTTGTAAATGTTTAAAATAACAAGCTTAAAGAAGCCCTAGGTTGAGGTTGCTACCTAGATGATTCGGTATTTGACCTACAAAGGTCAATTTTATTTGTTATCTAGACATCACATCAAGATATTGACTCACTTGAGACATGGTGCTAATAGAATAGAGCTTAGGATTAACTTGTTTTTATACCTACACCATGCTCTACATGAAATGTCAAAATAATTTTGAGAAGGGTAGGGGCCTGTTAGATATCATGGGCTAATAAAATTGTTGTGCAAATATCATTTTAGGGGTAATCCTCAATCATTCATAAGATTTCTTGATCCCTGTATGGAGGGATCTATCGCTAAGACCTCTCAAAAAGATAAGGGTGAAGTATCTAGGAGTGTAGCAAAAACAAGTCCTATATATACTTTTGTTACTTCAAGAAAATATAGGAGCAAGGCAACCACAAAATCCAAGGGAAAACAACCAAAAGTTATAAGCAAACCTCCCTCAACCAGTAGCCTTATATCTACTGGAAAAATGCCAGAGGGAAGCAAAAAGAAAAAAAATTGAAATTGGCCCTATAGAATAGAAAATAAGGACTAGAAGAGTTATTTTTAGGAGTGGGGATACATAGGTGTCTGCTTAGGTAGATGTCTCTACACAAGAATAACCCTCTATATTAAAACCCACATAAGAAGACTTTGCTTAGGAAAAAACTTATTCAATAGAGGAGGAAGTTATTTATAAGGATTCTATAAAATCTTCAGCAAAATCTATAGAAAAAAAGGAAAAATACTAACTAGAGCAACCAATTAGGGCAATAAAAACAAGGTCTACCACCAAAAAAATGAGGAAACATTGGGTCAAACTATCACACATGAAAAAAAAACAAAACAACCCAAGAAACAAACAAAAACAACTAAAAAGGCCAGGTCATTTGAAACCATCTCTAGTGAAGAAGAGGAAGGGGCAACAGAAGAACAACATGAGCAACAAACCCCATAAAAACCACCTCCTCTTAGAAGAATTTTTTGGTAGAAGTAAAATGTAGTTGCTCAAATGGAACAACCAACGCCTCCTGAGACCCAAAAATGAAGGAGAAGGAGGTTGATCATTATAGATGATGAGGATGAGCAAGATTTTGGAATTCCTATAGAAATAGGGGAACCATTATAGGCATATTCTCCACCTAAGATGCCTATGCCCACATATTCATCAGAATAAAATACCCTACCAAAACAGGAGAATGTTTCAGAATTTGAACCTAAAGATCATGTAAAAGCTTCCACGATCATTTTCAAAACACGATAAAAATGGTTGAAGGAGGCATAAGAGAAAATAAATATAAGTATATCTACCAGCTTCTACAAAAATTATATGAACTTAATGATGAACTAGAATAAAAATAAAATACATTCCCTAAATCTATCCTTCATGAGGAAGTAACATATATTTTGCTTAAATTTGTTGTTCAGTTTCAAAACGTTAATGAAAAGGATCCAAATCCAATTAGTCTTAGCATGAATGAGACTACTATTGTAGAACAAGAATCGGTCCCACCTACCCCTATTATAGACACCACTTTTTTCGCAGAAATGGGACCAAAAAATAAAGTAGTGTTTGTATGATAGGCAGGAAACAAGCCCATGGAGATTGGGGAGAGCTCTAGATGAGTAAAAGATGCTTTAGAGCAATAATAACCTCAACCTACGCTAGAACAAACACTAGGACAAGAAGAAGCTTTAGAACAACAAAAATAGGAAGAGTCTTTGAGACAAGGAGCAAGAGGTCCCAATTTATAGAGTTCCAAGATTGCAAATTGAGATAGGACAATTTGAAATAGAAGCGGAAGTGGAAATCAAGCAAGTTATTTAGAAAACTATAACTATGGATCAAGTTGCAATATAGGAATATAATGATTTTCCATCGATGTCTGCTTCCCAATAAATTGTTGTAATTCTACAAGGTATGAATTCATTGGGAAATCATAATGCAACAATGGCTAGGTGGATGGCTCATTGTTATTTTCTAGAAGAGTGTCTGGAAACACTATGTCCTTTGGAAGAGTGGAATAAAAGGAAAAATGAAGAGTTAACAGTTCTAAAAGCCAAAATAAGGTATTTATGCCATATAGCAGAACAAGTAGTGGAATGTAGGGGACCTGCCCACATTTATAGCCTATTTTTGAAAGAACGGTATTACAGGTGGTAGATAATGAGCATTTGCTTGGAACTCCCTCATGATTTATCTTTTGCCCAAGTTTCATTGAAGCATTCCTGCAAAGTCCTAAAGAGGAAAAAAAATTGTTATGTGAATTTTATTTGCACAATTTTACATTGTGTGAATATGTCCAATTTCTACCACACATTTATGCTGGCAATGTATATCTTAGGGCTTTTACTTCCACTTTGCAAAACAAATTTTTATGGTAGCAAGAGATACAACAATACAAAAAAGTAGGGCCTAGATTCTTCCTAAGGCATAACCAACCCAATCTAAAGGCCTTAACTAGCCAACACTTTGCTTTAATAGGAAATCTAGAAATCAAAGAGATATCTTAGGCATGTCGAAGAAAGCATAACCAACTTTTAATTTTTTTGCAAATATGATTTTGGCAATGCTAGGATATCATGTAGGCAAAGATGAGATGAATTGTCCATATCCCTAAAGAAGAGGGATCCCATTTCACCTACTAATTTGGTATGGTACCGCATAAGAGCAACACCAATGATTGAAGTGATGACAACACTATGGCATGAGTGGATAGGCCTACATTTTTGGCCACCCACCATACTTACCCCTATTCCATATTACTTTGAAATAGACCCATTGCTAGAACAATACTTTCAAATCTGGTTGGAATATATAAGGAGGAGCAGAGGTTACCACTCATCAGCCAACAAATTTTGTGACAATTTAGAAGGAGTTGGATTTGAATGTTTCTATGGCCCACTAAAATGCATGAGGGCATGCATTATAATACGTAAGGGAGAATGATGAGACGACAAAATTGTTCATTATAGAGGATATTTCACATAATTTTTCTCATTAAATACTATAGTTTATGTTAGGTACTTTAATTATTATTAATGTTAATGTTTATGTTAATATGGTATATTACAAAAAATGATATATTGTTGTTAGGATAGGTTTTTTCTATATTTTGTGGTTAATTTGCATGATCTCATTATTAAATAAACATGTAATAAAGTAGAATACAATTCATCATAAATGGAGGACTTGATCATAGGTCTAAAGATCTACTAAAATCGCATGTTTAAAAGTGTTTTATGCCTATGTTTTTTATTTTAAGACAATCTAGAGCCAATTTGTGCATATTGCACACGTTTTGAAAACAACAGGTTTGTCATAATAGAAAACTACAAGTTTTACTCCAGAACATCTAGGCAAAAAAAATTAGTTTTTTGAAAAATAGGCACAATGCTTCAAACAAGTGGTCAATTTGCACTTTAAACGCACAAGAGATAATGGAGAATCATATCCTTGAATTTGGGACCAATAAATCAATTGGCAACAGAAGGTTTTGCATAATTTGAAAAAACTACGAAATGTTTTGGAGCACTGCAATTTTTCTTGCATTAAAAATAGAATAGATTTTGACTGATTTCAAGGTGAAAATGATTATCATACCTTATTTGGATGAGAAAATTGGGGGAAATAGAAATTTGGATAGGAGCACTAACCTCATGAATGAATATATTGCAAACCTTAACCTTGTGGACATCCAACTAGATAATGGCCTTATGACTTGGTCTAACAGAAGGTAAGGCTTAGCTTGTATCATTGAGATATTGGATAGGTTCCTACTCTTTGACCATTTCTTAATCCATGGTCACATTCCAAAATTTAAGACTCTTAACAATGTTGGTTCAGATCACTGGCCAGTCATGGTGGAAATTTGGAAAACCAATGTGAGTTTCTCTCCTTTTATATTTTACTTAATGTGGCTTAGAGACGGTTTCTTTAAACCTTGAGTGCAACAATTGTGGAAGGTAAACCAAGATATGGGACTAAGATGTTTTATTTTTCCAAAATATTAAAATATATTAAATTTAAAATCAAGACTTGGAACTGGAAGGAGTTTGGGGATGTTCATAAAAAAATATGAAGTTATTGCTCAACTTGAAAATTTGAATAAGAAAATTCGTTTAGATGACCTCATAGAGAGTAGAAGTACAAATGAAATTAGACTCACAACTCAGTTAGAGGAATGGGAAAAAAGAGAACTCTTATGGAAGTAAAAATATAGAATTCAATGGCTCAAAGAAGGAGATAGAAACACAAGATTTCTTCCACAAATCTCTTCTAGAACGAAGATCTCATAACTTTATTTCTTCCCTAAATTCAAATTTTGGAGATGTTGTCTACACTTGGGATGGCATGAACTCTATTGGTGTGAATTATTTTTCCAATATTTTTGTTGCTACTCCTCTTGACTTGGCTTATCAACAAAATATTCTTCAAGCAATCCCTTCTCTTATTACTTCTAAGAATAAATCTATTTTAATTTCTCCTATTACTATTAATGAGCTTCAATAAGTGTTTTTTAAAATGAAAAAAATGGAAAACCCCAAGTCCTGATGGTTTTCCCATTGAATTCTACCAAGAGTTCTAGGATATCCTTCATGCTTATTTATTAGAGGTGGTGGAAGAATCCAGGAAATCCAAAGAAATTTTGAAGGTTATCAATAAAAATTATATAACTCTTATCCCAAAATCTCAAGAGGCTTATCATATCTCAGCTTTTAGACCTATTGCTTTATGTAATGTTCTTATCAAAATCATTACTAAGATCATGGAAGAAATGTTGAAGCCTCTTTTGCATAAGATTATTTCCCTTGAACAAGGAGGTTATGTGGAAGGGCATCAAATAGTGGATGAGATAGTTCTTTCTCAAGAAACCATCCATTCCATGGAAATGCAAAAATATCCTTCTATGTTCATTTGTTTATACTTATCCAAAGCTTATGACAAAGTGGATTGACACTTCCTTATCAAATTTTTTAGGCAATTTGGTTTCTCTTGAGATTGTTTGGATTGTATCATGGGTTGTATCTCTTTATTATCCTACTCAGTTCTTATCAATGGTAGGCCTTCACAACTATTCCCAACTTCTAAAGGTATTAGGCTAGGTGACCCCCTCTCCCCTTATTTATTTATCATTCTTTTTGAATGCTTGGGTAGGACTATAACCAAAAATAGAGATAAGAAAACTCTTGAGGAAGTTACCATTGCTCATGGAGCTAGGTCTATCTCTCATATTCAATTTTTTGATGACTCTACTTTGTTAGGTAAAGCTAAAGTTAAGGAAGCTTCTAAAATTAAGCAAATCATTAGTTGTTTTTCTAAGGCTATCGGGAAATTGATCAATGAAGACAAGTCTAAAGTTATTTTCTTTCACTGCTCTACCAGACAGGAATCCATGGTCTTGGATAAATTAAGATATAAGAAGACCTCCCTTTTGATCACTTATTTAGGCATCCCCATCAATACTCAAATACAGATAAATAAAGATTGGATTTGGTTGTTGGATAGAGTTAAGAAGAAAATTGGAAAGTGGACCAATAGGTGGCTTTTTTTAGGGGTGTAATTACCTTGGTAAAATTTATCCTTCAAGCTATACCTATTTATGTTTTCACCGTGTTGAGTATCCCAAAGGCTTTTCTTCAAGAATTGGATCAAATTAATCATTGATTCATCCGGAGTGGTAATAATAAGAAAAGAAAATGGGCCTTGGTGAAATGGGACACTTCATGTCTTCCTAAGAATGAAGGTGGATTAGGATTTTGGTCTACTAATAATAACAAAGCTTTAGATGCTAAACTGTATTGGATGATTACATAAACCCAATGCTCTTTGGGCCAATAATATTTTTGCTAAATATGCTGAGAATAAAAGTCCTAAAGACCTTGTTCACTATCAATTGCCTACCAAATATTCTCCCATTTTAGTGATACTTAAGACTGGTGAGGATTTGATTAAGAAAAAGTTATTTTGAATCATTCATAATGGTCAACAGGTAAATTTTTGGATAGATTCTTGGGATGGTCACCAACCTTTGATAACTCAGTTTCCTGAGTGGAGGCCTTTGATGGAGGAGCTTCACTGAGCTAATTGGATAAATGTATCTAATTACTATTGATACCATATTGGTAATTTAGAGGTTGGTAGATATTGGATCCCTATTGAGGACTGGACTATTCAAATTCCAAAAATACAAATACAAGATATCCAATGCATCCTACATATGAGATCTCTCTTGGTCCCATGATAAAGATTGTTTTGGATATAACAACACTTCTAAGGATGAGTATTCAGTTGCTCAAGATTATTTGACCTTATGCCATAATAATCCCAACCATTCTTATGACATATTTTCTATAATGACCCCAATTCCAAGACCAACCAACCTATGATCACTAGCTTATAATTGGATTGAAAGTATCTTCATGTTGTTCTCTTATAGATAGTACCCAAGTAAGTTCAAGGTTGCACTTCACGGGAATCTAACATGGTCAGTGCATATCTTGTGGATAGGAGTGGCCAACCCCTATATTGACCTGTAGGTAAGGTTTCTTTACCTTGTAATTGGGAATTCTCCTATCTCAATAGGAATGCCCTATTTCCTCTACTAGATTAAATCAAACATTAAACTAGATTCCATGTTAGGTCTCTTTCAACCTTACATTATGCATATACCTTGAGGTTTTTTTGGTTCTTCTTTAAGGATAGATCCATAATTATTGTAATGCTTAGCCTTTCCATATCAACCATAAGAAACTAATGGGGTTATCACACAAACCCTCATAGACTTGTGAATGTCTACCATTTTTCTTACTTGGTTCAACCAACTATAATCTCCACAATTTAGATATCTTTCAAGGTTTTCCCTTTAAAAACATTCCCACAATTAATCTCTAAGTGTCATGCATGAATCAGATATTCCTTTTTATTTTAAGGTTACTTTATATCAAATAGATACAATATTTGAGTCACTTTAGGAGATTCAATCCTTATAATAATGTAATTTTATTTCATCTTGTAACTCTACATTTCTTCTATGATCCTTCGAAGTCAAGAGTTACATTGTGTATACTCCTCCTCTCAAGGAGTGATATAATCAAATTACAATTAATCTTAATAATTATATTTTACAACAATGGAGGCCCTCTCTTAAGGAGGTAGTGTTACAACATGTATACATGACCAATAGAAGTCCAATAGTGTTGATATTTGCTTGACTCCTTTCGAGCCACCAGTACTAGATTGTAGATGTTTTTGGGATCAGGACAACCCATTACATGTATATGAAATGCATTATAGTCAAACAATAACATGTAATTATTTTTCAATGAATGCAACTAAACACAATACATTCTCACAATGTAGTAGTCTAAAGCATTTCATCATTCAAAGGAAGGAAATCCCATACTTTCCTAAGACTAAAAAATCACACTTTCATCTCATACCCTTTTTCCACAAGAGTATGCCTTTGAAACAAATATTATTATAGTCCACTATTGCTAGAGAATGCCATAAATTCATACATAAATGAGATCCCTTTCTTGCGTATAGTATTTAAACAAACAAGTATCTCTTATTTATTCAAATAAAAATAGCATTTAATCAATCATACTTTCACAAGTATCTCCTATTTCTTCAAACAGAAATAGCATTTAACACATCATACTTTCACAAGTATCTCATATTTCTTCAAACAGAAATAGCATTTAATCAATCATACTTTTCCAAGTATCTCATATTTCTTCAAAAAAAAATAACATTTAAACAAATCGTACTTTCACAAGTATCTCATATTTCTTCAAATAGAAATAGCATTTAATCTAATGGATTCAATTGTAGTTCTACAAATCCTTCCAAGGGTTTAGCCTACTACAAGACCATAAACCGGACTTGTTCTACAATCCATCATTATGGTTCACTATAGATCCTTGTGATTGCCAATTTGTCTTGTAATCTATAGTTCTTCCACAAACCTGGCTACCAAGTTGTCTCATGATCAATCAATAAGATCGTCCTATGGTTCCACGAGTTTAGCTACAATCTCTCTTGCAACCCATCAATGACATTGCTCAAGTTTAGCTACAACTCCTCTCATAATCTATCACACAATATTACACCATATGTTTACTTACTTGGTCCTTTATTGGTTTTAGGGAATAAACACTATAGGTATACAACTTTAGCATGTGAGTTTTGTGACGAAACTCTTGTCAGGAATGATCTAAAGTTTTAATAGGTATTTTTTAGTCTATTAAAGGTACTACTACCTATTTTACACAATATTTACCAATATGTTTTTGGATATCCCTTCACTCATCAACGTTAACTTATAAATCATAATAGATGTTTTACATAGTTCACCCATGTGACTACTATAAATCTTTCGAAAGTTGGTCTTAAAATCCTTAAACATGAATTCATCATGGTTTACATAAGTTTTTCCCACAAAATTTCCTCAAGATTTATTTCATGATCTATTAAAATATTGCTAATTGTTTTATTACAAGTTTCATCTTAATCTACCCCATAATTTATTGGGTAGTATCTAAGATACTTTAACAAGAGTTTAATCCAAAAAGGGTTTTATTTTTTCTTACCCCCAATTAATTAAAGGTTCTTTGATTTGGTTAGTCATAATCTAAGCCAAGAGGGTTTCTAAATTTTTGACCCTTCATCGATACCTTACCCATTAAGTGTGGCTTTATAAAAAAGTGTTTGCATTATAATTATCGTGGTCAAACCTGGAAGGATAAATCTATCCTTTTGCTCAAAGAACTTACAGAGATAATTATAATACCGAACAGAATGATGAACGTAAATATCGAATAAGAAAATGCAGTGAGTGAATAAAATAAATCAACGCCACTCAAGGTGGGCACACCCTCGCATTATAGGCAGTTGCGATTAACGCCAATGAAAATTAGAAAATAAAGATGATAGCCTTCAAATAAACTATTGTGAATCAATATATATATTAAATGTTAAACGCTTGGAAAACATAGCCGACGCAGGCTATGTTTGGAATGCAACATGACTCCCCTCCTCGGAAAGCTTTGTCCTCAAAGCTAGAAATGTCTGGAAGATACTTTCAGGTTCCCATGTTGCATCATCCTCTGATAAATCTTGCCATTTAATGAGAAATTCGTGAATCTGACGTGATCTCAGTTTTCGGATTCTATGTTGTAGTATATCTTCTGGTTGGAGATGTATGCGTCCTTCCTCATCGAGCACTGGTAATTCTGATTGACTTTGTACTTTCTGACCAATTACTTTTTTGAGACATGAAACATGAAATACCGGGTGTATTCGTGAAGATGTAGGTAGCTCTAATTGATAGGCTACTTCTCCAATGCGGCGCACAATTTTGTAGGGACCATAGAATCGTGGGGCCAACTTCCCGGCTGGACTTTATCTTTAACGAGGATTGTTTGTAAGGTTTCAACTTTAGGAACACCCAATCACCTATATTAAAAGTTCTCTCTGATCGGTGCAAGTCTTGTTGTTGTTTCATACGATTCTGTGCTTGGACTAAATTCTCTTTGAGGATGGTGAGTGTAGACTGCCTTTGTTGGAACCAATCATCCACTTTGGCTACTTTGGATGATCCATGTACGTAATCTGCGACTTTTGGAGGTTTGGTGCCATACAATGCTTCAAATGGAGACATCTTAATTGAGTAATGGTAAGAAGTGTTGTACCACCATTCTGCCAATGCTAACCAATGGTGGTATTGTTTATCTTGAGCTAAACATCTTAAGTACGTACCCAAACATTTGTTAACTACTTTTGTTTGACCATCTGTCTATGGATGGTAGGCTAAAGACATGTTCAATTTGGTACCACTAAGTCGAAATAATTCCCGCCAAAAGTTACTAGTGAAGATGGGATCTCTATCACTTACAATATTTTTTGGCATACCATGTAATTTGAAAATTGAATCCATAAATACCTTTGCCACCTTGCTTGCGGAAAATGGATGTTGTAAAGCCTGAAAGTGAGCGTATTTGGATAACCGGTCTACGACAACGAAGATTACTTGTCCCGCCTTCGACTTTGGAAGACCCTCAATAAAATCCATGGATATATGTTCCCACCGTCGTTCGGGGATGGGTAATGGTTGTAACAATCCTGGTGATTTGACTGTTTCTCCTTTATTGTGTCGGCAAACTTCACATTCCCGCTACCCATTGTTTGACTTCTGCTTTTAATCCTTTCCAAAAAAATGATTGTTTGACCCTTAAATATGTCTTCAAAAATCCTGAATGTCCTGCTGATGGAGAGGCGTGTGATTCGTCGAGGATCTTTGATTTGAGTTCTGAATTGTGTGGAATATAAATGTGGTTTTTCTTTCGGAGGATTTTATCTTCATAAGAGAACAAAGGGTGTTTAGAGGACCCTATAGATAATTCTTGAATTATCTGAGCAGTTTCGCTATTGGACAACCATTCATCTTGTAATTGATTCACCCATTGGGAGCAAGGACCCGAAATAGTGTTAATGACTACTTCATCTTCATATTTCCTGGACAACACATCGACGACTATATTTTCCTTCCCTTTCTTGTATTCGATAACAAAATCATAGCCCAACAGTTTGGTTAACCACTTATTTTGTTTCGGATATGAAAACCTTTGCTCAAGAAAATGTTTGAGGCTACTATGATCTGTTTTTATAATGAAGCGGCTACTGATTAGGTAGTGTCTCCATTTTTCTACTGCGTGAAGGATAGCCAACATTTCTTTTTCGTATGTTGATCTTCCCAAATTTTTCCCTGACAGCTGTTTACTTTCAAATGCCAATGGATGACCTTCTTGCATGAGTATGGCCCCAATTCCTGTTCTTGATGCATCACATTCGATAATAAATGGTTTGTGAAAATTGGGAGTTGCTAATACTGGAGTTGTACACATGGCCTTCTTAAGAGCTTCGAAGGCTTGAGAGGCCTCTGTTGACCAACGAAAAGCATCCTTCTTTGTGAGTGCGGTGAGAGGTGTTGCAATCTTACCATAATTTTGTACAAACTTGCGATAGTAGCTCGTGAGACCCAAAAAACCACGAAGTTTCTTGATGGTTTTAGGTAAAGGCCACTCTTGAATTGCCTTAATCTTATTGGGATCTACTTTGACACCCTCATGTGAAACTATATGACCAAGATACTCGACTTCTTGAACACCAAATGAACATTTGGAACGTTTGACAAATAACTTTTCTTTGTGTAAAATGTGAAGAACCTTATCCACATGATGTAAATGATCCATCCATGTTTTGCTGTGTATGAGAATATCGTCAAAAAAGACTAACACAAATTTACGGAGGAGTGGGCGAAACACTTGGTTCATGAGACTTTGGAATGTGGATGGGGCATTGGTGAGACCAAAAGGCATGACCAAAAATTCGTAATGACCTTCATGAGTACGAAAAGCGGTTTTAGGAATATCTTCTTCTTTGACACGGATTTGGTGAAATCCGAAGCGAAGGTCTAATTTTGTAAAAAAATTTGCACCATGCAACTCATCTAGTAGGTCATCTATGACAGGTATAGGAAATTTGTCCTTGATAGTGAGTTTATTGAGAGAACGAAAGTCAGGACACATACGCCAAGAGTTATCTTTTCGTCTAGCCAGAACGACAGGCGAGGAATAAGGACTAGTGCTGTGATGAATGACTCCGTGATCCAACAAATCCTGAATGATCTGTTCGATTTCTGTCTTTTGTGGTTGAGGATAGCGGTAAGGACGATTGTTAGGTGGGACACTCCCTGGAATAAAATGGATGGCATGGTCATGAGATCGTTTAGGTGGTAATCCTTTAGGTTCTTGGAAAACCTCTTCGTAATGTTTTATGATGTCTTGTAACTCTGGAGCATTAATATCCGAAGTTGCTAGAGATTGTTTTTCCAAACAATTAATTTGAGCTATAAACCCATAACCACCCTTTTTTAACATCTTCTCCATACTATGAGAGCTCACCATTTGTGATGGAGGAGTAGTAATGCCTTGTAAGCGAATGACTCGTCCGTTTTCCTTCCATTCCACAAATAATTTTTTGAAGTTGAAGCTAACCGTGTCTAATGTTTCCAACCATTCAACTCCCAAAATGACATCAGAGTTCCCCAAATTCATGACAAAAAGGGATCCAAACCAGGTGTAAGTTCCCATCTTTATGGAAACTTGAGATGTGCGACCAACACATTGTGCGTTCACCCCATTGGCCACTAGAACCTGGAATTTGTCTTTGTTGGAAGAGTTAATGAATAAATTCAAAGCTTTTGTTGTTTTGATGTCGATAAAATTGTGGGTACTACCAGAATCAATTAGCACATTCACCTTTTTCTGGCGGAGAAATCCTGGTACCTTGATGGTATGGTGGGCGGTTAAACCCATGAGGGCATGCACGGAGATCACCATTGTATCCTCTTCTTTTTCTTCTAGAGTACTTGGTAGCTCGTCTGGCATAGGTTCTTCTGGTTGGTAAGGTTCTTCCTCTTCTCCTTCATAGTGATCGCCTTCAATATGAAAGTTTTGTTTTTGGGCACATGCTTGTTCCTTGGGGTGATGAGTGCGACATTTGTAACAAAAGTATCTTGATGGTTGATCATTTCTACGAAAGGAATTGTTGCGATACGAAGGACGACTATAATTGTCATGTCGTGCAGACAATTGATGTCTCTTTTCGGCCAGCTTAGCTATTCATATACAATCGTTCAACAATGTTGGGTTGTGCATGTCTACCTCCACTCGAATATTTTCTTTCAATCCATTGCGAAAAGCTCCTACCACTGTATCGGGACTGAGGTCTAAAGTGTATGGTAGTAAACTGGTAAACTCCGAAATGAATTCGCTAACCGATCCTTCTTGTTTAAGAGATAACAGTCTTACTGTGTACGATGATGTAGCTCCTTCGTCAAATCTTTCTAAAAAAGAGGTAGTGAATTTTCTCCAGTTAATAGTAGCTCCTTTCTCTCGTTTAAGCCATACGAACCATTGGTAGGCCTCAGTACCTAATTTTGAGGCAGCGAAAGGAACTTTATCAATTTCCTTAATTTGATATAAGTCGAGAATGCCTTCCATTTTGGCTATCCAACCACGAGGATCATGACCCTCAAAAGTGGGCATATCAATGCGTGGAAAATTATTAGGGCCTCTCGGTTGGTGATAACCCGTATCCCTTTCTTGATCTTGGTTATACCGCTGTCTATGATAGCGATCCCTGGAATTATCCGAAGTGCCTATTTGCTGTTCCCCATCGTCATATTGATCGACATTGTCTTCATTCCTTTGGGCATGGGAGTGATATTGGGAATTAGTATTGGGATTAAACTGGTTTTGTGCTCGCACTAGGGATTTTAAGAGGAGACCCATTTCGTTCATACCCTCTAATAAGAGTCGAAGAGAATCATCGTTGGAAACGGCTGAATTACCTGAGTTGCCTTGTGTGATGTTTTCGTGAGTTGGGGGAGGGTTAGTAGCCATAGGGTCTACTAGTGGATGATGTGGATTATAACTGCCAATTTTGAAAGGAGAAGGAGAATTTTTTGTACCTGGGCTTCGATTAGGTCTTCTTGCGTTGTTATTGGTCGTTTTTGAGCTTGATAATCGACCGTCAGGACCTTTGATCCAACTTCTACTCATGCACTGCTCAAAAATTCTTGCTTATTAATCCTGGATCTACAAAAAAAAATTTGTTGTTGTTTTCGCCTTAACTGCCACTCCAACTGCGGCGCGGAATTGGATGTTGTGGGCTCCGTGAGGACAACTGCAGATAGGTGTTTGACAAGACACGACTCGTAAGACCGAGACGCAACGTGACAGCAACACGTGACACGACACTGCCCAACTAGCGAGATGGACTAGAACTACGGACAAGACGACGTGGACACGAGGGTACGACTGACAGACCGCGGACACGCGGCTAAAGACGCGAGACGGACGACGTGGATGCGAACGGCGTGGACTCGAGGGTACGACTGACAGATCGCGGACACGCGGCTAGAAGACGCAAGATGGACGACTTGGACTCGAGGGTATGACTGACAGACCGCGAACAACGCGGCTAGAAGACGCACAGTGCAGACACGAAGCGACGCAGCGACGCGGCTAGAAGACGCACAGCGCGGACACGAAGCGACGCGGCTAGAAGAGAACGACCGGACGCGAGACGATTAACGGACCGACGCGAAACGCGACGACGAGCGGCGACAGAAGGACGACGAATGCGAACAGAACTTCGACGCGCGTAGGAGCTGGACATGTGACCGTAGTCACGATGAATAAGGAGTGATAACGGATTTTTAAATGCTTCCCCAGCCGAAACACTGCCTATGTGGGATAATGAACACTGTCGAAATTAATTAAAAAATTCGGAACTGACGTCAGCACCAATAATAACGAAAAAACCTTAGGTTTGCGGCAAAAATTAAACAAAATCGTGCATTCTGATTGGTTTAATGGCTGCGAGAGGAAAACGTCGATATTTCGAAGGATTGGCGACGGGAAAGAGTTACAGCAGCCGCCTGCGACTGAATGCGGCCTGAGAAGACTGCGGAATGTGCTTGAAGGCGATGGCGCTGGCTGCAGTGGAAACGCCACGGCGAGTGGCTGTAACGCCCTGCAAAAGATGCCTGCGACGGTGCTTCGAGATGCCTGTGGTGATGCTTCAGAACCGTGCTTCGAGATGCCTGCGGCGGTGCTTCAGGACCGAATGACAACTGATACCACTTGGAAGGATAAATCTATCCTTCTGCTCAAAGAACTTACAGAGATAATTATAATACCGAACAGAATGACGAACGTAAATATCGAATAAGAAAATGTAGTGAATGAATAAAATAAATCAACGCCACTCAAGGTGGGCACACCCTCGCCTTATAGGCAGTTGCGATTAACGCCAATGAAAATTAGAAAATAAAGATGATAGCTTTCAAATAAACTATTGTGAATCAATATATATATTAAATGTTAAACGCTTGGAAAACATAGCCGACGCAGGCTATGTTTGGAATGCAACAAAACCCATGACTAGTTTTACAGGCCAAAGCGTGGTCAACTAAGTACTGGATCAAAATGACCCCACGTAAACCTTCATCGAAGTACGTAATATACAACGAATCATAATAACCAGACAGAGTCTATGACTACTTTTGTAGGCTAAAGCATGGTCACTAAGCACTGGATCGAAATGACCCACTCACACCTTCATCGTAGTGCGTAACATACAATAAATCATAATAACCAGATAGAGCAAGGAGGTTACATCCAAAGCCTCTATCATCGTTGTTGATGCACAAACCTTGACTTCGACCATTGGTCGAGTAAATAGGGGTGTCTTTCTCCCATTAAAGTCCTAGTTGGGTTTTGGTGTGCTCTGAGAGGGATAAAGCTTTTAAACGACTTTCCTCTTGATCGAAATCCAACGCGTCGCTTCTGCGTGTAGTTTAGTGTAACATCCCTCCCAAATACACCAATTTGTCTTCTTGCTTTACTTGCAATAATATGGTATTGCTGATGATTTGATGGATGCAGGTACAGATGGGACCTGTTGAGAGACCAACAAGTGAACCGGTGCTCCCTCTTATCGATAAGATGAAGGCAGAGGTAAAGGTAAGTTGGGTTTATATGATGAGTTCCAGGGTACTTGCAGTTATAGGGTGAAGATCTCTATTAGCAATACACCTATCTAGTGGACCATGTAGGTGCATACATATAGTTGCACATAGGGATCTGTATTTGTATGCAGAAATATTTCTTAAGGTGCTAATTTCTTTTGTAAATATATAAAAGAAAAATAAATATAATGCTTTATATATATATATATATATATATATATATATATATTATAATAATTAAATATAATAAAAATATATAAAAATGGAAATTGATATAAGAAAAAAAAATATATATATATATATATATATATATATATATATATATATGAGACTTTCGTCCACCTGGAGGACCACTTGGCAAGGGAGGAGCTAGAACGTTTGCATGGTTCTCCTGCAGATGTTAAGCAAATATTGATTTCTTCATTTATAAAACAAATCAGAAATTTTGAAGAAATATTATCATTATCATCCTCGTCTTTCACCTCGGTGGATAGTCTGGGCAAACACCTTTCAGGTCAGGTTTCAAGACATTTAGCTTTAAAAGTTTATTATTGGGATAGTGTATGCTAATATTTTTATACTGTCAATTTTATTTTAATGAGAATGTTTGCACTGCTTTATATGAAAGTAGATGAGTATGTTAATATAATAAGTAATTTATCCTAAAGAAGAGAATGAACATACTTAATGAGATAAGTGTGTGGAAGGTTGTACATGGTGAATAAATGTGTTGCAATAATTATTTGCATAGGGTAGGATTGCATTCATAAAATAAGTTGTCCACTCTGAAATTCCCCTTTAAAAAAATACCGTTGGCCTGCCTTCATTGCTGCTGAAAAGATGAATTTCCAGTCAATACTGCGCCATAAGTGTCTTCGGTGCTGAGAGGAGGAAGTGTTTAAATACCATTTTATATTGTAACTTGTGGGACCTTCGACGTAATGCATAATAAAAGTTTGTAGAGTTCAAATAGCGGAAAATATTACAACGTTGTGTTGAAAGATCTGTATATATTAAAGTAAGTTCGTAATGTATAAACAATATATTTGTTTAACTGGAAGGTAGTTGTTTCAAATGAAACGTTGGCTCAGTTTATTTTGTTACACAACAATAAATTAAATTTGTAATTTGCTTTGTTTGTTTTCGTTGTCATTTTAGGGGTAGAATTGAACTGCGGAAGTTTAATTCTTATCAATATTATCGTCATAAGATATAAATGGAGTCTGCCTTGTCTCGGTGAGTAGATTGTCGTAGGTCTCCATAGAGATTTTGGGTGGTTGGCTGTAAAACCAAGTTAGACATATGCTAGTAATCTGAACCCTTATTTTCAATGGCCATTGAAAATAATATTTAATAGATCAAAGAGAACCTCATGAATGTGTATTATTACCTTTTGATTAAGTAATATTTTAAATATTTTGATATGTGTACGAGATAATCTCATTGTTCATATTTAATGTCTGAAAATCAAACTTGGCCATGCTTTCATGGGTGGCGTATACTTTTGTTTACTTTATGGGATAATATTTTTTGAATAGATTAATTTCAGATGGGCCAAAGATAAAAAAACTTGTAAGTTTATCCTTTTGAAGTCAATAATGATGGGCAATAAATAAAATTACATAAAGAATAAATCGTGTCGAATTATATGTTTGACGTCTAACTTATGCATCATGAGATGGTCTGCCATACTTAAAAAAATATGGAACTCTATTGCAGCTTAGATTTAGTCAAACCAGGGTTGAACCTCTCGATATATCATTTCATTACATGCCATACGTTTTGTCTCTTGATGTCATACCATTTAAAACTCTTGGATAACGCACAAAGAGCAGACAGAGTATGTCCTCTTGAAGAATGAAAATATGAATGGTTCAGAATAATCGTAGGGCCTTACTGTATTTACTTGTAATATTTTTAGAATAAGTGAGAAAACGATAATACCTCCTTTCTTTTTGATGTCAACGTATGAAACAAAGGTGTTGATGTTGGTAGTTTGGTGACATGGACACAAGGTGTGCCACGTGAAGTGGAAAACATTATTAGTCATGAAAAGAAACCTACCCATTAAGGAGAAAGATGAATGGGTGTTCTTTTTCCATGGAGCTGGTAATAACTATGGGGTTTCCCTCTAAATCATACCAAATTGGAAATGAAGGTAACAGGGTGTAAGCTTTGGAAGATTCCGACAGAAAATAGGAAATGAGTAAGCAACAGGTTTCACAAGTGCAAAGTTCCAAACTTCAATTCCTGTCAATATGTAATGTTTACAGTTATGTTTAAGTATGGGTGTGTTTTGTTAGTAAGGTGTTGTAGGGGATTCAACACAATTTCTGGTAAGAAAGTTTCAAGGATGACTAGAATCTACAATCTCAGCAGAAGGCTGGATATTGTAATAGGTTTTAGGTTAACCTGCAAAACCCGGTAATTAATTAAGACTTTTATTTACCAAAAAAAAACGTATTAAACAAACACATTAATAAATAAGTTTAAATTTAAGTTTAAATTTGATAACATAAAGTAACTTGGGTGTAATTTAAAATTCTCCTGCTTAATCCAAAAATTAAGTGAGTCTGTAAAGAATAAGTTAAACTGTCATATTATTTACTAAACTTTAAGTGAGTCTTTAAAGAATAAGTTAAACTTTCACATTATTTACTAAACTTCTAAATGATATTGGGAATAGTCTTTTGAATTAGGAATTTATTTCGTTGATTATGATGTCAATATGTAAACTTTTCTAAATGATATAGAGAATAGTCTTTTGAATTAGGAATCAATGAAATAAATACTTTAAACATGAAGATTATTTCAAACATGAATATTATTTCAAACATGAAGATGATGGAAGGCTTGCTTATAATTATGGATAATCTAATCATTGTAGTATAGGGTTCTATACACAAAATTTAGTTTGAAAGTTTAGCCTATAGGAAAATACTTTAATGGAAGTTTTAATTTGAAAGTTTAGCATATAGGAAACAACTTAATTGAAGTTTAATCAACTTTTATATGCTTTTGAATAAAAGCACCTCACTTTAAAGGGAATTTTTAATTTCTTTATAAGGATAGTAGAGAAGGTTATAGCAATTTAGTTATACCTTATAAAAAGGAATTTAAGGGAATTTTTAATTTCTTTATAAGAATAGCAGAGAAGGTTTTATAAAATTTAAAGGAACTTAGCTTTATTTTTCAGCTACATGTGGAAAAATGGAACAATTGTACGCTAGAGGACTTGAACAAAGCACAAACCCTAAATATATAAAAATATGAATTAAAATTTTAAACTCTCAAGGAAGCCCAACATCGGTGGTTGCAGGAAGGTAACCATCGTTATTCATACTTAGTCACTTTCAGGCATTTTCATTCTGGGCGAGTAATATCCTGATGACTTGAACATGCGATGAGGAGTGGAATGGAATACTTTCTCTAGACTAATATGCAAGCAATACTTGAGGGTATCTCTCAGTCCAAACTCATACTCGCCCAGATGACTTGAACATGTGATGAGGAGTGGAATGAGATACTTCCTCTAGAATAATATGTGAGCAGTACTTGAGGGTATCTCTCAGTCCAAATTCAAGTGGGGAATTGTTAACAAATATTTGGTTAGCTCAAGAGTAGTTGAACATCGAAGCTAAAAGGCCCAGCGGGTGTTGGAATGGGATAACATTTGATCACTTGTAGTGGATTTTGGGTTACCTGGTCCTGAATCCAGAGAGGTGGTGGACCTTAACTGGAACCTGGAAAGGTGGGTACATAGTTAAGCACTAGGTATTCATACGCTAAATTATAGCATGTATCAAACACAAGTAATGGAAGGGACATTCCAAAACAAAATATGCTATGGGTGGTGAAGTATGTGTCCACCTTTTTAGATGAAATTGGCTCTAAAATGGCAATCCTTTGTCATGAACATAGACCTCTGGCAAAGGATATGAACGTATTTACATGATGGTACTATTTGTAGGACTTGGTCAATATCGAATGTTTAAGGGACTGTCTATGCAGTAGTCAAAAACCTTGAAATAAATATCAAATGCCTGTGTACCAATTACAATGTTGGATGATAACTTGATTTTATTGAAAATTTTGTTTCTAAATTTTAGAAAACTAGGTGGGTAGACTTGGGTTTTTACATTTAGTAAAAGGAGTTACACTTACTACGACATTCTCAAGTATTAAATGTACTATCGCTAGACTGGATTTGCGCATATCTCTCTCCATATTTAGAAAGTGACTATGGATATGATCCATACTTTTGCTATAAGTACAAACAATTCATGGTTTCCCTTTCCTAAGAAACTCCATCACAGGTGCCCCTTTACATAAATAAATGCGGGCTCAAGTTTCTTTTACTAGGGAGAACGATAGACATCCTTTCATGATCAACCAATGTCTACTCCATTTAGGAGCATAGGGAAGTCTACCATTGTTTGACCGTATGAGCAACAGTGATGTCTATTCTAGTGCAAACTCCATACTTTCGACCTACGATGAGTAGACGAGTCAAGGGGAAACTTACAGTATTCCTACGAAGGAGATTTAGCATGGAGATGTTAGAAATGGGTCAATATTCTTTGTTCGTTAACCCAGAGAGGTCGCTCTTCTCAGGTGCTACCACACTTTCAATAGTCTACTGAACTTACATGTCTTACAGGTACTAGATGATGAGACATACCTCTCGAGTGTAAGTTAGACTATTGTGCAGGCTTTGGATAGTCGATTGTGGTATTTAGAGACATCTAAAAATGTATCCCATTAGAGGCACTATAATACCATATGGAGGGTAAAAGCACAAATCCCACATGTACAACATGGTAGAGAGTATGGGGAATAAACAATATTCGCCATATACTAGGTAGTAGCCACCAAACAGTGGTTGCAGGCTTACTATCATCGTGGTACTAGGTGTGCTAGGCTCCTATGT
The DNA here is from genome assembly GCA_028583015.1 of Wollemia nobilis. Taxonomy (NCBI): domain Eukaryota; kingdom Viridiplantae; phylum Streptophyta; class Pinopsida; order Araucariales; family Araucariaceae; genus Wollemia; species Wollemia nobilis. The sequence continues at coordinate 827,886 of JAQPPZ010002347.1, forward strand.
GTAATTAGATATACTTTTAATAAGAACAAACATCAGAGCAACACCCAATCATAAATCAACATGGTATATAGATTCATATAAATCAAACCCCTCCACGAGTCGTATCAAGTCAAACCTCTATTTAATCATAATAAAGGGAAAGCTATTCAATGAATAATTGCATCGCATAAGAAAATCAAGGCTTATAGATTAAAAGAGTAAAACTCTCCGACCTGTGGAAATTCGCAAGAGTTTCAAGCTTCTTCCTTGCCTTCTGAAACCAGTAGCCCTTCCTTCTTATGCTACTCAATCAATGTCTTGACCAATATATTTAAATAAACTCGAGGTTGTTTGGTTTTTGATTCACCCAAAGGGTGAAGAGCATAATCCCTAAGCCAAAGTTTCATATCAAACAAGTTTGACCAAATGTCTCTAAGACTTGAGGTTGTTTGGTTTTTGATTCACCAAAAGGGTGAAGAGCATAATCCCTAAGCCCAAGTTTTCCTATCAATACTTCTTGCATGATTTTTTCTCCAGCATGCCCCCTTTTGTTAACCCATGGTGGCTATTTATAGCATTCAGGGGGTGCCTTCCCAAAAGGTGAAGGGAAGACTAGGTAATGACCTGTTGGAGAGGTCAAGTGGGTGGTGATGTATGCATAGTGTTTTTTGCAGCCTAGAGGACTTGAGGACATGATGCATCAAAGGGTAGTAATAGTGTTTTGAAGACTTAGGGAGACTAAAAATAATTTTAAAATCCCTTCTAGAGCTTGTGAGTACAGATTCCTTTTCTCATAGCTCTTAATAGTATTTAGAACCAAAATACTTTCTCTCAAAGTATTTTAACACTATTTTAAATTGCCAAACACACTTGTAATTTAATTTACATGGAAGTCCCTTTTTTCTAATAAAATATATGATATTTCTTTCTCTAGATATATCTTCAAAAATATTAAATAAATCACCACTATTTTCAATACCTTGAAAATTTAAAATATTTTCTATGCCTTCTCAAATCAAGCATTAGTCCTATTTCTTTTTGCCAAACATAAGGGTTCGGTCGAGGTGGGATGTGACATACTCCCCCCTTAGAATAAACATAGTCCCTTGTGTTACCATAGTTAGCAAATAATAAAACATTAATGCAAAATCAAGACATAGTAAAGGAAGCAAATAACCATAATGCTTTTTACCAAATTGCAATCACAGGAAGCCATGCAATCTCAATATTCCACACCATTGTTTTATCCTATGGATGACCTCTTTAAGATAGGCTTGCTATCACCATCATATCCAGGAGGCTAGTCTCAGACATCATTTCCCAATGGTGTAGTCATGAGTATACCTATATGCGGGTAATTATCCATGTTACCCATGGGTTGTCTTCATCATCATTTCTCTTTTTTCTAGTATCTCATTCCTGGTGGTCGAACAACTCCTTCTTGATAAGGCCAGCTTCTTCCACCCATGAGAGCTCCTGGACCTGTGATGCAACAAAATATTAGTAGTACCATATTCTTCAAGAAATAAAACATATATACTGCATGAAAAATATTCATCAATAATTGCTTTGCATGGTAAGATCAAAGCATAAAGCATAAATATCATCATACGATAATACGATATAAATTAGTGCATACATACCATCATCAATGCATAAGTATCTCTATCAGAGTATCTATCTATGCATCAAACAAAGTCTAACTAAAAAAATATTACACATTATTTTCAAATAAATAAGGAAAGTGATTCCTCATGTCCTCCACCCTTTCCCAGGTGGCATTTCTTTCAGAATATAGGTCCCATTGGACCTTGCATTATTCTATGTTTTACTTCCTCATGGTCTTGGAATGAAACTCGAGGATTCTCACTGGTTTCACTTCAATGTACATTGGATCCACCATCTGCAGCTTTGAGACATCCAAAACATGATTAGGATCAGCAATATATTTCCTAAGAAGGGACACATGGAAAGAATCATGGATCTTTGCCAAATTAGGTGGCAAGTCGAGTCTATAGGCAACAGGACTGATCCTTTCTAGGATGGTGAATGGTCCAACATATCTAGGATCCAATTTTGTTGACTTGATGGCACTTTTCATAGGCTTTACCCTCAAGAATACCCTATCTCCCACAGAGAACTCTCATGGAGTCCTCTTCAAGTCAGCATAACTCTTCTGGTGATCCGAAGCTTCCTTAAGCCTTTGATGGATTACCCTCATTTGTTCCTCCATTTCCCTGAGTGTATCTGGCCCAATAAGGACCCGATCCTCTAGATTATCCCATGACAAAGGTGTCCTGCACCTCCGGCCATACAAAGCCTCAAAAGGAGCCATTTTTAGAGAAGCATGGTATCCATTATTGTAGGTAAACTCTACTAAAGGTAGGAAGTCTTCCCATCGAGACTTCTGATCCATGTAGTACATGCGAAGCATATCTTCTAGGACTTGATTGACTCTCTCAGTCTATCCATCAATCTTTGGGTGGTAAGAAGAACTTATATTCAGAGAAGTGCCAATTGCATGATGGAGGGCTTGCCAGAAGTCAGAGGTGAACCTAGAATCTCGATCAAAGATGATCACTTCAGGAAATCCATGTAACCGAAATATCTCCTTGGTGAATCTATTGGTGACTACTACCGCATCATCCTTGGTGCTTCTAGGTATGAAGTGTGCCACTTTGGTTAGTTTGTCTACCACAACAAGTATCACATCATGTTGGTACCTAGTCTTAGGTAACCCAACTATGAAATCCATTGATATCACTTGCCATTTTTGCATGGGCACATCATGTGGATACAAACATCCTACTAGGTGTTTGTGTTCTACCTTCACTTTCTGGCATTCTAGACATCGAGCAACAAACTCGGTGACATCCTTCTTCATACCAGGCCAATAGAAAGTTTTCTTCATGTTTTCCCTCATCTTGGCCCCTCCTAGATGAGTGGAGTATGGAGATCGATGAGCTTCCCTCATGATCATCCTTCTTAGATTACCAACTTTGAGGATGACTACCCGATCCTTGAAACATAAAAGTCCATCCTTAAGATTATAATCCTCAACTATCTTAGGATCTTGTACCATTTTGGCTTGGATTTCAATACAACGTTGATCCTAAGATTGGACTTGCTTTACTTGATCCATAAGATCTATATGACTTCGAGTTAGTGTAGTAATGTGCCTTCTTCTACTCAAGGTATCGATGACCTTATTTTCTTTACCTTTGATATACTCTATGCCAAAATCATATTCGACCAAGAACTCAATCCACCTTCTCTATCTAGCATTTAGCAAGGGTTGAGTAAAGATATACTTTAAACTCTGGTGATCGGTTCTCAATTCAAAGGGTCTACCCACAAGGTAGTGTCACCATATCTTCAAGGCATGTACCACTACAACTAGTTCTAAGTCATGTGTGGCATAGTTAGACTCATGTTTCTTGAGCTTTCTTGATTCATATGCCACCACTACTTTATCTTGGGATAACACTCCTCCCAATCCTTCCAAAGAAGCATCTGTGCATACTAAAAATTTGCCTTGGGGGTCTAGGATTTTTAGTATGGGAGTAGAGGTGAGATTTTGTTTAAGCAATTGAAAGGTGGCTTCACATTTGTCCATCCATACGAATGCCTTTCCTTTCCTTTGAATATTTTTTATTGGGGAGGCTATCTTAGAATAGTCCTTCACAAACCTTCGATAATACCCTACCAATCCCATGAAGCTCCTCACTTCTATTACATTAGTGGGAGGTGGCCAATTCAAAATGGCCTCAATTTTTTGGGGATCTACCGCAATCCCATTTGTGAAGATTATATGTCCCAAGTAGTGTACTTGTGGCACATAAAAATCATATTTGGAGAGGTTCCCGTAGAGTTGATTTTTCTTCAATAGCTCTAGCATGATCCTCAAGTGTCTATCATGCTCTTCTTTACTATGGGAATAGATTAGAATGTCATCTAAAAATACCAACACAAATCGGTCCAACTAATTTCTAAACACATTATTCATCAAATTCATGAATGCAGTTGGTGCATTGGTCAACCCGAATGGTAGGACAATGAACTCATAGTGCCCATACCAGGTTTTAAAAGTAGTTTTGTGAGTATCCTCATCTCGGATCCTCAACTGATGATATCCTGATTTCAAATCAATTTTGGAGAAGATGGTGGCATCCTTAAGTTGATCAAATAGATCTTCTATCCTTGGCAAAGGATATATATTCTTGATGGTGGCTTTGTTCAACATCATGTAGTCTATACAAAGCCTTAGCGAACCATATTTCTTCTTCACAAATAGTACCGATGCACCCCATGGAGATACACTTGGTTTGATTAACCCTTTGTCAAGAAATTCTTGAAGTTGCACCTTCAATTCTTGCATCTCTATAGGGTTCATTCTATAAGGAGCCCTATGGATGGGTTCTACACCTAGTACTAGATCAATGGTGAAGTCAAATTCTCACTTGGGAGGCATCCCAAGGAGTTCTAAGGTAAATACTTCCCTATATTCTTGTAGAATTGGGAAACTCTGAAATGCTTCCTCCTCATTGACATCTTCAACTTCTTTCAATTTGACCACGTAGACCATACCCCCTTTCCTTATGGCCTTATTTAGTTGCATTGCGGACAATAGCATAGGCTTAAAGGAACCTTGTTCACTAACCATTTTCACCCTTTCTTCCTTATCATTAGTGAACTCGATCCATCGATCTTGGAAATTGATCAAAGCCTTGTGAGCTTTTAACCAATCCATGCCCAAGATGATGTCGAAGGCATGTAGCGGTGCTACATATAGGTGCCAAATGGTAGAGCTAGTGGGTAGGGAAATTTTAGTTGTGGGGAAGCATTGATCCATGGAGTAGGTCTGACCTGACCCATACTCCACTTTCCACCCTTGTGCCAAAGATCCAGGTCTCTCTAGCATGTCCCTTATTATGCTACTAGAAATAAAACTATATGTAGCTCCACTATCTATCAGAATCTTAACATTTTTGCCATATATTTTACCATTTATAAGTAAAGGAGTTGCCTGTCCTTCCAGGTTCTGGTTCTCGATGGTTGCATAGATCTTGTGGCCCTTCCCATTAGCCTTCTTGCTAGATTCTGCATGAAGAGGGAAATTCCTCGCATAATGTGGACCACCGCAATCATAGCATCCTGGTTTATGATTCTAACCTATCCCTTGATCTGGCTTATCCTTCTCATTGGTAGGAGGTGGTCCTGCTTGTTTCAGAGGTTGTGGTTTTTCAGCATTATTGTTGTTTTTGTTCTTCTACTAGAACTTCTTCTTAAAGTGCCCTGGTTTCCCATTGGTCTTCTTTGCAAACTTAGGATTTTCCTTTCCTTTCTGTTGTTGCTCAGGTTCCCACTTCCTCTTTTGTTGGTGATGATGTTCCTTCTTTGACCCATTTGAGGGATTGTCAAATTTCTTATTAGGGTGCAGATTGTATTCTGCTTGGCAAGCCAACTCGTAAGCTATCTCCAAATCACCAGGTTTATGCATGCTCACTACATTTTTGATGTGATAACTAGCTCTTGAGAGGAATTTATGTACTTTCATATTATTATCCTTCTCAAGGGATGGAGTGTATTTAAGTAGTTTCAAAAATTACCTATAATATCCTTCAATAGATTGAGTCCCTTGGTAGAGTTGAATAAACTCATCAAGTTTCTTCATATAAAACTGCTCTATAAGGAACCTCTTTCTGAAGGCTTTCACGAAGTCCTCCCACTTGAAGTGGATTACTTTGATCTTTTGTTCCTTACTATAGGTCTCCCACCATTCCAGACTTGTTTCTGTCAAAAGTCCTATGGTCCAGACCATCTTAGTTGTTGAGGAATAGTTTCTCATGGAGAAATAGACCTCCAACTCATTCAACCAAGATTCTACTGAATCTCCACCTTCTTTTCCTGAGAACCTTCTAACCTTGACATGTTTCAGGTCCTTCTCTAGTTCCCAGTTAGTGTGTACTTTAGCCACACAATTTTCTTCATCTATTTCTATTACCTATCATAGTTTTTTCTGACTCAGGATTCCTATTCTCAGGTTTTCGTATTTCAACCCTAATGGTTTCCAACAAGTTATTCTTTTTTGCCATTTTCTCTCTGTATAGAGTCATTTCCCCCTGCATTGTCTGCACAACATTTGTCAGGTTTTCAACTCTATTTGAATTTCCTAAGTTGTCCCCTATGGATCTGTCCTCAACACTGTCAGTGCTAGTTGGTTTCTCCTTTCGAGAAACCCTCTGTCTTCCACTTCTCAACTTGGGTGCCATGTTTCCCTGAGTTTAAGAGTGGTGTCAGTTTTACATCTATTTCTATTGTATGCGAATTTCAAATACCACATGCATCTTGTAAAATAAAATGCATCTACTGTATAGTATGCAACACCTAAATATAATTGATTACCATTTGGTGGTCATGTAATGGTGTTTCAACCATGGTAGGTTCAACTTGCTACCATTTGTGGGATATGTTTCGCCATACCCTAGTCAAGTTTCCTATGACTTCCATATTCGACCAAGAGGTCATGTTGTAACATCAATCAGATTAAAAGAAACATATTTTTCTAATGTGAAGATCCTACTAAGATAATTTCTCATTATTAGGATCTATGAATAACTCTTGTTGATTTGCAATACAATGTCTACGTAAGGAAGAGGCTTAGCTTGGGACTACGAATGTCAAGTACAATTTCTCAAAGGAGTCTTAGGTACACCACTTAAAACCCACTATTATGGAGGGTTCGCTTAACTCCTCCAAGCCGATTCACCAGTGGTTCGATCTTGGGAGAAATGACTTACTCATCGGTAACCTTCAAGCAATTTTTCTTTCCTTACTAAACATGTATTTATTCAAAGTTCTTTTAGCATTTTCATGGAAGCTTTGTGCCTAATCAACCTAGGCTCTGATACCAACTGTAATGACCCCAATTCCAAGACCAATCAACCTAAGGGAATTTTTTTGTGTCTAGTCTTTATTATGGTCACTAGCTCATGAGTGTATTGAAAGTATCTTCATGTGGTTCTCTTATAGATAAGTATCCAAGTAAGTTCAAGGTTGCACTTCATAGGAATCTGACATGGTCAGTGTCTATCCTATGGATAGGAGTGGCCAACCCCTATAATGACCTGCAGGTAAGGTTTCTTTACCTTGCAATTGGGAATTCTCCTATCTCAAATAGGAACACCCTCTTTTCCCTACTAGTTTAAATCAAACATTAAACTAGCTTCTATGTTAGGTCTCTTTCAACCATACATTAGGCGTATGCCTTGAGGTTTTGTTGGTTCTTCCTTAAGGATAGAACCACAATTATTGCAATGCTTAGCCTTCCCATATCAACCATAGGAAGCTAAGGGGGTTATCACACAAACCCACATAGACTTGTGAATGTCTACCATTTTTCTTACTTGGTTTAACCAACTATAATCTCCATGATATAGATAACTTTCAAGGTTTTCCCTTTACAAATATTCCCATAATTAATCTCTAAGTGTCATGCATGAAGCAAACATTCCTTTTAGTTTTAAGGTTACTCTATATCAAATAGATACAATTTTTGAGTCACTTTTAGAGATTCAAACCTTATCATAAGGTAATTTTAATTCATCATGTAACTCTACATTTCTTCTATGATCATTCGAAGTCAAATGTTACATTGTATACACTTCCTCTCAAGGAGTGATATAATCAATTTACAATTGAACTCAATAAATACATTTTACAATAATGGAGGCCCTCTACTAAGAGGTATTGTTACAATATGTATACATGACCAATAGAAGTCCAATAGTGTCGATCTTTGCTTGACTCCATTCGAGCCACCAGTACTAGATTGTAGATGTTTTTGGGATCAGGACAACCCATTACATGTATATGAAATGCATTCTAGACAAACAATAGTATGTAATAATTTTTCATTGAATGCAACTAAACACAATACATTCTCCACAATGTAATTGTCTAAAGCATTTCATCATTCAAAGGAAGGAAATCCCATACTTTCCTAAGACTGAAAAATCACATTTTCATCTCATATCCTCCTTCACAAGGATATGCCTTTGAAACAAATATTATTACAATCAACTATTGCTAGTCCATTTTAGAGAATGCCATAAATTCATTCATAAATGAGATCCCTTTCATGCATATAGCATTTAAACAAAACATCTCTTATTTCTTCAAATAGAAATAGCATTTAATCAATCATACTTTCACAAGTATCTCATATTTCTTCAAACAGAAATAGCATTTAACAAATCATACTTTCACAAGTATCTCATATTTCTTCAATAGAAATAACATTTAATCAATCATACTTTCACAAGTATCTCATATTTCTTCAAACAGAAATAGCATTTAAACAAATCATACTTTCACAAGTATCTCATATTTCTTCAAACAAAAATAGCATTTAATCTAATGGATTCAATTGTAGTTCTACAAATCCTTCCAAGGGTTTAGCCTACTACAAGATCATAAACCAGATTTGTTCTACAATCCATCATTATGGTTATACTATAGTTCCTTGTGTATTTGCTAATTTGTATTGTAATCTATAGTTCTTCCACAAACCTGGCTACCAAGTTATCTCAAGATCTATCAATAAGATCATACTATAGTTCCACAAGTTTAGCTACAATCTCTCTTGTAATCCATCAATGAGATTGCTCAAGTTTAGCTACAACTCCTCTCGTAATCTATCACACAATATTACACTATAGGTTTACTTACTTGGTCCTTTATTGGTTTTAGGGAATAAACACTATAGGTATACAACTTTAGCAAGTGAGTTTTGTGACCAAACTCTTGTCAGGAATGATCTATAGTTTTAATAGGTATTGTTTAGTCTATTAACCAGACTACTACCTATTTTACACAATATTAACCAATATATTTTTGGATAACCCTTCACTCATCAAGGTTGGATTATAAATCATAATAGAGGTTTTACATAGTCCACCCATGTGACTATTATAAATATTTTGAAAGTTGGTCTTAAAATCCTTAAACATGAATTCATCATGGTTTACATAAGTTTTTCCCACAAACTTTCCTCAAGATTTATTTCATGATCTATTAAAATATTGCTACTTGTTTTATTACAAGTTTCATATTAATATGCCCCATAATTTATTGGGTAGTATCTAAGATACTTTAATAGGAGTTTAATCCAAAAAGGGTTTTCCTTTTTCTTACCCCCAATTAAAGCATGGCTTTATCAAAAAGTGTTTGCATTATAATTATTGTGGTCAAACCCACGACTAGTTTTGCAGGCCAAAGCATGGTCGACTAAGCATTGGATCGAAATGAACCCACGCAGACCTTTATTGAAGTCCATAACCTTTATTGAAGTCTATAACATTCGATGAATCATAATAACCAGACAAATTCTATGACTAGTTTCACAGGCCAAAGCATGGTCACTAAGCACTGGATTGAAATGACCCACTCACACCTTCATCATAGTATGTAACATACAAAAAATTATAATAACCATACATAGCAATAATGTTACACCCAAAGGCTCTATTATCATCAGTAACAATTACACCAATAAGGGGCGATCCCTGATGCACGACCTTGACTCTAACCATTGGTCGAGTAAATAGGGGTGTATTTCTCCCCTTAAAGTCCTAGTTAGATTTTTGTGTGCTCCAAGTGGGATAAAGCTTTTAGACGACTTTCCTCTTGATCGAAATCCATTGTGTTGCTTTTGTGCGTAGTTTAGTAAAAGGAGTTACTCTTACTACAACATTCCCAAGTATTAAATGTACTATCACTGGACTGGATTTGTGCATCTCTCTCTATTTAGAGAGTGACTATGGATATGATCCGTACTTTTTCTATAAGGACAAACTATTCATGGTTTCCCCTTCCTAAGCAACTCCATCATAGGTGCTCCTTTACATAAATCAAAACGAGCTCAAGTTTCTTTTACTAGGTAGAACGATAGACATCCTTTCGTGATTAACCAATGTCTAATCCGTTTAGGAGCATAGGTAATTCTACCACTGTTTGACCATATGATCAACAGTGACGTATGTTCTAGCATAGAATCCATACTTTCGACTTGTGATGAGTAGACGAGTCAAGGGTAAACTTACAGTATTAAATGTACTACGACTCCATACTAAAAGGAGTTACTCTTACAACAAAATTCCCAAGTATTAAATGTACTATCGCTATATTGGATTTGCGCATCTCTCTCTTTTTATAAAATGACTATGGATATGATCCGTACTTTTTCTATAAGTACAAACAATTCATGGTTTCCCTTTCCTAAGCAACTCCATCACAGGCACCCCTTTACATAAATAAATACGGGTTCAAGTTTATTTTACTAGGGAGAATGATAGACATCCTTTCATGATCAACCGATGTCTACTCCATTTAGGATCATAGGTAAGTCTATCATTGTTTGATCGTATGAGAAATAGTGATGTTTGTTCCAGTGCAGACTCCATACTTTCGACTTGCGATGAGTAGACGAGTCAAGGGGAAACTTACAATATTCTTGTAAAGGAGATTTAGCATGGAGATATTAGAAATGGGTCAAGATTCTTTGTTCTTTAACCCAGAGAGGTTGCTCTTCTCAGGTGCTACCACACTTTCGATAGTCTGCTGAACTTATAGGTAGAATAGTGTCTTACAATTACTAGATGAGGAGACATACATCTCGAGTGTAAGTTAGACCATTGTGCATGCTAAAGAGTTATACCTAGACTTATTCTAGAATAATAATGTAGAAATAAATAACTTAGAATAAAATAACAACTCACAAAATACATGCACATAGAACACAAGAGATTTATCTTGGTTCACCCAATATGGGCTATGTCCAACAAACAAGAGCCACACCTCATTTTCTATTATTATTCACCTTACCCGTAATGGGACATTACAATCAATATAAAGGAAACTCTTACAACCCTAAACCACAACGTCGTATTAGAATACCGTGGACACAATACCATGGGAAAAAATCACCCATACCAACCAATCAAGGGAATCCCTCCAAGACCTCCAAAAATAGCTTCGATAATATATCCGAAAAAAGGGGCCCGATGTGACCTACCGTATAGTAATTCCTCTGCAAAGTATGAGACACATCCAACATTCTACCACTTGTTGAATACTTTGCATAAAGGTTGTAATCAATGTTAGTTCCAACATCCAGTCTTACCAGACCCATTTCAACAATACAAAACATAAACTTTTTTGTGCTAACTGCCTTGGTTAAAGCATCTACAACATTTTCCTTGGTATCCACTTTTTCCAGCAACACTTTCTTCTGTTCAATCATGTCCCTACTAAAGTGGTACTTTGTATCAATGTGCTTTGTTCTTTAATGGTAAGCAAGGTTCTTTACCAGAAAAAAAGCACTTTGGCTATCACAATTTATCTTCACAGCTCCTTGAAAGAACCTAATTTTCAGCACATAGTATTTTTAGCCATACTTCTTCCTTACTTGCATTGGTGGCTGCCATGTACTCAGCTTTAGTGGTTTAAAAAGCAACAATAGTTTACCTTTTTCTCATCCAACTAATAGCCCATCCAAACAAGTTGAATACATATGCACTAGTATATATTTTGTTGTCAAGATCTCCAGACCAATCTGCATCAACAAAACTTTTTATATCCAAGGATTTTTTTTTGTTTCTTGTACCTTCATAATATATTGAAAAATCAGATGTACCATGTAAATATCTAAAAACCCTTTTTACAACAGTCCAATGCTCTTTACTAGGCTTAGACATATATCTGCTCAAAACTCCCACTGCATGGGTAATATCTAGTCTAGTACACACCATGTTATACATTAAACTTTCTACAACATTTGAATAAGGAAAATGGGACATTTCTTCTACCTCTTCTTCTATTTTTGGACATTGTTCAGCAGAAAATTTTTCACCCAACAGAATAGGTACCTTCACTGGTTTGCAATCCTGCATACTTAATCTCTTCAATATTGTCTCAACATACTTTTTTTATTTAGCCACAACTTTCTGTTTGAACGATCTCTATTTATTTGCATGCCCAAAATAAAATTTGTAGGGCCAAGATATTTCATGTCAAACTGTGATGCTAACTGAGACTTCACTTCCTTGATCATTTCCTTACTATCTCCAATTAGTAACATATCATCAACATACAAAACTATAATGACAAGTTCATTACCAATTTTCTTTGGGTATACACAATGATAAACATTGCTACGAAAAAAATCAAGTCCTAAAACATAAGTATCAAATTTTTGATACCACATTCTAGGTGAAGGTTTCAGTCCGTACAGATATTTCTTTAACTTACATACAAAATCCTCGTTTCCTTCAACAATGAATCCTTCAGGTTGTCTCATATAGATTTCTTCCTCCAAATCTCCATGAAGGAATGTAGTTTTTACATTCATTTGCTCTATTTCAATATCAAATGCAACAACCACAGATAAAAGAAATTTTATTGAGGTAAGCTTTGTAATATGGGAAAATACTTCACCATCATCAATTCCCTCTAACTAATAATAGCTTTTTGCTTCTTCTTGAAAATCTATTTGCAACCTATTGTTTTTCTTCCACCAGGTAATTTTACTAGATCCCATGTCTTGTTATTTTTAGTTACATAATTTCCTCATTCATGGCTCCTTCCCAAAGGTTTACCTCTTTAGAATTAACATCTTCTCTAACTGCTCTAGTATCTTTATCAGTAACAGATAAAAAAAATGAAGAAGGAAAAGTAGATGGACTATACCTTTCAGGTTGTATTCTTTCTCGTGTTGATATCCTTACCACAGATGTATGAACCTCTGGTTCATCCTCTTCTGATGAGTGGGATTCTTCTTCCATGAGATAAAATTATACCTTTTTAGTTTCTTCTTCTATTACTTCCTTCCTGTGATCAAGATGATTGAAGATGTCAGACTAAATGGTAAGCTCTTTTCATTTCTCTAAACACCACATCTTTATTATAAATTGTACTTTTAGTTTGTGGATTCCAAAGTTTATATCCTTTAACACCATATTTAAAACCAATAAAGATAAATTTAACAGCCTTATTATCAAGCTTAATTATTTTCTCCTTTGGAATATGCATGTATGCATTACAACCAAAAACTCTAAGATGCATCACAACAATACTCTCCTCCATTATCAGACCTCAACACCTTAACAAGTGCTTTAAATTATCTAGACTTATCAAACACTTCAGCTTTATTTTTAAGAAAATAAATCCATGCATATCTTGAAAAGTCATCAACGAAAGAAGCATAGTACCATGATTGTCCAAGGGATGGAATAGGAACAGGATCAAATATATCACTGTGAATCAGATCTAATATCCCTTTTGATCTTGCAGCACCAGATGGGATTCTTATACAATTCTACTTGCCATAAATACAATGTTCATAGAAATCGAAAACCATTAAGCAATTAGGGATACCTTGAGCCATACCTTTCATGTACAGGATACACAGTCCCTTTTATTTGATTCAGCCTCAGTAATAGTCGAGCTATTGCACTCATTTGTTATAGTGCTTCCCAATAGCTTATACAAGGTTCCAATATGAACTCCTCTTACTAACACCATAGATCCATGAACCATTTTGTATGAATCCTTACTAAAATTTATGTTCACTACTACATCAGCCATTTTGCTTACAGAAATTAAATTTCTAGTAAGGCTAGGAATATGCATCACACCTGGGAGGGTTTTAACCCTACCATCCTGCAACAGTATTTTCACTCTTCCATGACCAATGATTCTAAGAGGTGAATCATCTCCCAAAAGTACCTATCCTCCATCATATCTTTCATATTCATTGAACCACCCCTATGAGGAGTCATATGAAAAGAGGCCCCAGTATCAATCAACCAATATTTACTATCTGAACGTGTGGAGCAAGATGCCAAATATACATCCCCTCCTTCATCATTGGATTTATTTATCTCCGTGGAAGTGGATTTGTCAGATATATTTCCAAAATCAATATTCTTTGATCTACAATCCTTCTTCATGTGTCCAAGCTTACCACATTTCCAACATTTTCTCTCAAACCTTCCTCGAGACTTGGATCTACCTCTAGACTTAGATCTATCATTAGATCTCATTTTATATTTTTCCTTGGAAAATCCTCTCACTGTTAGGGCATCCTTTTATGTGCCCTCCATGGATTTTCTCCTCATATATTATAATAATAGAGATGCCACAACATCTTCAAACTTCAATGTGGATGAAGTTGTACTACCAATTGCAACAACCAGGTTATCCCACGAATCTAGTAAAGAGCATAGCAAAGTAATACATTTATATTCCTCACTCAACTTAATTTCAACAGATGTAAGTTGACTTACCACCATATTTAATGCATTAAGATGATCTGCTACTGAATCCCCTTCATTCATCCTCATGTTATACAATTTTTTTTGGAGAAATAATTTGTTCATTAGGGACTTAGATTGTTACAAAGCCCCTAACTTATCCCAGAGATCCTTTGTAGTAGCTTCTCTAGAAACATTTATTAAGATTGAATCTGCAAGGCACAGTCAAATTAGACTCCTCGCTTTGTGATTCAAAATTTTCCAATCTTCATCAGATGTACTAGCAGGTTTCTGTTCAAAAATAACAGACCACCAATCTCTATCCACGAGCAGATCCTTCATATTTAATTTCCATAGCTTCAAAATTTTTCCATAAAATTTCTAAATCTCTATCCTTGAATTATTTGATGTTATTTTACTTCAAGCTCCTTCTGCATAAAACTCCCACTATGGAATAGGTTTTCTATAACTCCTAGAAACCCTAGATCCTCTTCAAATAAACTGAAACCCTAGCAATAAATGCATTCCTCTATGGCTAACAATATGGCTCTAATACCATATGTAGACACCTAAAACATGTCATGTTCAGGGAGACTACTCACATGGGTACACTCATAGGTCATGTGACTAAACCTTGGAAGGCTTAGGACCTTCCAAGTGTTAAAAGTGGTTTTTACCACTCATTTGGGGTATTTTCAGCCCATCCAAGCCTGGTCGTTGTAGACCAGAGCGGCCAAAATCCAGCCATTGTAGCTTAGAGCGGCCAAACCTTAGCCACTGTAGATGATAGTGGCTAAGATTTAAATGCATTTTATCGCCCATCCAACCTAATATTGGGTGGAAGTGGCAGTTTGCATGCAATAAGGATGAGCGGGGACAACTTTGCATTCCTCCTCACAGCCATCTACATGGACTCAAGTCCAAATTTAGACTTTAGTTAAACATAGAAAAACAAAGAGCTTCTCATGCTAACACCTAGTACACATGAGGGATTCAGTCCTAGGGTTTGAACATTGACCTAGGGCTTCAAACACTTTATAAGGAGTAAACCTAAAAGCACTAGGGGACCTTCTTAGGAGACTTTCTTTTATCAATCAGAGAGAGAGAACATCATACATCAAAACTTTGAATAGGTTGGATCATTGAGGAGAGCTTCTAGAGACTTGGAGAGCTTCCCTTGGAGATCGATTCTTGTAGTGAAGCCCTATCGGATTGGAGGGAAAATATGAACACATAAGGTAATCATTTTAACATTAGTAGCATACTTGAGCCCATAGCCTTTGGATCAATAGAGAGAGATTTCACCTTAGCGGCCGTTGTCCTAGATAGTGGCCCACAACCTAGTCTAGGGTTTTAGGTGTTAGTTTCTTTTATTCTGCTTTCTCTTTCATTTCATTAGCATAAGCTTTATTTTAGTTATTCACATTCATAGTACTAGTTTCATTGCATTTGTTTCCATTGTGCTTATTCATTGCTAACAACCTCATTCGGGGAGGCAATCTTGGACATCTAAGCGTGTGTTGTTGTTTCATTGATTTTAGGGCTACAGGTTCAATCGAGCAAATCCACAACATACGAGAGCAAGAAGATCCCTCTAGCAATCAGACCTAGAGAAGGAGGCATCTGTAAGCCCTCATACATTTTTGTGTGCATCATCGGGAAGCCTGATAAAGTGCGCCCCCTATGCGAGGGGATATTTTATACACCTGCTGCCCTCTTTGTGTGTAAAATCATGTATCAAATGAAGGGTATCCCTTAGAGGGATTCATATGTAACCGGATCTTGGGAATATCAATACAAAAAGCATTCATTCATTTATTTCTTCACATTCTAGTTATATCTGCTTTATGCCTTTCATTTATTGCATGTTTAACATTAAAGGATTCAATCGAATCGCAAGTAGAGTAGTTAGTGGATGGTGCGCCGCTTCCCTAGGGTCGCTACAGATGGCGATCACGGTGGGACCCCTACCTAGTTCTTTAGTTTACTTTCATTTTTTGCCACTTTACTGACTTAGGTTTTGTGTGTAGGTTTAGCCGCTCTGATCTATAGTGGCCAAAAATCAGCCGCTCTGGTCTATAGTGGCCAGGAGTCAGCCACTCTAGTCTACAATGACCAAAAATCAGTTGATCTGGTCGACAGTGGCCAGAACTAGAGTGCAGTAGAGGTCAAAACATTGATTCTCTAAGCTGGATTAAAGGTTGGTACAACTTTTCTGACACTTTATGGTTTTTTGTCTATTTTTGTTCTCTTAAAAACAATGATAATTAAGACATATTTCAATTTGGAAAACTGAAAGAATGAAAGAGAAAGAACTTGCATCTTGCACATCTTAGGTTTCCTTTTAGATTTTCCACTAGGCGTTGCTAGGAACAATGGCTTTTGTCTGTAAATTTCGCCCTAGAATCCAATGTGCTAGACACTGTGTGTTGGTTTTCTTGCTTTGAGACCTTTCTAAAGGCCATACTTGCACCTAATAGAGTGCATTCATTAATCTCATAGTAGCTATGCACCTTTCTGAAATTGAAACGCATTTTGCATTAGGCATATAGGAAAGAGTCATTGTTGTTGTATGATGCATTCTTATTCATGCAAACTTAAAATGAACCCCACACACACATGCATATTTTAAACATTGGGGAGTTGGATTTCATCACCAACCCTCAATTCAGTTCGATGATGTTGGCATTCATCTCCTTCCACCGGTTTACCCCTAGAGCTTCCTAGAAATGGATTGAGGAACTTACTTATAGTGGTACTAAGTTACTTGTGTTCAAACTGTCTCCCACTATTGGAACAATCATTGGTTTAGAGTGGAAGAGCTAGGCGAACCCCCCACTGGGATTTAAGTGGTGTACCCTAGTCTCTTTTGAGAAATCATGTTTGGCATGAGTGTTCTTGATTATCACTATGGATGAGTCTCCTCATTCTAAATCCAAAGCAAGAACAAGAAACAAGAAACAACAAAACATCAAAATACAACAAACAGTTTAGGGCACACTTAAATTGGTAATCAAGATAAAAATTTGCTTGATATTGTTTGGTCATATTTAAGTGCAACACAAAAGCTAAATTCCCAAAAACAATGGTCAAAACAAGAAGTAAACATCCTCGGTCTGACATCGAGGGAGAATATGAAGCAATGCATACCCTTAGGTGAAGTCATAGTAACATTGAAAGACCTACTCGAAAGACCGTGAGACGCAGTTCCACGAGTCTAAGGGGTGATAACTCAACCCTTGGGGGATCTCCTCGAGAAACCCCAAATAGGGAACCACATCAAGGAACTACATCACATAAACACAAAGAGGCCTCATGGCCATCATCATCAAGGAGACATGAGGAAGACTCAAGGGCTTCCTCTAAACACATAGAAACTTCTCAGAGACATGAGGAAGCTTCAAGAGCTTCCTCCTCACATGGACATAAGGAGGGTTCTAGACCCCGTTCTTCACATAGGGATGATGAGGTTTCCCCATATCCATCCTCATGGAGGGTAGAGAGGGCCACAAAACCCTCATCACCAAAAGGACACACAAGAGTCACAACATCCCAACATTCACATGAGACACTTAGAACAGATCAGCCCACTGAGGGGTAGGAAACTAGAGATACATCCAGTCATAGACATAAAATAGAAGATATCCTTCACACAAGAGGAAGGATTCCAATAGACTATGACCTCATTGGAGTAAATGGCACCCCATGGGATCATCCATGGAAAATAAGATAGTTAGATGAGGTGGATCGGATTTATTCGAGACCACCTCCCAAAACCATAGCCATAGAGAATTCTGCATCTGGAAGTTCACAAACCATGACTTCTAAGCCCACTTCTCAAACTGGGGGTGCCTCAGGGTGACCCCATAGTAAACATACAGAGTCTGATCATAGAGACACTCAACAATACACTGAACAAGTCACATTAGCTAGCAAGAGAAAATAAATAGTAGAAACCTCTTCGAGAAATCTATGAATCAAAACCACTAGAACAGGATCAGATAAGCATGAGTCTTCTATGACCATGCAAGTTAACCACATGCGATGGTTAGAAAATGCCTTGCACAAAGAGTGAGAGCTTGTAGAAGCTCTCAAACATGATAAACAAAGAGAACGGTTGTTGCACCAACATGAGCAATGTTTAAGAGAGCAAGCTGAGCAGCTAGCTCGTATCAACCAACAAGAAAATAGAAATTATCATCAAAGAGATCAACGCGCTGACTCACCAAGAGAGGAGCGCACTAGACAAGAAGGAAACCCACAACAAAACCACCCTCCAAATCATGAGCGAAATCCAACTAGTGGGGAAAGGGTAAACCTGATAGAGCAGGATCAGGCACATCCTGAATCCCCTCATAGGAGGGAAGAAAATAGAGCAAATCAAATGGATAGAGGGTTACCTCCACCACCACCATGGGGGGGTCTGCAAGAGGAGGAACTCCTTGCCTCAAAGGTATTCCAAGCACTTGCTAAAAATATGAAGTCCTTTGAAAAATAAGAGATGGCTGGTAGCCAACCAACATTGAGCAAAATACACAATCAACCATTATGTCCATTTGTCCCTAGCCCCGCATACCCTAAGCATTTTGAGATGCCTAGGTTGGAAAATTTTAAGGGTGAAGAGGATGCACAAGAGCATGTTACCAATTTCATCAATGCATGTTTTCATCTTGAAGAAAATGATGCTCTTATGCTCAGGACATTCATTATGACATTTTTGGGCACTACCACCCAATGGTTCAACCAATTGCCCAAGCATAGCATATCCAATTTTGAACAACTAGTGAATGCTTTCCTGAAGCATTTCTCTTTTGGTGCTAAGAGGAAAGTGAACCTTTTAGACCTGGCCAATTTGAGACATTATGACGATGAGCCAGTAATGGATTATGGGAATAGATGGAGAAGAGTCATGGCAAAATTATCATTCTTCGTCCCCACAGAAGAGATCATCCGGATGTTCACCAAGAGTTGTTCCAAACACATTTCCCTCTTGCTACAACTTCAAAAATACCCCTCATTTGAGGAAGCCTTGGCACAGGCCAAACTCATCGAGGACATAAAAGTAGATGAGGGAACCATCAAACTCCGAACCAAGAAGGAGTGGAACAAAAATGATAAAAATGGCAAATACAAGTAGAAGCGGGCAAACCCTGCTCTAGTTAATCAAGTGGTATTGGTTACGCCTAAGGACGGGGTTGTGCACCAACCCCAAAATTATCAAGCACAACCCCCACCAGCCAACTATGATCAAAAGAACAATCAAGGGTGAAACAAAGAATGCAAACCCCCTCGCTATTTCACACCATTGATAGAATCAATGCAATCAATATTCAATCAATTGAGCGAGGTAGGAAATATCAGGTTCCCTAATATACCTCTTATAGATCCCAACCATCCTAAGCCAAAAGGATATAGGGAAGATCAAATTTTACCCTTATCATAGGATACCGGGGCATAATATTGAGGTTTGCATTGGTTTCAAGCACCAGGTGCAAAACATGATTGAGGCGGGAGAACTTAAAGTGGACAACCCACTGGCCCCTAACAATAGAGATATGGGCATCTACAAAAACCTGCTGCCAAACCATGAGGTCCCTAGAGGGCAAGGTGCACAAGTCAATCAGGTCTGAGTTGATACGCCTACCCATGGGTGCATTGGGATGGTTGAAATTGTCAATATAGCAACCAGGAGTAGACGGTATGGTCAACCACAACCTCCTACAGCTCCCATTAACATCCCCGCTGCACCTAGGTAGAGGCAGGGGTAAAACAACCTTCCAGGTCCACCAACCCAACCTGTGGTAACTATTCGGAGTAGACTTGAGCAAAACTTACAAATGACTCCGGCTAAGCTATCCATCTATGAGCTCATACAATAGTCCCCAAAGCACAGGGAGACCTTGATGGAGATTTTAAGGTCGATTGAGCTCCAACCACAAGATCCAAATGCATTCACCCATTTTGTGGGACAAGTACAAGAATTCCAGGAACCTGTAATTCGATTCTATGATTATGAGATTAAGATAGTACCTACTGCCTTACTAGACCCTCCACTACACATTGTGGTATCAGTCAATGATTTACCTTTTAAGCGGGTCTTGATCGATACAAGTTCATCAATCAACATCATCACAACAACAACAATAGAACACCTTAAGATCCCCAAGTCCAATATCATTCCGGGAGCCTATACATTAAGGGCTTTTAACGATACTTTATGCAATACTATGGGAATGATAGTCCTACCTATCAAGGTGGGGCATAAGACCATCCTCGTGATGTGTCATGTCTTGGAAGGGGCCATGCAATACAACATCCTCCTAGGGAGACCTTGGATAAGGGACATGAAATGTGTTCCTTCGATCTTACACCAATGTGTCAAGTATGTGCATGATAACAAAGTCTACATGGTGTTGGCTGATGAAGAGCCATTCAAGTATGTTCATCAGGTGGATTTTCCAGGAGAATTTGTGATTCCTTCTACCCACTTGTATGTAGGACCTTCATCTCCAACTACACAACTGAATGATAAAGACAAAGGGGTACAAAAAGACCCATCTGCATCAACACCTCATATTGCACACAAAGTGACTAATGCTTCTAATAGACCATCAACGTCTAAACAAAAAGACAATCAGAAGCTAAAGGCACCCATGGTTGAGGAAAGAAAGCCCAAGGAAGTGCTAACCATAGATGTTAATAAAAGTCCAACTCCCATGGAGGAGGAAGATCTCCAAGATCAAGCTGAGGAGGGCCCGCTTCGCCAGTGTCATCTGTAGGATCATCCACATCACATGCGACAATACACTTGGAAAGTACGGGGATAGGAGAGTATCTTGTGCATAACATAACATTTATGCCCATCATAGAGTCTGCACAAGACATGGGATGACCAAAAGACTTAAGACCACCAGTGGGAACAGTGGTTCCGCTTGGAATCCCTCCCAACTAGACAAACTTTGTCTATGTTGGACTAGACTGTGCCTATAAGTCTGCAAATGCATAAGAGGACAATAACGAATTATTCACTATTAATTTTCATTACCTCTCTAATCCTGAGTTTACTCTAAGCTACTTCTAACATTGCCATTGACATGGTTACGGTCTTGGTATATATGAGCAGGGGCGTAGGCAGTCGTTCGAGCTGCAATACCAACTTTTGTCTGATAGGTTTGGGTTAGGCTATCATATCAAAGGTCGAGATGACTCTCTAGCAGCAACATTGGATAGATTGAGCTTGGGTTATGGGAAGACATCAATTTTATTCCCTATCACCCACCAAGTGCAAGATATCCAAGCAACACACAAGTGGCGGTAGTAAGCATACCACCTCCCGAGACTTATCATCCAAGCTCCACAATTGAGACCATCCCAACAGCTTGTAACTTGTGGGATGAGGAATAGGAAGGAAACGGATATGAGGCAAATGATGATGAAGCGCAATCAAGCTTAGCCTATCTTGGGCCTCACTATTTACAAAGTCTTACGTGGTCCGACCACAAAGAGAGTGGATATATATCGGATGAAAGTGGCTATGATTTAGAGGACTCAAAAGAGAGAGCTGATATGGAAAATATGAAGCTAAATATTATTTGAAAACATAGGACTTAAATAAGTCCAAAATGAAAACCGTAATCCTGGAAATCATGAACTGCTCCAAGGATTTACGTACACAATCAAGGAAAGGCTAAAGATGTAAGCCCTAAAATAACGAAAAGAATTACACCTAGACCTAGACCATTCAACGGAGGAAAGAAACAACTCACGTTGATTATTCTGCATACTAAGTCCTAATGAACATATCCTAGGTCTAAAAATAATTAGCCCCTAGGTCTAAGATTCCTCATCATTCGTCCCAACAAAAGAAGCATTGGACTCCAATGCTTTTAACAAAGAGGGAAAATCCCGGGACAGAATGTGAGCAGAAATCCAACGAGCCTGATGTGGAAATTGGCCTCGTCGGGCCACAAGATATGAAGTAGAAGCACCTTGGCGTGTTTGTCGGGTCTTCGTATCAAAGACTGTATCGGCGTCAAGCGGAAGCTGAGCATCAGGAACCACATCAACTGGATGTATGATGGCTGGAACTGTTTCCAGTGTGGAATCATAGTATGGTTTGAGAAGATCAACATTGACGACATCGTGAATGCCAAGATGAGCTGGAAGGTCCAAGCGAAAGGCATTCTCAGAGATTTGCTGAAGAATAGTATAAGGCCCATAACGAAGAGGCTTGATTTTGCTATGTGCCTTATCTGCAAATCGTCGTTTGTCAAGATGAAACCATACTTTGTCACCAACTTGAAAGGAATGAGGTGTGCGGTGCTTGTCCATCTGTTGTTTTTGCTTTTGCTGAGTCTTCTGAAGAATTTGAACCACTTTGGCTTGAAGACTCTGCAAATGTTGTACAAAAGAGTTGGCCTTGTCTTGTTCCTTCTGAATGTGCATTGTGGCTGAAGAAGGCAAAGACAAAGGTAACTCATAAGGAGCAAGTGGCTGAAAACCAAAACACACTTCAAATGGAGAGTGCCCGGTAGAACTGTGGACGGCCCTGTTGTAGGCGTGCTCAATGTGAGTGAGGCTTAAGTCCCACTTGGCTGGAGTGGAATGATGGTAAATCCTCAAACTCTGCACGAGAGTACGATTAACTACCTCTGTCTGCCCATCGGATTGAGGATGATAAGCAATAGAGAAGTTAAGAGATACTCCCAAAATCTTCCAAAGTGATCGCCAAAAGTGACCCACAAAGCGTGAGTCACGATCAGAGACAATGCTGGTAGGAAGACCAAAAGAACGCCATACCACCTCAAAGAAGAGTTGGGCAAGATCTTGTGCAGTACTTGTCTTGCGACAAGGAATGAATTTGGCCATTTTGCTGAATCTGTCCACCACAACAAAGACACAATCATGCTTGCGTACTGTCATTGGAAAACCGCTCAAGAGATCCATGGAAATGCTTTCCCATGGACGAGAAGGAATGGGCAAAGGCATGCTCATTCCCAATGTCCTATTGGCTGATTTGGAGCGATTACAGATTGCACATTGTCGCAAGAAGCGAAGAACATCTCTTTGCATGTGTGGCCAAAAGAAAAACCGTTGAAGATGATGAAGAGTTTTCTGCCTACCAAAATGTCCCCCATAGAGTGTGGAATGAGCCTCCTTCAGAAGAGACTCCCTGTTCCCATGAGGAACACAAAGTTTGTCCAATTTGTACAACATTCCATCCTGAATATGAAAGTCCTGAAGAGCTCTCAAATTTGAAGAAGAAGGATTGGAAAGTTGGTGGAAAACTTTGCCAAAATCTGGATCCATAGGATACTGTGTAGGCCAAGTTTGGAAGCCAAGATGGGATGTAGTGACAACTGTCAAAACAAGAGTAGAAGGAGGACGACTCAAACAATCAGCCACTGCATTGTTTCGTCCTTTCTTGTACTTGATTACCAAATGGAATTGTTGCAAGTACGATGCCCATTTCATGTGCCTAGCTTCCTCAATTTTTGTTTGAGATTGAAGAAACTTAAGGGGCATGTGATCTGTATGAACAATTGTTTCTTTTCCCAAGAGATAATGCCTCCAATACTTGATTGCTTGAACCAAAGCATAGAACTCCTTATCATATGTAGAATAGTTCTTCTTGGCCTCTAAAAATGTTTCTGAATGGTAAGCCACTGGATGGCCATTCTGCATGAGCACAGATCCAAGTGCAACTTGCGAAGCATCGATTTCTATCTCAAATGGTTGAGACAAATCAGGAAGAACAAGAACTCGTGCAGTACTCAATTTGTGTTTCAATGTGTCAAAGGCTTTTTGTTGATCCTTTGTCCACTGAAACTGAACTTTGATCTTCGTCAAATAGTGTAAAGGTGCAGCAATAGAAGAATATCCTCCAATGAACTTGCGATAGAAATTGGCAAGTCCAAGAAAACTCCTTAACTCCGTGACTGAAGTAGGAGTTGGCCAAGAGAAGATAACTTCAACTTTGGAAGGATCTACTTGCACACCTTTTTCACTAATTACAAATCCAAGATAGGCAATGAATGTTTGCCCAAAGGAACATTTAGGAAAATTTGCATACAATTGGTTCTTTCGAAGAGTTTGAAGAACCGTTTCCAAGTGTTCCAAATGATTCTCCCAAGTAGAAGAATATATAAGAATGTCATCCAAATAGATGATTACAAATTGATCCAAACAATCTCTCGAATACTTCATTCATCAGCCGCATGAATGTAGCTGGAGCATTTGTAAGGCCAAAGGGCATGACAAGCCATTCAAAGAGCCCCATTTTGGTCTTAAATGTTGTTTTCCAAGTGTCTTCTGCTTGAATTCTCACCTGATGATACCCACTTTTGAGATCAATCTTGGAGAAGAATTTTGCACCTTGCAATTGGTCCAAGAGATCATCAATGCGAGGAAGTGGATAACGATTCTTGATTGTAATCTTATTGAGTGCCCTGAAATCAATGCATAATCTCCATGTGCCATCCTTCTTCAACACAAGCAAGATAGGAGAAGCACAAGGGGAAGTACTGGGTTTGATGAACCCTTTAGTCAACAATGCTTGAATTTGTTTCTTAATTTCTTCCATTTGCACTATTGATTGTCTATACATTGAAGAATTAGGAAGAGAAGATGCAGGAACAATCTCAATACTATGATTAATCTGTCTTTCAGGAGGAAGACTTGTGGGTTCTTGAAAAACATCAAAAAATGATTGAAGTATTGAATGAACTGAAGAACTCCTATTATTAGTGTGCTTAGGTGCTTGCTTTTCTTCTTGAATTGGTCTGATGAAGATGAGTGCTAATTCCTTTGCTTGATTTACAGCTTTGCGTGCTTGTCTACAACTCAACATCAAATTATGTGGAGTTTGTTGTGTACTTCTGATTATGAAAGTTTTATTGTCTTTGTGCAAAGTGTATGTGTTTTTGTACCCATCATGTATAGACCTCCTATCGTATTGATAGGGTCTTCCAAGCAACAAGCCACAACAATCCATTGGAGTTACATCGCACACAACCGAGTCCACAAAAGAAGGACTGAAAGCAAAATTCACAGTGCAAGTGTGTGTGATGTCGGATGTAATCCCATTGTCCTTCCATCCCAAAGGATAAGGATGAGGATGGGGATTCATCGGTAACTTCAGTTTGTCAACA
This sequence comes from Wollemia nobilis, assembly GCA_028583015.1. NCBI lineage: Eukaryota > Viridiplantae > Streptophyta > Pinopsida > Araucariales > Araucariaceae > Wollemia > Wollemia nobilis. Next base: position 853,327 of record JAQPPZ010002347.1, read on the forward strand.
ACGGACCTCGCAATTAGATTTTTCTGCGAGCCGCTATCGATTATACAATCAACCATAAAGGTGTCACTGAGATGGACCGTAGTCACAAACAAATTCTCGCGATCACCTTGTGAAGTATTCATAAGGGTCAATTTGTTTAACCCTGCCAATTCCTTATAAGGCTTACGTTCCCCTGTAGCCTCAATGGGACTTTCTTGTGAGTCCTCATTGGAAGGCTTTACAACTAGGGATTGTTTCTTCACATTTTGCAACTTAAAACACCTCTTTTGAGTATGTCCTGGCTTTTTACAATAATTACAAATCAAAGGTGATTTAGAAGAAGAAGATTTTTGTGAAGAAGAAGAAGGGGAAGATGAAGAAGAGGGAGAAGGAGAAGAAGAAGATTTAGCTCCCTTGGAAGGTTGAGGAGAAGCCTTCTGATTTCCTCCTGACGTAGAAGAGCGAGTCCCACGCGATTGCTCCCTCATTTCCTCCTCAGCAAGAAGGGCTTGATTGAAAGCCATGTCAATGTTAACAATCAACTTGTATTTCATCTTCCTGTAAATGGGTTCCTGCAAGCCACTTTTGAATTTGTTAACAAGTTGTGCCGCATTATCCTGAACAGAATTCAAAATCCGCAACTTGTTAAATTGAAAAATATAGTCATGAACACTCATATTAGAGGTTTGTCGAAGACGAAGCCACTTGATGTCAAGCTCAGTGGCATAGTTTGAAGGATAAAAATTATTCTTCAAAACTCTTTGCAATTCATCCCACGTGTCAATGGGATTTTGGGTCCATTGTCGATCAGTGACAAGGACCTTGGCAATGCCAGAAAGCTTCAACTTAGCAAAGTTAACTTGCTGATCCTTTGCTATCTTGGTATACTCAAACCAACTGTCCATGTCCAAAATCCAACTGTTGAGGACCTCTGGATCTCGCGAACCAGTGTAAATGGGAACCTCACATTGTTGTTGGACTTCATTAGAAGTAACCTTATCAGCCAAAACGCTGACAAGTTGGGTTACTTGAGCCAATTTGTCGGCTAATTCAGAAGCCATTTGACCCCGAGTGAGCGCCAGCAAAAATTGTCACAAAAAGACAAAGTTACAAAATGTGCAAAATAAAATGTGCCCAATTTAATTTGCAAAAATTGCAAATTTACACATGGAAGGGCAAAAGAAATATTTGCACAATGTTGCAAAAATGTGCTTGCACAATGTCTTAAAAAGTCAAAATTGACTTTGGAATAAAGACAAAAAGTTACTTGTTTTTTTTTTTTTTTAAATAAAAATTAATGTTTTGCTTGGCTAATCAAAAGGGAAATTAAAACCACTGTTCGGTGGCTATTCCAACCAGCGAATTTACGTCCACCAGAGCGGCATGCCTTGAAAACATCATGGCAGAATCAACGCGGGAACAGGTGGTAGTTGACTGTCGGACGTCGCGACGTGGCAGCCAGAATCCACAATCCTCAATCGCGGAAATCCAAAGATTATCAATTGGCACCGTCAAACCTGGCCCTGCACAAGTCAGAATTGCATGACCTCGATGCACATTTCATCTATAGCATGCAGGCTGAGAAAATGCAGAGTGTAGTGTTCGAGCGAGTTTGGCTTCCAGCGGAGCTACCCATCCGCACGCAAATTCTGGCACCTTCTGGCAATTCTGATAGATGTTAGAGTACCAGATGTCCTTCTACCTTCTATCAACCTGATTGCGATCTGCAAGCAGACTACAGAGATCTGATGTCAAGCTACGAGATCTGATAGCCGCCTACCACAACCTGCTGTCTCGCGTGGATCTTTCGGAACCTGGCAGGCGTCAGGTCTTATAGAATGCTGACAGAGTGGATCCGCGTGGATTGTCCCATCGTCGTCTGACAAGTCTAGCTGAAGCTATCACAGAAGGATTACTTGGATCATCTGGATCATCAGGATCACAAGAGACAACACAGAGCATAGTTCAAGGGTTTGGAACTACGCACCAGATCAACAGCTTGCGTCTAACGACGTCGAAAATGCCAAAAATCATCATGAAACGGTCATGGACGGTCGGAGCTTTAGAATCTGTAGGACGTTCAGTTGGTGACGTTGGGAATGTAGAACGAAGAGAATGTTTTGCTGGCTTCAGAATTTAACGCAGCCGTGCACACTGCCCTCAAAATGATTTGCCCTTCAAAGAAAAAAAAATATAAATATAAATAAAAATATATATATATATATATATATTTTTATTTTAAAATAAAAAGTTATCGACAATTTTTTTATTGTAGGAAAATTGTCAGCAACTTCTGACAACAAATGAATTTGTCAACAATTTGCTACAAAATTTGATAGCAAAATTGCAACAATTCCTCCTGAGCTTCAAATAGGGAAGGCAGGTAATGGAAAACTATCCAAACCACACTTTGGAGATCGAAAATAACCCAAAAACCCCAAAACTACTACGCTCTGATACCAACTGATATGCAAAATATGAAGCTAAATATTATTTGCAAACTTAGGACTTAAATAAGTCTAAAAATGAAAACTGTAATCCTAGAAATCATGAACTGCTCCAAGGATTTACGTACACAATCACGAAAAGGCTAAGATATAAGCCCTAAAATAACGAAAAGAACTGCACCTAGACCTAGACCTTTCAATAGAGGAAATAAACAACTCACATTGATTATTCTGCATACTAAGTCCTAATGAACATTTCCTAGTTCTAAAAATAATTAGCCCCTAGGTCTAAGATTCCTCATCAAGAGCCTACCTAGGAACAAGGCAATGGCCCCATGACTTGGGGCAATATACTAATGCAAATGGCATCTTCATAAGTGATGAATAATATGACAATGATATGGAGATGACCTACTTAGGGCCAGCATGCCTTACCTTGGGGTTGCATACCAATGCTAATGGTTTTTGGATAAGCGATGATGATTTTTATGATGAGACTGATATGGCTTATATTGGACCTTGCCACTCGCAATAGGTTGACATGTTGGTAGAAAGAGAAGTGGTACTTCGTGCCATAGACCTTGGATTGCAATTTTTGGGGAGACCTATTGACTTGAATTTCATTCATCGCATGGTCAATCCCCTCCATCGACGTTCAGATAACTCTTAGAGCCCAATAATCATTTTATCTGACCAGTTCATGGGCCATATCCAGAGATTCCTTTTCCTTTAGAGCCTCATTGTGAGTATAGAAGGAAAACATCTTAGACAAGATTTCACCCATGTGGTTCTGGATATTTCATTCCATCCATCAACATAATCTCCATTGATTTGACCACTCCGCTTCATAACCCAACAGATCCCACTAAACCTTTATGTCTTGATATGGAGGCTATTGATTGGGATCGCACTGATTCACCATTAGAGCCTAAGGATATTTTCACTGATGAGGATACACTACAACCATTCCATTTTGCATCAGGATGTGCATATGACGTGTTCCATACTAGTCTGGATCCTAAGTCAGTAGGACCTGTAAATCCTATCGATGACATTCACTTGATACCCACGCCTCACCAGTTGGAGAATGGGTGACATATGGCTATAGAAGCAACTTTCGAGGTGGACATTAGTGATGACCCTAACAAACCAAATAAATTCAAGTTCAGAGAAATTCTATCTCCAAAGTAACAAGCCATCATTATTCCTCTCCTCAAGAAGAGACTAAATCCATTTGCTTGGACTTATAAAGATATGCCAGGGATTGATCCAAAGTTAGTTGTTCACAACCTTTCATTGGATCCCCTAAAGAAGCCAATAAAGCAAAAATTGAGGAAAATGCATCCAACCGTCACTTTGATGGTGAAGAACGAGTTGCAAAAACTATTGGATGCGATCTTCATAGTCCCCATCGACTATCCTGAATGGATCTCGAACATGGTGCCCGTGGGAAAACCATATGGAAGAGTGCACTTTTGCATAAATTTAAGATACTTGAATATGGCAACTCCAAAGGATTCATTCCCATTGCCAAACATAGATGCTCTTGTTGATGCTACTGCAGGTCATGAGATGCTCTCCCTAATGGATGGGTATTCTGGATACAATCAAATTCGAATCAAACCTGAAGACTAGCATAAGACTGCTTTCATTACTCCATGGTGAACTTTTTGTTACAAAGTGATGCCATTTGGCTTAAAGAATGATGGTGCCACATACCAGCGAGCCATGACATACATATTTCATGACTACATGCACACAACCTTGGAAGATTACATGGATGACTTGTTGTCCAAATCTTTAGAATGACAAGAGCACATTGAGATCCTTGCGAAAGTCTTTGATCGCCTCATAGAGCACAATGTTAGATTTAATCCTAAGAAGTGCATGTTTGATATGACTTTTGGTAAGCTTTTAGGTTTCATTATTTCCAAAAGAGGCATTGAAGTCGATCTTGCAAAAGTAGAAGCTATAACGTAAATGGTCGCCCCTACCAACATTAGGGAGTTAAGAAGCCTACAAGGCAAGGTAGCATCCATCAAATGGTTCATTGCACAATTATCAAACAAGTGTCGACCCATGAATCGGTTGCTACAAAAGTATATCCCGTTTCATTGGGATGAAGAGTGCAAACAAGATTTTGCAGAGATCAAAACATACCTGGAAACACTGCCAGTGTTGGCTCCACCAAGACCAGACATACCATTTTTGCTATACATATCAACTACTAATTTTACTTTGGGCACCATGTTAGCCCAAAAGAACATGCAAGACAAAGAGCAAGTCGTATATTACATTAGTCGCACCTTGGTAAGCTATGAGATAGGATATGCGTATGTAGAAAAGTTGTGCTTAGCAGTGGTCTTTGCAACCAAAAAATTGTGACACTACATGTTGAGCCATATGACTTACGTTATATCAAAACATAATCCTTTGCAATATATGATGAACAAGACATATCACAATACATATATCGCAAATTGGATCATGCTATTGATAGAATTTTATATAGAATTAATAAGCCAAAATTCCATCAAGGGACAAGTCATAGTGATCAATTAGTAGAGGCACCTCTTCAGGATAACAACCCTCTCACTATAGAATTTCTTGATGATGCAATCTTTGCATTATTAGATCCGTCGTAACTCGAAGAACCTGAGGAACAAAGAGACATGACATTGTTCTTTGATGATTCAAAGTGCGAGCAAAGGGACGGAGCAGGGATAGTCTTTATCACATCGTAGGGTGCTCCATTGCCCTTATCATTCAAGCTATACTTCCCTTGCACAAACAATAACACAAAGTATGAGGCCCTGATCTTGGGACTTCAAAAAGCTATGGCAATGGGCATTACAAGATTGAATATCTTTGGTGACTCCTTGCTCATAGTAAATCAAGTCAAAGGATTGTTCCAATACAGGTGCCCACTCCTAAAATCTTAAAAGGATCTTGTTGACACTTACCTAGCCTGACTATAATGGTATGACATCGATGCAATCCCTCGTACGTCAAACAAATTTGCAGAAACCATGGCACCTTTGGGATCCTTAATCCCTCAAAATCCATCTGCTGACTTCACATTCATTCATGTGAAAGTGCTCACATTTTCAACAATACAACGTGAGGTTATTGACAACCTAGATTCAGTCAACATGATCCAGACCGAGCCAAGTCAGGATTGGTCCTTCAAATTTAGAGCTTTCTTGCAAACTGACCCTTGGGAATCTTTGATCTCTTAAGATCCTACGAAATGTGGAACAACCATTCATCACAAGGTTGTTTCTCGATTTGTGTTCACAAATGTTGGATTACAAGAGGAACATGTCATTTTATCCATAGAAGTTGTGGCTTATCAGGATTGGCTATCCCAATTACAAGATTTCCTGAAGCTTGGAATAATACCGCAAGGCCTGTCGCATGTTGAAAGACGAACCTTTAAAAAAATGTGACTAGATACATTTTGTTAGGAGAGATCCTTTATAGACGAGGTTATGATGGAATGCTCATTCATTTTCTTGAGCCCTATGAAGCATCTTGGGCAATCTCGCAAGCTCATGACGGTACGTGTGGCGGTCACTTCAATGACATCGCCATCGTTAAGCGCATCTTGAGAATGGGCTACTATTGGCCCACTATGAAAAAAGAATATTGTGAGTATGTCAGGAAATGCGTGAAGTGTCAACATCATGCAAACCTCACCCACTTGCCATCACAAGCCTTGCAACCCATCCAGGTAGCATGGTCCTTCTCACAGTGGGGATTAGACTTGATTGGGAAGATATCTCCCTCATCTTTAGGCTGACACACGTTCATCATAATGGCCACTGAGTATTTTACAAAATGGATCGAAGTGATCCCCTTGACATCGACAACTAGACCGAGGATTATGAAGTTTATACTCCACAATATCATAAGTCATTTTGGGGTCCCTTCGAAGATTATATCGGATAATGGGCCATCTTTCAAGAACAAAAATGTGCATGCTTTAATGAACAAATACCACATCTAGCACAATTTTTCAACACCCTATTATCCACAAGCAAATGGGCAAGCAAAAGCCTCAAACAAAACAATCGTCTCCATCTTGAGGAAAATAGTAAGAGATAATCATAGGGACTGGCATTTGTAGTTACCTCTAGCATTATGGGCATATAGGACTAGTGTGCAGACGCCCACTGGGGCAACACCGTTTTCACTTGTATATGGCACTAAGGCCATCATGCCCCTATAATTGGATATTCCAACCTTGCACATAGCATTGAAGGACTTCATAGATGATGACATCGCACGACAAGACCGCCTTGATCAATTAATGCTTCTTAATGAATGACGATTCAATGCCTTGGAGCATCTCCACATTTATCAGAATCGCCTTGCATGAGCATATAATAGTAAAGTCCATTTGAGAGAATTCAAAGTTGGGGATATTGTGCTCAAAGAAAACCAACAAAACTCAAATCTGTCATCGCATTTGCGAGACAAATTTATGGTAAATTGGATAGGCCCCTACATGATCTTAGAGAAGGTTGGGCCTGGAGCATATCACCTCACATATTTGGACGGTATTGAAGAGCCTGAACCCCTCAATATCATTCATCTGAAGGCGTTTTATTCATAAAAATAAAAAATATTCAAATATATCACAAAAATAAAAAACATTCAAATATGTCATAAAAATAAAAAACATTCAAATATGTCATAAAAATAAAAAACATTCAAATATGTCATAGAAATAAAAAACATGGTCACCTCCATCAAAAAGCTCCAAAGGCATCTTAAAGCCCTTTGGTCAAATCAAATCATAAAAATGCTCCAAGGGTACCCAATCCGCTTGGTCAAAATCAATCAAAAAGCTCCAAAGGCATCTTAAAGCCCTTTGGTCAAATCAAATCACAAAAATGCTCCAAGGGTACCCAATCCGCTTGGTCAAAATCAATCAAAAAGCTCCAAAGGCATCTTAAAGTCCTTTGGTCAAATCAAATCACAAAAATGCTCCAAGAGTACCCAATACGCTTGGTCAAAATCAATCAAAAAGTCCCAAAGGCATCTTAAAGACCTTTGGTCAAATCAAAGCTCCAAGGGTACCCAATCCACTTGGTCAAAATCAAAAATATCCAAAGGCATCTATAAGCCTTTTGGTAAAAATAAAAAAATACAAAAGCAATGCAAAAATAAAAAAAATTACCAAAAAAATTACATATTACATCCATATCCACATAGTTGCATATCCATTGCATTCACATATGTTATGATCACATTCTTACAAATGATGCCACAGTTTGTATCTCAATAACAATATTCAGATTCATCCTCATCCATGCATCCATGTGTGTAATTGTGTTTTTCAACACAACCAGTTCGTGTTGATATACGAAATATACTAAGGTTTCCTAATCTTTCAACCATGTGTAGTGGTCTTATCAACTTTTATAGAAAGCCACCTTGATTAGTATAGAGAAAATTCTAGTTGTGATAATACCTTGGATATTCATGATCCCATCACTAATTGAAACACTAAAATCCTAGTTGGTACAGGGGAAATATGAAAACAACAAAAGTGGTCTAGATTACCTTAAGTGAAAAGGATCTTCCTTGCTTATCCCCCTGTGCAACCGGTTTAAAGGTGCTGAGAATTGGCAAAATGACAAGTTCTGCCCTACCAAAAAATGAGTGATTAACATCACTACATAAACCCTTGCTTTCATTAACACAAGCAAAAATCCTGAAACAAATCACAAATTCAAATTTTCAGTTTCCAAAGTCATAATTCCAAAATCTCAAAATCAAGCAACAGTCAAATTTGAAGCAAGTAGTGATGATAGTCATCACTACATAGGTCCCTTGCTCAAGAAAAAAATAAAAATCAATCAAAATAAACAGTGATTTTCATCACTACACATGAGCAAGTATCCCAAATGAAATGAAGAAAAAAAGGGAATAGAGCTTGAATCCCTGGAATTCTCAACATTGCAAAAAACTAGAAGGAAAAATCCTTACGCATGACAATATATCTATTACATTAGCTTTTGGCATTTGTATAGACCAATTTTTTAATGTGGATGAGCTAGCTTAGGTAACTCAATACTGCCTAGTGGTATAGTCCAACTAAGTCCAAAATAAGGATGAGATGAACACTTGAGAATACCTGATCTTAGCAATGGGCTGAAAGAATCCCGCCTGACATCGAAGGAAATGCTTGGGTTCTATCTCAAAATATATATTCATTTGCACACACAGATATAATGAATATCTAGGGACATGGTCAAAGCCTACTTTTCAAAAGTCTTATATGGTCAGTACATAGTTGTTGATAGGATAACTAGAGTGTTTGAAGTCTCAGGAAAAACCTCAAAAACTCCTACATAGCAACAAATCATATCATCAACCACATCATCAACTTTCTATAGGGTTATTAATAAAATAAACTAGATACCGGGTATATGTCAGAAATGATATTTTGAATGGCCACTAATTATTTTATATCTCTTAAATTATAGAAACTTATCCGAAAAATATACATACATTCCACACCATAACATTGCACATATGAATGAGGACTGCCCAAACTTCCGAACTCGTTTCGGTCATATCTCACTCATCCGGACTCGGATTGAGCTGAAATTTTGAGGGTAGATGCCTGAAAAACCCTAGAACGTCTCCACCAATTTTCATATCATTTGGAGCAACACAGATCCTAGCGCATCCCTATGTGTGAACGACATATTTGGCAAGCGGCTATGCGAGGGTTTCATCCGGGTTGAGTGCAAGCGGCTCCGGAGGTTGGTTTTTAGGGCCTTCGGGCCCTAGCGACCAATATTTTTGTGGTTTATTATCAATATTTTAGCAGGAAATGTTGCAGGGGATACAAGATGGGTTAGAAATTTGTCTTTCAACGGATCATACTGTGAACTTGAGTGACAACGGCTTCCAATTTGCTGCACAAAAGAAAAGTGAAAACCATACCTTTCCACGACGTCTAGGGCAAGGATTAAAGAGATCACGAAACAAGTTTCAAGCAGTTGATCAAAAAATGGCTCATATCTCAAGTGAATCTGGTGCTAAGGTGCACCCACAAAATAATTCTACTATGAAAACCCCTATCAAGGGTAAGAATTTTGAAGACTCGGTCCCAAAAATGAATTTTAGGGATGCCCTTCGTGGTGGACAGCCTCAGCCCAATGCTAATATCAATATTAGGGCTTCCCATAAACCTCTAAGAATGCCTAAGATTGATCCCGGGAAAATAGAGTCGGGATGTCTTAAAGCAGCTGATGGAACTCCTATTGTTAAGCTTGATATGGATAACATTCAGACTGGCATTGAAGATTTGGAAAAAAGAGGACTAATTTGTCGGTTCGTGGGTTTTCGTCCGAGTCTATCTGCTTTCAAAGTCTGGGCTGCAAAAAGCTGGAAAACTAAAGGTGAGTTACAAATCTCTATTTATCCAAATGGTTATTTTCTTGTTTTATTTGCTAATAATGAAGATAGAGAGAAAACTTTTCAAGGGGGTCCTTGGTTTTTTGGAAGGGCGGGGCTTTTCATGAAGCCCTGGCATACTAAATTTAAAGTCGAAGAAGAGATGCCTTCTATTGCTCCCGTGTGGGTTAGACTCTTTGGCCTCCCTATTGAATTTTGGAATCCTACTATTTTTTCTTCAATTGGAAACTCTTTAGGAACTTTTATGATGATTGTTGATTGTACTCAAAATTTTGAACATATTATTTATGCTCGGATTTGTGTTTTAATGGATTTTGACAAACCCCTACCTAAAAATATCACATTACAATTTGGGGAAGACACTTGGGAGCAAGTAGTGGACTATGAGAACATTCCTTTTCGTTGTAGAATTTGCCATGAATATGGTCATTTGGCCAGTTCTTGCCCAAATAAAATTCCTGATCAAAAGAAAGAAGATATAAACTTAGCAGGTTTCCAAATACCTAAGAAGAAGAACACTAAAAAAAAACTAGTTATGAAGGATCAATCAAAGTCATCTGCTAATATGTTTGAAATCCTTTCCACAAATGATGTCCCAAGTGAGGAAGAGGAAATAATGGAAACTGAAATCTTAGAAACACAATTTAAATATGAAGGGAAGAACTCGAGAGACAAACCAACAAATCAAAGGTTTTCAACGAGAAAAAAAAGGAGAAAATTTACACAAGAAAAACAATATTTCAAATGTCAAAACTTCAAATAATGCGAGGTCCCAATATAGACTCTATTGAACCATCTAGTAAAATTTTGGCTGTGTACGAGCATTCTTCAAGGTTAGAAGCCATCTCAGATTCAATTGGAATAAGTCAAGAAACAAGGGAAAAAAAATTGAAGATGGATTCTAATCAAAAAGTAGGTCGCAAGACCAATCAATATCATATGGTAAAAGAAGGTGAAAAGCTTGTAGAGGAAGGTAAGATTAATGCCCTTCCCAAATTTTTTAGCCCTAGTATTAATGAAGATCATCACTTGGAATATTAGAGGACTCAAAGGGAGTCTTTCAAAACAAAATGAAATTAGAAGAATGATTCAGGTAAATCATCCACATCTTGTTTTCCTTCAAGAAACTAAGATGTCAATGGAGGATATGGACTTAATTGCCAGTAAAATTTGGCCAGCTGGAAAAGTGGTTTCCCTCGGTTCCCAAGGGACTTCGGGTGGCATTGCTTGTCTTTGGGATCCAAAAGAGGTAGTTATTCACCATATGGTTGGCGGTTGGGGTTTGTTGGCTATAGCTATTCAAAGTAGACATTCCAACCAGATTATGCTCTGCATTACTTGTTTATGCTCCGACTTCTTTGGAGGAAAAAAGAAGACAGTGGAAGGATATTACTCATATTATCTCTCATTTTCCTAAAGCTTGGATCTTGATCGGAGGAGATTTCAATACCATCCTCTCTCTGGATGAGAAAAGGGGGGAAATAGAAATTTGGACAAAAGCACGGACCTCATGAGCAAATATATTGCAAATATCCATCTTGTGGATATCCAATGAGATAATGGCCTTATGACTTGGTCTAACAGAAGGCAAGGCTTAGCTTGTATAATGGAGAGATTGGATAGGTTTTTGCTCTCTAAAAATTTCTTAATCCATGGTCACATTCCTAAAGTGAAGACTCTTAATAATGTTGGTTCGGATCATTGGCCGATCATGGTGGAAATGTGGAAAACCAATGTGAGTTTCTCTCCTTTTCATTTTCAATTAATGTGGCTTAGAGACATTTCCTTCGAGACCTCATGTGCAACAATGGTGGAAGGAAGGTAAACCTAGGCATGGGACTAAGATGTTCTGTTTTGTCAAAAGACTGCAATACATTAAATCCAAAATCAAGTGGAAAGAATTTGGGGATGTTCATAAAAAAAAACATGAAGTTATTGCTCATCTTGAAATTTTGAATAAGAAAATCTGTTTAGATGGCCTCACGAGAGAAGAGAAGTGCGAGATGAAATTAAACTCACAACTCGGTTAGAGGAATGGGAAAAAAGAGAAGAAATCTTATGGAAGCAAAAATCTAGAATTCAATGGCTCAAAGAAGGAGATCGAAACACAAATTTTTTCCACAAATCTCTTCTAGCTCGAAGATCTCACAACTTTATTTCTTCCTTAAAATCAGATTCTGGAGATGTTGTTTATACTTGGGATGGCATGAACTCTATTGTTGTTGATTACTTTTCCAATATTTTCTTTGCTACTCCCCTTGACTCGGCTTCACAATATAATGTTCTTCAAGCAATCCCTTCTCTTATCACTTCGAGGAGAACTCTATTTTGACTGCTCCTGTTACTATCAATGAGCTTCAACAAGTAGTTTTTAAAATGCAAAAAGGGAAAACCCCAAGTCCTGATGGTTTTCCTATTGAGTTCTACCAAGAGTTTTGGGATATCCTTCATGTTGATTTATTAGAGGTGGTGGAAGAAGCCAGGAAAGCCAAAGAAATTTTGAAGGTTATCAATAAAACTTATATTACTCTTGTTCCAAAAGCTCAAGAGGTTGATCATATCTCGGCTTTTAGACCTATTGCTTTATGTAATGTTCTTCTCAAAATCATTACTAAAATCATGGCGAGAAAGGTTGAAGCCTCTTTTGCATAAGATTATTTCCCCGAGCAAGGGGGTTATGTGGAAGGACGTCAAATAGTAGATGAGATAGTTCTTGCTCGGGAAGCCATCCATTCCATGGATATGCAAAATTCTCCTTCCATGTTCATTCGGTTAGACTTATCCAAAGCTTATGACAGAGTGGATTGGCACTTCCTTATCAAAGTTTTGAGGCAATTTGGTTTCTCTAAGGATTGGATGGATTGGATTATGGGATGTATCTCTTCAGTTTCCTACTTAGTTCTTATCAATGGCAGGCCTTCTCGGTCTTTCCCGACTTCTAGAGGTATTAGGCAAGGTGACCCGCTATCCCCTTATTTATTCATCATTCTTGTTGAATGCTTGGGTAGGACTATAACCAAAAAGAGGGAAAACAAAACCCTTGAGGGAGTTACCATTGCTCATGGAGCTAGACCTATCTCTCATCTTCAATTTGTGGATGACTCTACTATTTTAGGTAAAGCTACGAGTTAAGGAAGCTTCTAATATTAAGCAAATCATTAGCTATTTTTCTAAGGCTACTTGGGCGGTTGATCAATGAAGACAAATCTAAAGTTATTTTCTTTCACTGCTCTGCTAGACAGGAATCCATGGTCTTGGATAAGCTAAGATATAAGAAGACCTCTCTTCCAATCACTTATTTAGGTATTCCCATAAATATTCAAAGGCAGAAAAATAAATATTGGAATTGGTTGTTGGACAAAGTCAAGAAGAAAATTGGAAAGTGGACCAACAAGTGGCTTTCTTATGGGGGTAGAATCACCTTGGTAAAATCAGTCCTTCAAGCTATTCCTATTTATGTTTCTTCCATTTTGAATATTCCAAAGGCTGTTCTTCGAGAATTGGATCAAATCGAGTCATCGTTTCCTTTGGAGTGGTACTAAGGAGAAAAGAAAATGGGCCTTGGTGAAATGGGATACTTTATGTCTTCCTAAGAGTGAAGGGGGGTTAGGTTTACGGTCTTCAATTAATAACAACAAAGCTTTAGCTGCTAAATTATATTGGAGGATGTTGCATAACCCCAATGCTCTTTGGGCCAATAATCTCCGTGCTAAATATCTTGAGAACAAAAGTCCTGAAGACCTTGTTCGCTATCAACTTCCTACCAAAGGTTCTCCCATTTTAGCAGTTCTTAAGATTGGTGAGGATTTGATAAAGAAAAAATTATTTTGGATCATTCATAATGGTCAACATGCAAATTTTTGGACAGATTCTTGGGATGGTCACAAGCCTTTGATAACTCAATTTCTCGATTGGAGGCCTTGGATGGAGGAGCTTCACCGAGCTAATTGGATAAAGGTGGCTAATTATTGTCGGTACCATACTGGTAATTCAAAGGTTGGTAGATATTGGATCCCTATTGAGGACTGGCCTATTCAAATCCCAGAAAGGCAAAGACAAGATATCCAAGGCATCCTTCATATGAGATCCCTCTCTTGGTCCCATGAAAAAGATTGTTTTGGATGGAACAACACTACTAAGGGTGAGTATTCGGTTGCTCAAGGTTATTTGACCTTATGCCATAATAATCCCAACCATTCTTCTGACATATTTTCTCAATTGTGGGCTCAAAAGCTCTGGCCTAAGGTGAGGTTCTTTAATTGGCTTTTATTGCATCGTAGGGTGCTTACTGGTGAGCAACTTATGAAGCGTGGTTTTCATGGCCCTTTTAGATGTGAAATGTGTGAAGAGAATGTAGAAAATATCAACCATATTTTTATTGAGTGTACTTTAGCCTCTGAGCTGTGGAGGAGAATGGCCACTTTACTTGGCTTACAGTGGTCCAATTTTTTTACTTTTGAACAACTTTGGAGGGATTGGCCTAATCAAGAGGGTGTTGATCATTTTATTAGGCAGTTAGTTTGGATGGGTTCTACCATTCTTCTTTGGAATATTTGGAATGAAAGGAACAACCGAATTTTTAATCAAGATAGTAAGGATATTCACTATATTTGGCAAAAGACCATAGCCAACTTAGTTGAATCAGTCCATCATCTCCTTAATCACCCCCAAAACTCCCACCAAATATGGGATCAAGTGATGCAAAGATTGAATATTAAACCTTCTAAGGGCAACCATCTTAAAGGGAATGTGAGTATTAGTAAATTGGATAGGAATAGAAATTGGCAACCTCCTCCTAAGGATTTTGGAAAAGTCAATACTGATGGAGCCTCTAGAGGGAACCCTGGAAAAGCCGGTGTGGGAGGAAATGGTAGACTTTCAGATGGCTCCCTGGTTTTTACTTTTGTTGAGAATTTGGGTATTCTTTCCAATAACCTTGTTGAGGGGTATGGTATCCTCGAGAGGTCTTCGAGGAGGCTACTAAGGTTGGATGGGAAAAGGTGTTAGTTGAGTCGACTCTCAACTTATGATTAATCTCTTGAAGAATCCTTCTAAGAATCATAAGGTGGATTGGAGAATAAAAAGAATTATTGAGAAGATTCGGTTAATCCAGGATGGGATTTTTGAAAGTTGATTACAATCATGTGGTCGAGAGATCAAAACAAGAGTGTTGATGCTTTAGCTAATTGGGCTTTGGACAAAGGTGATCTTACTTGTTATGGCCACCCTCCTATATGGTGGGCTTCTCAAATTAGGGAAGCTCTTCTTTCTATCATTTCTTTGGATGGCTCCAGTTCTGAAGGTACCTAGTTTCTTCTTGTTTTTTTTTTTGCTTCTCTTTGGTTCATTCAGTTTTTTTAGTTCCCTAGCTCATTCTATTCTTTATTTTGTTTCCTCTGTTGATTCTTGCCTTAATAGTCTTCTGGTCTAGATAGGTCTTTGTTTTGTTCATTTTTTATTTCTTTTTTCCTTTTTGTTTTTTTTGTTTAGTTTTTTAAGGTGGGTGGGTTTTTTATTTTGTTTTGTTTTTGTGTTCTTTGTGTTGTTTTTTGTTGTTCTTGTGTTTTTGTTGTTTTGTTTTTTTTTATGTTTTTTGTTATTGTTCTTGTGTTTTTTTCGTTCTTGTTCTTGGGTTTCTCTTTGTTTGTGTTATTTCGTGTTTTTATGGGTGAGTGTTTTCTATATTTTTTGTTTTTTTTTATTGTCTGTTGTTGGTTGTTTTTTATTTTTATTTTTGTTTTATTTTTTAATTTTTTAGGTTTTGGTTGTGTTTATTTTTCTTGTTTTTTTTTGGGTTATGTCTTTGTAGTGTTCTGTTGTTTTTGTCTTGTTTGTGTTTTGTTATGTGTTTCTTGTGTTTTTCTATGTGGTTTGTGTTGTGGTTTCTTTTATCTTATTGTGCGTGTTTGGTTGTGCTTTTGTTTTTGACACACTCAAGGAGCATGTTTTTTATTTTATTTTATTATTTTTGTTGTTATCTGCTTATTTTTAATTGGGTTTGTGTGTTTGTTTGCTCCTTGAGTGTGTCAAAGGTGGTAGGCCAAGTCCGAGTCCTGGGCATTTTTGGCGGAATGGATACCCCTGCCTCCTTGGGTCTTACCCGAAAGTGGCATCCCTTTTGGGATGTTTTCCACAAATAAAAAAAAAACATTGCACATATGAATGGTTTAAATAATTAATTCTTATGATTAGAATGGTTATTAAACATTCATGGTTGTTATACTTTCTGTGGTATCACCCATTAGATTTTCAAAATCATATCATATGTATCCATTACGTTTTAAAGTGATTAAAACATACAAGTTCATTCACATTAGATTACATACTGCATTCACCATATCATAGCATGAGTTAGATGCACACATTGAAATCAAAACCAAACATGTATCTAACAAAAACATTGCATCCATAAATACACAATGTCATAAATCATCCACACTTATATAAGATCACATAATTGCATTCATCCATACATAGAATTATAAATCCACCATGAGATCCTACCCATGATACATCACATCATGTCATAATTTTCAAATCATATAAACATCTACATAAACACATACATAAGCATCCATATCAAATCCATATCATCATAAATATCATATATCATCTAACACATATATATCAACTCATCATAATGTCACCATAACATCGCATAAATAAAACAAAAACATAAGCAATAAATAACACACATAATGAAGCATAAATGCAAAGTCTCATATAAATATGAGTGTCTCAAAAGATGTCTCATAATGTGTATCTCAAAGTGCATGAATATAAAAAATTACCCATATGCTACAGTCATATAGGTCAAGCAGACCTCAAAAATGAAATCCAAGTGCATCATCAATCAAACACAGGGCTTGTGCCCCTAGCATCACCTCCCCTTGTGGTCGTGTCATGCATAGAGTGATGTGACCCTGCTGGTCTCTCTGTGCGAGTCCGAGTACTATAGCTAGGACAGATGGAAGACTACCCAAAGGTGGAGCGCACCTGCTAACCTGTGAGCCACCTATACCTAGTGCCTCCCTAGGGATAACTCCATGCCTCCTAAGCTACATTTGGAGAGAGGCTATATGGGAGACATGCATGCCCATGGATCTTCTCTTCATACTCATCTAGCAATTACTGTAAGCATAGAACCTCTGACCCTGTGTCTGCCCGAGGATCTAACCCGGTATCACTCTATGGTGTATAAGGAGGAACACCAAACTGCATCCTAGCAGCATCGTCGCCAATAGTAGATTGCAAAGCCTAGATCTATAGTGTGAGCTGCTCTATAGTGGTATATTGTTGGGCTATGGTAGTATATCGTTGTTGTACCTAGATCTTGGTTGACTAGAGCTTAGCCTTGACCTCGTGCAATTATGCTCTTAGAGGATAATCTCTCTCCTTGGGCTCCAACTCCTCCTCATCCTCCTCAGGAGCCTCCTCCTCCACTGCCACTTGCTCTATTGGTTGGCCCCATAACTTGGTCCTAGCTTGGACTCTGCACCCTGTAGAATCTGTACCATCATCTCCACTATCATACTCATAGTCCAGGCTACCATCACCATGCCACATCAGATCCCCCACCACTAAAAAAATGAATCTGTGACTCCCCCAACAACTCCTAGGTCAACTATTGGGGCATCCTCCTCATCTAAAATCCTTGTGATCCATGGAGGAGGAATGTATTTCTATGTTATGAGGTGCTTATATTAAAATAGAGCGAGCCATACATCCTCTACAACCTGTACTGATAGAGAACGCTGGAGTAGAAGAAATACTTCCTGATGCCAACCTTGTGGTCGATGAGCCACCGCTCACACCTTATCCTAGCTATGAAACTAGTTAGGTCATCCCAAGTCAGGCACTTGTGATACAAATACCACATAATATCTTCGACTTTCAGCCTAGTAAAAGTAACAGTGTAGTGGTAGAGCTCCTCGCATGAGGATGGCTCTTGCGCTCCTCGCGCCCTCGAGTCCATCTAGCATCATAGCACCACATCCACTCCTCGATGATGGTGATCTTAGCAGGGAGTCCTCTGGGATGATCTACCTTGATGTGCTTCCATCCCAAAACCTGTAAGAGTAAGCTACAAGCGATGCCAATGCGACCCCGTCGACAGATGTGATACAACTCGTCATAATACTGGGCCAACAAGGACCTCCCCATGTATATATGATGGGCTTTACACTATCCATTGGATCCTGGACCATCACAAGGAGGTTCCACGGGAACCTCAAGCCTGAGAAATTTGGAATGAGAATATTGTTGACAACCATCAGTAACACTACGTGCCTCTTAGAGAAGACCCTCTCCTAGTACCATCGCACAACAAACACACCGCTAGATTTGGTGTCCTTGAAGGCATCTACAACATACCTTCCAAACACCCAAAGAAATACAACATCACGATCATTAGTGGTTGAAGAGACAATGGCCACTCCATCAAAGGGGATCCAAAAGATCCTATACACATCCTACCGCTAGATTTGGTGTCCTTGAAGGTATCTACAACATGCCTTTTGAACACCCAAATAAATACAACATCATGATCATTAGTGGCCGAAGAGACAATGGCCACTCCATCAAAGGGGATCCGGAATATCCTATACACATCCTTCGACGTGATGGTCATCTCATCGATGGGAAGGTGGAAGGTATTAGTCCGAGAGTCCCACCAGTGTACTAGGGCCGTAAGGTAAGCCTGATCCGACATAATAGTGGGTAACCTAGTGACAAATTGTAGCCTGCATGCCTTGAGTCAGGCCCAGTCCATAGCACTCAAAAGGGGTAGAAGTTCATTCATGAGCTTTGGATCTCGAGCCTGAGTAGTGAGAATCTAAGGGCAAAATAGAAAATAAAGCATAACTACAATGCATCTAAGTCATAAATCATAATAAAACATGGAAATGGTGCAAATAATGATAGGCTATTCTAATTCCAAGCAAAAAAATCAATAAATGCACCTAATAATGCAGCAAATTTCACAAAAGCAAGTTAAAATTAAAAAGAAATACAAAAAGAATCAGTTAATCACTTCAAAAATGCAATAAAAATCAAAACAATTCACGTGGTCTTAGTTGTTGTCGACTACAGCGGCCATAAATTGATCGCTGAAGTTGAAAGCGGCTAAGCCCCAATGATCAAATTTTTGACTGTTGAGATTCAAATATAGCCACTCTAAGCGACAGCAGCCAAACCATAGGCTGAGCTGGCCACTTTGAGAAGCAGCGGCCGACGGGTGACATGACAAAAATGTCTGCCCTAGGCCGTAAATGACAAAAAAAATTGAAAATTACAAAATGGGGACAAACCCACCACATAAAATTCTAAACTAGGCCTAACTACGGGTTTGGTTCGTTGCCAGCAAGCTTAATGAGGTTCATTTGATGATTACTTAATGTGGTTTATTTTACTGAAAAGTGAGCAGGGTTAAAGGTTTCGAAGAGTACCCGAGAAGCTTCGGCTCCTCCGCTCGTTGATTCCTCACCCTACGTAGCCATGATCCTCTGAATCACAATAACACCCCAAATCGTAGAAGTCGCTTTCACTACAGAGCTCTAAAACGCAAATCACCAGCTGGACAAAAGTGAAAAGTCAAAACCCTAAAGTACTTTTATATTTTTGAATCATACCTTGGTCGTTGTTGTTGTTAGTGGCCCGAACTTCTTGGTCGCTCAGGACTAGAGCGACCACAAGAAGGTATTTGGGGGTCGCTGTATCTAACAGCAGCCAGCAGCCTAAGTAAGAATAGGAGGAATTCCCTCCATGAGAAGTAGCAAAGACATTAAATAAACATATTTTTATGACTCATGGTCATCAGAATGTTCAAAATAACAAAAAAATCACATAAAAACACATCTCAAGTAAGCCTCACATCAAGTTATTTACTCTATCAACTCAGCGGTTGCAGTGATTCTGACTCCATATAATTTGGTGAGATGAGTAAGTTACCATGAGGTTACTTGGGGAAAAACATTCATTTTGGAATTACTATGTGCCCCATTCAATCCCAAAGAAGACCAAGATGGTTGGACTGCTCCACGGGTATGAATGAATCATCCTAATTCTCGTATGACACCAAAAACACTGAGCCAAGTGATGCAATACAAGCATAAATAGAATTGCTCATCCTAATTTCCTAAGAAGGCCATTTATGGTCAGATCGCTCCCCGAGATAGGGATTAATGATTATCATAAACAATTGAGATCACACTTGGATGGGGGATTGCCCATTAAAAGAACAAATACTAGAAAGGAACCAAACCATTCAATATTGGTCAAGCGATTTGTCGCTTCATTCATTGTCCTTCCCTCACTAATTAATTGTGTGAGGGATAGTTCAAATCTTCAAATAATCATAATCAAAATCAACAAAGATCACTGGATCATATCAAAATTGCGTTCATCCTACAAATCATTGCAGACAACTACTACAAAGTTCTCCTTATTTTTTGGGGTCATAAGCAAACTGTGACATTATCAGTTCGTAGCTCTCCTACTGGTCGGATCTGATTGTAGTAGCAGAAGCTACCCGATTATGTCTGAGGAATGAGTGTAATTGAACATGTGCAAATCCCTATGCTAAGTTAAGCCTTTCAAACGTTGAAGCAATGATTCAATAATACGTGTCGTCTTGCATGATTGGGCCATCCAGTGTTGATCAGGTCAATGATCATCTACACCCTATAAACATAGCAATCTACATTTTCGCTCCATGTTGTGTCTATCACTCAGCGCATCACAAAAAGGGACATCTATAGACACCTAAAACATGTCATGTTCAGGTAGACTACTCACATGGGTACACTCATAGGTCATGTGACTAAGCCTTGGGACCTTCCAAGTATTAAAAGTGGTTTTCACCACTCATTTAGGGCATTTTCAGCCCATCCAAGCCCGGTTGATGTAGACCAGAGCGGCCAAAATCTAGTCATTGTAGCTCAGAGTGGCCAAACCTTAGCCATTGTAGACGATAGCGACTAAAATTTAAATGTATTTTGCCACCCATCCAACCTAATATTGGGCAGAAGTGGTAGTATGCATGCAATAAGGATGAGCGGGGACAACTTTGTATTCCTCCTCACATCCAGTCTACATGGAAGACTCAAGTCCAAATTTAGACTTCAGTTAAACATAGAAAAACAAAAAGCTTCTCATGCTAACGCCTAGTACGCATGAGGGATTCAGTCCTAGGGTTTTAACATTGACCTAGGGCTTCAAAAAATTTATAATGGGTAAACCTAAAAGCACTAGGGGACCTTCTTAGGAGACTTTCTTTTAGCAATAAGAGAGAGAACATCATACATCAAAAATTTGAACAGGTTGGATCATTGAGGAGAGCTTTTAGAAACTTGGAGAGCTTCCCTTGGAGATCGATTATTATAGCAGAGCCCTGTCGGATTGAAGGGCAAATCTGAAAACATAAGGTAATCATTTTAACATTAGTAGCAGACTTTATCCCATAGCCTTTAGATCAATAGAGAGAGATTTCATCTTAGCGATCGTTGTTCTGGACAGTGGCCTGCAACCTAGTCTAGGGTTTTAGGTGTTAATGTCTTTTATTCTGCTTTCTCTTGTATTTCATTAGTATAGCTTTATTTTACTCATTCGCATTCATGGTAATATTTTCATTACATTTGTTTCCATTGCGCGTACTCACTAGTAACAGCCTCATCCAGGGATGCAATCTCGGACATCTAAGCGTGTGTTGTTGTTTCATTGATTTCAGGGCTATAGGTTCAATCGGGCAAATCCACAACATATGAGAGCAATAAGATCCCTCTAGCAATCAGACCTAGATAAGGAGGCATTTGTAAGCCCTCATACATTTCCATGTGCGTTACCGAGAAACCTGATAAAGTGTGCCCCTTGTGCGAGGAGATATTTTATACAATGTTGCCCTCTTTGTGTGTAAAATCATGTATCAAACGAAGGGTATCCCTTAGAGGGATTCATATGTAACCGGATCTTGGGAATATCAATACAAAAAACAACATTCATTCATTTATTTCTTTGCATTCTGGTTATATATGCTTTATGTCTTTCATTTATTTCATGTTTAACATTAAAGGATTCAATCAAATCGCAAGTAGAGTAGTTAGTGGACGGTGCGCCGCTTCTCCAGGGTCGCTACAATATGAAGAGTTATACCCAGACTTATTCCAAAATAATAATGCAAAAATAAATAAATCAGAAGAAAATAACAACTCACATAATACATGCACATAGAACACAAGAGATTTATCCTAGTTCACCCAATATGGGCTACGTCCAACAAACAAGAACCACACCTCCTTTTCTATTATTATTCACCTTACTCGTAATGGGATATTATAATCAATATAAAGGAAATTCTTACAAACCTAAACCACAATGTGGTATTAGAATACCGTGGGCACAATACCATGGGCTAAAACCACCCATACCCACCAATCATGGGAATCCCTCCAATGCCTCCAAAAATAGCTCTAAGAATATCTCCAAAAAAAGGGGGCCCAAAAATTTTGTGGGGTCTGAAGCAAGGGCCTGTCGTACAATACTTCCTCTATAAAATATGAGACACATCCAACACAGGCTTTGGATAGTTGAATGTGGTATTTACAAACATCTAAAAATTTATCTTGTTAGAGGTACTATAATACCGTATGGAGGGTAAAAGCACAAATACCACATGTACAACATGGTAGAGAGTATGGGGAATAAACATTCTCTGCCACATACTAGGTAACAACCACAAAACGGTGATTGCAAGCTTACTATATTCATGGTATTAGGTGTTCTAGGCTCCTATGTGTAATTAGATATACTTTTAGTAAGAACACATCAAAGCAACACCAAATCATAAATCAACATAGTATATAGATTCATATAAATCAAACCCCTCCACAAGTCGTATCAAGTCAAGCCTGGAAAGCTATTCAATGAATAATTGCATTGCATAATAAAAATAAAGGCTTATAGATTAAAAGAGTAAAACTCTTCGACCTATGGAAATTCGCGATAGTTTCAAGCTTCTTCCTTGCCTTCTGAAACCAGCCGCCCTTCCTTCTTATGCTACTCAATAAATGTCTTGACCAATATCTTTAAATAAACTCAAGGTTGTTTGGTTTCTTATTCACCCAAAGGGTGAAGAGCATAATCCCTAAGCCCAATCTTTCCTATTAAATAAGTTAGCCCAATTTTCTTATTAAACAAGTTTGACCAGATGTCTCTAAAACTTGAGGTTGTTTGGTTTTTGATTTACCAAAATGGTGAAGATCATAATCCCTAAGCCCAAGTTCTCCTATTAATTTCTTCAAATTCCTTTCTCCAGCATGCCCCCTTTGTTGACCCATGGTGGCTATTTATAGAATTCAAGGAGGTACCTTCCCAAGGGTGAAGGTAAGACTAGGTAATGACCTATTGGAGAGGTCAAGTGGGGTGGTGATGTATGCATAGTATTTTTGTAGCCAAGAGGACTTGAGGACATGATGCATCATAGGGTAGTAATAGTGTTTTGAAGACTTAGGGAGACTAAAAATAATTTTAAAATCCCTTCTAGAGCTTGTGAGTACAAATTCTTTTTCTCATAGCTCTTAATAGTATTTAGAACCAAAATACTTTCTCTCAAAGTATTTTAACACTATTTTAAATTGCCAAACACACTTGTAATTCCTATTTACATGGAAGTCCCATTTTTCTAATAAAATATATGATATTTCTTTCTCTAGATATATCTTTAAAAATATTAAATAAATCACCACTATTTTCAATACCTTGAAAATTTAAAATATTTTCTATGCCTTCTCAATTCAAGCATTAGTCCTATTTTTTTTTGTCAATCATAAGGTTTTGGTCGAGGTGGGATGTGAAATTTTTTCATTTGCAGGCTTAAAAGCTTTGGCCTAAGGTGAGGTTATGTACTTGGTTTTTATTGCATCATAGGGTGCTAACTGGTGAGCAACTTATGAAATGTGGTTTTCATGGCCCTTTTAGATTTGAAATGTGTGGAGAGAATGTGGAAACTCTTAGCCATATTTTTATTGAGTGTATCTTAGCCTCTGAGCTATGGATGAGAATGACCATCTTAGTTGGCTTACAGTGGTCCAATTTTTTACTTTTGAACAACTTTGGAGGGATTGGCCTAAATAGGAGGGTGTTGATCATTTCATTAGGAAGTTAGTTTAGATGGGTTATACCATTCTATCTTAGAATATTTGGAATGAAAGAAACAACCAAATTTTCAATCAAGAAAGAAATGATATTAATTATATCTGGCAAAAGACCATTGTCAACTTATTTTAATCAGTCCAACAACTCCTTAATCACCCCCAAAACTCCCACCAAATATGGGATCAAGTGATGCAAATATTGAAGATTAACTCTTCTAAGGGCAACTAGCTTAAAGGGAATGTGAGTAATTACAAGATGGAAAGAACAAGGAATTGGTAGCCTCCTCCTAAGGATTATGGAAAAGTCAATACCGATGGAGCCTCTAGGGGAACCTTGGAAAGCTAGTGCAAGAGGAATCAATAGGCTTTCTAATGGTTCCCTAGTTTTTACTTTTATTGAGAATTTGGGTATCCTTTCCAATAACCTTGTTGAGGGGTATGGTATCATAAAAGGTCTTCAAGAGGCTACTAAGTTTGGATGGGAAAATGTGTTGGTTGAAAATGACTCTCAACTCATGATTAATATTCTAAAGACTCCTAAGAATCATAAGATTTATTGGAGAATAAAAATAATTGTTGAAAAGATTCAATTAATCTAGATGGGCTTTTTGAAACTTGATTACAATCATGTGGTCATAGAACAGAACATAAGTGTTGATGCTTTAGCTAATTGGGCATTGGACAAAGGTGATCTTACTTGCTACAACCACCCTCCCAAATGGTGGGCTTCACAAATAAGGGAAGATCTGCTTTTTATCCTTTCCTATAGTTACCTAGTTTCTTTTTGTTTTGATTTTGCTTCTCTTTGGTTTGGTCTGGGTATTTTTTTTTCCTAGCTCAGTGATTTCTTTCTTATGTTTCCTCTGTTGATTCTTGCCTTAAAATTATTTTGGCCTAGAAAGGTCGTAGTTGTGTTTTGTTTTTTTTTTTTTTCCTTTTTTTAGTTTTTTTGAGAGGTGTGTGTTTTTTGTACTGTTTTGTTTTCATGTTGTTTTTTGTATTTTTATGTTCTTTTTCTTTTTTTGTGTTTTTGTTGTTTTTCATGTTTTTGTTTTTTGTATTTTATGTTTTTGGTTATTTTAAGTGTTTGTGTGTTGTTTTTTTTATGGTTTTCTTATGTGTTTTGTTGTTATTTATTTTATTTTATTTTTGAGTTCTTTATTGTTTTTATGCTTTTATGTTGATTTTGTTTGTTTTGTGGTTTTTTGTGTGGTTTTTTGTTTGTTTGTTCTTTGATGTTGTGTTTTTTTGTTTGCTTGTATTTTTGTGTTTGCTTGTTTTTGTTTTTGTTGTTTTAGGTATGCTCGTTGAGTGTGTCGAAGGGGCTAAGCCAAATGCAAGCCTTGGGCATTTTTGGCGGAATAGATACCCCTGCCTCCTTGGGACTTATCCAAAAGTGGCATCCCATTTGGGGTGTTTTCCACAAACAATAAAAAAAGGTGAAAATGATGATTTGGAGGGCCAAGATTCAATATGAATCTTCCCTAGGTCTATTCCAAGACAATCCACAATGTATGGAGGTGCAAAAATAGGAAAATATATCCAATCTAACCTGCTATCCTAAATCTAGAATAGTCAAATTTGATTACAACACTTTATAATCAATGAAACAACAAACTGTTTCATGTTTTAATCCTCATTTTTAGGCAATCAAGTTAGGATCTAGTTATAAATATTCTTGTGCGTACCATTGGGAAAAGTTGGTAAGAAATAGAAAAAATAGACTTCATAAGCAACAAGTTGTACAAAACCTAAAATTCTTCAATAAAGCACAGTAGTTTTCAAACTTGACTGTTTCAAGTTCTGACATGAATTTTTGACTTGTAAAACAATTTAATCTGTTGAATCATTTACCTTCTACTAGACCTCGAAGCAAGGGTGTAAGGAACCTACTATTGAAATAAAGCTCACACATACAAAATACTAAAAGATAACTGAAATACATGCAATAATAGAATAACACTATGCAGAAAGTAATTGCAGAATTGAAACAATCTCACAAATAACTCAGAATCGTAGGCCTCTTCGAGGGGGCAACCTCCTTCAATATTTCATTAGCTTGCAAAAAGATACATTCGTATATGGCTTCATGCCTTTTAAAGAGAAAGCTACATGCAATCCTACCAACATGGCTTACATGCGAAATGCCACTTGGCTTACATCGGTTACAATCTTGATAATGGTTACAGGCAATGACACCATCGGTTACAATCTTGATAATGGTTACATGCAATGGCACCACTTGGCTAGGTGCCTTATTTACCACATACATTATGAGGAATTACAAAATAACATTATAATAGAATCCCCCCACGTTGGAAGTGGGTCATTAC
Source organism: Wollemia nobilis (assembly GCA_028583015.1). Taxonomy (NCBI): domain Eukaryota; kingdom Viridiplantae; phylum Streptophyta; class Pinopsida; order Araucariales; family Araucariaceae; genus Wollemia; species Wollemia nobilis. Next base: position 879,670 of record JAQPPZ010002347.1, read on the forward strand.
ATAATAATGAGAATTACAAAGTAACGTTAGGATGGGATCCTAACATGTCCTTCCCCTTCAAAAAGCTTTGTCCTCAAAGTTGAAGGTGAGGAAATTGGTTCTGGAGCTGATGGAGAGACTCCCATGTAGCATCTTTTGGCTGGAGTCCATGCCACTGAACAAGGACTTCAGTAATGGTGTGGTTGCGGAGAGTGCGAGTCCGATGGTCCAACAACTATTTGGGTTCAAGCAAGATAGAACCTTCTTCATCTAACTCTGGAAGTGCAGATTGAACCTGTACCTGATTGCCCACCACCTTTTTGAGAGAGGAAACATGAAAAATAGGATGGAGCTTGGATGTAGGTGGAAGGGCCAACTTGTAGGCTGTGGCACCAATCCATTGTAACACCTGATAGGGCCCATAGTATTTTACGGTAAGTTTTTGGCATCTACGAAGCTGGAGGGACAACTATTTGTATGACTGCAAGCGAAGGAAAACCATATCACCCACAACAAAACTACGCTCATAATGGTGTTGGTCAGCCTATTGGCACATCCGATTTTGGGCCGCATCCAAATTCATCTTCAGTTGATGGAGGACATCAACATGCTGACTGAGAGTAGTGTCGATTGCATGGACCTTGGAGCTACCTGGAATGTAGGAGGAAGGCGTGGGTGGAGGGCACCCATAAACTACCTCAAAAGGGGTAACCTTGGTTGTGGTGTGATAGGAAGTGTTGTACCACCACTCGACCAAGGGAAGCCATTTCACCCAGTGTGTAGGATGATCCGAGGCAAAGCAACGAAGGTAGGTTTCCAAACATTTGTTGACAATCTCCATCTGGCCATCCATTTGTGGATGATAAGCTAAACTCATTTTGAGTTGAGTTCCCTGCAACTTAAACAATTCTTGCCATAAGTGACTAGTAAAGGTTGGGTCACGATCGGACACAATGGAGGAGGGTAGACCATGAAGGTGAAAGATAGAATCAAGGAAAATTTGGGTGACAGTGGATGTTGTGTAAGGATGGGATAGGGAACAAAAGTGAGCATATTTTGAAAGATGATCCACTACCATGAAGATAACATATTTGCCTCCAGACTTAGGTAATCCTTCAATAAAATCCATAGAAATATCCATCCAAACCTGGTCAGGAATGGGCAAGGGTTGAAGAGTGCCTGGAGAATGCACCGTTTCACCTTTCATCCATTGACAGGTATCACAAGCTGCCACAAAATCCTGAATGTCCTTTTTCATACCCTTCCAAAAAAAGTGTGCTTAAGTCATTCATATGTTTTGAGAAATCTTGAATGGCCAGCAGATGGGGCAACATGCAGTTCTTTCATGAGAAGTTCCCATAGTGGGGACTTGTGGGGAACAACAAGGCATTGGTGGTAATGCAAATCCTGGCCATCCCAAGTGTAGCCTGGACATGAAGTAGGCTCAGTGTGTATGGAAGCAACCAAAGTCTGCAATTCAGAATCCTGAAGTACCTCCTGACGTAAGGAATCGATCCATTGGGGAACCGATAATGAAATGGCACACAACATACTGAGAGCCTCAAATTGATGAGAGAGAGCATCGACCACAATATTCTCCTTGCCCTTCTTATAGGTGATATCATAATCATAGCCCATGAGTTTAGAGACCCATTTTTGTTGTTCAGGGGTGGCAACCCATTGCTCCAAAAAGTATTTGAGACTTTGATGGTCTATTTTAATGGAGAAATGATGCTCGATGAGATATGGTCGCCAATGGGTTACGACATGCAAAATGGCCATCATCTCCTTGGCATAAGTGGATTTTCCCAAATTATGGTTGGTGAGAGCTTTACTAGTGAAAGCCAAGGGTCTCCCTTCTTGCATCAACACTGCACCAATACCATGACCTGAAGCATCACTTTCAATGACAAATGGTTTGGAGAAATCTAGCATGGCCAAAATAGGCGTAGTGGTCATAGCATGCTTCAATTCAAGGAAAGCCTATTCAATGGGTCCCGTCCAAGTAAAAGAGTCATTTTTTAACATGGAAGTGAGAGGAGCTGCAATTTTACCATAGTTACAAATAAATTTATGGTAATAACCTGTAAGCCCTAAAAATCCCCTAAGACCTTTGAGAGTGTGAGGTTTCGACCATTCCTAAACCGCTTGGATCTTCTTGGGGTCAACTTTGATGCCCTCCTTAGTGATAATGTGTCCCAAATATTCCACTTCTATCAACCCAAAAGAACACTTGGAATGCTTAGCGTAGAGTTGATGTTGTGCCAACAACTGGAGAGTCTGATTCACATGAATAAGATGCTCTTCCCATGAGCGACTATACACCAGAATGTCATCAAAGAAGACTAGGATGAACTTTCAAAGGAATGGATAAAAAATGTTGTTCATGAGGCTTTGGAAAGTGGAAGGGGCATTAGTCAAGCCGAATGGCATTACCAAAAACTCATAGTGACCTTCATGAGTACGAAAAGTAGTCTTGGGAATATCCTCATCCTTGAGCCGAATTTGATGGTACCCCGAGTGAAGGTCAAGTTTGGAAAAATACATAGTCCCATGAAGTTCATCCAGTAATTCATCCACCATGAGGATAGGAAACTTATCCTTGATGGTGATTTTATTGAGCTCTCGGTAATCGATACACAACCACTAGGACCCATATTTCTTATGCACCAATAAAACTGGAGAAGAGTAAGGACTGTTGCTTGGTCGAATGACACCAGATTTTAACAATTCCTGTACTAACATCTCGATTTCTGACTTAAGAGCATGAGGATACTAGTATGGGTGGATGTTGGGTGGTGCATTGCCAGGTAATAAGGGAATAGCATGGTCATGAGAGTGACGAGGCGGTAATTCTATTGGCTCAACAAAAATAGAGTTGTGCTTGGTCAAAATGAGTTGCAAATCTTCAAGAATAGCATCCTCCTCTGAAGGATGAGGTTGGATCACAAAAATCTGAGCTATGACACCCCGAGATGATTTTTTAACAACTTCTCCATCCAACTAGAACTGATAATCTGTGAAGGCCCTGCTTTTAAACCATGGAGAGTGTAGGATTGTCCATTCTATGAAAATTGCATCCAAAGCTCGAAAAAGTGCCAGGAGATTTCTCCTAATGTGCCCAACCATTGAGCTCCCAACACGATATCACATCCCCCTAGTTGAAGTGTAAACATATCCTATTTGAGCTCATAGTCCCCAATCTTGACCTTAACATTATGACATTTACCTTTGCAAGGTAAGGTCCCACCATTTGCTACCATAACCTCAAAGGAATTACATGAATGTACATAACAATTTTCCTGTTGGGCAATGCGGGGATCAATAAAATTATGTGTACTACCAAAATCAATCAAGATGGTAAGATGTAGGCCCTTGAAATACCCCACAACTTTCATTGTTTGGGGAGTATTAATGCCAGCAAGAGCATGAATAAAAATCTCAGCCTATGGTTCATCTTGGTTGTCTATCACTATATTGGATGGTTCCTCGACTGATTATGTGTCATCATCACTGTGGTCACTGGTGTCAGGCTCATCAACATCTATGAGGAACAACTTCTTTTGGGTGCACCTATGCCCACGAGAAAACTTTTCATCACAATTGTAACACAACCCTTGGGTGCATTGCACATCCATTTCAATAGTGGTTAGACGTTTGGGTGCAATAGTGGTTGCAACAGGTTTTTGTTCATTCTAATTTTGAAATCTAGGAGTAAAAGAGGTTTTAGCTTGTGGAAATTTAGATATCCACCTCTAAGCTACAAATTTGGATTCGACCAAATGAGCCAACTTGATAGCCTCCATCATGGATTGTGGTTTGAACATAGTAACCTCAACTTGGAGATCCTCCCTCAAACCACTAACAAAACAACTCATAAAGAACCCTTCATTCATTCCCATGGTTTTGTTGGCCAATTTCTCAAATTGTATTTGATAATCTCTAACTGTTGAAGTTTGTTTCAACTTTGTCAACTATCCTGTAAAATCATCATACTCACTAGGGCCAAAGCGAGTGAGTAATTGAGACTCAAATTCTTCCCATGAAGGATTAGGGTGAGTTTTTCGCAACCATTGGTACCACTGCAAAGCTTCAGATTCCAAGTTGAAAGAAGCCATTTGAACTTTGTGCCATATGGGTACATCATGGAGGCTAAAGTATTGAGCAACATGACATAACCACCCATCCACATCCTTTCCATTGAACTTAGGAAAGTCTAATTTGGGCATCTTATAGGTAGAAGCATGATCATAGGGAAAATGAGAGTCATCTGGTGTCCTTCCTTTACCTTTGTTATAATACGAGTGTTCAGTATGGTGCTCAAGCTGACTAGGACCACCAACCAATTTGGACTCAACTTCTGCAAGTTTTTCTTCTAGGCGGTCTTTGGCATTAGCATGATCAGTTCTAAGATTTTGAAGCTCTATCATCATATCTTGATTGGATTATTTCATGTCAGCAAGGGAGCTTTCAAATTTTGCAATTAGTGAGGTGATCGAATCTACCTCTTTCTGTTGTCCTCGAGTGCCACTAGCCATTTTGGATAGTCTTGAACCTCTGTAACTGAATTACTAAAAATAGAAGTGTGGGTTTCAAGGGTTACTATTTTTAGTAAGGAGGCCAAAAAAGTGCTTGGGTGTGATATATCAAAATGATCAGTGTGACGAGTTGAACACAATGGGCTAGGACTCAAAAAAATTATTTTTGAGATCAAATTTTGTATTTGTGGAATATTTGGCCAAAGAGGAGTCATGGAAAATGACAAATTTGAGGAATTTTGAGAAAAAAGGGAGTTAAGACTCAAAAATTTTGTGAGAGGTGCAGGAGGGGCTAACTAAGATAACAGAACAAATTTGAGGATTTTTGGGGGTGTCTAGGGCTTTTTATGACTATTTTAGGGCTATTTTTCCCCATTTTTGGTTTTAAAAATACTCAAAATAGAGTAAAGATAAAACCACTATAACTTCTTCATTATAGCTCCGATTTGCATGATTTTTTATTTTTTGGCTACAATTCAAAGTTGGAAACTGGATCAACTATCTCTGATCTGTGCATTCTATCAACTGACCACCCTATCACTATCTTGTCACCTATACTACAGTTACTGACACTGACGGTTCTATTTCTGACCCTGACCACCTATATTTTTTATTGGTACAATTGATTATTACTATTACTATTCCTGACTTGGTTGTTACTATCACTGATTTGACTGGTACTAGAATATTTCAGACTACTATAGACACTTGCAAACTCTGTCCTCACTATTGGTGCATGCAAAGTGCATTCTTCTATGATAGGGAAGTCTTTCTCCGTATGCTCACTTTTTGGGATCGTGAAAGCAGGTTCAGCAGAACAAGGATAGGTGAGTATTTTGTAGGTTGAAGTTTTTAACAGAACTAGGGTATGCTAGGTAGAGGAGTATGTAACACCCATAGGCCCTCTGTTATACCGTAGTGATGAACAATAGTGCTCGGACCAATATTTTAGGCCACTACTCAAGGAGGATTCCACACATACCCTTGAGCACACTATCTGCCTCTCTAACAGTACGAGAGGGTAATCGTCCGGGATGTTGTGTCCCGTGGACTATGGATGATACAAGGCCAAAAAGCTTCCTATTGGATAAAATTTTGTTCACCCTAGAATGGTCTCCCGATACACCCGAAGATGCGTGGGAGCTCAATTCCGTGCGCGAGTGTTGTCTGAGGCCTGGGTATTGGAGCCTGATCACCCCTCACTTCACTAGATGCTTTATGGGCTATCTAGCTTAGCCAATAATGATAGCTCCTTCACGATATTTTAAAACCCTCGATACAGGGTTTCTAGCCTACTCAACTACGAAAAAAAAGACTGTATTTTTTTGGGTTTTTGTAGATTTTTTTTTGGCTTTTGAATAAAGAAAAATAGAATGAAAACACACAGGAAAATTATACCTAACAAGTGAAAATGGTTGAGCAAGAATTGTCACAATCGCAGTAGAACTCAGCCCTAGAAAGCGCTCTGATACCACTTGTAAGGAACCTACTATTGAAATAAAGCTCACACATACAAAATACTAAAAGATAACTGAAATACATGCAATAACAGAATAACACTATGCAGAAAGTAATTGCAGAATTGAAACAATCTCACAAATAACTCAGAATCGTAGGCCTCTTCGAGGGGGCAACCTCCTTCAATATTTCATTAGCTTGCAAAAAGATACATTCGTATATGGCTTCATGCCTTTTAAAGAGAAAGCTACATGCAATCCTACCAACATGGCTTACATGCGAAATGCCACTTGGCTTACATCGGTTACAATATTGATAACGATTATGGTTACAATCTTGATAACGGTTATATGCAATGACACCATCGGTTACAATATTGATAATGGTTACATGCAATGGCACCACTTGGCTAGGTGCCTTATTTACCACATACATTATGAGGAATTACAAAATAACATTATAATAGAATCCCCCCACGTTGGAAGTGGGTCATTACATAATAATGAGAATTACAAAGTAACGTTAGGATGGGATCCTAACAAAGGGTCCACTATTAGGATTGGTGGAAGGACTACTAACTGTAGTTACAGGTTTTTGTTGTTTCTTTTTGCATTTAGCAAAAAATATGTTGTTTTTCCTATTTTTTAGTTGTGTTTTCTTTCCTTATTTTCCCCTTGATGTGGACATCATTAGACCTAGGCTTATGTTTATTAGGCTTAGTTTATTTTATCATTTACTAAAGCTTAAGTCCTAAGTCTAAGTTAGAAATTGTGTTATAGACTAGGTGTTAACTTTTACTTATTTGATTAAGTATAAAGTCCTAAGTCTAGGTTTGATTTAATAATATCTTATTCCAACTTGTAAATATCGACACATTTGGATGGTATAAGTCATTGGGTAAGATTTATCTTCTTTTTAGAGTTAACAAGATCAATTTGTTAGTATCTTTAGCTTAACTATAGTTGTTGGTTAAGCATCTTCCTAATTTAGGAAATTATGGTTGTAAATAGTGCAATTTAAGAACAAGTTGGAAATAATATTGCGTTAATGTTTTTTATTTAGTTTCCTCATCACTAGTATCAAAGACATGGACACTTAGAATCTAAGTATTTTAGAAAATAGAAGAACTTACTTGTAAAATATCCAACGAAGGAACCCCAATAGGGTCCCCTTGAGGTTATGGGAGAAGGAAGAGAATATGTTGAATTACAAGGTAAAATGAACAATGTTACACTGCTAAATCAAAAAGGTGGTCATGATCATTTTTTTGTCATAAAATCCTACCTCACTCATGAATTATTTGTGGATTATATTATCGATAATGGATCACAAACAAATTTGATTGCACAATATGTTGTTGATAGGCTCAAATTACCTATGGAACCACATCCCCATCCATATCCATTGGGATGGAAGGATATAAATTCTAACTCCTACATCACAAACACTTGCATTGTGTCATTTGATTTTGGGCCTCATTATGTGGATAGAGTCACCTATGATGTGACTCCCATGGACTATTGTGGTCTTATTCTTGGCTAGCCCTATCAGTTTGATAAAAGGGCTATTTATGATGCATACAATCAAACCTACACTTTGCATCATAAGAATAGAAAATTTCTTATTCATAACCAACCACAAACCACACTTATACCTTGTTCTTATCCATCATAGAAGATAGCATTAGTCTTCAATAGGTCTCATGACACACTTGCTTCCACTGCACCACCTCCTCCTAAGGTGGCATTTTAATCATATTTCATTGCATTTCCTTCTCCCATGGAGGTGAGTTCATCATTTGCACCTCCTCCTACTACTCCTACACTTCTTCCTCTTGTTTTAGAGCAGTCTTCTTGATTGCCATCTTCATCGATTTCTATTGTACAATAGACTTCATCGACTCTACAATAGACTATTGGTGCTTCATCCTTGCCTCATCGAGATCCTACACAGATTGGTGATAGATATGTACCACAATATTCTACTCCAACATCTACAACTCATGGTCTCAATGACCTTGTTCAACATCTCAATCAACTTTGTTTTCAGTGTGCAATATCTCAACCTCTCACTTCTATTGTAAAAGCATTGGAGTCTAATGCTTCTATGGTGGAGAGGTATGATGTGGATATCATTAGACCTAGGCTTATGTTTATTAGGCTTAGTTTATTTTATCATTTACTAAAGCTTAAGTCCTAATTCTAAGTTAGAAATTGTGTTATAGACTAGGTGTTAGATTTTACTTATTTGATTAAGTATAGAGTCCTAAGTCTATGTTTAATTTAATAATATCTTATTCCAACTTGTAAATATTGGCACATTTAGATGATATAAGTCATTGGGTAATAATTTGTCTTCTTTTTAGAGTTAGCAAGATCAATTTGTTAGCATCTTTAGCTTAACTATAGTTGTTGGTTAAGCATCTTCCTAATTTAGGAGATTATGGTTGTAAATAGTGTTATTTAAGCACAAGTTGGAAATAATATTGAGTCAGTGTTTTTTTTATTTAGTTTCCTTGTCACTGGTATCAAATACATGGACACTTAGAATCTAAGTGTTTAAGGAAACAAAAAAACTTACTTGTAAAATCTCCAACGAAAGAATTTCAATAGGGTCCCCTTAAGGTTATGGAAGAAGAGAGAATATATTGAATTACGAGGCAAATTGAACAATGTTACACTGCTGAATAAAAAATGTGGTCATGACCATTTGTTTGTCACAAAATCCCACCTCACTCATGAATTATTTGTGGATTGTATTATTGATAATGGATCACAAACAAATTTGATTGCACAATCTATTGTCAATAGGCTCAAATTGCCTATAGAACCACATCCCCATCCATATCCATTGGGATGGAAGGATATGGATTCTAACTCCTACATCACAAACACTTGCACTGTGTCATTTGATTTTGGGCCTCATTATATGGATAGAGTCACCTATGATGTGACTCCCATGGACTATTGTGGTCTTATTCTTGGCTAGCCCTATCAGTTTGATAAAAGGGCTATTTATGATGCATACAATCAAACCTACACTTTGCATCATAAGAATAGGTAATTTCTTATTCATAACCAACCACAAAATACACTTATACCTTGTTCTTATCCATCACAAAAGATAGCATTAGTCTTCAATAGGCCTCATGACACACTTGCTTCTGTTGCACCACCTCCTCCCAAGGTGGTGTTTTCATCATCTTTCTCTGCATTGCCTCCTCCCACGGAGGCGAGTTCATCATCTACACCTCCTCCTACTACTCTTGCACTTCTTCCTCTTGTTTTAGAACAACATTTTTCATTGCCATCTTCATCAGTTCCTATTGTACAACAAACTTCGTCGACTCTACAATAGACTATTGGTGATTCATCCATGCCTCATCGAGATCCTACACAAATTGGTGATAGAGATGTACCACGATATTCTACTCCAACATCTGTAACTCATGGCCTCAATGACCTTGTTCAACATCTTAGTCAACTTTATTTTCAACATGCAGTATCTCAACCTCTCACTTCTATTATAAAAGCATTGGAGTCCAATGCTTCTATGGTGGAGAGGGATGATGTGGACATCATTAGACCTAGGCTTATGTTTATTAGGCTTAGTTTATTTTATCATTTACTAAAGCTTAAGTCCTAATTCTAAGTTAGAAATTATGTTATAGACTAGGTGTTAGATTTTACTTATTTGATTAAGTATAGAGTCCTAAGTCTAGATTTATTTTAATAATATCTTATTCCAACTTGTAAATGTTGGTACATTTGGACGACATAAGTCATTGGGTAAGATTTATCTTCTTTTTAGAGTTAGCAAGATCAATTTGTTAGCATATTTAGCTTAACTATAGTTGTTGGTTAAGCATCTTCCTAATTTAGGAGATTATGGTTGTAAATAGTGCTATTTAAGCACAGGTTTGAAATAATATTGAGTTAGTGTTTTTTCTGATTTAGTTTCCTCATCACCCCCGTGTTATGTTCTATTTTGTTATAGCTAGTTGGTCTTAGTTAATTCTTGTATTTTTCATTTTTATTTTAGCAGTTAAATTAAAACATTTAATTCCTATTTTTATGTTTCAAACTCTATTTTAGCATCTTTCATTTCAATAGTTTATTTTTAGCATTTTCCATTCTATCAAAGTAGTTTTAATTTTAGTATTTAGTTTTCATTTTCTGCTATTTCAATTCAATCAAATTAGCATAGCATCTTTCAATTTCAATTGATTTATTTTTGCAATTAGTTAGCATTTCTTTTCAAACAAAGTGTGCAATTTAGTGTAGTTTCTTTATCCTCCAAAGACATTGTGATTCTTAGCTTTTTTAAGGTAGTCTAGTGCCTTGATTCTTAAGCTACAATTCCAATGACCTCTATCGCATAAAGCCTTAGGATGTTGCCTTGGTTTTGAAAAATGAATTTAAGTGAGAGCATTAACGACACTCATCAATATACTCAACCCGAGATTTGTACATTTCCTTAATTTTATTCCCTTTGTTATGGTATAAATTTTAAGGTTAAAATTAAAATTGTACTCTTAAAAATAATGAGATTGATCTTAGGTTTGTAGCATGGATATGCTCAACCCCATGTTTATGGCCATTATATATATGCTCCATACATTACCAAAAATTTAAATATTATCTCAAGGTATCGTAATGGATCTATAAGGTGTTGTCCATGGGATTGAAACCTTGGATTATATTGTGAAACTTCTCATTTCCAATATCTTTCTCAAACCTATTAGAATTAAAAATATTAAGGTTCATTTCTGTGTAAATTTATAAAAACTTTGAGATGGGACTAGATCCATAATATGGTTACACTCTACCCTATATCTATAAGTACCTAACTCTAGGTCCATATGTTCAACCTCTAACTTTATATGTACTCATGACTCTACAAGATACTTTCTCATAAAATTGGAACCTCATGACAATTACTAATTTACCTGGCCCTTGAAAGTTAAAATGATTTTTTTAATGAGTTTACACATATTTTTATAAGAGATCTCCACTACTTAAACTTATATTATTTAAATAAAATATTAAAATCCAGTTATAAAATTTGAACATAGTTTTAATAAAACTCTTCACTTTCCACATGCTATTGAAAAGTTTTCTTTGAAAGTCTTCATTTCTAATTAATTAAGATTGTGCCATGGACAAAATCATTTTAAATTGCAATATTTACCTTGAAAGTGTACATCAAAATACAAAATTTGCCTTGAAAGTGCACATCTCTAAATTTGGATATTGTTTTATGGGGATAAACTCTCCACTCCTTCCTATTTGCCCCAATCCCATGGGCAAACTCAAGGGTCAAATATTTAATAGTTACGAGATACTATTTGACGAAAATAAATTCGTCCATAGGATTTGTTTTATGATAATAAACTTTTCACTCCCCACTATTCCTCCCACCATTTGACGAAAATAAATTCACCCATAGGATTTGGACATTGTTTTATGATAATAAACTTTTCACTCCCCACTATCGTCAAATAAATTCACCCATAGGATTTGGACATTGTTTTACTTTTCACTCCCCACTATTTCTCCAAACCCATGAGGATTAAATATATTATAGTTATCAAAATTAGATTCATTTATGAAAATTTGAATATTTTTTTAATTTTGATGATTTAAAAGGAAAAAACCTTTTGTAAAGTAGTTTTGATTTACATCGTCAAAGAGCACTAGCATAATTAACTGGATTTTGGTTACCCAATGCGGGGAGCACTAGCATAATTTACTGGATTTTGGATACCCAATGTGTATTTGGTAGGATGGAAATTCTAACCAAGGACCTTTAAAGATTACCCTACCCTCTCCAACTCACCTCTAACACGTAAAATATAAAAATTATTTTTTATTATAATAAACTCTTCACGGGGAGCACTAGCATAATTAACTGGATTTTGGATACCCAATGTGGGGAGCACTAACATAATTAACTGGATTTTGGATACCCACAATTAATTGGATTTTGGATATCCAATGTGTGTTCGGTAGGATGGAAATTCTAACCAAAAACCTTCCTTGAAAGATTACCCTACCCTCTCAAACTAACCTCCAACACATAAAATATAAAAATTAATTTTTATTATTATAAACTCTTCACTTTCCACTATTTAAACTAAATCCATAGGCAAAATCAAGGTTCAAATATTTTATAATTACCGCATATTTTATTTATAATGAGGTTAAAATAGTCTTGAACTTAATTTCTAAACAAACTCTTTAATTTGTTATGTTAGCATTTAGTTGCCTGTGTTATATATTAACAATTTATACCAATGCAATGCAGATTTTATAATTTAAAAAATATATAATTATAAAATATATTTAAAATTTTATAATTTAATATAAATATATGAAAAATGATATTTAATGTTTTTATTGTAGTAGTTGATTAATAAGTTAGGGCCGAGTTTTCCAAATTTAGCGAAGGCAATATTACATACATTCCAACTTTCAAGGACGTTACATATGCGAGGAAGAAGAAAGACACCTGCCATGTATTTCCGGATACCGTGAATTCATTCCTCCATTCTTATAGTTGGTGCCTTTGTGGTCACAGTACGATTCAATTTCCTTTATCTTTCTATGTTTTTTATCGATACATAGAGCTCAATCAAGCATGATGAACATGATTTATTTCTGGAAATTCCCTTTGGGATGGAGGTAAATAGAGTGCATAAAAATAACTGTGTAAATTGGAGGATGATTGAGGAATAGAAGCAATTTTGTGAGATAGGGAAATAAGTGTGTGGAATCATGGCAGAAAATAGAAATTCGACATATATGATAGCTACAATATGCGTTGGTATCACTCTTTCTGTTGGAGCTTACCTGTTCACCCATCTCAGAAGCAAGCCTGACAACCGATCAAATGCGGCTGCATCCGGAGGTAAATGCAATAAAATTGCCTTCTATTTTTATCTTAAATCTCTGATTCAAGAGTCTATATAGATAGATAGATAGATACACTGATGTTAAAAAGATTGGGAAGAATTTTAAGGATTTTTGTGCATGGAGAGTTTTCTGAAATTTAATGACTTGCTCTGGATCCAGAATTACAAAATGTGGATAGAAGAAGCTCGGAGGCAGAAATACATTCGAACTCGAAACTCGACTTAGCAAAGAAAATTGATGTATGTAAAGCGAATCCAGTCTTTTTCCCTTTGTGAAGTATTTCAAACCGTTAATATTATAGTCCGCATCTTTAATTTGCGAGGTTATGTGTAATTTGTTTTTGTATAAGCTTGTTGGTTAAGTAAGAACAAGGGATGAAGAGCGAGAAACGAGGGATTTTGGTGAATTTGAAGGAAGGAATGTTGAAATGTCTTTAAATAATTTGCTTCAGTTTACCTGATGAGGATTTTTGAAGAAAAGCGGAAACTATTTGTGCAAAAGAAATTATTATGCCTCAATTTCAGAATAGATAATTATCTAATATATCTAATAATAATGCAAACAAGGAGTCGAAGAATAGTCTGTAAATGGTCATGGCGGGCATCCTGGAAGCCATGCTGGAGTAGGAAAGCCGTCAAGTTGACAAGGGTTGCAGAATTTTCGAGGATCTGCATGGAGAATTAAGGGACACGGCAGTTTCAGACTTATGCGACAGGAGACTCAGGTCTCTTATGTTGAATGAATAAAATGAGGAAGAGTTTTGCATGATTTTGTACAAAGCTGTTTGCATTTACTCTCTTTTAGCATCGTGGTGAGGAGCTGATTCTTCTTTTGAAAAGGAGTGTCTTTTAGTTTCATTCTTGCCGAAGGAAATGTTTACAGGGGTTTTTGTATAAGAACATATAATATGTACAGTTGATCCAAACATGGTTTAACTGGTGTTCTTTCTAATGATTTCAAAAAAAAAATTGCCGAGTAGGAAAGCGGTAAGGAAGTATCTGGATAAACCATTACTAGGTCGCCCAGTGTGTCTGAGTTTGTTGTTTTCCAGGGTTGTAGCCTTGACAATTGGCATATTCTAAGATAAAGATCTTTTATTTTAATTATTCGCTTGATAAGGAAGTTGTTCCTCTGAACATCTAATTTTAGAACAAGATTTCCAACTGATAAATTTACCCTGAGGTGAAATATATTCGGTAATGAAGTATCTGGATAGACCATTACTAGGTCGTCCAGTGTGTCTGAGTTTGTTGTTTTCCAGGGTTGTAGCCTTGACAATTGGCATATTCTAAGTTAAAGATCTTTTATTTTAATTATTCGCTTGACGAGGAAATTGTTCCTCTGACCATCTAATTTTAGAACAAGATTTCCAACAGATAAATTTACCCTGAGGTGAAATATATTCGCTTGATTAGAAGATTATTTCTATAAATATCTAATTTTGAAATAAGTTTTCAAATGGATAAATTTCCCAGCTGTTGTTTAATCGTTCTGATTGAAATTTAACTGTAAATATCTGACTAATCGTGCCAAATATTATAATGCAACAAGTCTCCTACTAAAAGTTTAGTAATGAATGCAATGATGTAATTTGCAGGCTGAGGAGGTTAAAAACGTTGACGGCTTCAGTGGATCAGAGGGAATCAAGACGTTGGATGATGACAAAAAACTTCTCTTGCCAGATTATAATGATCTCGTGTCCGAGGAGTTTCTTTCAGAAGCTGTCGAATCTCCCGATACTCCACAGAGAGGGAGTGAGGAGAAACAGGTTAACAGCATAGATTGTGATATGATATCAGAGCAAGATAGGCTTATGTGGGAGGAGGCAATGGCAAATAACGCTGCTGAGATAGAAATATTGAGGAATCGGATCCAAGAATTGCAAAAAAGGGAAGAAAATTACAAAAGTGAATTGTTCGAGCATTACAGTATCAAGGAACAGAGAACAGAACTAGAGAGTCAGCTAAAATTAAATGCAGTTGAGATCGAAATGCTCAACTTAAAAATCAATTCTTTGGAAGCCCAAAAGAAAAAGGTTGAAGCGGAGGTAGCTCAAGCTTCTTCAGCAAAGAAGGAGCTTGACTATGCTAGAGCAACCATTAAGAAGCTTCAGAGACGAATACAAATGGAATCTATAGAGTCAAAAAGGCAACGTCTTATGCTTCAACGGAAAATTAAAACTCTTGGGCTTCTTAGAACAATTCTCAAATGGAAAAAAAATGACAGATTCCTAAAAGAATTGCAAATGGAAGTGATTGAATTGAGACGGACCAACAAAGAGTTGCACCATGAGAAGAGGGAGTTGATGGTGAAACTAGACATGGCAGAAGCAAAAATTGCTTCTCTTTCTAAAATAGGCGAGGTATGTTTATTCCATTCAATACCAAATATAAAAGTTTTTATTTCGAAAGGAGTGGATTATTAGTGAGGTTTCCTCAGTTTGCAGCTTTGTGTGAATTTATCTTACATGATGTTGTTCACCTCTAACAAGAAATTTTATAACTGTCTCCGCAGAGAGAGACTAATGAAAAGGCCAAGGATGAAGCCAATCTCTTTAGGCATGAGAATGAAGATCTGTTAAAGCAAGCAGAAGAACTACAGAATTATCGGTTTAAAGAAGTAGAGGAATTGGTTTATTTGAAATGGCTTAATGCATGCCTACACAATGAGTTGAGGAACAGCAAAACCGTTCCGGAAAAAATGACAGCAGAGGATCTCAACAAGAGCTTGAGCCCCAGATCACAGGAGAAGGCAAAACAGCTCATGGTGGAAAATGCAGGACCTGATGTCCTAGGAATGCTTGAAAGAGAGTCCTTCGATATAAAGAGTGATGATTTTGATTATTTATCCATTGATAGTAGTGCATCTAGCGAACACTCTAGATCAAAAGAATCTAGCTTTATTCACAAGATAAAAAAATTGAGAAAAATTAAGGATGAATCTATAGCATCAAGATTGAGAGGCGAGTCAAAAGGTTCACCAAGCAGGGTGGCAGCTGCATTTCAGCGTATATCAGAGACCGTGAGAGGCACACGCAAGGCAGACCATCCTGCCATTAAAGATGAGCATATGTTTGGCTTGGAAAAACAGAATGCTAAAATGAAAAAGCAGAACAGGCAAGAATGATGAAGTTAAGTGAAACTCTGTACAAATCTTCTCGATCTTCCATGAATGTAAAACATGGCTTTGTTATGAAGAATTTTTTACTTTTCCACAAGAAAACAATGATTCTTGTACAAGAAAGAAAAGATTGTTTAACTTATGCCCAGTGGTTAAGTAAATAACTAAAGAAATGCTAGCTCTATGAAGCATATAAAAAAAAAAAATTGGAAGAAGAAGAATGTAAAATGGGCGTTAAACTAGTAAGGAATCATCAACGGAAGCTTCTCAAATGTTCTAGCTATTGTTACTGCCCAACTTGGTCCATTTTATATAGCATGCATACATTGATAATATGATTGCACTTGCCCAAGAATTTACAGGTCTGAAAAAAAAGACCAAAGAATATATGATAAAATTTAATTTCCTCTATGTGATGTTGATTTATTTATGAATAGAGTCGCAATGAGCCTTTATATGAACAATAGAAGGATTCTATAAATGGATGCAATCTCAAGCAAATTTTCACCATTAAGCATTTCTTGCTTCGAGATATTAAAAGGAATTTTTCAAAATGTTTAATTATTTTTAAATGCCAAAATATATGTCTGTCCCAAACAGCATGCATTTTCAATACGGGTAAATCTTTCTCTTGTGGACGCAGATCAGAATTTAATTTTGAGGCTCCATTGTGATATGATGTGGGGTTCTTTATATCACAGACATTGAAATCCGTGACCTCTTTATACCTTTTCTATTTGATTTTCCCTGTGATTTTCTGGCAGTTGGGTGGTGTGCAGATCTCACATCTAATGCGTGCTTGATGACTAGACAATTCCTGTGGTATAAATGGGAGTGAGGGGACAGTTAACTGGCATCGAACACGCAAGCAGGTGGGAGTGAAGGGACAAAGGAGTAAATGGGAGTGAGGGGACAGCTAACTGGCATCGAACACGCAAGCAGGTGGGAGTAAAGGGACAAAGGAGGATGGTGTGAGAGCTTTAATGTATGAAGCGTGGGCTTATGAATATTGATGGACAACTCCATGCCACGAAGTTGTGGGTTGTTCACGTTTTACGCGGGCTATTGGCCACCAACCTCTCTGCAACATTTATTTAAAAAAAAAAAAAATTATACTGATTTCATGGCCAAGATTGGGTACAGCCTGGCCGAGTCCTAGAGGAAGCCTTTGCATACATGGCCATTCTTAGCTGCTGTCTGTAGCATTCCGTGGCTGGATTGAGATCTATTTAAAAAGGACTGACGTAATGTCTTCTTTGATTGATTGAAATACAATGTCAAAGATACAATAAAGGTTTTTTTATTGAAATTTAAGTTTTTGTCCTTGCCGGAACACCTTATTGGTGTTTGGTGTTGTGTTTTATATGGGTGGTCAGATTTGTTATATCCTAAAAAAAAATATGATCTCAGTTTAATTTATTTAGTTATGTAAATGTGTTTTTATATATATATATATATATAAATAAATAAAAGTATGTGAAAATGTAAATAAAATATAAAAAATTTATATAATTAATTTTTTACTAATGGGTTGTTTCTATAAACCCTAAGCCCGTTAGGTAAAGCACAATCGAGGGGATCCGACCTTCCAAAGCATCAAACTAGGGTACCCAACTCAACCGATAGTTACTCGGCCGCTACCATCCAGCCTATTCCAGAACTACGGTACCCAACCGATAGTCACTGGACCGCTACCATCCAGCCTATCCCTTTTGGGTATGCAGTGGTTTGAACCTTGGACCTTGGGTCATCGAATTAGGATACCCAACCGATAGTCACTCGGTCGCTACCATTTAGCCTATTCTAGAACTAGGGTACCCAATCGATAGTCACTCGGCCGCTACCATCCAGCCTATCCCCTTTTGGATATGCAGTGGTTTGAACCTTGGACCTTGCAGACGAAAATTGTTGAGGGTAAACACAAGATTTTTAAAGGGGTTTGAACCCGAAAATTGTTGAGGGTAAACACAAGATTTTTAAAGGGGTTTGAACCCCTATCAACATGGTGGGTGTAGGAGGAGCACATAGGACATCTCCAACTGCAATGGTTTGAACCTTAATCTTGCAGACAAAAATTGTTGAGGATAAACACAGGATTTTTAAAGGGGTTTGAATCCCAATCAACATGGTGGGTGTAGGAGGAGCACATAGGACATCTCCAACTACACCATAAATCTATAGTATGAAGGCAGGGAGAATGGAACTTGGGTCGGCCTATATCAGCACCCAAGACTTTCACCGACTGCACTACACAACCATATTAAAGTTGTTTCACCAACTACACTACACAACCAATTTAAAATTATTTAGGGTAAACTCAAGATTTTTAAATGAATAAAATTTTAAAAGTTAAAATATATAAACCTAAAAATATAAAAATAATAATTTATTTATTTATTTACAAAAAAGTTTATTAAATTTCTTTTAAAATGAATAAATTTTTGAAAATGCATAGATCTACCAATAGATGAATTAAAGTGTTTTGAGGACTGAAAATCAAATTAAAGATATATTTGCTCGAGAAAACAGTTTTAAAGTAGTTAAGGAATATAGCTTAAAACTTTAAAAGTAGGGGAATTAAATAAGGGTGGACCTTGTATGGTTTAAACTCCAACCAGGTTTTCAGGTTATATGTAAATGTGATTGACAGTTGTAATATGAATGATGTTTGTTTAAATGGGTATAATGAGTATTACGTGGTTCAATATGATTTTAGTATATTTGTTTATTGTAATGTTTTTATTTGGTTTATTAAATATGGTTATAATATAATAATTTTATTTATTATGGTTTTAATGAAATAAAGTTAAATTTTTTATTTAATATAATTAATTAATTTTTAAATTTGGATAATTAATTAAAATTTTAATTAGATATATTTTAATTATTGAATGGAAAGAAGTTTTATTTATGTTAAATTGATATATATATATATATATATATATATATATATATATATATATATATATATATTCAAACCTTGGGGGAAGCTTGTAGCAAAGGTAGAGTGTGCGTCAAATTGGTGTCAGATTGACGACGACGATATAAATCCCGAACACTCGGTGGTCCATTTTACGCCGGGCTATAAAACAACAAGGTGGAATAGGTTTGGTGGATGTAGTCCATGTGGTTTGAACCCTATGCTTGTTAGCTACTAAAAATAGTGTGGTTGTAACTAACTCTCCTATCAAGCAAAACAAAATTGAATATATATATATATATATATATATATATATATATATATATATATATATTTATATTTATTTATTTATTTATTTATTTATTGGAGAATAAGTTGTTGTACTTGGGTCCCACGCTTGACAAATCACAACTCAGCATGAGAGTTTACAAACAAATTCAAATCTCATCTCAAGTGAGTTATCATATCATTTTACATAAAATGTTTGAATTCTTGATTTTCATTTTATGGAACTTTTTCAAGTTTATGTGTGAATACAAATATTCTAGAATTCAACATATTTTTTGATATTTTTTTATAACAACCTTCACAATACCAAAACTTCACCTCTACTATTTATGTATTGCATCTTAGTAGAGTAATATTTTCAAAACATCACACTATCATGGCCAGCTTTACTAGATCTAGAATTCTAGTTTCCTTCCTAAAGCACAAGTTCAACCACAAAAATTGTAATGAATAGTTTAATTGAGATGTATAATTATTATTATTTTTTTATACATAGGGGAGTTGGTAACATCCACATTATTTTAGTAACTGCAAAGTGGAGGGTTCAAATCACAAGGGCTGCTCCTAATAAGCTTATACCACCTCGATATTGTTGACCTGATGTGAGGGGGACCATCAATCGTTCGGTATTTGTATCATCATTGTCGGTCTAGCATGCACTTCGAGAATTCAAATCAAACTACTATCTTTGCAACAGGTATGCCCCAAGGTTTGAACCTAGGTCTCTTCTTAGTAAGTGTTTGGCTAGACAGAGAATTACCAATCCACCTAGCCCTTAGAGGATGAAATTTATTTGGGTAGTGTGATAAACCCCTAAGACTAATGCATAGGGTTGAGCAATCTCCTCCCAACCATGACTCCTCGTAAAGCCGAGAGCTACACTTATCAATAGGGAATTAACACACAACCAAACTTCATGGTTTAAACCTTGTACAATTATAACTAATATGTATTTATCATAAGTTAAACTTTATTTTTTATTATATTAAAATTTGATATATAACATTTATTAATTATAAGTTGAACTTTAATCTTTATTTATTTTTAATACATAGGGGAATTGATAACACCATTGGTTGTTGCCACTATAAACCCTAACCCGCTAGGTTAGATGAATTCAACAAGACCCTGACCCTTTAAGGCATCCAATTGGAGTAGCTAATCACAAACACTCGATCGCTACCATCCAAGCTACCCCTTTCTGGGTATGTCATGGTTTGAACGTTGGACCTTCCTAAAGAGAGGCCAAATCCCTAACTAGTGCGATGTCTTGTTGAACAAACTTGAATATTTATTATATTAAAATTTGATAATTATAATATAAAATATATTGACTCTATTACAAATTTTTTAATAAGTTATATGCAACTTCTATTAGAGGCCACTCCCATCAAAACACCAAAATATTACATTTGTTGTAGCATACCTTTTTATCATAGTTTTTCATTTATTTTTCTTTTAAATATATTCTTCAACTTCTTCGAAGTGTTGTGTTTTCACAATCAACTCCTTGACATCATTTTGATGAAGACATAAAATCTCACTTGGTCAGTTATCTTCTAAAATTTAAATTTCACCGAGATGAAGATTACCATCATAATTCACTAATTTATTCGCTACTCGATATCCTTCTCTATAAATATGCTCACACTTCCAAGAAATTGCCTCTAGTAACAGATGATGAACATTTGCAATAATATTATTTTTTATTGCCTCTAGTAATAGATGATGAACATTAGCAATAATATTATTTTTATCTAGTGTTCACAACCATTTATGTTAATAACATTGATGATAATTTGTGAGTCCTCAATTGAAATATGTTTCTATCATTTTTCTAATACAATTTTAATTCTCGCAAGAAGTGCCTTAGCCTATGCATAATTGTTAGTTGAAGGTTCATTTAATCCTGAATAAGTGAGGAGAATTTTGCCTTCACTATTTCTAAAAACACCACCTCCACCAACTTTTCCTAAATTTCCTTTAGAAGCACCATCAAAATTAATTTTGATAAACCCAATTTCTAGACATTTCCATTTTACCATATATCAAAGTAGATCCTTTGTTTTAATTTTGTTGTCGCATATGACTCTTCCCATGTATGTTCAAATCATGTAGCCAAGTTATTAGCACCTCTTTTTCTGTAATTGAGATTTCCCATGATGAGCACCATATTTGTAGCCATCTTGCAAGAGAGACAATAATACGGTTCCAAACTTGGGCATGATTTTAAAGTTTATTTTTTAGAATTCAATTATTCCTTTCAAGCCATAAATTCCAACAAATAATGGTAGGGCCAATCCTCCAAAGAATACACCATGCTTTAGCTTTAAAATATTTAATCCCACATTTTATCAACTCTTTCAATGTTGATGGAGCTACCCAATATAATTTTATATATTTTTTAAAATAACCACAAATGGTGTGAGCAAACGGACAATGAAGAAGTAAATAGTCTAATGTTTCTAAATCCTTCTCATACAAGACACATCTAAAGGGTCCATAATATCCTCTTCTTTGTAGAATCTCTCCTGTAAGAATCTATCTTTGAATTGCTAAACAAAGAAACGTTGAGGCCTTAGGGAGAGCCTCTAATGACCAATTCTTCCAAGAAAATTATTTAGGAAAAGGAAATTTTGATTTTTCTAAATCCTCATATCCCAACTTGACCAAGTGTCCACCATTCTTTGATAAACTCCAAACTAACTCATCCTTTAATGTAAAAACTATCAAATAAAACTCTTGAAGGATATTTTGAAGTTCATCTACAATTTGTTTGAGTTCCTCTCCTTCAACTAGGTTACTAAAAGAAATCCATGATTTGGAGTTTTTGCTCATAATAATAGTCTTTGATCTTTGGACCTTTACATGCTAGGCATGCTTGAGCCAATGGTTACCATTTTGAGTCACAAACAAGAGGATAAGGCTTCAACCAAGCATTAGACCAAAAATTTTCATAACTCCCCTCATTGACTGACCATATAA
The DNA here is from genome assembly GCA_028583015.1 of Wollemia nobilis. NCBI lineage: Eukaryota > Viridiplantae > Streptophyta > Pinopsida > Araucariales > Araucariaceae > Wollemia > Wollemia nobilis. The sequence goes on from JAQPPZ010002347.1 coordinate 901,872, forward strand.
TAATTTTTGTTATCAATTGCAAACTCTCTAATATGAAGTTCCATGTTGATGATCCTTTGGATAGAGTTTTTTCCTAGATAATTTCACTGCATCAAGAGAACCTATATATTTTTGAAGTAATATTTTTACCCAATTCTTTCCTTGATCTCTGAATAATCTCCACCCAAGCTTTCCTCCTAATGCCAAATTCATAAGTCTACAAATCTACAAGCCTGCTCCTCCAATATTCTTTCCTTTGCAAACCCTATCCACTTACAAAGAGGAAACCAAAAATTTTCCTCACAACCTTTCCATAGAAATTCTCTTTGAATTTTATCAATTTTTGATGCAATACCTATTGGCAGTCTTGAAAGTGACATCATATAAATAAGAATGGATTGCAATGTAGTCTTTATGAGTTGTAGCCTTACCGCCATGGTTAAGAACTTACCTTTCCAACCTGCCAGACAAGTTTTCATTCTATCCAAAAAAGAGATCCAAAGCTCATTTTTATTTTCTTTATCAAACAAAGGAATACCCAAGTAGGTTGATGGAAAATTTTCAATTTTAAACCCTAAAATATTCACAATAATTTTTTGTAAATCTAGGCATTATTTTTAGGTTGTTGGAAAATTTCAATTTTAAACCCTAAAATATTTACAATTATTTGCTGTAAATCTAGGGCATTTTTAAAGAAAAAAATCCTATATTTTGTAGTATTTACCAACTATCCAATAGCCTTCTCATAGCATGATAATATTGATTTAAACTCCATGGCCTTACTGATTGATGGATGGCCCAAAAGAAAAATACTATCAACAAATTAGAGATGAGATTTAGAGGGACCATTTATTACAACTTGAATACCCTTGATTTTTCCTTTCATTTTTGCCTTTGAAAAGGCTCTCCCTAATGCTTCCGCAAAAATAATGAATATAGAAGGAGAAAGTGGATCACCTTGATGTAGTCCACAAGATGACTTGAAGTAACTAACAGGACAACCATTGCTCAAAATAGAAAATTTTTGCAGTGGTATAACAACATTTAAGCCATTCACACCAGTTATAATCAAAGCCAAAAATTTTGAGCATAGCATCTAGAAAATTTCAAGAAACCCTATCATATGCTTTGTTCATATCTAATTTCAAAAGCATACCTAGTTTTTTCATGGAATAAAGAGAATGTATGGCCTCTTGTGCAATATTTATACCATCAAGGATTTGTTTACCATGAAAAAAGCCACCTTGTTCCTCTGAGATAAGACACCCTAGAATGCCCCTCAACCTATTTGCCATAATTTTTGAAATGATCTTATAAATTATATTACAAAGGCTTATTGGATGAAAATTTATCAAAATATTTTGTGTCGCCTTTCTTGGGAACCAAGGTAATAAAAGTAGCATTGATCTCACTTATTATAGCCTTCCCTTTTTGGGCCTCTTCAACCACAACTAACATATCACTCTTCAATAAATCCCATTTTTTTGAAATAAAATTGTAGGAAATCCATGGGGGCCATGTGCCTTGTTAGGATGGAAAGGGAAAATTGCTTCATGGAGCTCCTCCATAGATATCTTCTTCATCAAACTTTCATTTTGTCCTAAAGTGATAATTGATGGAATATTTCGCAAAAAAATTTCTTGTGCCTCCTTATCTTGCCTAGAATCTGACAAAATATTTTTGAAATAATCAATTGCTTCCTTCCATGTATCTTCTTCATACTCAATATTTATTCCATATGGAGTTATAATATTTTTGATATGGCAAACAAAAATATTTTTTTTGCTATAGCATGATTTTTTTTGTATTTCTATCTCTTTCCTTGAGCCATTTCTCTCTAGATTTTTAGAACCAATATGACTCCCGATAATTAGAAAGTAATTATTTTTCTTTCACATAAGAATCTTGATCCATTCCTTTAATTTCTACTATATTTGTAAATTTCAGAGCTTGGATTCAATTTCTTTCTTTTCTTTAAAAATGTTACCAAAATATTTGGCATTCCATATCTTCATTTGCTCCTTTAAGTATTTCAACTTCTGAACAAACTTGTACATACACGATCCTTCAAATTTTAGTTCATCCCACCATAACATAACCATTTGGAAAAAAATAAAGGTCTTGCAGCCACATAGACTGGAAGCAAAATGGTTTTGGATGACCATTATTAGGTAACTCATAAGTCAAAAGAATGGTTTTGTGATAGGTTCCTACTCGCAATAAAATATTTGAAGAGATTGTATAATTTGTTTACAACCATTTGTTGGATAACAAGAATCTATCCAGTCTTCCTGCTATATAATTTTTCTCAATGCATCTATTATCCCATGTATATTGAAAGATTGAAGGACTAACATCTCAAAGATCATTTGAATTGACAAATGAATCAAAAACTTGTATAGATTTAGACTATTCTAGAATGCCACCCTTATTTTCCAAAGGATATGGAACAATATTAAAATCACCCCCAAGAATCCATAGATCACAATGAATCATCATTGTATTTGACAAAAATATGCCATGGTCTTGACAACATCTTTCACAAGTAACTATAGTTGGAGCATATACATTTATAACCCCAACTTTGATATTTTCCTCTTTCCTACAAAATAATCCAACAACCAAATTACTTTTTGCTTCTAATAGTTGTCCATATCATTTGCATTTGTCCCATATTATTGCAATACCGCCTGAAGCTCCTACAGAAGAAATTTCTAAATAATCACCCATCTTCCAAATATTCTTAAAAGCATCCTTGCATTCCTCACTACTTAATTTTATTTCTTGTATTAAAATAAACTTAGGACTATAACAACCTATTAATTCCTTAATAAATCCTTTTTAGGGGTTTTGTTCATACCCCTAATATTCCATGATATCGTTTTCATCATCGACACTTTTTATTTTTATTAGTGGGTTTAGCCCCACTTCTTGTTAACACCTGTGACATTTTTATTTATCTTCTCAGATCAATATCCTTTTGAGTTTATGTTTCTCTTTGTTCCTACTTTGACGGCCTTCCTCTCCTTCTTCCATTCCCCCCAACACTTTCATCTTCATCAATATCTTCTATTATTTCTATTTTTTCATATTGTTCATAATGAGACTTATCTTCTAAAGATTTTTGTTTCCCTAAAGAGTAAAAAGTGCAAGGAATAGCCTCATTAGCATTTTCTTATTTATGTTTCCCTAAATAATCTAAACTGCATAGATGATCCTCCATAGTCATTAATTTATTTTGTTGGCTTGGAAACCCTAATTTTTCTTGGATATCTTCCATAAGATTTTCTTTACTATACTACTACTCTTGAAATCCTAAATTGTAAGGTATACACTTTGTACTACTTTCATTTTTATTGTAAGAAGAAGATTTTATGCTACTTGAGGCGAATAAAGGTGATTCACCTAGATTAATCTTGACCTCCTTCACCTCATTTGCTTTAAAACTTGCCTTCCCCTCTTTATTTGCACCTTTAGCTCCTTCTATATTTGAACTTACACATTATACTTCCTCATCCCCCATAGTATTTTTTTCTTCTAATGGATGATTTGAGTGAACTGTAATGGCCTTTGCCATCTGATAATGTAGAGGGATTTTTCTAACCACTTTCTTAGGCGTGGAAAATACTTGACTTGACCTAGCGTCTCCTAGGATATGATCTCCTTGTTCCAAATTGAATCTACCCTCATGCCCAAAAAATTTCATCTCTTCCTCCATAATTTTCAATTTGTAGTCTCTTACCATGTGCTCGGTTTCATGATATTTTCAACATCAAAATGTAATGTTTTAATAATCCACTTATTGATCTCATTCTCTTGATTCAAATTTAATCTTAATCATATGCAATAAAGGTTTAGAAATATCCATGGAAACATATATTCGAGTGTACACAACATGCCTTCTCTCCTTAGTAGTTGGTCCCTCTTGGATGAATTCACCTAGATATTATGAATATTCTTCAAAACCTCCTTATTGATGAGTTGATAAGGAAGTCCAAAAAAACTAATCTATACTAGAATCATTTTAATAGTTTCTGTGTCCACATAAAACTTCTCACTCCAAGGTATTAAATATAATGCATCTTTACACCTAAACCATTTGCCTTCATCCCTTATTTTATCCTTTATTTTTGAACTAGAGAAAATAATGACGAAAAATCCTTTTGGAAGAAAAGTCATGGAGTAATTTGAATTCAATCCCTACTTCCACTTGATCCAATTTTGAATCTCAAAAAACCTGGCCAATATCCATAAAACTTACATATTAACCCTTTGGTTTTAAGAACCATTATATCATGCTCAATCATCTCATCCTTGATAGTCACTTCTGGTGTAGAATATGCTACTTGGACTGGGTTTGCTATAGATTTGCTTTTCCTCTTATTGCTAGTTAGGTCATTCATACTTCCAACTCGATCATCCATACTTTTAGTAAGGACTTTCAGAAATGAATTTCTTTCCATATTACCTGGATTTTCTTTAAATGAACCCTTTAAATTATCCTAAGATCTAGAACAAGAAGTATCTCTTGTTCCTTAATCACACTTTGCTTTCTACTTCATGCTTCCCTGCTCATACTTCCTCCTCACTCTTGGCTTGTGCTCACACTCGCTTTTGGCTGCAATCACTCTTGGATCTTTCTTGCATTCATTTTTGGATGTACTCACTCTCAACTTATGCTTGCACTTGCTTCTAACTGCACTCACTCCTTGCTCACACTTGCACTCACTTTCGACTGCACTCACTCTCGAACCAACTCTATATTAAAAAAAATTCAATGGGTTATATGGGATTGAGATAGGCCCCACCCATATTACATCATCATCACATAGTGGTATTACAACAAATCTTGGATATTATCGATGTATCATTTTGGCATGATTTGGACTTGGATCTCCTCCTTGAAATGTTGAGGAATCTAACTGGTTGAGCTAATTCCACTTGATCAACTCTATATAACATTAACATCATAGTGGTAGTAAATTATATTGTATCACTTTGACAAGATTTAAACCTAGGTTTACTTCTTGAAAGCTAAACAAGTTAACCATTTGATTTAATGTCATTTGATGAATTAATTAAAGTTTCAAGAAAGGGACCCAAGTTTGAATTTTTCAAAGGATACATTGATAATTGTCAAGCTATTATAATACCACTATGTGGTCGTAAGGAAATAAGGGTGAGCCTCTTCTAATCCTTTATAACCAATTTAAAAGAACTACAACATAAAAATTAAAAATTATAATAATATTTGTAATTACTTATACTTGAAATTAGTAATAGTAGACATTAAGTGCAATACACATGCAAACCATAGAATTTAGCAACATAGTCATTTCCTTCTCTCTTTTTTTTGGATAAAAATGGGTTATACTCGGGTTTTCTACCCTTGATAAATCACAACTCTCTCCTTTGGAGCTTGAGAGTTTACAAACAATGTAAACTCTCATCTCACTTGAGTTGCTATAGCTATAAACCTAAATTTTTTTTTTTTTATAAAAAATATAAATTCCTAATTTTTATTTTCTAATCTTCTTCAATTTTCTTTGTAAATACAAATATTCTAAAATTCAACATCCTTCTTGACATTTTCCTACAACAACCTTCACAATAACAAAACTCCACCTCTACTATCTATGCACTACATCTTAGTAGAGTAATATTTCCAAAATTTTATGATATCATAGTCTGCTTTACTAGATTTGGACTGTTAGTTTACGTCCTGAAGCATAAGTGCAACCACAAGAACTATAATAAATAGTTCATATGAGAACATATTAATATTGTAAAATAAAGCAAATATTACCAATGAAAAATATCAAAGTAACTATCAATCATTATTTAATTCTAGCAATTAACATTTTCTTGTCAACTTCAACTAAACTTACTATTTCCTCTAACCTTGAAAAAGATAATTTAACTTCATGACCCTCTTTTAAAATCCCTCTATTGGATAGCCTATTTGCATATTTGTTCTCTTCCCTTAATGTATGTGTAAACCTAATTTTTTCAAACTCTGTAGAAAGGTCTTGTATTTCCACAATGATATCTTGTATGTTCCATGGAACCTTTGCTTTCCTCAAAATTATATTTATTACTATTAGTGAATCGCCTTCCATCCATACTATATTTCATTTCATTTTTCTACACATTTTTTAACCTTCCAAAACCACCTAAGCTTTAGCTTAATTATTTATCTTAAATCCACTATTGAAAGTGTAATGTAAAAAAATATCACCCCTATTGTTTCTAATTATTTCTTCTCCTCCTCCTAGTCCTAGATTTCCTTTAGATGCTCCATCAAAATTCAAATTGACCAATTCCACTTATAGTGGTTTCCACTTTATATTCTTTCTATTCCTTTTGTTTCTATATACCCAACATCATAATTCTATTTGATGACTTGACTCCATCTATCAAGGCTCTCTACTTTAAGATTAGGGAATGGGTGAGTTTATAGGGTTGGTTTAGACTCCTATATATATAAACAAATATTGCTTTTCATTACTTCTATATTGCTTTGCTTTTCATCACCTCTAAATTCCTTTCCTTTTCATTAAATATTACTTTGTTCCTTTCCAACCATATAGTCCAAAGTATTGTATCTTTTGATCTATCCTAAATTGTCTATAACAAATCATTTTTAAAAGTGCTTTGCCATTGCTTTAACTATTCTTCAATTCTACCATTAATCATTATGCATTTACTAAACATATTTGATGCAGGGGCATCTAAGTGGTCAATAAATAAAATTAATAATAAGAATAATAATGGTTTGAAACCATGGGTTGGGGTACATGGTTTTCAAACCATGGGTTTTGCACATGGTTTTCAAAACCATGGGTGTTGTACATGGTTTTCAAAACCATGGGTTTTGAACATGGTTTTAGAACATAGATTTTGGCACATGGTTTTTTGTGCCTTTTGTTTTATGTTTATTTTATCACTATAAATATATACATAGGGAGAAGGATGTGAAGTGAAGGGAAGAAGAAAAAAGAGGATAGAAGAAATAAATTGGCACTTTGTGTAATGCTTTCATGAGATTTACTATTTATAACCTCAGAAGAAGAAATTGACACTCTCTGTAGTGCTTGCAAGAGCTTTAATATTTATAACATTAGAATAAAAATTGGCACTCTGTGTAGTGCTTGCAGGATGTATACTATGTATAACCTCAATAGAATAAATTGACACTTTGTGCATTGATTGCAAGAGGTTTGTTGTGTATAACCTCAAAAGAAGAAATTGATACTTTGTGCAGTGCTTGTAGGAGGTTTACTATGTATAACCTTAGAAGAAGAAATCAATACTCTATGCAGTGCTTACAAGAGGTATGTTGTGTATAAGAAAAAATTGGTACTTTGTGTAGTGCTTGCAAGAGGTATACTGTGTATAACTTCAGAAGAAGAAATTGATACTCTATGAAGTGCTTGTAGGAGGTATATTCTGTATAACCTTATAAGAACATTGTGAATATTGTGAAAGTCTAGAGTTGGAGCAAGATATTTAGTACTCTATAAAGTGCTTGCAAGAGGTTTATTGTGTATTATAACCTAAAAAATGGAAGAATAAGTCTATGGCAACAATGGCAACATATTGGTACTCTTGTAGGACGTATATTCTATATAATATTATAAGAACGTTGTGAATATTGCGAAAGTCTAGAGTTGGAGCTAGATATTTAGTACTTTATAAAGTTCTTGCAAGAGGTTTATTGTGTATTATAACCTAAAAAAAAAGGAATAAGAAGTCTATGGCAACTGTGGCAGCACAATGGTACTCTATCGAGTACTTACAAAAGAAATTGACACTCTATAGAGTGCTTACAAGAGGTTAACTAGGTATAGTAACCTTAGAAAGAGATAAGTTGAAGAAGTCTATGACAACTATGATACAATTGTTATTTATGTAATGTTTGATGTTGCTCTATAAAAGAAGAAAAAATAGTATCAATTTTTTTAATTAAGTGTTATTTCATTGTGTTGTACATTATTTGTTTGTTTTTATACTGTTGCATATTATGATCTAGCAGTGTTAGGTATATTTGTAAAATAAAATCCTATCAATAACTTTGATAGATTGTGTTAGATGGTATCAAAGCCCAAGGTTTATTCTTTGAAATTATAAATAAAAGGGCTTGAAGAAGATGAATGACTATCAAATGTAGCGTTTGCTCAGAGGAGCAACTAACAAGCCAATTATATTAACTCCATGAGTAGGAGCTCACATTTTTTGTATCCCAAACATCTGATGTAGGGGCATCCAAGTGGTCAATAGAGAAAAATAATAATAAGAATAATAATGGTTTGAAACCTTAGGTTTGGGTACATGGTTTTCAAACTTTAGGTTTTGTACATGATTTTCAAAACCATGGGTTTTGCACATGGTTTTAGACCATGGTTTTGTACATGGTTTTAGAACATAGATTTTGGCACATGGTTTTTGTGCCTTTTGTTTTATGTTTCTTATATCACTATAAATATGTACACAGGAAGAAGGAAGTGACCTGAAGGGAAGAAGGATAAAGAGGATAGAAGTAAGAAATTAACACTCTAAGCAGTGCTTGCAAGAGGTTTACTGTTTAGAACTTCAAAAGAAAAAATTGACACTCTATGTAGTGCTTGTAGGAGGTTTATTTTTTATAATATTAGAAGAAGAAATTAGCACTTCATGTAGTGCTTGTAGGAAGTATAATGTATATAACCTCAAAAAAAATTGGTACTATGTGCAATGCTTACAAGAGGTTTACTATATATAACCTTAGAAGAAGAAATTGACACTTTGTATAGTGTGTATAGGAGGTATAATGTGTATAATATTAGAATAAGAAATTGGTACTCTCAGTAGTTCTTGCAAGAGGTGTATTTTATATGACCTCAGAAGAAGAAATTGATGCTCTATGCAGTGCTTGCAGGATGTATACTATGTATAACCTTAGAAGAAGAAATTGGTACTCCATGAAGTGCATGTAGGAGGTATACTATGTAAAACCTCAAAAGAACATTGTAAAATTCTAGAGCTAGAACCACATATATGGTATTATATGGAGTGCTTATAAGAGGTTTATTGTATATTGTAACCCTAGAAAAAGGGAATAATAAGTCTATGGAAACTATGGCAACACACTAGTACTATCTCGAGCACTTACAGAAGAAATTGGTACTCTATGGAGTGCTTGCAAGAGGTTTACTATATATTGTAGCCTCAAAAGGAGGGAATTTGAAGAATTTTGTGGTAATTGTGGCACAACTATTATTTGTGTAAGGATTTTTGTTGCTCTATAAAAGAAAGGAAAAAAATAGCATTTGTTTTTTTAGTTGAATATTATTTTGTTGTGTTGTATATTATTTGTTTGTTTTTTTATCATTGTGTATTGTGATCTAACAGTGGTAGGTCTTTTTATAGAGTAAAACCCTACCAACAACTTAGGCATACTGCATCAATATTAATAATCAATTGCCATAGCTCCCATACTATTGAATAGTGACCCAAGAGATGGTCTATACTCTCCTCCTTTTTACATAAAACACATTCTGAGGGGCATGAAAACCTTTTTTTAGTAGGTTATCACAAGATAAAAAATTCTATAACCTATTAGCCATCCAAACATTTTGTCTTTTGGAATGCTCAAGCTATCCAAAATATCTCTCCATATTCTTGCGATATTCCTATTTTTTTGGTGCTTTATAATATATTTTCTTCTTGTTGTGTATTGTCCTGAGCTATTCAACTCCTAAATCAACTTATCCTTGTCTCCCCTTGGAATAATCACTATTGTATTTATGCTCAACTGCCTCCTAGAAACACTGTCTAGTATACTTGTAAAAAAATCTTCTTTCCATTTGTATCTTCCTTCATGATCCTTGTACATAATGTTTGAAACCCTATCACCATATGTCTTGAAGTAATATCATCCATGGTTTTAAAATTGGATCTATATTGAATGTTTTTTTATCACACCAAGTATCCATTCAAATAGAACTTTTTTCTCCAATTCCCACCATCCATATTAGACCTCTAATAACTAGATCAATTATTTTTTTAAATTATTCCATAGTGTAAAACCATTTAGTAGTGAGAATGTAGTTAAGATTAAGTTTGGGTCATTGGGTTCAACGTACTTAGAAGAATTATTACCCATTGTTTTTTACTCTCTTTTTACAATCTCCAAACTACTTTTCCCCTTCGATCTAAGTTTGAATCTGTAAGAACTCTTAAACCAAGACCTTCCTTAGTTTTAACATTACACACCTTGCTCCATTTCATCAAAGAAAATTTTATTTTATCATGTAATCGTGACCACAAAATAACCGCATAATATATATTAAACTTTTTTATATCAATTTTGGCATAATATACAAGGACATATAATATTTTGGAATGGCCTGTAATTTAATTAGTTGCACCCTTCTTGCTAACAATAACCATCTACCTTTCCATATTGATAGTTTATTATTAACTTTACTTATAACTAGATTTGACAATTCTATCCTCATTTCCCCCTCAAATAATGGCATCCCTAGATATGTTGCTGGTAAATTTACCTCCTCCATTTGCAGTAACCTACATATCCCTACTATGATAATTAGGAAGAGGAAGGGGTTATGAGAATATTAACTGACATGTTGATATTGTAAGTTGTCAAAAACTTAGAAGAATATGATTATATTTTTTGGAATGGTGAAAAGGATGGTTCTTTCTATGTGAATTATGCTTACTACTTGGCTTAAGATAAACCTGTTTCCTGGATTCCTAACAAAAAAATTTGGTTAAAATATCTCACCCCTAAATTCAACTTTTTCTATTGGTTGGCCATCCACAATAAGATTCTATCTATTGAAAATATCCAAAACAGAGGAATTTATATCTCTAATAGGTGCTTACTTTGTGAAAAGAGTGTTGAATCTACAAATAATTTATTCTTTCAATGCTCTTTTTCCTTAGAATTTATTTATTATTTCTTGAACATCCTAAGGGTGTGTTGGGTTGCTCCAAACCTGCTCTCTAATTTTTGTGACCAATGGTCCCCCCTTATCTGCCCCAAGGCTGAGAGCACTTTGGTTCTTTAGTATATCTCATTTATTTTTGGGTATTGAAAGGAAAGATATAATAGGGCCTTCAAGAATTCCAAAAGATATGTTGCGTTTGTGTGTTCCAGAATCCTCTTAACTACTATGGAAAATATTTATAATCTACACCTGGATGTTGGTGAAGGTCTCAAGTATGAGGTATTTATTAAGAATAGATTAGGGATTCAACTTAGAAATAGATATTTTGAGCAGCCCAGATCAAATGTTAGAGCTCAAACCAAATGGAACCCCCCTCCCAAGTGGATCAAGCTTACTTTTGATGGAGTGTCTAAAGGAAATCCTAGAAAATTTGGGGCTAGAGATGTTTTTAGGAATGATTAAGGATATATCATCCTTGTATTCTCTAAAAACTTGGATGTTTAGACCAGTCATTTTGCAGAAGCCAAAGCATTATTCTAGGGGATAGATTTGCTTGCTCTCTAGATTGTAAAAAAAGTTATCTTTGAAGGAGATTCCTTAAACATCATCAACTTGATGATTGGATCTCAAACCCCTAGCTAGAGTACTTAAAACATGATAAAGAAATCCATGAGAATCATCTAGACTCTTGAAGATATCCAAATTAAACATATTTATATAGAAGAAAATAGGTCTACAAATGTCCTTGCTAATCTAGGACTGAACCAAATAGGTCTCTCAACCTAGAGGGAAAACTTCCCTCAAGGTCTCACTCAAATGAGTAATGGTCTTTGAGTTTTTTTTACTTCTCTTCATTCTCTTTTTTCAATGATTTTTATTGAAAACTTATTCATGTGCAATGAGATGGAGACGAAATTTATTTTTATTCCAGGATCTTACCGTACTAGTCTCTTAAGGAGTATTCCTGAGAGTTTCAAGTTTTTTTAATTTGAATTATCCCTAAATAACATAAAGTCTTTTGAGTCCTAGGACCTTAATCCTAAGTGGAATTTGAGGCAGGTTCAGACTAATGAAGTGATCTTCTATTAGAATGATAGGGAGACGCTACCTGGATTGATCGCAGAGGAATCAAACTGGGTTCCCTCTATTCATGTGGCTTCTATATGGGCAATGGCGAGTGAAATTATGGTAGTTTAATCTCATGTGCCACACTCTAAAAATCTAAAATGGGTTGTGAACCCCTTTGGAAATAATTGTCACTAATCCAATCTAAAGTTTTCCAGGTAGTGGATCCAAGATTGGGAAAGCTCCAATAGGAAAAAATATAAAACCACACCATTGTGGCATCTTGTGATTGGAGGCAAGCCCATTCTTTCTACTCTCTCTTTAGTTAGCCTACATGGAATGAGGTGGCTTGTCAAGACAAGGTTCTAGATCATGTAATTTTTAAATCATGTGATAGAGTGCTGAAAAAGTCCTTGTTTGTTTTTAAAGATCCTCCTTGATCATCATAGAGATGGGTGCCAATCTATCTTGTGATCCTTATATAATCTAGAGGATGATTCTTTGGGATATCTTATTTTGGACCCTTCCTTTTTTATTTGGTAACATTATCGGGAGGCAAGGTGGTATTGTGTATGAGTCTATTGTAGCCCATGTCGGTTTTATAATTTTAAATGGTTTGCTAATGAAAAGGTGGGTTAATCACGATATGAACATTCTCGTTACTTTATACTTTATCCTAAGGATTTCTCCTTAGCCTCATCTTAGGTGGTGCATTCAATTTACAAGATATGGATTTTGGCAGAGCATTGTGTTTAAAGGTACCCATCCTTTGGGGTTTGATAATTTTTTTTTAATACAAGAATTTGTAGAAAGAGATTGATATCGTCCAACCTATATATTTGGAGTACCCATCGTGCTAAGTTTTGGAATATGGAAGGGGTGGTGATTGAACCAACAATCCGCAATTTGGATGAGGATATTTGAAGTATTATGAAGAAAGGATGTCTACCTCAGTGTCTAATTAAGTTCAATGGCTTCAACAAGGATATCTAACGACAAATGGATTTCTCTTGGAAGAATGGGGTGGTGAAAGTAGGTGGACTATATTTTGAAGTCTCCATCCCTCTAATTGTGGAGGTTACTGGCCTTCCTTTGGATGACACTTGTTTGAACATGGAGAAACACTCCCTAACCAAGGAAATAAAAATTTTCTTAGGTGAAGATGAAGAGTTGGAAAAAATTTAGAATGGATACCAGAGAAGTTCCCTCAAGGCACCATGGAAAAGGGTGGTGCTTGTCATTATGGAATATTTTACATTAGGCAATAACCAGGATATTATTTGAAGCTTTTATTTCACATTCCTAAATCAACTTCATCACAAGAGAAAGTTGAAAATTTCTTCCTTCCTCTTCAAGTCTAAGGAGAAGTCAATATTGTAGGTGAAAAAATATGATGTGTCAGATCCAATTCACTAGGGCCTCACAAAATTGATATTTGAATATATGGGCCAAGAAGGGGGCTAGTATGGGGGATTTGAAGCTGACTCTGGTCAAAAAACTTGTGGAACCTCCAACTATAGAGGAAGACCCTGACTCTTCTCAGATTAAGTCTATCGCTCTCAAGCTCTTGAGATCAATGCAAACATTGCTAGCTCCACTTATGGTGAAAAGGTGTTAGAGATGCCAAAGGGACAGGGTGAAGTTTCTAAGACCCCTAGGGGGATCAAAAAAAGTGAGGATAAAGCTAGATGCTCTAAGTGTCTATTCTATAAAGTTGTAAAATATAAGAAGACTTCCTTGTACATTGAAGACTATTCTTTAAGGTTTGACTCCTATTAGGAAGAAGGCTAAGCACTCAATTGAATCCATGGGAAGGAACAAAGCAAAGATTTTTAGATCTCAAGAACCTCCTAGAACCCTAAAATATTCCAAAAAATTTATGTTGGAGTTCATGATATCGCTAATTAGTACCCTGAATGTTGTCATATCGTGTGCTAAAGAAATAAAAACAATGATGGAATGGGAACAATGGGATTTGAAATCTTCAAAGTCAATCAAGGAACCAACTAGAGATCTGGTCCTAGAGGATTGAGGCTTCCTTTACCCTTATCTTGATCTAGTCCATGTTTTGGGCTATTTAGTGGGTTTTTCCTATCTTGTTGCATGTCTCACAAGTTGGAATGGATGTATGGCCTAAAGGACTTTTTATTAGATATCAGTTTAGGATCCTTTGGTTTATGGTTCTATGATTTATCTGGGTTCTCCTTGATTCTATTTTGCTTCTTTTAGCAAACCCATTATTGAGGGTGTGGTTTTGGCTTATAGTGAGTTCCACTAATTGGGATAGCTTTTTTTTTAGTTTTTGAATGTTCTCTTTGGAAGCCTTTGATTCCTCTCTATAAAATGTTTGGGGGCTCTTTCAAAACCATTTCTTTCACCATATAAAAAACCTACATATCCATGCTTAATTATATCTAGAGTGTTTAGGAAGTAAATTTTAGATTTTGTTCTATTAAATTTCTATCTTGACACTCTTTCATATTCCTTTAATAAGTTATTCAAAGCTTTGGCTTTGTTTTTTCCTACCCTCCCAAAAAGGGTTGTATTATCTATAAATTATTGATGGGTGATATTATCGATATTATTAAGCCTTAAGTCCACTTATTATTCCATGTTTGTATGCCTTCTTCAAGTTCCTTCCCAATACCTCTACCACAATAATGAATATATGGTGATAGATGATCTCCCTATCTAAGACCCCTCTTGGATTTAAATGATTTTGTTACAAGCCTATTGACTAGCATTGAATATGAAAATGTAGAGACACAAGCTTTCATCCATCTAACCTATTTCTCCTTAATCCTAAAATTTTCTAATACTACAAAAATAAACCCCATTTAACCCTATTATAGGATTTATTCATATCAAGTTTTAAGATCGTTGCTCTCTCTTTTCTAGAAGTTGTTGAATGCATTACTTCATGAGCTACTATGATCATGTCTAGACTTTACCTCTCTTTCACAAATCATTGCTTTCCTAAAATAATTTTGTCTAGTAGTGGTATTAATTGATTTACCATCACTTTATAGATTATCTTATATAACATATTACAAAGGCTAGTTATGGGCATGAATCAAACAATTTTGCATCATTCTTTTTTGGAATAAGGGTAACATATGTTGTATTTATTTTATAAGGCATGCACTATTTTATCCTAGATTGGTCCACTACCACCAATGAAGAATCCTTTACTATTTACCAATTATGTTGATACAATATTGTAGAGAGTCCATCTAAACCTAGGGAGTTATCCTTATCAAAAGATAAAAGAACTAAATAAACTTCTTTAAAAAGTAATAAGCTCCATCAATTTGCTATTGTATTCATATGTTATAGAATGTACTTATTGTATTAGTTTATCATTAAGAACTTCAATCTCCTCTAGTCCTAGAATATTTTGGTAAAAAAACCTAGCCTCATTTCTTATTTCACTCTAGATTTCAATTCTATTATATTTTGATACTCTAATATTTAATATAAATCATCACAGGAAAATAATCACAGGATCTAATATAATGAAGTTGCAATATAATGAACCAAATAATATCTCAAAATGTAATAACAAATTGAATAACTCATAAGAATACTCACATAAACATGCTCACAATATTGCACATGAAAATACTGAAAATGTTATTGAATAAAGGTCTACTAATGCAAGCATAAAGCTTTGCACATTTGATTCACCTTCATGATATTACAATGCTTAGTCACAAATATATAATTGTATGTGACTCTTCATATGCTGCACTCTTGACCTTCACTCTTCTTAATAACTCTTCATTTTCCTATTCTAAGGACATGTGCACACTTACATATTAGACACTTGTGCACATCTACACTCATAACACTTGCACACATATTTACATGACACTTGTGCATTTCCTGCACATTATTACATTACATAAAATATTAACTCACTCACTAATATAGGACACAACCCTAATGTAATATATACAATAATGTTAAAATGATCATGGCATGGTGGTTATAGGAGCGGACTGCGCGAAGATCTATGTGGTAGCTTATGGGGCGGACAACACAAAATACTGTGGCGGTCATAAAAAGTTGGACAGCCTACCCGGATTTATGGTGGCTACTGATTCCACCATGTAAAATAAAACAAAAAAAAATATTTACAATAATGAAACAAGGTGGTACATTGGCATGTACCAAATAATGTAATATTATCTAACACCCCCTTCTTAAATTATTTGGTTATTGAAGACTTTAGTTTTCAATCAAGATCTTCATCTTCATGTGATCCTAGAGCTTGTGCTTCCTCTGTTCTCTTTTTGTCTTCTTTAGAATTTTTTGATCTTCTTCTCCTTGCTTAACCTTGTCTTTGGATTTAGGTTTTCTATTGTGATTTCTTCTCTTCCTCTTTCTTCTTTTCTTTTTCTGCAATTTTATTTGTGATATATCTAATGATATACCTCCTAAGAATTCAGTTAGTAAGTCATCACAATAATATAGCTTTGATATCAATGATTCCTCATATGCTTCATTATCTTTCTCAACTTGTCTCTTCCTTTGAAAAATATTAAAACTAATTAATGATAGATACATCACTAAACATTCTTCTAAAGAAAATATAATGGTGTTTTGAGAATACCACCATGTCACTCTCAAACTTAATAATTTTTTTTGTGAAGATAGCTTATAAGAGATGTGAAATTTCCTTCTTTTGCTTCTTTGATAAATAGAGTCATTTTTTTGTTTAGACCATTTAACATTTGTTTCTTTTCATCAAATTCA
This sequence comes from Wollemia nobilis, assembly GCA_028583015.1. Lineage (NCBI taxonomy): Eukaryota > Viridiplantae > Streptophyta > Pinopsida > Araucariales > Araucariaceae > Wollemia > Wollemia nobilis. The sequence goes on from JAQPPZ010002347.1 coordinate 918,626, forward strand.
TTTATTAAGTTTGAGAGTAAAATATGCATGCATGCAATTTATCTTCACTATCCTCATTAAATGCATTCTTAACAATTTCTTCCATGATATGCAAAACAATGTTAAGAATATATTTGATGTAGACTACCTTATGTCTCCCTAGGTTTTGAATAATTTTTCAAGTTTCTAAATTTTTCAAAAACCTATGATGTTGAATTCCTTATGTCTCCCTAATTTATTAGAAACTAGAAAAATAAGAATGTTTGCAAATTTAAAAATCCTAATTTGAAGTAGACTTCCTTATCTCTCCAAAATTAAATAATTTGCAAAAATTCTAGAGTTTTTGTATTTCAAAAATTATTACAATAATATTTTTCAAAGTTTTTAATAAAATTTCTCAAAAGCTTTAATAAAGTCTTATAACTACTTATCTCTCCAAAATAATCAAAAATCTTAATTAATATAATACTAAACCTTATCACTCCCAATTAATCTTAATAATAACTTTATAAAATGATTAATCTAAAGTTAGACCTTATAAAAATAATTATTCCTTATCTCTCCAATTATCCTAAGGTCAAAAAGTTAGATTTAAAAAAAATAAGCCTTGAAATCTTATAATATACCTGTGCACTTTCAATCCTTGTGTCATGACCCACCTTGGCAGGACTCAATTATGAGATGACAATGTATTGAATTTACTGTTTCAATGCCAGTATTGTTTGCATTATGGTTACATAAAATGTATTTGTAGCATTGGTTATGTTTTGTGAACATGGTACTGCTAATGTATTATATATTTGAAGGACTAGGTGCCCTTGAAGGTGGTGAGGAAGTCGACCATCAAGATCGATGAACCAAAAAAAAGGAAAAATGATGTTGATGACTTGTTCATTGACAACTCTAGGGTAAATGATACCCTCATATAGTTGCATTTGCATATATGTGTGTTTATGCATAAAATGAATCTGGTAAAAGGATCCACTTAAAAAAGAATTAATAGATATAGAGGTTCTATTAATTCTTGATCCACCTAATACCATGATAATCATTAATATTAGTATAGGTATTGTTTGAATTAATTAATTATGGATATGATTAATATTGTTCCATGCTTGTGTTAGTTTTAATTAAAGTGATTAATTTCATGAATTACTAATGCATTTTGTTTTATTAATACCCCTATTGTCTTTTCTAGTAAAACAAGAAAAATGAATATATTAATATGAGATATTAAAAAAATCATATTATATATATAAAAAATAAAGATATTTCCTTTGTCATCTTGCATAGATGGGAATTTATTTTTGGAAGTTGAGCATTTAGTTTTCTTTACGTAGATCTTTTCCCTTTATGAAGAGGTCGAGGAAATGTGAAGGGAGAGGGTCAAAAGTTTTAGAAAAATAGTGAGAGGCCTTTGGGTTGAAAGAATTTTGAGAGGTAAATTTGGAGACATCTCAAGAGAAGAAGGGATCTCAAGTTGGAGTAAATATCAATTTGGTTTTCAGGTTGGAATGTTCCTCCTATTTTTCATGATATTTTATTAGAAACCACTTTATGTTTAAAGCTTGGTAATGGAATTTTAGTTTTATTCTAAATAAGGTTGATTTCAGGCGTATTTAAAGCCTCTGTTACTTGTGATTATTTTCTATTACATTTATTTGTAGCTATGAACGTCTTAATGGTTGAAACCAAGCCTCAAGGACCACCCTGGTTTACCTTGTATTTTCACCCCCTTTTGAAAACTAAATATACTTCCCCTATGTCTTTTATTTCTATCTAAGCCACATCGAAGTTAGACGATGTACCTAAGGGCAATATATTTCATGCTTGTGCATGATTGATACCTACGACCTGTATCAAGACATAGAGAGTTTTCCTGAGCACTATTCTAAAGTTAAAACTCGACAATTTCAACTTGTGAATCGTATGCTCGTTTGCCTTGAAATTTAACAGGTTGTTCCGCATGCGTGTTATGCATCAGACTAATATATAATTTGCCTTACCCTCCAAAAACATACTTTCAGGACCTAACTCCTCCATATAGTGTCCCAATATTAGCTTTTAGAATAGGTTCCCAGGTTTTTTAGGTTTTTTTTTAATGTTAGAATTTTATTATCTTTTGTTATACCTTAAGTTGAGACCTAATATTTTAAAGTAAGGTTTTTTATTGTAATAGGGATGTGTGCACCGAATTTGGGCACAATCTGACTCATTTCTATTTTAGAATTTTTTAGAAAAAATACATCATTTTCAACTTTAGCATCCGCCTGAGTCAGTTTTAATATGTAGACCAAATTAGTTATTTTATTGCTAATGAAAAAGGTATCCTAAGGTTTGTTTTTAATGTTTTAGCCTTTTAATTTTTTGTGCACCACCACCAACATGCAATGTCACAATCACAACGTTTGCACTCGAGGTGGGCTTGGACAATGAAATGCCAACACAAGCCTTTACGTTGTATTATCCCACAAGTGGGATGTAGAGGCACTCTCATGCTTTAAAGGAGGTGAGTGCCTCCTTAATTTTTATACTACCACTTGGTGGTCAAGGATACCAACAAGCGGGTCCACCCAAGCACCAATTGGTGATGTTGTTCTTCATGGACACTTGGAAATTGTTGATCGTTGATTAGCTTGTTACCTCTTTGTTGTATAACTTTGTTTGGTTGCTTGCTTTGCACTCTTGAAGGCAATTTAAAAAGTTTTAATTTGGTCAAACCTATATCCCACATCTAATATGTGGTAGACACCTTTGTGCCTTAAGAAGGGAAAGACAACCCTTCTTACTTGACCATCAATTGATGGTCAGGCTAGCTTCATGCAAGCCACCCTTTGGTACCAGTTGGAGGTGCTAGGTGGCTTCTACGTGCGACCACCAATTGTTGATGGGTCCATTATTGATGGTGGGACCACTTGTTATTGGTGGGGCCATCGGTCGATGAGGCCACTTAGTGGTGTCGATGGGGGCTACCGATCGGTGGGACCTCCTTAGGATATTGTTCATTATTTGTTGACTAGTATGAGACTTGTAGCTCGATGGTTGATTGTTTGTCCTATTCAAATTTGGTTTAGTTGACTCAGTTGACTAGTTGATTATGATTAAACCAACCTTTTTGAATTATGGTTAAATAAGCCTTTTGGGATTATAGTCATAACCTTTTTGACTTATTTAAAGAAAGGTCTTTTGAGGATAAGAAAGGATTATAGGTATATTTTTATTATTTGAAAGGCAAGTTTGTTATATTTTGGAAATGGAATAGAGCTTAAGGATTAAAGCTTAGTTTTCTTTATACAAGAGAAGAACTTATTTTATAAAGGAACATAGTGGATAGTATTAGTGGAATTATATAATTTTAGAAAAAATTAATTAATATTATGATTCGGATATAGTCGAAGGTATTATCTTATTTGGTATCCCTTTGGGGTGTCATTAGGCAGGTTTTCTATCGGCAACCAGTAAGCATAACCTATCAAATTTTATTCTTTGGAAGCTCTAGTAAATTGAAAATTATTATATGGTGGAAATATAATAGAATAATTTAATAATTATTATATTGTGGAGATATAATTGATTATTTTGGAAAATTATTAATGAAATCATTGTGAAATTAATTGGAATTGTTTAGAATATAAATGACCTTATAATATTGAGAAGTAATGGGACTTCTCATATGGGACTAGATGCTTTGATTTATAGAAATGGAATTAAGCTTATGTTTTTCTATGAATGATTTAGATTGGTAAGTTTATACTTTCAAATGATGAGATTTGAATGCAAAACAATAGACTGTTTTGGAAAGAATTTTTTTTTTTGGAGTTTACATGGTGGAATCGGTAGCCACCATGATGATCTAGGCATGTTGTCCATGTTTTATGGCTACCACAGTATTCTACATTATCCGCCTCAGAAGCCGCCACACAGTACTCGCACAGTCCGCCCCTATAACCACCATGTCACAATCATTTTAAACCTTTTACACTACTAAAAGCATAAATAAAGGGACAAGCGTTCAGTACGATGAAGCTCGAGATTTGAACCTTGGACCTTCGCCCCCTTACGGGGTTTGGAAGAACCAATTGGTCTACACCTCGGACCTAAAAGATAGAGGTTTTCCTTACATTTCAAACTAGTGGAAAAATATATTAAAAGTATGAGCTTATTTATGTTTTAGATTGCATTTGTTGCATTTTGAAATAAATCATACATAGATGCATACATGTGGGCAGAAAGAGTTGTCCTGATCCCTTACGCATATCCAACCTTACAAAAATATTAGGAGGACAAATTTGGAGAGAGGAATAAATCATTCTTTTAAGAGTAATTTCATGTTGTACCTCTCTATGAAAAGAATGTAATTAGTTAACTTGTGATGAGATTTTATTATATCTCGTATTGAATTGTATTCTTGAAAGAAAATAAAATGATGTATGCTTTGGTTCTTATGTTAATTTTAAGTCTCTTTCATTATGTGTAATAGAAAATGGTATAATGCTCAAAATTTATGTTGGATGTAAGGAAATTCTAAATGTATCTTTTGGACGAGAAATTTAGTTGCTTTTGTATTAATCTTGTATGATTATGATTAATGAAGTCCTTAATGATGTTGCTATCATTTACATTACATTTTGAATTTATGTGATTCTAGTGCTTCATAAAGAGATATTGGGTGATCTTTATGAATGGTATAATGAATTTTAGATGATTGGAAAATGACATCTATCAAATGTTTATGCTTATGGATTAGAAGTATCCTACTAATATGTGAAGTGTTTATACATGCTAGTGATGCTTGGAATATTATCCTAGTTAGAAAGGACTTTATTCATTAGAATATTAGAGAGAGAGTTAATACAAGGTATTATATGGTCCCTTTTAGAAGAAAACTTTGGGTAACCTTGTTTCACAACTTCTCCTTAATGGCCTAAACTTAGGTAGTTGTGGGAAGGCAACAATTAGGTTGTAGTTTCAATGAATGGACTATCACACGAAGTGATAAATGCTTTGGTTGGCTCATCACATAGATGATATGGAAAATTAAAACTTTACCTACATAGATGGACTTATGTATGGTAAAGGAAGCATAGAAACCTTATGCCACTACGCTTAGTACACCTACATAGATGGACTTATGTATGATGTAGGGATGGGTTTACTCTTTTGACAAACAAAAAAGGGATAAGTTGGATCATCACATAGATGATATGAACAACTTAATCATAAAGCATTACATCAATAGACACCTTCATAGAATGACTTATTTAAGGTGGGGAGATGTATATCCCTAATGAGTATAGAAAAAATCTCTCTCTCGAGTTGGTTAGTTTTATTTTTGGGTTGTTACACCTTGCACTTGGTGCTCTTGTTTATTGGTTGAGGGTGTTTCATTGATGCTTGAAAGATGATGCACCTAATTTTGTTATGCCCTCATTAATATAGCACTCCAATGATTCATTTATTTTACAAACATGGCACTTCAAATATTTGTAAGTTTAATTTAAATATCTACTTGGCGCTTCAACGTCTAGGTTTTTGACCTAGGGTATTTTTGAAAATCATTCATCTTATCTATCATTTCATTAATGTGGTGATTGCATGAATGATGCAATGATGTAATTTTTGGAGCGTGTAACGTTTCCTTGGATCAACTTTTAGAAGCGCTTCTCTTTTCAAACTTTCTATGGCACGATGCTTAAACTCTATACCTCCTTTTGTATGATGCTTGACTTTCTTATGGTTCTTATCAATATCCTATGGTACTTTGGCTTCTATACTTGGTGTCTCCTTCTGCATTATACTTTAACTCTTTCACTTCCTCCAAGGTCGCACTCAAATAATGCTAGCAAAGTTACTTTGAATTCTTTTTTTCTTGGATGACTCTGATGCTTTAGCTTCCTCTTGTACTGCACTCAATGCTTGTGATGTCACTTCACTTCCTTTTTTTCTTGGGTTACTCTAATGCATTTGCTTCCTCTTGGATTATGTTGCATGTATTGTGACCTTCTATATTATGTTATTGGAATTTATCTTGTAGACAATCCTTGATTCAACTCTTATTGCATTGCTCGATGTTGGAATTAGAACTCACTTGGTTTCACTGCTAGCACTTGGCTTTTAGACAATACTTGATTTGACTCTTTTTATTGTTAGACGTCGATTTAGCTTCGTTCTTTAATGTCAAAAACTTTAAGCATGCTACCTTGAACGTTGTAATATTCATTATTGTGACTGTGGATCACATTCACTTCTCTTTGCTATCCTTTGACATTCAAACTCTTACTACCTTCTACTAATACTCACATTCTTGCTTACTACATCTTTTCTTATCTTCTTATAGCTTCATTTACATTCTCCAAACTACACTTCTCTCTATTTAGTTGTATCCTTTTATGTCTATGCTCTCCTTGTCTTTCAAGGATATATTTCTTTCTCTTTAATGCAATTAATTATTTGGTAAAATCTTTAGATGTCTTCTACTACCTCTAAAATACACAAATTTTCAAACTCTTGTTATCATTCAATCTTGTTACCTGAACTCATTTTTTCAAGCTTGTTGTATTCTTTTCTTTATGGGGAAACAACTCGTCAGCATTTCTAGGGGAGGACGTATTTGTCTTCAACTTATTTAAACAAGGGGAAGCACATACATAAGATGGCCTGGGAACTTGAAGAAACTTGGATGAAGACCGCTTGACAGGCCTATGTTTGAACTTGAACTCAGCATACAGAGAACCCTCCTTGATATCAGATCCTAGGGTTTACTTCAATATAGAAGGGTTATTCTAAACTTTATTTATAACTATATTCCACAATTCTATCCTCATTATACCCTCAAATAAGGGCATCCTTAGATATGTTGGAAATTTTACCTCATCCATTTGAAGTAAGCTATATATCCCTACTTTTATTATACCTGGAGTGTTTGGGAAGTAAAAATTGGATTTTTGTCTATTAAATTTTTGCCCTGACACTCTTTCATATTCCTTTAATAAGTTATTCAAATCTCTGGTCTTGTTTTTACTTGCCCTCCCAAAAAGGGTTGTATCATCTACAAATTGTTAAAAGGTGATGTTGTCAATGTTATTACTAGCATTAAGTATGCTTATTAGCCCATATTTGTATGCCTTATTCAACTTCCTTCCAAATACCTCTACCATAATAATGAACATATATGGTGATAGAGGATCTCCTTGTCTAAGACCCCTCTTGGCTTTAAATGATTCTATTACTAACCCATTGACCAACATAAAATATGATAATGTAGAGACACAAGCTTTAATCCATTTGACCCATTTCTTCCCAAATCCAAAATTTTCTAATACTATAAAAATAAAATCCCATTTAACCCTATCATAGGCTTTATTCACATCAATTTTTAATATCATTGCTCTCTCTAATTAATGAATAGACTTCAAATCTGATTAGACCTAACATTTTTACATGGATATTTAGGTTTTTTACTATATTTTCTTTTAGATATTCTATTATCTATTAAATAATTGTGCATAAAAACTCTATGTTAAAATAATTCTCCTATTTTTATTTAGATCTAGTTATTTTTATGAGCATTTAAGAAAATTTTTTATGTTTTTCTAATAAATCTCATGAAATTTATTGATATCTCTCTCTCATGCAATTTAATAAATTCAACCTCTAACTCAATATGTGCAACACAATTTCTAACAAGTTGCACAATAATAAGCATAATAGATTGCACAATGATAAGGTGTGCAATAATAAACTTAGGTTTCCCAAAAACAAGATCAACAAGTGACCTAACAACAAGTAATGTAAAATATGCAAGTTGTGAAATTATAAGATCATGTTGCTTACCAATATCAACATGATCTACAAATGCAATAGGCTCATTAAATTTCATATGTACAACAACCACAAATGCGACCCAAGTTACAACTTCAAGTGCAAATACATCCTTAAAATAATTTCTTGAATTGGAGTCATCATGGTCATTAAATTTATCCATTTATTCAGCTATTCTGTAAGTGGCACTAAATATCCTCTTGGTATTTATTAAATACGATGGAAAAATGACATTGAAACACTTTGACGAATTATCAATGTTAAAATTGATTCATCGTATCTAATAAGATGTTGTGGTGAAAATGCTCACGTTTTCGTTAAGAGGTAAAGTTGGGTTATGGTATAGGAGCCTATAAGAAGAGTAAGTCATAAGTTGAGCTATAATAGTAGATCTATTTGTTAAAATACGGTAATTTGAGTGATACATATTCAATGCTCTTTCGCCTGACTACCATGACAATACATCTAAATAAGAACATATATTATTTTAAAATAGATTTATGTGTACATTGTAGTGAATCTAATCAACATCCATTGATTTGGTTAACAAGCAATGGTATACTACATAAAGTATTTCTAATCTAATTTAGCTATGATCGTTAGAGTATAAAATCATATCATATTGGCAAGGGCATTCAAGGAATTTTCTTATGCAAAAGAGATACTTTTATAGCTAGAAAAATTCCGACCCACACACAAGTTAATTATCCAAAAAATCTACTCCAAAATCCTACACAACCATTCTAGTTTCCTCCCCAATCATATACTACACCATTACAAAAAATATCATTTCAAAGTGGCAACACCAATTAACAACTATTTCTAGTTGTATCTCCACTTCCTTATATTATGTAATTACCTAGTGTGTAATCATCAAATCCCCTTGTATTCCAACAATCATCTCTAATGATGCCTCCACCTATGTACACAATGACATTCTTAGGTTCATCAATGCCAAGTACCATTATGTATTAACTTTAACAAATGATATTACTTGCACCTCAATAGTGATTGGTTTAATTTATTCCTCTAGTATACCCATACTAAACATCAATAGAACCAATAAGCATGGATAAAGTTGATCATCAAATGGATGAGATGTTCTCTATTGTAAGGGATATGTCTAATAAATTAACTATATATTAAATACATGGATATGGTATAAAGTATGATAGATGATGAAAATAGAAGAAGACACATTATGTATCTAAAGATCAAATTCCCTAATAGGAAAATAAGATAATATACAATGCAAATGAGATAAAGTAATCTTAGAATAACATTATGAATGCAGTGGTAAATACAAACACTGAACTAAACACACTTTGGTATTTTTCCTATAATGAGACTCACAATCCAATGGAATATACCATGGTCATACATAGGGCTCAAACTATGATATATAATCAACAATGTTAGGTTTCCTAACAATCTATAATTATGGAATAAGTAGTAATTAATTAACCTATCATAAGCAACCAACCCTTGGTCAACCCACCACTCGTGAATCACCAATGGTTAACCAACTAGTGGCACCTCAATGTAGTACAATAATAAGAAATGACAATGCAATACTAGCCAATTTTAGATCGACAAAAAAGGACAAAGGACTTTATTCTAAATATAAGGCAGTAAATTAATAATAAGGTGTTAAATATTGTGGGAAAAATAATGTGATGGAAGAATAATCATAGCGTCCACCTCTCAAACAACTCCATAAAAATAATTTGAATAATAAATATGTACTACAATATTGAGAGAAATAAAATCACCACTACACATAAATGGAAAGGGTCTACAACCATCAAATCAATAGAAAACTCAACCATAAACTAATAAATCATGCAATTCCAAATGCAAAACCTATAATCATAATAAAAAAAAAAGAAAAATATGTAATAACTTAAATAAATTCCAAATAATCCTAAAAATGAAATTATCAAAACAAGACACATGAGGCTATCAACCATAGATTAAGGTATTTGTCTCTTACCAAAGAAATTAATAGAACATTGCGAGATAATTCAAAATAAGTACATTATAGAATAAAGGGAATACATTAGAAACAAGGGTTGATGTAGAAAGAATGTTGAAGAAAACCACTATAAAGGTAAATATGTTAGAGCCTTGTCATTACCTAGACAATGTGATTTACAATAGGAGGCCTTAAGAGAACAAGAGATAATTTATGCAAAATTAAAATCTATTCAAAAATTAAACCTTTAACAAAATCTAATTAGCTCAAACAATAAAATTTGATGGTCAAATATCCCTTAGATATACAAGTAAATGTTGTAGATATCTTAAATTGACCCCATCCTAAGATGATGAAACCACTGCCTTTCCAAATTATTCTAAAGGTGGAAGAACACTTATTATGAAATTACATAGTGGACATTAGGGTAGCTATGATAGTAATGGCTAAATCCATGTGCAATAAAAATAGGTCTTACCTACACTAGTACCATAAGAGGTCTAATTTAGATGAAAAAAATGCAAATAAACACTATAGGAGTGTTAAAATATTTTATTATGATAGTTCAATCACATCCTTAATTGACTATTATGTAGGAAATCATCAAAATCAATCTACCTTCCTACTTTAGAATGCTTCTATCACATCAATGGACCAAAACATTGCCTAAGAAGGGTTACATATCAATGGATTGTATGCACATGAAATTACCATGGTAATATAAGGTCATAAGGATCAAAGTTGAGCAAGTATATATGTATCACCTAGAAATATTTGATGGCCCTGAGGCCATTACTTGGAATGAATTACTATAACTTAATGGCAAATATTCATTAAAATAATAGTTAAAAAAATTAACATGATCATAGGTAGCCTTTAGTGAGATAGTGGTGATTTTTGGACTTTGTTTGAGGATACAAATTTTGGTAATTACTTAGCTATTAATGTACCAGATGAAATGTAAACACTGATCAAAGAACTGGTCTAGGAAAAGCAAGATAAAAGGGTGATAGAGTTAAAGGTTTTAAAACATTAAAAAAACATAGGATTTATATTTCGATGGAGCTCAAACCAAGAATGGGATAAAAGTCAAATCAAATTCACCAATTTTAAATACAACTATCATGAATATGCACATAGATTATTGTTCAATTACATTAATAATATGTATGAGTATGAAACACTATGTATTGTTCTTTAGCAAGTAAAAATTTGGTATCAAGCATTTAAGTGCTTTTGGCAATTATGAGTTAATGGTTAAGTAGGTCAGATAAATTTGCTCCATGAATCATAAGTTGTTAAAATAATATAAATATTTGGTATGGTATTGGTTGAAAGGTTTCAAAGTTGTTAACATTTTTGCACTTCAACAAGAAAAATAGAAAGCAAACAAACTAAGTTATTTATTCATTAATTTTGATCCAATAACAAACATGTAGACTAAGCAAGATAAGTTATAAGAAATTTTAGACTAATACTACCTTATAATGTTGATCACTAGCATGTTTTCCAGATGATAAACAAATTATAGATTTCATGATTTGAGAAGCTTAAAATGCTAAAGAATATAAAGAATATAAAAACTAGATCAAGGATGACATCATACAATTTAATATGAATCAACTCTCTACGGGTTTAATCACATTTGAAATAATCTTTAATATTACTAACAATGCTAAGAAAAAGAGTATTGAGTTAAAATCATCAACATATAGGCTAATCAAATTTGTAGATGAAAATGCCTATTGTTAGGAAAAGAACACATAGAAGAAGAAGAAGTTGACTTATTCAAAGAGTTTTGTATAGAATATAGACACCACTACTTGGAGCTATAATGATCTAAAATTATATGATAGAGAATTTATTAATCACACCATCTACTTTGTATTAGGATCTAGACCTTTCAGGAAGAAACAAGGACCTATCAAATCAAAGATTTAAGCAGTGATGAGAATAGAGTTATTTAAGATACTATAAGGATAATTTTTATATAAAGAACTCAACTTGGGTTGCAAATTTGGTGCCAATTACAAAAGAAGAATGGAGACATTAGAATACTTTTTAACTATTAAAATTAAAATAGGGATTCACAAAAATATAATTATCCATTATCTTCGATGGATCAAATACTACAAAAAGTGGAAGGATCTAAAATGTTGTCATTGTTGGATGAATTTTTTAGATACAGTCATATTTAGGTTAGAGAAAAAAAATAACTTTTACCACTAAATGGGATAGATTTTCACATCAAAGAATGTCATTTGAACTTTTTAACATAGGTGCAAATTTTCAGCAAGTGATGGACATAGCATTTGTTGGAATAGTTAATGAAACAATATTGACATATTTGCATTATCTAACCATATTCATAAAAGATATAAAGAGACACATGTAACACTTTCATGCCATGTTTGAAATATGTAGTGAATATGGAATCTTACTTTATCCAAAAACAATTGTGTATGAGAAGAAAAACTACTTGAACTTTTTATTTGTAAATACAAACATACAAATGACCATGATTGCATCAAAGGAATGTAGGATTTACGTTTTTCATCCTCAAAGAAATGGATTCGATTTTTTATGGGTTAGATCAATTTTATAAGCACATACTAATATCGTTGAGATTGTGAAGTCAGTTATGAAGATACTAAAAAATATGCAATTTTCACACACATGGATAGAAGAAGAAAATAACAAGCTTTCTAGAATATCAAGGATATTCTTTCTAAAGTATTAATGTTGGTTAACTCAAATTCTGATAAATACTTTTAACTTCACATATTTAGAACCATATAATTTTGACTAGGTCACATACAACCAAACAATTTTGATTCATTAAAGAATAAGAACAATGAATGAAATAATTAATTGAGCAAGATTAGTTAGAACCAAATAAATGTAGAATAAACTATTTTATAAGGTCTTAAACAAATGCAAAAAAAGTAATTTAGACCAAATAAAATCAATTATAGACTGATAGATGGGGTCATATTTCAAAAGGTATATATGGCATGTTCTATAGATGTGTTGAAAATGAGAAAGTTAAAGATTCACTAGGATTATACCATGATTAATATGGTATTTATTCAACATACATGATGATACATAAGATCCTATTAGTAGGGTATTACTAGCCAAACATCATTTTGAACACATTCTAGTGGGTTAGTGCAAAGATTTCTCTATGCTTATTGAAAAGCAAAGAAAGGCACCAATCCCACTATTGTTTCAAAAGCATTGTACAAATGGGATTATGGCTTTTTAAGCCTTAATGTTAATGTAAAAATCACATGATAAATTCCACATGATCAAATATAATATAGCCACAAGCAAATAAGGTCAATATAATTATGTAAGTAGAATAATATGAGAAAATTAATATGTATATCAAGGCTTCTAATATATCAAATAACATTCATTAATAAACAACAATATGAATGTAAATAGCCTAAATCATACATGAACAAAGCATATAGCACAACTTACAATATTAATTGCTTAAATGCATGCAATCTTTATTACTCCTCTTCATTACAAATATTACACTTAATAATGAATATGTATGTGACTTCTCTTATATGATCCTCTATGGAGTATTATGTAGCCATAGTAGAATGACTCTTTGGCTAATTGACTATCTCTTTCCATATGCCAAGTCTCATGACTCTTGGCTTCTCTACTTGACACTTGCATACACATGAATCTATCTTGTATGCACACCTAGATATGACTCTTCACTTTGCACACTCTAATATAAGGACACTTGTGTACACTTACATATAAGACACTTGTGCACATAAACTCATGTTACACTCGCACACTCACTCACATGATACTTGTGTATTTCTTGCACATACACACTTACATAACACTTGTGTATTTCTTGCACATTACAACATTACATAAAATATTACTCACATTCTAAACTAAGACTCAACCCTAATCTAATATTTACAAGTTGTACCATGAAGGTACCATGGGGTACATTATCATGTACCAAATAATGTAATATACTCCAACACCCCCTTGTATTACATTATTTGGTTATTGAAGACTTTAGTCTTCAATCACAATCTTCATCCTTCGAGTGACCTTGCAATGCATTTGATATTTTGGGTTCTTCTTCTTGCTTGACTTTATCTTTGAATTCAGCTTCATTTTTTCAATCTTTGTAGATTCAAGATTACAAGTCTCTTGAATTTTCTCATTATCATCAAATTCTTGCATGAGAATATTTTCTTTGCCTTTGTCCTTAGAATCATTTGACCCTTTTCCTGTATAGAGACTTCTGAGCACTCATTTAAAACATCACAATAGGTTCCTGAGTTGAACTTGGAATATCAATATTGAATGTTCCTAGAAATGATTCATCTAATTTTTCTTTCTTCTTGAGAGATTCAATCAACTCCTTTTGTTTCACATTTTCTTCTTTATGAAACTTAAGTATAAGTAATGTCATATACATTATGCTACCAATATCTAAAGGTATCATAATACTATATTTTTCATCATCAATTACTTCAACAATTCTTGCATGTAAATAGTATTCAAATGTTTCAAAATTTTCTCCTATGGCTTCACTATAGATTAATTTTGAAACTATATCTATCTTTCCTTTAAATTTTTCAATCAAATTATTTATCCCAAATTTTATGACATCTACTTTTTCTTTTTGTATCATGAACTCCATATTGTTATCCATTGAATTCGTAGACTTTGAACCTTTTGGAGTAGACATCCTTATGCCTACCAAATATTAGAAACTAAGAAAATAACAATTTTGTAAATTTAATTTTTCTAAGTTTGATGTTTAATTCTTTTTTACTCCCAAATTAATTGATTTACAAATATTCTATAATCTTCTAATTTCAAAAAACTATTCAATAAATTTTCAAATCTAGAAATTTATCAAAAACTTATCACTCCAACTTTATAAGAAAAAAACTTTAATATACTTAAACAAATCATATTATCTCTAATTCTCTTATCACTCCTAATTCAATAAAATAACTTTAATAAATAACTCTCTACCTTATTACTCCTAAAACTTTATAATCTCTCCAACTAAATTAATTATTTAACTATCACCTTCTAACACTTAATGTTAATAAAACTTTATTAAACCCTAAAAGTTTGAAATATACCTTAGACAATCTTTTGCACACTTATGACTATGTTTTATTGTAGACTCTACTACGAATACCTATTCTAGTGTGTATAGAGGGTCTTAATGATCTTGGATGAACTCTTGTGTGTCTATCAAATAAAATGTTTCAGCTTTAGGCACGTAGAGGAGATGTTAGAATCTACGATGGCGTTCTCATTTTTGTCATGTCATTCTACGCTTAGGAGCATTACAATCCTTAGCACTTGAGTCTATTTTGATTCCAATACTTAACCTATCAACTACCACTACACATTATTGTAAGCATTTTTACCTTGTGCATACCAAACACTTCACTTCCCTATCGTTTTTTAGTCTAGAATAATGTTGCCTCATGTTATTGTGCATCGCCTAATACTAAGGAATTCTTATATGCTAAGCCAAGGTGTTATTGCTTTCTTTTCCTTATCCAAAGTTGTCAATACCTTGAGAACTTATTAGGAGCTTTGTGATCAGGTTCTATCACAAATTTCTATCATTTTCTCAAGCTCTTTTAAATTCAATAACTCAAGATGCTAATCGTTGCTTGGTGTTTAGGTGTTGAAGTTCAACATTGACTGTAGTATGTGCATTGTTGTAGTCCAAGAACTATTGTATTCAGTGTTATTGTAGTTTGAGCATTGTCTAAAGCCTGTGCACTAACCTAATATTTGAGTGTTGTCCAAATATTGATATTCAATGTTACCTATATCCACCATGCAATACTTCCTCAATGCTGCTTCACTCTTAATCTAGTTGATGCTTTGAATCAATTGGCTCTGGATTCTTAATCTACATTGCCTTGAGCTGTATGACTCTTATCTTCCTTACAATGCTTAGATTTAATTTTTTTCTTTTTTTCTTTTGTTATTCTACCTTTATATTCTTACAAATAATTGCTTCTTTTACATGTATAATATCAACCCTTTCTCTATTCCAAAATTTGGTCGCTTAGATTCAATGCTTGCATAGTCTTCTTTGTAATTTCACTACTTAGCTTTTCCTTTGATTAAAACTTTGAATTATGGATGCTTATCTCACTCCTTTGATGTTCAACCTCTTTAGCTTCTATATTGACTGATCTCATATTCTTCAACCTGCTTACACTTTCTTTACTTAATCTTTATATGTATACCAATGTCAAGCCTATTGTTAAGGTCAATATCAAATGACCTAAATATTTAATTCCTTTGGAAATTTCTTAACTCAAGGTCTCATTATGGGTGTTTTTGACTACTACCCACATGCACTTTGATAAGAAAGTGCTATATATGGATAAACTATGCAACATGAAAGTATTCAGTACAAAATTTACTAATTCTAGGGATGGTTAGGAATTTTACACCTAATTGAGGCTCGGGATGGTCATGGATGTCTAGCCTAACCAAAGGATGTAAATCTACCAAGTCTAGAGGAGGCCAAAAGTTTCCTCTTATAGAAGAGCTTGGGAAAGGCCCAAATATCCGGCCTGACTAGGGAGCTTGTAGTGATCAAAATAATTACACTTTATCAAATCTTGGTAAGGTCTCGGATGTTAGGCCTATCCAGGAGAGGCCAAAATTTTTGCAGTCAATTAGGGTCTATAATGGTCTAAAAGTTTTAGCACATGATTATAGAGAAATGGCCAAGTCTAAGAAGTATCGGAGGAATCATGCCCGACCTTCTACAGAAGGATGTTGCATTGCAAGAATCGGCTAAGTACCAATACTTCCAGAAGATTTGCACCCGATAAAAGCCTAGAAGGTTGCCAACTGTTTGCCTAGAGATTTAAAGCTAACAAAAGTAGAATCTAGAGGATTTCAAATGATTTGTACGTGATCAAAGCTTAGATAGGTACCAAATCCCTGACCTGCTATTGAAGTCTAATTTTGGAAGCCCGAAGGACTTTTTTCCCGGTCAAATGCCTAGATAGGTACCCAATTTTTGACCTAGTACCGAAGATTATCAGATGGTATGGAAGACAAATGTTGATGCTACAGAGGCCCTTGTACTCGATCGAAGTCCTCCAAGATCCTAGATACATGAAATCATGACTTCACAATTCATAAGCCTGGAAACCAACTCAATCAGATCTAGCACTGAACCATCTACATGAGTATTACCCCCATGGATACCTAGAAGATAATATCATCTATCAGAAGAATCTCAGTAATGTGGTTATTCTCATGGTATCATGCAGGTGATAGGGTGGCTCAACTAAAAGTAATCAATTAAAAGCAACAAACCAGATGCAAGCAGTAGGCTTAGCACTACTTAGCATAGCACATATTTTGGCCAAATCAGTAGGACACAACGAGGTAGTTGGAGCGGCCACATATTTGATTGGCCCAATCAGCTAGCACTCCCTCTGACATAACAACTACCCTTCTCTAGATAATCATGTTTTTTATAATGATGAAATTGTAGACAACCCTATATATACAAGAATATAAAATGAAAACCGATCGACTCTTAGGAGTTTACAATTCATATGTAAGATGGAAATTGCATCTTAATACAAATTGATTGTTGTCTGACCTCTGGTTCGATTCATTTATAGATCATGTATGTATCAATAATCGTTTATTTCTAATTTAAGCATGTTGAATGTTTATGGTGTTAATTTTGAATCCTATATTTCTATTGTACTCATTCACTTATCTGGAATTTGTGGTATGATAAAGATACAATGGTTAAAAATTAAGTGTTCTATAATTTATTTCAAAGCTAGCTAGTTTTTTAGGTAGTTGGTTGTCTAGTTGTAAAATCCCTGTTTTTGCATATGTCTTGATGTTGCTTAATTTGTACCACTGTAAGTTTTGGCTTTAGTTTTTTTTATTTCTTTGAACTCCTCTTTTCCCTTCACTTTTAGGAATAGTTAGCCAGGACTTCAAGGAACTGACCTCCTCTAGATATTGATTGTTTTAGTTTTTACAAACTCCCTGGTCTTTCAATGACGGTCAAGGTATGTGGGCGTACAAACCTTTCCATTAGATAGATTCTCTTACCAACAATTTTTGGCATTCCTGGTGGGACATGAAGGTCCCTTAATTAGATAATATAAGGATAGGTGATAGCCTTTATTATCAGATCCCAGTAAAATCACCTGGTGACTTGACTCAAATCTAGAAATCTGCATCTTATAACTAATTGTCTTCAAATTCTGAACAAAACTTGGTGATACTTTGTTTTGATCCACAATCTCCATCACATGGTGACTCCATCTATCAAGATCTAGAATGTATTATCATATCTATATTTTATTAAGCTACCCCCCTTGGATTTCTAGAATATATTATGATATCTATATTTTATTAAGCTACCTCCCTTGGATTTCTAGATATATAATAACAAGACAAGCAACTAGAAAATTAGAAGAGTCGATTAAATTCTTAAAACTCCAGTTTGGCAACTTTAGAATTCATCCAATATGCCCACCTATTTCAACACCCTCTCTAGTCCTAGTTATAGATCTAACCAGTGCAACCACTCCCATTGCTACCAATCCCACTCCAATAATCCATCCTCTCGCACCAATAATAATGGTTGTAAACCCAAATCAAAACTCTCATAACTGCCCAACTTGGAATCATACCGAACCTTTGAATGTACTAGTCTAGAATCACAGTCCTTAGGCTACCCTAAAATCCCTTCCAACATATGATGGCACTGGAAAAATGGCATACAAGCATTTTCAATATGTGGTAGCATTAGCTGTTGTACATAATATCCAAGATGAGGATGTCATGATAACGTTTACTGGTAATGTCATTGAAATAAAAGATGTCCTACAAGTATAGAACCTTATCAGATCTAACTAGAACTTCATGGTATGTACTAGCTAAAAATTTGATAAAAGAATTCAATGAACAGGAAGATCCCTTCTCTTTTTTGACACAGTTTACTGGCATCCAAAGACATCCGCCAGAGAAAATAACTGACTTCAACATCAAATTCAGCCGAACATGGAGGAGAGTACCAAAAGGCCTATGTCCAACCGATGAACAAGCAATGTACTACTATTTAAGAGCTATTTTTATGCAGGAGCATCCAGTGGTGTAAGAGTGATCTTGCATCATCTAAAATTTGTATTAATTTTTATTTTGTTCTAAGTTTGTTTAGTTGTTTAGGGGCATGTATGAATTTGGAAAATCCTACCACTAAAACTTAAAGGTGATATTTGAAGGCCTTAGAGGCCTCGTAGAGGGATGAAAATTGGTCGTAGTACTATTTGGGCACTATGCCATTGTAGATATTTTTGAGAGCTTTATAAAAATATGCACTAATTATCAATCTGAGCAACGAGTGAGGAGTTATGACCCCATGAAGTTTTACCTCTAAAATTTAAATTTCAAATGAATTGTCCTACGCGAAAAAAGGGGAACAAGGTATTATAGGGAAATTTCAAATTTGTAAAGGGGGGTCTGGTCTGTATCTCCATTTTTTATGCAAAGTAATATGAAAGCTCTGGCTCCTATTGCAATTTTTCTATTTTCAAAAGATTGTTTGTGATTTGTTGACCCAGTTCTGTGCCACATTCACTCTATTCTAGGGATGTACATAAGGCAAACCTATGTATAAAAATTCCTAGAGGTTTTTAAATAAGTATTGAGAGTTGAGAAAGACCTTATTTCTATAGGAATATTACCTCCAAATTTTGTGATGCCTATATATCTAGAATTCCCTCAATAACAACCACCAGTTTTGGCTCCACCAAGATCTTTTTTGGCATATACTCCACTAGTCAATTTCCCATCATGGCCCCCTAATCAAACTCAAAAATCGTTGCTTGCTCCTCCTACAATTCTATTACTCCTGATACCTGCTACTGTCCTGACATTACTAGCATCGAATTCCTAGACAGTTGCCCTCTGAAAAATGATGACATCTTTTAAGAATCTCACAAATGAAGTCATAGCCTTGAAGAGATGAGAAGCTAAGAGGAAATTTTAGCCATGAAGGTTCCCATATATCACAAGAGACCAGGTTGCCTCCACTACCAAGCCCTTAAAAAAATCTAATACCATGTATGCTAATCAAGAGGAGGAACCCTCTTCCTCAGGATCTGCATCCAAAAAATTACAATTGAGAAAGCAAATAATGCACAGAAGGTGCAAGTCAATATGATGAGGGAAGCAAATGATTATAATTTCATGGTGCCAAATGTAGATCAAGTGATGATTCTTACAAGATCTAGGAAAAAACCTCTTTTCGTTGATCCTAAAATTTTGGATCCCTTCAAGGTACCCTTTGAAGCAAGGGATACCCCAAATAAGGATGTACCTCTGCCTACCCTGGTCCAAAAGATAGTGCAGTAGCAACAAAAGGGTGCTAAGGAAGTTGAAGGAACGGAGCAATCCAAAGATAAACTAATATATCCTTCCATGACCAAACGTCAGAGGATTGAAGTGGCCCAATATTATAAGGATAAATATGAGGAACCTATAAAATATCTGAGGAAACAATCAAAATCTTATGGCTTCAATAGTGTAGAAGAGTTGAAGAAAACTCCATCCAAAATCAGCATGTATGACACACTCCTCATCCTGGGATAAATAGATCTTCTACAAGCCTCTCTCAAATTGATCAAAATTCAAGGCAAGCAATAGGTAGAGTTGAATCTAGCTCAAGGCCACCCTACTTCAATAATCGAGAAGAACATGCCATATCCATTTTACTTGTCCTTGTAGATGGAAGGATGGGTGGTACATAATTGTATGATTGACTCTAGAGCAGCTACCACTATTATGCCTAAAGTAGTCTATGAAATAATGAAAATGGAATACATAAGAAGCAATCCTAGAGTGTTGTGGTTAGATGGTGCACCGATTAAAATGGTGGGGGTGATTAAGGATGTTCCTATGAAGCTACACATAATGCCCAAAATTATCGTTATTCAAGAAACTGTGGTGGTGGATTTAGAACCTTATTTTGGGATATGTTTATCCAAAGAATTCATTACCAAGTTGGGTAGTTATTTTTCACTTGATTATTATCATATGGAAGTATCATTCAAAGGAAAATGAGTCAATATCTTCTCTGAGAAGTCATACTTATTTCATATAGAGAAGTTGGAGGAGGGCCAGCAGACAGACATATTGAACATTACCACCTAAGAAATGGATCTGATGGAAGAAGTCTTGGAGGACCTCCAAACAGAGGATAAATTATCTATAAGAGATTTCAATGCTATGATTAAAACCAGAATAGGCACATATTCAATTACCAAGCCAAAATGAATAAAACTCGCAGTGTCAGCTCATAAGAAGCCCAACCAATATCAAATATGGAAGTTGTTCTTTGATGGTACCAAATGCATGAATGGGGATGGAGTAGGAGTGGTGTTGATATTGCCCACCATAGTAGAGAAGCCTTTCTCATACTTATTGACATGAAGCTACACAAATGATGTAGCATAATATGAAGCATTATATCTAGGGTTAAGAAAAGCTAAAAAAATGGGAATCAAGCAACTACAAATCTTTGGTGATTTTGAACTAGTGATTAATCAAGTCACAAAGAAATACAATAGCAAACAACATTATCTCAAGGCATATAGAAATAAGGTATGAGAATTTTTGGAATCCTTCAAAGCCTTGAACATCCAATCCATTCCCAGAGAACATAACACTCATGTTTACATCTTAGCTATTGTTGGAGCAATTTTTTTTCCAATATCTAACATCATCCGCAAAGCCAAGATAGTAATACTGGTCTACAGGCCATCTATGCCAAAAAAGGACATATTTTGGTAGGTATTTGAGAATGATGAACAAATAGTTGATTTTCTAATTCAGGAAATGAACTGTGTAAGTAACAAAATGCCAAAGGAAAAGAAGAAGATGAGGAAGGTGAAATAATCCAGCTAAAGAATAATCATATCTCCACAGGATTGATAACTTTGGAAATCCTATTTGGCAACAATGATAGACTGGCTTTCCACAGAATTGAGGTTGATAGTAAGAGTTACAAAGGGGTGCAAATTGAGTCCAAAAAAGATATCAATATTGGAGTATGTTGTTCAGAAGAAGAAATCCACCAGATTGTTGAATTGTGCAAAGAATTCAATGACATTATAGCTTGGACATATGATGACCTCAAGGTATATAACAAGAACACATTTTAACACACTATTAAATTATTGTCAGATGCCAGGTCCTTCCAACAAAAGTAACAACCTATGAATCCCAAGATAGAGGTATTAATGAAGTAAACACTCTTGAAATTATTGACAGCCAAGATCATATACCCCATCAAAAATTCTATCTAGGTTTCTAATTTGGTTTAGATTAGAAAGAAAAATGAAGGCATTCTCCTGTGTGTGGACTTCTATAACTTGAACTAGGCTTCATTAAAGGATCATTATCCCCTCCCACAAATTGATTAGATCTTGCACACTATAGATGGAGCCAAAATATTCTCTCTCTTGTATGGACTTTCGAGTCAATCATATTTGGGTGAAATATGAAGATTAACACAATATGTCATTCACCACAAAATGGGGTACCTTCACATATCAATGCATACCCTTTGGGCTATCTAATGCAGGTGCCACCTTTCAAAGGGCCATGGATTTGGTATTTGGTGAATTGGTAAATAAAATAATTTTGATCTATTTGGATGACATGATTTTTTTCTCTCATGACAAAAAGAAGCATATCAAGCATCTCCATATGGTGTTTGAAAAATGTAGAGAATCTAGAATATCTCTGAATCCCAAAAAGTTAATCTTTGCAGTACATGAAGGAAAACTACTGGGACATGTGGTATCAAAAACATCATTGGTAATAGATCCAGACAGACTAAAAGCCATTCGATCTCTCTCTCTCCCTCACAAAAATAAGGGACTTCAGTAATTTTTTGGGTAATTTGATTTTATCCAAAAATTCATCTTAGATTTTACCCAAATTGCGAATCCAATGACTAAAATGTTGAAGCAAAAGGAAGAGTTTAAGTGGATAGATACCTGAAGGAATACCTTCAAGGAGATCAAGGAAGCAATATCTTAAGATCCAATCCTCATCAATCTAGATTATTCCAAGGACTTTATCCTCTATGCATTTGGAGTAGAAGGGAGCTATGCAACTATCCTAACTCAGAAAAGGGAGCAGGATGGTGAAATACCAATAGCATTCCTGAGTTGGATATTTCAGGACCATGAATAAAAATACAATTTTATCGAAAAAAAAGTTTATGCGATCATGAAATCTCTAAAAACAATTAGGTATTTTATGTCTCAAAGCAAGATCTTGGTGTATGTAGTACACCCAGATGTCCAAAATTTTGTGATCCAAGGAGAACTTGGTGATAAGATGTCTGGCTAGGTCACAAATATCTAGGAATATGATGTTGAGATCAGACCAATGAAATTGATAAGGGGTAGAGCCCTATGTCAAAATTTAGCAGACTTTGCATCTCAAAATACCAATATGACAAATCAAAGTGAATGTGATGCTAACCTGGAATTGAAAACAAGGCAGCCAAGGAAATGGATTGAACAATTGCATCACTACCTTGTCTCGAGTAGATTTTTGGACAACTTGACTGCATTCCAGAGACAAAGATTCAAATTATAGGCCAAAAAATATGTGTTGATTGGAGACACCATATACCGAAGAAACTTTGATGGGGTGTTATTGAGATGCCTTCCGTAAAAAAAATGAGAGAAGTGCTTAAACAATTCCACAAGAATTTTTTGGGAGGCCATTATTTTAGTCAGACTACCACAGCTAAGATTCTTTGAGCCCAATATTATTGGCCAACCATATTCATTGATGCTTTCAAATAGGCTAGAGCCTGTGAAAACTATCAATAATTTATAGGTAGAGGCAAACATCCGGCAATGTTGTTACAACCAATAACCATGGAATAACCCTTTTAGCAATGGGAACTAGATTTTATTGGTGTAATTAACCCAAACTCATCCACTGGGCACAAATACATCTTGATAGCAACATACTACTTAACGAAGTGGACTGAGGTAGAAGCTACAAAGCACACTGATCAAGATACTGTGATTGAATTTATGGAGAGACTAATCACCAAATTTGTGGTTTCGACAACCATTGTATTAGGTAATGTTGGATATTTCATAGGGGCTAAAACCATTGATTTTACAAGAAAATATGGGATTTATTGGAATACCTCATTGAATTATTACCCGTAGGGAAACGATCTGGCAGAATCCACTAATAATAATTTATTAAAAATCATTAGGAGTATTTAAGATAACCCCATAAGCTGGCACTTGTTGTGGGATCAAGCACTTTGGGATAATTGGATCATAGTAAAGAGGTCCCTAAGAATATCTCCATATGCTTTAGTGTATGGCAAAGAGGTTGTGTTACGAATCAATTTGGAGCTCTCGATGCTATGATTTATCAAAGAATATTATCTGGATGACCTACAGCTAGAAGAAAAAAGGATGGTTGAGCTAGTCCAATTAGAAGAACAATGTGAAAAGACGTATAATAATTTATGCCACCATCAAACAACTGTCAAGCGTTGGTTTGACAAAAAAGCCATGTGAAGGACGTTCGAATAAGGCGATCTGATGCTTAAATGGAATGTCAACAGAGCAAAATCAGGAGCATATAAAAATTTTGATTCTATGTGGTCTAGACCATACATCATTGAGCGAAAGAAGGATCTAAATACCTTCGAGTTGAGACACCTGGACGGTCGTCTACTACCAATTCCAATAAATATCCAGCATCTGAAGCATTATGCTTAGCACAAGTGGTGCACATTTTTGTATATATGTAAATATCACACATGTACATTCTTTATAAATATACTTTTATCTTTTTTGACCAAGATAGCGCTTGCCAGTATTAATGTCCAAAAATGGGTAAATCATCTACCAAGCTGGCATCTCAAACTACGCAACCTCTTGTTGTGTGTTGATTGAGATACTAATGGATGGGTTCAAAAAATCATTGGCACATCTCTCTATGTAGTTGTCATATTAATGGTTATTGATAATTGCAAGCTGCCCATGATTTAATGAAGGTAGTAAGGTTATTGGCTAAATCAACTATCACATATAGTGTGGAGCATTTAATTCACAACAGTAGGCAATCCCAATTAGATCTTCTAGAAATCACAGGTCCACAAAATTATGTAATTATGACCATGCCTGGCAGGAGCAATTATGACGAAATGTGTCCCAAGTCTAGAAACCATTGGTTATCAAAAATTGTAATAGAATGTTACAGGCCTGCGACACTCCTTCCTAGCTTATGTGTCAGACTTTTAAAATGGGCAACAAATTATTTGAACAAATTTTCCTCGGCATGCACAAATCCACCACACGAAGTCATTAACATCCCAGAACAGAAAGGGGGTAGTTCAAATGCATTTCAAAGCAATATCCCCTTCATGATATTCTCTGAGGATTGAATGCAACAGAGAGCCCTAGTAATTTTAGAAAAAAGTAGCAATCAGAAAGAAATGGGTAGAGGGAAGAAGAGTGCCACTACACAAAAGACTAAAAATAAGTTATCTGATGAACTGGCAAGAATCCAAGACCCGGTGCTCACAATCAAGCCCAAAATATGGATTTCTCGAATATGCTATGAAGAAAAGAGGAAGATTTTTTGTTACCATCACAAAGCAGGTGCTCCCTTTTTTTCAAACCTTTACAAATTCATACTGGAACCTGTACACCCATACCCAGAGCTTATCCATGTAGTAAATACTATGATGCTGACATGACCACTATCTATAATTCCTTATCCAAGCCACTTTTTACCATAAGCAGGGAACTCCTAATGCAAGCATTCATAATAGAGAAACTTTCAGAAACTAGGCTAAAAAAATTGTGCTAGAGGATCAAAGACTATATCTAGAAAATTAGTCCATGTAGGATTGGCTCATCAAGATAGAAGGGAAATTGTTAGATGATTATATGATAAAAAATAGAAGTATGATGGAATTCAATGAGGAAGTACAATCGATATTCTTAATATTGGTAATTATTTTGGGCATGAGGATGGATGCATTTGTATACCCTTATCATATGGGTATGGCAAACGTAGTCCTATGTGCCTTCACACATGTCACCTTGGATTGGGCCGAAATGCTGACATGTTGCATACACGAATAGCTAAAGGTAATGAAGAACAAGAGGTGTGATTTTTTACATACCCTTCCTAAATATCTTGGCTCTTTCTATTTTACACATCCTCGATGAATAAACATAGCATTGAGCTATGTAACATGGATGAACAAGGTGTGGACCATTCAATATTAGACTGGACTTATGTATTAAGGTATAATAGTCCATACCTTAATTTTAATAGGTAATTCTTGGGACCAGCACTAGCAACAATCTATGGCAATTATCCCACTACAGATATTTTGAGAGGGAAGTCTCGGCAACAAGGGGATTCGTACTTTTTGGAAGAGGGGACTATTATCTGACTGTTTGGTTTCTCCATGTTCCCTTACTTGTTGCCCTATTATGTTACCAATTAGGTGTCTGGACTAGAATTTTGTAGATAAGCCTACTTGATAGAACAAAATCTTGGAAAAGGATCCAAGAAGGCTTATGTTTTTAGATTTCCCCTTAAAATTGAGCATATCACAATCAAAATGAATCCCTTATAGTACAAAAAATTGGAGGCTAAGCTCATAGTCTTGAAGTTTTCAGTGGTGCCACACATGTGGTATTATGACCTAGACGGTATCTTGATTGAACATTTGAAAAATAATGTAAATGTACTTAGATTCAGGAATTTACCATGACCTAATATTGAATTATACACAAACTTGGCCAAAGGTGTGGTAGCTCCACTCAAATTTATGGAGATGTAGAAGAGATCATCGTAGAGAAGCTTCTATAACTATGAGCGGGTTTATGACCCAGAGGAAAATGTAGATCAGCTGCTCGATCCTAGCCTAATTAACATCGTCAATAAAATACAGACTGGAAAGATCATAAGATTGAAGAATGGTGGGTAATGCGTTTTGAACACAATTAAATCAAGAAATTGAAGTACAATAAGAATAATGATGATTTTTTTAGTATTGAGTTTGACGTTAAGTACATCACCTAAAAATAGAAAAATAAGAAAGGAATCTTCCTAAAAATATTAAGGGTGCAAACTATAAACGATATAGTATACTAAGAAGAGGAAGGATCCAAGGATGAAGTCAAGGTAGAAGATGAATCTTTGCCTTAAAACCCACCAGAAGCTGACATCAGAAGACCGGCTTCACACAAGGTAGTTGAAGCATCCCCTGAAGTTCATCCTGAATCCTCTGACCAAAGCACCAAATTATGAAGGAAGAAAAAGAAGGCTTGAGTTCAAGGATTTTTGAAACCAATAGGGCCACAAAGAAGCAAACACAAAAGAGGTAGGAATTGCAATAGGAAGTGTTAAGGTGTGAACATGCACAACAAAAATTGAACATGTACAGAGAGCTAAAATTAAAACCAAACAAGTAAAAACCCTTTATATGGAGGAGCCAGAGCTAGAACTGTAATACATAGGTACATACACTGAACTACATCTTCCCTCAAGTACTTCATCACTGGAAGTCCTAACCCACCCCCCTCAACAATTATTATCCCCCTCAGGAATGATCCCAGCAATAAAATTAGAGGATAACCCTTCCCCAAGCTCACTCACTATTTCACAAGCCTTAACCACTACATTAACCACATCACTATTCATTGAGTCCACATCCCTATGTCAACAATCCCCCCTCCAAGCTTCACCTCACAAGCTCCTATATTATCCACTCCACCTACGACCAAAATAGGGTAGGGTTTACAAGGAAGTACTCCCTCTATAAAGTCTATACTATCCTACCCTCTCCATTACCTATCTTATTGGCCACTCTGATCCTACCAATTGCTACTCAACAACCACTACCAAAAATATTATCTACTATTTGCCTTGCAAAGGAGAACCAACAAAAATGGAGGGAGGAAAAAGTGAAATTTAATCATTTATAGGGGAAGGAAGAAATAGTTATCGCTATGGGCTATGATATAGTGGATCCCATCAAGGAAGAAAGGATCAAGGTGTTTGTCAAGCCAAAAATCAATAAGTCTAACTCCTTGATGAGAGTGGAATATTGGGATATAGAAGAATACAGAAGGGATATATCTACGATATGAAATACTGAAACCGCTTGGTCCATAATGTAAAAATAGACATATTGCTATTGAAATCAAGAAAAATAGATAGGAGTCTAGCATCTGCTAAAAAGAAAATTGATACCCTGGATTCCAAGCTTGCCAAGGAAAGAGTAAACAATGGTGTCCTAATAAATGATATCATCAGATTGAAAGGTATCATTTACAAGGCCCCTTCTGATAAATAGATGCAACTCAAGGATAGGCAAATCAAGGAGTTGGAGGATGATTTGAAGAGGATACAACGATAAAAGGATAAACAGAATGCAACACTAGCCGAGATGAAGAGCAAATTAGTAGAATGGGAGGAGGCCCTATCCATTACTATAAATGAGTTGCAGCAGGAAAGGGACAAGCCATCCGGCTCGAAAATATCTAAGTACTGGCTCATATAGTTTTGGGACTTTTACTAGAAAAATTAAAAGAGGCAGTTTTGCAAACATTCCCTCCTTTCTATACAAAGCTTAAGTAGATTAGTGTCACTACCAAGCCGACCAAAAAAGAGATAGAAAGGGTAAAGAAGGGTCTCACATCCAAATTTCAAGAGGTATAGAAACTCAGGAAAATCTTGAGATATCTTGATAGTTTTCTTGCTCTAAAAGCACAATCCAACAAGGATGTAGAATATTGGAGACTTTCAACACACTGAGTCTATCGAGCAAATGAGCTTATAGATATGGCAAGAGAATGGTTTACTATAATTAAAAGTGAGGTTGATGAAATGAGCATTATCGCACAAGGTCTCAAAACCCTGGGTGCACCAAGTTTCTAGGATGACAAATCGGTTTGGCACGAGGAAACATTCACCCAATTGTTTGAAATACAGATGAAATATCAGGGTGAGATTGACTCATTATCTGAGCCTCTGGATATTGAGAAAGTTTTTGCACTATTCTATAGGCTATCTAATCTCTTGTCAAAAGTAGAGCACCTAGCTAAGAAGTACAATGACCCTCCTTATCACTATGAAGCATTACAAATCATACAAACAATCAAAGAGAGAAATATGAAATGAAAATGAATAATGCTTGCCACTTTAGGAGGGCTAAGTCCTTCGCCACTAGAAGGGCTTAGTCCTTGTGAATATGCAAATTAGATTAATGATGATAGATGATAAGAAATAAATCAACCTACTCTATTTATAATATTAAATCAATGAACAAATAATGGTGATAGCAATATAGCCGACTAAGCTATATTAGGGTTGTAACATGGCTCCCCTCCTCGAAAATCTTTGTCCTCAAAGCTGGAAATGATTGGAAAATACTTTATGGTTCCCATGTAGCATCTTCTTCTGGTAGGTCCTACCATTTGATGAGAAATTCTTTGATGTGATGGGATCTCAACATACGTGATCTGCTCTGTAAAATTACTTCTGGCTGGAGATATATACGCCCTTCTTCATCAAGTATTGGTAATTCTGATTGAGAGTGTACTTTTTGTCCGATCACCTTCTTGAGATAGGAAACATGAAATACTGGATGTATACGGGATGAGGGAGGAAGCTCTAGTTGATATGCCACTTCTCCTATGCGGTGCACTATTTTGTAAGGACCATAAAATATTGGAGCCAACTTCTGACTGGTTTTGATCTTCAATGATAGTTTTTTGTAGGGTTGCAAATGTAGGAACACCATATCACCTGTATTAAATTATCTTTCGGAATGGTGTGTGTCTTGTTGCTGCTTCATGCGATTTTGTGCTTGGACCAAATTATCTTTGAGAATGTTGAGCATTGATTGTCGATGTTGGAACCAATCGTCTACTTGGGCCACTTTGGAAGAACCTGGAACATAATCTGCTATTGCGGGTGGTTTGACTCCATACAATGCTTCAAATGGAGACATCTTGATGGAATAATGGTATGAAGTGTTGTACCACCATTCTACCAAGGAAAGCCAATGACTCCATTGATACTGTTTATCTTGAGCAAAACATCTTAGATAGGTACCCAGACATTTGTTAACTATTTCAGTTTGGCCATCTGTTTGAGGATGGTATGCAAAAGACATATTTAACTTGGTACCACTAAGACGAAATAATTCTTTCCAAAAATTGCTAGTAAATATGGGATCACGATCACTTACAATATTTTTGGGCATTCCATGCAATTTGAAAATTGAGTCCATAAATACCTTAGCCACTTTGCTTGCTGAAAATGGATGTTGTAGAGCATTGAAGTGAGCATATTTGGAGAGGCGATCCACTACCACAAAAATTACTGTTTTACCTTCTGATTTAGGAAGACCTTCAATAAAATCCATTGAAATATGTTCCCATTGGTGATCTGGAATAGGTAGTGGTTGAAGCAATCCTGGAGATTTGACTATTTCACCCTTATTGCGCTGACATACTTCACATTCAGCCACCCATGTTTTGACCTCGAATTTTAATCCTTTCCAATAAAAGGATTGTTTTACCCGTATATATGTCTTCAAAAAACTTGAATGTCCTATTGATGGAGAAGCATGCGATTCTTCCAGAATCCTGGATTTGATGGTAGAATTGTGTGGAATGTAAATGCGATTCTTTCTTCTTAATACCTTGTCATCATAGGAAAAATGAGGATGCTTGGATGATCCTAACATCAATTCCTGAATTATTTGAGTAGTTTCTGTATTTGACAACCATTCCTCTTGGAGCTGAGAAACCCATTGGGAACAAGGACCTGAAATAGCATTGATAACCACTTCATCTTCATATTTACGTGATAATGCATCTTCTGCCACATTTTCTTTCCCTTTCTTATACTCGATAACAAAATCATATCCCAACAATTTTTTTAACCACTTTTTTTGCTCTGGATAAGAAAATCGTTGTTCTAGAAAATGCTTGAGACTACTATGATCTATTTTAATAATAAAGCGGCTACTGATTAAGTAGTGTCTCCATTTCTCAACCGCATGTAGAATAGCCAACATTTCTTTCTCATATGTGGACCTTCCCAAATTCTTACCCGAAAGTTGTTTACTTTCAAATGCCAAGGGATGCCCTTCCTGCATTAGTACTACCCCAATACCTATTCCTGAAGCATCACATTCAATCACAAATGGTTTGTGAAAATCTAGGGTTGCCAAAACTGGAGTAGTACACATTGCTTCTTTGAGAGCCATGAAGGCTTGAGTGGCTGCTTCAGACCAATGAAAAGCATCCTTTTTTGTGAGAGCTGTGAGAGGGGCTGCAATTTTACCATAGTTGCGCACAAACTTGCGATAGTAGCCGGTAAGACCCAAAAAACCACGAAGTTTCTTGATGGTTTTAGGTAAAGGCCAATCCTGAATGGCCTTAATCTTATTAGGATCCACTTTAACACCTTCATGAGAAATGATATGACCCAAATACTCAACTTCTTGAACACCAAAAGAGCATTTAGAGCGTTTGACAAAAAATTTTCCTTGTGTAATATATGAAGAACCTTTCCCACATGCATCAAATGATCCTTCCATGTTTTACTATATATTAGAATGTCATCAAAGAAGACTAAGACAAATTTGTGAAGGAATGGATGAAAGACATGGTTCATAAGACTTTGGAATGTGGACGGGGCATTAGTGAGACCAAAAGGCATGACTAAGAATTCATAATGACCTTCATGAGTACGAAAGGTGGTTTTAGGAATGTCCTCATCCCTTACTCTGATTTGGTGAAAACCGGAGCGTAGATCCAATTTTGTAAAAAAATTTGCACCATGCAATTCATCTAATAAATCATCAATGATAGGAATAGGGAATTTATCCTTGATGGTGATTTTATTGAGAGGATGAAAATCAGGACACATACGCCAAGAATTATCCTTACGATGGGCCAAAACCACTGGTGAAGAATAAGGACTAGTGCTATGATGAATGACTCCATGTTCTAAAAGTTCTTGGACAATTTTCTCAATTTCTATTTTTTGAGGTTGAGGGTAACGATAAGGACGGACATTAGGAGGAAGACTTCCTAGAACAAGGTGTATGGCATGGTCATGAGATCATTTGGGAGGTAGTCCTTTTGGTTCTTGGAAAACATCATCATAGTTAGCCACAATATCTTGAAGATCCTTTGAGTGAATTTCAGGGATATCCTGTGCTTGCTTTTCCAAACAATTGATTTGAGCTATGAATCCATAACTTCCTTTCCTTAATATTTTCTCCATGTTGTGAGAACTCACTACCTTTTATGGAGGAGTTGGAATTCCTTGGAGGCGAATGGTCCTTCCATTTTCTTTCCATTCCACAAAGAGCTTTCTAAAATTAAAATTGACCGTGTCCAATTGTTCTAACCATTCAACTCCTAAAATAACCTCTGAATTCCCTAAACTCATAACAAAGAGAGTTCCATGCCAAGTATAACTTCCCATTTGTATTGAAACTGAAGATGTTCTACCAATACATTGAGCATTTCCTCCATTTGCAACTAAAACTTGAAACTTATCTTGATTGGAGGAGTGAATGTGTAAGTTCAATGCCTTAGCAGTTTTAATGTCAATAAAATTATGAGTACTCCCTGAATCGATCAACACATTTATCCTCTTCTATCGAATGAATCCTGGTACCTTGATTGTATGGTGAGTTGTTAATCCCATAAGAGCATGTACTGAAATAGCCATAGTGTCTTCATCACCTATTGCTTCATTATGTTCAATTTGTTCTTCGGGCATAGGTGAGTCATGTGAATTGATATCCTCTACTTCCTCTTCATCTTCCCTGTTATCATATTCTATTTGAAAGTTTTGTCTTGGTACACATGCTTGATATTTTGGATGATGATTGTGATATTTATAGCAGTAATATCTTGATGGTTGGTCATTTCTACGAAAGGAATTGTTGCGATATTGAGGACGATTATAGGAGTCACGTCTGAAGGATGTCAAATTTTGCACCTTTTTCTCAACCAACTTAGCAATCTTTATAGTGTCATCTAAAGAGTATGGATCATGTAAGTCTACTTCAATTTGAATATTCTCTTTCAAACCATGTCTAAAATCTGATACCACCACATCGATTGGTAAATCTCATGTATAAGCAAGAAGACTAGTGAATTCTGAAATATAATCCCTTACCGAGCTAGTTTGTTTAAGTGCCAACAAATGAACCATGTATGAGGATGAACTCCCTTCATCAAATATCTTGAGAAAAAGCTTCTTGAATTCAGGCCATATGAGGGGTCGACTATGTTGACATTTTTGCCAAGCAAACCATTGGTAAGCTTCAGTACCTAGTTTGGAGGAAGCATAAGGAACTTTTTCAGATTCGGGAACCCGATATAGTTCTAAAATGCCTTCCATTTTAGCTATCCAACCACGTGGATCACCACCCTCAAATGTAGGCATATCAGCACGTGGAATATTAACACCTGTAGGCCATATTGCTTGTTGATAATCTTCCTCTGTATCCTGATCCTCATTAGCATGCCTTCTATGGTAGTTATGTGGGGAATGAGGAGCTTCTTGGTTTTGTTTCCTCAATAATTGTTGCAGCATTGAAGTCATGGTGCTCATACTAGTCATTAGTTGAGTTATACATGATTGGACATCTTGGTTACTTGCATTGGTGTTTTCCATTTCCTCATGTGTGATATTTTCATGGGATGAGTTGGAAGGAGCCATGGGGTTAATAGTAGGATGGTTGGGATCAAAGTTGTTAATGCGTAAAGGAGAGTTGTATTGTGTACCTTTATTTCGTGGAGGTCTTCTTGGTGACTTTAAAAGTCCTTCGTTTGTATTATCTGTGCTAGATAATCGTCCATTTGGTCCTTTAGTCCACCTGCCACTCATGCACTTGCTTTATACAATTTGAATTACTGCTAAAAATTTCTCCAAAATTTGTTGCCCGATTTGACTTCAATGATAATTTCTTCAAATTTTTGACTTGATTTCTACAAAATAATTGTTATTTTGAAAAAAAATTGTTTTCGCTCACTTTGTTGCTCCAACTGAATTTGTTTGAATTTGAATTTCAATGGCTAGTTTCCAATGGCTACTTTGGATCAACTATCATAGTTTGACAACAGAGGTAAACTTCCTTTCAACAGCTAGATCACTTTCAACAGCTAGTTATAAGCAGTGATATATGGTTATTTATAAGCAATGATAGTTGACTTGACCTAACTCAACGGCTATACGACCAATTTCAAGGGCTACACAACTTGCACACTACACAACAACACGATGACTCAAGGACTAGACAATGACACGACCCTGCTACATGATAGAGAGGAGCCAATGACACGGGAAGAATGCGCATAGAATGGGATGTGATAGGGAACGAAATGCAAGGTGACAACTATGACACGATAAGGCCCACGTGAGACAAAAAGATCAAGACGAGTACCAGGTGGGACACGTGGGACAAAGATATCGATGACACGACTAGGGTGAGGAACAATCATTTATGTGTGCAGGAGACGAGTACCAGGTGGGACACGTGGGACAAATACATCGATGAAACAACTAGGGTGAGAAACAATCATTTATGTGCAGGAGATTGAAGGTTACATATGACCAAAGTCACATCGAAATAGTAGCACTAAAAAGGTTATAAAACTTGCAACGTTTACCACATACACGATGTGGGACAATGGAATTTTAGAACATAATTCGGCGATGATAAAATGAGCATAAACCCTTCCAATTTATGATTTATTAAAGTAGGCGATGATAAAACAAAAACAAAACCTTAGGATTTACGAATTATTGAATGTACCAGGTGATTTTTATTGGCTGATATCGGGAGTTTCGTAAATAACAGCGGTCTAATTTTACATGGAATTGGACGTTGCAAGAGGAGGCAAATGAACAGGTGAGAAGGTGATAAGTTGCCAAGAACCAAGCGAGTCGAGTTTGGAATAAACAATGATGCAATACAATGAGAGACCTTGGGTGACGAGGCAAAAATGACACGGTAGTTATATTTATTTAATGAGATGGGTTCTATGGATTGAAGACACGAATGGAACGACTAACCTTGCTATTAATACATTGATGCTTTAATATATTTTTTTGTATACTATGGATAGAGTGAAGGATAAAAATTTAATCCATACCCGTGACAAAATTTCTTCAACGTGGCACCCAACTGTGCTTCCCAATTTTTATTATGTATTCCTTCTACACACCTCGCAAAAACACGTTCTTTTAAGCACACTAAAAGATGACTTAATTTAGAATATTAGCTTCACATTACTTGTCCCTCAAACAAAGTGTGCTCAACCAGTAATTTTTGAAATTAAGCCAAGAAGTAATGCTTGCCACCCAACAGAATTATTTATGCTCGAGCTTTGTACTCAACATGTAATATGTAGCCTTCCTGTGTGTTTTAGCTTAATGTAGTTACCTTTATTAACAATGTACAACCTCCTTTGCGCTTGAAATTACTTGATAATCCCTATTTAAACAATGTGTGGTGCTCCCACTTGATTAATCACACTGCACGTTTATTTTTATTTTCCACATTGAGACTCACTGTATTAGCTTGTATTTTCTATGCTACTAATGAACGACAACACAATGTCTCCAGATATCGAACGTGAGCTTTTAATTGTATTCTATTGATTATCTTACAGTATAACAAGAGTGCAGCAACACAACTACAAAAAAAAAATATGCTAAAAATATTTGCGCCAGGATCGTTGAATTTGATACCACTTGAAACATTACAAATCATACAAACAACCGAAGAGAGAATTTATGAAATGAAAATGAATAATGCTTACCACTTTAGGAGGGCTAAGTCCTTCACCACTAAGGAGGTTTTAATCCTTGCAAATATGTAAATTATATTAATGATGAATGATGATAGATGATAAGAAATAAATCAACCTATTCTATTTAAAATATTAAATCAATAAACAAGTAATGGTGATAGCAATATAGCTAACTAAGCTATATTAGGATTGTAACACACTATGTTGGTATATTAAATGAAGTCATATTAGAACTAAGAGGAATTTTGGACCTACCTCTCAACGTCTAGGAAAATATGTACCAAAAACTTCACATAGTTGAGCCATCTAAGGTTGTTTCACATCAAGGAGAATCATCAGGTACAGTCACACAAAGAGAGCCTCCACAAGAAGAAGGGTCACAACAACATGCATCACCAAGGGGTGATTAGAGTGATCCATGTAATATATTATTTTTTTTCTTTTGTACAGTTTTACCATAATGTATTCTAAAAAAGTAATGACTTTGAATCCCAATAGAACAAGTGTGAAAGAAGATTGAGAGGTAGGTTTTAAATTTGTATCTAGCACAACAAACAATAAGGTAGCGGTAATAAATTACCATCAGATCATCAGGACTAAAGTGTCATGACCCTCCTTGATGAACCTTGTGACATGGAAAACAATGTATTAATTGATGGTGCTTTAATACTCGATTTTGTGTAATTAAGCATCTATGCGATGTTAGTAGATATTGAAGAGCATGATACTGCTAACAAATTACCAATGTGTAGGATCAGGTACACTCGTAAGTGAAATAAGTTGGGTCATCCACCAAAGGCGAGGGTACTTGAGGTTGGGGAAATAATGATAAGGCAACTTGAAGGTAACATTGATTGATACCTTCATTTAGGCATGCATTCGATAAGGGGATAATATTCAATAACTAGCCACCTTGAGCCTCAAATTGATATCCTAGTAGCTATCGTAAGTTCTAGAGGCTAATACAGGTGACTAAATTGATGGAAAGATTCCCCTCTTTGTCTAATGCACATGCTTGATTTTCTTTTACTTCAGCACTATTTGTCTTAATGATTTGGAAGTATGGATAGATAGGTTGTCTTCATAACCCCTTGTATATTTAGGCAAATAGTTGAAGAACACAAGCTTATACTAAGAGGGGGGTGAATAGTATAAGATAAACTTTTACTTTTATTTCCAAATCAATAGCATCCAATATTATCAATTGCAATAATTCTCCAAATTAGTATTAACCAATATCATCAATAGCAGTAACAAGACAATGCACAAATCATCACACACATGAGAGACACAGATTTAACATGGTTCACCCAATGTGGGTTACGTCCATGGAGAAAAACATTCTTCTAAATTTTCTCCATAAATCTCTTGGAAACCAATTCCCTATTACAATATTTATGGACCTCTGTCCAAAGGAGACCTCAATCCCCTATGCTCAATTTTGTGGACCTCTATCCATAGGAGAACTCTATCCCCACTATTATATTTTGTGGACCTCTATCCATAGGAGAAATTTATCCCCTCTACTCTGGTTTGTGGACCTCTATCCATAGGAGAACTCTATCCCCTCTGCTCTAGTTCGTGGATCTTTATCCACAAGATAACTCTATCCCCTCAACTCTGGTTCATGGACATCTATCCACAAGAGAACTCTATCCCCTCAACTATATTTCATGGACCTCTATCCATAGGAGAACTCTATCCCCTCTACTCTGGTTTATGGATCTCTATCCACAG
Source organism: Wollemia nobilis (assembly GCA_028583015.1). NCBI lineage: Eukaryota > Viridiplantae > Streptophyta > Pinopsida > Araucariales > Araucariaceae > Wollemia > Wollemia nobilis. The sequence goes on from JAQPPZ010002347.1 coordinate 956,096, forward strand.
GAGAACTCTATCCCATCAAATATGATTCGTGGACCTCTATCCACAAGATATTTCTATCCCCTCAACTCTAGTTCATGGACCACTATCCATATGAGACACCTCTCATTTCTGCTTTTGTTCTAATCTAAAGCCTGCTCATAGCACTACCAAAATATGCACCAATCCTTCTCACAAGACTTGCTCAAATAACCTCACAAACCTACCCAAATTTGCATCAAGCCTTCTCACAAGGCTTGCTCAAATTAGCTCACAAACCTACCCAAATTTGCACCAAGCCTACTCACAAGGCTTGCTCTAATCAGCTCATAAACCTACCCAAATCTGCACCAAGCCTACTTACAATGCTTACTCAAATCAACAATAAAACCTGCTCACAAATATGCTCTCAACTCTATCTCAAATTTACACATATTACATGTACAAATCTACCTCAAACCTGCTTCGAGTCTTCTCACAAGACTTGCTCAAATCTACCTAAAACCTGCTTCAAGTCGTCTCAAAAGGTATGCTCAAAACAACTCATAACACATGCTCAAAAATGCTCACTGAAAATGCTCAACCAATCCCAAATCTTGTACACAAATGATGTTCCAATCAATACTTGTATTTCTTTCAGAAATGCTTTCTTCAACTAGGCAATTCAAACATATTCTACCCATAATTTTTTCAAGAACATATAGAGAATAATATGCAATGCAAATGCTCAATATGTTCTCTTCCAAAGTCACTCAAGCCAATGCACAAATTTGCTTCACAAAACTGCCTTATAACATTTTTGAATTTATCTCAATATTAACCAAAGCTAGTGCACAAATTTGCTTCAAAAATTTGCTCTCTTTTAATTCTTAAACCAACCAACAATGATGCACAAAATTTGCTCAATAGGATGCACAAAATCTGTCCAACAAGAATGTACAAAATTTACCCAATAGGATACACAAAATCTACCCAATGTTTTACTCTCAAACCAATGAACAAATGTTTTACAATGATGCACAAACTTATTCTTCAACCTTAGCACAAGTGATTCCAATTTCACTAATCAATGATGCACAATTTGTTCACAAACCCTAGCACAAATATTTCCAATATCTTTCAACAATGAAGCACAATTTTGTTCTCAAACCCTAGCTCAAGTGTTTCCAATCTCATTCAACAATGAAGCACAATTTATTTCACAAACCCTAGCATATATATTTCCAACAATGCACATATCCAATCCTTATTTCTCCACCTTATGATTCAGAAATATTTTCTCAACCAAACACCTTAAAGAAGGAATGATATCACCATACCTCTTAACTTGCCTTGATGAAGATGTGCTCTCAAAACCTGTCTCAAAAGAATTTCCCTTTCAAAGTGCCACTTCAAAACTAGTTAGTAGATTTCTCTTTCAAGCCATCCACATTAAATTTCTCCTCAAAAAATGTGCACAATAGGATCTGAAAATAATGCTCCATGACTCTCCTTTTGTTCTCAAAAATATAAAGCATTAACACTTAACAAAAACCCTTCAAATTTTCTTTTCCACCATGCAAAAATTACAATAAAAAATCAAACCACTATAACACCTTATAACTCCTACTTGAAAATACAATAATTTTATTTCAAGCAAAACATTACAATATCAAGACCTTGTTACACCTTATTACTCCTAAATCAAATTACAAATTACAAAATTAAATGTCCTTTGTTACACCTTATAAATCCCTCCAACTTCAAATTTTAAATTTAAACTGTTCTACCCCCTTTTATTCAATCATGCACAACAAGCTAAACCTTAGTCATTCAATTTTTAAATCAAAAATTTTGTACCTTTTTGAGTGCACGAATTTCCTCCTTTGTCGCCTTGCAAAATTTCCCTCCATAGGAATTGAACCAGTGACCACCTCTGTCATAGTGCCTTAGCACTGCCCCTGTGACCAGTTGTGCTAGTTTGCCAGCTGTGACCAAAGCGTGCAATAATTCGTCCTTGTCCTTTCATCAAAATATATGCTTCTTCTTCAAACAAAAATCTTTGCATGACTCGAACCTGCGACCACCTCTAACACAATGCCTTAGCGTTGCCCCTACGACCAATTGTGCTAGCCTATCAGCTGAAACCTCTACGTGCACCTTTTTTCCTTATTCTCCTTGTGCCTTTCACCAAAAAATGTGCCCCTTTCTCTTCTGTGATTCATCATTCGAAAGCATGAGCAAATATCTCAAATTTTCACACAACACAACTTTGCAAAGTTTTGAACCTTAATATATATGAAATTTTTGACCTCCTCTTGTCATGACGTCGATGCTCAACTTTTGAAATTGATTTTAATTATTTTCAAATAGCTTCCATGATTTTGGTGCTCAAACCCTTTTTTCTTTTGGAATATTTAAATCTAAAAAGATTTAAATATTGTAAACCTTAAACCTTTGGCCCATGGTGGTCTTATAAATATTTTTCAATAAAATATTTTAAGCCTTGTCTTTTATAATATTTAAATTTGGCATTTAAATATTATTACCTCTATATCTTGCCTTGCTATCCATAGAATATTTTTGCCATGTCACCTTGCTTTGCCTCATTATCCTTGGATAATAATTCTATCTTATTATGCACCTTTGACATCAATTTTTCTGCCTCATGTATCCTTTGAAGATATTTTCCTTGCACTTTAATATTTCAACCTTGAAGGTAATTCTCAACCATTTCACCTTTGACATAAATGACAACCAATGTACTCAATATTTCCAACAATCTCCCCCTTTGTCATTGATGGCAACCCTTCTAAAATATTTCCTTTTACTACCACTGGATTTCAAATCTGCTCCCCTTGAGAAGCTGCCCTAACTGAATTTCCTCCCCCTTACTGAAATCTCTCCTCCTTTGACATCAATGGCAAAGGCCCCCTTTGGGGCTAAAAATAAGACTCTTAGCTCAACCCCCTCACCACCTCCTCTCCTTGAGGTGATCAATTTTGGGGTGGGAGTAAATCTACTCCCAACTTACAATGCTCTTCTCCTTTCTCAACTTTCTTCTTCCACACCTTTGAAGTCCTACCTTTTTGAACATTTTGAACATCCATTCTTTTGCTTGTCCTTGGAGATTCCTGAAACAATGTTCTACACCACCTTGTTTTATGCCCAAAATTATTGCAATTGTAACACCTGATGTTGTAGTTCTTGGAAGGTGCAAATGAATTGAAATTCCTCTTGGTGAAGCCATAATCATTCTTTCCATGAACCCTGCAATGCAAAGCTTTATGACAAAAACGATTACATGAGAAACAATGCCCTTGGAAGAAATATTCATCTTGCCTTGAAAAATATGGTCTCTTGGTCCTTTCTTTGCCTTCTCTGTGATGATCCCTATTTCTTGTTTGTACTATGTTTTCTTCCTCAATGATGCTTTCACTTCTTAACTTATCAACATAGGTCTTAGGTTCTTCTTCAATATCTTCCTCTGAGACTTCCTTTTCTTTTGAGCTTGACTCCCCTTTTTGTACCTCTTGACCTTCTTCATAGCCTAGTCATGTTTTGATAAATGAAGATCTTTGTGCTTTGATAATGTTATCCAAAGCTTTTGAACTTTTCCCAAACTTGTGCAGCTTATCCTTAGAATATTTCACTTCCATCCTTAGAGAAACCACTTCATGTTCTAATCTTTCACATTCTAACTCTTTTACCTCTAACTTTTCAACCATAACTTCTTCAAATCTCCTTGCCTTAACTTTTAAGTTTTTGAGATCTTGTAGAAGCTTTTCCTTTATTTCCTCATCTTCTTGAACTTGAGCCTTTAGTCTTGAGTTCTTATTTCTAACTCTTTTCAACTCTCTAAGAGCAACAATAAGTTCCTCTTCTAGGTCAACTGTGGCTTCTTCTTCTTTTTCTGAACCTTCCTCTAGGTCTTCAATTATAGGAGCATCTTCTTTTTCTTCTACTTGGTCTTCAATAGGAGTGTCCTCTTCCTCTTCTATTGCCAAAAATAGAATCTCTTATTTTTCACTATCTGAGAAACTTTTATCACTGTCACTTGAAGCACTACTTGCTTCTTCAACATAGAAACTCTTCTTGTGCCTTTGAAAGTTCTTCTCATACTTGCCTTGACCATACCTATTTTTCTTTTCATACTTGAATTTTCTTTCTTCCTTTTTCTTATAATCTTGTTTCTCTTTGTTGCTACTACTTCCAACTTGTGGACAATTATATGCATAGTGACCAAAGTTACCACAGTTAAAATATTTCACAATCTTCATATCTTTGTGTTTTCTTGAGCCCTTCTTATTTCTTCTCACATAGTTAGCTTCTTCATCACTGCTTGACTCATCACTTGATTATGGTTTCTTATCTTTTGTCTTCTTTGAAACTTTGAATGCTGCCTCTCTCTTGGAATTTTGATCTTTTTCTGTCCTCATCTCATAAGCTGTGAGAATTCCATGTAACTCATCCATTGTCAACTTATCGAGATCCTTCATCTCTTCTATTGGTGAAACCTTTGCATCATACCTCATAGGGAGTGATCTTAATACTTTCTGAGCAACACTAGAGTCCTCAATTTCAAATCCAAGTCCATGCATGGTATTAACAACTTCATCAACACGAAGTAAGTACATAGCAATATCTTCCTCATATTTCATCTTCAATTCCTCAAACCTCCTCCTATGAGTTTAAAGTTTTGCCAACTTAACCTTGCTATCTCCTTCATATGTTTGCTTTAATTTATCCCATATTTCTTTTGCTGATTTACATTGCATAACTTTCACAAACTTTGATTCACGTAATCCACTTAAGATTCCATTCATAGCCTTGGTATTATTTACATATAGTTGCTTGCCATCCTTATTTGTGGGAGGAGTAGTTGTAGGTTTGAACCCATCCTCAACAGATTGCCATGTTTCATATCCTTGTGCCATCAAATAAGTCTTCATCCTCATACTCCAGAAAGCATAATTATTCCCATCAAACATTGGAGCCTTATTTGTTGAAGATCCATTCTGAGAAGCCATCTGTGTTCCTGTAAGATCTTCCTTCAAGATGTTAGACCTTTTTGAAGGAACCTACTATGATACTAATTGAAGAACACAAGCTTATACTGAGAGGGAGGGTGAACAATATAAGATAAACTTTTACTTTTCTTTCCAAATCAATATTATCCAATGTTATCAATTGCAATATCTTTCCAAAGCAGTATTAACCAATATCATCAATAGCAGTAACAAGACAATGCACAAATCATCACACACATGAGAGACATAGATTTAACATGGTTCACCCAATGTGGGTTACGTCCATGGAGAAAATATTTCTTCTAAATTTTCTCAACAAATCTCTTGGGAACCAAATCCCTATTACAATGTTTATGGACCTCTATCCAAAGGAGACACCAATCCCCTATGCTCAAGTTCATGGATCTCTATCCACAGGAGAACTCTATCCCCTCAAATCTGGTTTATGGACCTCTATCCATAGGAGAACTCTATCCCCTCAACTCTAGTTCGTGGACCTCTATCCACAGGAGAACTCTATCCCCTCAACTCTAGTTCATGGACCTCTATCCATAAGAGAACTCTATTCCCTCAACTCTGGTTCATGGACCTCTATCCACAGGAGAACTCTATCCCCTCAACTTTGGTTCATGGACCTCTATCCATAGGAGAACTCTATCCTCAACTTTGCTCTAGTTCATGGACCTCTATCCATAGGAGAACTCTATCCCCTCAACTCTGGTTTGTGGACCTCTATCCATAAGAGAACTCTATCCCCTCAACTCTGGTTTGTGGACCTCTATCCATAGGAGACACCTCTTCTTTCTTATTTGATTATGATTTAAATCTTTCTCACAGCACTGCCCAAATCTGCACCAAGCCTTCTCACAAGACTTGCTCAAATCAGCTCACAAGCATTGCCCAAATATGCACTAATCCATCTCACAAGGCTTGCTCAAATTAACTCATAAACCTGCCCAAATATGCACCAATCCTACTCACAATTATTTCTCAAATCATCTCACAAACCTGCCCAAATCTACAACAAGCCTACTCACAAGGCTTTCTCAAATCAAAAACAAAACCTGCTCATAAATCTGCTCTCAACTTTGCATCAAGTATGCACATATTACATGCACAAATCTACCTCAAACTTGCTTCAAGTCTTCTCATAAGACTTGCTCAAATCTACCTCAAACTTGCTTCAAGTATTCTCAAAAGGTATGCTCAAAATGACTCATAACACATGCTCAAAAATACTCACTGAAAATGCTCAACCAATCCCAAATCATGTACACAAATGATGTTCCAATCAATACTTGTATTTCTTTCAGAAATACTTTCTTCAACTAGGCAATTCAGACATATTCTACCCAGAATTCTTTCAAAAATATATAGAGAATAATATGCAATGCAAATGCTCAATATGTTCTCTTCCAAATTCACTCAAGCCAATGCACAAATTTTCTTCACAAAACTGCCTTATAACCATTGCAAATTTATCTCAATATTAATAAAATCTAGTGCACAAATTTGCTTCATAAAACTACTCTCTTTTAGTTCTTAAAACAACCAACAATGATGCACAAAATTTTCTCAACATGATGCACAAAATCTAACAAAAAAAAATGCACAAAATCTACCCAACAGGATGCACAAAATCTGCCCAATAGTTTATTCTTAAACCAATGAACAAATGTTTTACAATGATGCACAAACTTATTATTCAACCTTAGCACAAGTGATTCCAATTTCACTAATCAATTATGTACAATTTTTTCACAAATCCTAGCACAAATGTTTCCAATATCTTTCAACAATGAAGCACAATTTGTTCTCAAACCCTAGCACATGTGGTTCCAATTTCACTAATCAATGATGCACAATTTATTTCACAAACCCTAGCACATATATTTCCAACAATGCACATGAACCTAATCCTTATATCTCCTCTTTATGACATCAAAATATTTGCCCAACCAAACACCTTAAGGAAGGAATAATGTCACCATACCTCTTAATTTGCTTTGATGAAGTTGTGCCCTCAAAACCTGTCTCAAAAGAATTTCCTTTTCAAAGTGCCACTTCAAAAACTGGTTAGTAGATTTCTCTTTCAAACCATCCACATTAAATTTCTCCTCAAAAAAATGTGCACAATAGGATCTAAAAATAATGCTCTATGACTCTCCTTTTGTTCTCACAAGATAAAGCATTAACACTTAACAAAAACCCTTCAAATTTTTCCTTTTCCACCATGCAAAAATTACAATAAAAAATCAAACCACTATAACACCTTATAACTCCTACTTGAAAATACAATAATTTTATTTCAAGCAAAACATTACAATATCAAGACCTTGTTACACCTTATTACTCCTTCTAAATCAAATTACAAAATTAAATGTCCTTTGTTACACCTTATAACTCATTCCAACTTTGAATTTCAAATTTAAACTGTTCTGCCCCCTTTTATTCAATCATGCACAACAAGCTAAACCTTAGTCATTCAATTTTTAAATCAAAAAAATTTGTACCTTTTTGAGCGCACGAATTTCCTCCTTTGCTACCTTGCAAAAGTTCCCTCCATGAGAATCGAACCAACAACCACCTGTATCACAGCACCTTAGCACTGCCTCTGCAACCAGCTACGCTAGTCTGTCAGCTGTGACCAAAGTGTGAAGTAATTGATCCTTGTTCTTTCATCAAAATCTATGCTTCTTCTTCAAACAAAAATCTTTGCGTGACTCGAACCTGTGACCACCTCTAACACAGCACCTTAACACTACCCCTACAACTAGTTGTGCTAGCCTATCAGCTAAAACCTCTACGTGCACCTTTTATCCTTATTCTCCTTGTGCCTTTCACCAAAAAATGTGCCCCTTTCTCTTCTGTGATTCGTCATTCGAAAGCACGAGCGGATATCTCAAATTTTTCACACAACACCACTTTGCAAAGTTTTGAACCTTAATATATATGAAATTTTTGACCTCCTCTTGTCATGACATCGACGCTCAACTTTTGAAATTTATTTTAATTATTTTCAAATAGCTTCCACGATTTTGGTGCTCAACCCCTTTTTTCTTTTGGAATATTTAAATCTAAAAATATTTAAATATTGTAAACCTTAAACCTTTGGCCCATGGTGGTCTTATAAATATTTTTCAATAAAATCTTTTAAGCCTTGTCTTTTATAATATTTAAATTTGGCATTTAAATATTATTACCTCTATATCTTGCCTTGCTATCCATAGAATATTTTTGCCACGTCACCTTGCTTTGCCTCATTATCCTTGGATAATAATTTTGTCTTATTATGCACCTTTGACATCAATTTTTCTGCCTCATGTATCCTTTGAAGATATTTGCCTTGCACTTTAATATTTCAACCTTGAAGGTAATTCTCAACCATTTCACCTTTGACATCAATGACAACCAATGTACTCAATATTTCCAACAATAATGTGATAAAGTAAATGTTTTATTTTAAATGATAGCAATTTTCATTTAAAATTTATAAATTTTTTATTTGAAAAAGATAGTAAGTTTCATTTAAAATTTATTACTGCTTAATTTTAAATGATAGAAAGATTCATTTAAAAATTAATGAAGTATTTTAAATACCGATATATTTCATCTGATAGAGTAGATGCTCTAGTATAAATGATAATATAACTTTAAAAAAAAGGAAATAATGGACTATTTAAATGATTAACGAGTTTCACTATAAATAGAAACAAACCATTATTTTTAGATGATAAAGTAAATATCATAAATAGTTGTTTTATTTCTTTAATAAAATGATAGTATAAGATTTGTTTACTTTAAAAAAAATAACAATGCTGATTTATTTCATGGTAAACTACCCAAGATCTAGTTTTAATATTGTTAAATAAAGAAAGAGTTCTTAGTCGGTTAAGTTGAACAAATAACTGGAAACTTCGCACCGTCGACGTCAGGGAGTTTCACGCCTATCAAAATGTGGGTGAATGGTTAAAGGAAAGGATATAATATCTCCATACAGTGGATAAGGATGAGATAGGAGTTACGTCTAGCAGAGGAGTGCATTGATGAGGCGGTGGGAGCATCGAAGGGAACGCAGTCCCTTATGGAAGGAGGAAAATCCTAAAAGTAGAATGATGTTGTGGGGAGATCGCTCTCACTGGAAAAAGAATAGAGGAGATTCGTTTAGCTTGAGGGATAAACTATAACTCACAGTCATGTAATACGAAGACAGTCCCTAAGAAGGCAAGAACCTTGCTGACTTTGGAGGATTTTAGGTTGGTGGATTGCCTAAACCTTGTTTGTCATGGTTCAAATAAATAATCCTAGTCGTTTACTGGGAATCACCTCCTCATTGTAAGATGTGTGGGATGGATGTTTGTCCATGATAGGTCAAGAGAACTTATCTCTATGTGCCTCTAGTTGGTTTATTTCATTTGGTGGAGTAGGTCGGGTTGCTTTGATTTAGTTTGTCAATCCTTTCCCATGTTTAAAGTGGTTAGCCATCCTCCCTAACCATTTTCTAGGATGTTGTGTTTGATTGTATTTGATATTGGAGTAGAACCATCTGTGTTGATTGAGTTCATCACTATTAGCGATGATGTCGCACAATATTCATCGTTAGCAACGATTTCACATGGTGCTCATTGTTAGCGATGATATCACACAGTTCTCCTTGTAGCATGTATGTTGTTGTTAGCGATGATGCCACACAGTGTTCCTTATTAGCGACGATGTCATGCAGTGTTCTTTGTTAGTGACAGGGTCACATAATTCTTTTGAAAGCGTATTATCATTGTTAGCGATGATGTCATGTGGGATAGCAACAGTTGGTTAGCGCTAACAGTAACCTGTGCCCTTGTAGGGTAAATTTATCATGTGCTATGATAGGGTAAATCCCCCTTCATCTTAGGAAGTACCTTCCCCTTCGTTGTTGGCTAACGTGGAGTCGAAGCACGGTTGGCAGGTTTTGCCATACACCTTGGGGAATATAGAGGAATGGAACCTCTGTCGTCAACCTATACTAAGGATGGGTGTCGTTCGTCGTGTACTCTTATTTTGCATTATGTGCTGAGGAACAGGTTGTATCCCTTACAGTCTAGTGTTGGTTGTTTGGTGAGACTGCCCTCTCATGGCAGAAGTGGGCGCTACTTAAGTCGTTGGGCGGATAGTTAATTAAATAATGACTTCTTGTTAGAGTCGTTGGATGGAGGTTGAATTATTTGATTAATGTAGAAGAGACTTTATAATTAATTGGATATTGAAGTATTTGATTAATGTAAAGAGACTTTATGATTAATTAATATGGAATTATTTGGTTAATGGGAAAAGTAGACCATATGACTTTGTAATTAATCAGATAGGGATTTATTTGAAATGAAAGGAAAAGGGGTTTATTTATGAATTAAAGTAGTTGACTTTAATTTAATGAATAAATATGGAAAATGGTTTGTTTTGTAAATTAAGGGTATGGGACTTTAATTTATGAAATGAAAATGAAGGGATTTATTTATGGATTAAAGTAGTTGACTTTAATTTGGTAAATAAATATGAACCTAGATTATTTGGCAATTAAGGGTATGGGACTTTAATTGTTGAATAAGGGTTGAATCATTTATTACAAGTAAAACCTATGATCTAGATGTATTATTGAATGAATCTCATAGGAATATGAGAGGAGAAATAGAAAGAGTAGTTTCTATGATATCAACTATGCATTAGATATTTGAATTGCTTGGGTTGTTTGTATAGTTACAATTTGGCAATGAAATGAGTAAATACATTTAGAAGCATGCCTATCCTAAACTATGAGTGTCCTGGTCCCCTACTATCCTCACTTGATCGATGGAAGAGCGGAAGGACCAAAGTCACAGATGGACCAATGAAAAAGTTTGCTCTCTACTTTACATCTTGTTTATTTATGCAAATAGATTAGATTTGTGGGGAGATTTCCCTGATGATATTGATGTAATATATTGCTTAAAGGTATGGAGGTTTTACCATACATGCTTATGTAATAAATGAACAATATGGCTGATGCACCTTTGTATTCTATTTGATTTAATGTGAATGTATTTAAATCCTTTCTTATGCATGTTTATTATTTAATTATTGTTCCATGTTTCTAGATATCTTTTGCATGTTTAATGGATTATGTTTTGTTAGATTTAGTATCTAGATTTATCTTTCTTTATTTTTTTTTAAGCGAAAAACCCCTTATGGGGTCGTCTTGGTCTGAGAGACCACGAATAGGGGGTTCTACACCGTTAAAGTCACCCGGGAGTCGTACTCGGCTTTACCCGCACCAACATTATCAATTGGATTTTGGATACCCAATTCAGCTTTTTGGTAGGGTGGAGATTTGAACCTGGGACCTCCTTTGGAGGATTGCCCTCTCCTCTCCAACTCACCTACAACACCTGGGTAGTATCTAGATTTATCTTTATTCTTTATTCTCTTGTTTGAATAGCTTTTTATAAGAATTCATTAGTAATTTCTAGGGTGAACTTAGAGGTAACCTAAGGTCTTGAGACCCCCTTAGGGAGAATGGTAACTAGGTTTATAGAAGATCGTACTTGAGTTAAGATAGCTTGTCAGAGGACAATATTGATAGCTTAACTCGCAGTACACATAACATACCTATGCATAATGGCTTGCATAGAATATGGATATGCATGTACACCTTCTAATTATTGAAGGTGATAAGTCTAGCTCATCAAGGATGATGAGATGGATGGACTTATGTGCATAACATGAGAAAGGCCTATGTAGAAGGGACTTGCGTGAGGGGAATCTTATGTGGTATAGTTCTTGAGAAAATTTTGGATTTTTAAACATTAATTTGGTCTAAGGTTGGTTAGGGGTTTATGAATCCCTCTCCTTAGTTAAAAAAAATCTTTCTATTTTTGTGTTTTATTATTTCTTGATTTTAGGGTCGTTACATTGGTAGCTACGGTCTAACTACACAGTAACTTCAACAACCCGTTCATCTTTACTTAAAAAGTTTAGATAATAAGGTACAGTAGAAAAAATATGAAGAACATATAGACAATAAAATCTCAAGCTCAATCATGCCATGTTCTATAGTGATCTTCAAATTGAGGAAGACAACAATCATTATGAGAAAGAAGATGCCCTATGATGAATAACGTAATTGCTTGCAGTACAATGCAAGAGTATGAACATTGTAAGGACACAAACCTAATGACATCTCAATTGAAGGGATATGCGGACAGCGACGCTCCATCCCCACCAGTGCAAGAGACCAAATGCTTTTGCACAATTCTTCACAAAGCCTGTCACTATGCCAAAAAATTTTGGATGTATATAAAAAGTTATACTTCTCGACTATCACTGTTGAGCAGAGAGCAAAAATGATAGAGCAATTTCACAGCTTATTCAAAAGGTGTGTCCCTACGCTAACAGGATTGAGGAAATATTTATTGGTATCAGAAAAGGTGGACCTAATTGACACTTTTGTTAGGAAATCACCAAAGATTAATGGTACACATACACTAGCCAAAGGATCCCTTCTCAATTCTCCAAAAGATAATTCTCCTCTGTTCTACCTATCTCTTTCATCAGAAAAGTATATATTGCATAATTGTGTGATGGACCCAAAGGCCCAGGTATTTATCATGCCAATAGAAATTTACAACAATTTAGGACTGAATCCAGATACATAAAAGCTAGAGATGCTACATTTTAGGGAAGATCATTTAAAGAGGGTGGATACATTACACAAGGTCCCAATGTTAATATGTGGGCACTCGAATTTACCTATCATCCAAGATATAGAAGTTGTTTATGTGCCCTCGTTGTTCAGGATATGTTTATCCCTTAATTTTTTAAAACAAATGGGAGGTTGTATAACTTAGGAGCATGATCAGATGCTAATTCCATTTGTTGGAAAAGTCATCACGGTGCCGAATCAAACATTGCACCCTTTCTGCATTGAAGGATATGAAAAATAAAATGTGAGCCCTATTGAGGAGTCCATATGCAAAACAAGGATAGACTCAGGCTTTCGATCAAAAAATGGTCAATTAGGCCTGGATTAAATTTTATATCCTCTACCCAGTTACCCAGTAATAACCTAAAGATCATCTTTAAATTCAAACGGGATGTAGAAAGTTGTAACTTCAACCACCTTTGGAGGACCACGCAAAACATGATGGTAACAAAAGGAAACAGAGCATGGATGACAAACCAAATGGATCATATGGAGGGATGGTGCCTCCATATGATCCATTTGGTTTGTCATCCATGGATGGTGCCTCCATCTGTTACCAAAAGAACCAATGATTGGATATAGGACCAATAAAATAAGACCATATCTTGTGTTTGTCACTTGTGCCCAAAATAAAGAATTTCCAAAGTAGGGTATAAAGTTGAAATAGAATTTGGTTGAGGATGATGATACTTGGGAACTATGGCAACCATAGAGAGTAGTTCAATTTCAGTATCATATGGTTCGAATATTGCAGGTTCATGTAATAATTCACCAAATATCTCCTAGATCAGACGTGTCAACCATGCCATAAATTTTGTGTACATATCCAACCAGTAAATAAGTACATGTGGTGGATACATGGTCACTCAACATGTGATAACATCTTGTACAGAGGATGTAAGTATAGTTAAAAGAAGAATTATTGTAGGTTGACCTAATCGTCAAAATTTGTAGATGCAAAATAAATCCTAGGTGTTGCCAGTTATTTTTATTAAAGCACTTTCTCCTCTCCTCCCCTGTCTTTCCCCCTCTTTTTTTTGGCTATAAATTTTTGACTCCATAGCCCAATGGATAAGAGAAAAACAATACAAAGTCTGCAAGAGACACACCTAAAAAATTGTAGTAGTTTAAAGTGGAACTATCACAACTTATGTGAGCAAAGTGATACGCCATGCCATATATGAAGATGATGTCAACTAAGTGGAAGGTCACCAAAAGGGAGAACCTAGGTTGATGTAAAAATGATGCCAAGGTATGATTCACATGAAACCAAATCTATTGAAAATAACACCCAATCAAGAGGCATGAGTTCTGCTAAGTACCAACTAGTAGAAGCATCTTTTAGAGCTTCGCTCTATATAAGACAAAAAGTGTAACACCTAATAATTATTGTTTGAATAAGGATGGGTTTAAAATTGAATTTGAAGAAGTGCAAGGAAATATATATTTGTAAAAGTGGTTCCTACTAGACTATCTAATAAAGAGAAGAAGACGCAAAGACAACAAATTCTCTTGGAAATATGTTTGTTCTTGAAATAGCGGTTAGCAATAGTAGAGTATGCTCATGGAAGTGCAGTTTGTAGAGGTGTCCCATGGACCTGGTAATCTCTCTTACTATTTTTTTGGGATAATTCCATAATTGCCTTCCCTTTTGTTTCTTTATTTTATTAGTAAATTCCAGTTCTTCTTTTGTTCCTCTATTAATTGTGCCATAAATTCCTTTGGTTGGTGGTATTTTTAACACTCCTTTTGCCTCCTATCCTGATTTTCCTTCTCTATGTTTTTTTGTTTTCTTCCATATTGTTGGCATCCCCATGCTTTTCCTTTTTGCTCCCTTTTTCGATCCTTCCCCTCTTTTCGCATGTGTTGCCTTTGCCCCGTCACCCGTCACTCTCTTTTATCTTGTGGTAGGTTTTGGTTGTTTTTTCTTCATATTTTTTCTAGTTCCTTCCTTCCTTTACTTCCCGCTAGAAAGTGCTAAAACAAAAAGTGGTCATCTGAGTTCCTTGTTTCCAAAAAATGAAAATTCCCTGAGTCTCCAAGAATGTGGGTAAATTTTGTTTGTATCCACCCACATGAATTTTTTGGGAAAACAAGATTATTTATAGATAATAAAGGGAATTTTGTATACTCGGTCAGTGGACCCTTGCAGTGTGGGTAATTTTCTTCATACCCACTCCCTTCAGCATTCAAGCAGAAGAGAAGGCTCAAAATTGCAATAAAATTACTAAATGTCAATTCTACAGAGAAACGGGTTGCTACCAGACTATGGATGGGTACCAAAGCCTATCATGAAGGAATGATAGAGCTACCTAGTGAAAAATAAGATGAAAGATAACAAAAAGAAAAAAATTGGACTTAGTGCCACGCCTAGCAAAAAATTGGGTTGCTGGCAGACTTCGAAGGAAGCTCGAGGGCCCATCACTGAGTATGCACAAAGGGACCAAGTATCAGGCTTGGCAAAGAAGTGGGCATCCTCTAGATTCCAAATGAATCCTGAAAGTCCACCACGGATGGAAAATTTTGATGAATTTTGGAAGTCTACCACAAATAGAAAATATAGATGAGTCCCGAAAGTCCACCACAGATGGAAAATTTGAACAGATCCCAAATTTCCATCAATATCGATAATTTTGACGAAGCCTAAAAACTCATCATGGAGGGAATTGGAGGAGAATTGAGTTGCTACCAGACTATCGATGGATCCCAAAAGTCCATCAACACCGAAAATGTCACTCTTCATTAAGGCACGCAAAATCCATTGAGGAGAGAGAAGCTGGGAATCTAAGTATCAAAATGCTCCAAATTTATAGCATTTGATTGATAAAAGGAAATTCGACATTCGTTTGGTAAGAGATGGAGTATTTTTGCATCACAAGAATGATCAACATCATGATTCAGGTTACACGAGTTGACAACCCACTACCTGTAGTTGCAAGCGGGCAAACATCATGAAGTGATAGAATTATCAAATGTGTCAGATGAATCAAGGTACTAGATGCAACCAGCACAACCCACTTTCATTTATTATGAGTGTTCAATTACAATGCATAGGGTGACAGGCAAAAATATACAACATAACCACTTCCCTAAAACAAGATCATTCCACAATCAAACATCATGATAATTTGTAACAGAATTCATTGTAAAAACTATATATAGGATAACGTTGAGCATTCATAAGGGCCGACTCTTTAGCTTTTACAACTTACATGTAAAGCTTTTGTTGTTCAAGAAATACAAGTGGATTATTGTTTGACCTCCATTTTGTCTCATGTATGTATGAATGTTTGTTTTCTTAATTCTGTTAAAACTAGTTGAATGATTTAGCTTTAATTTTGTCATCTAGATTCTAGGTGCTTCATTCTCCAGTTCTAGAATTTGCTTTCAAGTAGATGTGATTAATATTGATTGAGAACATAACCGGTTGGTTTGTTAGATGGTTTGTTTGATTTCTTGTGATGGTTTAAGTTTAATAATGCATGTGTTTTGATGTAGCTAAATATGTACCTTCATAAGTTCTAGCTTCAACTATATTTCATTCTTTCAGCATCATTTTCATCCCCCCTTAATTTTTAGCAGTTATCTAGGACTCCCAAGCAACCAACCTTCTCCAGAGATTGACCAGAAAGCCTTCACAATTTTGAAGTTACTCAATGTTGGTCAAGGTATGTGGGCACACAAACCTTTCCTTAGATTTTTGACCAACAATTAGGTCATCCATTTTTAGATGGAGTATTATTTTATTATTTATTGTATGTAATGATGATCTTCTAATTGGGTAACAATCTCTTAATCAAGAATATCAATCTTCTAGTTTGTAATCCTAAGACATGTATTAAATAGGATCTTTCCTAAATGAATGACTTGCTAATTTTCCACCATTGAATTTAGAGCAGGGTAATCTGAGTATGCTCTAAACCTACGAAATTAAGTTGACCTAGTTTATTAGAAAAGAATCCTTTGCTCAAGTGCACTAGTCGAGAGAGTGTGTGAAGTCTAAGAGAATGGACAATAGTCGACATCTGATGATATGCCCTTACTAGTTTGATACATGCAAATTTTGATAGGCATCCTTCATGGATTTGATTATCATTGTGAACAATTAAAGTAGTTATTTCTATCTAGAAGTTATTTCTAGAAGGATTAATGGTTGGGTAGGATGACTGTTTTGTGAACAACTAAAGTAGTTATTGCTATCTAGAAGTTATTGAGAGTTAATTCCAAAGCACATAGGAGATAAGGACATTCGCAAGCAAAAAACTAAGGTTTGAATCTTGCATGCCCCCCTCATATCACTCTAGTAATCCTCCATCACAAATAGGGATAAGCCATGATGCATGGCCCACTCGTTCAGCACGTACATGCATTAGGATAGACACTGACTAATGCATAGCAAATCCACCACCCACAATGGATTCAATCTCTATTTAGGATTAGTGTGTGGTGCATATTTTCCTTCCCAGCCAAAATACCCAGGTTCAAAACCCATAAGTGCTCTTTTTCATTGCTTAAAAAAAATTGTTAAAGTTTTCAAAAATAATAAGGCACATGATTTTTTATAGCCAAAAAAATAAGGTAAAGCAATTTTTCATGCCCTTTAATTTTAAGTGAATTTCATAAGAATAAAGAGTGTATGAATAAAAAATTTTGCCTTCTTTTTAATTAATAAGGGTGGTTTGATCTTACAAACTTTAAAATTCTATTTTACAAAATTACTCAACCATTGTGATTGTAAAAGGTATAATATCAACAGAGTCTGACACCTTCATCCTTCTTGCAAAACTCAACGCTTGTAAAAGGTGCATTTTTGGTGAAGATCAACACCTTAAAACATAGGAAAAGTCAAGAGAAAGTAAGCCTTAAATCAATCAAAATTCACAAGCATACAACACCAGATAAGGATCTTTACTTCCCATAAGGAAATAATCCATATGAAGATGGAAAATTTATCACTCTAAGGAGTTGTTTGCAAATAATTCTCAAAGATTCTAATGTTTGCGAAGATCTTCAAAATGGTGTTATAATCCCTATAAATGTTGTAAGGACAATATACATGTTATTAATCACACTTGACATCTGTAAGAGTCAAAGGAAAGAGGACATAAAAATGTAGTTGAAGGTCAAGTGCATGATGGCAAATGCTTGTTGTGACACATGTGACCTTAAGTCCTTGATGGAAATTGCTTGTTGTGGCACAAATGAAATCAAGCCCTTAATGATAAATATCTATTTTGACACAAGCAACCTTAATACAAAGATAGATTTAGCTTGTGATACTAATAACTTGATTTCTATTGATGATAGTGATGACCATGACAAAGGACATATAACTATAGGTATTGAAATCCATGTTGAAGAACAATAACTTTGGTGCTTTGAAAATCACACCAAAGGAATTGGCTCAAAGCTAATGAAGCAAATGGGTTATAGTGGTAGAGGATTGGGAAGAAATTGACAAGGTATCACACAATCTATGATGCCACATATTAGGTCAAATAATGAAGGCCTTGGCTATGATGGTCAAGCAAGAACTAGTAACACTAAGTTCATGAAATCATAATCCCATGCAACTCCTAGAACCAACTATTGGCACAAAAATAAAATGACCAACAAGGTACATATTGATTATGGATGGACAAATGTCACACAATGGGACAACATGAAAGTAATGTTGAATAGATTCTATAAAATAAGTAAGCAGACCCAAAAGAAAACCTAGAGGTAGACCCAAAGGCGACAAACCTAGAGGTAGGTCCACTAGTATATCTAGTGGAAGACCCAATGGCAGACCCAGTGACAGACCCAAAGATAAAACCAGAGGTGAACCTAGAGTTGGAATACCTAGAGGCAGACCCATTGAAAAACCCATAAGAAGAATACCAAGAGGTAAACCTAGTGAAAAAATTAGTAGCAAACCCAAAGATAGAAGACCTAGAGCCAAACCCAAAGGTGGACCTAGAGGTGTTTACCCAAGAGCTAGAGCTCAGAGCCAAATCTAGAGCCTAGACTCCTTTAAATTAAGGGGGATCCTAATATTTCCTATCCCAAATAATGTAATAAGGGGGGATGTTAGGAATATTTTATTACATTATTTTAGTATTATAATTAGGTCATGCATCTTTAGATGATTAGGTCATCCATTTTTATATGAAGTATTATTTTAATATTTTTTGCATGTAATGATCTCCTAATTGGGTAACGATCTCCTGATTGAGAGTATTGATCTTCCAGATTGTAACCTTAAGGCATGTATTAAGTATACTTTTGCCTCAGTGAATGAATTGCTAAAATACCATCAAATTCTCCTTACTCAAAATATTATGGAAATTCAACTAACTATACAAAGGTTAAGGATCAGGATTATCACTGAAAAAGAATGGAGATATATTTCAAATGAAGGAGATTCATAAGTTATAATTAATACTATCAAAAAAATGGATGTTGGATATAATATATTGGAAATATATATATATATATGGGAAAGAAAACAAGGTAGCATATACTTAAGTCAATCTCAATGTTATTTTTGTTTTGATGAAATTCAAATTTTAAAATGTAGTTGACCAATGGATATTATTCCTCTTAATGACAATGATATCAATGGTTTGATTGAGGAAAGATATCAGTTTTATGAAGATGAAGAACATATTTGATAAGGCAAGTTGTATATAGTCTAATTAGCTTAATAGCAAATGTAATGTTTTTTTTATTTATGATTTTATGATTTATATTCTAATTAACTTAATAGCAAAATGTAAATATATCCCTAGTATCAATTTGGGTTAGGAAGTGTTGGTTTCTTATTGAATTTTAGGAAATAGATACCTTCAAGGAAATAGAAAACACTTAGGAAGAATTCCTTGATATTTTAAAAACTACAAAAGATGGAGTCTTGACTATTTATGCTCAAATATTGGTCATTATTGATATCAGTTTACCTTTACTAAAATTAATAAATTTTAAGTATGGGGGTAAGTTGTGGACCCAAACCATGGATTATAAAAATATATATTTTATATGTAAAATATGTCATGAGGTGGGCATATTGATAGATCATTCCCTAAGAAGAGTCCAATAGAAACATATGTAGAAAACTACAAGAGAAACTTACAAATGGATATGGATGAGGATGGTTTTCAATTTCCAAAAGAAAAAAGATCTATACAAATGAATGTAAATAAACAATGGAGACCAGTAAGTAAATATATTGGAAGAAACACGAATTATTTTGAGTATTTAGCCTATGAAGAAGTATATCAGACTTTAGAGTACATGGTAAAACAGGATTAGAATATTAACAAGGAACCGTCTACTTAGTCTAAACCGAATTTAGGGATTAACATTCCTACTAAACCTAAGAAATATGCATCATCAGATTTTGAATATTCTTTTGAAGTACCATACATCATTCATGAGAAGGAAAGTGGTAGATAAAACTCAATGTTAGATGTTAATTCCTCTACAATTTACAAGGAATTACCAAAAAATGAGTAGGATAAGTCAAAAGATTTCTTAGCAAAGCCAAGAGAGGATATATATAATGAGAAGGAAATTTGTGAAAGATTAATGAGGAATAGAATAATAAGACCTACCCCTAATACCGGTAAGGCAAAAAGAGGAAAACCTACAAAATATCAAGCAAGATCTAGGGAAGCAATAGCAAATAGAGAAAGGAACACAATCTAAGTTGGTTGAACTTCTCTTTACCAAACAAAAAAATGATACTGGTAATTTAGAGGGGGTCAGTAGCCTCTAATAACACATTATTATCATATCATGGAATATAAGGGGTGTAAATGCTCCCTCAAAGAATGAATGTGTCAAGGACCTATATTCAAGTAATAAGCCTAATATTCTTTATATCCAAGAAACTAAAATGACAAAGGAATAAGTTTCCAAAATTGTGAGTGTTATGGGCAAGATGTGAATGGGATGTGGATTTAAAAGGAGAAACAAGAGGAATTCTAACTGTTAGGATGTGAAGTCAATATCCAGATCTCCAATGTTCTTCAACAGAGAGGTGCATGGTGGTGCAGCTTATAAAGAGGAAACAAACAGTATTCTGTAGTCTTCCTTTGGGAGAGGAAACAAACAGTTTTTTGGACTCTTCCTTTGGAAGAGGAAACGAACAGTTTTTTGGACTCTTCCTTTGGAAGAGGAAACAAATAGTTTTTGGACTCTTCCTTTGGAAGAGGAAACGAACAGTTTTTTGTTTTTTCTATAAAAGGGGAATGACCCCTTGCATGTAAATTATGATTGAATGTAATTCTGCCAAAATCAATAAAATATCAAGTTGCCATTGCCCCGTGGTTTTTCCTGCACATTGCAGGTTTTCCACGTAAAATTTGTGTTACTATTTTTTTCTATGTTATTGTGTTTTTCTGCTTGGACAGAATTTTGCTATATTTTCTAACATCTGGTATCAGAGCCTAGGGTTTTGTGCGAGTGGGAGCTGCAACAATGACTGGAAGTGTAACCAAGTTTGAGATTGAAAAGTTTGATGGCAGGAACTTCGCCCTATGGAAGATGAAGGTGGAGGATTTGTTGGTTCAAAATGACCAAGCCCTAGCCTTGAAAGGGGTCGCGAGTAAACCAAGCAACATGAAAGATGAGGAGTGGGCAACGCTGGATAGGAAGGTGGTTTCTACAATCTGTCTATGCCTAGCGGACTCCGTCTTGTTCAATGTTGTTGAAGAAAAAACCGCGGAAGCCCTTTGGAAGAAGCTTGAAAAGTTGTATGAGACGAAATCTGCAACAAATAAGGTTTTTCTAAAAAAATAGCTTTACAGCCTAAGGATGAAGGAGGGCTCATCTGTGGCAGATCACTTGAATGAGTTTAATACCCTTATCAGTAAACTGGTTTCAATTAATGTGAAGATGGAGGATGAGGACAGAGCTATCACCCTACTTTGTTCCCTCTCGGAGACTTGGGATCATTTGGTGATGACCATCAGCAATTCATCATCAAGAGCTCTAACTTTTGATGATGTGGTAGCCGCTTTGTTGGCAGAAGAGTTGAGGCGAAAAACATCTTTGGAACCCTCAACCAATGAAGCCCTAGCTATGAGAGGTCGATCTTTCGAGAAGAGTCAACAAAGTAGATCACAGTCCAGATCTAAGTCTAAAGGACAAAAGCTGAAAGGGAAGTGTTGGCATTGCGGGAAGCCAGGGCACTCAAAGAAGGATTGTTGGCAGTTAAAAAAGGAAAAAAATGGTGAAAACCAATTTCAGCCTTCAACTGAGGCCAGTACAGTAAATTCTAGAGAGACGACAACATGTGAGGCTTTCTGTATCAGCAACAATAGATCTGTTTTATATACCTAGGTTTTGGACTCGGGTGCATCTTTCCACATGTCTCCTCACAGAGACTGGTTTGACAAATATCAGCCATATAGTGGTGGGAAGGTCTACTTGGGTGATGATCACCCTTTAGAAATTATGGGAAGAGGGGACATAAGGATCAGGCTGGACGATGGTAGAGAAAGGATGTTATGTGATGTGCGACATGTGCCAGATTTGTGGAAGAATTTGCTCTCAATCAAGATGATGGATAAGCTAGGGTATTCTGTCACTTTCGGTAACAACTATTGCAAAATTACCAGAGGTGCTATTGTAGTAGCAAAGGGAGAATCTTATGGGACCCTATATCATTTATGCGGTGATACGGTGATGAACCATGCAACAGTAGCAACTTCAATTCAGGATGCAGTAATGCTATGGCATCAACGCCTAGGCCATATGAGTGAAAAAGGTCTAAAAATTCTGCATGACAGAGGTATGCTTTCTTAGGATTAAGTCTTGCAATTTAGACTTGTGTGAGCACTGTATTTTTGGTAAACAAAAGAGGGTTCAGTTTACTGCAAGCCCTGGTAAGAGTTCTGATTTTTTGCAACTTATACATTCGGATATATTTGGACCAGTCCCCACTCAGTCCTTAAATGGTGCCATCTATTTTCTGACATTTATAGATGATTATTCTAGGAGAGTGTGGGTTTATTTTCTGAAGAAGAAGTCGAAAGCTTTGCAAAAATTTAAAGAGTTCAAAACTCGAGTAGAGAAAAGTTTGGGCAAGCCTGTTTTATGTCTTAGGTCAGATAATGGGGGTGAATATTGCTCCAAGGAATTTGATAAATTTTGTACGCAGGAAGGAATTAAGCACCAAAAGACTGTACCATATACTCCACAACAAAATGGTGTGGCTGAGCGAATGAATCGCACAATCATGGAACGTGCAAGAAGCATGCTCAGCGCATCCATGTTGGATAAAAGGTTCTAGGCAGAGGTTGTTAATACAACTATTTACCTCATTAACAGGTCACCTACAACTGCGTTGGATGGACAAATTCTAGAGGAGGTTTGGTGTGGTAAGCCATTTGATTACTCTCATTTGCGTACCTTTGGCTGTGATGCATTTGCCCATGTGCCTAAAGAAAAAAGGTCCAAACTTGACCCGAAGTCAAGCAAATGTGTTTTTCTAGGCTATGGAGATGCAATAAAGGGGTATAGACTGTGGGATCCTACTGCCCACAAGGTAATTATTAGCCGAGATGTTATTTTTGATGAAAAATCCATGCAAAGGAAGGAGGTACAACAAACACCTAATGTTGTACCAATTGAAGTAGACATGAACGAAGATGAAAATGAAAATCAACATGCTGAAATTTTTGACCATCATGCTGAATTTTTTGACCAACATGCAGAACAACAAGTAGAACAACAAGTAGAGCAGCCACAACAGTCACAAGACCAAGAGCCACAATCAACAGATCATTGGGTTAGAAGATCTACACGTCCACAAAAGTATCCGAAAAGGTATTCTCATGTTTATCAGTCCTCTTTTGCTTTGTTAACTGATGATGGTGAGCCTAGTTCATTTCAGGAAGCTAGAGAGTCTGAGAATGCAGAAAAGTGGAGGAAATCCATGGAGGAGGAAATCGAGGCACTTCGCAAGAATAAAACGTGGGAACTTGTGGATCTCCCACTTGGAAGAAAGACTGTTGGAAACAAGTGGGTGTACAAAGTGAAGAAGAACAACGATGGGTTGTTGGAACGCTATAAAGCTCGCTTGGTGGCAAAAGGCTATGTGCAAAAGTTAGGTATTGACTTTAATGAAATTTTCTCTCCAATTGTGAAGATGACTACTATTAGAGTTCTACTTGCACTTGTAGCTGCACAAGATTTAGAACTGGAGCAGCTTGATGTAAAGACTGCTTTCTTGCATGGTGATCTCGAGGAGGAGATTTATATGGATCAGCCTGAGGGCTATGAGGAAAGAGGCAAAGAGCATTTGGTTTGCAGACTGAAGAAATCTTTGTACGGGTTGAAACAGGCGCCAAGGATGTGGTACAGAAATTTGACACCTTCATGAAGAGCCAAGGTTTCAGCAGGAGTGAAGCTGACCATTGTGGATACTATAAGAGGTTTGATGATGGCAGTTTTATTATTTTGCTGTTGTATGTTGATGATATGTTGGTTGCAGGCCCCAACATGAAGAAAATCATTGATCTTAAGGCTCAGTTGGCTAGGACATTTGAAATGAAGGATTTAGGAGCAGCAAACCAAATTTTAGGGATGAAGATACACAGGGACAAAAAAGGAAGAAAGATCTGGTTAAGTCAAAAGTCATATATAGAAAAGATTTTGCAACGCTTCAATATGCAGAATGCAAAACCAGTTAGTACCCCACTTCTTTCAAACTTAAAATTGTCTTCCAACCAGTGTCCTAGAATAGAAGTAGAGAAGACAAGCATGTCTCGTGTACCGTATTCATCAGCAGTAGGAAGCCTCATGTATGCCATGGTGAGCACCAGACCGGATATTGCCCAAGCAGTGGGAGTAGTTAGCCGATACATGGCAAATCCTGGTAAGGAGCATTGGAATGCTGTGAAGTGGATATTTAGATATTTAAGAGGCACTTCAGATGTTGCTATTTACTACGGATCGGATAGTTTGCAAGTTAAAGGTTTTGTGGATTCTGATTATGGTGGAGATAGAGATGGGAGAAAGTCCACTACAGGATATACTTTCACTCTTGCTGGTGGAGTTGTGAGTTGGGCTTCTAAGTTGCAGTATGTGGTGGCTTTATCAACCACTAAAGCAGAATATATTGCAGCGACTCATGCCAGCAAAGAGGCAATTTGGCTAGAGCGACTGTTGGGTGACTTCAAGGTAATGCAGGGGAAAATTACGTTGCATTGTGATAGCCAAAGTGCTATTCAGCTAGTGAAGAACCCAACATTCCATGATCGCACGAAACACATTGATGTCAAGTACCACTTTATAAGAAATGTGGTGGAAGAAGGTAGGATCCTGTTGCAGAAAATCGACATTGAAGTGAATCCCGTAGATATGCTTACTAAGTCGGTCAAGACAAAGAAGTTTGAGTGGTGCAGAACTTCTCTGGGCTTGCTGAAAATGTGATAAGGGCAGCATTGGGCAATTGGCACTTGGATGGAAAAACATAGGCAAAAGAATTCCTGTATATCGACTTCAAGTGGGAGAATGTTAGGAGGTGAAGTCAATATCCAGATCTCCAATGTTCTTCAACAGAGAGGTGCATGGTGGTGCAGCTTATAAAGAGGAAACAAATAGTATTCTGTAGTCTTCCTTTGGGAGAGGAAACAAACAGTCTTTTGGACTCTTCCTTTGGAAGAGGAAACGAATAGTTTTTTGGACTCTTCCTTTGGAAGAGGAAACAAACAGTTTTTGGACTCTTCCTTTGGAAGAGGAAACGAATAGTTTTTGTTTTTTCTATAAAAGGGGAATGACCCCTTGCATGTAAATTATGATTGAATGTAATTCTGCCAAAATCAATAAAATATCAAGCTGCCATTGCCCCGTGGTTTTTCCTGCACATTGCAGGTTTTCCACGTAAAATCTGTGTTACTATTTTTTCCTGTGTTATTGTGTTTTTCTGCTTGCACATAATTTTGCTATATTTTCTAACACTAACATGTTGGAATCTATTTAGAACCTCTTGTGAAACCATTCATAAAAATAGGCATTGGATAACCTCATTAATCACATGCTACTTTATAGATATTTATTTCATCCTTATCAATGTATATGGACCTATAACTCAGTCAGGAAGATCAGAAGTATAGAGTGGAATTGAAGCCTTTATGAGAAGTGAAGACCAACAAACCTTATTCATGATCATAGGAGATTTTAATATTGTAACTAAGTTGGATAAAAAATGGGGGAATTAAGAAAATAACCCAGAGTATGAGATATTTCTCAACTTTCATTCAAAACAATAATCTATGGGAGGTTGAGTTTGAAGAGGATAGATATACATGGACCAACAATAGGATAGGCCAAAACTTGATAGTAAAAAAAATGGACAGATGCATACTCTTAGATCATTGGCTAGATGAAGGAACTTGTGCTAAAATTAATACCTTGAAAAGGATTGGTTCAGATCACTAGCCAAAAAAAAAAAGGTAAAATGGTAGTAAGTTGATTAAAAAATATCATATTTTAAATATGGATAGGTGTAGAAATACCATCCTCGATTTATCGATATGATAGTGCAAACATATAATTCTTCAGGAAATAGGGGGTTGTATACAGTTCCAAAACAATTTAAATCAATGACATCTAGATTAAAACAATGGAACAAGAACACTCTCGAAAATATTTTTGAGAAGAACTAAAAGAGAAACTTTTAAAATTATTAAAATATGAACACATTAATCCAAGATTGAAGGAAAGGGATTTGCTTAGTGACATCATAATATTTTAAGGAAGAGAAATTTAGGAGATTAAAATCAACAAACTTGGTTAAAAGGGGTTTGGATTAAAGACCAAACCAAAATAAAAGATGCATGGTTATTTTACCAAAATATTCTAAGATCAAAGAAGATTGGAGTTCTTAATGGTAAGCTACTACAAGAAGTACCTTCGGTTATAACAAATAAATACAATAGCAAACTGATGGAGCCTATTACTCTCGAAGTTCATTCAGCTTTTTTTTCTTTTAATGAGGATAAATCCATAGGCTTTGATGGACTCTCTGTAGCATTTTGTTAGCAAAACTTGGAAATAGTGAAGGATTCTTTATTGGTGGCAATAGGATGGTCTAGGATAAAACAGTACATACATTATAAAATAAATGCAACATATCTTACCATGATTCCAAAAAAGAAGGATGCAAAATTGTTTGATTCATTCATGCTCATAAGCCTATGTAATATGGCAGGTAAGATAATATCCAAAGCGATGTCAAATCAGTTAATACCACTATTAGACAAAATTATTTTAGAAGAGCAAAGAGGATTTGTAAAATGGAGATAGATTTTGGATGAGATCATAGTAGCTCATATAGTAAAGCATTCAGAAGCTTCTAGAAAAGAGAGAGCAATGATCTTAAAACTTGATATGAATAAAGTCTTTGATAGGATCAAATGTGATTTTCCTTTTATTTTATTGAGTGAAATAAGGGGTTTTGAAATGGTCCCCAACCTTTCACAAAGAGAGATAAGTTGCATTTCTAGGAGAAAACCCAAAAACTGCAAAGAGAAGAACTAAATCAAATTAAAAGGCCAGCCACTACACAAAAATAATATTCATAGTGAACCAGCAAGCTAATCAAGAAAGGAACAAAGAAACCTGGAGATGGCAAAGACCCCTAGGTCCTAAAAGGAACTGAAATTCCAGCCCCAAAGACTAACCATTAACTCCCAATAGGGATAAAAACAAAACTAAATCAACCAACAGGTAGCAGCCAAGCTAACACATGGAAGAAAAATAGAATGTAGTCCTTTGGACCACCTTCTCCAACTTCACCCTTGACCATATCTGAAGTCTTTAGCTCCCAATGATTCCAACCCATCATTGTTTTAATCTATTTAGCACATACAATGGCAACATTCAAGGTGCCAATAAGTGAATTATGGAACTCCATCAACATCTTAAAAAAGGATTTATGGGCATCCAATAGTCTAGATATTTTCACCTTCCTCCTACCTGTTGACCCCAAAGTGAACTTAGCTTTCTTCTTAGAAGGGGCTGAATCCTCTGAGCCCGAGTCTTCAACATACAATGAGGTCTTCTCCATTTTGGCCAACTTAGCAAAAATACGTTTGGAATATCTAGATTTTTCCTCACAGCCATTGGTTCCTTTAGGTTATTTGAAGGCTTCTCCCAACCCCTTTAACATTTTTGGCACCTTCTCCTCGGTGACGATAGGACCGATAGGGTTTACCTCGCATGTCAGGTTGTTGCTTGACTTGGAATGATACGAGGCAAGGGAGTCTTCAACGATAGGGGACTCCACCGGTTTGGACATCGAAGCCAAAATCACGTCCCCCAAAATACCCCTAACCTTCACCATATGCTCGAAAATCAATTTTCCAAACCTTGGTGGATGGGGTCTAAAACATCACCTCTTTTAACCTTTAACATAGATTTCTCCATAGACTTGAAAAGGAAGGATAGTATGTTCAACAACCTCTTGTGTCGTTGTTGGTTCAGGAACATAAAATGGTAGCTCCTCATAATGTCTTTGTTCTCATCTAAAATGAAGTACTCTATTATGACCATTGCTACCCTATATCATGGAGATTTAAGAGAATTTCTCTGGTACCCATTCTGAATTATGACTAGAACTTCATCCTTCCCTAGAAAACAATTAATTTTTTTAGCAAGGGAGTGCTTCTCCTTATTATGACACACACCCTCCAAAGGGAGATCCATAACTTCCATAATTAAGGTATGGATATTTCAAACTCCATCTCTCCCACTCTCACCATCTCGTTCTTCTAGGAATATACCATTTGCTTCAAAACCTCCCTAGCATATCCATGAAATTTCAATAAACACTGAAGAAGTCCTTTTTTCAAAATCTTCCTAACAACTTCATCTACTTCAAGGGTACTTAGCTCAAGAACCACACCCTCCATAATCTAGCAAATCGTACTTGGAATACTCCTGTTGTGCAGTGAAACTAAAACTAGACAATCCAAAGAAAAAACACAATTTGTTAGGAGCTCCCCAATGAAGCCTAAAAGCAAAAGAGACCAAAGTTTTATAACCAACTCAAGTCTTAGAATCCAAGCATGATACCACCAATAAAAAATAATAGGTAGTCTCAGGCCAGAGGAAGGCGTATCAAAAATTAACAAGCAAAAGAAAGCACCCTTTTGGAGCATCCAACAAGCAAAAGAAAGCACCCTTTTGGAGCATCCAATTAAAGGGCTCTCCAATCAAGCATAGACTACACCAGAGCCAAAATTACTAGAGTGTCCCACCTTACATTCTAGAAATTTTGTCGAGAAAAGACAAGATGGTCCAAATAAAGAGGACCTAAAAAGTCATCCTTCATAATAAAGAAATCCACATGTGAGCTTGGCCTTCTCTATAATGATTAAGTAGGATTTTTGATGTCAATTGAGGGATTTTTGGGCATCTAAACTCGTGATTTGGAATGTGAATGAATTCACCCCATGTGCTAGTCTGCCACTTCAACTCATGCATGTTGATTGAGTAGAAGACAAAGGGGTTTCTAACAACTACAATGAACCACCTCTACCAAAAATTACCATATTTCCTTTTGAGGTTGTTCCACAACTGGGTCTCCAATATGGCATTCGTGTCAAAGTAGTTGTGACAATTAGTTCCCACATGGCTCGTTGTCTCAAGCCATCCTCTTTTAAAGTGGTAAGAATAAAAGCACCCCCGACTGTGTGGCCTCAACAAGGCCCATGTGAACAACATGCCTTTTGGACACACACATAAGTCCACATAATAATTGCCCACCTTCCTCCCAATAAAATTGAAGCTATTAGCGTGAACTTGTCTCTGTTTCCACCTCCAGCTAGAATCCCAACATTCAAAAGGATTGGTCCACTTTTAAAAAATTCAAATTTAAAAGAATTTAATCTTCTCGAGCAACTTCTCAAGGTACTAAGAGGTTGAGAACTAGAAACTCCTATGGAGGTAGTCTCCTTATAACCAAGAAATAATTTCATAGAACAAATCATCAAGACTAAAAGAGCAATATCCAAAAAATATCAAAATACATTGTTCAGATGCATGAGACCTTGGGGGAAATCTCCCCTCCACACATAAAGTCCATCTTGGAGAAGCCCTAAATTGGCCAAGAAATTCGTTGACCTATTTTCTTCTCTAAATATATGTTGGATTTGGACTTCCTCTAGAGATTGGATAAGTCTTTTGGACTCCGCAATCATGTTTTCTATGCTCTAGCTTGGGGTTTGAGATCCACTTACTACATTAATAATGTTAAAGAAATCCCCTTCAATGATCACCATTTTGCAAGCAAGGGTCTCAAGTTGGGTCGTTCCTTGGAAAATCTCTCTGGCCTCCACGAAGTGACAGGTTTGAACACCCAAGTTCTTAGATAAGACCAACATAATCTCTCCTCTACCATTTCTTACGTTAATCCCTAGTTGCTCACCACTCTTGGGTCTATATTGTTAGAGAATATTACATTATTTGGCACATGTCAATGTACCACCTTGGTACAAATATCAGATTATGTGTGTGTCTTATAGTAGAGTGTGAGTTTCTATTTCATGTAATAGAATAATGTGCAAGAAATGCACAAGTGTCATGTAATTAAGTGTGCAAGTGTTGTGAGTGTAAATGTGCACAAGTGTCCATTATGTAAGAGTGCATATGTGTCCTTAGAATATGAAAGTGAAGAGTTACAAATAAGAGTAAAGGTCAAGAGTGCACCATATGAGGAGTCACATACTATTATATATTTGTGACAAAGCATTGTAATTGGTATCGAAAATGCATATCTTATAGCATGCATTAGTATACATTTATTCTATATCATAGTATTTTCATGAGCATTTCCATGTGATTATTTGTTGAGTATTTCTAAGTTATGTTTGTGTTATTCATATCTTGATTGAATTATTTATATTGCAACTTTATTTCATTCTTGTGATTACTTTATTATGAAGTTTTACATTAAGTATTAAGCTACAAAATCTATTAGTGGTATCAAAGCCACAACAAGGTTCAAAGTTGCAAATAGTCTAAGGACATTTTCACTGGCTAAGGAAATACTAGTGAAGTTGAGGATATTTCCACTAAGTTGAAGAAAAACCAATGAAGCCAAGAATTAATACCACTAGGTTGAAGGACAACCAATGAAGATTAAAGATTCATATTTTAGAGAACCAACTCAAGAAGAAAAGTTGGTCATTGTCATTCTACTTCAGAGATTGAAAAGTTTTAGATAGATTGAGTTTACCTATTCCAAGTCTACATAAAGATTCAGGTCTTGAAGATAGACCTTGATATTGATAGAGAAATGAGACTTGAAAAAAGTCCCATTGAAGGCAGACTCAGAGACCTAAGAAGAAGGTCCTACTAAAGTTTAAAGATAGAAGAAAGAAGACTTCAAGACAACATAAAGTCTTGAGGACAATCCTAGTTAAAGGACAACACATAGCACATTGAAGATAGTTTTTGAAAGCCACAAGGATAGCGTTAAAGGAAATAAACAACAAGCTTAGAAGTAAATGCCACAAGGGCAAAAGTAAAGAAAAAAAGTTTAGAGAATGCAAGGCAACTTTCATAGTATTACCATAAGCAAGTGAAATGTCACAATAGCATCACAACAAGAAGAATTGAAGCTAGAGAAGGCAACATATTCAATCAAGAAAAAGATTGAAATATAGAAGAACAACATTGAAGACAGAGAAAGAGATAAATAATAGTTTCAAGAGATAAAAAGGAGTTCCAAGAAAAATCTCATTGGATTTGGGACAATCATTGCCATTCGACAACAAGCCCATAGATATAGAGAAGTAATGCTCAAAATTAAACTAAGCACAAGGGGGAATAATTAAGGTTCAAAGAAACTATAAGAAGTAAAGAAGTCAGAACAACAAAGATTAAAGATGGATTCAAGAGTAGCTAGAGAGCACTAGCAAAGTCGAAGGTATAGTAAAGTATTCGCCCATCAAGGTTGAGAAGATCTAAAAAAGGCTTGTTCAATAATAGACTTGAATAAAGAAGTTTGAAATCAGAGACAAGGTAGCAAATTGGAGAGTTTAAAACTATAATTTACAAGGTAGATAACACTGCATATTGAGGTGATCCAACATATGAATATTCTGCACCTGCACCTGCTTAAAGAATAGAAGGGGGATAAGCTTTAGCAATGTAAGCAATGAAATATTTCAATATCCAAGGTAGCAAGTAATATACAATCATATAAGGTGAAAGAAAAGTGATTGAAAAGTAGCTCTTCGAAGTTCTTCAAGCAAAGCATCTTGAAGTGTCATCTAAGAGTCAAGCTTAGCCGAGCCAAGCAAATTTACAATGTTGATCGAGGTATCCAAGCACCCAAGACAAGAGTAACACTAGACATAGATAAGTGCAACCAGAAGCCTCAAGAAAAGGGAATGTAGTGTTGGACATTGAAGATACCAAGCACCAATAGAAGTTTAACACTGCATGTAAAGAAGAACACGAGAGAAATTGAAGTCGAACGCCACCAAGGAGAGCGCAAGCATTGCATTCAAAAGCAACAAATATAAATGTTAAAGGCAACAACTTATAACAACCACAAATATTAAAGAAGCCCAGGTTATGTAATATAAGAATGAATACCTGAGATTATAGTGGACAAATGCCTAAGCATTGTAGATACATTGGAGAAATCAAGGGTTACACTCAAGGAGATGTAAAGAGAGGTGAAATATCTTGCTCAAGATGTAGTAAGAGAAGGCAAGAACATCAACATTAGCAAGAAGACAACCATTAGCAAGGACATTGTTATTAGAAAGGACATAGCCAAGTTGAGCTATTAGATAAGAAATAATAAATGTAGCCATGACAGCGCAAGTTAGGACAGGTTAAGGGTGTTTGTATTTTTGCATCTCCAACGTCACCTGAACCTGCAACAAAAGCTATAGCAATTTCAAAGGTATAAATCTATGTGAAAAAGAACCTAGTGTAAAGAAGTAAAGGAGGAAATTCAATAGCTCTCGCAATATACAGCCCAAGGATACAACAACTAGATGACCAGCATCATAGTTTGGACAATTTTTTCTCAGTGTATAGTGCCATCTAGACGCCCAACATAGAAACATATGAACAACACAATGTTGTTAGGAACGATGTGGAAGAAAAGGTGACAAAGTGTCATCTAAGCACTAACATAGTGCCATAGAGAAGCACCAACATCAAGAGCAACACAAATACCGTAGGGAGATTAAAAGCCAAACCAAGACAAGGTGAAACTTTTGCATGATACACAACAAAGGAGAAGAGTCATGCAAGTCTAACATCATGTACCAAAGAAAGGGTAGTGAAAACATTTTTTGAGCATATTCACCGAGTAGTAGAAGGGTAGTGAAGCATTACTTTTACCTAAGCATTGGAACATTTGAAATAAACTCAAGCACCAACCCATTTTGCATGTGTTCTACCACGTAACATGAAGGAAGCGAACGGGCAGAGTTTGAGATGTTTTGGAGAGAGTTTCAAATAGTAATTCATGCAAGGAATCCTGACACAACAAAACCTCACACAATTGTAACCAAGTGGTTATCCTCCCTTCACATGATAAAATACAAGGAAAGCATAGTGTAACGCAGCGCCAAAGAACATTATCTAAGTTATGTGCCATTAAGGAGGTAAATTAGGGTTTCTAAAGATTATTAAATTTTTCTAAGGTTAAAAGGAGAAATAAGGAGTGTAAGTTTTAGTTATTATTTCTTTGCTAAGGTTAAATAAGTCTAATGGAGAGATAAGTAGTTTAATAGAGAAATTAATACTTGAAAGCTTTATTGGTTTATTTCTTGAAATTCAAAAGCCATAGAATATTTGCAATAATTCAAGGAATTCTACTTAGAATTTAGGAATCTATGAATTTGCAAAATTCTTAGTTTTATAGCTTCTATTTGACTAGGGAGCCATAAGGTATTCAACTACAAAAGTCTTTGAAAAATATAGAAATTTGAAATTACTACCATTCAAAAACTAGGGAGATACAAGGTAGTTTACATCAAAAGAAAAATGGATAAAATCATTAAGAATGCATTTAATAAGGAAAGAGAAGATATTTTGCATGAGCTTAAATCTTATTATCAAAGACTAAATGAAGAGAATAAAGCACCAATATGGTTTAGAAATACAATTGAGAAAATAATAAGGTTTTATGATAATCAAGTAGACATACCATTGGAATCCATTACTACAAAGTCCATCTCAAAAATGGAGTGTACCAAAAATATTGAAGACCTTTATCATCTACAACATATATATAAAGAAAATAAAGATAGAATAGTTTTAGTTGTACACAAATGGTTTTATTGTTTTATCAAGAAAACAGATGAACTTGAAACTTCAAAAGATATTAACAAGGAACTGAAGGTATCTTCAAAATATACTTATTGCAATAAGATTGGTCATGAGAAAGCAAATTGTTGGAATCTACACCCATGTAAATATTGTGAGGGAAAATCTCACTCATCTATTTTTTGCTACTATAAGGACAAGTACTACAGAAGATTTGAAAATATATTAATATTCAGATTAGATTGTCTTTTTCAAGATCTTATTTTTGAAGCCTCTATTAACAATAGATTCAAGTTTGAAATTTTTGAAGAACAGAAAGGAGAGTCATCTAAAGAATCAGGGAAAGAAAATTGGATTAATTATGATCCACTTCTGACTTGTAAGATAATGAGATCTCTAGTTCAGATTCAAGGACGAAGATCATATCAAAGACATCAAAATACAGAAAGACAAGCAGGCTGAAGAAAGCAAGAAAGGACAACACAAGTTCCAAGATCAAGATAAGGACCATATTGAAGACTAGAAGTCTTCAATAACTAAATAATGTAATACAAGGGAGTGTTAGAGAATATTACATTATTTGGTACATGTCAATGTACCACCTTGGTACAAATATTAGATTAGGTGTTGTTGTGGTTGTCACACAACACACCCAATTTTGGGGACCCACTTGAAATTTTGAACCATGTTAATTTGTCTTTGCATTGATAATTTTGTTAATCACATCTATACTAACCAGTATTGTACTATGGTTTACAAGGTTTTGAAATTATAAGTTAATGTTTTAAGATGAGTGAGTTTTAGTTTATGATGTCCTAAGAAATCCATAAAGTCCGAATACTTACCATTATCAAGTTTTCTCATTCTTATAATCCATTCATTCATTGTTTGTAGTGTTTCTTTTAAGCTTAATCTCATGTTACTCTATCAAATCATTTTTGAGCCCAATCCACACTTTTTCATAAGAAAATAGAAGAAAATTCTTACTTATCACAGCCTTGTGATAAAAATAAATAAAAAGACCTAAAAAAGTTTCAAAACCAACACAATAAACCTTCTCGTCTTAAATTTTACCCAGGTGTTGTAGGTGAGTTGGAGAGGAGAGGGAAATCCTCCAAGAGAGGTCCCAGGTTCAAATCTCCACCCTACCAAAACGCTGAATTGGGTATCCAAAATCTATTTGATAACGTTGGTGTGGGCAGGGTCGGGTATGACTCCCGAGTGACTTTGATAGTGTAGAACCCCCTATTCATGGTCTCTCAGACCAAGGTGGCCCCGCAAGGGGTTTTTCGCTTTAAAAAAAAAAAAAAAAAAAGCCTTGTGATACAATTTGAATAGAACCCACGATAAACACTCTAAGCAACGTATGACCTATTTGACATGGTCTTTTCAAACCTTGAAGAAGAAAAGAGGCGAAATGTTTTTTTTTTTTTTTTTGTAATATTAAGATTAGGGGTTTGACCAGGAATCCCCAACCTGTTACAACAACTCCACCAGGGAGACACACCCACCCCCTCACACACTCACCCACGCCACGGTTTGAACCTTGGACCTCCCGAAAAAGAGCCAAAGCCCAAACCGTTGCGCTGCACCCCGATGCTTTTTTAAATTTATCTAATATTAAGAAGTGGGGGTTTTGACCAAGAATCCCCAACCTGTTACAACTCCACCAGGGAGTTTTTCTTTGGGTTTTAATCCAACCGTATATCCCCTTTGTATCGTCGAGGTTCAAACAGTACAAGAGGCAAAATGTTGGCATGGTACAAATTTATTGATTTAATTTTACGGTTTCCAAAGGAGTTACTAACTCAATTATGAATTTCTTAATATTATACCATTTGTTGATTATGAGTCACATGGGTGTTTCTCGTTTCTTTCTCACAAAGTGTGATCATCTCGGGTGTGCGTCACTTACACTGGAGATAGGATAGACGTCTCGTGTGTGCACATTAGACTGCACCGCTTCCACTGAAGACAGTGATGATGTTCCGGTGGGATAAACATGGTTATTTCTCCCAACACGAAATTTTTGCTGATCATTCGTTCTCTGTGCCTGGCGAATTCGAGGATGGTGATGGTGATTTCGAAATTGTCTATCTAAAGCATGCAAATGTTATACATGGGAAGCAACGTAACATTTTTGGGGAGCAAACTAGGTATTGAATAGTGAACTTTGCATGATTTCATAGGGAGAAACTTTTGATTAAACAATTAAATGAGATTTACCCAATCAAGTATACATATCACGTCGAATGCGAGCAAAGAACAATCATAAGGTATGGTAGGCCTTACCTTATGATGGGGGTTGAGACTATTGATGTGTTGTTCGTAGATGGGAATGCCATGTTGAGATGGAGATGTTGGACGAAGTAACTACAGCGGGGTGATGTTGACTATATGCTCACTGCCATTGGACGAAATGACCATAGTCCATAGAGTCCTTCATTATGGGTATGGTACGTAGAGGGCTTTTTATTGGATTATAACGCTCATGCAGTATTAACCAAAGGGAAAAAAAGTATGCATTCAAACCTTTGGAAATAATAGCAAAGGCATTACCAAAGAGTTTTTTTTTTTTTTTTTTGTCTTCTTAATGAATGGAGGGGAAGACCCTTACAAATCAAGCAAAAGCAAAAGGACAAAGGCAAATAGATTACGAAATCGTTTCAATAATGGTGACAAAATTGAACAAAGGGGTATGGGAAATTTTAAATATCCATTCAAACCAACTAAAGATAAGGGTAGAATAGTTTTTTTTTTTTTTTTTAAATGAAAAACATTATATTAAAATAGCTTAATCATATAAAAAAGTGGATGGAAGTAGAACACTCCGAGCACACAACCAACACATTAATTGTATACTAAACAGTTAGCAGAGCTACCAAAATAACTTTAGTTGTTTTTTTTATAGAGGGTCGAATAGTTTTGACAGCAAATGCATGTTGGAAATCAGTTTTCTTGAAGAAGCATCTCCTCCCTTGTTGTTGGACTGCACCAGATTTCACCCATTGCAATCAATTTAAGCATGGTATTCTACAAGTGTATTCATTTAAAATATTTCATGTTGGCAATATATGGGAAATTTTAATAAGTTTTATGCATGCGGATGGTATACTTGTTTATGCGGATGGTAGACTTGTTTATTTTTCGTAATATATTGTGTTATTTCATTGAATATTGCATCACAATAACTTTGGACTGCGTAAAGACAGGTCAGATTCATGTTGGTTTAGTGCAGGATATTCATTTATGCAAATTCGGGTTGAAATTTTAGAAAGTTACGGCAACGTGTTCTATCTTTTATTTTCTCTAACCCTGGCCCTTTTACATTTTTTAAGTTCATCAATTCCAAAATCAAAATTCAAATTCTCATTTTACGCAAGTTTACATTTTTTAATGAAAGTTTGAGTTTTTAAACTTTGCACATTTTTTCAAATAATCAAATTAATTTCATTTTATGAAAGTTGAAATTTCAATAAATTCCAACTTTTCGTTAAAGTGAATAATTAATATGACATTCCAAAGTTTTTACATTGCAAAGTTAGATTCAATCACTTCATTTTTATTTTCAAGCAAATATTAACAATCGAAGATAAAATTGGCCTAACAATCAAAGATAAAATCTGATTAACAAAAGAAGATAAAATTTGGTTAGCAATCGAAGATAAAATTGATTAACAATTTGAGATAAAATGAATTCAAATCACATTTTCAATAATTCCATAAAAAAAAAAAAAACATTACAAATCACATATTAAACTACAGGCCCCTTGTTAACAGTTTCTTGCACCTCTAAGGTATTCAACACCATTTGCACATTTTTCATAGCATACCAATACATTTTGAAGCTAACAAGAATCTTGGAGAAGTATTAAATTTCTTTGCAAGAGAGGGTTTTCCGATAATACCTTGACTGTGAGTATAGTTTTGCAATTGGGCAAAATTATCCCTCAACAGGTGTGTCTTAGATTAGAGTGTGAGTTTATATTTCATGTAATGTAATAATGTGCAAGAAATGCGTGTGTCATGTAATTAAGTGTGCATGTGTTGTGAGTGTAAATGTGCACGAGTGTCCATTATGTAAGAGTGCACATGTATCCTTAGAATAGGAAAGTGAAGAGTTACAAAGAAGAGTGAAGGTCAAGAGTGCATCATATGAGGAGTCACATACTATTATATATTTGTGACAAAGCATTGTAATTGGTATAAAAAATGCATAGCTTATAGCATGCATTAGTAGACCTTTATTCTATATCATTTTCAATATTTTCATGAGCATTTCCATGTGATTATTATGTGAGTATTTCTAAGTTATTTGTGTTATTCATATCTTGATTGAATTCTTTATATTGTAAATTTATTTCATTCTTGTGATTACTTTCTTGTGAAGTTTTACATTAAATATTAGGCTACAAAATTTATCATAGGTTGAAAACCTAACTTCATCTCCAACTCAGCCTTCTCCTTCAAGCCTCCAACAAAGTCCAGGAGAAGGTTTGAAACATTCTCTACAACAATTGAGATTGTTCTAGAGCACACTGCAGTAACATCTCTTCTAGAGTTCTTAAAAGCCCTATTGTTTCTTTCCTTCCAAATGCTCCAGAATAGGTGGGACAAGCTAAAGAGCCAAAACAACCTCAATCTAGGGACAAAACAACAAATTCGAGGAAACCCAGTAAACCCCCAAGAAATTCAAGAGGGAGTGGAACACGTCCAAAGAAAAGGGGCATTGAAAGAAAATATGGTTAAAGGATTCAGAACAGGATCCACAGAGAACATCTATTAGGAAAACATATTCCTCTTTTTTGGAGATTTTCTAAAGTCAAGATCTTATTTTAGATGGCAAGCCAAAACAAAAAGTTTACTTTCGGAGTGAGGCCTTTAAAACAAACTTTTAAAGTTAGGAAGCCAGGTCAAGATGCATCATATGAGGAGTCACATACTATTATATATTTGTGACAAAGCATTGTAATTGGTATCAAAAATGCATAGCTTATAGCATGCATTAGTAGACCTTTATTCTATATCACCTTCAGTATTTTCATGAGCATTTCCATGTGATTATCATGTGAGTATTTCTAAGTTATTTTTGTGTTATTCATATCTTGATTGAATTATTTATATTGTAAATTTATTTCATTCTTGTGATTACTTTCTTGTGAAGGTTTACATTAAGTATTAGGCTACAAAAGTTATCATAGGTTGAAAACCTAACTTCATCTCCAACTCAGCCTTCTCCTTCAAGCCTCCAACAAAGTCGAGGAGAAGGTTTGAAACATTCTCTATAGCAATTGAGATTGTTCTAGAGCACACTGCAATAACATCTCTTCTAGAGTTCTTAAAAGCCCTATTGTTTCTTTCCTTCCAAATGCTCCATAATAGGTGGGACAAGCTAAACAGCCAAAACAACCTCAATCTAGGGACAAAACAAAAAATTCGAGGCAACCCAGTAAACCCCCAAGAAATTCAAGAGGGAGTGAAACACGTCCAAAGAAAAGGGGCATTGAAATAAAATATGGTTAAAGGATTCAGAACAGGAGCCGCAAAGAACATCTATTAGGAAAACATATTCCTCTTTTTTGGAGATTTTCTAAAGTCAAGATCTTATTTTGGATGGCAAGCCAAAATAAAAAGTTCACTTTCGGAGTGAGGCCTTTAAAACAAACTTTTAAAGTTAGGAAGCCAGGGCTACGTATTATCTTTGATCAAAAAATAGGCAAACTTCACAAGGAATGAACCACCCTTTTCTCCTTTCCAAAGCACATGACCCTCCTCATCATTGCTTTTAATGACCTATTTCCTTTTGTAGTATTAGAAAAGGTTTCATTTGGGAAGAAATTGGTCAGATGGATTAAAGCTTTTCTCTACATTATCATATTTAATGTTGGTCAATGGGCTAGTACCAAAATCATTTAAAGCCAAGAGGGGTCTTAGAAAGGGAGATTCTCTATCACCATATATGTTCATTATTATGGCACATATATTGGGAAGGAACTTGAATAAGGGATACAAAGATGGGCTAATAAGCGGACTAAAGGCTAGTAATAACATCGACAACATCACCCATCAATATTTTGTAAATGATACAACCATTTTTGGGAGGGCAAGGGAAAAGAAGGCCAAAGCTTTGAATAACTTATTAAAGGAATATGATAGAGCATCTAGGCAGAAAGATAATAGGACAAAAGAACTAGAAGAATATTCATTAGCTATAAAAAAATAAAACAATTAAAGGAATATTCAGTTTTTACTATAGGGATTAAAGTTTTAGTATAGTCTATGACTTGATAAAATTCCTTAATAAGTCTTACTTTATACTTTCCTCCTTCAAAAGTGAACATACTTCTTAATTTTTTTACAACTCAAAGGATTTTCATCTAAAGGCAATAGTCTTCGGTTTGACTTTTAATCAAGAAATTCTTTCTATTGCATATTTTGCTTTCAATATGGTTTATTATTACATTAATCATAGGTTCAAATATCATTAGTTTCGACAAACTAAGACATCAAGGCATTATTACAATATTACCTTCTTGTGTTTTTAAACTCATTTACATCTACCTGAACTCTAAGAAACTTCTATACTTGGACCATTTTGGATGTTTCATGGGAGAAGATGTCGAGGATGAATACAAGTATCAAGAATAACCTCATTAATTACAATGGATGAGCCATCAAGAACATAATCATTATCATAACTATCCAACTAAGCCAAAAAAAAAATACTCACTAACACTTTTAAAAAGAGATGAAATGCACAAAATCAACATTTTTATTGAAAAATAAACTTTACCTCCTTTCAACATTTACTTTTTATATGAGCTCTATAAGCTAACCATTGAAAAAACATT
This sequence comes from Wollemia nobilis, assembly GCA_028583015.1. Lineage (NCBI taxonomy): Eukaryota > Viridiplantae > Streptophyta > Pinopsida > Araucariales > Araucariaceae > Wollemia > Wollemia nobilis. The sequence goes on from JAQPPZ010002347.1 coordinate 996,934, forward strand.
TGACATCTTTAGCATCTAATCTTTACATTTCTCTTTAAGTACATACACATATACAGGTCGTGATCAAACAATTTTAAAAGGCACATGGAAAGTTTCCTACCACTGTACACCTCTTCAAGAGTGTATTTTTATCAGATTTATGGTTGGGTTATTGATGTTTCAAACCAAAACTTGTATTGCACATAGTAAAAAGCAAAAAAACCTACTTAATCCAATAATTTTTCTATTTTTGTATTTGGTCCATTGTTTTGTTGAAGTGCACAAGAAATAGTTTTTCATGTTAGATGTCATGTACTTTATAAGTTGCAAGAAAAGATGAACTAACATATATTTCTCCAATGATTATTTGTGTAAATTATATAAAAGTGGTGTTTATTTTGTTTTCTACTAAGGTATGAAATTCATTAAGTACTTAACAATTGATCTTTATAGTTTAATTAAAAACATATATGTATATGAACTTAGTCCCTATTGGTTACGAATCTGCAATGAGGAAAGGATTTTGGGTTAATGCGCCCAGATTCGCCCACCAGCATGAAAGGCCGGAAGGAAGAGATGCCTTCCGTGCCAATCTCCGGAGAAGGCCGGCTCCTTTGGGGGGTTTTAAGCTAAGAGTGCAGGAAAGAGATAAAGGAACGGAAAGAATTTACAAATGAATTGGAGTTTGGTGGGGGGAACTAACAGTACGGCAACACATCAATCACCATTGCTTACTGCATCATAAATACAAAGCATGACCAGGAACTGCAAAACCTAAGTATACTTTCTGTACTTAAGCAGTGTACGCACAGCTACAATGGTCCCCTAGCAAACATTCTCCCTACAAGGAGAACTAACAGCACGGCAATGCATCAATCACCACTACGGACACTAACATAAACAGAAAGCAACCAAGAGATATCAGAGCCAGGTATATGTGTTATGCAGAGAATTTATACGCACAGCTACAATGGTCCCCTAGCAAACATTCTCCCTACAAGGAGAACTAACAAAGCACGGCAACGCATCAATCACCACTACGGACAGCAACGTAACACACAACTGATGGAACTGCTACCACATCTATTATATGAAGTTCAAAAGTGCTTGACCACCAAATGCTGAAATGAATCAACAAGCCATGGCACAAACAATGCTAAAGGCGCCTGACCACCAAATGCTGAAATGAATCAACGAGCCGTGACACAGGGAAGCGTAAAGCATAAGCATAAAGAAATAAAAGCAGCAGAATGTAACTGTGCATACAAATTATATTTATAAGCAGAAGCACGGTTACAATGGTTCCCTAACAGACATTCCCCTTCCACCCTTTACAATGAAATCATGGTGGGTTTTTATAGCCCGAGTCCCTCCCGTTACATTAATGGGCACAAAGTCCCAGTCAAACAATAGCTGACAAAAGCGGCGAAAGAGCTGCAAATGCTGACCTTTGTCGGACTGGACTGTACCCGCAAGGATGGTCTTCCCGGAAGCCGGACAGCTAGGTGGCGGTGTGTTGGGCAGAACTTCTTCTCGGCAGGAATGCGGGTAGCTGGAGCGGGTAGAACCTCCAATCAGCTTTAAATGAGGTCACTGGCATAGGTAATGCAACCCATGCTCGTCCTTTTGCTCGGCACGTCTTGGCTCAAATCCCGAAGCTGGACACTTGTCAGATGATGGATGATGCTGTTTGACACGTGTCTGCCTTGAAAGGCAGTTTATCCAACTTCGCCTCGGGATCGTAGCGCCATCGGGTTGCGCAGTGCAAAACAACAGCAATGGGAAGGCCTTCATGCCTTGGGTGTATTTCCGAGTTTGTTTCCTCATCGCAAGCACTCGTCAAGGGCGCACTCCGACTTCGCCGCGAAGTCGGACCGCGCACAGTGAAAGCTGATCTCTCGCCGCCGTACGGACTTCGCCTTCCAAAGACTTAGTCATTTTTCTCGTCACCCGCCACCGCTACAAGGTGCGCCCAGAAAGAGGGGCGAAGTCTGAGTGCGGACTTCGCACCAAAATCGGGCGAAGTGCGAACTTCGCACCAACACTTAGCCATTTTCCAGGGCAACTGTTGTCAACTCTGAAATTCAACTGAGGGGCTCCAAGAAAGGGGGGGAAAGAGAGAATGTAGGAAAGAGAGAGAAAAGGAGAGAGGAAGAAAGGGAAAGAGAGGAAGAGGGGAAAGAAAGAGCAGCACTGCTACAAAACTGAAAACATTGCACCCCGTGCAAAATGTGGCAACATTTCTGGCGGCTCGCGGGGTGTCGAGCTCGCCTCGGCGCAAAGAATCCATGCCTTCATCCATTGGGTGCAGAGGAACTTGCTTCCCCTGCCTTTTGCTGCTCTAGTCGTTCTCCTCGCGGCAACTGTTCTTCGTATTCACCTTCATCAGTTGCCTCCTCAGAACCATCTTCCGAAGGCTCTCCAGCTTTTGCTTCGCCTCGCGTATGCGGTTGTATGCGGCCCGGGCTTGGCCCCGTGCTTCGTTTCGAATGGCCGGCGGTCGAGAACTTCTTCTAATGCTGCGTGGAAAGCAACGACCGCATGCGTGTCGATGGTGAGGTATCTTTTTCCTAGCTCCCGGAAGTAGGAGCTGATCTTGCAAGGATTTGGACACCATCTGGGTGACCTGACTTTCTTGAATTGGCTCAGTCCAGCTATCAATCTCAGCTGTATCTGCCTCAAAGGACCGCCAATTCTTTTTCACCTGCTCATGGGTGAGAAACTCACCATTCTCAACAAAGCCCGGGCAGCCAAGTTCTGAAAGAGCGTGAAAGGGAGCCATACAAATGTCTCTTTCATGTTCGAATGCGTCCAGCATTCGTCTGGCAACCCTCACCTCTTCTACTTTTTTAAAATATTTATGCAAGGTTACCCTTGCATCTGCCCATTCTGCAGCGAATGAGGACATGGGGGAAAATTGGAGGCCATCGCGCTCGCGCTCCCGAAGATTTATTGCCAGGTCCAGCCATTGCTTCGCCCGGCGTTCGGCCTCCTCTACCACAAAGGCTTTCCCGGCGTAAACTTCTTGAATTCTGGATGCGAAATCCAGAACTGACATAGCCTTATACGTGTGGGGCTTGCATCCCCGCAGCAGATCAGCCCGCATCCCCTTAACCTTGCTCTTCGAAAAGACCGTCGCTTGAGATGCTCTCTCTGCAGATTGCGATCGCGCCTGTTTCAAAGACTCCCGGAGCTGAGAAATCTGCTCCAAGGCTGCCTCGTTTCTCGTTGCGGCTTGTTGCCGAGAAGCGGCCAGCCGGGCTTTTAGTTCATCTATTTCTCGCCGCGCCGTCTTCAGCCTGCTCGTGGACCCGGACAGGTCCTCTTCAAGCTGTCTTGTCTTATCCCGCAACCCGAAAAGCTCTTCCCTGTTCCTCCGTACTCTTGACAAGGAGATTGTCCGCCTTACGAATGATTCCCTGAATCTCGTATTGCTTGTCAATATCGTCAAAGCTCTTCTCCTTTGTTTGGAGCTCGTAGTCCGCCCTGGTCATTTCCCGGAGAGGCTTCTTCACTTTCGGGATTATCTTCTCTGTTGTAAGCACTCTCCTCTCGAAGTTGAACTTGGTGCGCTTTACCGGGGCGGCTATCTCTTCAGGTCTCCTCCGCTTCAGGTTTTGGAGGAAAGAGATAGGGTACTCTACAGCTCTCGTTGCCAGAGGCAAGTCGTCCGTATTCTGGAGGTCGTCCATGAAGTCTGGTTCCCCCAGCCTAGGGTTCTGCTGAGACGTCTCTCCTGCGGGAATGGGATCAGGAGGAACCGGACGGACTTTGGAAGGATCGGCCGCTTCTGAGGGCGACCGGGGAGTGGAGATGGGAGCGGCTGACGCTGAAAGGGTTTCAAGCGGCTGAGGCGGTGGATGTAACGGTGAATGCGTGGCTTCAGCACTAACCACAGGTGAAGGGTTTGGGGTTTGACTCAGAGATAGGGAAACGTTGGGGTTCTGAGCAAACTGGTCAAAAGAATGGGGGCCGCTAGAAGGGTGTGGAGACGGGGAGGAAGATGCGGCCATGGCTTGCTCGGATTGAGCGGGAGATGGAGTAGGAGTAGGGCTAGATGAGACCAGAGAGAGTGGGGCAGCAAACGTACTTGCGAGCTCCGCCTGAGCCGATGCTGGATGGATGTCTGCGATTCTGGTTCCGGCGGCTGGCTCGGGACTGCCCAGAGAAACACGCTCTGGAGCGGCTGAACGCGGCTGCGGCTCGCGACCGGCCGCCGCACCGTCGACTAGGTCGCCCGATCTTTTCAACTCTCTTCCTCTTCTTCTCTTCGGAACAATGGCCGGATCGGGGGAAGGAGATGAAGCAAAGCAGAGCGCCGATGTTCCCACGGTGAACTTGTACCGGGTTTGACTTGCGTAAGGTCCGCCGCAACCGGTCCGCTTCTCCGGTGGTGCCGGCGCCTTTGTGCTCGAAGGGTCACCTCGTGCGTTGACTTGATCGGCTTCGCGCCTTTTCGTGCACCACCTTGGAAGCCACGGGCTGCATTGGGTCCACTTGGATGTCTGTCGGACCTGCGCTGGCAGTTGCCGAAGTGTACAACTGTTGGGAGGAAGACCCTCCTTTATAACCCTCAAAGGGACCTCGGGGAACGTAATCTTGATATGCGAACGGCCGCCAGCTGTCATGATGCTGGTCATATAGAGTCGAAAAGTCGTCATCAACGGCCAGATTTCTCCTGGTGGATTTGTCGTGCTGCGTGCGGCACCTCATCTTCCAGCATTCAATAATCTTTTCTTTTGGCCAGTTAAGGCCTGCTATCTTGGAGATGAATTTTTTAAACCTAGGAGAAGAAAACTTGTGGTCCGGGTTTCGCTTGGGGTCATATGTCACCTCCTCGCAATAAAAATCCTGCCATGGAGGCGAAGCTTCCATCAAGTCAATTTCCCAGTCAAGGTCAACATGGACCACATCGCATCTGTCTTCGATTATATCTGCCCGGGGGCGTAGATGCGTGAACTTTCCCCTTATCCCGTACGGGTCGTACTTCCAACGCTGCGGCAGCAGAATCAGCCCAATGTCAAAAAGCTCCCGCTCGAGGTAGACATGCTGTCCTACCTCGAAAATCTCAACGTTCGCCCAGAAAGAGGATATTGAAAAATCTGGCCTCTTTTCTTTCCTGGGCCGAACTCCTCCTCAACATAATCCATCTGACGGGCAACCTCCATCCCAAACTGATGATCCGTGCACCAGTAGGGCAGCAGATGAGGTTTGCCCTTGAATCCGTAGATTCCGACCACAATCCCCTGCGCGCCTAAAGACGTCCCCGAGCTTCTGACTCAACAAAGAGTTCGTCATTTCTCGCAGGGGGCGAGGGATCTCGCCTTCGTTGAAGACTGACATGACCAATCCCAGAAAGTTGAAGTTAAACTTGTAGTAAGACCCTTTCCGGTATAGGTCATCCGTCCAGTCATAGACGGGCTGTGGCTCTCCCTTCTCGTTGACCTTCTTCAGGTTCGGGATCGGCATCCGGGAGTGCAAATGGTACAAACATAGCCAAGCTAGGACAGAACTGAACCGAAATTCGGTGGACTGCTTCTTCTGGAGCTTGACCAGGCTGGAGTGGATGGCGTATGCAAGCCAATCCGCCCAGTCGAAAAAGATGGGGCGCTTTCCACTTCTCTCGCGCCGCCGGTTCGTAGGATTCTCCACACAGGAGACATTCTCGCAGCGCTAGTCGGTACGGCTGTACCAGCTCATCAGAGTCGCAGCCGAGGATCCATGCCAGAATGGTGTATAAATATTTGCTCTGAAACCTCGCCAAGGGCATGGGGCCGGTTGGCCACTGTCCAGCTGCAAGCGGGGCGTTCAGCTCTGAATTGAGGAAATCCCTCATCCGTTTTGTATGCGTGAAGCGTCCCGCTTGCTCGCCCAGATTTATCTTTCTGACGATTGTGCTGGAGTCATACTCCAACCCTGGGGCGAAAGCTGGCTGGACAGTCTCCTTGCGCAGCGCGAACAAGGGTTTACCGTTGGAGCTGCAAATATGCCGGTAGCCGGTCTGTAATGTCTGACAATCAGGTCTACCAGCTCCGGGCATTGATGGACGGGAGGGCATAAGAACCGGAAAAGGTTAGACTTGTACGCCGCTCCGAAATGGTGAGAGGGCGAAACCTTGTCAGCCCAACTCTCCACATTTGTCCGCAGCTTAGTCAGGCTCATAGAAAACGAGCCGTCCTTGTATCCCGCCAGGTAATTTACCGGAGGTGGTGGGGCTTGCCCACGCTGTACTTTCTTTGGCCGGGACTTTGACTTTCGCTCCGGCGGTGTTTCACTTCTGAAAACACTTGGTCGCGGTAAATCTTCGGGTTCGCACCCTTCGCTGGATTGCGCTGGCATTGGCATCTTTCCTCTGTCCATCTCTCCGAAACAACAATAATTACAAATTCAGGGCGTCTGCAGAAGATTTCGCAGTCACAGGAATAATCTGCGCAGTTTGGCATGTTTGAATGCATCTGACCCCCTTTTCTAGATAACGACAGCGTCATTAATGTCGCGCAGGAGGGGGTAGGTCGGCTGGCAAGTGAAGGAGTTAAGTTTCTTGGGTGGCTGCGCAGGAGAATGTTTCCAAAAAGGTACTCCGGCTGCCGTGCCATGCTCTTTTGATTGCACTTTTCATTGAGGACCGTGCAATCATTAAATTTACCTTGAACGCTGCGCCATGGCTGACGTCACTGCCGCAATCTGGGCACACTGCTCAAGAAAAAACCCTTGGCGCGGAAACCCATCTCAAAACGGTCGCAATGCGCCTTGGGCCCAGCTTGGAGCTTTTAGAATATTTTATTCATTTTTTTAAACAACTGTCCAAGCTGGCCCAGAAAACAAGGCGCAGTCGGACTTCGCCCAAAGTTGGGCGCGATCCGACTTCGCCAGCGCAGCCGGACTTCGCCCAAAATTCGGGCGAAGTTCGAACTTCCGTACTTGCATTGAGACTCTTTCTTTTTTTTTTCTTACCGCGCCCGAGGGTTGAGCGCAGTCCGGCCCTTTACAAACTTCGGAAGAGAGGCGAACACTTAGAATTTTATTGCCTCACGGGACCGGGCGCACGAGCTGCGCTTAAACAATGAAGCGCGTTCGGACTTCGCCCGAAATTCGGCGAGTTCGAACTTCGCGCGAAGCTTGCACTCGCGCGGAGCCGCGCGCAGTCGCACTTCGCGCGCAAGCCGGTCGGACTTCGCGGTCGGACTTCGCTCAAAACCGAGCGCATCCGATCTTCTGTGCCTTTGCAATTTTTCTCCCTTCGAGCTTCGCTCTTTGGCTGGCGCGCAGCCCGACTTCGCTACGAAGTCGGGCAGCGGCCAACACTTAGCCGTTTTTTGCTTTGCTTTCTTCGTTCAAGCAGCCTCTTCACGAACTTCGCCCCTTCTGAGGGGCGACAACAGACTTCGCTGCGAAGTCTGTATTCTCTCCCATGCCGCAGTTTAGCTCAAAAAATAATAAAAAACTGAAAGCTGGAAACTGTACATGCTGGAAAACAAAAATGCATAAGGGAAATTTTTACAAAGAAGGGCCACTCGGGCACCTTCAAGCAGCGGTAAATTTTTAAGTGGAACCCGTTAACAGGGATAGGTAGGAGCTGACCCTCCATATCCCGAAGTACATAGGCATTGAACTGGTTCACCCGGGCAATCTGATATGGGCCCTCCCAAAGAGCATCAAACTTCCCGTGATTGCCCGGCTTTGCCTTATATGAGTCCCACTTCAGCACTGTGTCCCCGATTTTAAAAACTCGGCAATGGTGCCTTTTGCAAACCAGCCTTGAGTGGCCGCAATATGATCGCTGAAGGCCCGGTATGCTTTTTCTCTCGTCTTCTTCCAACCGCAGGAGTTGGCACAGTCTGTCGTCCACCGGGTCTCCACTGCTCCCGTCTTCGTCCAACATCCATAGGGCAGGGATTTCAATGTGGGATGGCATGACAGCCTCTTTGCCATAGACGAGCGCATAGGGGGACGTTCCGATGGATTTCTTGAATGAAACTCTGTCCGCCCACAGCGCCCGGTTCAGGAGTAAGTGCCAAGTCCGCTTGTTTCTCACAATGGTCCTCCGGATGATTTTCGAGGAGGTTCTTGTTAGTAGACTCGGTAAGGCCATTCCCCTGCGGGTAGTAATTAGAAGACATCTTGTGATAGATGCCAAGTTTGCCAGCGTACTCCGTGAGTACAGCGCCTGCGAATCCCGGACCATTGTCTGTCACAATTGACTCTAGAACCCCGAGCGGGTAATCGTGCTCTCAATGAACCCGATGACCGTTTCTTGGTCTCGCGTTCTTGGTCGGGATTGCCTCTGCCCACCGTGTGAAGTAATCGGTGGTTGTAAGAATAAACTTGTGTCCGGCAGAGGAATTAGGCGAAATCACCCCAATGAAGTCTAGACCCCATTGCTGGAACGGAGTCTCGGCCTGAATCGGCTGAAGGGGTAGGGGTGCTTTTCTGTTTCTGCCAGCAAACCTCTGGCATTGATCACACTTGGAACAGACCGCATGAGCGTCTGTAAATAGAGTGGGCCAATAGTACCCACTCTAATTATTTTTAAGGCCGTAGGCCTTGAAGAATGATGACCCCTGTGCATCCCGGAATGAAAATCTCCGAGGACCCTGGGCTGGTCTGATTTTCTCGACGCACCGCAACAGATGCCGTCGATGTTTTTGAAGTAAAGCCCCTCGGGGCGAAGAGTGTACTTAAGTGCACCTAGCCGAAATCTCCTTCGTTGTGAGGCGTTCAGGTGATCTCGGACATCTTCCGGTGCGGAAATATCTCACCAGCTCATCCGTCCAATCACTCCCCTCCGATAAGGAGTTGGCTAGGTAGATGCGTGTCGCCGTGTCCTCCCACTTACAAAGCGGAGATGCCGGCTACGCCGCTTCGGGCCAATTCCCGACACAAGGCTCGGCCCCCGATAAGCTTGGTGGGCCGCACTTCGATGTCGAACTCCCGGATTTTTGCAATCCATCCCGCTCTCTTGTGACCCGGTTCTCCTTGTATGATGAAGCTTCGAACGTCCGGTGAATCACAAAGACAACTGTTTTGCTCTGGGAGACAAAGTGCCTGAACTTTCGGAGGGATTTCATAACAGCGTGAACCTGCCGCTCTATAAAGTTGTACTTTTCCTCATGCGGCTGAATCACTTGGCTCAGGAACGCTATGGGGCGCTCCTCGCCATCGTCTCCCTTTTGAGTTAGGACTGCAGCGTAACTTTCGGGTTCTCCCACTGCATAAAGGATGAAGTCCTTGGAGTAGTCCGGGTTTGTCAACACCGGAGCTTGCGCAACTCGAGCCTTGATTTCCTCGAAGGCTTGCTCTCTCTCATCATTCCATTCGTAAATTGTATCTTTTTTCAGCAGCTCGGCCATAGGCTTGATCACCCGTGCGAAGTCCGGAATGAACTTCCGCACGAAGTTAATCCGACCGAAGAAGGACCGCAGCCCTTTTTTATCGATGGGGCTGGCAAGCGAAGGAGGGCTTCTGCTCTGTCGGGGTCAATGGCGAGGCCTTCCTCGGAGATGACATGTCCCAGCAGCTTTCCTTCTTTTACCGCGAAGACAGACTTCTTCGGGTTTATAGAAATGCCGAATTCTCGACACCTCTCAAATATTTGCCGTAGGTGTGAAACATGATCCCCTCTTTGGTGAGAGAAAACAGTCATGTCATCAAGGTAGATAACAATGATCTTATTGAGCAGCTTTCTCTAAGGCCAGGTCCATGGCCCTTTGGAATGTGGCACCAAGCATTGGATAAGCCAAAAGGCATGCGCCGATAGGCGAACGTCCCCCACTTGGTGGTGAACGCCGTCTTATGCCGGTCCTCATCTTTGACCCAAATCTGGTTGTAGCCGGAAAATCCATCTAAAAGTGAGAATCTCTCGGGCTCCAAAGAACGATGTGTAGAATCCGGTCGATTTGGGGAAGCGGATAGTGGTCCCCGAGGGAAGCCCGATTTAGGTTTCGAAGTCGACACGTAGACGAATGTCGCCATTCTTTTTCCTCACGGGCACCAAATTCGCGACCCGGGATGAATGTTTGATGGGGTAGATGATCTTGGCTTCCAGCATCTTCAAGAGCTCGGCTTTCATCATGGCCTCAATCTTCGGATTCACGGCCCTCTGCTTCTGTTGGAATGGCTTAGCGCCATCCTCTAGCTCAATGGTATGCTGGATGACATTTCGTCATACCCCTTCAAATCCTCGTAGCACCAGGCCACGATGTCGGGGAACTCCTGGCACAGTGATCTGATCCGCTCAAGTTCCTCCGACGTGCAGTCTGTTCCGACCTTGATAGTTTTACCAGGTTCGAGTTCCAGGTCAGCATACTGCTTCGGGTCTACTTTGATCCCGTGAGATATTGCTCTGTCATTCCGATCAAACAGACTCTCCAACGTAATCAGTCCTTTTGGGACATGATTATTTTTTAACTGTATCAACCCCTCATATTGCTCGTCATCAGGGTCTCTACCTTCGATTAAGCCAACTTCGTTAACCAAAAATGTGACGATCTCCTCGTCACAACTGAACACCTGCCGATGGGTGTCCTTATCAGGCACAGAAGGCCTGTAAATAGTGCGAACCGGCTTCGGTTTCTCGGACAACGTCGTCAGCCGGAACGCACCTCGGCTCCAACAGTACGCCGTAATGTCGCGTGTTTGTTTTTCTCACGCGATATCGCCTTGACATTCAACGAGTCGAACGACTCCATCAGGTCCCACACCCGTGCGGTACGCTCTAAGATAGTGCTGTTTGAGGCGCACTTGTTCGTAACCCGTGACACACCACCAATCTCCAAAGATCCGCAGTGTTTAATCCCCACCTCTCCGCCTTTCGCAAACCCAAGCACAGGGCTTCGTATCCGCCGAGTTGTTAGTGCACTCCAAGCCAACCCGTAGGTATAGTCCTTCCGGATTCCGGTCGGAGAAACCAAAGCACCCCTGCACCGGCGCCATTTTTGCATCGCGCGCCGTCAAAGAAAAGCTTCCACAGCTTCTCAGTGCAGGTCCCACTTCTTTCGCAGCTGACATGTCAAGCCTCTCGGCCGTACAATGGAGTAACGACTCTGCTCTGTCTCAATTACGGCATTGAAGTCCCGCAAAGAGAACTCGTCTTCAAGCTGTAGCACTTCGAAGGCTTGCTCGCCGCCTCTACCGTCACCGCTCTTCCTCCGACAACCGGACCATGCAGCCCAACTCTCCTCCGGTATCTTCTCTACTAGGAAGGTGGAAGGCTTCTCATTGAAAATTTTCAGCCTCCTTCCTTTGAAGGGCACTTCCATGTGTGAGTAGTCTAGAGACAGGTACCCGCCCAACTTCGCAGTTAACTCCCGAGAGAGACACATGCCGAAGTAGGGAGCCAGGTCAACAACCACGACCTCTTGGATGACCACGATGTCGAGAGCCTTGTGCAACCGGATAGGGATGTCCTTTATGACACCAACTGTCTTGACAGGGGTGCCGTCTAATTGCAGCACGCCTTGGCTGCTACGTGTGTATTCCATCCCGATCTCATCACAAACGGCCTTCGGCATCACAGTCGTGGAAGCGCCAGAGTCCACCATGCAGTTGTGAACTATGTGCCCTTGCATCCGTAAAGACAGATAAAAGGGAGGCGGTCTGTTCTTCCCAGTGGCTGAGACTGTCAGAGGTTGAACCAGGACAGCGGGCTGTATCTGCTTGCCGCTCTTCATGTTCTTCGTAGATTCTTGCAGCAGATCCACTTGGCCTGGGAGCAGAAGAGCATCATACATGCTGATTCTAGCAGTTGTTCTTTTCAACTCGTCTACTATGCTGTAGCCCGAGGTACTAGCTCCTTCTGCTTCTTTTGCCGGCTCATACTTCGTCCGGTACTGCTGGGTAGCCTCAACTCGCTGTCTCTTGGTCAGAGACGGGTACTTCAGCTTCTCCTGGGCTTGTTCTTTGGTTTCAGCTGGAGGCCGAGGTACGGGAGCTTTTGCTATAGGAGGCTTGGCTGGAACAGGGGCAGCCTTTGCCGGAGAAGGCTTGGCTGGAGCTTTATCTTTGGATGCCTTCTCCTGGGCTGTGTAGGGCCACACGCTTAGGACGGTGGCAGCCCACCGGCCGCGGTTTTTCTCTTCTGGCGTAAACTTGCAAAGGCTTGGCAGCATCTGCGGTTTTCTTTTCTTCCTTGGCAGGCGGCACTAGATTCTCTTCTGGGAGGGCAAAGTTGGCTTCGCCGTCCAAGATCATGTAGAGCTCATCGTCCTCTATGGCGTTGCCGGCCAAGGTCCGGATGTAGTGCTGGTGCAAAGTGCGGTCTTCCTCCGAATGCGGGTCATTGCACGTAGTGCACCGCTAACCCGGTCGGAAGGACCAGCGGGTCTTCTATAGCAAGATTTCTCGAGGCGGACGCCTCGCAACCGGTGCTCCGGGGGCTTGTCTTTTGTCGCGCCGGGGCGCATATGGCCTCCTAGGAGCGAGGTCCATCTGGGCCTGCTTCTTCTTCAGAGCGGTCATGTCATTGGACATGGCATGATATCCCGAGGCCAAAGCCCGCACCTCCTGGAGGATTGTATTCTGAATGCTACTATCAGGAGGCGGCAACTGTGCCGGTGGAGGCAATGCGGCTAATGGAGGAGGGTTAGAATAAGGTGCGCACTGAGGGGGAGCAGGAAGTGCTGGAAAATGCGGAGCAGGAGGAGGCGGGTGAGGATAATGCAACTGAGGCGGGCCGTAAGGAGTTACGACCGGCGCCGGATTCCACTGCTGCTGGGGTTGCTGCCCTGATGTGGACGGCGCACCACCAGAAGCAGAAGGATACTGGGATCTGGGGAAGTCAGGATGAATGGGTTCCTGCACCCCGGACGGGAGTCCGCCGATAGAAATAATGTCAGCTTCAGCTTGCTGGGCAGCCTCGTACAGAGCAGGAAACTCGTCTATTCGGGCAATCTTCAGCAGCAGGCATATGTCTGAGTTGAAGGATCTCAGATAGTAGTGAGCAGCCATGCCACCTGAAGGCCGAAGTTCGCGAGGTACCCGTTTCCAGGATCTCGCAAACCTGATGTTAAAGTCAGACACCTCCTCTTGAGGATGTCTCTGGATAGCTTGGAACTGATGCAATAGAGAAGTAGGGTCAGCAGACTCGTTGCATCCTTTCACGAGCCTTCTGGCAAGCTGGGGCCACCCTGTGATGGATCCCTCTGGCAGCGATCTCCACCAGTAGAGAAGCTTTCCCCTTAGGGAAAGGGCCAGCAGACGGGTCTTCACACTCTCATCGGTAATGGTATGCAATGCGGCCAGGGCAAGGATGTCCTGGATGTGCTCGTACGCCGTCTTGCCGTAGCCGTCGTATGTAGGGATAGACTTTAAAGCAGCAGGGGCACAGCTTGTTGTCCGACCAGGGCCAAGGGCCCTGTAGAGTCCACCGCCGGGAAGAGATCATCATCATTTTGCTGCTGGGCAGCCATTTCTTCTTCTTCTCCTCCGTCGGTTGTGTACTCAGTGTCGGTACTTTCCGAGGATGCAGGTGCTTCTTCTTCCTCGGCCTCTTCTATTTCGTACTCAGCTCCTCCGACCTCGGCTTCGGCTTCTTCTTGAATTTCAGCCTCGGCTTCGTCGACACGAGCTTGCGGATCAGCCAGCCTGGGAATTTCGCCTCGAGCGTTGATGTCCAGTTCATAAAAGTCAGGCGGGCTTCTCGGATCCCTTGCTCGCCACCTTCTTGTTTGCATGAAGGTGCTGGGACCGGTCTTTCGGACTCAGAGGATTTGTTCGTGCAGAGTCGCTGTGTGTTCAGATTTCGAACAGCAATGAAGCGAACACCGGTGCTTCGATTCTCGTTGGGGGTGAGAAACTTCCTTGTCTCACCAAGTGCTCGAAACCACCGTCGCCGCCGGTGGAGACCGATCAGAAAATCTCTTCAAATGTGGGACCCTGGTCCCACCGGCGTGCTGCAGAAACCGTTGGTTACGAATCCGCCATGAGGAAAGGATTTTGGGTTAATGCGCCCAGATTCGCCCACCAACATGAAAGGCCGGAAGGAAGAGATGCCTTCCGTGCCAATCTCCGGAGAAGGCCGGCTCCTTTGGGGGGTTTTAAGCTAAGAGTGCAGGAAAGAGATAAAGGAACGGAAAGAATTTACAAATGAATTGGAGTTTGGTGGGGGAACTAACAGTACGGCAACACATCAATCACCATTGCTTACTGCATCATAAATACAAAGCATGACCAAGAACTGCAAAACCTAAGTATACTTTCTGTATTAAGCAATGTACGCACAGCTACAATGGTCCCCTAGCAAACATTCTCCCTACAAGGAGAACTAACAGCACGGCAATGCATCAATCACCACTACGGACAATAACATAAACAAAAAGCAACCAAGAGATATCAGAGCCAGGTATATGTGTTATGCAGAGAATTTATACGCACAGCTACAATGGTCCCCTAGCAAACATTCTCCCTACAAGGAGAACTAACAGCACGGCAACGCATCAATCACCACTACGGACAGCAACGTAACACACAACTGATGGAACTGCTACTACATCTATTATATGAAGTTCAAAAGTGCTTGACCACCAAATGCTGAAATGAATCAACAAGCCATGGCACAAACAATGCTAAAGGCGCCTGATCACCAAATGCTGAAACGAATCAACGAGCCGTGACACAGGGAAGCGTAAAGCATAAGCATAAAGAAATAAAAGCAGCAGAATGTAACCGTGCATACAAATTATATTTATAAGGTAAGCACGGTTACAATGGTTCCCTAACGTACATTCCCCTTCCACCCTTTACAATGAAATCATGGTGGGTTTTTATAGCCCGAGTCCCTCCCGTTACATTAATGGGCACAAAGTCCCGACCAAACAATAGCTGACAAAAGCGGCGAAAGAGCTGCAAATGCTGACCTTTGTCGGACCGGACTGTACCCGCAGCATGGTCTTCCTGGAAGCTGGACAGCTAGGTGGCGGTGTGTTGGGCAGAACTTCTTCTCGGCAGGAATGCGGGTAGCTGGAGCGGGTAGAACCTCCAATCAGCTTTAAATGAGGTCACTGGCATAGGTAATGCAACCCATGCTCGTCCTTTTGCTCGGCACGTCTTGGCTCAAATCCCGAAGCTGGACACTTGTCAGATGATGGATGATGCTGTTTGACACGTGTCTGCCTTGAAAGGCAGTTTATCCAAATTCGCCCGGGATCGTAGCGCCATCGGGTTGCGCAGAAAACAGCAGCCGGGAAGGCCTTCATGCCTTGGGTGTATTTCCGAGTTTGTTTCCCATCGCGCACTGTCAAGGGCCCACTCCGACTTCGCTGCGAAGTCGAACTGCGCACAGGTGAAAGCTGATCTCCGCCGCCGTACGGACTTCGCTCCAAAGCACTTAGTCATTTTTCTCGCCACCGCTCATCGGCTACAAGGTGCGCCCAGAAGAGGGGCGAAGTCGGACTTCGCACCAAAACTGGGCGAAGTGCGAACTTCGCACCAACACTTAGCCATTTTCCAGGGCAACTGCTGTCAACTCTGAAATTCAACTGAGGGGCTCCAAGAAAGGGGGGGAAAGAGAGAATGTAGGAAAGAGAGAGAAAAGGAGAGAGGAAGAAAGGGAAAGAGAGGAAGAGGGGAAAGAAAGAGCAGCACTGCTACAAAACTGAAAACATTGCACCCCGTGCAAAATGTGGCAACAGTCCCTATATCATTAATAACAGTCAACATGCCTTGTACCATTATTGGAAAGGATTTGCACTGAACCTAGTAGATAGCAACAAACGTAATGTAATTTTTCAACTGGAGTCAAAGGTTTCTACAATCCATACAATCTTTTCAAACAGATTGGGCTGCAAAAAAATTCAGGACAACCATGCACCACTTTGAGTTTGTTAATCAATGCAATATTTTGAGATATAATGATCAAACTTTCATGCCACAACTGACTTTACTGCAAGCAACAAGAAATTGCATTTATCACTCGCATAAAATGCACAACATTATGCAAATTATCTTTATCAAGATGACCTATATAAACCACTTCAAATTATTTTTCAATTATAGGTTTAAGATAACAGTTATCCTGTGTAAATTCAGCTTAATAATATTTTTTATATATTTAAAATATCGAAATAATATACATTTTCAAATCAGAACATGAATAACATCATTCAAGATATAATTTGGCACATTAATCAGGCCAAGACCTTATACTTTTTAAGAAAGACTATTTGCTAAATAAAGTTAAAATTAGAAATGAGATTTTAAAAATTTTAGAACAATTTATGTGATGTGTTGGGTGCAACTAGGAGAGGAAGAGGAGCTCTTAATACTTAAGAAAGTATATACAGCTCAAGTTGAGGATGATCATATTTGTGAACTTATACAAAGTAGATTTTACTTAAGTACTTATGATGAAGATTTTGAAACCTTGTTTCCCAAGAGAGAGTTTGTGTGGGATGCTTCACATCTAGTTATATTAATTCTTGTATATGGTAACCAGCAATTGCTCTTGATGGTAAGAGGGGAAAAGGCCTGGGAATGAATGTGATTAGGACCAATGGATCTTTCTTTGTTCCATCACTTATCATCTATATAGTTATGATGCCTCTTTCCCACCTATAGTTTTTAGCATATACCAAGGGGCATCATTTTACTACAATTTAATATGGTCGTGATCTTAGCCTCTACTCCAATAGTTTAAAAAAGCACAATTGTATGCATAATTCCACAATAGTTGATATAGTCAATGCGCTTTCATTGATGTAGCCAGGACTTTGCAAACTCTCATATAAATCAGTATCAGTGATGTTATGTCAGTAAAACTACACCATCGCATTTTACTTCATAACATAGCTGAGTACACATGGTTTTGTATCATATTTCACACAATTCATAATTTTGAGAAAAGTCAATTCCATATTAATTGCATTCATTCCCTTCACCTATTCTCTTTCTCCGTATTAAGACAAACTTCTGAATCATTCTTAATTTTGTACACTACTCCAAATGAAAGGAAGAAAAAGTAAAGATTATTGATATCAATCACAAAGGCCCCTATAGGGAGGTTGTTTATACAAAACATTCACACTTGCCAATTTGTAAATTGTTTTCCTTTGATTGAATAGCAATACTTTATTTTCATTGCTAAATAACATATATAGAAGTATACTTCTCATCATTTTTCATATTTATTGCTACAAATTGTATGACTATCCTGGTGCAGTAGCCACAAAATCTTTTACGTATATGTTTTACTTCTTGGCATGTGATTATTGATTCTATAAAGTGAGTTTCCAATACGTTGATAATTAGATAATATCTTTTTGAGACAAGTGATCATTTATTCAAAAATAACTGTCTGCAAGCAGCATAAATATTAATCAGCATTTCTCCATCCTGTGTCAATAAAAGACACAATGTACTATGTTCTTGGAACCGTCCATGTGTATTTTATTATACTTGATACATTGATAATGAAGTTACCCACAATAGACTACCCTTTCTATGTATTCCATGCATTCCCCCAAACAAATTGTTTGTTCAGATTGTGCTTAGGAATTTGGTTGGTTAGCCTTCCGAATAAGCCCCTAGACATAAACAACACTCCTGAAAGGTGTTAAGAGACGGAAATATCATCACAGTACTCAACTTCCACCATTCTTTTCCTGTAAACAATCTCACAAACTGGCATTGTCTAATATTTAACGACATACTGCACTTCCAAACCTTTTATTTACATAATCATATCCTTTGTACCTCAAGTGAAAGGATGATTGCATACCAAAACGCCATTTGAGCACCTCACAAAAAAAACTGAACCTGTTCTGTGAAAATACCTTGTAGAATAACAACGATTGGCCGAGATGAGGCCATTTTCATGTCCAGAGTTCTTTGAACAAGTATGCATGATCCTGAAATCTGGGAAAGCTATGCATATATTGATATATTTCAAGGAATCATCTTTAACAGTGCTTAGCACAATATTAACCAGATACAACTGAGTTGACAATACGTTCCAAAACATTGTAGCATGTTCATACACAGATGTAATGCTCATTTATATTTGACCAAGTCAAACTTTCTAGTTCCAGCAAAATCTCTTTGGAGAAAACATGAATATAACAAAAAACAGTACCTTGGCAATATTGAAGCACTATGTGAGCCCTTGAAAACATTCAAATTGATTTTCTTCCATTTCCTAATGCACCTGCAATTCTGTATACATAGAAGAGATCAGCCACTTTCCTCAACTCCACTCTCTTTCCCACACATGCACACAAAGACAGGCATTTGCATGTGTCTGTGTCAAATGTGCACACCCCCATGGCCTTGTCATTTAATTTAGTCTCTAGGTGAACATTATGAATAACAAATGCAAGCATATAGATGATCCACACAAACCACAAACTTCGCAAACTAGAGTGTGGGCAACAGAATGTGTTGATATACCTTGCTCGCACATCTTGTAAAGCTCCAAGAATTTCCATTGCTGTCTTCACCTTACGATTTGATAATCTTTCTGCTTCATCCTCAAGTAACAAACTTGAGAATTTCAACAAAGTTTGCAGCTCTGATTCCATTCCGGCGATCTTTTGGTCCAGATCAATTAAGAAGTCCTGATATGAGTCAATCCCTTTAAAAAATGCAACAAGGTGATCATTCATGTTCCCACTCTCACCTTTTATAAGATCTTTAGCATCTCCTTCCTGATTTATTTGGTTCTGGATTTTAGCAGAATCACTAAGATCAGTTCTCATTTCATTTTCGTCCATATCACTTTTGTTGTTGCCTGGATCCAAACTTAAATGCTCTTTTAAATTCTGTGTGGTAGCAGAAGTATCTTCTGCAGATGAAACAACTCTAACTGGACCTTCACTACCTTTCTCATTATCCATATCTAAAGAGTTAGAAGCAAGAATTTTGATTAAGTAGGCTTCTTTTGCTGAAATTGCCTGTATCAACAGATGGTGATATGTGAAAGGTAGAAACCAAGAATATAAGTTACTTCATTGATAACTACTACCTTCTCATATTATTGAATACAAGTTAATGAATGCAATTTTAGAAACAATGCAGAGGTGAAAGATATGCACTGGATCAAGTTCCACATGCTGACTACTTAGCAACTTTTTCATTCAAATTACACCCATAGTTATTCAAGAAACCATCACATGATAATCATCACAATCCAAGGAGGAGAAAATGGATCTTGTAGAATAATTTTCTTTTTAACTTAAAAAAAGAGAAATTGCACTAACATAGATGGATTATGAACATGTTACATGGTTTTCTAAGCAATGGTAAATGAGATGCAATCATATGAGTGCAACCCAATCTCAAATCCCCACATTGTGATGGACACTTCCATGATAAGGTGGGTCGTGATAATACGATTTGTCCTAATACCATGATAATGTGGTTCGTTGAAATAGATGCAATATGGGTGGGGCTCATTGCAACCCCATATAACCAATTGACAAAAACATGGTAGGTTTTGGACTCAAGCTTACATGCATGATCAAGATTCAAAATAATAAGTGCACATAGTACCGAAGGAATACAAGTAAGCAATTCACATCAAGTGCAACTAGTTTCTAGTGAATACAACCCAAAGCTAAGACAAACATTCTGCAATAAGGTTAAAACCAAATAAAATATTTGTTATCTTTTATTATTAAGCTTCAAAATCTCTATCAGATGATCTGATTCACATGGCCTACTTTATTAAACTGAAAATTATGGTCCCTAAATGTGAGATAATGTGTGGCTGCCTAGATTCAACCACAAAAATCATGTTGCTCTTAACGTCAAAGCCCCACTGATGGATGCAATGATCAGTTCCTCAACCGTCACCCTCAAGCTTTATCAAGCATAGATGGCCGATGGGATATGATTGTAGTTTCTTGATTATCTTCTGCATACACACAGAGAAACTCATTATGAAGCAAAGACCCCTCTTTGCATTAGAATGGCTACTGCTTAACCAATTAACTGAAACTACAGTCATGACAGAGCATCTCCCTTTCTAGTCCAACTGACTGAAATAAGTTCTCTCCAATGTTCCAAATATTTAGAGAAAGCCTTTACCCCACAATGAAGCTATCAACCGCATCCTCATGATGATCAAAAAGAGCCTCTCCATAGAGACCAAAGAAGACATCTGAGTTTGGAGACACAGAGGAAAAAGAGGACATCTATGATCACATAAGCATTATTTGTTTACCATAATTGCACTTGTCTTCACAATAGTTAACTTCATTGACATCAGAAATTCAAAAACTAGTCAAACTCAGTCAAAACCCTCGATTTTCTCACTTCAAGCCTTTGTAGGCAGACAATTTTATATGTTGCATGAATCCATGTTTGACCATAGGAATGTATATGTGTGAATGTGTCCACACGAATTGTTTGTAATAAGTTGTCATGTAGTGTTGTGTGTGCAGGTGATAAAGTGTTTGTTATAATTTGCACATGACGAAGTGTTCGTAATAATGTAATGTAACGGGGTATTTTTAATGTTTTCTGTAAACGGGTAGTTTGAAGGTAGTTGGGTAGTTTCCAACCATATACTATCCCATTGTATCTATAAGTACACACCTATGTGAGAGATGTGGGAAGGGAAATTTTGACTTGTTTTTTTTGCTTGAAGTGTGTTGTTGACCAAGAGTTGCTTGTTGGTTGATTGTTCGTCGAAGTGTGATGCATTGCAGATAGTTGCTATGCAGAATAAATGTTGTGTGCACAGCATACTAATATGTGTTTGTAAGTATTCTTATTGTGCACTTTTGTTTATAAGTGGTAATGGATTATATTGCAGTGTGTTGTACTCCACTTCTACAACTATAGCAAGTTTCTTATTATTTAACTAATTTATTGATGCAGACGGGCGAAGGGAGTCCACCTAACGATGGCCTTCACAAGCAGCACAAAATTCTAACATGTCAACACAAGACGGCAGGTTCTTTGGATGCCAACTTCTTATGACGGCAAAGTCTCATGACAGTAGTTGTTGTGACTGCAAGATAGCAAGGGACAAGACGACACGACCCAAGATGACAGTCCTCACGACGACAAACTTTCATGACCCACAACAACAAGGTCATTCAAGGCACATGAGGGCACTACTCAAGACAGCAATCCTCAAGAAGGCTAAGTCTCATGACTCACAACGGCACTCCTTAAAACAGCATGTTGGCATTCTTTCAACAGCAAGAGGGCACTCCTTTATAGCATCAAGACCGCCACATACTGAGGCGGCACTCTTTGTCGGTCCATCCTTCAAACTACACCTTTCAACGTACTCGATCAACAACTGAAGACCCTATCCACAACCTGCAACTCCTACCTGCAAGGCTCAACACAGACACAACAACTAGGCATATACTGCAATCATACTTTAACCATGGACCTTCTCATAGCACACAGAATTGGATAGAATAATATTAGCATTAACTTGGCCTATTCAATACTTGTATTTACAGATTCATAGCAAACATCAATGTCTACAAACATACAAATCTAGAAAACACATTGATTGCTCTCTCCTATGCGCTCTCTACACTGTGCATACACTAAGACCTCACACACAGGCCTCTCTCTCTTACTCAGGGATCTTAGTCCTGCTGTCCTCCCTCCTCTCTTCTTCTTTTCTCCTATATTTCTTTATGCTTGTCAGCCTCTTTCTTTTCCTGTCATTTCGTCTTCCCTTCCTCTTTCTCATCCTCTTCCTCTTCCCTTTCCTCTTCTGCTTCCACTTCCTGCATGTCGCTCTTCCTCCTGCCGAATCCTATTCTCTCTCCCCCTTCTTGTCTTGCTAGTAAAAATTCTTTTATACACATGGTGGACAGTTATGAACAGATGGCAGTTATAACCATTCAGCTGCTCCCGCATCATTTATGGTTGAGTGGGACAACCTGCATGATTTGAACCTATTTGAATTGCATTTATTTTGTATTTAAATGTCAACTGGTGACCTCAGTTTATCAATCATAAGTTGAAATGTACTTCTCCAACTCCGATCCAGATTTCAAGGCAGAAAGTAGAAAAGCAGATTGCACCTGCTTGCTAAGACAATGCCTAGTGTTTGACCAGCTCTGCTCCAACATTAACATTTGTCATAGCATTTGATTCAAGTATTTGACCACCATAATTGTCATCTCATTGCTATGTTGACCAGATCCAACTGAAGATCTGTTGTGGCATGTTTGACATTTTGCAGCACCATGTCTATAGCATTGGGTTTTCTATATAAATGTCAGGTTTCTGCAACAAGAAGTGGGTTGAAGAAAATATTTACTTTCAGCATTTATTGAAATTACTCTAACCATTTTTAGTTGACCTTTAAAGGCATTTTGAACCTGTTGATATTAAGTTATTACACCTTTATTGTTAATAATGAAAAATTGACTAATTTACATCTAGGTTTAACTTTAACTGAAAATGATCAAGTGGCATTAGCTCAGCTGGTTAGATTCCTCAATGTTTAAAGAGGAGACCAAGGTTCAAATCTTGCCAAGCGATACATGGATAATATCCAAGCTTTGTTGTAATACCACTATGTGGTGATGATGTAATACGGGTGGGGCCTGTTTCAATCCCATATAACCAATTGAAAAAAAAAAACTTTTGACTGAAAATTCTATTGTTACCTTTTTTTGGCCAACAACCCCATAATGAATGGCGGTCTCTACAAGAATATTTGGCCAACAGTTATAAGAAGGATGGTAGCAAATGGCAACAATAAATAAGGTATGAGTTAGTGGTCTCATGCATGGTTCCATGCACAGTTGGAAAACTTGGACTCAACAATTACTCAGCAGCCCAAATTTGTGACTTTGACTCTAGAACTTGCAAAAACTTGACAAAAAAATACATAAGTTCATTAAAAAAATACTTTAAAACAAAATTAAGAGCTTCAAAATCAATTTTGTATTAGATTTTTATAAAAAACAGTACAATTACAAGTCGTGATAATCAAATGGTCATCACTGATCATCAAGGACTACTAAAAATACAACATATCAATCAATTTTAAACTACCTTTTGCTTTCCCTTCCTTGTCAAACTTGAATCAGATGGGAGAAGATCCTCAGGTGTGTCCTGCTGAAATGATACACATTTTGCTGCTGCTCTCTCCAAATGCTCAATGTCATCCTCGATGAACATGAGTTCCACGTCCTCAGCAATCAAATTCAAAAATGAATTTAGCTCATCCAAGCCAATCGTTTCTTGTGACTCAATGCCCTCCACTTGTTTGACACAAGCTCAGACATTGTATTGCATGAATACAAGGTCATTGAGGCACTCCTATGTCAACATGTTGCACTTCTTGGTGTGTATACTCTCAGATAACAATTGCATGCACACCCAAAGCGCTACAAGGCTAGCACAAATGCAGATGGCCAACCTTTGAAGATTTATTGTTAAAACACCATAATCCTCCCCCCACAAATATACAAAAAATAATATTAGTAAATGACAAATTTATAATTTTGTAACTAAACTAAAACTACATTCATAAATTCTAAGAAGACTTAACTTTTATTAAACAAAAACGTTTTACCTAGCCTCAAGGTCAACCTCGAGC
Source organism: Wollemia nobilis (assembly GCA_028583015.1). Taxonomy (NCBI): domain Eukaryota; kingdom Viridiplantae; phylum Streptophyta; class Pinopsida; order Araucariales; family Araucariaceae; genus Wollemia; species Wollemia nobilis. The sequence goes on from JAQPPZ010002347.1 coordinate 1,020,428, forward strand.
CTCACCTCAACTCTTTTGTATGCCTGCAAGTCATCAACGAATAGGTCTCTTATGTTTTCGTCATGTGTCATATTCTCTATGGAGATTTAGAGGCCATCCATAACTGCCTCAACCTCAAATGTATCACTAAAAGAGAAGTTGGGGTTCAGGTAGTACCCAACTGCATTTATGGGTTGATGGAGTTGCTTGCCTCGTCTCCTATCAATAATATGCCAAATAGGTTCAAATTTGCACTTTTTTCCGCCATAATAATTTTGGATAGCCTCCTTGCATCTCCGTAGACTCATACAAATAACCCATTGGCATTTGCTCACCCTTTGCAAGGCAAAGAACCTTCACGAAAGGTTCTATCACCTAAAATCATTAGAAATTAGAAATATAAAGTTAAATTTAGGAATTAAAAACTAAAAATTCATGATGCCAATGATTTTTTTAAAAAATGTAAATTTTACAGACTTACAAAGTTTAAAATAAAAAAATATATATTTTAGAAGTTTTTAATTTGGTAAATTACCTTTAGTATCGCATGTATATTCTTCTAAAACATGCAAAAATTATCTTTAAAAACCTCTCTACACCATCCTTCCTATGAAACAATGACCCTAACCACCATTCTCTCACAAGCATCCTCTTACAAGGAGCTTGTGCTACTAAAATGCTTTCGAAGATGATAAAGTGTCACAAAGCATGCAACTCCTAGTAAAATAATCTCCTTCAACAATAGTGTACTCTCTCATCAAATTGAGAATCCATGCATGATTGTCGATGAATCTAGTGATGTTTTTTTTCCCTCGTCAACCACTCTTCACCCATGATAATTTACCAATGTCCCCAAGCATGAGGTCAATGCCATAGGATGTGCACAAACTCCAAAATATAGGGGGGTGCCTCTTCACAAGAAATCTCCCTACAACTATGTATGTTTTGCCATTGCTCCTCACTTGCTCGGAGAACATTTTCAATGCCCATTTCAACCACCACGTTCTCCAATAAATTGCATAAAATGTCTTCATTGATTAGGAAGCATCAACAAAATTCAAGAAGACCAATGATCCACTTGAAAATTGAGTAGGATGCAATTCCTTGCATCTGTTCACACATCAAATAAAATGGTGCAACTATATTTGCATAAAACCCTCCTTTGATCTTTGACAAGGGACTGTGTTTGAAACACATTCCTCCTACAAGGGCCCGCTAAAATCCTTTACAATAGGAGGCTTGAATCATTGCTAACAGCAATGAATGCATTTACCATTTGCCTCCCACAAAACACTGTCCACCATACTAAACAGTATGTTGCAATAATACAAAAAATTGGTTGCAGTAATTAGGGCTTCTTTTTGGTTGTCCCTTCTTCAAGTCATAATTTTGAGGGGAGGTTGCTCTTCTTTGCAAGAAACAAAGAAACCCCCTCCCATCTACTTGTGCTCTCCCCTAAAGAATGTTAAATTCGTGGATCAAGGATAGACTTTGATTCATCATGGGTAGAGTTATCTTCGTAGTCCATGTTCACAAGCCCCACTCCCAACTGCTGATTGAGTATTTTTTCATTTTTGTCTTCCTCTCCACATAGCTAGCAAAGTTGGATTGTATTTGGCATTTGATTTGAGGGTCTATACCATAGTTACGAAAATCGGCAAAAAATCTCAGAAATCATGAATTAATCGCTAGTCATTCTCGAAACGAATGACTCGGCAACTTATCGCGAGTCCGGCGATTTTTTGACGATTTTTTCAAAAAATCGGAATCGGCGATTTTTTCAAAAAATCATCAAAAAATCGGCCGTAGCCGCGCGGGTAGAGGCTGCGGCCGATAAAAGGAAAAAGTAATTTGTTTTTTTCACTCTTTCTTCTAAGCACTTGCAAACAGGGAAAAAACCCTCCCACCTTGTGCTACCACCCCGACCAACTTCGCCGAGGCATCTTAGGAGCGCGATCGATTGCAGTGTGAAGGAATCCGACAACCAACAACATCCAGCCAGAAGATTCATTCAAGGTCAATTTTTTCAAAACTCTTTTTTTTTTTTTGAAATTAGACTAGGGCTGTTTGAAATTAAGCTAGGGCTTAGGTTTGTTTTTCCTCCTCCTTTGCCATTTAGGGTTTTTTCTTTTTTTTCTCCTCCTTTGAAATTAGGCTAGAGCTTTGGGTTTTTTTTTCCTCCACCTTTTTCGTTTAGGTTTTTTTTTTTTTTCTCCTCCTTTGCTGCCCCTCGACCCCGCAAGGGACGTTGTCCCTTGACCCCGCAAGGGACCCCCGCCCCCTTGACCCCTGACACAGGTTACAAGCCTACATGCTAACTTTAGCCATCACAATAAAAGAATTTTCCAATTCCAATGTGTCCATTTTGTGTGTAATTGTGTTTGTAATTATCATATTTGTAATGTGTTGTTCTTTCCTCCTAAGACTTGTCCTTTGTTCCCTATATGTAAAATCTGAAGTAGAAACCAGGAAAATAAAATATAACATATTATAAAATACTGAGACCCTATCCTGGCCCTTCAATTGGTTTTATAATCTGCCCCAATTATTTTTTTATGAATGCACAGCAGATGGCCTAGAAAACATTTCTAGTTTTCTCACTCCATCGTGCATTATAGAGAACCATATACAGGTTGTCTCCAACTAGTGAGCAATAGAAATAATGTTTAATGCTAAGAGATCTAAGCCAATAATGATGAGATTCCCAATAGAATTTTCAGAAGAAACCCACAAGAAAAGCTTTAACCATAACCATAACACGATAGTCATTCACACAAATCACAGCCAATTTCTGCTATCTACCATTACTACTGCTATTGCTGTTATTGCTGTTAACATTGCTGCTGCTATCTACCATTGCTGCTGCTATTGCCATTGCTGCTTCTATTGCTGTTATTGCAATTTGTTGTTATTGCTGTTATTGCTGTTAACATTGCTGCTGCTATTGCCATTGCTGCTTCTATTGCTGTTATTGCTGCTGCTATTACTCAGTTTATCCATAGAGATGACTTGGGCTATTTAAGTTATACTTATTGTTTGAATGTTAAAACTTAAAAGCTGAACAATGTGATTGTAAACCCATAGAGATGACTTGGCCTAAACCCTAGCCTTTTGGTTTAGGGTTTAGTTTTTTTTTCCTTTTTTTCATGTGATTGTAACTTTCTTGTTACAAACTTGTTTCCATGTGCAGGCATATAAAAAATGAAACCATTGGATCCAGCATAGGCATATGCAACGCCAATAGGGCCATCAAAGCAACATTTTAAATGCAGTTTTTGTGGCAATAGTTATAATGGAGGCGTTTATCGCCTCAAATATCATTTGGCATGCTTAGCAGGAAATAATATAGCAGTATGTACTAAGGTGCCAGGAGATGTTAAGAACAAAGTAAATGCCATGATCACTGCGGCAGATACAAACGCTAGTAACAAAAGAAGTTATAGTGATGCCATTTCATCCCCCCCCCTTCCTGAGGTGCTCGTACTAGTGGACGTGGCAGCTTTAAGCGGCTCTTTCAACAAAGTAGTTCGAGTCCTTCAAGTGCACAAGGAGCTAGTGGGACGGGAGAGTCCTCTTTTGTAGATCGTTCTATGCCAGGGGTAGGGACACAATCCACGCTTTAAAGTATGGCCGCGTGGAACCAAGAGAAGCACAATGTTGCGCGGAAAGCCATTGCCACTTTTTGGTACTATTCTGACATTCCCTTAATTGTGGCAAGGTCTCCATACTGGCGGCGCATGATAGATTTCGTCGCATGTTGCGGCATAGGATTTAAGGCGCCAACTTTTGATGACCTTAGGGGCCCTCTCCTTCAAGAATCTGTGGATGACATTCAGGTTGTGTCATTGTGCTTGACAAAACTTTTATATGTATGGCATGACTAAATTATTTTTTAATATATATTTATATGATAAAATCAATATGCAATGTGCAATGTGCATGACTAAATGTTTTTTTTTATACTTCAGGTTGTGCTTGACAACCAACATCAGGTGTGGAGAACCAAGGGTTGCACTATCATGTTTGCTGGTTGGACAGATGGGAGAGGAAGAACCCTGATTAATTTTTTGGTTGCATCTGCAGAAGGAACTGCATTCCTTAAGTTAGTAGATGCATCGGCACAAGTTAAGAGTGGCGAAATGCTTGCAGGGTTGTTGGAGGAGGTTGTCTTGGAGGTTGGGAAGGAGAATGTTGTCCAAATCATAGTTGAGAAAATCGGAATTGGGTAGTAAATCGGCTGGTTTAAAAATTGGCAAAGAATCGGAATCGGCAAAGAATCGGAGAAAAAAGCGGCAAAGAATCGGCATTTTTTTATTGAAAAACCAAAGAAAATGCAAATTTTCATTGAAAAAAACCTTTTTTTATGCATATCATAACTTTTCGGGAACAAATCGAAAAAATCGGTAAAAAATCGGCTAGCCCATGAATCGGGGAAAAATCGGCAAAATTGGGATTTTTTTCAGATTTTCTCAACTATGGTCCAAATCATCACGAACAATGCAGCAGCATATAAGGCAGCCGGGAGGATTTTGGAGGAGAGATTCCCCACCATTTTTTGGACCCCATGTGCAGCCCATTGTCTTGATTTGCTCCTCGAGGACATTGGGAAATTACCTTGGGTGACAGAGATTGTAGGGAAGGCTTAAGGCAATCACAAAATTCATTTACAACCATTCATGGGTCCTTAGCCTCATGAGGCGATTTACCAATGGGAGGGAGCTAGTGCGGCCTGGCATTACACGCTTCGCCACAAACTTTGTGACATTTCAGAGCATTTATGATGCAAGAGGGTCACTAAAACAAATGTTTGTGAGTGATGAGTGGAATTCTGAAGCAGCTGCAAGATACCGCACATCATCTAAGGGGCAAAATGTTTATACTTGTTTGTTTGAGGAGAACTTTTGGATGGCCATGGATGAGGCCATCAAGGTACAAGACTACGCTTATTTAATTGTTTTATTTTATTTATGTTGTAAAATATTTTTCTTTAAATTATTATTATTATTTTTTTTCAGGTCTCAGAGCCATTGGTGAAGATTCTTCGTCTTGTTGATGGAGAATAATTTCCAATGGGTTTTGTATATGAGGCTATGGATAGGGCGAAAGAGGCCATTGCTGCATTTTATGAACATAACCGCACCAAATATGATGGCATTTGGACCATCATTGACAACAGATGGACATCACAACTCCATAGCCCTCTTCATGCAGCGGATTACTATTTGAACCCCAAATTCTTTTATGAGCCCACATACCGTGCTAATTATTCAGTCAAGATTGGCCTTCAAGATTGCATTGACCGCATGTTCTTTGGGAATCCACAATTGTGCAATAAAACGCGTGTCGAGATACAAGATTATAAGGCATGTCGTGGTCGCCAATTCCCATCCAAGCAATGCAAAGATGCTATTGAGTTTATGAGGCCAGGTAAACCATAAACCTCATCAAATAATTATTTATTGTCTTCTGATTTTGTTTTAAAATTTAAACGTTTTAGCTGTTACATGTGAAATATTAATTTTTTTTTTGTTGTTGTTGTTTCTAGATTTATGGTGGGAAGACTTTGGTGATTTTACACCCAATTTGCAGCACATGGCGGTTAGAATCTTATCTCAACCATGTAGCTCTTCAGGTTGTGAGCGCAATTGGAGTATGTTTGAGCACATACACTCCAAGAAGCGCAACAGACTTACACAAGAAAGGTTAAATGATCTTGTGTTTGTGCACTACAACCTTCGACTCCACCAAAAATCTTTTGAAAAAACAAATATTCAGTCCATTGACCTAAGTGACATTGATCCATCATCTGAATGGATCACAAATGCACAAGCACAAGAGCAGCAGGTAGTAGTTCAATTCTTGGTGGGACCTTTTTCTCCTCTCCTCTTCGTTTAAAAGCATATCTTATAGTATTTTTTTTGTCCCTTTCCTCATCTAGTTGAACTTGAACTTCTAGGTACAGCAAGAGCCTCTATCCAGCATGGACGAACTGCAAAACTATGAGACCCTAGCGGAGGAGATGGCAGCAAGGGACCAAGAAGAGGCCTTAGAACGAGAAGCGGCACAAGCATCTACAAGCACACATAAAGAAAAAGAGAATAGGGCTTATGTTAAGACAAGGGGCAAAGGAAGACAATAGATAGTGGGCCTATTGAGGCATTTTGAGTCTTGACACATTTTGTAATTTGTACCTTTTCATATTATAAGCAATACAAGATATGTTTTGTGAACTTTTGTCACTTTCATGTGTACTTAAAGCTTGAGCCTTGTATGATGTCTTGACTTGAATTTTTGCTTTTATTGCAATGTTTGATTTGCATAATGTTAATTCATTGTAATATGCATGAAAAAAATTAAAATTAAAAAAAAAAAAAAAAAATCGTTTTCTTCGGGTTTTTTTTTTTTGCCGATTTTTTCCCCCGATTTTTTCCCCAGCCGATTTACTACCCGTTTCCGATTTTCTCTACTATGGTCTATACTAGGGCACAACTTTACATTACGATCAAGTATCCTTGCAAGATGATATTTAACACAATTGATGCCTCCTTTTATGTCTTTGTTGCATATCACTTGAGGGGGAAGAAGGCCCTTTCTCCCATGTTGTCAGAGTAACATAGCCAATGCCACTTCCCTCACCTCTAGAAGCCATCTATAAAACAAAAGAAGAAAATATTTTGAGCCTAGAGGCATATGAAAAGAAAAATAAGGCAAAAAAAACAAACTTGCCATTCGCTTAAAAAATCGAAAACCTACCTCTGAAATCTTTTTCCAAATGGTGAAACCATCCACAAACATGATGAAATCCATCAAAATCCTCTTCAAACACAATGGACAGAATCACACATGTCTTCACCAAGAAGCATTAAAAACATAGGAAGTGAAAAAAGTAACAAAATAGTTGTTTTCCTATTTTTATACTGTTGTAGCCACTTTACCACCATTAGCTGAGCTTTTCTTGAGTTTTTCACAGCTAGTCATAAGTTTTTCTACTACTTGCCAAAAGGTGGCATCGAGTATTTGGATGAGTTAATTTCCATGCCAAAGAAAACTCACAAATTTTGTGGGTTCTCATGATCACTTGTCGATATTCCAACTATGGTTTTATGATCAATACAAGAGTCCTCAATTCCATGAATAGTGGCAAAGTGGATAAGCTTCCCAAGAATGTTTATGTGATAGATATATAGGCCAGCAGTCTTGTGGATATAGCAGTAGTGAATGAGCCAAAAGTCCAATGACCGGTAGCCTAATTAAGATACGAGCCAACCAACAATCTCATAAGGGACCATAGAATGATTTGATTAGAATATAAGTCTCCAGTCCCATAAAGGACGTTGGCAAGATGGGCTAATAATTTCTTAATGGATGTTAACAAGAATAGAATGTAAATTTGTCCAAAATGACCAAAATGAAATAATGAAATATATTTGGAATATTTATTTGGCGTATTCTCATAGCAATCTTATTTTATGGTTGGGCATATAAATTTTATTGGCATTGGAGAATCCATTGTACAAAAGTACAAAAAACAATGAAAGGAAAAAATGGAAATGTAGCACAACAATGGTATTCCACAATTGAAGGAACATAGAATAATGAATGACACGAAAAATCAGCTATACACAGCATTCACAATGTATGAGAAACAAATACTTTAGAACTAAAATGGAATGGAACTGCAGTATATAATTTGCACTATGTGCAAACAGCAATGTACATTCAATTACAGAAGCAGTTTGTTCATTCACAGTCACACGCACAACACAGATATGCTCCCAGGCACACACAACTAAATGGTTGAATGAATGTTCTCTGATCATCTGTATGATTTGAAAATGTAAGGGGGTGTATTTATAATTTTCTTGGGAAAGGGGAGGTAGCTGCCACTTCCACCACTTCCTCACACCTAACCCTAACTAACTACCCCAAAACTCTAATTACATGAACATTGAATTACATGTACATTTCAATTATATGAACATCCTAATTACACGTACGCTCACTTCATAAAACACTTTGCGTACAAACTACACAATGACACAAAATGACAAAACTGTATGTACAATCAATCATTTTCGCAAACTTTGCTCCGTACATGCTCCTTCAGGCTTGAGGTGGTGCCACGTTAGAACTAGCTACTACATTTGCCCTCTCTAGATTGGTCAACGTCCTCCTCAATGATTGCTACTGCTCCTGAGAGCTTTGACTCTCTTGCGGCTGAGTAGCTGGAATTTGAACATGTGCACCTCCCAACTATTAAACTTGCATTTTGGGGGCTCTGTTGCATCCTTCAAGCACTTGGCATAGGCTCAATACCTCGCCCACTAGAATACATTATGTTGTAACTTCTGTTCTATCTCCGTGAGCTTTGTGTGTAACTTTGTTTCCCTCCTTGCTGCCTCTGCAAGTTGCTAATATTTATCAGCAATCAGTTGATCACGGTGAGGTGCCTCCTGCACCTTGGCTTCAAGAGCTTGCTCCCTCAACGCACACTCCAACTTCAGTTGCCCAATCAGCTGATTTTACTCTTCCTGTTCTTTCCTCAGCTGATTTACCTCCTGCAACAACCTAGCCAGTCTTGCTTTGGTCTCCCACTGCACTTGTTGAAGCTGCTCCTACGTCTCCTACAACCGGATGGATTGTTTTTCTCTTCTCAACTTCAGGTAGTTCACCATTGCCTAAAATATCTCCAACCCAACTACCAACCACTATATATCAAGTAAGTAAAGAAATTCATTCCAGCATATGTTGCTTCCAATTCTAGTGCCAACTTGACTTTCCTAACAACTTACGACTCAGGATAATTGTCAAATCTATCATTGTCGATATAAACTCGAGGTGGGTGTGATACAATACTAGAGTCCCCTCTGGTAGCGCTATTACTTTGATCACCATTTGTGTGTTGTTGTCTACGCCAAAGCTCCCATGGCTAAAATTGTGTGGATTTCCTCAAATTTCTTCATGTGCTCCTCATGTTGGGCCTAACTGAACAATCTGCCCAACTCCGCATCCAATTGAAACTACCATAGTCGTCATTCTCTGAGGGCACTGACTCGAAACCCACTTTACACCCTATCAATTACCCCTCCCAGCCTCTTAAAGAAACTATCTACTTGTTCATTTGTACTCACGCCATATATTGAGGGTTACCTCAAATTTGTCACTTCAATTAGACAATGCTCACTTGTGTCACCTTCCTCCCGAGGTTCAGGCTCATCATCTTCAGTGGTGGTTCCTTCTTTCTTACCACCAAGTCCTATGGCGATTTTTGCTTTATCAGCCTTTCCTGGTTCCTGAATTTGAGGCTCCACCTACTTTCCTACATCAACCATAGCATCCATAGCATATTTTCCCTTCAACAATTCATTTTCCTTCACCACTTCATCTCCTTGAGTTAACAATTGACTGTGTTGGCCCTTCTACCACCAAACATACTCCAATGCACATCATTTCTCTTTTACTCCTCTCAACATTAATGTAGATTTTGTCTTCTATGTTGTAGCAGATGTGATTTCTATCAATTCCTCATCATCCAATGATGGGGAACTACCCCTCTCCGACTCCTCTACAAACTGCCACAACGGAGTGATGGAAACACTTTCCTACTGGAAAGTTGGTGTGCCCACCACAGCTCCTTCTGCATCCAATCTTTGTGGCCTCTCGAACTCCATCAATGGTGGGGTGTCCATTGCCTCCAATACAACATTCATCTCCTCATCATCTACTATGATTGGTATTGACTATGCCATTTCTTGCACATTTCCTTCCTTTCTCGCCTATTGCATCGTCTCCTCCGCTTGCATTGCCTCCCGCGTAGCTACTGGTAGTTTCAGTTGCTTCTCTTCGTGCAGCCTCTTGTGAAATCTCTATTTTGGTTCTCACAATGCTACCTGTGGTGCCTCCTTGCGCAACCTAGCTTTCCAAATGCATTGGAGTGCCCTGTTGCACTACAATATAAGTCCATCCTTGAAGTTGATAGCATTGGCCTTCTAAAATTCGTGCAACACTCCCCCCAACTCTACTTTGTTGTCGTGGCCTTCTTCTTCCCTATTGAGGCCCTTGTTGCTTTCCCTGTTGGTCCTATTCTTGTAATTGGGGCCATAAATCCAAAAAACATTTGTCGGTGCTCCTTCTGGTAACTTCTGAGGTAGGCCCAATCCTGGAAATTGGACCTTCTTGTACATCACTACATCCAAAAGTAGCGATATGGCATGAAAATCCAATGAAAAATTCCATATGCAATATGACAAGAATAATGCCCAATCCCGATCTCTCCCTAACTCAGATCGTTGAATCTGCCACATACCCTTTTAGTTTGTATGGTTCGATTCCTTCACCAACTTACTATTGTTCGTGGCAAGTAACCCAAACACTCCTGAAACAATTAGGTGAGGACACCCAAACTTCCTTGACACCTAACAATACTATACTCTTCTCCACATCATACTTCTCCAACATCTACAACAAGTATGGCTTGAAGAAGTTGTCGAAGCTAGCGACTTACATTATGCGGTGGACTCTTGCACTTCGAAAAGATGCCATCAACTGATGTTCTTGAGGAGCATCATGCCACCATTTCCTACAAAATTCTCTTGCAGGTGTAGTCCCAGCTATCTCGTCCAAGAGGATTTGCATCCTCTCCTTCCCCTTTATCTTCTACTATGGTGAAGTTGTCAGCTCTTTCCCTTGCCTCTAGTCTACCTCTTTGTGTTGTCGTGCTCTTCTCCACTTTGCTTCCATATTGCTCTCCTCTCCTTCCCAGTGGTGAGTGCACACCACGTGACTTCTTAGGAAGCTTGCACTGATGACTCCGTGTGTTCAGGGTCCTTGTTGCAACACCATACTTGGAGCAACTCATGGAGGGTGCCTCCTTGATTTATCAAACTCTGCAATCCTCAATCTATGTTGCATTCCATCGACACTTAGCTCCACAGGTGTTCAGTTTTGAACTCCTTTGGCGGAATTTATTCTCAACTACCCCAATTGTCTCTCGTACGGTGTGGCTTTTTCCCGCAACTCCACGTGGCACACGCTTTGACTTTCGTGTTGTTCGTATCCTCAGTTCGTGTGCCCTAACAGTTTTTCTTATCGTACGTCCAAACGTCCTCCCATATCCAAATGGCTTGGCACTAGCTCCAAACAACTCGACTTCCACTCTAGACAGCCTTCTAGCTCTAGACAACCCAACACTAACTCCAAATGGACTGGCTACATCACACTATTTTCCTCCTTCCACAAACGAACAGTCTAAGTTTTCGAACAGCCTACCTCTATTGCGAGATGGCCCATACGGCTCACACTTCCACTCAAATGGCCTCTAAAGTCTTCCTTACAATTTACTGATTCTCCCCAGCAACCTTCCAAACGGCCCGTATAGCATTTTCCTCTAGCCAGACAGTTTCCTTTCTTCCTCAAACTTTAGGCCCCTTCATGTTGACGGTGTCCGCCTTGCTCTAGACAGCACTGTGTAAGGCCCATACGGTTCGTACAACATGCTTTTCAGGGCATGCTTTTCACTTAGACAACCCTCTCCAACCCTTAGATGGCCCATTCTTTCTACTTGCATAAGTCTTTCTTTCATGAGGCAGTTCCTCCTTGTCGTGCATTTGTTTCTTTGTTTCTCCAAAACTCCACTACTTTTGACATGCAAGGCCCACCAAAACCCTAGCTGATTTTGCTAACAAGAGTTTGGAGTTGTTCTCCTTCCAACAGCTGCATTTTTCTGCTACGAGTGTCTCACTTGCACACAAACTTGAAGTCTTTTGGTTGTCGGACAAGTGTTTTCAGCAAAACCTTTGTCTTTGTTGGTGTATCGGCATGCCCTAGTTCCAACGCTCTGTTGCAACATTCTCTTTTGCAACCGGTTTAGCAGAGAGGAGGTATTAATGTGGAACGAAATTCCATCATAGGAATATGCCACTAGAAATAAAAAGCTTGAATAAGAACATCACATGAATCGGTTAGAAAGCAAGAGGGCCAACTACACCATCTGTCTTGAAATTTTGCATGATGATGTATGTTTAGTTTTGCTCCTACACCCCAATACATGTCATACGTTGTGCCCTAGATTGTGCCCTAGCTGCTACAAGCTCAACTAATTCGTGCTCTTTCCTTGTGCTCCTTGGCTCTACGTGTGAAAATGAGCAAGTGAAATATCTCTATGCCTTTTTATAAGTTGAGGGAAGTAGGGTGACACTTGGCTTGCATGCAGTAACTCCGCCTCCACTCCCTTAACTACCACTTCAACACCAATAATTTAATTGCAAGCAACTGATCTTTTAGCATGCCAATTGTCTTATGTGACCTCGACTCCTTGTTTCTTCTTGCACATGGCAGGCTTTCTAGGAAGGCGCATGCGCCCTATTTTGAATTATGCCGACACTTTGGCCCGGATGGCCTAGGCAACCAAACGGCCTACCTAGACATCTAGATAGCCTGGTCTATCTTTGTCCCAGATGGCCCTATCTGCTCTTGGCCTAGATGACCTGCCTGGCCATCCAAACGACCCCCTGTTCTCTTGACAACCAATATTCATCTCAAACTTCGAACGACTCATGCCTTTCTTCCTCGGACAACTCTGCATTTTACTTGGAGGACCTGGCATCATTTTCCTCCCAAACTTAGGCTGTAGACAACCCTGCTTGATTTTTCAATGGCCTTGGTCGGTCTTTGGACAGTCCGTGGTCTTCATCTAACAAACCGATGGTAGTTTAAGGCTTACATGGTATTGGGAGGCTCCAAACAACCTTCCCCAAGGGTCATCCGAGTACTTGTCCCCACAAGACAACCAAAATATGGCCCAGATGGTCCACCCTACTAGGTAGACAGCCTAGACTCCTGGGAAATAGGCCAAATGGCCTCCCCCCTTGGCCAAGTTGTCTCAGATAGCCTGGGGGTACTGATGGCCCACCTGGACGACCCAAGAAGCCTTCATTGCAAGCAATCCTTAGACAATCTAATGGACTTGAAGGTCCACTCAAACTGCCCAAGGAATCCTTCAAGGTTGGTGGATGACGGCAGCCAGTACTTGCGTCAACACCATCTCCCCAACTATATCAAATTTCGACTTTCTCCTTTGTTTTCGGCCTAGACTCCAACTAAGTATGGCTGCCCTAGTTTACCTTCATCTATTCATCCATCACATCGCTATGGCTTCCTCATCCTCCGAAGTGATTTTAGGTTCTTCACGCTCTTCCTATAAAGCATCAATTGACAACGAATTGACATTACCTGATGGTTGTGCCACTTCATCGACTGCCGTTAGCATCCTTGGTGTTTCCTATCTGAATCTTCTCTCGAAATCCGAGTTGGAAAATGACACTGCTCTAATCTTCCTCCACATTGCTCAAACTCGTCGGAGATACACTGGTACTTCCTTCTTCTACCAAGTTGCCATTATTCACCCCTCCATTCAACAATGCCTGTTCAAATGCATTGGTTTTGTGAACAAGTTCACGCAACACTTCATACATGTCCCGCCATTTGATCTCTACCAATCTCCTTCCTAGTAGGACATCACTTGCCAAATTAACGCTCTCAACAATCCTCTTCCAGAAGTTCAATTGTCGTCGCACAATTGCTAGTTCCCAACATTTGCTTGTATTTCGTGCTCCTCCAGGAGTGTCCTCTAGACATGTCCCATCTCTTGAGAAACTTCTTCAGTCGGTCACTTGTGCATCTTGTCATAGCTACATCAACCGTTGCACATGTTGTCTCCACAATTCGCCAATCTGAATATTCAATTGTTTGCTCCTCTCATGCAATTGCTACTTTTCAGCATGCATCCTTTGTTGTGCCCATCTAATGGTTGCCAATAGGCTCATCTCTTCATACTCACTTCCATCACTTCGAGACTCCTCTTTTGGCAGTTCTTCTCCAACATGCATTGTCATCATTTGCTACATGTTTTTGTCATCAAGTGATCTCTGTTCATCAAACAATCTCTATTCTTCCTCAACATCAAAAAATCGGACATGCACACAAAACCAACTACATTCAATAGGTCCATGCACGAACTCTTCCTACTCCACTATCGTTTGCATGTCATTGTTTTGATTACTTGTGATTTCTTCCTCTTACAACCACACTAACTGCTCCACAAGTTCACAACCTCAAAATAACTTGTCTTTTACACCATCTTTTATTCAGCTACATTTTCCAACTTCGTGTATCAAGATCCATTCAAAGGATCCCAAAGACTGATTTGATGCGACCATCACCCTGCCCATACTTGATTCTTCATTGCTTGGTTCATCGTTGACAAGGTTTACTTATACCCTGACCTTGTACAATTTTAGCTTCGAACTATTGATTGTCTCGGGATACTACGTCTTGTCCAGTCTCTTCAATCTAACTGCGTCATTTTCTAGCATTTCATCCACTTGGAAGGGTCCAAGCCACAGGGTCTTCAACTTCCTTGGCTTGATCTCATGTTTGCCATTGTACTTTAACACTAAGTCACCTACCTTCAACTTTAACTTTCATAGAGGCTTGTCGTGCCAAAGCTTACGCCGATACTAACAAACCTCTGTAGCCCATCATGCCATTACTTCTAATCCAACTTGATAAGTGACACCAACCTCTCCTCTAGGTTCTCCTAGTCACCAAGATGGTTTTGCACTACCACTCTTAGACTTGGCACTAGAAACTCGACCAAAATGACTGCATCCTACCCGTACATTAACTGGAATGGCATATGACTCGTCATAGGCTTATACGTCATCCTATACACCCATAGGATCGCTGACAATTTTTCCTCCCAGTCAACATCCCCAATTTTGCAAGTTTTATACATTATGGCTACCAAACCCTTGTTCGTTGCCTTTGCTTGCTCATTTGCCTTGGGTAATGTGGACTTGACAACAAATGCAAGATCTTGAATTCAATCGTCAACTTCTTAATAATCTTGTTGACAAAGTGTCCTCCGCCATAGCTCGTCAACTAGAAAGGCATTCTAAACCTGGTAATGATTTTCTTGTACAAGAATCGCACAGTGCTCTTTGCAAAGTTATCTAACAACACCTTGCCTCCACTTATTTGGTCAAATATCCAATTGCATCCACAATGTACCTGCACCTCCTACTAGTCTTCAACGGTCCCACAAAATTGAGACCCCAATGTCCGAATAATTTTTGCATATGAGATAAGTGAAATGGCATGAAGTCCGTCTGCAATGGCTTCCTAGCTTGTTGGTACATATTGCGCATGGACACAAACTCCTTCACATCACGATAGAGGGTGGGCCACCGTAGCCATGCCAGCAGCACCTTGTGGTCGCATCTTGCCCCATGTGTCCTGCAAATCCTTCATGAGCCTCCTTTAGTGTTGCATTCACTTCTTTGTCCATTATGCATCTTCGCAGAATTCCATCCAATCCGATCTTGTACAGCAATCCAACAATCTATTGGAATGGTGTTGACTATTATTTTCTTCTTTTCGGGTACTGACAACTCCAACTAAAAAGGAATTCTAAACCTTGTAATGATTTGCTTGTACAAGACTCGCACAGTGCTCTTTGCAGAGTTATCTAACAACACCCTTGCCTCCACCTATTTGTTCAAATATTCAATTGCATCCATAATGTACCTGCACCTTCTACTAGTCTTCAACAGTCCCACAAAATCGAGACCCCAATGTCCGAACAATTTTTGGATCAGAGATAAGTGAAATGGCATGAAGTCCGTCTGCAATGGCTTCCTAAATCGTTGGCACATATTGCACGTGGACACAAACTCCTTCACGTCACGATAGAGGGTGGGCCACCGTAGCCATGCCAAAAGCACCTTCCTTGTGGTCACATCTTTGCCCCATGTGTCCTGCCAATCCTTCATGAGCCTCCTTTAGTGTTGCATTCACTTCTTTGTCCATTATGCATCTTCGCAAAATTCCATCCAATCCGATCTTGTACAGCAATCCAACAATCAATTGGAATGGTGTTGACTATTATTTTCTTCTTTTCGGCTACTGACAACTCCTTCGGTAGCTCGCCCATCGACAAGTGTTCTCCAACATAATTGTACCATGACAACAGCGCAGTGATTGAAAACAAGTGAGCATCTGGAATTTATCCAACACTCCTCTTTCGTAGGTTCTCCCGAGCGAATCCTTGACAACTAATCCACTCTAATGTTTTTCTTTCCCGGTCTAACCACCATCCAAAACACGAACTCCTACAACGTGACGAGCCACCTGCTAACTCATCTGTGAATGGTCAACTTAATGATCAAGTTCAACGCTTGATGATCAATGTAGAAAGCAAAAGCATATGCGAGCAAGTAATGTCTGAACTTTTGCACCGCATACATCATCCCTAATGCTTCCCATTCTCTCATGATGTAATTCTTCTCCACCTTGGATAATAGCCAACTTGAAAAATATATAGGTTGATCCATGGGAGTCCACATCCAATTGCAAAATTGGACACATCCATGGGGACATGAAAATCCTCCCAATCCAAAAACACCAGAATGGGTGCACAAGTTAGCTTTGCCTTCAGCTCCTTGAAGGCCTTCTAGTGCTCCATCCACCTGAAAGGAACACCCTTGCGCATCAACGTATCCAACAAGTGTGACATTTATGCAAAGGTCTTTATAAATTACAGATAGTATTCGACATCCCCCAAAAATGACTTCAACAAACTCACATCGCATGGCTCCATGCTCATTACAACACGAATCTTGTCAAGGTTGGTCTTTAGTCCTTCCTTGCACACCACATGGCCCAACAACTTCCCATATGTTACTAGCAACATACACTTCTTCAGGGTCAAGGACAGGCGCGAATTCATGCATAGCCTCATGCACTCCTCCAACTTCTCTAGATGCTCATCCTTCCTATATGATCAATCATCAAGGAACACCTTGAATTTGCCTGTAGACATTTCCTCAAAAATGTATAATATGATCCTTTGAAATGTGGCAGGGGCATTGCATAAACTAAAAGGCATTCGATTTTATGCATAAATGTTATTTTCAACAACCATGCTTTCCAACCAGTCCTCAGCAACACGGATTTGATTGTATCCTAAAATCCCATCCAAGAATGAATAGATTTTGTGCCCTACTACCTCTAGAATCGAATCAATAAACAAGATCAGAAAAGGATCCTTGATTGTCACTGCGTTCAGGCTCCAAATATCCACATAGATGCGGATCTGATTGCTCTTCTTCTTCTAGCCTATGAGGATGGACAACACCCATTCGCTCACCATCATTTTGAAGATTATGCCCACATCCAACATCTTCTCAATTGAGTTGATTAAGGCCACACACTTCGGGTTCATCTTGTACAACTTTCTTCTCACAAGTTGCACACCTGAAATCAATGGAATCCAATGTGTACACAACTTTGGTGGAATCCCTTGCAAGTCCTTATATGTCCATGCGAAGACCTTGTACTGCATGAAAATTTTAAAAGTTGTCGCTTTTAAAACTAGGTCCCACTCGTCCCACAATGGATCTTCTCTCCCTCACCTTCACTAAAGTTCACCTGAATTATCTTTGGTCCTTCGTACTTTATGGTGTTAGGTTATTCTATTGCTTTTCCTTCCACTATTTTTACCGCATCGAAGGAATGTGTTGGCCTCTCATCAATCTACGCATTGTCGGCACCATACTCCACAAAGTTTGGTGGGAAAAACATCTTGCCTTCCTTCTCGACGTTTATGGCTGGCTTCGCACTTTGATTGCTTTTACCAACTTCGTATGTACAACGAAGTCCATTCTAGTCTTCATCCTATGTGCTTATACACATGCAACTTCGCTAAAAGACTTCATAGTCTTCAATCTGCCAATGGAGTAGTCTAATGTTCAAGTGCCCTTCATCATCCATGCACTCTTCCAACTCCAAGACACTTTCATTTGGTCCTTGTCCGCCCATCTGATCTTCATCTGACAATGAGTCATCAGACGTTGCCAACTCCTCACTAACAAACTGGTTCTTCAAATTGATCACGTACTTGTGTTGGCCTTTCTTGAAAGCCAAACAGTCCTCCCAGTTGTTCACTTTCGTCATGCGTAACCACCCATGTCCCAACAATGCATCGTAAGTTGGTTTCTGCATGGCAATTACTAAAAAATCCAAGATGAATGTTTTATTAGCAATTTCCTCCTTCTGTGTTGTCAAGACCTTTCATCTCAATGCCATACTAGTTTGTGCCATACAGTCGGAAATTGAGCGACCACAAAAACGGTGTCCCCAAGCCTCTCCATGTCTTCTCAAGCAACACGTTCACACTTGAACCACTTCCACGATCACTTGCCCTAGCTTGTGATCAAGCAACTCAATGTGGACCAATGCTAGTTTCTTCTCAGCATCTATCATCAACACTGTCGAGTCAATGTATTGATCCTTCGCAATCTTCCTTACTTCCAATTGATGATGTGTCTTTGTTGTCTTCTTTGTACACATCAATTCTCTTACCGTCACATAAAGCTCAGGTATTGCACAAAGTAAACTAGTCATTCTCACTGCAACATTCGTGTCTAGTAATTGTGTTGCCAACTGCTTTGCTAAACCCTCTTCAATGGCAATGGGTTCCTTCATTTTTCTTTTGTTGCTAGTCTTGGGCATCTCTTCTTCCAATTGCACATGTGCCTCCTGTCTTTTCTACTCCTTAGCAAGGTTTAGGTACCGCTCCATCTTCTTCAACACATGTTTCTCTTTGTCCTTCTATTGATCCATTTGAGGCACTTCGATGTCTAGTACTCGTCTTCTTTGGACAGTTAGCTTCCTTGTGGTTGCCAAGTCCGCACCATCTATACATCATCATCATATTGTTCCCACTTCCTCCAGCCAATGCATTCATGCAATTTCGTGTCAAATGTCCCCACTTTTGACATCATCAACATTGAATGATTGGTCTTTCATCCTCCACAACACTGATTACTTGATTGCAGTTGTCTTCTACACTAACGGTTGTTCCTATATCTGCCACCAATTGCTCCTTGCTTGCTCTTAGAAGTTTTTGGCTTTTCCTCTTTCTCATCCTTCTTTACCATCAATGTATGGTGCCTCACACTCCGCAGGTTGAATGAACATTCCACAATCGCATGTCCCACAACGAACCTTCCATTGACTGGTTCTCTACAAACATTTTTTGATCACTCCTTGCTACAGTTATGGTCTGCCACCTCCTACATGGATACACGAGCATTGGTTTTGGTCTTTCGAGCGCACACACGCGATTGCTTTTGGGCTTGAATCTCGTCCTCCTCACCACTAGGCACTCTCCCCCACACTTGTATTGGAGTTACAAATTGCTTTGCCTTGCCTTGTGCACACACCATGCTGACGTTTTATTTACCATTTGCGCAAAACATTCTCCTTGGTCTGATCTTTGTTTGCACATTGCACCTCCACTTGTGCGTCTTCTTCCCTCATCAAAAACAATGGCTGCCACCATTCCGCTTGCTCTTCATCCAAACCACCCTCTTCCCAAGGGTTCCACACACATTCCACTTCTAGTGTGCATACTTCCTCGCCAACAAGTTCTATCAGCACTTTGGCAGTTTGCCCATCACCAGCTTCGCCATCATGCAATTCCTCATCATCACGTAACTTGTCGTTATGTAACTCTCACCCACGTGATTCCTCGTTATCGTCACATAACTTTGTCGCCATCACATAATTAATCATCGTCACGTAACTCCTCATTGTCATCACGTAACTCTCCACTGCCATCATGCAACTCCTTTGCACGTGTTACACGTCCAGGAATTCTCCATACTTGCTACACAATCCTCTAACTCCTCATTGGCTCTTCGTTCATCCTTACACATCCACATCTCCCACGTCCTCGCATCAGTTTATCTGTCATTCACTTTCTCCCATCTTCAATATCTGCGTTGTCACTGGTTCAAACTTCATACAGTGATGGTGCCAAATGTAGCATAGCAATAGCATTCCATGATTGAAGGAACATAGAGTAATGAATGACAGAAAAAATCAGCAATACACAACATTCACAATGTACAAAAAAAAAAAAAAATACGTTAGAACTGAAATGGAACGGAACTGTAGTATATCATTTGCATTATGTATGGACAGAAATGTACATTCAATTACAACAACAATCACAGTTACATGCAATTACATGCACAACACAGATATGCTCCAAGGCACACACAACTAGATGGTTGAATGAATGTTTTCTGACTATTTGTATGATTTCAAAATGTAAAGGGGCACATTTTTACTGGTATTTGCCACAAGTTACAAATCATTAATAGAGTATCCCTAGTTGCAAAATGCAAGCCGACCATATGGCTACTACAAAATATGTCAAACAGCCCAACCACTAGGTCTATATGTTCCAACATACCCTTTAAGCATTGCTTGGAGGGACCAAGGAAGGTGGCATTACTCCAACATTCCCCCACAATGACTAGATGGTTGAATGAATGTTTTCTGATTATTTGTATGATTTCAAAATGTAAAGGGGCACATTTTTACTCTTCCTAGGAAATGGGAGGTAGTTGCCACTTCCGCAACTTCCTCATACCTAACCCTAACTACCCACCCCGACACTCTAATTACATGAACACTGACACACGCTCCTTTGGACTTGAGGTGGCGCTTGAGGTGGTACCACATTAGAACTGGCTCCTGCAAGAAAGATTTTGTAAAATTGGAACAAATAACTCCAATGATGATGATATGATATCCATGATCCCACAAGATCAACACAATTTCACATGATTACAATGATCAAATGAGATGCCTCTATCATAAATTTTTTGACTAAAACTATGATGCATTACATCTCATACTACAATCCTAGCAAACACTATAAAATGAACATTTTGCCCTCTTTTTCCATTAGAATTTCATCAAAATTCTTGATTTGTTGAGATTAGTCAGATTCTTCATCCATATTGTCACTAACGTAAATATTCAACTACACATGCCATTATTGTCAAAAGCATTTGTGCAATCCCATTAGAGCACCAAGTGAATGGCAGAAATCAAGGTACCCTACTGTTCCATTGCAGGTCATCCATTGGATAACATCATTGGTTTATCACATGAAGTTAATTTGATTGTCCTGCCAGAATCGAGCATTAATATCCCTTACTGCTCAAGCACATTTTGGTGTCCTTTTTTTGATTAGATTGTTTAGCTTGGTTTTTGTTATTTGCAATGGCTTTGCTATTTTCTCATTGCTATATCTTGTTTCTCTATTGTGACTGTTTCATTTAAGTTTAACAATATTGCTATTACTTTGAATATTCAATTGCATATTTTTGTTTGATTTGTTTGCTCTAGTAAAAAGCCTAGGTTCTAAAACAAATCTTTCTTATTCTCTCTTCCATCTAGTCCTAGTGACCATCAGTCTTTTGGGTTTTCTTTCTTGTTTCCCTCATGAGTCACATGTGGACTCTCTTTTGGTGGGTCCTGTTTTTTTGTGAACAATGCCTTTATATAGGTGAAGGTGGTGGGAGTAAACAAAAGCAGACCCTAAACCACAAGTTACAAATCATTAATAGAGTATCCCTAGTTGCAAAATGCAAGCCGACCATATGGCTACTACAAAATATGTCAAACAGCCCAACCACTAGGTCTATATGTTCCAACATACCCTTTAAGCATTGCTTGGAGGGACCAAGGAAGGTGGCATTACTCCAACATTCCCCCACAATGACTAGATGGTTGAATGAATGTTTTCTGATTATTTGTATGATTTCAAAATGTAAAGGGCACATTTTTACTCTTCCTAGAAAATGGGAGGTAGTTGCCACTTCCGCAACTTCCTCATACCTAACCCTAACTACCCACCCCGACACTCTAATTACATGAACACTGACACGCGCTCCTTTGGACTTAAGGTGGCGCTTGAAGTGGTACCACATTAGAACTGGCTCCTGCAAGAAAGATTTTGTAAAATGGGAACAAATAACTCCAATGATGATGATATGATATCCATGATCCCACAAGATCAACACAATTTCACATGATTACAATGATCAAATGAGATGCCTCTATCATAAATTTTTTGACTAAAACTATGATGCATTACATCTCATACTACAATCCTAGCAAACTCTATAAAATGAACATTTTGCCCTCTATTTCCATTAACATTTCATCAAAATACTATGAAAATTCTTGATTTGTTGAGCTTAGTCAGATTCTTCATCCATATTGTCACTAACGTAAATATTCAACTACACATGCCATTATTGTCAAAAGCATTTGTGCAATCCCATTAGAGCACCAAGTGAATGGCAGAAATCAAGGTACCCTACTGTTCCATTGCAGGTCATCCATTGGATAACATCATTGGTTTATCACAAGAAGTTAATTTGACTGTCCTGCCAGAATCGAGCACTAATATCCCTTACTGCTCAAGCACATTTTGGTGTCCTTGTTTTGATTAGATTGTTTAGCTTGGTTTTTGTTATTTGCAATGGCTTTGCTATTTTCTCATTGCTATATCTTGTTTCTCTATTGTGACTGTTTCATTTAAGTTTAACAATATTGCTATTACTTTGAATATTCAATTGCATATTTTTGTTTGGTTTGTTTGCTCTAGTAAAAAGCCTAGGTTCTAAAACAAATCTTTCTTATTCTCTCTTCCATCTAGTCCTAGTGACCATCAGTCTTTTGGGTTTTCTTTCTTGTTTCCCTCATGAGTCACATCTGGACTCTCTTTTGGTGGGTCCTGTTTTTTGGTGAACAATCCCTTTATATAGGTGAAGGTGGTGGGAGTAAACAAAAGCAGACCCTAAACCATAAGTTACAAATCATTAATAGAGTATCCCTAGTTGCAAAATGCAAGCCGACCATATGGCTACTACAAAATATGTCAAACAGCCCAACCACTAGGTCTATATGTTTCAACATACCCTTTAAGCATTGCTTGGAGGGACCAAGGAAGGTGGCATTAGTCCAACATTCCCCCACAATGACTAGATGGTTGAATGAATGTTTTCTGATTATTTGTATGATTTCAAAATGTAAAGAGGCACATTTTTACTCTTCCTAGGAAATGGGAGGTATTTGCCACTTCCGCAACTTCCTCATATCTAACCCTAACTACCCACCCCGACACTCTAATTACATGAACACTGACACGCGCTCCTTTGGACTTGAGGTGGCGCTTGAGGTGGTACCACATTAGAACTGGCTCCTGCAAGAAAGATTTTGTAAAACGGGAACAAATAATTCCAATGATGATGATATGATATCCATGATCCCACAAGATCAACACAATTTCACATGATTACAATGATCAAATGAGATGCCTCTATCATAAATTTTTTGACTAAAACTATGATGAATTACATCTCATATTACAATCCTAGAAAACACTATAAAATGAACATTTTGCCCTCTTTTTCCATTAGAATTTCATCAAAATACTATCAAAATTCTTGATTTGTTGAGCTTAGTCAGATTCTTCATCCATATTGTCACTAACGTAAAGATTCAACTACACGTGCCATTATTGTCAAATGCATTTGTGCAATCCCATTAGAGCACCAAGTGAATGGCAGAAATCAAGGTACCCTACTGTTCCATTGCAGGTCATCCATTGGATAACATCATTGGTTTATCACATTAAGTTAATTTGATTGCCCTGCCAGAATCGAGCATTAATATCCCTTACTGCTCAAGCACATTTTGGTGTCCTTGTTTTGATTAGATTGTTTAGCTTGGTTTTTGTTATTTGCAATGGCTTTGCTATTTTCTCATTGCTATATCTTGTTTCTCTATTGTGACTGTTTCATTTAAGTTTAATAATATTGCTATTACTTTGAATATTCAATTGCATATTTTTGTTTGATTTTTTTGCTCTAGTAAAAAGCCTAGGTTCTAAAACAAATCTTTCTTATTCTCTCTTCCATTTAGTCCTAGTGACCATCAGTCTTTTGGGTTTTCTTTCTTGTTTCCCTCATGAGTCACATCTGGACTCTCTTTTGGTGGGTCATGTTTTTTGGTGAACAATGCCTTTATATAGGGGAAGGTGGTGGGAGTAAACAAAAGCAGACCCTAAACCACAAGTTACAAATCATTAATAGAGTATCCCTAGTTGCAAAATGCAAGCCGACCATATGGCTACTACAAAATATGTCAAACAGCCCAACCACCAGGTCTATATGTTCCAACATACCCTTTAAGCATTGCTTGGGGGGACCAAGGAAGGTGGCATTACTCCAACATTCCCCCATAATGACAACTACTGACGACTAAAGCATGTCTCTTTGACCGCACTCCCATGTTGCCAATGAAGACGTCTAAAAAACTAGAGCAATACCTTCCCATTGAACTGAAAGCTCCAGAAAGCTATTTGCAATCAACACAATCCAAAACTAGAGCATATAAGCTCCTCGTCATCATGATCAAGAATACCAACTAGGGGAGATTTTCCCACACAAATGCGCACAATCTAAGGATGGTCTTTCCTGAGGATCCATGTTGGAGGATATCACCCTCCAAAATACATCACAAAAAGGGTGGTCATCCCACCAAAAGAGAATTAATGCTAGAATACTCGATCCATAAAATGAATCTCAAACCAAGAATGCCTCCAATAAACTAGAGTACAATCCTAATTTTCATGTGATGCAAAGGTCTCCTTAGGTGCAAATGCCAATGAGAGCAATGACCTCAAAATAGGAAGGTCCAGTCCAAATTTACTGGTATGACAATAATCCCTCCCAAAATAAACCTCGCCAAAGTCATGATTAGAGTAAAAAAACAAGCTATGCACAAAAACTAAACAAATCTTCTACCTGAAGCACACAAACTAGCAAGAATACAATAGTCAATCACAAAGTAAATAGCCTCAAACATGCTCGCCCTTGAAATAACCCAAACGTACAAATGGGCAATCATAGAACATAGAAGCTAACATACCTATATAATCTCCTCATACAAGAGAATAAATATTCCCATGATTTATGACCAATCCATCCACAATCAACCTTGATTATGTCCCAAAGTTGCAATCCATAAGTCCCCAAGGATCCATACAACTTCAAAAATCTGTACCTCTTTGAGGATATGTACCACCTCAAAGAACCATACCTCCCCATATGTTCATACCTCGAAGAATAATACCACGTTGGAGAGCCAGACCTCTCTAAAGAACCAAACTTTCTTCAAGAATTAAACCCTCTTGAATATGAGGGCAAAGGCTTAGGATAGAATGTTAAGTTTTTGTTTCCTCTATCTCAAAAGGATTGTCGACTGATACAAACTTGACTAGATGAAATATGCAGGTACTTTCCTTTTGCATGAAAGAGTTGTCAACTCTTGTATAACCAAGACCTTTTCTCTCACTTGTCTTTTCAAACTCAATTGGAATTTGTATGCCTTGTTTATTGTTGCTACAACCACTACTTGTCCAATCCATATTCCTAAGCAATTTGAAACCAATGTCATGTTTTGGTTCTTCAATAACAAACATATTAATAGAATAATGCTCAATATCATAATGGATAACACCAACATGAAAAAAGTTTCAACAATAGACATATTAGAAGCACCATCATTACACTTACAACCATCATGGAAAGAATCAACATTAGAAGAGGTAGAGTAATATTGTCATCGACAAAAGGTTCATCATCATCACAAGAACCATGTGCATGACCACAGTCATAAAATGCATCATATTTATAACAAGCAGCAGCAGTAACATCACCAAAAAGAAATAGATTCCTATTTAGCTCAATAGTGCCATTATCACCACTAGATCATGCATATCAATTTGATCCTACACACGCTTCCATGTTTTTCTCAAAGCATCAATTTCTTGAAAAATATCTGATTAAGAGATTTCAAGTTCTCATTTTCTTTCTCCCTTTCAACTTACTCTCAAGTTCAATTTCCCTTTTAAAAGGTCCATCATTGTCCTCTTCAAGAGACTCATAATCTTGATGAGTAAAATAGTCAGCATCCGAACAACAGACATTGATAATCAACAATCTCATAAAAATTTCTTGCATGTTCTTCCAAATTTCTCTTGCATCCTTCTTTGTAGAGACTAAAGAGAGATGTTTATCAAAGGGTATAAATTTGGCTGCTTTTGTATTCCTTTCTTTCCAAATATCAATTCCTTCATCAAAAGAGTGTTCCCTTAAAAATATCCCACAATAAAGTTGTACATGGCATCAGGGCAATAGTGATAATTCTTCCCGTTTAAGGGCTTATTGAGTGATACTCAACAATCCAACTCTTGATAGGTAATAAGAGCAATGATGTTTAAACCAAAATTCAAAAACCGATATAAGAGATGAATGAGAAAAGTTTGCACCATAGCAACATACTCGAAGAACCAATGCAGGAAATAAGGGGGAGAAAAAAGATTTCAGATAACCAAAGATATGCCCTCCAAAAGTTCAAGTGCAATTTGGCTCTCAATTAGGACAATCAATTTGACTTCTTTGACAGAATAATTATTTATTTATTCCCTAATCAATCTATAGTGGAAGGAGTCCATTTTCAACAAGAAGGCATGAATTTTCAGGGGTGAAATTGTCGACCTATTCAAAGTGCAAAACTACAGCCCCACCTTAAATTTTCAAGTAGATTCCAAATATATAAATCAATATGTAAAATTCAGCTTGGATCCCAAGATACATGTAATTTACCAAAAATAGTAAATAAGTAATTTTAAGGGATAAGATGACTAAATCTGGAAAAAATACGAAATTGCGACCCCTATTATTTTTCCATGGATATTCCGAATCCAAAAATGGATGTGAAAAAATTGATAGAGATCTCAACATATCTAAAATTTTCAGAAATAAAAATATCTAAATTTTTTAGAAATAGAAAAATTGTAATTTTTCCTCAATTAGAGACCAAATTGTGCCAAATGTTGAACAAGAAGCTCTTAACAGCTTCAACAATCAAAGCCTAAAACAAGCAATATGATCTATTGAAAACTCATCATTCACCACTTCCATCCAGTGATCTTCTACATGTAAATTTTCCTAACCCTAGATAACTGCTGTCCTATGTTATTTTAAAATAAATCAGATCTGAAATTAATTTATTCAAACATGCAACAGTCACACAGATGGCTGGAAAAATAAACAGCGTGAACAGCGGAAGTTAAATATATTTCTGAACCTGAAATATTACAAAATAAAGGAGGCTACAGCTACAACAGGACACCTTGCTCTCTTGCTGCCTTTTTGGCCAGCAATTTCACTGTTCTTCTCCTCCTAAGCTTGCAGTTTTCCTTCAGCAATCTGTTCTCCTTCTCTTCTTTCTGTGTGTAAAACACTCTTGACCTTCTCCTTTTATCCTTGAAAAAGGTAACCCTAATCTCTCTAACCCTAAGATTAGATCTCATCTCATCTTGAGATGTAAGGTTAAAAATAGAAAATCACTTAAGTGAATTTCAAAATAGAATCACTTAAGTGAATTACAAAATAGAATCACTTAAGTGAACTTAAAAATAGAAAATCACTTAAGTGAATTTCAAAATAGAATTAGAAATGTCTCGAACCACTTCTAGCACGTTCATACTGAAGCTTGTGCAAGAAGTTCCTGTCCGAGCTACATTTCTCAACACTCCCTCTTAGCGAGGAAGGAATTCTGCACCAATCCAAGTTTGTCTCTGAATGCTTCAAACTTCCCTTTCACTAAGGGCTTGGTCAGAATATCAACTACCTGCTGATCTGTGGGAATATATTGGAGCTTTACGGCTCCCTTCTGAATCCTGTCTCGTATGAAGTGATATTTGATGTCTATGTGTTTGGACTTGTCATGAAATACTGGATTCTCAGAGAGTTTGATACAACTCTGATTATCACAGTATATCACCGTGGGATCCAACTCCTGATCAATCAATATTGTAAGCAACTTGCGAAGCCAAATGGCCTCACAACTAGCAATATTGGCTGCCATGT
Source organism: Wollemia nobilis (assembly GCA_028583015.1). NCBI lineage: Eukaryota > Viridiplantae > Streptophyta > Pinopsida > Araucariales > Araucariaceae > Wollemia > Wollemia nobilis. The sequence goes on from JAQPPZ010002347.1 coordinate 1,048,273, forward strand.
ATTCGGCCTCTGTTGAGCTAAGTGCCACAGAAGTCTGCTTCCTGCTGAACCAGGATATCATGCCTGATCCCAAGCTAAAGCAACACCCTGAGGTGCTCTTCCTGTCTGCTACATTGCCTGCCCAATCTGAGTCTGTATACCCCTGCAACCTCACTTCACCATCTCCAAGATATCTTAGACCATACTCCACCGTGCCCCTCAAGTATCTGAGCACATGTTTTGCTGCTACCCAATGCTCCTGCCTTGGCTCCACCATGAACTGACTCAAGGTGTTCACTGCAAAACATATATCTGGTCGAGTGTTGACCAAATACATCAAGGATCCTATCAACTCCCCTACAACGTAGGGCCCCCCACCCCAAAATAAAAAAACCCCCCCTTCTTCGATTAGTGATCATGGGTGTGGCCATAGGTTTGCAGTCCTCCATCCGAAACCTCTTCAGGATCTCAATTGCATACTTACCTTGCCCAAGGAATATCTCCCCTGGTCTCTCCCAAACCTCCAAACCCAAGAAGTAATGCATCATGCCAATGTCCTTCATCTCAAACTCAGCTGCCATATCTGCTTTGCACCCTGCAATGAGCTTCTTTGCACCTGTAAGAAACAAGTCATCTACATATAGCACCAAAATGAGTAGATCAGTCCCAACAAATATGTAATATAGATTAGGATCTGCATCACTTTTGGCGAAGCCCACACTCTGCAAGTATCCATCTATCCTGGAATACCATGCTCTCGGTGCCTGTTTGAGTCCATATAAGGCTTTCTTCAGCCTACAAACATGGGACTCCTTCCCATTTACCTCAAAGCCCTGAGGCTGCTCTATGTACACTTCTTCCTCAATGATCCCATTAAGGAAAGTTGTCTTCACATCCATTTGATGAATCCGCCATCCCATAGATGAAGCTAAAGACATAACTCGCTCTAATGGAAGTGTATCTGGCGACTGGAGCAAAAGTCTCCTCATAGTCCACTCCCTCTTTCTGGGAGAACCCTCTCGCCACAAACCTTGCCTTGAACTTCTCGATGCTGCCATCTGCAGCATGCTTAATTTTGTAGAGCCACTTGGAACTCACAACTGACTTCCCCTCCGGTCTTGGCACTATGTCCCAAACATCATTCTTCATGATGGAGGTGTACTCCTCCACCATGGCATCCCGCCAAACCTGTTGGTCTGTTGCCTCCTGAAAACTGGAAGGCTCTGAATTTATGATGTTACTCATCAATGCCATGTAGTTTGAAAACTTCCTTGGAGGTCTGCTCTCCCTAATCATGCTCCTAGGAGCCTCAACATACTCCTCGAGCATCCCTCAATGTCTCGTGTAAGCCATCAAGGTCTCCTGATAGAACTAGAAGGGACTAATGTCTCCACCTCTTCACCTGAAGGTTGTTGTCCTGAACCGGAAACTAGTGGTGTCTTTGGTGACCCTGGCTCAACCTTCAGAGCTTTCGGCTCCTCATTCTCTATCACTGGAATAGGCTCATGGGACTTCCTGGATGCAACGTCCTCCTCAAACTTTACATCCCTTGCTCACTACTGTCTTCCTCTTCTCTGGAATATAAACCCTGTAAGCTTTTGAAGTCTCACTGTATCCTACAAATAAACCCTTCCTACTGGAGGGCTCCAACTTGGTCCTCTTCTCTACCGGAACATGGATATAAACTGGACATCCAAAGATGCGGAAATGACTCACCTCTGGTTTCACACCAGTGAATGCCTCCTCTGGTGTCTTGTCCTCCAAGATCCTGTGAGGACACCTGTTTTGGATGTAGACTGTTGTGTTGCATGCTTCTGCCCAAAGAAACATCGGCAAGCCCTGGTCATGAATCATGGCCCTAGCAGCCCCTATGATGGATCGATTCTTTCGCTCTGCAACCCCATTCTGTTGTGGGTTGTATGGAACAGTCAACTCCCTCTTGATTCCTTCCTGCTTGCAGAAACCATCGAACTCCTTGGAGGTATATTCACCCCCATTGTCTGATCTCAAGACCTTGATCTTCTTCTCTGTCTGGTTCTCAACTAGAGCTTTGAACTCCTGAAACCTGCTAAAGACTTCATCCTTGGTCTTTAAGAAGTAGATCCATGTCTTGCGAGAGAAATCATCAATAAAGGAAACATAGTACATGCTACCTGAAATTGATGCTACCGACATCGGTCCACAAACATCCGAATGTACTAGATCTAGTATCTCCTTAGACCTATGCTCGTTGTTTGGGAAAACAGCCTTGGCATGCTTGCCAAGCGTGCACCCTCTGCATACTCCCTGTTGCTCAATGCTGAACTCTGGAAGACCTGTGACTATCTCCCTCAGAATAGGCAACGCTCTATGATGCAGGTGCCCCATCCTCTTGTGCCACAACTCACACAAGTTGTTACTGCTATGAACTAGGGCTCGAACAGGTTCACCCTGCAACCTGTATAGACTGCCTTCTCTAACCCCTATCACTTGTGTTGTTTTCGGGCTAGATTCTTTTGGTCTAATAAGGACATGTTGGTTCTTGAACTCCACTGCATAACCCTTATCCTCCATAACCGAAACTGAAAGCAAGTTCTTCCTGAGACCTGGAACAAACAAAACATCATCAAAGTCTAAAGAGTTCCCTGACTGGAGTCGAAAAGGAATGGTACCAATTCCTGCAACTGGATATTTGGTATCATCACCAAGCTCAACCTGAACCCCTGAGTCCTGCTCTTGTAGACTGGTAAAACACTGTCGGGCTGATGTCATGTGCCGAGATGCCCCACTATCCACATACCAAGCATCTCTTGGAACCATGTTGGTAGAAAGGCAAGAGACCAATGAGAAATCCTTCTCGAATTTGGCAGCAAACTCGCTCATCTGAGTTTCTGCAGAGGTTGCTACCTGCATCTATTGTTGCTTCCCTTTGCCCTTCTTGTCTGGACACTGTGATGCATAATGGTCGTGCTTATGACAAATGAAGCACTTGATCTTGCTCAAGTCCTTCTTCCCTGACTGTGAGGTTGACTCCTCATTCTTTACCTTACCCTTGTTGGGTCCTTTACCTTTGCCCTTCTTGGTTTGCCCAAAAAGAGCTAGGTTATCGTCACCACCTTTCTTGCTGGCCTTTGACTCCATCCGAGTCTCCTCCTGGATGAAATCATCCCACAATTTCTCAAAGGTGGGAAGGTTCTCACGAGCACAGATGCCTTTGACAAATGGTTCCCATGAAGCTGAGAAACCATTAAGTGCCACGTTCACCAACTCTGTGTCTTCAACCTTCTCCCCTATTGCTGCCAGTTGATCACGAATCTGCGTGATCTTCATCAGGTAACTGGTAACGGTGTCAGATCTGGTCATCTCCATAGATCTGAGTTTGTTCCGCAATATCATCTTCCTATTTATGTTCTCGCTTTGGTAGAGGCTAACCAGGGCATCGAACATCTCCTTTGCCTTAGTCTTCTCGGATATGTGAGGAATCGGGTGATCCTTCACTGCATCCAAGATCATCCGCTTGGCCTTCACTTCCTTTTTTTGTGAGCTGCCAATTGCTGCGGATCTGTAGGCAGAGTCACATCATCCTTGACAATATCCCAGAGATCATTCTCTTCCAATAAGAACATTACCCTAACTTTCCAGGGCAAGAAATTTGAGGCACCTTCCAATCTATCCTCAAATCTGAGGCTAGTTGCTGCCATCTCTGAGATCTGCTGCACAAACTTTCAGATCTGATATGAATGACTCAAAAAAACTGTCCTGCAAATAAGCTTAGTCCTTCAAGCAAAAAAATATGAAACCCTCTAACTGCTGTTTTTTTTTTTTAATATCCAGCAGTGATCTACTGTTGTAAACCCTTGAGGATCTCAATCACAGAACCTAGCTCTGATACCATGTAAATTTTCCTAACCCTAGATAACTGTTGTCCTATGTTATTTTAAAATAAATCAGATCTGAAAATAATTTATTCAAACATGCAACAGTCACACAGATGGCTGGAAAAATAAACAGCGTGAACAGCGGAAGTTAAATATATTTTTGAACCTGAAATATTACAAAATAAAGGAGGCTACAGCTACAGCAGGACACCCTGCTCTCTTGCTGCCTTTTTGGCCAGCAATTTCACTGTTCTTCTCCTCCTAAGCTTGCAGTTTTCCTTCAACAATCTGTTCTCCTTCTCTTCTTTCTGTGTATAAAACACTCTTGACCTTCTCCTTTTATCCTTGAAAAAGGTAACCCTAATCTCTCTAACCCTAAGATTAGATCTCATCTCATCTTGAGATGTAAGGTTAAAAATAGAAAATCACTTAAGTGAATTTCAAAATAGAATCACTTAAGTGAATTACAAAATAGAATCACTTAAGTGAACTTAAAAATAGAAAATCACTTAAGTGAATTTCAAAATAGAATTAGAAATGTCTCGAACCACTTCTAGCACGTTCATACTGAAGCCTCTGCAAGAAGTTCCTGTCCGAGCTACATTTCTCAACACTACAATGCTTTTTTTAGTCTTCAAAAGGCAAAGTACTGTTGGCATTTTTGCCACATTATTTTTTGATAAACTTTGGCCTAAGTATGGAGCTTTAAAGTGGCAAGGAACATGCGGAGGTGTTCGGGTTTTCGCGGGCCATAAACGGGGGCAATAAAATGGATGAAATAAGCTTTGGATATTTTATCAATGCAAATCTTTTCGCTAGCTTTCCGACGATATATTATAATAGGCGATTAGGTCAGCGGATCAAAAGTTATGGCCCCGGGAAGCAGGACCAGGAAGCTCAATTTCGAGCAAGAAAATTGACTAAGTGTCGGGCCCCGCCCGACTGCGCTCATCCATTTGTGCGCAATAGGGCAGAAAGACAGGAAAATGCTGCTAAAATATTCTAAGTGTCGGGCCCCGCCCGACTGCGCTCATCCATTTGTGCGCAATAGGGCAGAAAGACAGGAAGAAGCAGCCAAAAATATTCTAAGTGTCGGGCCCCGCCCGACTGCGCTCATCCATTTGTGCGCAATAGGGCGGAAAGACAGGAAAATGCTGCTAAAATATTCTAAGTGTCGGGCCCTGCCCGACTACGCTCATCCTCCCGATTGCGCTCATCCATTTGTGCGCAATAGGGCAAAAAGACAGGAAGAAGCAGCAAAAAATATTCCAAGTGTCGGGCCCCGCCCGACTGCGCTCATCCTCCCGACTGCACTCATCCATTTGTGCGCAATAGGGCGAAAAGACAGGAAAATGCTGCTAAAATATTCTAAGTGTCGGGCCCCGCCCGACTGTGCTCATCCTCCCGACTGCGCTCACTGCGCTCATCCGCCCGACTGCGCTCATCCATTTGTGCGCAATAGGGTAGAAAGACAGGAAAATGCTGCTAAAATATTCTAAGTGTCGGGCCCCGCCCGACTGCGCTCATCCTCCTTCGCGGGCCATAAACGGGGGCGATAAAATGGATGGAATAAGCTTTGGATATTTTATCATTGCAGATCTTTTCACTAGCTTTCCGACGATATATTATAATAGGCGATCGGGTCAACGGATCAAAAGTTATGGCCCCGGGAAGCGGGACCAGGAAGCTCAATTTCGGGCCAAAAAATTGACTAAGTGTCGGGCCCCACCCGACTGCGCTCATCCGCCCGACTGCGCTCATCCATTTGTGCGCAATAGGGCAGAAAGACAGGAAAATGCTGCTAAAATATTCTAAGTGTCGGGCCTCGCCCGACTGCGCTCATCAATTTGTGCGCAATAGGGCGAGAAAGACGAGAAGAAGCAGCCAAAATATTCTAAGTGTTGGGCGGGATAAAAATACAAAGGCTGAGCTTCTAAGCTCGGTTCTTCCCCCCTCCATCAGATGTTGACAGGTGTCTAGTCTTGGGATCAGAGTCAAGATGTGACAAAAGGTGTGTCGCCAGGGTACCGGACAGATGAGCGTGAACTGACAGATTGTACCGCATCTGCTCCCATTCAAACTGGCTCAACTTCCCACCTACCAGATTTCCACGGAGCTGTCACGTTTTCAGGAGGACCTTGCTGCAAGTACATTCTTTACCTGCAAAGGTCAACATCAGCCGCTTTTGTCAGCTTTTGCAGCTTTTGTCAGGTCTGGGATTCTGTGCCCAAAATGTAATCGGGGGGAAAATTGCACTATAAATAGTAGCCTCATTTCATTGTACAAGGGTGGAGGGGGAACATATTGCTAGAGGACTCTGCTGTGACGGATCACCTTCTAATTAATTCAAAGCATCCTTGGCTTTGCTTCTTGTCTCTGTCTTTTATGCTGCCTTCTGCTAAGTATTTCTGCTTCATGTCCATTTATATTTCTGTCTGTCTGAATTCTGGATTTGGGCATTGGTGATTATTTGGATCTGGAATACTAAACAGAAGGATACATAGGGTAGAATAACAGCTGCAATTTCTGTTACATGCTTTGTTTTAATTGTTGTTGGTTCGGATGCAAATTTGCGATCGTGCTGCTTGTTCTCCCCCCACCCAAAACGCATGATATTTTAATATTTACATCTCTTTCCTATTCCCTAATCTTTTTCAATCTCTTTCCAGTTCCCTTTTCCTTTTTTTTAATCGCTTTCCTGCACCCTTATCTAAAACCCCCAAGTAGGTTAGGAAAGGAGCCGGCCTTCTCCGGAGATCGGCACGGGGAGCATCCCTTCCTCCCGGCCTTTCAATGTTGGTCTGCGGGTCTAGGGCACATTGACACACCAAGTCCTTCCCAGGTGCCGGATCCGTGGCCAACAAGTACAATTCTTAATATTCCTGTTTAAGTCTCCAGCTTGCCACCTGGGAAAAATAGATGAACTCCCAATCCTCAAGGTCATCACCTTAATCTCTAATACCATAATAAAGAACACCTCATTCCAAAGTACAAAGAATTTGAAAAACTAAAATAAAGGAAAACATTGACAAAAAGAACATGAATAATTCAAGCATGCCCTATTTTTCATTTTTTTGGACCAACTAGCAAGTTTTCTTTAATAAGATTAGTATTGGATTTATCCTATGGTGATAGGTGTAATGACCCTTATTATATTGATTGAGGTTTATATTATTGGTTCTCACAATTAGGTGAGAGGTGTGTGAGATAGTTAATAATTGATGGCTCCTTATCCACTTGATTGGTTATTATAAGTGCAAATATAACTGGTGATTTGAGAAGATTTATGATGCATATTTTTGGTGCTGAATAAATATGTAGAAATCTTGATATATTATTTTATTTTTGCTAATCAAATTAAAAATGCATCATTAAAATTAATAGTTATTATTATTCAGATTCATATTTACATTGTTACCCCCAAAAATTAAAATGGAAATTAAAGGTTTTGCTAATATATATATACAATTCCAAGCGCAAAGAATCTCCTCTTTCTATAATACACCCCCACATACACATATAATTTGGAAGCAAGGTTTATGGGAAGAACGTTACTTTTTCTAGAAGGCATATCTCTTTATAACTTTGTTATATTTAGAAAATAATCATGCCTTTGTATTTCTCGTTTTACATACTATGAAAATAGAGGTCACAATAAGGATTCTAATAAGGATCAAAAGAGATGGCTTTCTAAACTTCACCCTCTGGTTCTAATTTATTAAACAATTTTCATATGTGATTTTTATTCATGTTAAGTCCATCAACATAATTATTATAAGTTCTATTTATATCAATAAATATTTACTTAATATGAAATTAAATAAATCTCATAGTCCTTTTATATTAATAATAATCAAATAATTATGCAATCAGATATAGCAATCTTTGGGGTATAGGGCAGCATTAGGGCAAATTTTTCCAGAAAAATGTCTCATTTTTCAAGAGTCATATCTTTGCAAAGGGTGGTCCGATTCAGATGATTCTTGGACCAACATGTGCGGAATTTGAAGAGCTTTAAAATGAGTGGTCATATGAAGGAATCCGAGCAGTATTGAGGGAGATACGACCCTATGAAGTCAATTGTCCAGGACAAGAATAGTGAGGATTTTTCAAATCGTAAAATTACAGATATCTCTGTCAGTCAAGGTAAGCAAATCAGTTGCAATTTAATTTGTTTTTGAAGAAAAATTTATAGAATTATTTGTTGATAGCAAGGAATAGAGGAGATTTGAAATTTTTTTAAAAACCTTAGTTTTTTCTTTCCCAAAACCCTAGTTGCTTTAGGAAATTTTTTGGGTTGAGGTCATGGAGTTACCAATTTTCATTGGAAAGGATGACATTGATGCTCAAAAATGGGGGATGAAGTTTTGATCAGTATATTCTAGTGACCATTTCTTGAAATTCAACTTTTGAAAATTTTAAGAGAGGAAGCTTATGTTTAGTGGGGAAGTGTTAAAAAGCAAAGGAATTACATTTTCACTTGGGACAAAATGGAGCATGCATTCTTGAGTCAATGGGACCCATATAAAAAGATAGCTAGTTTGAAAGTCACCATCAAAGGATATGAAGAAGAAATAAAAAGGCTTTAGAGGGAACTAAAAGAAATGAATAAAGAGAATATAATCGAAGAAAAAAATACAGATGACAATGTGCAAGTTCATGGTTGCATTCAGAAGGAATTAAGAAGCAAGGATCTAAGGAGAAGCAAGAAGCAGTTATGACAAGGGAACAAGTTGAAGAACCAATAGAAGACTCAAAAGTTGAATTTACAATAGCAGCAACAATAGAGTCCATGGAAGAAGCAACAACAAAGTCCAAGGAAGCCCTGTCAGAAGTGCACAAGGACACACCAAAAGAAGGGCATAAGAGAGAAGATTGTGAAGAAGAATTTAAAATAAAGAAACAAATTGTTGAAGAATCAAAGAAAACAAAATGTTAGGTTAAGGTTGCAACATATCGACACCCACACCACCCTGAGCGGCAACAATCTTGGAGACATGGCTTAAGACATCAATATTATAGATCTACATGGAGTCAGAAAGGCATCAAGTATGGCAATGTTTGGCAAAAAAAAGCATAGTGGTTTTGGCTTTCAAAAGAGTGCAGTAGCACCAGAAAACAATAGGACCAACCGTTCAAAATATCAAAGCAAAGCAGCAGAAGCATGGAACCAACAGAGCAATTATGGATATTCAAGTGGCACAATGGCAACTTGGCATCATCGAAGACCACCACTAATCAATATTTCACTTGGATGGATGGATGAACAAGATTGGAAAATGTCAAGAAGGATGAAGGATGCTGGATATTTGTATTTACAAAGAAAATGAATGTCAAGAATTCAAACTTTTTTTAAAAAAAAGGTGTAGGTATCTAGATATAGCATCTCAATTGAGATAAGAATTCAATATGTTTGTAAAGTCTCAAGCTCTATAGAAGAGAGTTGTGATTTGTCAAGGGTGGGGGACCCGAGTACAAACCCTTTTTCTCAAGCAAAAAATAATAATAATCAAATAATTGTCAATGGGATTATATATAATAATAATATAAATACATAATATTAAAATATGCTTTTTATAATTAGTGAGGCTATAAATAATAAACTACTAAGGAATTCAAAATAGAATCAAAAGACCCAATGGATTTGGGGCAAGCAATAGGGAGTGAAGAGTTGCATGTTGTAAACCAAGCTTCCTTCCCATGGGTGAAATTTGACATCTTAATCAAATGGTATGAACTCAAGTGGTTAAGTACATCGATTTTCACAGCAGAGACCCAACTTCAAATCTTGTTGAATGATATATGCATAACTACTAAAAATGTTGTAATACCACAATAGTAGGCCTAACGATCAATACTTTGAAACTTCAAATAGGAAGTCCAAGATTCAAATCTGGCGACAGGTAGGGTTGTACAACATGCTTCGATAACCAAAGTTTGGTTGGATAAACATATATGGTAAAACAAATTGTCCCATATGGTCTATGGTCTCGTGGACGTTAAAAACTGCTCTACTTTATATGATTTATTGAAACCTTGGTAATGTGGTTAAATCTACTTTACCTTTACTTTATATGATTTATTGCAACTTTGGTAATGCGGTTATGATGTAATACGAGTGACAATGACGCTCATTTTAATATTATATAGCAAATCAAAAAACATTTCTTAATGATAAAACAATTATAAATAAGAAATAATTATTTAATAATAACATTAATTAAGAGGCATTGTGTTCAAGTGGTTAAAAACATGGACTTCCAAGGAAGAGAACTAGGTTCAAATCTTGGTAGATGATATACACATGATTATCAAAGTGATATTGTAATACCACTATGTGATTTGTTGAAATACCTTGGTAACGAGGCCATGATATAATATGGATGGGACCTGTTTCAACCCCATATAATCAACTAACCTTTTTTAAATATAAAGTGATTTTGCATGAAGAAAGATCCTAAGTAAGGGAATAGATGTCTTTCTAGGAAACAAGCATTGTGAAGTTATAAAAGCAGATAGGTGAATGGAATTCATCCATTCATTCATGTTTATTATGATTTTACCCTATATTCATCATCATACATGTGTGTGGCGATTATATTATTTGCATTCCAAAATTGAAGTTCGAGAGCTTTGGAACGAAGAAAAGGAAGAATATTTCTACTTTGGCTATTGGCAGCTCTATTGAAGTCATTTTATGTGCTCGATTATTATTTGGATTGAGTGTATTTGTAGAGGGTTAGTTTGCAACTTAATCTATCCCAAGCCAATGGGACTCTGGATTCCCCCATGCACCATGGAGATCGCAGTTCGAGTGCCCCATTAGATAAGAGTGGGTCTATTGGTAGCTTATGGATATAGCAGGTTTGGGGAAGGGGACCTCTTCAAGTCTGCCATAGATACATGGTTTAGGTGCCCCACCAAACAAACGTGGATTCTATTGGATATTGGAGATTTGGGGGAGGACCTCCTTGACTAAGGATGTATTGGGTGAATACTCTGTTTGCCGAATAATATCAGAAAATTTCAAAATCTGACAAACTTTTCGGGTTTCCAAATAAATTCGAATAAAGTTCATTGATATTCACCCCTGAAATTAACCATTGTTTTTCCTACAGATTTTCTGCCTAGAATTCACTCAGCATCATGGGCAACGACAATGTTGTCACAAACGTCATTTTCTCGGTCGTGGTGGGAATCGAAGTCAAGGGGTAGGCCAACGTCTTCATTGGGATCCACTACTACAACAAGGCGACAAGCTTCGACAGCATTGGAATTAAGCCCCGGCTGTCAGGGTTAACTCAAATGAGAATTATTGGCTTTTACTTAACTACACAGATATTATTGCAGAAGGCCCCATTCAGCTGGACATCACCAACAGTTTTTTTCCTTGGTGATGCCTTCATTTTGTCATAGACAACATGTTTTCTATCAATGAGAAGGGTACTACCTTGTTTAATTGTACGGGAAGTTAGACACAATTGAGCAGACGGTGGTCAACCGGAACAATTCTCACAGGATGATGCTCAAATCCATAGTAGCTTGCGACATGGTCTAGAAAAGTGGCACAACATAGTCTAGAAAAATTGCACGACATGGACTGTACAGTCTTCTATGTTATTGACGTATGCAATGTTATCGTTGGAGTGAATGGTCAGCCGCTCGCATCTCAATAAGCTTCCAACTTGCCCATTAATCATATATTTAAGATTTGAGGATGTAGTATAAAACACACATGTTTTTATAATATTATATAATATAAAAAAATTATAATATATATTGTTATTATATCATAAAGTATATTATATTAATATACAATACACTTATCATACTAACCAAATCCAAAAATATATATATATATATATATACACACACACGATACACTTATATATTGTTACATTATTATATAATGTAATACTAAAATTGATTATAATATATATACTGTAATTATATTATAAAGGGTTTACACTTTTTTAAATTTGATCATATGGGATTGAAATGAGCCCCAACCATATTACATCATGACCAGAAAGTGGTATTACAATAACTTGACAATTATGCATGTATAGTTTGGCAATATTTGAACCTATGTCTCCTCATGAAAGTTGTGCATTGACCTTCATTTGCTCTTTCAAAGTCAAGCCCATTTGGTGCTTCATTCCACCTTTATTGAAGCAATCCACCTCACATATTAAACATCCAATAGAACTTGATTCAGATTGGATGATTCTGATTGAGCATGATAAGGTCATTGAAAATAGGTTAAAACACCTACAATAAGGCCCTTCCTTTGTTTGGCATTGCTAAATCTACTCAGTTGCCAGCACAACCTAAGTGGCTCACAAGGGCGCATATTCAAAGAAAGTTCCCTAACTTTTTACAACCACCCACGGAATGGGGACCACTACTTTTCAAGGGGAAAGAATGACCAAGTGCCTAAGTTCCTAGAGAAACCAAATCTATCATAAGCTACAACTTCATCTTTAGTGCCAAACTTTGCTTTTGACACCCATTTCAAGTTTAATCCTCACTAACTCCAAGATCTTTAACATTGATGCCAACCTAGCATGATATGAGGACAACTCCCATAGCATCCAATCATGTGTACCGTAGAGGATTTACATCTTGAACAGTTAGATGTAAAAACAGCTTTTCTCCATGGGGATTTGGAGGAAGAGATTTATATGCAGCAGCCACAAGGGTATGAGGTCAAAGGAAAGGAGGAACTAGTATGCAGGTTGAAAAAGAGCCTGTATGGCCTGAAGCAAGCTCCAAGGCAGTGGTATATGAAATTTGACAGGTTTATGTCAGATCAAGGTTATAGTAGATGTTATTCTGACCACTGTGTTTATTTTAAGAGATTGGATAATGGTAACTATATTATCCTATTATTGTATGTAGATGACATGCTTGTTGCAAGGTCTAACATGCAGGATATAATTGTACTCAAAAGAAAATTGGCAGAGTCGTTTGCAATGAAGGATTTGGGTGCTGCAAAGCAAATCCTTGGTATGAGAATAACAAGAGACAGGAAAAATCGCAAATTAACATTGTCTCAGAGTGAGTACATTGAAAAGGTGTTGGAAAGATTCAGTATGCAGGATGCAAAACTTGTTAGCACACCTTTGGGAAATCATTTCAAACTGACCAAAGGGATGTGTCCTAAGACACAGGAGGAGATAAACTACATGTCCAAGGTTCCTTATTCATCAGCAGTTGGCAGTTTGATGTATGCGATGGTGTGCACAAGGCTAGATATAGCACATGCAGTGGGAGTTGTGAGCAGGTTTATGAGCAATCCAGGAAGAAGGCATTGGGAGGCAGTGAAGTGGATTCTCAGGTATTTGAGAGGTACTGTCACTCAGGCATTATGCTTTGGAAGTTATAATACTACTTTACAGGGATACGTAGATTCAAATATGGCAGGTGATATAGATAGCAGGAGGAGTACCACAGGGTATGTTTTTACTGTAGGTGGAACTGCAGTAAGCTGGATTTCAAAATTACAAAAGGTTGTTGCACTGTCAACAACAAAAGCAGAGTATGTTGTTGTTAGCTTGTTACAGAGGCTAGTAAGGAGATGATTTGGTTACAAAGGTTTATGGAGGAGTTGGGAAAGAAGCAGGAGAATAGCACATTATATAGTGACAGTCAGAGTGCCACTCATCTTGCAAAGAATTCAGCTTTCCATTCCAAGGCTAAACACATACATACCAAGTACCATTTCATACGCTCTGTATTGGAAGTTGGACAGTTAAAATTGGAGACAATACACACTAGCCAGAATCCTGCAGATATGTTCACAAAGGAAGTGCTGGCGTTGAATGGTCAACTGCTGGAGCACGAGGATGGAACGCAAAAGCCTTGAGCAGGAGAAAAGGAGCGCAACACCTTGATGCCTTGGAAATAGTGTTGGGTTTTGACCAGTCAAAAGGCATTGCGCTCAAATCAGGTGCGACACTTCTTAGCACTCTGAAAACCAAGCGCAACATCCTGGGGTCTTTTCTTCGGGGGTTGCGCTGCGCTTTGAAAAGTCAAAGCAGGAAGCGCTCTGAATGGGAGCGCAATAGCTTGGCGCTTGTGGAAATAAGCGCAGCACTTCATCAACACTTAGTCGTTTTTCCTTGAAAACTGGTGGTGCGCTTTGACCGGTCAATGTGCGCTGCGCTCCTGAGAAGGTGCGCAAAGGTATAGCGCTCGCTTTTGCTGCGCTTTGACCGGTCAAACGGCGTTGCGCGCTTCAAGCAGAGCGCAAAGGTATTGCGTTGGATGCTGGTGCGCTTTGACCAGCCAAAGGGCGACGCGCTCTTCTTGTGCCTTGCGCTAATACTTGGTGCGCAACAGTAATGCACTCCTTAGGCTGAGCGCAAAGGCATTGCGCTGGGAATTTGAGCGCAACGTCCTCCATCAACACTTAGCGCTTTTGCTCTGTGAAGATGAGGTTTACCGTCTTCCGGACCAAAACCGGTCTGCGCTCTGCTCCCTCTGCCGACCTAACTCGCGCCTGGGGACAAAGCAAGCGACCCTCGTTTTCCAAAAGGTGTGCACCTTGCATGGCAAGTAAACAAATACAACTGCACACTGCTTTAGGAACAGTCAAGAAAACTTTGACTGTAAAACTCAGGAGAGAGAAAAAACACATCTTGAACAAGAAGGACAGAGTTTCTGGGAAGCAGAAATTATTGGACAGCAAAATGCACATAATGTTGCAGAAATGACAACAGTATGTCATCAAAATAGATAAGAACAAAATGCTACATGAAGGGCTGAAGAACTTCATTCTTAGGCCAAGTAAAGTAAGCAGTCCTCTCCACTGGTGAGGGAGCACTTATGGGCATTTTAATAAAGCATATGCTTGGATAAGATCTGAAGAACCAAATTGATATGGCCCAAATGTTGACCAAATACCCTATTGTAAATAAATATGTCATCAAAATAGATGAGAACAAAATGCTACATGAAGGGCTGAAAGCCATCATTTGTAGGCCAAGTAAAGGTTTTTGGTGCTATTAGCGAAAGCAAAATGCACCATTAACCATTGAAAGAGTCCTTTTCTCTAAGGAAGTTTTCCTAACACTTTATGGAAAAATTGAAATTTAGTGATAGCAAAACATTAGGCCAATATTATTAATGGTATAGAATATTTTGTGCCATGATGATTATCCAATAGATCATCATGTATGTTATAGAATACCAATTTCACAATTTTCTTGCTGCAAAAGTCTTGGACAAGACACAAGAACCAACATATAAAGAACATATAAAAATTGGAAGAGGCTATATTTGCCAAACATTTCGATCATGTGATATCTCTGTCCTTTGTGTACATCTTCAGTATGCAATCAAATCCAACTGGACACTTTTAATGCTTTTGAAACTAAAAACAAATTTCTGAAAACTTCGGAAAAAATAATGTAAAGTTTAACAAAACAGTGAATGTAACTGACATATCAGCTTCCAGCAGGAACAAGAAAAGTATTCCAGAAAATAAATTCTATGGAATTTTCAATGGAATCTGAGTAATTGGAAGTTTCAGTTTCTTTTAACAGTGTTCATGTGATATTGCAAACTTAAAGAATCCAAGCACTATTCAAAAAGCAATTAATGAAACAACATACCTCACCAAGCTTTCTCAAAAACTCATCAAGAATCTCAGCACGCCTTTTAGATTTCTCTAAAGCTTGCATAACCTTCCTTTTCTCCAACAGTGTTTCCCTTGCCGCATATTCCTTACCAGACTTTACATTAGCAAGAGCCTGCAGTTGAAGTTTCTCTACAGCCTCTGTCAATCTCATAAATCGAGCTCTTGTAGCATTTGCTGAATTGGCAAAGAACCAAAACCGATAAGGAAAGGAAATATTTCTTAGAGCATTTTTAAATGTAAAATGCAAAACAGATTTCAACAAAGAAGAGATTATATTTGTGTAACTTGCAAAGTAAAGATATGCCCGGGTGCCAATAGATTATGCAGGTGTGAGAATTTAGAATTCACAAGAACAGGTAGCAGGATATAGAAATCTAACATTTCAACTGGGTCGTAAGTCAGAAAACAAATGACATAAATGTAAAGCATATAATATATAGAACACACCAAAAGGACTTGCATTAGTAAATAAAGATTGGACCAACATGGTAATCAAAACCCCATTAACATGGATGTATCTTGTAGTTCCCTGCCTTTGTAAAGCTATTATATCTCAAGATTTGCATCTTATACCACAGAATATATTTTATCTTTTCCTTTAAGACCATCCATTATGTACTTTCAAGCATTATATATAGAACATGATACACTGGCTATTCTCAGAGTCTATGATTCTCTTGGTGCTAGTACAATGAACTATGAACCTCTCCAAAAACAGACATTTGTATACAATAATGTAAATTTGTATTTGTTGAGCTTGAACCTGATATGTTGTATAAATGCATCAAGAAACTCTTCCCTCACTGGATTCCTCAAGGTAAGAATTGTGTTAAATGATGATTCCAAAGTTGGGCAAGCAAAATAAGCATTTGTTTTTCAGATGTTCAAGATCCAATTTCTAGAGTCTTGGAAACATGTCTTTTAGAGTGATAAACATTAAACATTTCTGCAACTTGACAGCTAATTTGAAAATACAAGTCATTATCAAACATTATCAATGCAATGTAATCCAAATCCAAGGCATAATTCTAGTTCTCCATCAAATGGCATTAGCTCAAATGGTTAAAAATGTGGGCTCCCAACAGGGAGATTTTGGTTCAAATCTTACCAGCCAATGTAATACCATTATGTAATACCAGCCAATGAAATACAATAGTGACATGGTGATAATGAAATACAGGTGAGATCTGTTTCAATCGTGGATAACCAATGTGTTTGTGTCTAGGTGCCCGCGGGTGCATGCATGTAGTTCTTCTAGTTCTGACATCTTTTCTGGGTAGCAAATATCCAGTGGAAAACATATGTATTTCTTATCAATAAATTAATATCAAAATTTGACCATTTCAGATCTCAAAAATGGAGCACATAGCATGATTCTATTAAACCAGAATAATGTGGGTCATAGCTGTGATCGTAGTTCTCCAAAGTTTATTTGTTTCACATTGTTTTATAGCCCAAAATCTACCACACATACATTCTAATTTTTCTGAAAACAAACAGAATCCCTCACAGATTAATTAAAATAACCATTGAACCAACTCCAATGACTATGAAAAACATGCAAATTGAAAGCCACAAGTTCCAAGCAAAGTTACAAAAAGAGAATGGATGGAGCATGTCAAGATGTGAATCAGGAGCAACATGATAAATCTCAATCTAGTAGGAAATTTCCATATTATCTAGAATTATGAGAAATATGGAGAATGATGCATGAAAATGATGTAAAATGAATTTAAAAACAATTGCAAAGATTAAAAAAAGGTTGTGGAATGGCCTTTTAGAAGCATATTTCCAAGCAATATACTTGTTCACAGGCACATGTAATTACATGCACAACGCAATCATATTTCCAGGCACACACGATGGCTGAATGGATGTTCACTGATTATCTCCAGCTATACCGTATACATATACATGAATGAATGAATTGAAACTATGTGGGGGTCTACTTATCCTTTTTATTGAGAAGGAAGAGGTAGTTGTCAACTTCCTCACACCTAACCCTAACTACCCCGACACAACACTTTAACTACCTGACATCCAAATTACATGTACATTCTAATTACACGTATGCCTTAATTATACACACGCTCATTTCATCAAACTTAGCATACAAACTACTAAATGACAAAACTTCATTTATTGATTATGTAGACATGTCAATTCGTCTACCTACAGAAGTGCCAAAATGTATGCTAAAGGCATTATACACAACTCATTTGTTTGGATCCCGGACATGACTAAGTCTAGCATACTTATTAAATGAAAATTGGCTTTGAAGTGGGCAAACTTGGTAAAGAATGTATTATTACCCATTTGTGCACCAATATGTATGCCTGTTACTGATGTTCATTACATTGTAAGAAAAAACATTTAAAAGTTGTAGAACTACAAGGGAAAGAAGAGTCCATGGCCAACATAAGATATCAAGATCAAGTAATCACTTAGTGAAATACTATTAAGATGAACAATATGCACCAAAGCACATTAAGTTATGATGTTATTCGAGTTATGGAGTAGTTTTGATCACAGTTGAGAAAATCAGAATTGGCATGGAAAAAGAATAGGAAACATAGGGAAAAATGGGCAAAAAAAAAACGAATAAAATGCAATTTTTCATTGAAAAAAAGTTTTTTTCATGCATATCACAACGAATTAACATTATGCAAATTGAATATTAATAGTGTAAGTAATACAAGTTTAAACTACACATGAAAGTGGCAAGTGATACAAGCTTAAAGCCTTAAACTACACATTAAAGTGACAAAACACATCTATTATTGCTTATAATATAAAAAGGTACAAATTACAGAATGTATCATGAGTCATGGCAATACAATGTCTCAAGGTCTTTGAATGTCTTTGCCCTTTGCCCTAGCAAAAGCTCTAGGGCAAAGGGTCACTAGACAACGCACCCTCAAT
The DNA here is from genome assembly GCA_028583015.1 of Wollemia nobilis. Lineage (NCBI taxonomy): Eukaryota > Viridiplantae > Streptophyta > Pinopsida > Araucariales > Araucariaceae > Wollemia > Wollemia nobilis. The sequence goes on from JAQPPZ010002347.1 coordinate 1,066,675, forward strand.
TTGTCAGGGTTCCGAACTAACACTGGTCAGAGACATATCATGGACTTCTTTAGCTCCAGTACTTCGGCCTCGACTGTTAGGAGAGAATAGTTTCCGAGTGGTTCTTGGAGCTTGCCCTCTTGGGCTGCTCCCTCCCCCCTCCTCTCTCTCCATTCTTCTTGGCGTGCACTCCTCTCTTCTGGACTGCAGCCCTCCCCCCCTCTGCTCTCCCTTTTCTTTTCCTTTTCTCTTTGGCCCTGTTGTTGGGTTTCTTCTTGTATTTATCTTAGTTCTTTTCTTTGTTGGGCTTTTTATCCTGCTAGTTGGCAGTCGTCATTGTCCTTCTTATAGTCCCTTGGGTCTTATTTTGGCCCACCGCGAACATTAATAATATTTCATTTCATTTCATTTCTAGTCTCTCTTTGTCGTTGTGCCCATACCTCTTCTTCTACCTTGGCTGCTATCTCCCCTGCTAGGTTTTCAAAGTTTTCTAATTCATCCATGGAGAAGAGAGGCTCTTGTTGTTGCTCCTGTTGTGGCTCTGTGATCCATTCAAATGATGGATCAATCTCATCAAGGTCAATGGCCTCAGTATTTGTTTCTATAATTTGTTGATGGTAGAGGTGAAGGTTGTAATGAACAAACACAAAGCCTATTGCGCTTCTTTGAGTGTATGTGCTCAAACATACTCAAACTGCACTCACAACCTAAAGCACTACATGGTTGAGATAAGACTTTGATGGCGAAGCGTTGTAGATTGGGCGTATATGCACCAAAGTCCTCCCACCATAAATCTAGAAACAATCAAGAAAAAGGAAATTTAATAATTCACATGTAAAATTGTAAATTGAGATTATTTTTTAAAACTAAATCAAAAGACAAAATAAATAATAATTCAATGAGGGTTACCTGGGGCTGGCCTCATAGTTGACCTTGATCAAATGCACTGCAAGGATGGGAAAAGGACGCCCCAACACTCCTTATAAGACTGTATCTTATTGTGCATTTCCTCATTAGGGTACATGTGGTCAACGCAACATCAAAGGTTTGCCATCACCTCATAGTCGGCATCAAATGTATCAGAATAAAAAAATTTGGGGTTGAGGTAGTACCCCGCTGCATGAAGAGGGCTATGGAGCTGAGATGTCCATCATTTGTCAATGATATCCCAAATGGGATTGTATTTGTTGTGGGAATGTCCATAAAATGAGGCAATTGCCTCTTTTGCTCTATCCATAGCCTCATATACATATGCCATTGCAAATTGTTCTCCATCAACAAGATAGAGAACCCTCACCAAAGGCTCTGACACCTAGAAAAAGGAAAAATAATTTAAATAAAAATATTTCACAATAAAAATAAAAATTACAAATTAGAATACAAGATTTGCAAATCAAGTGGCATTAGCTCAACTAGTTAGATTCCTCAATATTTAAAGAGGAGACCAAGGTTCAAATCTTGCCAAGCGATACATGGATAATATCCAAGCTTTGTTATAATACCACTATGTGATGATGTAATAATACAAGTAGGGCCTGTTTCAATCCCATATAACCAATTGAAAAAAATACAAGATTTGCAAATGGAAAAATAATTTAAATTAAAAAAATAAATCATAAAATAAAATAAAAACTTAGTCTTGTACCTTGATGGCCTCATTCATGGCTATCCAAAAGGGCTCCTCAAACAAACACTCATATACCTTTTGCCCCTCACTAGAGAGTTGGTATCTAGCAACTTGTTCGGAATTCCACTCATCGCTCACAAACATCTGCTTCAATGACCCTCTTGCATTATATAGGCCCTGCAATGTCACGAAGTTTGTGGCGAAGTGTGTAACTCTAGCCTACACTAGCTCCCTCCCACCAGTAAAATGCCTCATGAGGTTGAGGACCCATGCATGGTTGTAGATGAATTTTGTCATAGCCCTAGATTTTTGTGCAACCTCTAACACCCAAGGTAGTTTCCCAATGTCTTTGAGGAGCAAATTGAGACAATGGGCTGCAAATGGGGTCCAAAAAATGGTGGGGAATCTCTCCTCCAAAATATTACCGGTTGCTAATGTTGTGTTGTCCATGATGACTTAGTCTTGGACAACATTCTCCTCCTCGGCCTCCAACACAACCTCCCCTGGCAACCCTACAAGCATTTCAACACTCTTAACCTATGTCGATGCATCTACTGACTTCACGAATACAATTCCTCCTGTAGAAGCAACCAAAAATTAATTAAGGTTCTTCCCCTCCCATCGGTCCACCCATTAGACATGATACTAAAACCCTTCTTCCTCTACACCCTGCGCTAGTCTTCAAGCACAACCTGAATGTCATCCATGCATTGTTCAAGGAGAGGGCCCCTAAGGTCATCATAAATTGGCGGCTTAAATCTTGCGTCACAACTTGCAATGGCATCTACCATGCGCCGCCAATATGAAGACCTTGCCACATTGAAGGGAAGGTCGGAAAAATACCAAAAACTGGCAATGGCCTTCCTCGTTGCCTTGTGCCTCTCCTAGTTCCACACGCCCATACCCTCAAGCATGGGTTGTGCCCCTAGTGTGGAACGTTCTACAAAATAGGACTCATCCGTCCCACTCCTTGGGTGTGCAACTGATGGACTCGAACTCTTGTAGTGAAACCGGCTAAAGGTGTTGTCGGTACAGTCTATATGAGGTCGAGGTCGAGGTCGAGGTCGAGAAGGGGGGGTTGACATGGCCTCTCTTTGTCTTCTTTTGAGGTCTTTTTTCCTCTCTTGACATACCTTGACAAAGAGGGGAAAAAATAAGGGGGTGTTGACATGGCCTCTCTTTGTCTTCATAACTTCAATTGGCACCTCTTGGCATACCCTAACATTTTGCCCTGATATCTTTGCCAAATGGAATTTGAGGCGGTATATGCCTCCATGAATGAGAGACCCACAAAAATTGCAATAAACTTCCCCTTTCTTTCCCCCTTCCTTTGCATACTTCCATGCTAGATCTCTTTTCGACATTTTCTTGTGGCCACACATGGAAACAATTAACAACAAAGTTACAAACAATTACTTCAAAATAATTAAAAAAAAAAAACTAAACCTTAAACCCTAGTTTAAAATTTAAACTAGGGTTTAGGGTTTAAATTTTAAACATTGACAGCTGAAAAAATGGGCTTGCATACATAGTTATCAGGCAGCAATATTTACTAAGTAGGAGAAAAAAAAAGACAGCTAAAAGAGGGGAAAAAAAGCTGAAACTTTGACCTACCTTTTCAAATTTCTATGTCAAATGCAATAGTTGGGTGGCTGTAGCATTTGGTTTAAATATTATAAAAAAACAAACATGCTTGAAATATAAAAAGAGAAAAAAGGAAAGAGTTTGCAAAAAAATTCTTACCTCAAATGAATCCTTTGGGCAGCTGTTGGTGGTTATTGGTGGTTGTTGGTGGCTGCCAGATTCCTTCAAACTACAAAAAATTGGTTGTTAGGATGCACTAGTGTGTTTTGTTTGGTGTGGTAGCAGGTAGGCAGACCCCTCTCTCCAGTTTGGAACAGGTAAAAATGAGGCAAAATGAAAAAAAAAAATTATAATGTTTCCTCTACCCATGTGGCCATGGCCGATTTTTCGTCGCCCAACTTTTTGGAAAAAAAGGGGCAAAAATTGGCGACTTTTTTGGAAAATATGATTTTTGATGTCGATTCAATCAGCAACCCTCCTGAATAGCAAACAATTGGATCAGATCAGGGATTAAATCAGGATTTTCGTAACTATGTAGACCATCTTGGATATCTAGCCACATGGATCCGTGCCCTCAAAGGCTGAAATATTGATGCATGGAATGAGAACATCATGAGGCCAAGCAAGTAAATTAGTAGCACCTTATGCAAAGAGATCAAGATCATAACCATAGCCTAAGTTAAGTCCACTCATACCTAGAAAAGTGTTGTTGGTAGCATGGGGATCCATGTGACTGCAATGGGAACCTGGAGGTCTGTACTGTGCAACAGCTGCTAGTTAGATGCCAGTGTCATGATACTGGTAGCACTTTGGATCTAGTTCCTACCGCATACCCTATGTCTACTGCCCAAAGACTTGTTGGAACTCATAGTCTAGGGAACACTAGGTATGGGAAGGATCTAAACATTATTGAATTGAAATCAACGGCACTTGCATGTTTGCCTAGTTCTTGATGGAGGACACCATTTGCAACAGCTAGGAATGCACCTCTTCCCGGAACAAAAGATAGGTGTGTAGATCGGTGTTAATTGCGTCAGGTAGAGTACTACCAATTGGAGTGGGGGGAGTAGGAGGGATAGCCATGGCGCCTAAAGAAGAAGAGACACGCATGTCAAAGCTATTGATAATTGAAAGAACATTATGGTGCTTGTCAAGATTTTTGGGTTGGAGTTTCTTTCTACTAATGCACACATCCTTGGGCGGACCAGTGCACTACAAACATCTGTTGATTGGCACCCACCCAGTAGAAGCAAAGGGTTTGTTCATACGCTAGGAAATGAAAGCAAAACCCTAAAAATATCCTTTGAGCACTTTCAAAAAAAAAGTGTTGCTATAGATACCCCTTATTTTGACCAACTGAACAAGATGATTGCAATGAGATGGGTCACTTTAATCAGGTTCGGGAAAAGAAAACAACAGCAGCTAAATCACGATATTACAAAAGAAAAATGTGTTGGAAGATGAAGCCTAAAAAAATTGACAAAACCTACCTAGACAACAAGAAGCAAATTTGGCTGACTAAGGTTTTGGGATGGTTCGTAGGCCCTTCTGCCACTTTTTCGCACTACCAGAAGGAGCCAATATTGATGCTCTAACACCACTTGTAACAAAACAACTTCCTGAATATAGCAATAGTAGTAGCAAACTTCGAAATACACCAAAGGAAACATTCATTGGAACAATAAATCAAATTCAATAACAGAAAATCAATAATACAAGTAACAAATTTCCATATTTCAAATCAGTACAAATCCTAGCCACTCAAAGAGGGCTAAGTCTCATATGCACAATAGAGGCAACTTAAGATAACAAGTACGAATGATGTCTCAACCACAAGGTAACTCCTCTATTTATAGACTAAAACGAATAACCCTAACCCTAATGCTCAAGGGTTGATTATCCTAACCCTAGGGCCCAAGATAACAATAATAAAGATGGTTGACGTGGCTATATTGGAGTCGTTACAATGAGGATCAAGAAAAACAAGAGTTAGAAGAGAGGGCAAGGCTAAATATACAGAAGAGTAACAAGAAAGGTCTATACAAGCACATAAGGAAGAACACAAGAACAAATTGAAGGACGAGGAGAAAGTTGAAGAGAGCAAAAAGAAGAAACGAGTAACTAAGTTTATAACATATTGACATCCATATCATCACCAGGGACAACAATCATGGAAGCATGGCATGGAGCATGAAAGGAGCACTAGCCATGGACATGCAACTACTTTCGAACTACATGGAACCAAATAAGCATCGATTATGGCCATACATGAAACCAAAGGAGCAATATCTAAGGACACATATGGAATAAATGTGGCACAGTAGACCCAGGTGTTGTAGGTGAGTTGGAGAGGAGAGGGCAATCCTCCAAGGGAGGTCCCAGGTTCGAATCTCCACCCTACCAAAAATTTGAATTGGGTACCCAAAATCCAATTGATAATGTTGGTGCGGGCAGGGCCGGGCACGACTCCCGGGTGACTTTGACGGTGTAGAACCCCCTGGTCGTGGTCTCTCAGACCAAGGCGGCCCCGCAAGGGATTTTTTGCTTAAAAAAAAAAGTGGCACAGTAGAAGCATGGGACCATTGAAGACTGTCACCGATGAAGATCTCATATTAAGGGTTGGATGATGAATCTTGACATTTGTTGTCTATAATAAGCAAAAGATCATATTAATTAGTCTCTTCTTATGTTTTGAGGGTGAAAGATGTTAAGGGAGGATGGCAGGATATGTACAAAGGCATATGATATTAAAATCTATATTAGAGTAATAGAGTAACCCATATGAAACACACAGAACCCTATGTTCATTGTTTTTTTTTAATCGGTTATATGGGATTGAAATGGGCCCCACTCGTATTACATCATGACCACATGGTGGTATTACAACAAGCTTGGCAATTATGCATGTATCTCTTGGCAAGATTCGAACCTTGGTCTCCTCCTTGAAAGTTGAGGAATCTAACTGATTAAGCTAATATCATTTGATAACCTTATGTTCATTGTTATGTAACTAGATTCACCGAATAATACCCAAAATTCATAATTCATCGATTTTCCATCTTCTGCAATTGTATTTGTTGTAGATCATGGAACTGAGAAGGATGTTTTGTGAGATAAGTACAGAAAGGCCACGCCCCTCAAGTGCACCAAGCAGTGAGCAATGAGACCAAAAACAACAAAGATGACAACTTCTGTAGATGAAGACTGCAAATCACAAGACAACTTTGTTTCCTAGAGGCTTGGGAAAGTGGAATCCAATGACTACGAGGCTAAGTATTTTCCACTTAGCAAAGCAGCTTGCTAGAAGATAATGCTACAAATAATGACATGACCTCCTCTCTAGGCTACAATTACCCTTTGTATTCTGAGCTTAACTATCTCATGGAGTCCACGGTCTATAGTGGCTTCATAGACCCTATGTTTCAGGCAGTTTCCGACTACAAAAAGAGGAGCATCGATAGTTTCTCAAGCCTCATGGCATTGGTAAATTCGAATCCTTCCACTTTTAAATGTGAATTGAAATTGGATTTTTCTGCTAGGGTAGATAAGTTGGCTAAGTCCAGGTGACAAAGTTGGCCCTGGATTTCCACCAGAACTACAAGAGAAGAATCTTTGGATGGATTTACGGAATTCCCCTTCCTTGTTGAGTAATGCAGATGACCATGAACTGAAATGATTTGCTTTGTCTGGATGAATGCTTTTGGAAAGTTATTTTCAGTAATAACTAAAAAGCACACAATTGGATGCAAGTTCGTACCTGGCATAGCAATTCCACATTGTGCTCACAGGTAGTCTTCATCAACTGCTGTCCATAACTGAACTAAATCTTTGTTTAAAATTAATCCATCATTGTTAATTTATTTATTTAAGCAGTAAAACGACTATAGTTTTGGTAGTGATGAATTATAGGATCACTTTAACTATTGTGATGTGTATTGGAGATTTATATTATATATGGTATGACATACCACAGACATATTTATAAGATATATTCCAATATTATAGTAATATGTAATATAATATTATATAAACAGACATATAATATTTTTGTTTCTTGGACATTATGTTGAATTCTATAGCTTGTGGTGAACTTTGTCAATTTTTTTCCTTCTCAAACTCAAAACAATAATACAGTTACCTAGGTTCATTGTAATGGATCAAATTTTTACTCATGGATGAAGGCTTTGCTCTCCCCTACTATTGTTAGATGAAATATCATATGTGGGGTATGGATATTCAAATCATTGTATGATCATCATGAGTCGGAAATTATCAAGCATTGTGGCATTGTAATCAGTCTGGGCATACTCCTAGTATTCTAGCAATTTCTTTCAGCAGAAAAAGGAGGCTTTTTTTGCATTATGAAAATGATGCATTGGACTATAATCGTAGTATAACTGATACAGAAATGTGTTGATAGGATTTTATCTTTAACTCATTCTTTTGTAAGGTAAACTCACTCTAAAGGCAGTGGCTAGCTTTAACAATAACTCAAATTCTTCTCAGGCCCACAGTATAGTAAGATAGCTCTACTTTTGTGTTTCATCTCTTTAACAAGATGTGCTGCAAAGGGGTTTTGTGCTATCCCCCTGCTCTTTTATGTGCAGCTGTGAACTCCTCCTTTGTGTAGATTGTTGTTTTCTTCTTATTACATTTTTTTCCTCTTCCGTTTCTATTTGCTACAGGTTTTATATTCATTAAAAAGTTACAGATTTAAGTTTACTGCAGAAATTTGTAGCTGCCCTGTTCTGCCCTGTTTTTCCACAGAAATATTTGTTTTCCTTTTGTTTTGTTCTCATTATGCATATGCAAGTACATGGAAAGCAAAATGTGACACCTTATATATTTATGCATAGAGTTCTTGGCTGACAGGTTCTTTATTAAGGACCTTCTAAGAAATGTATGTTTGCTAGAGTAGACCTTGCCAATGAACTTTCCAGCCAGTGCCATAAGAAACTGATATTGAATGTCTGTTTTTGGCCTATCATTTTGCATGGCATTATAAACTGTATTTCTTATATCTATGTCCATATGTGAAAGTAAAGGACTTCTATCCATTTGTCTAGCATACAATCCAATTCTACTGAAGCACTAAAAGGCATAGATAAATAGTGATCTCATTGGGGACCTTTACGGCATAAATATGGCCATCACCAATCCTATCATGGTGTTGAATTTTACAATGTAGACATAAAAGGATTAATCTGAGCTTGCACAACTTTCAAGTTTAGATTAGCAACGATATTGAAATATCCATTATCAACAATATCCTGTATCAACGTTAATAACAATGAACTACACTTGGTTAAGAAGCACAACCACATCATCATATCAAGTTATCAACATAATGGTACATAATACATCGTCAAGAGCAACCAGGGCATCAACAAAAGAGAGAAGACACCAACAACTGATTTACATGGGAAAGCTCTCAATGTGAGTTAAAAGCCCATAAGTGATATGACTCACTAGGCAAGAACTGTGCTAACAAAAGATAGCCATGACTAGTACAAAGTGATCTACATGCCTTAGTGAAGTACTCTACAAGTCCAATCTTGAGGATCACACACATTATGATTAAATATAACAATTCCATGTAATACTCAATCGGGTATTGCACTTACCTATTTATAGGTTTCCATAAGGCCCTAAACTCTCCCCCGTGACATATTAGCAACCTATATAATAATCCATGGGGACAAAGGGCAGCATAAACCTTAACTGTACACCCAGGTGTTGTAGGTGAGTTGGAGAAGAGAGGGAAATCCTCCAAGAGAGGTCCTAGGTTCAAATCTCCACCCTACCAAAAAGCTGAATTGGGTATCCAAAATCCAATTGATAATGTTGGTGCGGGCAAGGTCGGGTGCAACTCCCGGGTGACTTTGACGGTGTAGAACCCCCTGTTCGTGGTCTCTCAGACCAAGGCGGCCCCGCAAGGGGTTTTTCGCTTTAAAAAAAAAAAAAAAAAACCTTAACCGTAGCCCCGCATGTCACTGTAAAATAATAAACACCAAGTAAGCCCATAAGCTACATTAGAATACTACATCATAATAAACTATTTCAATATTTCCCATTTGACTTGGAGAACTTATGTCAAGATTACATTCCAAAGTTCCCCCTCAACTTGACAAGGCCAATATTCAAAGTCAAACCTCCTACCTGCACTAGGAACAACTTCAAATTCCTTTGCTCTAATGCATGTAACCATATTTTTGTTTGCTCCTAGTAAAGTCTTGGTCTTCAGCTAGTAATGGGAAATAGGAATAGAGTGAAATCAAATCTAGGCAATCCGCTCAAATCAAATGGATGAAAATCCTTAATTTTGTAAATTGGAGTAAGTGTCAGCCAAAGCCACAATGCACTTGGTGGAATTATTCAAATCTAAGGGTTTTATTAATAACCTTTTTCAACAATCTTCTAATCTCTCTGCTACCTTCTAGTTCTTATGACTTGCTTTCCAGCCACAATGCACTTGGTGGAATACTACCTTTGTAGGTCTCACAAAACTTATTGAGGCCTCTAAGGAAGATGTGCTACCCATAGTTGAGAGACTCAAACTCAGCAAAAACTTGTCAAGGCCAATTCTGGCTCAGGCTTGGAAGTTGGCAATTACTTGAAGAAAACATTTCACAGCTAATTAACTTTATATGTGTCCACTCTGATCATCTAAGCTAATACACATCAACTAAGGAAAACTTGAGGCCGAATAATAGTCTTATACAGAATGAAAACACATATCATACAAATTTCAAAAAGAGGTACTAAGTGTCTCAAAGTGCCAAATCAGTCAACTACAACTCGTCTATCTTGTATTTAGCAACAGCCTTCCCTTTTCCCTTTGATTTGGTTCTCTCTCTATGTGCCTGCTGTAATTGCACTCATGTCTCTTCTTGTGCCTTTGCAAATGCCTCTTGCTCTATCATTTCCAATTCATCCCATTTAAAGAGGGGCTCCTCCTACTTTGTGATCCACTCAAACGGTGAATCAGTTTCATCTAAAGCAATTGCTCTGTTATCACTCCCTATTGTTTGTTTATGTTGTATTCAACAGTTGTAGTGGACAATGACAAGATCATCAGCTTTTGATGCTTGATTCTATTGTGTTTTTTGCAGTGAATACGCTCAAACATACTCCAACTGTGCTCTCAACCCAAATCGCCACATGACTGGCATAAAATCCTAATGGTGAGGTGCTAGAGATTGGGTGTTTGGGCACCATATTCTTCCCACCATAAATCTATAAAATGCAAACAGAGAAATAAATGAGTTTAGAAATTACATAAATTGAAATTAATCTTTACAATTCAATGAAAAATTAATAACAAAAGATTGAGTTTTGAAGTCAATGTCTATGAGTTACCTCTCATAGTTGACTTCCCTCAAATGCACTATACAATGGAGAAAAGGTAGCCCTCTATGCTCTTGTAAACTTGCAACTCGTGCATTAACAAATCCCAAACCTCATTATCAGGCACCATCTTCTCAATGCACCTGTGAAGATCCATGCTCACCTCTTCATCAACTACAAATGATTCATAGTAAAAGAATTTGGGGTCGAGATAGTACCCCACTACATGTACAAGCCTATGGAGTTGAGCATTTCATCAAAGACAAATTATGTCCTAAATGAGATTGTATTTTCGTCCATGTCTATAAAATGAAGAAAGCACCCCTTTGGCCCAATTCATGGCCTCAAAAATGATACGCCATAGATTATTTGTCTCCACCCACAAGGCAGAAAACTCTCATCAAAGGTTTGTTAGCTATATGCATCTTGGATTATATTCTCGAACATAAAGATTAAAGTTTTACAAAATTTGAAGGGACCCTTAGGTAAGGGTTGTGAACCTGGAGTAGGACAAGTGACAAAAAAAGAAGAGGACCCTCCTACAAATGGTGAACTGCCATACCACACTCTAGGGCCAATGCTGGAGAAGAAGCCATCTTTGCTTTAGTTATTTTCTTTGTTTGCTTCTTCTCCTGAAATATATCTAAGAGGGAATCATTTTCCTTCCTAGCATCACAGTCAACATGTTAACACAATGCTGCATCTAGGCCAAGGATCCTCGCTAAGTGAATTTGAGGTGGTTTATGCCTCCATGTAGCAAGGTCCCATGGTACTTGCTGAATCTTTCTTTCCAATCATTTGACTACAGCTACACATAAGATAAAAAAACAATTAATTAGAAACTCAAAACATAAAAAGAAACAAGGATTTAAACATAGGCAGCAAAAAACGTTGTTGTTTACCTCAAAACCTATTGTCAGATGTTTGATAATACTTGTACACTCAAAATGAATCATATTTGTACTGCAAATGATTGTTTGAATAGGCTGCCTTGACCTCCTTCCCGCTCTCACTATCACTAGGACATGAAAATGAGGCAAAATCGAAAATTTGACCTTTCAAGTCGTTTGGTCACCCTATTTCAACACCGGTGAATTTTTTTTATTGGGTCTTGTGAGTCTTGACAAATCAGTGACTCCGGCTAGTCTCAACAAATCAGGGAGTCCAACCAGTTTTTGGAAAAACTTGGGTAGTCTTCCAAAACTGGCCAATCAAGCAGAAAAAACTCGTTTGGGTCCACTTAGCTCAAGACTCAACAAGCTTTTTTCAAACTTGTCGAGTTCATGTCTATGATGCTAGCAATTATTATAGGGTGTCTCCAAGTTTCAACAAACACCATGAAGATATCCCAACTATCATATTCATGATGGTCCTTCAGTGCTCACAACCAATCATTGTGTGACGTGTCCATGAGTCATGAAGAGGAATCAATAAGCATGGAAGCCTCTTGGCTTTGTACTCGAATGTTAGCACAGATGATTTGAAGATGCATTATTACTTCAAACATATTGAGTCCTAGATTAATATTCATCACTCATGCATAAGTACCTGTAAGAATCTTATCTCTGGCAATATCTCCTTGGAGACTGCACTCTTCCCTTTTTGAAATCAAGACATGCATGTGAACACCTAGATGCACATGAGTGTGGTTGTTGATATCTCAATGTAACGTGGCAGCATACCTCTGATGACTTGAACTTCTTATATCCAAAATCATTCCAACTATAATTGCCCCTAATATTTTATTTGATCTCCACCCCTTGCTCCCATAATTAGATCTTTAATGTTGATGATGTCAATAGTAATGGCCATCCTGCGTCCATAGTGCACATACTAACATTCTTGGACACCATGCCTCCATCTTTCTCTCAATCGTGATAATGTTGATAAAAATAAGTTCTCCTCTGTTTTATCCTTCATTCAAGGACTTTTGAGTACCATCACTCCAGTCTCCATGAGACTGCCTTTGATATGATCCTATCCCTGCTGTTGATCCTCCTTATTATACCCTTTTCTCCATTGGGGGAAAAAGGCTTACATGTATGTTCATAAAAATGAGATAAGGCCTCCATTTGCTCTCGATCAATTGGAATTTTGTGTGTACACATATGGCAATCTTCTTTGACGTTAAATAAGAACCAAATTTCGAAGCCAAGTCCTGCTCTCACAGATATCCTCTTTAATAGAAAGGAGTCTTAATACTTTGTTCATTTTTTGACAAGGCTTGCACCAATCTACCCCATGCTCTTAAGCAACTCAAATCGTAAACTGTGATTCTTAGGTCTTCCATTTTGATGCAAGTCCTTTTCCTCACAAATCTGGTCATGAGAAGAGTCATGCTGTCCATCACAAATTTGATCATGAAAAAATCCATCATTAAGAAAAGTATCCTCTCCAACAGACAAGGAAGCCTTGTCCTCCTCTAAAGAAGAATCCTGCATGTCATAACGTGGCTCAACGAATGGACAGGCATCCTCTCCTAAGAGTTGGTAACAACATCTTCTACAATATCATCAATATTAATATACACGTGTATCGCCCTCATGTTCATTATAGGTATAAAAAGCAACAACATATTAATCCAAATCCAACAAATTACTTGTAACATAAGAACAGTCAATCAACAATGGTTGGCTTCCACCCATTCATTCTATTTATTTCACTTTTCCATTCAATCTAAAGTGCACACTATATCCTGTAAATTTGTACCAATTTCTAAAACAACCTTTCTAGGGGAAAAGAAAAGTCATCATGTGCACTATTGAAAGCATAAAGGCTCTGTAAACTTTATTAACATCAACCCATTCCTTGCCATTAAAATTAACTTTTTTAAATCGAGAGAGATTTTTTAACCCATGAATTTTCTCCACAAGGGATTTTTAAATTTTTTCTTTTTTTGGTCTAATTTCATGACCTTGTTAAATTCCCAAAAATCCATATGAAAAACTAGGATTTAGTGTATCTATCAAGGGTATAAAATTCCATTTCCAAATTAATAATCAACACAAAACTTGTTTATTTGGATAGAAAGTTATGCTAATTTTCTCAAATTTGCACCTGAAGGAAATGAAGAAAATTGCAGGATCAACTTCCTGTCATCATAACTCACCTAATGTTGTTCAGATTTCCTCTTTGCCTACTCATTTACAACATCAAAATTGGGAGATACAAAGAGGGTTCTACTCTGATATCATGTTTGATCTTGCAATATGGAGATAAAAGAATGAATCTGAACTTGCATCACTACCAAGTTGATATTAGCAACAATATTGACCTATACAATATCAACATCAATAGCAATAAATAAACTTGTAAAGAAGCATAAACACATCATTAAATTAACATGATTGGCATATTCAATATCAACATCAATAGCAATGAACTATGCTTGTAAAGAAGCATAAACACATCATTAGATTAATAACATGATTGGCATATTCAATATCAACATCAATAGCAATGAACTATGCTTGTAAAGAAGCATAACCACATACTCATGTCAACATAAATAAATAATACATCATTACGAACAAAGAGAGAATTACAAAAAGAGTGAAGACACTAAAAATTCATTCACATGGGAAAACCTTCAATGCAAGGTAAAAATCCAGGAGGTATACCTCGGAAAGCAAAAATTGCACTAACCAAAGATAGTTGCAGTGTTGTACAACCTAATTTCCCTGCCTCAGCCATGTCCTCTGTTAGAGTTAAAGTGCACTATGCCTCTGTTTTGACACTTGTCAGTTTATACTGACACTTGTCAGTTTATCATATAGGCCTTCTGCCTATATATGTAACACATTTTTATCAATAATACATCCCTTCAGTTTGATTACTCCTAACATTTGGTATCAGAGCGGGCTTTACCTGCCTTGTGAAAACCCTTGAGGGGTTTCCTCTCCATTATTCCTATTTTTTTTTACCGAGGGAGTATGCTCTCCATCTTTTTGATGGATCAGAAACCAGATGGTTAAAAAAAAAAAATTTAGTTTGAGAGGTCATTTTTTATTTATCTATGTTTTTTTTCAGAGTGGATCCGTTTAAGAGCGCAACTAAATTTCTGGGCAGGAAAATTTCTGAAAAGCAAATTACTCTGAGATTGCAGAGGGTTGGCAAAGTTTTAGCAGAGATTTTTTTTGTGTATTGACTGTAACAGAAAATGGAAGGATGGAGCAGCGCTTTGGAAGCCACCAATAGACGAGCCCGGGAATGCATTTGTTTACGTTTGAGGGATGGAGCCTGCGGAGGAATGGCTGGCTGTCTATTGTTACTTCCAGAATTGTCCTCCCCTGCCTCTACCATTATTCTCTACACTCGCTTACGGATCCCCTGCATTCATCTATACAACGTATTTTGCAGGTGAACGAGAATATAATTGACTACGGGCGAAGAGGGAAGAGGGTGTGAAGATCGTTTTTTTTTTTTTGGCGGTTGGGATCACCGAATTTAGCACTGCATTGAGTTTCTGTGACTTCGCACGGGGTTTATATGATTTTTTAATGTTGAATTTGGCCTTGGGGTGATCGCTGGATCGATATTGAAGAGATCGCGGTGTACAGAGTTGATTAGGAAGGTTCTTCAGCAGGATGGGGCATATGGGTTGACGTTTCCCCTTTTGCTGAAGAGCGATGGCACCAAGTTTGGAAAGTCTGAGGAGGGGGCCATATGACCAGGTCCTAAGCGGAGAGTGGGACGAGGTCCAGAGATGAGGTCGTCGACGCCGTCAACGCCCGCGCAGGCGGAAAGATTTTGAAAAACTGACGTCCAGTGCTTTGCTTAAGGTTTCCCCTGTTGATGCAACAGATCTTCACTATGTTATGGCAGTGCTTTTGCTTTGCCTCTGGCGCGTGCGTTGCAGTACAGCACTAGCTTGGCGTCTCAGATGTACAAGGTGGAGAAGGCGAAGGTCTTGGGCAGCGCTGCCAGCTCCTGACCCTCGAAGGCGTCCGCCATCGTCTAGTTGGGCACTGAAACCCTCGTTCGTGGATGTACAAGGTGGAGAAGGAAAAGGTCCTGGGCGGCGCTGAAGCGTGAGATGTGGTTATGGACATCGTGGACGCCATAACTTGAAGACTGAACAGAAACTCTGGGAGTGACTCCTCTCAGCTTCAGTTCACTCTGCAGGACGGCGACGATGGCGGCGGCATGGTCGGATCTGGCGACTGTTCTCTGCTTGGAGGATAATTTCACAGGCTTGACGGTGCTGCCTCAGGCAGGCTTGAGGGAGGAGCCCGCCATCTTCTGGACGAAGGCGGAGAATACCAAAAAAACACCAGTTTATTCCTGAGCTCATCTGGAAGCTCATTTGGACTGACCTGAAAATCCATGAAGATCCTCTGTGTAGTCCTTGGCCGAAGATTGCTACCACATGGCGTTTACAAAGGCTCTGAGATATTCTGTAATTAAAGGCATTTATCGTGGTTGTTCTTCGATGAAGTGGCGCTTTGCTGTTCAGTTTCTTCGATTTGATGGTGCAGGTGGGGCAGATGGTGCAGCCTGTCGTAGACCTGCAGGTGGTCGACACTGTTGGACATTCTAGACAGGATGAGCACTTGATGACTGAGTGGCAACATACTTTAGTACCATGTCCCCAGCCCTTGTCTTTAATTCATGATACCACAGGTACAAAATAAATGCCCTCCAAGTATAGCCATTGCTGATGGTTTGAAATCTACAGATGAGCCAGTGATCTCAGAAGGCAATGACACAGATGAATGGGCCAAATCGCCATCACTTCAGACTGTCGCTGAGAAGATTCCCACTGCATCAGCATGGCCGTGATTTGTATACATTGCTGCTATTTTTTTTATTCTGTCTCAAAATATCTTTGGAACGCGTTTAATTCGAGGAACACACGAAGATTTGCGGTCATTGTGGCTGGGTTGTAATAGCCTTTATTTATTGTTATTTTTCTAATATGCCATGTAATCTTTATTGTTGTGGCGGTATGCATTTGGTCATGGCAGCCCTGGTAGGGGCTACCGTGGTGACGGCGTTCGCTTACTACATGCACAAGCGGACCCTTCATCAACTCCTCGAATACCGACGGTGGATTGACGGAGAAGAGACGGAGGAGAAGGAGGGAGACGGCGAGCCCGCGCGCGGCAAGAGGCGACGGCGTTAATGGCAAGGACAGATTTTCGGTGAAGGAGCAAGATTTTCGGCTAAGGAGCGAGATTTCTGCCAGAACACCTAAAAAAAACCAGATCTGAAGATTGGCGTTTTTTGAGACTTGACGTTGGCTTCGTGAAAGGTGTTCCGAGCAGCAACGTGGCATCGTGAAAGGTGTTCCGAGCAGCAACTTGGCAGTACTATGTCTCTCGGGGAGTGGGAGAGGCATGCACCACATCACAACAAATTTATTGGCCGTATTGCATTTTTTAAATGCAAACTTTATATATTTGTGCCAATACTTTTTTAAATCTCATGGGGGAAAGTTTAAGTGGGGAAAGTTTTTGTTTTAATTATGGTCATGGCTTTAATACAATGGGGGCGTTTCTTATAAATGTAATGGGTTGTATTTTCTGCTTTTCAAGGGTATACTTGAATTGTTTTTCTGCTGCGTAGAGAGGCACATTGGTTTTTCAGCATGATGAAGGCCCCTTTGATAATGGAATATAGGGGTATTTATAGTCGTTGGAAACATTTTTCCACGACGGACACAATGGTGGTGTCATATTGTAATTTTGAGGCTGTTTCAATTAAGTTTTTTAGCCTCAAAGTTTTTCTACCTTGGAGTGCACTTTCGGTTGTACCCGACACTCCCAAGGTAATTTCATATGTGATCCTTGTACCTAGTGATATTTTCTATACACTTGGCGAATGCAGCGGCTGGTTACCCATGCATTTCGGTGGGATGACATGGTCACCATAAGGACACTTATACTAGGGACTACAGAAAAAGACACCCTAGACTCTATCCGAGGTTTTTTCCAGATCTACTTCTGAAGACTACAGACGAAGACACTTCAGAAGATTCTCTTCTTTTCTTCTTCTCTCCTCCTATTTTGATCTATGGCTCATTTTATTGTATTGAGTGCATTTTCGGCAAAGACCGACACTCTTAATTGACTCGTTTTTCCTTTGTAGTAGGTGCATTTTCGGTAGAGACCGACACCTTCTAGATTGAGTTCACCATAAGGAAGGATTTGATATCTATGGTGAATCTAGTCAGTGACCTACGAGAGGCAACATCCTCTGAGGATGACCTACAAAGGCAACAGACCCAGAAGTGGCTGACCCTGAGGCACCCATGATGACCCTGAGGCACTTAGACGGCTGACCCAGTGGCAACAAACCCGTGGAAGTGGCTGACCTTGAGGCAACAGACCGAGATGTATACACAGTGAATCTAGCATTATTCACAGTTGGAGAGCCAAGAGCACAGAGCACGAGCCTAGACCAAATCAGCAATAAGCGAGGATGATAGGTTGTTTTCGAGAAGTCAACATTAAGGGGGAATGTTACCTAATGTTGACTTGCTTTGTTTTTTCTTTAGTTAAGATAGTGCACTTTAAGGGGGAATGTTAGAGTTAAAGTGCACTATGCCTCTGTTTTGACACTTGTCAGTTTATCATATAGGCCTTCTGCCTATATATGTAACACATTTTTATCAATAATACATCCCTTGAGTTTTCCCTCCTGACATCCTCCACCAGTGCAATCTTGAGGGTTACATCACTTTATATTTCTATGCCATGATTCAATGCGATAGTCAATGGGGACTTGGGATTAACCTATGTATAGGTTTCCATAAGGCCCTTAACTCTCCTCTTGACATATTAACAAACTACATGATAACCCATATACACCTAGATTAGTGTAAACCCTAAATCTGGGTCCGAATGTTACAATTAAATGTTACAAGTAGGCCATAGATTACATTAAAAAAATACATCTTAGTAAAGTTTTTCAATATTCCCCCATTGACTTGGAGGAGCTATAGGAATGTTACAAATTTTAACACACGGCAATCCTCAATGTGTGCCAATCAATGTTGATTACCAATGCCCTTTGGGGATTTATCCCTAAGTGTTCATGATTCCATGACATTCTGCCCTATCCCTCCTATCTGACACAATATTCTTAAGAGTTAAAATTTCTAAATATAAATCTGAAGCACAGGTTGTTTGATTAGCACATAGATTGGCCATCCTCTGCAAGTGGCATAGTGAACACACAGACCAGAAGTGAATAAAACGTAACCCCAAGAACACGTAGAGCAGAGACGAAGAGGCATTTCAATATTACCAATGATTTTATTCTGTAAGAGTATTTGCAACAAAAACTTTTACCTTTTCCTAAGATCATGCATTCTTAGTCTTATGCATGTATTAATTACATTTGGAATGCAGCAAAATTATTGATTATAATCAGCAAGAATTAGTTACAATGAATCAAATAATATTCTATACATCACAACCAATGTACATATCTTTCTCCAAACCACAAGTTACTTAATTTCATCTTCTGAAGATGAACAGTGTCACAATTTTGGAGATATCCTCTTTTATTCAATATACTCCTTGCTTTCTAACAAAACTTGTTTAGTATATGACAGATGTAAGAAAACCACTTACAAGGAGATGTCCCATGGCTTCACGTCAAAACTGTGATTCCAAAGCATAGGATACAATCTCTGTGGGCGGATTTCATGAAAACAGTTTGAAATATGTACTAATTGGAGGAACTTCCTTTGGGTACAAGGTAACCAGATTCAGGGAGACCAACAGACTCAATTTAAGTCACAAGTGATACTAACACCTTAATAAGGTATCATTTACATATCGATGAACCAAACATAAACATGTTCTACAATACAAGAAAGCTCTGGAAGCATACTTTCTGAAGACGGGGTTGCAATTTGATGGTTTTGTTTCTATTTTTATTGTTGCCATAGGTATTCATGATGGTCTTAGATTGGCACAAGGCAATCACATTTGTGGCTAATTAAGTCCTTATGAAAGAATGCTCACAGCTGAATGGCATGCTGATGATGTTCAAGGATTTGGCAGGTTAATGGATGAGAAAGATTTGCCTGATAGAGTTGGATGACCAATTCAATGAACATTAATTTGCAATTGAACATCAACTACTGCTTGTTTCAAATTGAACAATTGAGAGTATGGTTAGCAGTAAGCAGATATCTGACTGCTGGACATGTGATGAATTTCATTTTAACCATGTAACTATATAAATGAATTCTATTAGCTTTGCGTCTGCTACGTTGTATCAATCACTGCTTCAAGTGAACTTCGTATTAGGGGTCTTAAATGCAGTACAGAAGCAGAAAGGTGTGGATTAGGCAGACCCTTTTTGGTGTTGGAAGGTCAACCCATGCTCCAAGAAAATGCTCAAACCTGTAAAGGCTAGTAGCTCAGTAATAGAGCACCTGGAACATTGCTGGGGGTTCTACGCTTGAACTTGGAGAGGGCCAGTAGCTCAGTGATAAAGCACCGAGGGAGGGTTCAAGTCCTCATTGGTCCATTCTTTTCAACATTGGACAACTCTAAATCTGATTTTCAAACTTGTGCACTCGTCTTTGAAATAATATTGATATAGCAGATATAGTTACTAAGGTTTTTGCTGATAACTGAGCCCGAAAATATCCCATCTTGAGTATGTTAGTATATATAATTTTGTGTTTGTGCACAGTGAGCGGCTACTTTACAATTAACATTTCGCATGTAAAATTTATAAATAATTTTGTAAAGTCGCCTTCTTCTATTGATGCTTGCTGCAGCTATTTAAACTGAATATTACTCGTCTATTTTTTAAGGCTGAATTTTTAAATGTGAAATATCAATGAACAAATAATAATCGTTTTTTCCTAAAATACTTTAAAAAGATATAAAAATTCAAAAGACTGAATGCAACTCTGCTTCTTGTGAGTACTTTTATCCAATTTCAAAAGCCAGCATTTACGAATTTTACAGGTAGCTCTACAAATGCCACGATGACAGCTAGTTGCAGCTGTAAATATCGTCCTTACTCTACTAGACATTCAAAATCTTGTCGTTCTACATGAATTCCGCATGGTATTGACTTCGAAAATCGAAAGCGATAATGAAACGAAAAACCTACCTTTGGCTCTGGCTTGATCGGCTTCCCTCTTAAGCGCTTCCAATTGGACTTTCGCCTCATCCACATTCAATTCCATGGGAGCATTAGCGCTAATATTATTAATTTTAGCATTAGTCGCCGAAAATTTAGTGACTAGACTTCTGCTTTTGCCCCCTTTGCCTCCGATTTCAAGGCTTGGCATAAAGTTGCGGTTTCTGTTGAGTTTATGTGATGTGCAGATTGGAAAAAATCCCGCCACACCGACACCAACGCCAACTGTGACGGCCATACTTGAACTTCACTTCCTGCACTTCGTCACCAATGGCTTCTCGGTCACTTGGCACATTTAGAGGACGGAACAGAGCATGCACTACCGATTAAATACGCCCCAGGCATAGTATACTGTAATGGATATTGTTAAGTAATTTGTTCGCAGACGCAGGTGTATTCCGGCAATAGACTGAGGGAGAATAAGCATAGTTTAGTGGAGATTTTGGTGTACGTCACCAATATTTTTATTGTTTTGTTTTCGATAAGGTGGAACTCAGTTTAAAAGTTCATCGATCATGAGGTTTACGGACAATGTGGATAATGGTTGTGAAAAAGGTAAGGGTTCAAGTAATAGTAGTTTATAGATTAGATAATATAGAGGAATCTAGAGATTTCGTGAGTGTAGAATGTAAGCCAGACCCTTTGTTGAGGATTTGTAGAAATTAGTGGATAGAGGATTCTATGGAATAGGATTGATATTTAACATAAGTTAAAAGGATGTGGATCTTAAGAAAGATCAAAATAATTATAAGAAGTCTGTGGGTTTAGGTGGATTGGTAAGTTGGGGCGCTTACCAAGAGGAGACCTAGGTTCCAATCCCACGGGCTTGCCCATGCATGACAGTAGCCCAGATCCGATTCCTCTGAGTGGTGCGCTAGATTGCTAACGACGGTGCAATCCTTGTGCGTCCGGCTGTCCCCATCTCATGCCGGGTTACCATGTACCGAGACGATGGAAGTCTTGGGAGCCTTCGTAGATAGTTTGAACCCTACCAACTGTGCTAGTAATTACTAAAAATCGTGATTGTAACCATTGCTTCTATATATCAAAAAAAAAAAAAAAATCATAAGAATGTATAGGTGGTACAGATAATGTAAGACAATGATCAAATATCATTTTATTAAGAGAACTTTGAAGATTTATTCGAGTTCACAGCAGTCAATCTTAAACAATGGCAGAACCAAGGGTGTAAACGTATAAGAGGTAAAGGATCAACTTTAAAATAACAGACTAGGGTTATATTGTAACAAGTGGAAATATCTAAAAAGGGGAATAACTTTGGACCAGTGAAAAGTAATCAAGTAGGGCTCAATGTTGTTGATCATAGTAAGGAAAATGAGTCGATCCCTAGTATAGGAAGATATTCAGGTTAAAATTTGTCAAATATGACCTTTTGGGATGCATTGAGAGGACAATCGCAAAGAACTACTATTAATAACACTAGGATTTCTTGCAAACCTTTGAGAATGCCCAAAATGGACCCTAGGAAAATAGCCTCGGGGTGCATGAAAGCAGTGGATGGTTTTCCTATAGTCCAACTTTAGATGTTATACATACAGACTGGCATCAATGCTATGGAACACAAAGGATTAATCTGTCGATTTCAAAGTCTTTCTCAAGGCCTCCCTGCTTTCAAGATGTGGGTTGCTAGATAATGGAGAACTATAGGTGAGTTAAATATTTTTGCTTACCCCAATGGTTATTTCTTAGTTCTTTTTGCTAATGAGGATAGAGAACAAGTTTTCCAATGGGGGCTTGGTTTTTAGGTAGGGTAGGGCTTTTCATGAAGCCCTAGCATACCAAGTTCAAGGTAGAAGAGGAAATGCCCTCAGTAGCCCTAGTTTGGGTGAGACTTTTGGGTTACCAACAGAGTTTTGGAACCAAATTATCTTCATGGCAATAGGCAATACTCTAGGATCTTATATGATGACAATAGATAGTACAAGCTGATTTGAACAAATTATCTATGCCATAATTTGTGTTCTCATTGACCTTGACAAGCCTTTATCGAAAAAGATTACTTTGTAATTTGGGGAGGATACCTAAGAACAATGTGGACTATGAGAACATCCCCTTTAGGTGTAAGATTTATCATGAATATGGTCACCCAGCTAGGGATTATAAACTTTGGATCCTAGGGCATGTTAGAGTATATTACATTATTTGGTACATGTCAATGTACCACCTTGGGTACATATTTATATTAGGAGTGTGTCTTAGATTAGAGTGTGAGTAAATATTTTATATAATGTAATAATGTGCAAGAAATGCACAAGTATCTTGTAGTTAAGAGTGGAAGTGTGATGAGTATAGATGTGCACAAGTGTCCATTATGTAAGAGTGCACATGTGTTCTTAGAGTAGGAAAATGAAGAGTCTCAAGAAGAGTGAAGGCCAAGAGTACTCCATACAAAGAGTCACATCCCATTATATATGTCTATGTGTGTGTCTGAATAACACAATGTAGAGTGAGAGTGTGTATTTGAGATCTTTATTTTATATCAAGATACTATTTTTGTGAGCATTTATTAATGGTAATTTTATGAGTCTGTATAGAAGTTATTTATGAGTTTTATATGATTAGAATATTGTCATTATCTTATATTTCATACAACAACTTTATTTTAGATCTTGTGGTTATTTTGCTTTAAGTATTAAGCATCAAAAGCTAATAGTGGTATCAGAGCCACAAGGGAGATTGATAGGAGATAGGGAGATTTTGTTTACAGAATTTGAAAGTTGCTATTTGTCTAGAGTCTTTCCAAGGTTGCATGAAAACTCGAGAAGACTAGGACTCAACATATATTTCTTTCCACTAGATTGAAGGATAACTAGTGAAGTCTATTGATTTCAGAATCCTAAAGATTTGGATGTATTTGGTTGCTACTGTCTAAGATTTTGTTGCAAAAAATTAGTTCTGATAAGTTGAGAAGCTTCCTACAATAGATAGAGAATAATTTTACCTTCGATTGCCTAAAATTCTATATGCTTTCCTCATGCAGGGATTAGTTTTGGAGTTGCAGCAAGAGTAGAGACTTGTTGAAGTAGAAGGAGCACCAACTACATTTTGGAGGTGATTGAAATGTCTTAGGTCCTCATAAATGCAAGGGAATTAGACTCCATTTGACACATTACCATTCAACATCAAGTTGAGTGTGGCAGATTCATCCATATTCGTGGAGCATTAGGTCTGAGTGTGGTAGAGTGGAGAGAAGTGCCATACATGCGACAAAGGAGTGAGATTTCATGGAAGAGCGTCATTCAAGGGAAGGTCAAATATCTTTGACCAAATATTTCGTGCCTAAAGTTTGGAGGTAAAGCAAGTTATTTAAAATTTGATTATTTACCCAAGTTAGGAGTTATAAGGTTGGGTAATATTATTATTTTCTAAGGTAGAAGGAAAATTAATCTATTTGCTTATAAGATTAATTTAATTATTGGAGAGATAAGGCATAAAAGTGAAATTTGAAACCTTAGAGACTTTAATAGTTATTATTGGAAAGTTTTGAGAAGCCTTGAAATATTTTTGAGAAATTTTGGGAATCCATTTCAAGTTTTGAGAAGACTTTATAAAGTTTTGTAATTGAATTATTGAAGCATTTTTAATATTTGCAAATATTTTGAATTTTGGAGAAATAAGGTTTCCTACATCAAATTAGGAATAATATTTTTGCAAATACATTTTACTAAATTTCTAAATTTCTAAATTTGGAGTTATAAGGAATTCAACATCAAATTAGGTTTGTGAAATTTAGAAACCATATTATTGAAATTTGGGAGATAAAAGGAATTCCACCTAGAGTTTTGAAGAATTGAAACCTTTGTCAAAACTATTGTTTGATCATATATCCAAACATTAGAAAATACAAGGTATTCATCTTAAAGAGTAGAAGTTGAAGATTATATTGAAATTGTTATTTAAAACATTAGGGAGATATAAGGTAGTCTACAAGTGTTATCATGGCAACAAACAAATTATTTCTTTCATAATCCCAACTTCTTAAAGGTCCTAATTACACTTCATGGAAAAACAAAGTGAGGTCAATATTGATAGTAGAAAAGCTTTGGGATATTGTTAAAGGAGCGAAAACTAAACCTACTGAAGATGCTAGAGAAATTCAAAAGTATGAAGAAGATGAAGCAAAAGCACTCATGATAATAACATTTGCAATTACAAATGATATACAACCATACATTAGTTCAGTAGTAACTTCTACAGAAGCCTAGAATACTTTAGCCAAGATATTTGAAGGAAAGAATAAAACCACTATCTTGAATCTTCAAACCCAATTACATTCTCTAAAAGTTAATAGTGGTGAAAGTATAGAATTATTTCTAAGAAAAGTGGCAGATATAAAAGAAAAATTATTAACCTTAGGAGAAAAGGTAGAAGACAAGTTTCTTTTTCAAGTGATTCTAAGAGCACTTCCAGAAAGCTACAAGCATCTAGTCACATCTTTACAAATTCTAAGTAAAGATACATCGTTTGATGAGTTAGTCAATATACTACAAGAGTATGAGGTAGAGAATTCAGTCAAAGATGAAATGACTAACAATGCCTTAGTCTCAAAAGATAATCCACAAGGAAATGTTGCTTCATTCTCAAGGAACATATCAAAATGGAATAATAGATATTGTCAAGTATGCAAGAAAAGAGGACATAGTACAAATTATTGTAGATTCAATCCAAGAAATCAGTATCAAGGGAATCAAACAAATTTTGGAAGCCAATCAAATAGGTCATTTCAACCAAGACAATATCAGAATCAATATAGACCACATCAACAATTTCAGCATCAATATACTTCTCAAAATCAATACAATCAACCTCAACTACAATATAGAGAAGGAAATCAAAAGGGGCACTTAGTTCAAGAGATTCAAGAAATTCAAGAACTGGAAGAACCTGCAAGAGAACATGAAGTTAAAGCACTTTCAACAAAGATAGTATTTTATGAAGATACTAATTATTTACTTGATCAAGATACAAACAAGGAGCAGAATGAAGAAAGTAGAAAAGAAGAGCACAAGTTCTAGAACCAAGATGAAGATCATATTGAAGACTAAAGTCTTCAATAACCAAATAATGTAATACATGGGGGTGTTGGAGTATATTACATTATTTGGTACATGCCAATGTACCACCTTGGGTACATCTTTAGATTAGGAGTGTGTCTTAGATTAGAGTGTGAGTAAATATTTTATGTAATGTAATAATGTGCAAGAAATGCACAAGTGTCTTGTAGTTAAGAGTGCAAGTATGATGAGTGTAGATGTGCACAAGTGTCCATTATGTAAGAGTGCACATGTGTCCTTAGAGTAGGAAAGTGAAGAGTCTCAAGAAGAGTGAAGGCCAAGAGTACTCCATATGAAGAGTCACATCCCATTATATATGTGTCTATGTGTGTGTGTTTGAATGACACAATGTAGAGTGAGAGTGTGTGGAAGTATGGTGTATTTGAGATCTTTATTCTATATCAAGATACTATTTTCGTGAGCATTTGTTAATGGTAATTTTATGAGTTGTTGTAAAAGTTATTTATGAGTTTTATATGATTAGAATATTGCCATTATCTTATATTTCATATAGCAACTTTATTTTAGATCTTGTGGTTATTTTACTTTAAGTATTAAGTATCAAAGCTAACAGAGCAGGCACAAGAGGAAATAACCCCTGGAGCTTTTGAACTGCCTAAATAGAAGAACATACAAAGAAAACAAACATCTAAAGAGTAGGTAGTCATCTCCACCAATAAGTTTCCTAAAGCACCAATGGATGATGAGAACATCATGGAGACAGAGATCCTATAAACTCATCTTCAAGCCCTAAGAAAGGAACCAATAGTTGAATAAATAAATCACAACACTAAGCCAAATCTAGATCTACTAAGTAGCCCACAAGAGAACCCACCCCAAAAGTTGAAGAGATCCCAAAGGAAAATGAAAAGCCAAGAGAAAGACAATGACTCTAACCAATCAAATAGAGGAACTCAAAGGAATATATAGTGGAGGTGACACCCAAGAATCTTATGACTGGGACATGGTGGTATTCTCACCTATTCTAGGTTTGGAGTCCATCCCAAAACCAACAAGAATGAGTTTGGAGTCTACTAAAAAGATGAAGCTGGATACATACCAAAAAGTAGGCAGGAAGACTACTCAACATCAAATATGGAAAGAAGGTGCAAAGCACATAACAATGGATAAGGTCAAGGATATTACCCACATTTTTAGTCCTTGTGCTTGATGAAGTGCATCACCTAGAATATTCGAGGGCTTAAGGGCATAATAAAGTAAAATGAATGATTTAGCAACATTGTATACAAATGGTTTTCATCTAATAAATGAAAGTGTTGGAAGAAGAGATGCAAAGTTTTACCAAAACGATTTGGCCTACATGTAGGGTGGAATACCTAAGCTCCCAAGGAGCTTTTGGAGGAGTGGCTTGTCTTTGGGATTCGAAAGAGGTAGTGATATAACAAACAATAGAGAAGTCAGGGGATTTTGGCTTTACTGGTCCAGAGTAGATATTCTTCTCAATATTGGTTGTCTTAATGTATACTCTCCTATCAACCTATATGAAAAATGAAACAATGGAGAAATGTAGCTTATATTATTGGTCATTTCCCCATAGCTTGGTCACTTGTAGGTGGTGATTTCAACACTATCCTCTCATTGGAAGAGAAGATAGGGGGAAATCACACTCTATACAATAGTACTAACCTCATGATGAAGAATATTAGAATTCTTCATCTGGTAGATATCAAACCAAACAATAGTATGATGACTTAGTCTATTAAAAGGTAGGGCCTAACATGCATTCTAGAAAGACTGGATAGGTTTCTGTTATCAAAGGAGTTGACGAGCAATGGAGATATTTCAAGAGCACAAACATTGAATAATGTAGGATCATATCATTGACCATTTTGGTAGAAGTGTGGAAGACCAGACCCAGTCATGCTCCTTTTAGGTTCCAACTAATGTGTTTTCAAGATACTAGTTTTTGAGATAAGGTTCAATAACGGTGGCAAGAGGGTAAACCCATGCATGGTATGAAGATGTATAGTTTTGTTAGGAGGCTTTAGCACCTCAAGTCCAAATTGAGAACATGGATATGAGAGGATTTTGTTGACATAAAGGAAAATAAAAAATATATATTAACCAAACTTGAGGACCTAAATGAGCAAATACAAATGGATGGCACCACTAAGACTCGAAGTAAGGAGGAGGTTAGACTTACTGATCAACTAGAGGAATGGGACAAAAGAGAAGAGATCCTATGGAAACATAAATATAGGATCTAATGGCTTTAATAGGGAGATAAGAACACTAGTTTCTTCCATAAATCTCTCCTAGCAAGGCAGTCACACAATTTCATCTCTTCCCTAAAAATAGTTGTGGGTGATTCAATACACATGGGATGGGATGAAAGATATAGCAAGAGAATACTTTGCCCATCTATTCAAGTCAAAACCACTAAATCATGATGTATAGCAAGAATTACTCCAAGAGATTCCTTCTCTCATCATAGAGGAAGATAATATAACTTTGGTTGCCACAATTACTACCAAATAACTACAACATGTAGTTTTCAAGATGTGAAAAGACAAAACTATAAGCCCAAATGAATTTTCCATAGAATTTTATAAATAATTATGGGATGTTCTTTTAGAAGAACTATTGGAAGTGGTAGAAGAACCTAGTATAGCCAAAGTGGTGCTCAAAGAAGTGAACAAGACATATATAGTGTTTGTTTCATAGACCTAAGAGTCTAAACACATCTCTAAATATCAAACAATTGCCCTTTATAATGTCCTATATAAATTATCACTAAGATCATGGAAAAAAATCAAACCTATTATTCACAAAAATATTTTTTTGATATAGGGTGGTTTTATGGAAGGAAGACAAATCTTGGATGAGATAGTCTTAGCTTAGGAGGCCATCCACTCTATGTAGGTACAAAAAATACCCTCCATGTTTATTAGGTTAGACCTATTCAAAGCATATGATAGAGTTTATTGGAACTTCCTCCTAAAGTTGATAAGACAATTTAGATTCTTGGGTGATTGGGTAGAATGGATCAAAGGATATATTTCCTCGATATCCTATTCGGTTCTAGTAAATGGAGCTCCTACCTAGCTATTTATAGCTTCCAAAGGTATAACACAAAAAGACCCCTTATCCCCATACTTTTTTATCATATTGGCTAAATGTTTGAGTAGAACATTAGCTAAGAATAGTTAAACCAGAGCTTTGGAGGGAATAATAATAGCAAATGGAGCTAAACCAATTATTCACCTACAATTTGTTGATGAATCTAAATTATTAGGGAAAGAAATAACAAGGGACACCTCCATATATAAAATGATTCTAGGATGGTTTACAAAAATGTTTGAACAACTTATAAATGAAGAAAATTCCAAGGTCATATTTTTCCATTGTTCACCAAGGTAAGAGATAATGTTGTTGGATAAACTGAGATACAAGAAGACATCTCTTCCAGTCACCTACCTAGGAATTCCACTTATAGTTAGAGGTAAAAAAGGAGGAATGGACTTGTTGTCAAAGAGAGTGAAAGCCAAATTGGGAAAATGGACTAATAGGTGTATTTCTATAGGAGGATAGATGACCCTTATAAAAAAGTCCTCAACACCATACCTATTTACGTCTCCTCAATGCTAGCTATCCCCAAGGTAGTTCTTAAAGAATTGGATCAAATAAGTTATAAGTTTATCTTAAATGGAGTTAAGGAAGAATGAAAATGGGCACTTGTGAAATGGGATACTTTATACTTACAAAAAAAAGAGGGAGGACTAGGAATCATATCAATTGTTAAGAATAATTGACCTTTAGTGCTCAAAAAAACTGACACTAGAAGGAGGATCATGTAAAAACTTCACTTTTATTGGTTCATTGTTTATATTATACATATTGACTACTAAATTTGGAGCCTAAGATCATCATCACTAGATCTAAGGCATATGTCGAAGGTGTTGAGTTTCTCAGTTTTTCTCCATATAGAAAATCCAAAGTTGATAAAGGTGGACGAAGTACTCCTTTGACTTCTAATAGTTCTCCAGAGGTTATTACCCTTTGTGTTGATCCTATTACCACTCCCCAAAGTCCACCAAAGTCCACATGATATGCCTAAATTTTTTGAAATATATCTCCCTCATTATAGGCATAATGGAACAAGATTAGTTGAAGAGCATATACAAGCATACAAATATGCCTTTGATTCATTTACAAATTAAACATGAATATATAACCTGTAGGATGTTTCCACATAATCTAGACGATTTTGCTTATGATTGGTACATTAGCTTACCTTTAGGCTCCATCACTTCTTGGGATCAGTTAGAGGTAGCTTTTATTAGCCATTTCAGATTACCTGTTGATCTAGTTGTGATCTATCATCAACTTGCCTCTATTCATAGAAAACCCAGTGAACCCTTAAGACTATTCAACACTAGGTTCCATAAATTATACACCGGGTTGCACCTTACATCCTCACAATCGAAGCAACCATCCAAATGTATCTTAGATATTTGGATCTATTGAATTTTATGTTCGTGAGGAGATACCCACAGATCACAACCTTACCCATGACATATAGTGAAGCTCTAAATGATGAACAACAATTAATACCTCAAGGTTTTGGTTTGGGTCAACTACCTTTAGTTGGTGAAATAGGAGCTTATAATCATATACCATTAATAAATAAAGCCCTTACACAATACCTTCCCATGCTAAATATGTTGCGAGGAGCCATGTATGAAAACCAAAATCAACCATTCAATATAAATCCCTTTAATCAAATGATGCTTAATGTGAGCAATCAACAGACCATTCCCACATATTTTGACAATCAAATAACCAACAACAATGTTATCAACTATACACCTCTTGCAAATAATCAATTAGTTTTTCCTACATTTTTTAATACATCTACATATGTGAATAATATAATAGGTCATCCAGGACCAAGTCAACCCAATAATTCAAATCCTCAATTAGACAATATACAAAGGATGGTTCAAAAACTAAGCAATGATATGCTTCAACTACAAAATCAAGTTCCTCAAAACCCACCTGCAAATAATAACACTCATAATAGGAACTTTAGCTTTCAAAGGACCAATCGTCCGTGGAATACTTGCCCAAATAATGGAGGAGTTCCAAATCCTATTGGAAACCAAAACCAACCAAATAACATCCCAAATACTTCAGTAAATTTGGTGGATTTTCCTTTGTCCAATTGATGTAGGGTTCATTCCACAACTCAACATGGAGAAACCAACTATCTAGAGTTTAAAACTACTTTGGATATTGTCCAAAAGGAGATGGAAAATTTGGAATTAGTGCCCACTAATAAGAATGCTAGGAATCAAGTTGATTAGAATGCAGGGACAACTCTAGTTTTAGAGACTTATGAATTCTTAGGAGTGGATGAAGATGATTCAAATGAATACTTAGAAGAAGAGGTGCAATCTTACTGACATTTTTGAAGAGGCAATAATTATATGCTTCGGAGTACAGAAAAAGCCCCAGTGACTTCTTCTACACCTAAGAAAACCTCCATCCCACTTGATGAGTAAGCCAAGAAAAACCTAGTCCCACCTAAAGGTCCTACAATTTCTACTCCACCAAAACTCAATATGTCATTACCGTGGGCAAAGAAAAACCTAAAGCAAAACAAGTTTGATATAATATCATTGAAGACCTTAAGAAAACCAAGATACATATTTATTTGTTTGAGGTAGGTCAATTAACTGACCAAAAGGATTTATTGCTCAAAATGCTCTTTGGTCAGAGTAAAAAAGAATAAAAAATAACTACTGATGCTCAAGTGGTAGTATACAAGGAGAAGGTAGTATCCCCTCCTTTTCTTTTGACCATTAGAATTATTGGCAAAAACTTACATAATTGTCTTATGGATTCAAATGTTTATGGTAATGTGATGCCATATGCAGTCAGCCAAAAATTAGGACTGACTCCTGATCCCTCAAACAAGAAGGTTATTCGGCTGGATAATACAAATATGGATGTGGTTGAGGTGTTGAACCAGATCCATATACAAATAAATTCTAAACCTTGAATATAACAATGCATTGATATCCAGGTGATGGATATCCTAGATGCACATGGAATGTTAATTAGTTGTGATTGGTAAAGAACCTTGAATGTTTACATGGCAAATGATTTCTCACATATGTGGCTTTCTTGGCATGGCATAGCCAATCAGATATAGGTATAAAGAGAGCCAAGGCTAAAAGAGATAATTACATAGTACAAAAATGTTAATAAAATTTTGTACATTGAGCCAAAATTTGGAATCTACATTGTAGTAGCATAAACCAAACCCAAAGAGAATAATTTGGTAGCAGAAACCCACCAAGAAAACAAAATATAATTGAATATCAGTTGTGGACTCTCAAGTTTGATGGGTCAAAATGCAAACACGACAATGACACCAGAATTGAATTGGTCAATCCCAAAGGCAAATCACACATTGCAACTTATCGATTTCAATTCTCTTGCACTTGCAATGTTGCAGAATATGAGGCATTGATTCATGGACTACAATTTACCACCAAGAGGAGATTAAAAAGCGTACAAGTCCTAGGAGATTCTGAATTGGTGATCGAGCAAGTGAAAAATCGGTATGCTTGCCATAATAAACATGTGTAGGATTTAATCAAGGAATTTGATGCCTTCAATATCAAAATTATTCCATGAAAAAGAATCACACTGCAGATTCATTGGCAATAGCAGCAAGTACCCTAGATGCTAGAACCAATTGCCCATTATAAGATAAAATGGTTCTCAGTTGAGCTAGTTATCACTCCCTACATACCAGGAAACATCCAAAATTTCCAAGTATTTGAGGATGACAAGCATATAGTTGATTTTATCACTAGCTCTAACATATTTGAAGCTCAAATTATAGATGAGGAAGATAAAAATTATATAGAGCTAGAGGAGGAGGGTAAATTGAATTTAAAAATAAATATCATTCCTAAAGGTATTGTCTCTTTGAAAAAACTATTTCATATGGATTACCAGGCTCGAAAATAGTAGACCACTCTATTAGAGAAGGGATCATATGAAGCTTATAATTTAGGAAATGGTAAGAACCCATAAAATATTTTCTTAGGAAAAGCTTACACTGAGGAAGAAAAGGAAGGAATAATCCAAGCATTAAAAGATTATTGGAACAATATATCAATATAGAATTCACATAATGATATTGATCAAATATACGGAATGGATAAACACATAATGATAGGAAAAAGTGGATGAGGTGGAGGGACGTTTTTTGCAAGACTGCCCAAACTATTGAACTCGTTTCGGCCATATATCACTCATCCGGACTCGGATTGAGCTAAAATTTTGAGGGTAGATGCCTGAAAAACACTAGAACGTCTCCACCAATTTTTATATCATTTGGAGTAACACAAATCCTAGCACATCCCTATGTGTGAATGAGATATTTGGCAAGCGGCTATGCGAGGGTTTCATCTGGGTTGAGTGCAAGCAGCTCTAGAGGTTGGTTTTTAGGGCCTTCGTGCCCTAGCGGCCAATATTTTTTTGGTTTATGCTCAATATTTTAGCAGGAAATATTGCATGGGATCCAAGATGGGTTAGAAATTTGTCTTTCAACAGATCATACTGTGAACTTGAGTGACAACGACTTCCAATTTTTTGCATAAAAGAAACGTGAAAACCATACCTTTCCACGATGTCTAGGACAAGGATTAAAGAGATCACAAAATAAGTTTCAAGCAATTGATCCAAAAAAGGCTCATATCTCAAGTGAATCTGGTGCTAAGGTGCACCCACAAATTTGTTGCATCTAGCACAAATTATGATCATGAGCAAAAGAATAGTCAAATACTCAAATGCTCCCCCTAAGAAAGTGATCCCTGTAACTAGTCACTTATTAGGAAGTGTGACTACTCCTAATTTGCTTCGAAGGTACTCAAACACTTCCTTGGGCAAAGGTTTTGTAAAAATATCTGCTACTTGTTCTGTATTTGAGACAAAATCCAGTTTAACTTCTCCTTCAAGAAATGATACCTTATAGCAATGTGTTTTGTCCGTGAGTGCATTACTGGATTCTTAGAGATGTTAATTGCACTGGTGTTATCACACTTAATTGATATTGGTTCACTAAAATTAATACCAAGATCTTTCAAAGTTTGTTTCATCCACAAGACTTGTGTACAACATGTTGTTGCTGCAATATATTCTGCCTCACTCGTAGATAAAGAAACCGACTCTTGCTTCTTACTCGTGCCATGCAACCAATATGTCCCCCAAGTAGAATGCACCTCCACTGGTACTCTTCTTGTCATCAACACATCCAACCCAATTTGCATCTGAATATGATATAAGAGTGAAGTCTTTGCCTTTTGGATACCACAACCCATACTCCATGGTGCCCTTGAGATACCGAAAAATCCTTTTAACTGCTGTCACATGAGTTTCTTTGGGACTGGCTCGAAATCTAGCTACCATGCAAACCGCCCGTGAATATCGAGTCCGGTATCTCGTTAAATATAGTAAACTTCCAATCATAGATCCGTACATGGTTTGGTCTACAGGTGGAGATTTGTCTTCTTTACTCAATTTGTAGCCTCGTTGTCATGGGAGTGCTAATCGGCTTACAGTCCTCCATAGTGAACCTCTTTAGCATTTCTTTCACATATTTGATTTGGGAAATGAATATGCCTTTCTCATTTTGATTAACTTGTATCCCAAGAAAGTAAGACAGCTTCACCAATCATAGACATTTCAAATTCATTCCGCATCTTATTTGCTAAGTCTTTACAAGATTCATCTTTGTTGCTCCCAAATATGATATCATCTACATAGACAACTAGAACAATGAGATGCCCACCTTCTCGTTTTAACATACAGATTCATTGTCCACTAAACCTTTCTTGAATCCCTATTGAGAGAGATAGTTATCTAGCCTTGCATACCATGCCCGTGGTGCTTGTTTTAATCCATACAATGCTTTCTTTAATTTGCAGACAAGGTTAGGATCCTCACTAATTTGAAATCCATCCGATTGTTCAATATAGACCTCTTCTTCGAGTTTCCCATTTAAAAAGGTAGATTTTACATCCATCTGATAAACTCTGAAGTTTTTGTGAACTGCTAAGGCCAGAAACATTCTAATTGCTTCTAATATGGCCACTGGAGCAAAAGTCTCTTCAAAATCAATGCCTTCGACCTGTGCATATCCTTTACAAACCAGTTTTTCTTTGTTCCTAATGACCTGTCCGTCTTCATTTAATTTGTTTCGAAATATCCATTTGGTGCCGATTACATTCTTATTTGCGTGTCTAGGTACTAATTCCCAAGTTTTTTTCTTTTCAATCTGATCTAACTCTTCATTTATTGCCTTCATCCAACTATCATCTTTGCTTGCTTCATCTATGTTTTTGGGCTCAATGCTAGATAAAAGAGAGTAATTACTTATTACTTTCCTTCTTGTCTGAATACCACCTGTGGGATCTTCAATTATTTGGTCTCTTGGATGATTTTTCTCGCTCACTTCCTGTTTTGAATTTCTTGTTTTCTTGCACCTCTGAGTCATCGACTAATTCATCTGAATCAAACGTAGATTTTTTTTTTGTTTCATTCACCTCATCTCCTTCAACGACTTCTTCATAGATTGGGTAGTTTTCCTCAAGGTCAGCTAATCGTTTCCCAAATTCATCGAATTTAATGTCTGCACTGTCCACAATTTTCTTGAGTCTCTTGTTGTAGCATTTGTAAGCTTTGCTTTTTGATGAATACCCAACAAAAACACCTTCATTTGCTCTATCTTCAAACTTCCCAAGGTTGTCATCTATTTTTCTGATGTAACACCTACAGAAAAATGTTTTGAGATGTTTTGTTGTTGCTTTTCTACCAAACCACAACTCATAAGGTGTTTTGCATTCATGAGTTCTTAACATATATCTGTTTTGGATGTATACTGTAGTGTGAACCGCTTCTTTCTAGAATCTATCTCGCTATTTTATTTTTTGCCGACATGGTGCGTGCTATTTCTGTATAGTTATGTTCTTTCTTTCTACTACGCCATTCTCGTTGTGGAGTTCTAGCTACCGAATATTGTCTCCTGATACCATGTTTTTCACAGTATTCTGTAAATTCATTCGAAATGAATTCTCCTCCTCTGTCTGATCGTAAGCATTTGACTCTTTTTCCTGTTTCATTCTCAACTAGCTGTTTGAAGGTTCTGAACATTTCAAAGGCTTCTGTTTTATCTTTTAGAAAAAATATCCATGTCATTCTGGAATAATCATCGATACACAACATAAAGTATTTGTCGCCGTTAATGCTTTGAGTTCTCATGGGTCCACATAAGTCTGTATGAATAAGTTCCAAGGGCCTGCTAGTGTGGTATTATTTTGTTTTAAATGAGACTCTGGTTTGCTTTCCCTTCTGACATGAAGCACAAACATTGTTTGAAGGTTTTTTAATGGTTGGAATATCTCTCACTGCTTGTTTCGAGCTGATTTTCACTAGATTATCAAAACTTATGTGTCCAAGCCTCTTGTGCCACAACCCGCTTCTCTTCTTCTTGTCCAATGAAACACGTACCTTCCGAAGTTTCGAGAGTGTGTACGGATTTCTAGACGTCCTTGAACCAGCTTGCTATCAATTTTCCACTTGTTTATTTTTTTGACTTCACAACCTTGCTTTTTGAAGACTACTTCATGTCCTTTATCACAGATCTGACTGACACTTAACAGGTTGTGTTTCAAACCATCCACAAATAAAACTTCTTCTGATTTGATTTTCCCTTCACTAAACCCTTGTCAAGGGTAAGAATTTCGAAGACTCAACCCCAAAAATAAATTTTAGGGATGCCCTCCGTGGTGGACAGCCTCAACCCAATGCTAATATCAATCTTAGGGCTTCCCATAAACCTCTAAGAATGCCTAATATTGATCCTAGGAAAACGGAGTCAGGATGTCTTAAAGCAGCTGATGGAACTCCTATTGTTAAGCTTGATATGGGTAACATTCAGACTGGCATTGAAGATTTGGAAAAAAGAGGACTAATTTGTCGATTCGTGGGTTTTCGTCCGAGTCTATCTGCTTTCAAAGTCTGGGCTGCAAAAAGCTGGAAAACTAAAGGTGAGTTACAAATCTCTATTTATCCAAATGGTTATTTTCTTGTTTTATTTGCTAATAATGAAGATAGAGAGAAAAATTTTCAAGGGGGTCCTTGGTTTTTTGGAAGGGTAGGGCTTTTCATGAAGCCCTGGCATACTAAATTTAAAGCCAAAGAAGAGATGCCTTCTATAGCTCCCGTGTGGGTTAGACTCTTTGGCCTCCCTATTGAATTTTGGAATCCTACTATTTTTTCTTCAATTGGAAACTATTTAGGAACTTTTATGATGACTATTGATTGTACTCAAAATTTTGAACATATTATTTATGCTCGGATTTGTGTTTTAATGGATTTTGACAAACCCCTACCTAAAAAGATCACATTACAATTTGGGGAAGACACTTGGAAGCAAGTAGTGGACTATGAGAACATTCCTTTTCGTTGTAGAATTTGCCATGAATATGGTCATTTGGCCAGTGCTTGCCCAAATAAAATTCCTGATCAAAAGAAAGAAGATATAAACTCAGCAGGTTTCCAAATACCTAAGAAGAAGAACACTTAGAAAAAACCAGTTATGAAGGATCAATCAAAGTCATCTGCTAATATGTTTGAAATCCTTTCCACAAATGATGTCCCAAGTGAGGAAGAGGAAATAATGGAAACTAAAATCTTAGAAACACAATTTAAATATGAAGGGAAGAACTCAAGAGACAAGCCAACAAATCAAAGGTTTTCAACAGAAAAAAAGGGAGAAAATTTACACAAGAAAAACAATTTTTCAAATGTCAAAACTTCAAATAATGCGAGTCCCAATATAGACTCCGTTGAACCATCTAGTAAAATTTTGGTTGTGTACGAGCATTCTTCAAGGTTAGAAGCCATCTCGGATTCAATTGGAATAAGTCAAGAAATAGGGAAAAAAAATTGAAGATGGATTCTAATCAAAAAGTAGGTCGCAAGACCAATCAATATCATATGGTAAAAGAAGGTGAAAATCTTGTAGAGGAAGGTAAGATTAATGCCCTTCCCAACTTTTTTAGCCCTGGTATTAATGAAGATCATCACTTGGAATATTAGAGGACTCAAAGGGAGTCTTTCAAAACAAAATGAAATTAGAAGAATGATTCAGATAAATCATCCACATCTTGTTTTCCTTCAAGAAACAAAGATGTCAATGGAGGATATGGACTCAATTGCCAGTAAAATTTGGCCAGCTGGAAAAGTGGTTTCCCTCAGTTCCCAAGGGACTTCGGGTGGCATTGCTTGTCTTTGGGACCCAAAAGAGGTAGTTATTCACCATATGGTTGGCAGTTGGGGTTTGTTGGCTATAGCTATTCAAAGTAGACATTCCAACCAAATTATGCTCTGCATTACTGTTTATGCTCCGACTTCTTTGGAGGAAAAAAGAAGACAGTGGAAGGATATTACTCATATTATCTCTCATTTTCCTGAAGCTTGGATCTTGATCGGAGGAGATTTCAATACCATCCTCTCTCTGGATGAGAAAAGGGGGGAAATAGAAATTTGGACAAAAGCACTGACCTCATGAGCGAATATATTGCAAACCTCCATCTTGTGGATATCCAACTAGATAATGGCCTTATGACTTGGTCTAACAAAAGGCAAGGCTTAGCTTGTATAATGGAGAGATTGGATAGGTTTTTGCTCTCTAAAAATTTCTTAATCCATGGTCACATTCCTAAAGTGAAGACTCTTAATAATGTTGGTTCGGATCATTGGCCAGTCATGGTGGAAATGTGGAAAACCAATGTGAGTTTCTCTCATTTTCATTTTCAATTAATGTGGCTTAGAGACATTTCCTTCGAGACCTCGTGTGCAACAATGGTGGAAGGAAGGTAAACCTAGGCATGGGACTAAGATGTTCTGTTTTGCCAAAATATTGCAATACATTAAATCCAAAATCAAGACTTGGAACTGGAAAGAGTTTGGGGATGTTCATAAAAAAAACATGAAGTTATTGCTCATCTTGAAAATTTGAATAAGAAAATCCATTTAGATGGCCTCACAGAGAAGAGAAGTGCAGATGAAATTAAACTCACAACTCAGTTAGAGGAATGGGAAAAAAGAGAAGAAATCTTATGGAAGCAAAAATCTAGAATTCAATGGCTCAAAGAAGGAGATCGAAACACAAATTTCTTCCACAAATCTCTTCTAGCTCGAAGATCTCACAACTTTATTTCTTCCTTAAAATCAGATTCTGGAGATGTTGTTTATACTTGGGATGGCATGAACTCTATTGTTGTTGATTACTTTTCCAATATTTTTGTTGCTACTCCTCTTGACTCAGACTCACAACAAAATGTTCTTCAAGCAATCCCTTCTCTTATCACTTTCTAGGAGAACTCTATTTTGACTGCTCCTATTACTATCAATGAGCTTCAACAAGTAGTTTTTAAAATGCAAAAAGGGAAAACCCCGGGTCCTGATGGTTTTCCCATTGAGTTCTACCAAGAGTTCTGGGATATCCTTCATGTTGATTTATTAGAGGTGGTGGAAGAAGCCAGGAAAGCCAAAGAAATTTTGAAGGTTATCAATAAAACTTATATTACTCTTGTTCCAAAAGCTCAAGAGGTTGATCATATCTCAGCTTTTAGACCTATTGCTTTATGTAATGTTCTTCTCAAAATCATTACTAAAATCATGGCAGAAAGGTTGAAGCCTCTTTTGCATAAGATTATTTCCCCAGAGCAAGGGGGTTATGTGGAAGGACGTCAAATAGTAGATGAGATAGTTCTTGCTCAGGAAGCCATCCATTCCATGGATATGCAAAAATCTCCTTCCATGTTCATTCGGTTAGACTTATCCAAAGCTTATGACAGAGTGGATTGGCACTTCCTTATCAAAGTTTTGAGGCAATTTGGTTTCTCTAAGGATTGGATGGATTGGATTATGGGATGTATCTCTTCAGTTTCCTACTTAGTTCTTATCAATGGCAGGCCTTCTCAGTCATTTCCCAGCTTCCAGAGGTATTAGGCAAGGTGACCCGCTATCCCCTTATTTATTCATCATTCTTGTTGAATGCTTGGGTAGGACTATAACCAAAAAGAGGGAAAACAAAACCCTTGAGGGAGTTACCATTGCTCATGGAGCTAGACCTATCTCTCATCTTCAATTTGTGGATGACTCTACTCTTTTAGGTAAAGCTACAGTTAAGGAAGCTTCTAATATTAAGCAAATCATTAGCTATTTTTCTAAGGCTCTTGGGCAGTTGATCAATGAAGACAAATCTAAAGTTATTTTCTTTCACTGCTCTGCTAGACAGGAATCCATGGTCTTGGATAAATTAAGATATAAGAAGACCTCCCTTCCAATCACTTATTTAGGTATTCCCATAAATATTCAAAGGCAGAAAAATAAAGATTGGAATTGGTTGTTGGACAAAGTCAAGAAGAAAATTGGAAAGTGGACCAACAGGTGGCTTTCTTCAGGGGGTAGAATCACCTTGGTAAAATCAGTCCTTCAAGCTATTCCTATTTATGTTTCTTCCATTTTGAATATCCCAAAGGCTGTTCTTCGAGAATTGGATCAAATCAGTCATCGTTTCCTTTGGAGTGGTACTAAGGAGAAAAGAAAATGGGCCTTGGTGAAATGGGATACTTTATGTCTTCCTAAGAATGAAGGGGGGTTAGGATTTCGGTCTTCTATTAATAACAACAAAGCTTTAGCTGCTAAATTATATTGGAGGATGTTGCATAACCCCAATGCTCTTTGGGCCAATAATATCCGTGCTAAATATGCTGAGAACAAAAGTCCTGAAGACCTTGTTCGCTATCAACTTCCTACCAAAGGTTCTCCCATTTTAGAAGGTTATTAAGACTGGTGAGGATTTGATAAAGAAAAATTTATTTTGGATCATTCATAATGGTCAACGGGCAAATTTTTGGATAGATTCTTGGGATGGTCACAAGCCTTTGATAACTCAGTTTCCCGATTGGAGGCCTTGGATGGAGGAGCTTCACCGAGCTAATTGGATAAAGGTGGCTAATTACTGTCGGTACCATACTTGTAATTCAAAGGTTGGTAGATATTGGATCCCTATTGAGGACTGGCCTATTCAAATCCCAGAAAGGCAAAGACAAGATATCCAAGGCATCCTTCATATGAGATCCCTCTCTTGGTCCCATGAAAAAGATTGTTTTGGATGGAACAACACTACTAAGGGTGAGTATTCGGTTGCTCAAGGTTATTTGACCTTATGCCATAATAATCCCAACCATTCTTCGACATATTTTCTCGATTGTGGGCTCAAAAGCTCTGGCCTAAGGTGAGGTTCTTTAATTGGCTTTTATTGCATCGTAGGGTGCTTACTTGGTGAGCAACTTATGAAGCGTGGTTTTCATGGCCCTTTTAGATGTGAAATGTGTGAAGAGAATGTAGAAAATCTCAACCATATTTTTATTGAGTGTACTTTAGCCTCTGAGCTATGGAGGAGAATGGCCACTTTACTTGGCTTACAAGTGGTCCAATTTTTTTACTTTTGAACAACTTTGGAGGGATTGGCCTAATCAAGAGGGTGTTGATCATTTTATTAGGCGGTTAGTTTGGATGGGTTCTACCATTCTTCTTTGGAATATTTGGAATGAAAGGAACAACCAAATTTTTAATCAAGATAGGAAGGATATTCACTATATTTGGCAAAATACCATAGCCAACTTAGTTGAATGAGTCCATCAACTCCTTAATCACCCCCAAAACTCCCACCAAAGATGGGATCAAGTGATGCAAATATTGAAGATTAAATCTTCTAAGGGCAACCAACTTAAAGGGAATGTGAGTATTAGTAAGATGGATAGGACAAGAAATTGGCAACCTCCTCCTAAGGATTTTGGAAAAGTCAATACTGATGGAGCCTCTAGAGGGAACCCTGGAAAAGCCGGTGTGGGAGGAATTGGTAGACTTTCAGATGGCTCCCTGGTTTTTACTTTTGTTGAT
Organism: Wollemia nobilis; assembly: GCA_028583015.1. Lineage (NCBI taxonomy): Eukaryota > Viridiplantae > Streptophyta > Pinopsida > Araucariales > Araucariaceae > Wollemia > Wollemia nobilis. The sequence continues at coordinate 1,108,417 of JAQPPZ010002347.1, forward strand.
AATTTGGGTATTCTTTCCAATAACCTTGTTGAGGGGTATGGTATCCTCGAGAGGCCTTCAGGAGGCTACTAAGGTTGGATGGGAAAAGGTGTTAGTTGAGTCTGACTCTCAACTTATGATTAATCTCTTGAAGACTCCTTCTAAGAATCATAAGGTGGATTGGAGAATAAAAAGAATTATTGAGAAGATTCAATTAATCCAGATGGGATTTTTGAAAGTTGATTACAATCATGTGGTCAGAGATCAAAACAAGAGTGTTGATGCTTTAGCTAATTGGGCTTTGGACAAAGGTGATCTTACTTGTTATGGCCACCCTCCTAGATGGTGGGCTTCTCAAATTAGGGAAGCTCTTCTTTCTATCATTTCTTTGGATGGCTCCAGTTCTGAAGGTACCTAGTTTCTTCTTGCTTTTTTTTTTTTTGCTTCTCTTTGGTTCATTCAGTTTTTTTTAGTTCCCTAGCTCATTCTATTCTTTCTTTTGTTTCCTCTGTTGATTCTTGCCTTAATAGTCTTCTGGTCTAGATAGGTCATTGTTATGTTCAATTTTTTTTTCTTTTTTTTTTTTTTTTTTTTTGTTTAGTTTTTTAAGGTGGGTGGGTTCTTTTGTTTTGTTTTGTTTTTGTGTTCTTTGTGTTGTTTTTTGTTGTTTTTGTTGTTTTGTTTTTTTTTTATATTTTTTGTTATTGTTCTTGTGTTTTTTTCGTTCTTGTTCTTGGGTTTCTCTTTGTTTGTGTTAATTCGTGTTTTTATGTGTGAGTGTTTTCTATGTTTTTTGTTTTTGTTTATTGTATGTTGTTGGTTGTTTTTTATTTTTATTTTATTTTTTTAATTTTTTAGGTTTTGGTTGTGTTTATTTTTCATGTTTTTTTTGGGTTATGTCTTTGTAGTGTTCTGTTGTTTTTGTCTTGTTTGTGTTTTGTTATGTGGTTCTTGTGTTTTTCTATGTGGTTCGTGTTGTGGTTTCTTTTATCTTATTGTGCGTGTTTGGTTGTGCTTTTGTTTTTGACACACTCAAGGAGCATGTTTTTTATTTTATTTTATTATTTTTGTTGTTATTTACTTATTTTTAAATTGGTTTTGTGTGTTTGTTTGCTCCTTGAGTATGTCAAAGGTGGTAGGCCAGGTCCGAGTCCTGGGCGTTTTTGGCGGAATGGATACCCCTGCCTCCTTGGGTCTTACCCAAAAGTGGCATCCCTTTTGGGATGTTTTCCACAAAAAAAAAAAAAAGATTATTGAGATGCCATAGCATGGGGATACAAATATTTGAAGATATATGATACTTCCATCATTACCCATACCATTCCCTTGAATCCAGGAACAAAACCTTTCCGTCAAAAGTAGAGATTAGTGAATCCTTTGTTGAAGCCCCTCATTCTTAAAGAAATACAAAAAAATTTGGCAGCCCACATTATTTTTTTGGTAAGACATTCTACTTGGGTTGCAAATTTGGTACCTGTCCATAAGAAGAATGGGGAAATATGCCTATGTGTAAATTTTAAGAATCTTAAAAATGCATTTGAGAAGGATAATTATCCTCTCCCTTCACTAGATGAAATACTATAAATGGTGAATGGATCTCAAATGATGTCTTTCCTAGACGATTACTCAGGGTATAATCAAGTAGTAGTAGACTTCCAAGATAGGATTAAAATAGTGTTTACTACCAAGTGGGGAACATTTGCATATAAGAGGATGTTATTTGGCCTAATTAATGCAAGAGAAAATTTCCAAAGGGCTATGGACATCACTTTCAAAGATCTCATTAGGAAATACATTGTGATCTATATGGATGATCTCCCTATCTTTTCTAAAAAACGTATAAACCATGTGGAAGACTTAAGGAAGGTACTACAAAGGTGTAGAGAACACAAGATTTCATTGAATCCAAAAAGTGTATTTTTTAGGTTATATAAGGAAAGATGTTGGGGCATGTAATTTCTAAATATGGTATTTCTATCGACCCAAATAGAGTTGAAGCAATTAAAAAATCATCTTCCTAGAAGTAAAGGAGCTAAAGTCTTTCTTTGGCAAGATTAATTTTGTGAGAAAGTTTATTTTTGGTTTTGCAAAAATAGGTCAACCTCTAAATGAAATGTTAAAAAAAGATGCTAAGATAATATGAACTGGAGAAGCATAAACTACCTTTCAAGAAACTAAAAGGGCAATTATGAATGCTTCTGTATTAATCATCCCTGATTACACTCAACCATTTTATATGTATTTATTTGCATCTGAACATTCAACTATTGGTGTTTTAACTAAAAAAAAAGAGGTTGGTGATGAAATACCGATAGCTTTTGTAAGCTCACATATGAAAGATGCTCGACTCAAATATTCAACTATTGATAAACAATCATTTTCTTTGATCAATGCCATGAAGAAATTCTGACATTACATCCTACATAGCAAAGTGTTTGCGATAGTGCCAGATCCAATAGTGAAGATGATGTTGATGCTGAATGAGTTAGGTGAATATAGGGGAAAGTGGATGTCTATCTTGTAAGAGTTTGATATAGAAATTCAGCCTATGAGAATTGTTAGAGGATAAGGACTAAGCAAAGCACTAGTAGAAGTTGATCCCCATATTTCATGCCAACAATATTCTATGGGGAAAATTAAAAATGATAAGTGGTACTGAGACATTGTTAATTATTTTCTAAATAGAGTATGCCCTGGTCACTTGAATTCCATTTGAAAGAGAGCACTATGTCTCAAGAATGCAAATTTCATGATTAAAGTAGATATTTTATATTGAAAAAAATCACGAGAAAATCTAATTGAGGTGCTTAAACAAGCTAGAAGCTGTTGAGGTTCTCAAATACTTTCACAACAAGTATGGAACTGGACATGGCTCTAGGAACACCAAAGCACACCAATTACTGAGAGTTGGTTATTACTGGCTCCACATATTAAAAGATGCACATGCACATGTTTGATCATGTCATGTTTTTTAAACTGTAGCTCATCGAGAAAGGAATTCTCCTATGCCATTGCAACCAGTAATTGAATCCCATCCATTTGCATAATGGGAATTAAACTTTATTGGCATCATTAATCCCAACTCATTATCTAGCCATAAGTTCATCTTGATGGCCACTGATTATTGCACACACTAGATAGAGACTCAAGCATTCAAAAACTACACAATAGAGATCGTGATCCAATTCATTGAAGATAACATCATGATCAGGTTTGGGATGCCATAAGCTATGGTATGTGATAATGGCCTTGCTTTCTCTTCTTTACAATTTGTTGAATGGGCTTACAATAATAAGGTAACTCTAAAATTTTCTTCTAATTATTATCCTCAAGGAAATGGAGTAGCATAATCAACTAATAAAAACTTGTTGGAAATAATTAAGAACATTCTGGACAAAAACCCTAGGGATTGGCATAATAAATTGAAATATGCGTTGTGGTAAAAAATAACAAGGATTAAGTTTGCATTAGGCACATCTCCCTATCATCTAGTTTATGGTTAGGATCTTATTTTTTCCACCCACCTCAACATCCTTACCTTACAATTCATGAAAGACCACTTAGAAATAGATGACAGGGTAGAAGCCAGGCTATTTAATTTGATGAGTTTGGATGGAAAGAGGGAAGAAGCACTACAAGATTTCAGTAAGTATCAAGAAATGGTAAAATGATGGTTCGATAAGAAAGCCAAAATAAAAGCCTTTAGAATTGTTGATCTAGTGTTACTATTGTATAAGGCCCATGAAAAGAAAGGGGACCATGGAAAAGTTGACACCCTATGGTTAGGTCCATTTTAGGTATCTGAAATTCTAGGAGATAATACTTTCAAGTTGAAAAGCCTAACTAGAGAAGATGTCCCATTACCAATGAATGGGCAATTTCTCAAAAATTACTTTAGTGCCTGAGAATATTCTAGTCCTATCATGTAAATAATTTTGTATATAGTTGTGGCTTTGCATTTTTGCGTTTGTTGTGTTTGTTTTGTTTTCAATTATGGTCCATTTATGCTAGTTTCGCTTTATTGTTGTTTTCAATTTTGGTTTATTATATGCTTTTCATTAGTTTGGCTTATCATCCAAGTGCAACCTACTTGTGGTTGCTCTAAGTTGGAAAGGTTTTTGCACAATTTGGTAATGAAAAGTCCCACACTGAGCTGGATGAAGTTGAAATTAGTTTAATCAACTATTTGATATTTATCCATTGTTTGGGACAAAGGAGATGAATTTGAAAGTACTGCCAAAATGATGTTGCAGCTTCACAACTGAAAACACTTCAAAGAAATATTAAATCAAGAGGACTGAAACCATTGTGATTTGGTTTAGGTAAAAATTGTTCAAGTGTTTACACTCTTATTTGCCATAGTGATCCCAACCCAAAAGAAAGCAGAACCCAATGCTTACAATATCTTTGGTATTCAAGAAAAAAATATCTATGTTCAAAAAAAAGGAGAAAAGGTTCAAGTGCTTGGGTGATTCAAACAATCTCTATCGAGGCTATAGACGCCCAGCTGGCGATAGAGCAAGATCTTGAGTGGGATCAGAGATAACTCTGTAAGGGCTATAGACGTCTGACTAGCAATGGAGCAATATCCAATATTTGGTGACATGTCTACCTGTGTGACAAAGCTCATCATTAGTAGACCAATGTTCACTTAAGGGTAAACTAGCCTAATTTCCTAACTATGGTGGAAATTTTAACTAATCTTGGGATAAGAATGAATTCACATGCACACACTTTTGCTAAAACAAAATGAGGTATTGCTTTTAGATAAATTGCCTAACCCTAGCCTTGGGTGGATGCCAATTTTTTTTTTGGTTTGACAGGTTTTGTTGTTTCATTATTTTTAGAGGGGGTTCTTTCTATTCCCAAAATACTTAAGAGCATTTTCCAGTAGTCATCATTTGTTGTTGTGTTTGTACAACGCACCCTAGTATGCATGGACTGGGGATCCACTTTTTGATTTTTTTGTAGACATTTTCTTTTTTTTGGTTTGTATGCGCTTTTCAACCTATCAATCTTAGGTTTTATAGTTGAAATATTTTGTCTTTAAAGTTTTATTGTACCTTGAACTTATTGTGATTTTTGTTGTCATGATTGTTATTGTATTTCCTTTTGTTTGGTGCTATTTGAAAATAGCTCTTCGAATATTTTGTTTTTGTATGGGCTCTAAGGAGAATTAATGCCTAAATTCATTTACGTTCAGCTTTTATTTGAGGTGTCACAACCGAGGTCACCCAAGAAGTTATTAAAAAATGATTGTTTGCCCATATTTAAAGTGTAGGGTTTTTGATAATATGTATGAAAATATCCTATGTAAATATTTCAATGGAGGATGGACAGTTATTTGTTGGGTTTTGTGCTACCTCTTACAACAGTCTTTGGCCCTTTTTGGGATAGCACAGGTAGTGTTTGCAGGACTATCAATCCTGCTAGATTTCTTAGGATTAGTGTAAAGCAAAAATGGGAACAGGTTCAAATTTTCTGCTCTGTAGATGATACTCAATTTTTTGTTATTTTTGGAGATGTTAATCCGAGTTTTATTCGGATTTTAAAGCTTTTTAGAAGTAGCAAACCTATGACTATAATTTGATTTTTGTTCTATTAATATAATTTTTTACCTTTTCAAAAAAACTTATGAAACCCTAGTAGTCCAATGAAATAAAATTTGATTTCTGAATAATCAAAAGCATCAATTTTGGGACTTAAGAATTTTATTTAGGGTAGTTAAAATCATTTCCAGGTATTTAAAAAAATCAATTCCAAGCTATTGAAAACCAATTCTGGAGTATTGAAATTGTTGGAGAATAATTAAAAATAATACCCAAGCATTTGGAGTCCATCTCCAAGCTATTGTTAATTAAGTCCGAACATTTTAAAGTCACTTTGAAGCATTTGGAATTCATTTCCAGGAAAACAAAGTTTAATCCGAACTCATGAAATTTGTTTTCGGGCTATTGAAAATCATTTTCGAGCATTAAGAAGCCATTTCTAAGCTTCGAGAAATTATTGCCAAACAAGTTAAAAAATCAATTTTGGGCAATTTAAAATTTATTTTTCGCCAATTAAAAATCATTTTCGGGTATGGAAATTGTTTTCAATCATTGAAAATTAATTATGGGCTATTAAAAATTATCTTTGGGCAATTAAGTTTTATTTTCGAATAATCAAGAATTAATTTCGGGCTATTGGAATTTAATTCCGAGTCATTTAAAAATTGTTTTCGGGCACTTAAAATTGTTTTCGAATATTTGGAATTCATTTTCGAGCAATTAAAAGTCGTTTTCAAACAATATATTTCATTCCAAGCTTTGAAAATCAAAGTTGAAATCTTGTCACCCAACATCTTTTAGAAAATGAAAAATCAGCTAAGTATGGGCTTTGTCGGAGATCTTGTACCATGGCAAAAAGCGGAGAGGTCCCAAAATCTCGTTACTTGACATCTTTGAGAAAATAAAAAATTGGCTAAGTATGGGCTTTGTCAGAGATCTCGTGTCGTGGCAAAAAGCGGAGAGGTCTTGAAATCTTGTCACTCGAAAACATTGAGAAAATGAAAAATTGACTAAGTATGGGCTTTGCCAAAGATCTTGTACTGTGGCGAAAAGCGAAGAGGTCCCGAAATCTTGTCACACAATAGTTTTCAAATAGATTAAAATTTTGCTAAGTTTTAAAAGTGATGAACTTTGGGGGAGGACCACATCAATGATGAAACCTAAAAATCCCGATAATTAGAAAATGAAGTCCGACAATGGAAAAAAGCCAAACAATTGAAAATGAAGGTTGACAATTGAGATTTAGCATTTGGATCTTAAAGAATGAAATCCGATAATTACAAAATGAATTTTGGCAATGGAATGAATATCGACAATTATCCGACACTTAGAAGTGGAGCTTGGCAATTGAAGGTCATCCGGATTGATGCCCTACCGATGAAGGATGATATAATATCGAAAAAGCATGGTCTTAAACCTAGAAAACATTTTGTTGCAACTCAAAAGAAAAAAGAAAAAAGGCTAAAAATAAAATAAAAAATAAAAAATAAAAAATTTAAAACGTTACAAAAATTAAATATAATTATACTAATAATAATATTAAGGTTCTAACCTTTACCTTTTTTGAATTTTTTGCAAAAAAAATGTTGGTGGCTGCATTAAATATGGTAGACATGGAATTTCAATGTGAGTTGGACAAGTGTAACCGTGCAAGATGGATGATAGAGAACATTAATGATCAACCTAGATTTTGCGAAGTAATGAAGAGTTACTAAGGCATGGCGATTCTAGAATTCCTGAGCATTGTACGAATTGAAATGATATGAAGTGTATTTATTGTAGAGCTCACAAACATCATGTAGATGAAGACTTTATGAGGCATGTCCGCAGTATGGTAGGAAAATTAATTTCAAGAGGCACGTCTTGAAATTAGATTGCAATTAATTACAAAATGTAATGCTAGGTGAAGGTCAAAAAATTGTATAAATATTGGCTCACTAGCCAGTTACAAAGGTAAAAAACCATCTATTAGCTAGCCTCCTTTAGTTATTTTTTTGTAGTTGGATGGCATTTCTGAACCAAGTTGCTACTGTTTTTTGAGCTTCGTTCTTTGTAATCCATCGAAGTTGACAAATATGAAACAATGTACTTAATGACTTATTTTAATATAAAGACTTTTGAAATTTGCTATGTTCAATATGTGCATGCTGATGGTGGTTGCACTCAATCCATTTCATAGTTTGTTGCTCCTCTAAAGATTACGTCATCTCGGACCTCAAGCTATGTGAATACTGGTCAGGTCGAGATTGGTTTAATTTCGATTTGTTTTTTTTTAGGTTGGAGCTAGAGTTTAGGGCAGTATTAGCTTGTTTTATTTTATTTTCTCTCACCCTTCAACCTTTGACTTTTCTTTAAAACTTATTTAGATTAATTTGCATATAAAAGGATGTCATTTTGCCTAATCAATGCAAGAGCAAATTTCCAAAGGGCTATGGATATCACTTTCAAGGATCTCATTGGGAAATGCATTGTGATCTGTATGGATGACCTCCCTATCTTTTCTAAAAAACGTATAAACCATGTGGAAGATTTAAGGAAGGTACTACAAAGGTGTAGAGAACATGGGATTTCATTGAATCCAAAAAAGTGCATTTTTTAGGTTATAGAAGGAAAGTTGTTGGGGCATGTCATTTCTAAAGCTGGTATTTCTATCGACCCAAATAGATTTGAAGCAATTCAAAAATTCCTCTTCCTAGAAGTAAAGGAGCTAAAGTCTTTCTTTGGCAAGATTAATTTTGTGAGAAAATTTATTTCTGGTTTTACAAAAATAGTTCAACCTCTAGATGAAATGTTAAAAAAAGATGCTAAGATAGTATGAACTAGAGAAGCATAAACTACCTTTCAAGAAACTAAAAGGGCAATTATGAATGCTTATGTATTAATCATCCTTGATTACACTCAACCATTTTATATGTATTCATTTGCATCTGAACATTCAACTATTGGTGTTTTAACTCAAAATGAAGAGTTTGGTGATGAAATACCAATAGCTTTTGTAAGCTCACCTCTAAAAGATGCTCGAATCAAATATTCAACTATTGATAAACAATCTTTTGCTTTGATCAATGCTATGAAGAAATTTTGACATTACATCCTACATAGCAAAGTGTTTGCGATAGTGCCAGATCCAACAGTGAAGATGATGTTGATGTGAATGAGTTAGGTGAATGTAGGGGAAAGTGGATGTCTATCTTGTAAGAGTTTGATATGGAAATTCAGCCTATGAGAATTGTTAGAGGATAAGGACTAAGCAAAGCACTAGTAGAAGTTGATCCCCATATTTCATGCCAACAATATTCTGTGGGGAAAATTAAAAATGATAAGTGGTACCGAGACATTGTTAATTATTTTCTAAATAGATTATGCCCTGGTCACTTGAATTCTATTTGAAGGAGAGCACTACGTCACAAGAGTACAAATTTCATGATTAAAGCAGATATTTTATATTGAAAAAAATCATGAGAAAATCTAATTGAGGTGCTTAAACAAGCAAGAAATTGTTGTGGTTCGGAACTCGACATGGCTCTAGGAACACCAAAGCACACCAAATACTGAGAGCTGGTTATTACTGGCCTCACATCTTAAAATATGCACATGCACATGTTCGGTCATGTCATGTTTGTCAAACTGTAGCTCATCGAGAAAGGAATTCTCCTATGCCATTGCAACCAGTAATTGAAGCCCATCCATTTGCACAATGGAGATTGAACTTTATTGACATAATTAATCCCAACTCATTATCTAGTCATAAGTTCATCTTGATGGCCACTGATTATTCCACACACTAGATAGAGACTCAAGCATTCAAAAACTACACAACAAATATCGTGATCCAATTCATTGAAGATAACATCATGATTAGGTTTGGGATCCCATAAGCTTTGGTATGTGATAATGGCCCTGCTTTCTCTTTTGTATAATTTGCTACATGGGCTTACAATAATAAGGTAACTCTAGAATTTTCTTCTAATCATTATCCTCAAGGAAATGAAGTAGCATAATCAACTAATAAAAACCTATTGGAAATAATTAAGAACATTTTGGACAAAAACCCTAGGGATTGGCATAATAAATTGAAATATGTATTATGGTAAAAATGAACAAGGATTAAGTTTGCATTAGGCACATCTCCCTATCATCTAGTTTATGGTCAGGATCTTATTTTTCCCACCCACCTCAATATCCTTACCTTGCAATTCATGAAAGACCACTTAGAAATAGATGACAGGGTAGAAGCCAAGCTATTAAATTTGATTAGTTTGGATGGAAAAAGGGTAGAAGCACTACAACATTTCAGCAAGTATCAAGAAATGCTAAAACGATGGTTCGATAAGAAGGCCAAAATAAAAGCCTTCAGAATTATTGATCTAGTGTTACTATGGGATAAGGCCCATGAAAAGAAAGGAGACCATAGAAAAATTGACACCCTATGGTTAGGTCCCTTTCAGGTATTTGAAATTCTAGGAGAGAATATTTTCAAGTTAAAAAGCCTAACTGGAGAAGATGTCCCATTACCAATGAATGGGAAATTTCTCAAAAATTACTTTAGCGCCCGAGAATATTCTAGTCCTATCATGTAAATAATTTTGTATATAGTTGTGGCTTTGCATTTTTGCATTAGTTGTGTTTGTTTTGTTTTCAATTATGGTCCATTTATGCTAGTTTTGCTTTATTGTTGTTTTCAATTTTGGTTTATTATGTGATTTTCATTAGTTTGGCTTATCATCCAAGTGCAACCTACTTGTGGTTGCTCTAAGTTGGAAAGGTTTTTGCATAATTTGGTGATGAAAAGTCCCACATTGAGCTAGATGAAGTTGAAATTAGTTTAAACAACTATTTGATGTTTATCCATTGTTTGGGACAAAGCAGATGAATTTGAAAGTACTACCAAAATGATGTTATAGCTTCACAACTAAAAAAACTTTAAATAAATTTCAAATCAGGAGGAATGAAACCATTATGGTTTGGTTTAGGCAAAATGTTTTCAAGTTTTTACCCTCTTATTTTCCATAGTGATCCCAATCGAAAATAAAGTAGAACCCAATGCTTACAATATCTTTGGTATTCAAGAAAAAAATCTATGTTCAAAAAAAGGAGAAAAGGTTCAAGTGCTTGGGTGATTCAGACAACCTGTATCAGGGCTATAGACGCTCAACTGGCAGTAGAGCAAGGTCTTGAGTGGGATCAGAGATAACTCTGTAAGGGCTATAGACGCCTGAATGGCAATGAAGCAATGCCCAACATTTGGTGACATGTCTACCTGTGTGACAAAGCTCATCATTAGTAGACCAATGTTCACTCAAAGGTAAACTAGCCTAATTTCCTAACTATGGTGGTAAATTTTAATTGATCTTAGGATAAAAATAAATTCACATGCACACACTTTTGCTAAAAAAAATGAGGCTTTGCTTTCAGATAAATTGCCTAACCCTAGCCTTGAGTGGATGCCAATTTTTTTTTGGTTTGGCAGGTTTTGTTGTTTCATTGTTTTTAGAGTTGGTTCTTTCTATTCCCAAAATACTCAGGAGCATTTTCTAGTAGAGTCATCATTTGTTGTTGCGTTTGTACAATGCACCCTAGTATGCATGGATTGGGGACCCACTTTTTGATTTTTTCGTAGGCCTTTTGTTTTTCGGTTTGTATGCGCTTTTCAATCCTATCAATCTTAGGTTTTATAGTTGAAAGCTTTTGTTTTTAAAGTTTTATTGTGCCTTGAACTTATTGTGATTTTTGTTGTCATGATTGTTATTGTATTTCCTTTCGTTTGGCGCTATATGAAAATAGCTCTTCGAATATTTTGTTTTTGTATGGGCTCTAGGGAGAATTAATGCCTAAATTCTTTTACCTTCAGCTTTTGTTTGAGGTGTCGCAATCGAGGTCACACAAGAAGCTATTAAAAATGTTTGTCTGCCCATATTTAAAGTGTAGGATTTTTTATATTATGTATGAAAATATCCTATGTAAATATTTCAATGGAGGGTGGACAGTTATTTGTTGGGTTTTCTGCTACCTCTTGTAGCACTCTTTGGCCCTTTTTGGGATAGCACAAGTAGTATTCACATGACTGTCAAGCCTGCTAGATTTCTTAGGATTAGTGTAAAGCAAAAATGAGGGCAGGTTCAAATTTTTTGCTTTGTAGATGATACTCATTTTTTTGTTATTTTTGGAGATGTTAATCCGAGTTTTATTCGGATTTTAAAGCTTGCCAGAAGTGGCAGACCTATGACTTGTAATTTGATTTTTGTTCTATCAATATAATTTTTTACCTTTTCAAAAAAACTTATGAAACCCTAGTAGTCCAATGAAATAAAATTTAATTTCTAAATAATCAAAAGCATCAATTTTGGGACTTAAGAATTTTATTTAGGGTAGTTAAAATTATTTCCAGGTATTTAAAAAAAAATCAATTCCAAGCTATTGAAAACTAATTCTGGAGTATTGAAATTGTTGTAGAATAATTAAAAATCATTCCCAAGCATTTGGAATCCATCTCCAAGCTATTGATAATTAATTTTGAACATTTTAAAGTCACTCTCGAGCATTTGGAATTCATTTTCAGGAAATCAAAGTTTAATCCGAACTCGTGAAATTTGTTTTCGGGCTATTGAAAATCATTTTCGAGCATTAAGAAGCCACTTCTAAGCTTCGAGAAATTATTGCCAAACAAGTTAAGTATTTAATTTTGAGCAATTTAAATTTTATTTTTGGCCAATTGAAAATCGTTTTCGTGTAATGGAAATTGTTTTCAATCATTGAAAATTAATTATGGGCTATTAAAACCCAGGTGTTGTAGGTGAGTTGGAGAGGAGAGGGCAATCCTCCAAGGGAGGTCCCAAGTTCAAATCTCCACCCTACCAAAAAGTTGAATTGGGTATCTAAAATACAATTGATAATGTTGGTGCGGGCAGGGTCGAGTGCGACCCCCGGGTGACTTTGACGGTGTAGAACCCCCTGTTCGTGGTCTCTCAGACCAAGGCGGCTTCGCAAGGGGTTTTTGCTTTAAAAAAAAAAAAAAATTATGGGCTATTAAAAATTATCTTTGGGCAATTAAGTTTTTTTTTCGAATAATCAAGAATTAATTCTAGGCTATTAGAATTTAATTATGAGTCATTCAAAAAAAAATTCAGGCACTTAAAATTGTTTTCGAATATTTGGAATTCATTTTCGAGCAATTAAAAGTCGTTTTCAGACAATAGAATTCATTCCAAGCTTTGAAAATCAATGTCGAAATCCTGTCACCTAACATCATTTAGAAAATGAAAAATCATCTAAGTATGGACTTTGTCGAAGATCTTGTACCATGGTAGAAAGCGGAGAGGTCCCAAAATCTCGTTACTTGGCAGCTTTGAGAAAATAAAAAATTGGCTAAGTATGGGCTTTGTCAGAGATCTCGTGTCGTGGCAAAAAGCAAAGAGGTCTTGAAATCTTATCACTCGACAACGTTGAGAAAATGAAAAATCGACTAAGTATGGGCTTTGCCAAAGATCTTGTACTATGGCGGAAAGCGAAGAGATCCCAAAATCCTGTCACAAGATATTTTTCGAATAGATTAAAATTTTTCTAAACGTTAAAAGCGTCAGAGGACGACATCGATGATGAAACCTAAAAAGCCCGATAATTATAAAATGAAGTCCAACAATGGAAAAAAGCCCGACAATTGAAAATGAACGTCGACAATTGAGATTTAGCATTCGGATCTTAAAGAATGAAATTCGATAATTACAAAAAGAATTTTGGCAATGGAATGAAGACTGACAATTGTCCGTGGAGCTTGACGATTGAAGGTCATCCGAATTGATGCCCTACTGATGAATGATGATATAATCTCGGAAAAGCATGGTCTTAAACCTAGAAAACATTTTGTTGCAACTCAAAAGAAAAAATACTAAAAATAAAATTAAAAAATTAAAACGTTACAAAAATTAAAAATAATAAAAATAGTAATAATATTAAGGTTCTATTTTTTAAGCTAATAGAGGTTCGCGCTCTGGCGATTTGGCAAGAAAACTTCTGAACCGACGTCGGGTGCTGCTCGTGGGCCTCTGGCCCGACAGATCTTCCCAGAGCCTTTGTTTGATTGTTTTTGCACTACTCTGAAGACTTGTAAGCTGTTCCAAGAGGGCCAGATGGGGTCTCCTCCGCCTCTTCTCGCTGGAAAAAAGAGTTCATATGCTCGAGATGCTAAAAGAAAACCCCTCGCCCTCCACCGGTGAAGCGCAGAGGACCGCTTTCGGACGTTACTCAAGAACGGCGGCAAGGGTGCTTCCACACACCGAGTTAACGGTTGCCTTCCGCAATCAACTTCCAGACCAAAGATTATTATAGAACCGAAACTGGTCGAAGACACAATCTCCTATTGTGCTCATCACGACATGATTTGCAAATTCATGGGTATCTGTCCCACTCTGAACTTTTTGCACACCTGGGTTAGACAAAATTGGGAGCCACTAGGTGAGTACTCCTTATGGCCTATTAGTAATGGATATTTCATTATTAGTTTCTCTTCTTTAGCAGATAGAAACAGAGCATTTGAATCAGAGAAGAGGAACCATGGCCCGGCTGGGTTATTTGTTCAACCTTGGAGAGTGGGTTTTGACCCTCGTATCGAACCCACGGTAGTCCCGGTCTGGATCCGACTGTATGCTCTCCCGATGGAGTTTTGGGGTGAGCAGGTTTTAGAAATGATTGGTAATTCATTAGGCAGATTTATAGGAGTCTCCAGAGACACTATAGAGGGAAACACAGTTGTCTTTGCTAGGATCTATGTTGAAATGGACATTAGCCGACCTCTACCAGCCGAGGTGGAACTTGAGTTGACAGGGCTCTCCTGGATACAACAGTTAGATTATGAGGCACTACCTTTTAGATGCAGAGTCTGCCATAAGCATGACCATCTGGCGAGGTTCTGCCCAAATATTATGAGCACAAAAGTGGAGGCACCGCTTGGAAATACAAATCGCCCCAGAGAGGGCAAGTATACCCCTGTCCAAGATCCATCTAGTATTCCTCAGGATTCTGATCTCCAGAAAGATGGTTTTGAACAACCGAAGCAAAGGAGAAATAAAAAGAAAAATTCCAAGGAGCAGGCACAACTTAAACCAACCAATCGGTATGAAATATTTAAATCCCTAGTAGATCAAGAGGACCAAGTTATGGAAGGAGTGGATGGGAATGTTGAGGATATTAACATTCACTCTCAGGATTTCCCTTCTTCTACTCCGATCTTAGAACAGGTAATGGAACCCTCTGGGACAAGGCAGCCAGAGAACTCAGGGACACTGGTAATCCACTCCCCAGCACAGCCGATTATTAAGGACATCAATATGGGAAGCTCTGAAAAGAATAGGGAAAGGCCGATTTTAGGGATTACCCAGGTGGAGAAGAGGTCTAAAAACAGTAATTCCCAAGGAGCAGGCAAAAAATCCAATAAGGATCTACTAGCAGTACAAGGAGATAAGCTGATCAATGGAGGATCGGTGAGGCCAATTGAGTCTTATTGCTCACAAGGTCCTCAATGATTATTCAATCCCGGAATGTTAGGGGTTTAAACAACAGAACCCATCAATCTGCTGTTCAAGGACTTTTAGGAAAATGTAAAACAGACTTTTTGCTCATCCAGGAGACAAAAATGTCTATAGATCTTATGTGCAAGACTGCTAATAGAATATGGCGGGGTGCTGATTATATGGATGTGGCTGCTCAGGGTGCCTCGGGGGGGATTGTTACTCTCTGGAACCCTCAAGTATGGACAGATTTAGAACACATAGCTTGGAGGGGTGTTCTCACTTCTCTCGTTTAGAAAAAATGCCACAATTGAATATGTTCTTATTACAAACTTCTATGGGGCTCAATGCTTTGATGGCCAGCGGCTCCAATGGCAAGTCAGTACACAACATGAGGTCATCCCGGGAAGTTTTTTACCGGATCATAGTCGGGGATTTTAATGCCAAATTGTCCGTTAGGGATCGGGAATGTGGTGCCCGGTTTTGGATCCTGGGGACCGGTTCCTCGATTGCCCAAATCCAGTGCCTTTAATCTGGTTGATATCAAAGGCCCTGGAACCTACTTTACTTGGACAAACAAGAGGAGAGAGCCACACAGCAAGAAGGTTAAGTTAGAACAATTTTTGGTTTTTGAAGAGGCATTTATTAAATGGAATCTTAAGTTCCAGATTTTGGAAGGTCCAGTCTCAAACCACTATCCCCTTTTGTTGGAGGGAGGGCCGATGACAAGTCAACACCATAAGCCATTCAAATTTGAAAATTTTTGGTTGCAAAAGGAGGATCTCCGAAGGAAAATTCCACAGTGGTGGGAAGAAGGCCGCCTACCCTTGGGGATTGCAATGTTCAAATTCCATAAACGACTCCATTTTTTCAAGTGTAAATTGAAACAGTGGAGACAAAACAATAAGTCGGACTTCCAGCTCCAAAGGGCCCCCTTGATGGCTAGATGGGAGGAGGTGCAAAAACACTTCGGGGAAGGTACCATTACTGAGCACCTTAAAGCTGAGGATGATGCTCTGCGCAAAGCGGTTGAGGACATTGATAATCAAGAGGAAATTTATTGGAAACAGAGAGCAAGAATCACTTGGTTACTAGAAGGCGATAGAAATATAAAATTTTTCCACCGCTCAGCCTGTGCAAGGAGACAAATGCATAACATGGAAGTCCTTCACGATGAGAATGGACACTCCTTTGATACCCTCCCTGGAATGCATTTCCACTCAATGGATTATTTCTCAAACCTTTTTAAGGAAAGTGGGGAACAAGATGTGGAAGCCCAAAATGAAGTTATTAATTTCATACCTTCTATTATCTCTCACGAAGAGAATCAGACTCTCCTTAGACCCATTGACAGTGATGAACTAAAGAAAGTGGTCTTTGGGATGAGCACGAGAAAATCGCCAGGTCCAGATGGCTTTCCTATAGAATTCTTTCAGGGCTTCTGGGATACTCTGGAGAAATATGTTTTGGTCGTCGCAGAGGAGTCCAGAACTAATAAAAGAATGCTTAAGGCTCTCAATCACACCTTCATCACTTTAATTCCAAAAGGGGAGGGGGGGGTTCATCTCTCTGATTTCAGACCGATTGCCTTATGCAATGTTATTTATAAAATAATCACGAAGATTATGGTCGAACGACTAAAACCTTTTCTCCATAAAATAATTTCCTCTGAGCAAGGGGGTTTTGTTGAAGGAAGACAGATCTTGGATGAAGTGGTCCTTGCTCAGGAGGTAATCCATACAATGTAAACTTCAGGCAACAAAGGAATGTTCATAAAGTTGGATATGTCTAAGGCTTATGATCGGGTGGAGTGGGGCTTCCTGGCAAAGATGATGGCAGCCTTTGGCTTCTCTCAGGACTGGATTGACTGGGTCATGAGTTGTATCTCCACACCTTCTTTCTCTATTCTAATCAATGGGCTCCCCTCGACTCCTTTTGGAGCCTCTCGGGGTCTTCGTCAAGGGGACCCTTGCTCTCCTTACATCTTCCTCATCTTAGTAGAAGGATTAGGCATACTCTTCCTGAGAAGACGACAACTAGGTGTGATAACAGGTATTAAAGTGGGGACAAAATTTTTGACCCACTTACGGCTTGTGGATGACACAGGATTGGTTGGAGTGGCCAGCCTCAGGGAAGCAAGAGGAATTAGAGATACTTTAAACATCTACCTTCGGGCCTCAAATCAAGCCATTAATGATACAAAATCCAAAGTGGTCTTCTTCAATCTTGATCGAAGGTTACAGGAAAGAGTTACTGAGATCCTGGGATTTACTAGGACTTCTCTACCTGTTGTTTACTTGGGGGTTCCATTGCATTTCAAAAAACTAAAAATTGATATCTGGAAGGATCTTTTGGATGGCATCAAAGAGAAAATGAATCATTGGTCTCATAAATGGTTAAGCTATGGAGGCCGACTAACTTACGTACAATCAGTTATTCGTGCAATGCCAATATATAAATTCTCCATCCTGGCTGCCCCACAGTCTATATGGAAAGAGCTTGACAAAATGGCCAGAAGATTTTTATGGGAGGGTGCAAAAGGGAAGAAGAAATGGGCCTTGGTTGGATGGGATAAGGTCACCCAGCCCAAGGATAAAGGAGGGCTGGGACTGAGAAGCTCCAAGATTAATAATCAAGCTTTGGCTGGTAAATTGTACTGGAGGTGGATTTCCCCACCAACATCCCTCTTTAGCAGAATTTTTCTAGCAAATACCTTGGCCATGCTCACCCCAATGATCTTGGACGTTTCCCTTTGGAGGGTAATGGATCCTTAGTATGGCGGGACTCTCAAGCTCGGGAGCTCAAGTTATCAAAGATCAATTGTTTTGGAAAGTGGGGAGAGGGGAGAAGGCCCGTTTTCGGACCGACTCCGGGATCGACACCCTCCCATCATTGTCTGAGTTTCTCAATTGCAACCCATTAAATCAGCCATAGAAGACAAGGGTTGGATTCATATTGAGAGTTATTTCAATACCAACCACATTGGGGAGTACAAGTTCAAAAAGTTCAAGAGGTTGGAAGAGTGGCCAATTCCAATCCCACCGGAGCTGGCACCAATCTTAGAAATTTTTTTGAAAGCCAGGTTTCTTACTGGGCGAGATGAAGAGGATGAACTTGCTTGGGGCTTTGGGAACCTTGGGGTTTACACTGTGAAGGCGGGATTTAACCAGATTCTTCCAGAGCCCCTCCCACACTCTTTCCCGGTCCATGTTTGGAAGAAGATATGGCACCCCAAGGGTTGGCCGAAGGTGAATTTTTTTGCCTGGCAACTTATGCACAATGGAATTCTCACCTTTGACAATCTTAGACACAGAGGCATCATCGGTCCTTCTCGGTGTGTTTTATGCCGCAAGCATGAGGAAACTGCTGATCATTTGATGTTTGAATGCCCCTTCTCACGGCAGATTTGGATGCGTTGGTTTTCCCACTTCAAAATTCAAGCCAACAGTGAGGTGACTCGGACCAATATTTGGAACCGATGGAAGAGAGGCAGATTTAAATCCAAAGCTCTTCGAATTGGCTGGGAGCTGGGCTTTATTTTTATTTGGTGGCAGGTGTGGCTGGAGAGAAATGCCCGCATTTTTCATGAAACATTCTCTTCACTTGATGGAATATGGCAAGGTTATATGGAGCAAAGTGGTGGAAACAGATTGCCATCTACGTTGAGGAGGAACATCGATCTGTTTCGTGCCATCGCTTGATGGAGTTGTTGCTCTTGAAAGACAGGCTCGGGATAGATGGCACCCTCCCCAGACAGGCTGGATCAAAATCAATACCGATGGAGCCGCAAAAGGAAATTCGGGTAGTGCTGGTACTGGAGTTATGTGCCGTGATCATGGTGGGTCCGTGCTTTACTGGGAACTGCACGGTCTGGGTCATGCCACAAACAATGAAGCGGAGGCCTTGGCTGTTAAATTTGCTTCTATCTGGGCTATCAAGCAGGGCCATAGAAAGATAATTCTTGAGTTTGATTCCCAAATTCTGGTGGGCGCTCTCGATTGCATGAGGAACTTTGATTTGCAAGCCTGGAGGTTGCGGAGTCTTGTATCTCAGATAAAGGATCTCTGGAAAGAATTAGATGATGTGGTTCCCATCTATGTGAGTAGGGATTTCAACAAGGCGGCCGATTTCCTTGCTAAGATAGGTGCTGAGAAGGAAGTTGGAGTGCAGATGCATAGTGATATGCCTGTGGAGGATGCTGGGATTCGGCAAGGCCTTGAATGCTATCTATGATAATGTGCAAAGTTTTTGTTGCTAAGGAAGGTTTTTGTCATGATTTCGTGACATGTAGCGGCGTCGTGGCCTCTTGTTGGAACCTGTCGCGATATCGCGACAGGTTTTGCCTTCTCAGCCTTCGAAAGGAACATGTCGCGAAATCGCGACATGTCGCGAAATCGTGACGTTTTTGGTGCAGGGATGATAAGGAGGATTATCGTCGCGATATCGTGACATTTTTGGTAAACTTGAGTAAAGGGCACATTTCGTCGCAATATCGCGACATTTTTGTCGATTGGAAGCTGCATGGTAAAATTGTCGCGATATCGCGATAGTTGGGGCACACTGGCGTCATCTGGATTTCTTGTCGCGATATCACGACAATTTTGAAGACTGGTTGCAATGAGGATTATCATCGCGATATCGTGACTTTTTTGGTGAACTTGAGCAAAGGGCACATTTCGTCGCGATTCCATGACATTTCTGTCGATCGGAAGCTGCATGGTAAAATCGTCGCGATATCGCGACAGTTGGGGCACACTGGCGTCATCTGGATTAATTGTCGCGATATCGCGACAATTTTGAAGACAAGTTGGAATGAGGATAACTTGTCACGATATCGCGACAGTTTTGAAGATTGGGAACTAAAAGGAAAATTCGTCGCGATTTCACGACACTTTTGGCACACTCATGACTTTGGTAAAAATTGTCACGATATCGCGACACTTTTGCGGACTGGGAGTCAAGATGAGAATATGTCGCGATATCGCGACACTTTTGCTGGCTGGGCGCTTCGGAGAAATTCCGTCGCGATTTCACGACCCTTTTGGAGATTTGATGCTTCCTGGAGTTCTTGTCGCGATTTCGCGATGCCTGTGATGATAGACCGTCGGAGGGAGTTGATATCGCGATTTCGTGAATTTTTTGGCGATCGGACGCGGAGGGCTTTGTCTGTCGTGATATCGCGACATGTCGCGTTTTCGTGACTGTTGGCGCTGCTGCGGCCGCGACGGGGTTGTTTGCCGCGATTTTGCGACATGTCGCGATTTCGCGACATGTCGCGTTTTCGCGCCTTGTTGTATTATGTGCTCTGTGGGGGTTTGCGTTGCCTTTGTGCTCTCCGCTTGTTGTCTAGTTCTCTACTGTTGGTTGGGATGAGTTTTCTCCCTTGTGTAATTGCCTTTTGTATTAATACAAGTTTTTCAATTTTTCAAAAAAATAATAATAATATTAAGGTTCTAACCTTTTACCTTTTTTGACTTTTTTGCAAAAAAATTGTTGGTGGCTGCATTAAATATGGCAGACATGGAATTTCAATGTGATTTGGGCAAGTGCAATCGTGCAAGATGGATGATAGAGAAAATTAATGATCACCCTAGATTTTGCGGAGTAATGAAAAGTTACTAAGGCATGGCGATTCTAGAATTCCTGAGCATCGTACGAATTAAAATTAAATGAAGTGTGTTTATTGCAGAGCTCACAAACATCATGTAGATGAACACTTTATTAGGCATAGCCGCAGTATGGTAGGAAAATTAATTTCAAGAGGCATGTCTTGGAATTAGATGGAAATTAATTACAAAATGTAATGTTAGATGAAGGTCAAAAATTGTATAAATATTGGCTCACTAGCCAGTTGCAAAGGTCGAAAAACCATCTATTTGCTAGCCTCCTTTAGTTTTTTTTTTTTTGTAGTTGGCTGGCATTTCTGAACCAAGTTGCTACTGTTTTTGAGCTTCGTTCTTTGTAATCCATCGAAGTTGATAAATCTGAAACAATGTACTTAATGACTATCTTTTAATATAAAGACTTTTGAAATTTTCTATGTTCAATATGTGCATGTTGATGGTCGTTGCACTCAATCCATTTCATATTTTGTTGCTCCTCTAAAGATTTCACCATCTTGGACCTCAAGCTATGTTAATATTGGTCAGGTCGAGATTGATTTAATTTCGATTTGTTGTTTTACCAGGTTGGAGCTAGAGTTTAGAGCAGTATTAGCTTTTTTTATTTTATTTTCTCTCACCCTTAACCTTTGACTTTTCATTGAAACTTATTTAGATTAGGAGTAGAATCACTTTTACACAGATAAACATTTCATTTTTTAGCATTGTACAAGAAAATTTATATGTTTTAAACATAACCAACAAAGACCCCTTAAAGGAACAGTTATAAGCGACCTCTACGTCTATCCGCATTGGCCAAGACACCCGAACCTTGGGGGAAATATATTTTTCTTTCAAGAGTGAAAAAATATCTGTTCCAAGTATGTTGATATACCCTTAACAATGTGTCATTCACATGCTCAACAAATTTATCCAAAAATAAATATGATTAAGTTGTAGAAACATCTACCAATGATGAGAATATTTTAAATATTTCCAATACATATCTTGTTATATGCATGCGATCTGATGTGTGGTTGATATATTTGAAAACATCCTTCCATATGACTCCCCACAAGAAGTAGTTTGTAGAATATGAAGAAGTACATTGTGGTAAAATTTTCTTAGATGATAGTTTCAACCATGATTTTTTGTATAGACAAGTTTAAAATTAGACTTAAATATTAGAGTTTTAAGTGTATCCTAGACGTTAGACATATTTTAGGATTAATAATAAGTTTGCTATCAGTGATCGGGCTAGTTGAAGCAAGAATGGAGATTACATTCAGTAAGGATGGTTATAGTTTGATACGTGGAATCATTACTCAAGCAAGTGGAGTAATACTTGGAACATTGTATAAGCTAGATGCAACATGTTTGAATGTTGCATGCACACATGTAGCCACTATGGAAACAAGTAAACCCTTAGATTCAAAGATGTCAAGTATGATGTTGTGGCACAGGAGGTTAGGACATCTTGGTGAAAGGAGCCTAAAAGAGATGTGTTCAAAGTAGATAGTCCATGGATTTAAGAAAGAGAAGTTTGGTTCTATGGGTTTCTATGAAGCATGCATTTTAGGAAAGTAGAAAAGATTAACGTTTACCTCTAGTTACTATAGAATAAAGGAAATATTGGAATTGGTATATTCTGATATTTGTGGGCCTTTTAAAGTTGCTTCATTAGGTGGCTCTAGGTATTTTATTACTTTCATTAACGATTTGTTTAAGACATCATGGGTTCGCTTTCTTAAACAAAAGTTGGGGGGTCTTGTTTCCTTCAAAGAGTTTATTGTTGCAATTGAAATGCAAATTGAGAAGAAAGTGAAGGCTTTGAGGAGTGATAATGGTGGAGAATATTGCTCCCAGGAATTCAATATTTTTTGCAAGTTGCATGGTATTTCAAGGTAGAGAACAACTCCATATATGCCATAATAGAATGGAGTTGTAGAAAGGATCAACAGGACGTTGGAGAAGGCAAGAAGCATGAGAGAGGATGCAGATTTGAATACATATTTTTGGGTAAATGTTGTTAATACAACTAACTATATGAATAATATATTGCCTAGTTCTATTCTTAGTGGGATAACATTAGAGGAATCTTGGAGTGGATTCAGACCCTTGGTTGATCATTTGAGAGTGTTTGGGTGTGAAGTATTTATTCTTGTGCCCAAGGAAAATAGAAAAAAGTTAGACAATAAATTTGTTAAAGGAGTACTTATTGGATATGGTGATGGATCAGAGGTTACAAAGTATGGTTAACTTCACAATATTTCCATGTGTTCAACCATGATGTTGTATTCAAAGAACACATCAACAACAAAGAAGAATCCATGGAAACAACCCTCGACAACCAAAAACAATTTAGAGCAGTTGTTGTCTGAGAAATCAACAAGCTGAAAATCAGTCACAAATTATTCTACCATTAGGTGTAGATCCTATTTATACTCCTTTCTTAGAGTTGCCACATGATACTAATTTTTTTTTATGCAATTGGTAGCATCAACAGGATAATGATATTGTTGTGGAAGAGTCCAATTAACCTCAAGTTGTTGAAGAGTAGCTTGCACATGAGAAGCAACTCCAAAATTCTAACATTATTCAAGAAGTGCAAACTTTGAGAAGTCAACAATAAAGGAGTGCACCAATTAGATTTGGTTATGATGAATACAATAATTTTGCATTATTTTCCATGAGTGATGAGCCTGTAGGTGTTAAATATGCTCTCACTAGTGATGAAGAAATTCATTGGAAGAAAGCTATGGAAGAGAAAATGTTAGAATTTCCCAAGAATAGACATGCAAAGCATTACAAGAACTATGAAGAGAAGAGTAGAACCGATTGATTATTCTATGGGATCAACTTTGTATAGATAACAAAGTTGATCAATGTGATAACTCAACAAATCTGAACTAGTCTAAACTGAGAATTCACTTGACTCATGGAAGAATGGTAACTCAAGTACGACTATCCTAGTAGAACTTAAGAGAACAAAGATTTATTCTAACACCCCCCTTAAGTGATACTAGAGGTGAATGTAACAACAGGAGATGATGATCGGTTGTAGAGCTTACATTTAATTTTATCAATCCGAGGGTAATCAAGGTTAGATTTAAAGAATAACAATCTAGTATAGATTGTACCGTAGGGATTAATACTAAGCTTAGCTCAAGTCTCTTTCTAGTTTCATGTGTTTGCAGAAATTAAAGTTTGTAGAAATTGAAATGAAATTGTGCTTAAATTAAAGAAATGCAATCTATAACTTAGTCTATATGAATGTGTGTGGATCCACGTATGTTTTACTAATGCATTATTTATCTAATGTTTCTTTATATTCTACTTTTACTCTATGTTCTAATTTTATCTACCGTGTTAGTTGGGGGAAGAGATTTAGGGACTAACCTTTCGGAGTGGGCCCTGCCTCTGAAAGGTTAGTGTTAACCCCTTCCCCTATTTTATACTTTACTTTAACTTCAATCAATTATTTCCATTAAATTATCCTAATGTTACTCATTCTATGGTTGCATGAAATTAAAGGGAAGTTACAAAAATAGATTCAGCATAAAAGAAATAGAACGTGGTTACCAAATCCATAGAAGAAAATACTGCTATTTTATTGCTTAATCTTCAACCTTCATTTGTACAAACTATGTAGACAGACTCCTTCCACATCCAACAACAAATATCCAAAACCGTAGCTTGTAGACTATTGACAATGATGATAGACCTTCTCAAAGGTCTTTACATGTAATTTTATAATGTCACGTTGGACATTCTTAATGGAAGTCTTCCACATATTCTATCATGTGTCTATCCGATTGATGATTTGAATAATCTAAATTAATACAATTTCCTAACTTCTTTGGACTTTAATAAATATTCTGACTGGTCCAAGTGGCATCCTACAAATAATCCTAACAAGACAATGCTATTTTGAATGACTCACAAGATATACATTGGGACCTCATGTCCTATATTCCAAGAAAGGTCTAACAGTCTTGCGTCTATATCTAAAACTTCCCATAATAATCTAATTACAAGCTTTATAAAGCAAACAACTTTATCAACTTGAAATATTCTCGTGGATAGTATGCGAGAAATGAAATATTTTGCTAAGTAAAAATATCTGTTGTCGTCCAACTTGATATGTCATCACTGATGTGGCACACTACATAAGTCAAAAGTCTTTGTTATCCTTTGGTAATTGTTGGTAAAACATTCTTTAGTAACCGTCTTCAATAATTACCTTCAGTAGTTACCTTCAGTAATTACCTTCAGTAATTACCTTTAGTAACTGTCTTCAATAACATTCGTCTATAACCTGCATCTACAGTCTTCGTAATTCATCATTCCTATGACCATATTCTCCTATGCTCAGCATCTGGTTCAAGTCCTGTTTTTCCGCATTAATCTCCCATGAAGTGTTCTTCAACATTATTATGTCCAAACATACAAAACTTGCACATATTTTGTGTAAAATTCATGTATTTATTATTTTAACATCATAAATAAAATTTAGTCATAAATCATGCAAATAAGATATAACAATTATCAAAATGCATCCATTTTCACATATTTGTAGATAAAAGACATATAAAAGGTTCCATAATACATGCACATTTTAGCACTCATCGGATGAGTCTCGACAACAAGTCCTGATGAGGTACTCATGTACAATGAACTTACTAATAGAAGAGATGGTGAAAAAACCACATGGGAAAAACCATATGTCAAGAAGAAGAAGAAGAGGCATGTCCTCAGATGGTGAGGATTCTTCTCTATTGAACACCAAAAAAATGAGTCCTGACAATATGGCCTTATTAGGTACTTATTTACAATGTACTTACATATAGGAGAGATGGTGAAAAAACCACATGGGAAAAAACCATCTTCCAAGAAGAAAAAAGAACAATAAGAAGAAGAGAGAGGTAAAAACCTCTGTGCACCCTTCTAATGCAACTGCCTAATTCCAAGTTTCTCTCACAACTAAATGAATATGTTGTCGAATGAAATGCATGTGAATCTCAATGTGCTTGGTGTGCTAATGCTCAATTGGATTACAGGTTATATGAATTGTGCTCTGATTGTCACACCAAAGGGTAATGGGTTGGTCATGGAAACAACCAAATTCCCTTAGTATCTAACGAAGCCAAAGAGCTTCCTGACTAGCCAAAACTATTGCCTTGTATTATGCTTCTACAGACAATAATGCTATTGCTTGTTTTTTTCCAAAGTGAGTAGTTCCTTACAAGCAGCAGAGGATTCTTTTTGTTGCTTGTCAATGGATTAAATGAGGTTGATGTGATAATCTAGATATTAAGCCAACAACATATGAAATATCTGGGCGAGTATGCGTGAGGTGTAATAGACTTCCTATAAGCTATTTGTAGAGAGTAACATCACAAAGATGGGGCTTGCAGGAAGTACTTAGAGTGACTCAAGACTGAAAACGTGTGGGAGAAGGCTTGTAATCAGTCATATTAAACCGTTGAAGAAGATCTAGAGTATATTTTTGTTGACACAATGAAATTCTTACATCTGTTTGAGTTATCTGAAACCCAAGGAAGTAATGAGCTAAACCTAGATCATCCATCTCAAATTTCTCAAAAAGGGAGTCTTTGATAGTCTGGATGTGAGAAATGGCACTACCAGTGAGTAGTGGATCATCAACATAGAGCACAAGTATGGTGATGTTTTCTTTATCTCTCCAAATATAGATTGTTGCATCATAATCACAATGAGAAAATCCTAAGGAAAGAAGGAAGGAGTCCATTTTTTCATACCAAGCTCTAGGAGTTTGTTTGAGACCATAGAGAGATTTCCTTAGTATACAAACAAGGGAGGAGTCTTGAATAAATCCAGTAGGTTCCATAAATATTTCCTCTTTTAAGTCACCATGTAAGAAGGCACTTTTAACATCCATCTAAAATACTGGCCATTTTTAGAAAGCAACAAGTGCAAGTACCAGCCTAACAAAATCCATTTTTGCAACTGGTGCAAAGGTTTCAGAATAATCAATGCATTCAATTTGTGAAAAACCTTTAGCTACTACACGAGCTTTATGTTTGTCAATTTTTCTATCAGGTCCAAACTTAGTTCTGTAAATCCATTTACAAAGAACTAATTTCCTTCCTTTAGGTAGAGGGACTAGATCCCAAGTTTTATTTTTGATTAAGGAACAAAATTCATTCTCCATGACATCATCCCATTCTTTTATACCAGTTGCTTCCTTGAAGGATTGAGGATCTATAGAAATGGATTGACAAACAAGACCAGAACCCATGGAGTTGCTTATTCTGGATGATGGATGATTTTAAATGTAAGGAGTGGCCTCTTGAACAGTGGTGTAGGCCCATTTTGGTATTGTGGAAGGAGTAATGGGTGTGGCAGGACTTTGAGTTGGAGTTTGAAGTATATGATCCTCATTTTGATCGTATATCTCAAGGATGGGATATTCATTATATTGAGGCTCAAATATTGGAGATGACCCAAGAGGATTAATGTTGAAAGAGGAAGATTGAGGATCTTTATGAGAGAACGTTTCATCAAATTGAACATTTTTATGAAAAAATACCTCATGAGTTGTGGGATCAAGGAGTCTATAGGCTTTCATTTCATCACAATAACCAACAAATATGAGATGCTTGCTCTTTTTGTCTAGGGCCTTCCTCTTTTTCTTTGGTATATGAGCCCAAGTAGTACACCCAAAAATTTTGAAAAAAGAGACATCAGGTTTTGAGCCAGTCCATGCTTCCTCAGGAGTCAAATGGCCAATATATTTATGAGGTGTGCGGTTTTGAATATAATTTGCATAGTTGATTGCCTTAACCCAAAAAATTGTTGGAAGATCTCCTGAGTGGAGCATACAGTTTACCATTTCTTTTAAAGTTATATTTTTCCTTTCTGCAATACCATTTTGTTGAGGATTATGGGACATTGAATGTTGATGAATTATGCCATGAGTTGAGAGAAATATGGAGAACTCATTGTTGAAGTATTCCCCCATTATCTGTACAAATTTGCTTGATTTTACAAGTGGCTTGATTTTCAACTAAGGCCTTGAAGATTTTGAAGTGGGATAGAACATCACTTTTGTATTTTAGAAAGTAGACCCAAGTTCCTCTAGAAAAGTCATCAATGAAGGTTAAGGCATATTTTGCTCCTTTGAAAGAAGTATCTTGGAAGACCATAGAGTCACTATGGATTAACTCTAAAGGGGATAAGGCTCTTTAAGAACCACTTGGGTGAAAATTATCTTGATGTTGCTTTCCAAGAGCACATCTATGACATACTCCATCAATAGAAGAGACTTTTGACAACCTAGTTACCATTTCTTGAGTATTCAACTCCTTCAGATAGCTATAACTGATATGTCCAAATATTTCATGCCAAATTTGACTTTCAAGATCTTCAAGTGCAATAAAACAGGAGGTCCCATCTGAATTTTTGAATCCTTGGAAGTGAAATAGGTGAGTGTTATGATTAATATCTCCTTTTGCTATGAGAGAGTGTGGTTCTTGAAAGTCTCTTATCTCAACTCCTATTGGTGAAAATAAAATTGTTTTGCCCTTTATAGAAGTACAAATATGATATATGGAGAGGAGATTTGTATCTATATTTGGGACATAGAGAACATTTTTGATAGAACCACCATCAATTGTTATGTCACATTTTCCTTTGACTGGGATAAAGGATGAGTCACCAACTTCTATGCTACAAGTTGAGCTTGAGGATATTGAAGTGAATGACTCATGAGAGGAAGTCATATGATGAGTTGCCCCTGAATCTAGAACTAAATAGTTTGATGAAGTTTTTATAGCTTTGCCTTGAACATTTAAGGCTTTTCCTATCTGCTTCTTAGTGTCTATTTTGTGATCCTTCATTGCTACATCTAGTTTTTGTAGTCTTTTCCAACATTTGTTCCCATAATGACCATCCTTTTTGCAATGTGTACAAGTTATAAGGTATCTTTCTTTCTTTTTGATTTTTTCTTTAGTGGAGGGGGATGCTACTAATGCTTTTGAGGAAGAGGGAGAGATCTCATATTTTGCAAGTTTCGTTTCCTCTCTAGTTAGCCTATCACAAAACTCCTCTAAAGAGGGCATTTTAAAACTTGTACCAAGTGCATCTTTTGTAGACAAAAAGGTGGTTGCAAAAATTTAAAATACTCCATTTAACTTAGAGAGAATAAGATAGATACATTCTTCTTCTATTTTATTCTTGTCACTACCTTTTAATTGAGTGAGGACCTTTTTAAATTTGGTGAGAAAGTCAACAATATTGCTGAAGTATTCAGGAGATAATGTTGTTAACTCTACCTCTAGCTGCATTGACCTTATTTGATCTACTATAACTTAGTCTATATGAATGTGTGTGGATCCACATATGTTTTACTAATGCATTATTTATCCAATGTTTCTTTATATTCTACTTTTACTCTATGTTCTAATTTTATCTACCGTGTTAGTGGGGGGAAGAGATTTAGGGACTAACCTTTCGGAGTGGGCCTTACCTCCGGAAGGTTAGTGTTAACCCCTTCCCCTATTTTCTACTTTACTTTAACTTCAATAAATTATTTTCATTAAATTATTCTAATGCTACTCATTCTATGGTTGCAGGAAATTAAAGGGAAGTTACAGAAACAAATTCAACATAAAAGAAATAGAACGTAGTTACCAAATCCATAGAAGAAAATACTGCTATTTTATTGCTTAATCTTCAACCTTCATTTGTACAAACTATGCAGACAGACTCCTTCCACATCCAGCGACAAATCTCCAGAACCGTAGCTTGTAGACTATTGACAATGATGATAGACCTTCTCAAAGGTCTTTACATGTAATTTTATAATGTCACGTTGGACATTCTTAATGGAAGTCTTCCACATATTTTGTCATGTGTCTATTCGATTGATGATTCGAATAATCTAAATTAATACAATTTCCTAACTTCTTTGGACTTTAATAAATATTTTGACTGGTCCAAGTGGCATCCTACAAATAATACTAATAAGACAATGTTATTTTGAATGACTCGCAAGATATACATTGAGACCTCATGTCCTATATTCCAAGAAAGGTCTAACAGTCTTACGTCTATATCTAAAACTTCCTATAATAATCTGATTACAATACAATCATTTTAAACCTTTTATGCCGCTGAAAGCACCAAGAAAGGGACAAATTATAATTATAATATTGTAGTTATAAACTTAATAATAATAATGTAATTATAGAAATAATATTATAAGCTAATATTACTATTAATAATATAGAGAAAAAATGTCACTTCTAATATAATATATTATATTTTTAATAATATTAATATAATTACATAAATAATCACTATTATATTATTATATTAATTATAGTAAATAAATTATTATAAAACATAAACATTATCGTGATAATACTACTAAGAATAATATTAATATTAATAATAGTAATAATATTAATAATATTATAAACTAATAATATTATGAATGATTATGAAATGGTCATAAGAATGACATGTGAGTTAATATGTATGCTTTATCATATTATGTGTTTATCTCCCTTTGTGCTAAATATAGCATGTTATCAATACTTGCCAACAATCCGCCACTTCTCCATTATTTATGACCATTGGTTGTTCATATTTAGAGTTATCTTTGAAATTGTCTATATCTTTGAAGTTGTCTATTGGATGACTTAGAGTGAAATACTTAACTTGAACAAATCAAATCAATACAACAGTTTACAGAGGAGCAAGGAGCTAGTGGTGCAGTGGCTATTGGGGGTGAAGAACTCTTTAGACAAGGTAACAATGATTGGATCTGCAACTTCTGTTCATAATTTAAATTTTATATATATATATATATATATATATATATATATATATATATATATATATATATATATATATATATATATATATATATATATTTTTTTTTTTTTTTCTTTTATTTATTTTTATTATTATTATTATTGTGCACGCTTACCCATATCTGTGTTAAACTGCTAGTGAATGGTTTAAGTTGTTTTTTTCTTTTGCCACTTTTTTCAACCTTAGATAACCATTAGAAAAAAACATAGGGGATCTACTTTGAGTTTTATGCTCATCTGTGATGGCATCTGCAATTTCCAGGCTATGCCCTTCTATGATCGTTATTTTGACTTCGTGCTTATAAAGGTGGGTAACAATCTTCCATGGTTTCATGCATGAACTAAAACATCCTACAATAAAGAGAATAATAGCTAGCATCTGAATCCAATGTACTTCAGTTTTTTTATTTGAGGTCAGATTCTTGACTTGATTTCTGCCCAAAGTCTCTCGATGTAAAAATAGATAATTTTTTCATTATTCCCCTTTTACAATTATTATATTGATGCATGTAATTTTAATTTAATTTAAAAAATTAAAAATTCAGAATATATATATATATATATATATATATATATATATATATATATATATATATATATATATATATATATATATATATTTTTATATATTTAAAACGTATACAACTAAAAATAATTTAATTTTTAAATTAATTTTGAATAACAACAATTAAACATAATAATACAGATAGTTTTTTTTTTTTTAAGGTTCAGATAACTCAAGTTTTTAGTTTACCAGTTGACCTTTCACATTAGAAATATCTATGGGTGGACAACCAATTTAGAAATATTTACTGGTGGACAACCAGTTATTTCAAGTGCATCAATCTCAGTAATGCATGTGCTTGTTGTGTATGATTATAGAAAATAATTTGTCCGTGAAGATGAACAAGATAAAAGAGGGCTTTAATTTTGATAGCAAAATTTATATATATTAATTAAGAAAGAATGTTCAATAAATATAAATATATATATATATATATATATATATATATATATATATATATATATATATATATATATATATATATATATATATATTTATTTATTTATTTATTTATTTATTTATTTATTTATTTAATTTTATAAGATATAATATTTATAAAAATATATATAATAAAATTCGTAAATATATGTTTCACGGTTTTATTTATTTAAAATTTGTACAATTAGCATCTTGAAAATATATAATATTAAGCATTATATTGTGGAGAATCTTCATTTATTACTATTAATTAATTATATTTATATATTATATATTTTACTATTATTAATGTACATATTTTATTTGTTTTATTATATATATATAATTTATTTACTTTATTATTATATTTATTATAAAATATTATATTTTTGTATTACTCCCCCAAACTGTATTATAAACTTTATTGTATTAAGCCTATACCTCCCCCAAACTGTAATTTTGGCTATATAGCCAAAACAAAATGAAGGGTGTTTTATTTATATTATGGATAATATAATAATAAGTTTTATTTATGGGGGTTTATTATAATTTTTGTGATTGTGCTTCCTGTATGTCATTAAGAAGTTTCCGAGATAGAAAGGTAATGAATATAAAATTTGATTTCAGCCTTCTAGGATATCTTCAATCATGGGAAAAAGTGAAATAGATATTAAGATGGCTTTTGCTAAGGGATGAAAATGTGATGGACACAAGCCATGTTTTTGTAGAAAAAGAAAAAATTGAAACCATAGTACTTTCATGAGGGTTTGCTTTTGACTTTTGCCTGCATGTGATGTTTCTAGGATTATTCTTCAAGGACTTCAAACATTCTAGCAATTTTGAAACAACTTCATTTACTCCTTTCACAAATCAATATAATGTCAAAGTTGTCCTAGTATTCTCAAGCTTCTTTCAAGACCAACTTTGTGTACAGTGAGGATTCATTTCCCATTATAAGCAAGGATTGAAAAACAACAAGGGTTATGTATGCCAAAAGCTAACTTATCTTATGAGCATCTAGAGGTCTTATCCAGACTTAGTGCTAATACGTAAGGATACCTTAATAAAGAATACCCC
The DNA here is from genome assembly GCA_028583015.1 of Wollemia nobilis. Lineage (NCBI taxonomy): Eukaryota > Viridiplantae > Streptophyta > Pinopsida > Araucariales > Araucariaceae > Wollemia > Wollemia nobilis. Next base: position 1,140,967 of record JAQPPZ010002347.1, read on the forward strand.
ATGGTGTTTGAGATACTAAGAATTCCAGGGATTCAAGCTCTTTTGCCTTCTTTTTTTTCGTGGAATACTTGCTCATTTTGTGAGGAGCAAGGGATTTTTATTGCTTTTTGGGGTTCTTGCTTATTTTGAGGAGAAGCAAGAAGATTTTTATTGGGATACTTGCTCGATTAGATGAGGAGCAAGGAAATTTTTATTACTTTTTGGGAATCTTGCTTATTTTGAGGAGAAGCAAGAAGATTTTTATTGGGATACTTGCTTGATTAGATGAGGAGCAATGGATTTTGCTTTTTTAAAGGTTGAAGGGTGAGCTTGTCCTTTTGCCAATTCGTTAGTATTCTAGACCATGCGTATAAATAGATAAGCAAGGGAAACTTTTCACTTATGGAAAAATAACACATGAGTTAATTTTTCCAAAACTTCACAATGTTTTTAGGTATGCAATTGTGTGTGGTCAATAGAGAAACTTGATCGACGAGGAGTAACTTACAACATTTTAAAATATTTGCGTTATTTCCAATGAAAATTTTGCTCAAAATACCAGATATAGTTTGAGTATTTAAAAAATACCTAGACTTCATTTAGCAACAAGGTACTACGCATCATGTGGTAATCATCTTCCTACAAGGATTTTAGAAAAACTTTTTCCTTGAGCTATCTTTAAAACATTAAGACCGAAAAGGGAATGTAGATACTTAATGATGAAATAAAGGAAGCATAATCATTTTCATTTTTATATATAATTATATTATTATATTTTTTCTTTTCAAAGAGAGAAATTATTGGATAGTAGCTAGTTGCAGTTCAGAAATGCACTGCAAATCAGTTTGCTGCCTAAAGTGGTGTATGTTTTTTTTTCTTTTAGATAGTGGCTTCTTTTAAAGTTTAAATCTATGCCTATTAAGTAGTAATTTTCCAATTGAGTTATCAATAGGCTTTGAGTTTTACTGCATCACTTCCAAGTATTTTCTAACTGAGATTTTCATGATACAATATGTTTGTCCTGCCACTTTATAATTTCGTTGGTTCAGTCTTGTATATACCTCTATTTTATTTCATTATTATTATATATATATATATATATATATATATATATATATATATATTTATTTATTTATTTATTTATTATTATTTGTTTATTTATGTATTTATTATATATATATTATATATATTTTTATTTTATATGTATTTATTATTATCATCTCTAATAATATATATATTATTATTATTATTTTAATAATTTCTAGAGGTTTATTATAGTGGACTGTATTGGACTCTTTTTCACCACCTAGCAACTTATTTTCTTTTCTCTCTCTTTGGTTTCATTTTTGTTTGGGTTTTGATTTTGGTTTTCTGTTTTAATCCTACTGTTGTCAAGTTTAAATATAAATTTCAGAACTTATAAATACTCTTAACATACTGTCTGCTAAGTTTAAATATAAATTTCAGAACTTATAAATACTCTTAACACAACAGAAAAGAAATAAATTTAAAATTACTAAACAATCCTAATACTACTAAAATTAGATGTGTTTATACAGCTAATTCCAGCATACTTAGGAAAAAGTATAAATGTTTGGAAAGTAAATTTAACTAAAAGTAAAATTGTTGAAGTAAAAGGTAAATTTCTACTGTTCTTTGACTATTAGGAGGGATTTCATTACAGTTGTGTCACTCAATGTAACTACTTCCTATTAAAAAAAATAGGGTCCTAAAACAATTTTAGGTTGTTTTCATCGTTCACCTACTTCCTATTCTTTTTCATAGGCCCTAAATCAAATAAACAATAGTAATTACCCAAAGCAAGGAAATTGCAGAAAATAAAATTTGTTGAAATTGAAATTTGCAAGAAAAAAAATTTTAATCTAAGAAAGTAGTAAAAATGAATCCTTTAAGAAAAATGAACCTGGCAATGTCGAACAAAGGGGCTTTTTGGAACCATCTTCGGGCCACTCTGACTCGTATGCACACCAAGGTCTTGTACGTACCCATTTTCACATACAAGTAAGTCCTCTCTCTTTGCATTGCCAAACAACTTTTCTAGCTAACCACTACGGCGCTACTCTCCCCGGCAACGATGCCAAAATGATTGGTTGTAGAGCTTACATTTAATTTTATCAATCCGAGGGTAATCAAGGTTAGATTTAAAGAATAGCAATCCAGTATAGATTGTACCATAGGGATTAATACTAAACTTAGCTCAAGTCTCTTTCTGGTTTCATGTGTTTGCAAAAATTAAAGTTTGTAGAAATTGAAATGAAATTGTGCTTAAATTAAAGAAATGCAATCTATAACTTAGTCTATATGAATGTGTGTGGATCCACGTATGTTTTACTAATGCATTATTTATCTAATGTTTCTTTATATTCTACTTTTACTCTATGTTCTAATTTTATCTACCATGTTAGTGGGGGGAAGAGATTTAGGGACTAACCTTTCGGAGTGGGCCCTGCCTCCGGAAGGTTAGTGTTAACCTCTTCCCCTATTTTCTACTTTACTTTAACTTCAATAAATTATTTTCATTAAATTATTCTAATGCTACTCATTCTATGGTTTCATGAAATTAAAGGGAAGTTACAGAAATAAATTCAACATAAAAGAAATAGAACGTAGTTACCAAATCCATAGAAGAAAATACTGCTATTTTATTGCTTAATATTCAACCTTCATTTGTACAAACTATGCAGACAAACTCCTTCCACATCCAGTGACAAATCTCTAGAACCGTAGCTTGTAGACTATTGACAATGATGATAGACCTTCTCAAAGGTCTTTACATGTAATTTTATAATGTCATGTTGGACATTCTTAATGAAAGTCTTCCACATATTCTGTCATGTTTCTATCCGATTGATGATTCAAATAATCTAAATTAATACAATTTCCTAACTTCTTTGGACTTTAATAAATATTCTGATTGGTCCAAGTGGCATCCTACAAATATTACTAACAAGACAATGTTATTTTGAATGACTCGCAAGATATACATTGGGACCTCATGTCCTATATTCTAGGAAAGGTCTAACAGTCTTGCGTCTATATCTAAAACTTCCCATAATAATCTGATTACAATCTTTATAAAGCAAACAACAACTTTATCAACTTGAAATATTCTCGCGGATAGTATGCGAGAAATGAAATATTTTGCTAAGTAAAAATATATGTTGTCATCCAACTTGATGTGTCGTCATTGATGTGGCACACTACATAAGTCAACAGTATTTATTATTATTTGGTAACTACTGGTAAAACATTCTTCAATAACTGTCTGCAATAATTACCTTTAGTAGTTACCTTTAGTAATTACCTTCAGTAGTTATTTCAGTAACTGTCTTCAATAACATCCGTCTATAACCTGCATCTACAGTCTTCGTAATTCGTCATTCCTATGACCATCTTCTCCTATGCTCAACATCTGGTTCAAGTCTTGTTTTGTCGTATCAATCTCCCATGAAGTGTTCTTCAACATTATTCTGTCCAAACATACAAAACTTGCACATATTTTGTGTAAAATTCATGTATTTATTATTTTAACATCATAAATAAAATTTAGTCATAAATCATGCAAATAAGATATAACAATTATCAAAATACATCCATTTTCACATATTTGCAGATAAAAGACATATAAAGGTTCCAAAATACATGCACATTTTAGCACTCATCAGATGAGTCCCGACAACAAGGCCTGATGAGGTACTCATGTACAATGAACTTACTAATAGAAGAGATGGTGAAAAACCACATGGGAAAAACCATATTTCAAGAAGAAGAAGAAGAAGAGGCATGTCCTCGGATGGTGAGGATTGTCCTCTATTGAACACCAAAAAAAATGAGTCCCGATAATATGGCCTTATTAGGTACTCATGTACAATGTACTTACATATAGGAGAGATGGTGAAAAAACCACATGGGAAAAAACCATCTTCCAAGAAGAAAAAAGAACAATAAGAAGAAGAGAGAGGTGAAAACCTCTGTGCACCCTTCTAATGCAACTGCCTAATCCCAAGTTTCTCTCGCAACTGAATGTAACGCGGAGAAGGAAAGGATTTGGTGAAGATGTCTACAATTTGATTTTCTGTGGGAATGTACTCCAAGTTTAGATCCCCTTGCTGAATATGTTGCCGAATGAAGTGCATGTGAATCTCAATGTGCTTGGTGCACTGATGCTCAACTGGATTGTAGGAAATATGAATTATGCTCTGATTGTCACACCAAAGGGTAATGGGTTGGTCATGGAAAAAACCAAATTCCCTTAGTATCTGATGAAGCCAAAGAGCTTCTTGACTGGCCAAAACTACTGCCTTGTATTCTACTTTTGTAGATGATAATGCTACTGCTTGTTGTTTTTTGCATGACCAAGCAATAGGTGAAGAACCAAGACAAAAAACATAGCCAAAAGTGGAACATCTATCTTCAACTAAACCTGCCCAATTAGAATCTATGTAACCAATGATATCCATGGATCCTCCCTCATATAAGAGCCCAAAGTGAGTAGTTCCTTGCAAGTAGCGGAGGATTATTTTTGTTGCTTGCCAATGGCTGAAATGAGGTTGATGTGAGAATCTAGATATTAAGCCAACAACATATGAAATATTTGGGTGAGTATGAGTGAGGTATAATAGACTTCCTACAAGCTATTTGTAGAGAGTAGCATCACAAAGAGGGGACTTGTAGGAAGTACTTAGAGTGACTCCAGACTGAAAAGGTGTGGGAGAAGGCTTGCAATCAGTCATCTTAAACCATTGAAGAAGATCTAGAGTATATTTTTGTTGACACAATGAAATTCCTACATCTATTTGAGTTATCTGAAACCCAAGGAAGTAATGAGCTAAACCCAGATCAACCATCTCAAATTTCTCAAAAAGGGAGTCTTTGATAGTCTGGATGTGAGAAATGGCACTACCAGTGAGTAGTAGATCATCAACATAGAGCACAAGTATGGTGATGTTTTCTTTATCTCTCCAAATATAGATTGTTGCATCAGACTCACAATGAGAAAATCCTGAGGAAAGAAGGAAGGAGTCCATTTTTTCATACCAAGATCTAGGAGCTTGTTTGAGACCATAGAGAGATTTCCTTAGTCTACAAACAAGGGAGGAGTCTTGAATAAATCTAGCAGGTTGTTCCATAAATATTTCCTCTTTTAAGTCACCATGTAAGAAGGCACTTTTAACATCCATCTAAAATACTGGCCATTTTTGGGAAGCAGCAAGTGCAAGTACCAACCTAACAGAATCCATTTTTGCAACTGGTGCAAAGGTTTTAGAATAATCAATGCCTTCAATTTGTGAAAAACCTTTAGCTACCAAGCGAGCTTTGTGTTTGTCAATTTTTCCATCAGGTCCATACTTAGTTCTGTAAATCCATTTACAGTGAACTAATTTCCTTCCTTTAGGTAGAGGGACTAGATCCCAAGTTTTATTTTTTATTAAGGAAGAAAATTCATTCTCCATGGCATCATCCCATTCTTTTATACCAGTTGCTTCCTTGAAGGATTGAGGATCTGTAGAAATGGACTGACAGACAAGACCAGAACCCATGGAGTTGCTTATTCTGGATGATGGAAGATTTTGAATGTAAGGAGTGGCCTCTTGAATTTGTGGTGCGGGCCCATTTTGGCATTGTGGAAGGAGTAATGGGTGTGGCAGGACTTTGAGTTGGAGTTTGAAGTATATGATCCTCATTTTGGTCGTCTATCTCAAGGATGGGATCTTCATTATATTGAGGCTCAAATATTGGAGATGACTCAAGAGGATTAATGTTGGAAGAGGAAGATTGAGGATCTTTATGAGGGAATGTTTCATCAAATTGAACATTTCTATGAAAAAAGACCTCATGAGTTGTGGGATCAAGGAGCCTGTAGGCTTTCATTTCCTCACAATAACCAACAAAGATGAGTTGCTTGCTCTTTTTGTCTAGAGCCTTCCTCTTTTTCTTTGGGATATGAGCCCAAGTAGTACACCCAAAAACTTTGAAAAAAGAGACATCAGGTTTTGAGCCAATCCATGCTTCCTCAGGAGTCAAATGGCCAAGAGCTTTATGAGGTGTGCGGTTTTGAATATAATTTGCACAGTTGATTGCCTCAGCCCAAAAAACTATTGGAAGATCTCTTGAGTGGAGCATACAGTTTGCCATTTCTTTTAAAGTTTTATTTTTCCTTTTTGCAATGCCATTTTGTTGAGGATTATGGGAGACTGAATGTTGATGAATTATGCCATGAGTTGAGAGAAATATGGAGAACTCATTGTTGAAGTATTCCCCCCATTATCTGTACGAATTTGCTTGATTTTGCAAGTGGCTTGATTTTCAACTAAGGCCTTGAAGATTTTGAAGTGGGATAGAACATCACTTTTGTATTTTAGAAAGTAGACCCAAGTTCTTCTAGAAAAGTCATCAATGAAGGTTAAGGCATATTTTGCTCCTTTGAAAGAAGGCTCTGGGAAGACCATCAAGTCACTATGGATTAACTCTAGAGGGGATGAGGCTCTTTGAGAACCACTTGGGTGAAAAGGATCTTGATGTTGCTTTCCAAGAGCACATCCAGGACATACTCCATCAATAGAAGAGACTTTTGGCAACCCAGTTACCATTTCTTGAGTATTCAACTCCTTCAGATAGCTATAACTGAGATGTCCAAACCTTTCATGCCAAATTTGACTTTCAATATCTCCATGTGCAACAAAATAGGAGGCCCCATCTAAATTTTTGAATCCTTGGAAGTGAAATAGGCGAGTGTTATGATCAATATCTCCTTTTGCTATGAGAGAGTGTGGTTCTTGAAAGTCTCTTATCTCAACTCCTATTGGTGAAAATAGAATTATTTTACCCTTTACAAAAGTACAAATCTGATAGATGGAGAGGATATTTGTAGCTATATTTGGGACATAGAGAACATTTTTGATAGAACCACCATCAATTGATATGTCACCTTTTCCTTTGACTGGGATAAAGGATGAGTCACCAACTTCTATGCTACAAGTTGAGCTTGAGGAGATTGAAGTGAATGACTCATGAGAGGAAGTCATATGATGAGTTGCCCCTGAATCTAGAACCCAATATTTTGATGAAGTTTTTATAGCTTTACCTTGAAAATTTAAGGCTTTTCCTATCTACTTCTTAGTGTCTATTTTGTGATCCTTCATTGCTACCTCTAGTTGTTGTAGTCTTTTCCAACATTTGTTCCCAGAATGACCATCCTTTTTGCAATGTGTACAAGTTATAGGGCCTCTTTCTTTCTTTTTGAATTTTTCTTTAGTGGAGGTGGATGCTACTAATGCTTTTGAGGAAGAGGGAGAGATCTCATATTTTGCAAGTTTCGTTTCCTCTCTAGTTAGCCTATCACAAAACTCCTCTAAAGAGGGCATTTTAAAACTTGTACCAAGTGCATCTTTTGTAGACAAAAAGGTGGTTGCAAAAATTTGAAATACTCCATTTAACTTAGAGAGAATAAGATAGATGCATTCTTCTTCTATTTTATTCTTGCCACTACCTTTTAATTGAGTGAGGACCTCTTTAAATTTGGTGAGAAAGTCAACAATATTGCTGAAGTCTTCAGGAGATAATGTTGTTAACTCTACCTCTAGTTGCATTGACCTTATTTGATCCACTTTACCAAACAAGTTCTTTAGTTTCTGCCAACTCTCAAATGGAGTTTTACATTCTAAAATGTGAAACCATAGGCTTTCATTTACATTTGTGCTTATAATACCCATTGTTTCATACATCTTCCCTTTATGAACAAATTTTTCATATTCCTTTTCAAATTCAGGTTGCTCCTCTTCTAGCAAGTGTGTGAGCCCTTTTTGAGAAATGAGATTTAATATTTTTGGTTTCCATGTGTGATAGTTATGAGGGGTGAGTGGATCAATTGTATTCATTTTGCCAAAGAAAAACTGTAGTGAACTAATAATCCCCCCTTTAACTGCAAGAAATTTTTGGAGAATACAATGATGCACCCCCTTTTTTCAATTGGAAATTAGCACCAGTAGAAACACCTGTTAAATGAAGGTAGTAGAAGCCAGACCTTTATACCAATCTCTTCAATTTACCCACCCTTATGTGAGGGAAACTATAAGTAAATGAGGAGATTGATACGTGGAACATAGGCTATTTGAAGCAAGAATAATCTGCCAGACCTCTATACCGAATCTTCTCAATGACCCGCCCTTACGTGAGGGAAACTATAAGTTAATGAGAAGAACGATACGTGGAACATAGGCGATTATTAAATATTTGGGTCAAATTTTGATGAGCTCTTTGAAAATATTTGTAATGTGCTTTGCTTTGAATGTTCAAATTTTCAAGTGTTTAGAAAAAAAACACAGTTATGCAAGTGGAACATGTAGAAGATGCTAAAATAGAGATGCAAGCAACAATACCGAGTGGCCAAATAAGTGCCACAGAAAGACTCCACTTCCAAACTATCCTCCAATATCTTCCTACTCAAGGAATGTAGTAGTAGCAAAAAAGGAACTCCTCCAAACAAAGCCAAGGACAAAAAAAAAAGATGCAAGTAGTAGTACTAACAACCCCCTGAAGTCTTCAAAATGGGTGCAAGAAGTAGCACCACCAAAAAAAAACCCCTAGAAAAATATTTTATTTATGATCTTACAAGGAGACCCATCACTCTCTTGCCTTTACACATTAGGTAGAGAAATAGTGAGAGGGGCCCTTAAAAAAGGAGTTTCTTTTACAATATTTGAAAAGATATACAATTTTGATATTACATTAACACCAAAAGAATTATCCTTGTAAAACTAGCAGCAACGTTATAGTCAGCTTCGAGGGAGACAGAGGCAACATTTTGAATGGGCATCATTTTTTTTTACCTGCACACACTGCGATGCTTCTCAACATGCAAGCTCATGAAATTTTGACTCTACTAGGCTTTAAAAGGGTCATGTATCATCGAATTAAAAAAATACATCCTCTTTTACTATGCCAAAGTTGTCGCAGCAATGCAAGCTCACGACTTCACTGACTGTGCTAGGCGTTGGACTTTAGGAGGTTGGTGTCACTGAACACCACCAAAAAATGAATGTAGTCCTTCAACTTATCCTTTTTGCACGTAGTCTTTGAATGCAAATATTTTGCCCAATCACTAGTAGTTGAGGAACCTTGTCAATCAAAGTGTAGGAAGTGAACGCGACGTCAGGCTGCAATCTACGCAATGGAATGAGAAGAGAATGGTATGGCTTTCTTATAGAAAAAAATAGGAGTCGTTAGCTACGAATATCGCCAAGGGAGGCAATTTTCACATAAATCTTGGAGGTCTTTTGAAATGATGCTCTCCAATGCCAAATGTCAAAGAGAAGTGAAGCTAAGGTGCAGCTATCTTCACGAAGGAAAGTGCTTCAACTATCTATAGTGCAGTGAACTTGACTTGTTCTAGATTTGACTCGAAGTGAAGCACTTCGGATTTTTAGAAGGGAACAATGTTCACAATGTTACAATAAATGTTGGAACAACGGGCATAAGAAAGTGAAGTGATGGGCTCGATCTGATGCTAAGGATTGAAGATTTTCCACTAAACTTGTATGTAAGTCTGCTCACTTAAAAGTGAAGTATAGTGCTTAAATTACAAGTACAGAGTTTCTAAAGTAGCGAAGAGAGGTTGGAACATTGATCGACATGTGGTCGATGGCCAATATGTACGTCTTAATAATGGTACCTTTATGCAGTCTCAACAATGGAGACTGCATAAGCTCTTGAGAAAAAGTGTCGCACCCGCTTGAAGTGGAGAGTGCTTGATGCTACAATCTTCTTGGAGAGAGGAGATGAAATGAAGGTGGGCACCGAGGCTACAAAATATGGCCTGAGAGGTTTCTGAAATATCATAGAAAAAAGAGTTAAAAAACATTTGAGGCCAAGATTGCGATAGCAATTTATGGCCAAAAAAAATTATTCTTAATTGCACTGCTATAAAAGTAGTGAAATTCTCCTCCTTTTTATTATCTGTAGATTTTGAAGAAGATAATAACATTCAGTAGAAACCCTTTTACATATATTTCAAAAAATATAGTTAGAAAGAACTATATATATATATATAAAAAATATATATAATCTTGTAGACTTGAACAAATGCAATGAGTAGTCTACAAGAGATACAATGAACCAACTCCTAGAAAATTCAAGAGAGAATGCTAGCAAAATCTATCCTACTTTGGTACCATGTTAGAATTTCCCAAGAATAGACATGCAAAGCATTACAAGAACTATGAAGAGAAGAGTAGAACTGATTGATTATTCTATGGGATCAACTTTGTATAAATAGCAAAGTTGATCAATGTGAGCCGTTGGATTACAACAACTCAACAAATCTAAACTAGTCTAAACTGAGAGTTCACCTGACTCATGGAAGAGTGGTAACTCAAGTAAGACTATCCTAGTAGAACTTAAGAGAACAAATATTTATTCTAACAGAAAATATAATCATTCGAGAAAAAATAGAATTGGGACTTTCAAGTGTTGCCTAAGGGTAGAAAGGCAATTGGCTATAAATGGGTGTTTAAAATAAAATACAAGGTTGATGGTTCAATTGAAATATATTGTACAAGATTAGTAGCAAAAGGATACTCTTAGGTTGGAGGACTTGAATTTGAAGAAACATTTTCTCCTATGGCAAATATTGCATCTATTAGATTGCTCTTTGCATTGGTTGTTGCAAATGACTAGGAAATTGAGTAGATGGACATGAAGATAACTTTTCTTCATGGAGATCTCAATGAAGATATTTACATGGAGCAACCGATTGGGTTTGAATTAAGTGAAATAAATGTCCTATGCAAGCTGATAAAGTCACTGTATGAGTTGAAGCAATCCCCAAGGTAGTGGTATAAAGCATTTGCTACCTTTGTGATTGGACATGGTTTTGTGAGAAGTGATGTTGATCATTATATATATCTCAATATTGAAGGCAATTACTTTCTAATTATGGTGTTATATGTAGATGACATTCTTCTTTTCATCAAATTGAATTATCTTGTGAAGAAGACCAAGTTTGAGTTGTTAGTAGAATTTGACATGAAAGACCTTGGTCCATTACACTATTTCTTGGGTATTGAAGTGAAGAGAAACCATGGTGAGAAGAAGATGTGGATTAGATAGAAGAGATACATTACAAAGTTGCTTACTCTTTTTAGAATAGATCAATACACTCCTATGACTATACCTTTTTAGGTTGGAGTTGCATTGTTAAAAGTATGTGTCCAAAGGATGATGATAAGAAGAGTGTCATGGATAAAGTTCCCTATGCAAGTGCAGTTGGTAAACTGATGTATGCAATGGTGTGTACAAGACCATCTTGCTCATGTAGTTGGAGTTATGAGCAAATTTATGTCTAATCCTGGTAAGCAACATTGGGTTGTAGTGAAGAGAATTCTTAGATATTTGAAAGGCACCAATGATTTTACAATTTTGTTATTATGGTAAAGAAAATATCAGCTATAAGGTTTTTTATTATGGTGGAGATGTAGATACTTCTAAATCTACTAGTGCATATGTGTTCACACTATTTGGAGGAGTTGTGAGTTGGAGAAGTAAAAAACAAGTGGTGGCTCAATCAACTACAAAAGTTGAATACATTGTTGCTACAAAAACATCCAAGGAGGTAACTTAGTTACATGTAGTGTGTAGAGGCATTAGTTTTCAACAAAGTTCCAGTACTTTGTGGTGTGACAATCAAAATCCAATTGACTTGATTTTTGAATCCTAAATTTTACTCTCGTATTGAGCACATTCGAGTGATATTTTATTATATTAGAGAGATGGTAGAATTTGGATAAGTTGAGTTATAGAAGATTGGTACACAAGATATTGTAGCAAAGGCACTAATAAAGCCATTAAATAGCATAAAGTTTATTTAGTGTTGAGATTTGATAGGAGTTCTCTCATTTTATTAGTAACCTTGAAGAATAAGGAAGATGACATTTTCTATTCATTTACTTAGTCTTTTTGGCAAGTGGAAGATTGTTGGATGTGTGCAAAAAATACTAGATTTGTGTTACACCCCTTAGGCTTGTACACTTGAAAAAAAATCGGCTCCACTTTTTCTAGAAGATGGTTTTTTAGCTAATAAAATACCTTTACAAGCACATAATTTTGGAAATTTCCTCATGGTTGGGAGTTGTTAGACATGTGTTGAGATGTTATTAGTTGGTTTCCTAAACATGGGTGGGAAAACCCTAAACATGGTACCTCCATGTGTGTATTTATTTTATAGATGCAACTCTGTAAGAAGTATGTGTGTGAAGAACTGTGTGAGAAGAACATCTCTCAGATGTAATGTTGAATATATTATGAATGAAGTTCTTCTTCTTCCATTTTTTTATTTGTGCTCTATGGCATGTTATGTATAAATGTTTACTTGTAAATTGTTCTTTTGTTTCCTATTAGTTGTTTATCAGCTACACATTATTTTCTTCATTATATGAGTTTATTTCATCCTTTATTTGTTGTTGAGTTGTTTGGCTACACATTCTGTTGTGCCAACAACCGAAATACATTATGGATGGATAAGTAAATCCGAATAGAATATAATTATGGATATATTAAAAAATAATTACAAGAAGAAAGAGAGTCTGACAAGCATTGAAAAATAAAATGCAGGTAACAAGTTAATGAGATAAGCACAGTGCCAGAATATCAAGCAGTACCAAAGCCAAATCTGAAGAACGAATATGTTAGGTACCTAAGTATATGCATGTGGAAATATAATATAATATTGTACCATGGCATGGGTCACACATAAAATTATAATAATATATAACATAGTTTCATATTATAATACTATGCACTTTGTAACTCATGGAAGGTGAACCATCACATCTTTATATAAAGAGAGATGTACACCTAATTGTAGAGGATATATCAAGTATTCTTTGTAGAAGTCTTTGTTTGTGGGGTTGGATATCTTGTGGAGTGGATTCCTTCCAATAAGGAGCATTATACGGTGTTGCCCTACTTCAAGGGTATTATCAATCTCTATTTTATTGTGTAGATTGTTATTGTGGAATTTATTATGGATGCATGTTGTATATTTTTGCATATTGGTGAATGATTTTTTTATAATGAGAAGAGAGGTTCATAACATTTGGTACTAGAGCAATGATTCTAGCAAAGTTGGGTTGTTTTTGTAGAGCTAAAGCACATTTTTTTAGAAAAACATCAAATATGACAAGGGCCAAATATTTTTTAGAATATTTTTGTTCCAACATGTAGATCGTTTTGAGTACTATAAAAATGATTGCTCATTTATGGCTATTTGAAGTTGAGGTATTTTTTTTTTTTTTGGTTGCACAATTTTTTTTCTTTGAAAAAAATTGTATTCAGTTTTTAGTAGTCAGTTTTAAAAGATTTTTGCACTAGCTTGTAGATTATTTTGAGTATTACAAAAATGACTACTTTCTTGTTAAATTTTGATAAGTATTGAGGGAGTTATAGTTGTTGAAAGTTGGGCTTTCGATGTTGTTTTTAGGCTGCATAGAAAAATCATTGAAAGGAAAAAATATTCATATCTCTCAATTCGGGTAAGCAAATCAATTGATGTGTGTTTTGTTTTGAATATTAATTGTTTAAAGAAGGGAATAGATGAGATTTGAAAAAATATATCTTTGATAAATTTTGGTTATTTAAAAATCTAGCTGATTCGAGGGAAAAAATTTGGGTTGAGGTCGTAGAGTTGTCAAAATTCTCTGGAGAAGATGATATTGATGCTAGGGAATGGTTGATGAAGTGGAAAGAAAAATTCTTTTTTTTCAAGAGAGAATGGAAAGTAAAGATTTGGAATTACTTGAGAAGGGAATTTTTTATTTTATTTTCAAACTATGTGCAAATAGGGATCACACAAGAAGAATTTGAAGTTGTATTTTTAAGCAAATAAGGATCACAAGAAAAAAATAATCATATGCAAGCAAAAGAAAGCACATATTTGGTGTCTGATAGAACAAACAATGGTTAGAAAAAGTTGTTGAAATCTAAAATAAATATTTTGTAAGTTCATGGTTGCATCCAAAAGAAAAAATATTATTATCTCCATAAAACCTAGTAGAAATCATAACTTCATCATTAGGGACTTGGCTAACAGTTTGAAGGTTCCAACAATAAAAATTAAAAACCTAAGGCTTGAGGGTTAGGGTGTTCAAATTTTTGAATATTTGAAGATCACCATGGATAAATATGTTTTGCATTCAAATGTTTATGCTAGTGAGATGAGTGATATGGATATTGTTCTTGGTTATCCTTGGTTGCATTCTTTTTACATTATTAATATTAATGTGTAAAATAAGTTCATGAAGTTATGGTACATGAAGAAGAAGATAACATTACAAGATATTTCTTAGTATAAGGAAAAATAGGTAGTTATTGTAGGGGAACAAAATGAAAAACAAGCATAAGCACCTAAAATAGAGTCTAAGGAGGATGTAGTAATAAAAATCGAAGAAGAATCAAAAGTAAAGGATGAACCAAAATAAGGGAGCAAGAGAGAATAACCAAAGAAAGTAGAACAACAAGTTAAGGTTGTATCATATCGCCATCCACACCACCATGAGGGGCAACAATGGAGACAAAATATAGAGCAACAAAAGAACTACAATGGACATATATGGAACCATAGGATCAAAAACCATGGATATTCAAGTGGCACAAGGGCAACTTAGCAACATTGCAAACTACCACTAATCAATATTTCACTTGGATGGATGGATAATCAAGATTGGTACAAGTTATCGTCATTGCTTAGAATATCATACTCTTTAGTTTCTTCTTATGTTTTGAGGACAAAACATATTTTTAAGGGGGATGGAATTGTAGGTAGCTAAGTTTATGAATGCAGAAATATAATATAATATTTGATTATGGCATGGTTCACACATAAAATTATAATAATATATAACATAGTGTTATATTATAATATTATGCACTTTGTAACTCATGGAAGGTGAACCATCACATTCTTGTATAAAGAGATATGTACCCCCAATTGTAGAGGATATATCAAGTATTATTTGTAGAAGTTTGGTTCATGGATATGGGGATCTTATGGAGTGGATTCCTTCCAATAAGAAACATTGTACAATGTTGCCCTACCTCAAGGGTATTATCAATCTCAATTTTATTGTGTGGATTGTTATTGTGGAATTTATTTTGGATGCATGTTGTATATTTCTGCATAAATGGTGATTTATTTTTGTTAATGAGAAGAGAGGTTCATAACAGAAGACAAGAATTAGAGATTGAAGAAAAAATGCCTTCATAACAAATAATGTAATATAGGGGGTGTTGGAGGTATTGCATTATTTGATCCTTTGTATATATTTAGATTAGAGTGTGTGTTTAATATTTGAGTCCATAGTATGTGTCAAGTTATTAGGTGTTAGCATTGGTCATGTAAATAAGTATGAAGTTAGTAAGTATAAGTTGTATGTGAAGTGTCAATTTTAGAAGTAGGGAGTTATGATTAATCATGAGAGATTTTATCTTTATGTACTATGTGAGATTTATTATGTAAGAGTGGAATGTGAAGAGTCATATCTCTTATGAGTTTGAGGATAACAAAGGTCAAGATTCATGTGCATATGAAGAGTCTCATATATGTATATATTGAAGACAAATCTATGTAATATATTATGGAAGAAGCATTGCATTTATCCATTGCTTATAGTCAATAAATATTTTAGTGATATTATTGTGATATTTATTGCACGTTGTATTTAGAAATATTGTGAGATCTTGTAAAAATTTCTTGTGGTGTACTAGCATTGGATTACCAACAAATATTTTCAATGATCCTTGAATGTATCAAAACAAAGTCTCGAGCAAAAATTGATACCCCTAACATTTTGATTAGGATCCAAAAATATAATTTTGAGTATTTTTGGGTATTTTTTAGCATAAAGCCATGCTGCAAAAAAATCACATGCCTAGATCACTTTAGGATAACAATGGGTTGCACTGGTGGAAGGTGAGAGAAGCCATAGGGAGATAAGAAGAAGCATTAATACAAGAATAAGTGATAGAAAAACAAAGAGTGGTGGATGGTGGAATAGAAGTGGAGATGGTTGTAGAAGTGACCACCATGTTGGTTGTTTCCAATTTAAAAGGGGATCCTCCTTGAGGAATTTCCTCAAGTTGGGTTGTTTACCATTGATGTCCATGTGTCAATGCATCCTTGTCAAATGTTGACCTCTATTTCTCAAAGCCTCTTTACCTTTCAATGGTTGTATATATTATTATAGAGCTAACTATTACTAGTTTCATTAGTGTGGTTAGAATGGTTATTTTAGGTATTGGTTTCTTCTTTGGTCTCTAGAGGCTTGATGGCCTAGTCACTATCTCTCTTATTGTAATGGCCCTCTTTGCACTCTCAGAGTATTTCCTATCCCATATGGTCAAGAATTGGTTTTCAAATGAGTCAGCTATGGTAGGTCTTATCAACATGCCGATATTATACCTCATACTTTTTCATGCTAGGATCTTCATGTTAATGTACCATAGTTTTCTCAATGCACCTATTTTTTTACGGTTCATCTTGATATCTAGGTTGAAATCATCTTTTGCCTTAGTATAGAATATGTGCCACTTTGGTGGACTATTGTAACATCTTCAAATTTTATTTTGATACTTATATCCACTTCCTAGAGTGATAAGGGATAACTTTTTCACTATTGTTTACTTCATTTTGAATGATATACCTTTTTTTTGTGCAAAGGTGTCTAGCTTCTTGGTACTTAAAGTCTCCTTAAAGAACAAAACTAGACCATAGGATAAATGATCCCTTAATTATTCCACTACCATTTGTTTCAACCTTACCTTTGCAACTTGGTGGAACCCCTATAGTTTTTGAGTGACCTTCATAACTAGTTGCTTCATTTACCCCAAGTTGAACCACCTTAGTGCTTCGTTTCTCATTTGCCCAATTGGATGTGTATAAATCCCCTCTTTAATTCTTTAGTAGGGATCATTAAATAGATCTTTAGGCCTTTTAGGGTGAGGGGAGGAATATTTATTTCTATTGACCCTCTTCTTCTTCTTCTTAATGGTTCTACCTCTTGGATAGTACTAGAAAGGGTGAAGGTAGAGTCGATGTGAGTGGGATGATGGTAGTGGAAGGTGTTGAAATAGGATATGCTTTAGACAATGATGAACTACTGAACATGGAAGTAGTATCCATAATGGTTGAATGGAGGCATAGACAAAATATTGGATTCTTATTTCAAGATAATAATTTCAAAATGAGTGCAGGTGGGAGAATTGTAATGGTATCGGATCCCTGGATGATCAGATTCAATCCTATTGCGAAAGAGTCCAAGTCCATGAACGAAGCCCCTTTCAAGTTCTAAAACCCCTTGATCCCTATTGAGTGGGATGATTGGGATCCAAGTAAGTTCAAATGTGGGACTTGGAAGTCCTAGGTCAAGGGGACCCCTCCCCCTTGCCAGTTATCATTTTCTCAGGTGATGACCTACTCTAAAGGTGATTATTCAGACGATATGTTTGATATCTCCTCTGTTTTGAACCAAATCCACATCCTCGAAGGCCTTATTAACATATCATAGAAGGTGATACATGGAACATCATGGGGGAGGCCTGATATAGACGCTTTGAGGAGGTGGGATTTTGTGATATGGCAGCCTCTAGGTTCTCTCGAGATAGTGGCCATCCCAAAGAACTTCTTCCTTATCATATTGACTTACAAAGAGGATTCCAAAAGGATTTTCGAAGGGGGGTTTGGTTCTTTGGAAAGAGAGATTTATTTCTATGAATATGGGGTTCAAACTAAATACCCATATCCAATGCATGAATCTTGTCCCTCTTTGGATCAAGCTTTAGTGTTTCCCACTTCAATTCTGACACAAGAATATTTTCCAATTTGTGGCCAATACTATTGGTGACCTAATTTCCATTGACAAGGCTACTAGATATAAATCCCATATGGTCTTTTTTAGAATGTGCATGATGGCTGACATTGAAAAATACCTACCAAGATTCGTTGAGCTAATTTATAATCTTGGCACCTGGGACTAGCCTATTGAATATGAAAACAGGTCCCAAGCCTCCCAAGAATGCAAGAAGGTCGGGCATAAGAAGAACTCATGCCCGCATCAGTTGGAAGTTCCTCCTAAATTAGTGAATATCAAGAGGAACAGGGAAAGAAAATGGGTACCAAAAAAATCTCTTCAAAATATGAAAGGGAAAATGTGTGCTTCTATTCCTTCAGCAGAAACTAAAACCAATGAGGTCCTAGAGGAGGACTCCATAGAGAGAGCCTCTCTTCCTTCAAATATTTTTTATGGAGAGGTTGAATTAACTGGAGAAGCTATCAAGAAAAGGAAGGAATACCCAGAGGCAAGTGATTGTGTCCAACTTTCTAATATTGGTGAAGGTACGAAAGAGGTAAGTTCGTTTGACCTTCCCAAAAAATACCTTTGATTGTCTTATCATAGAAGAAGCTGCTATTCAGCAGATTGTGGAAAGCCCAACAACCTCCCCTAGCCCAGTGCTAGAGAAAGGTTCCCCAGGTCCTAAAACTAGGAGCCATAGAAAGACTCGCATTGATACAGGGGTTGTGAAAAAAGTGGAAAAACCCAGCAATTGAACCCTCAATAAGAGGAAGATTGACTCTGAAATTACCAATGGGGCCCAACCCATTTTAAATCTAGAAAAATTGAGTATTAAGAGTAGCATAAAATTCAAATTGGATAGTTTTAAATCTTCCCACCCAAGGGTGGACAAGATGAAGTCCCATTTCAAATCTTGTAAATGAAGATGTGTTCTTGGAACATTAGGGGCCTCAACGACCCATCCAGACAATGGGTTTTAGCTATGTTAAGAAATTATTTATCTCTGGATATTTTCTTCTTCTAGGAATCCAAACTAGATGAAATCAATATAAATGGTGTTCATAGGGCTATGTGGAAAGAAGATCGATTTGCGACATGTCATGCCAATGGAGCCTCGGGAGGGCTTCTATGTTTCTGGGACATGTCGAAGCTAGATGGGAATGTTATATCCTCTGACAAAATAATTAATATCCTTTTTTTACAAACACTCAAAGTGACGGTGAGTTATATACAATGTTTATGCTCCTAACATAGGACATGGCAAGCATCTCTTCTAGTCCTCCTTATTGGATTTAAGAGAAGCTTTCAAGGAGGAAGCCTAGGTTCTAGCAGGATATTTTAATACTCCTATGTATCCTTCGGATAAAAAAGGGGAAAATTTCCCAGATTATAGAAGCATGGAAGACTTTGGGAATTTTGTTATGGCTACTAAAATCCTAGATCTAGACCTCAAAGGCTCCAATTTCATGTGGAGCAATCGTCAGCTAGGTGACCAACTTATTCTTAGTAAGTTACATAGGATTCTAGTCTCTAAGTTGGGTATTCCCATTTTTGGTGATGCTTCCCTCTCAACTCTTCCTAGAGTGGGGTCAGATCATAATCCCTTATGGATGAAACTCTCGGTGAACTCATATTTCCATCAAACACCCTTTAGGTTTGGAGCCATGTGGTGTAGCCACCCAGACTTGGAAGAGTCATTAAAATATTAGTGGGTGGAAGATCTCCTAGGGGAATGGATCGATAAGTTGGCCAATAAACTCAAGAATATTAAGCTCAAGCTTAAAAATTGGAACAAAAATATTTTTGGTAACATATTTAGAACCAAGGGGAGGTTGAATTCCTAGCTGGCTGAGTTAGAGTCAAAATTAGATTTTGAGGGGTGTTTCATTAGACTCTTCTTTGAAGAAAAAAGACCTACTGGGTGAGTTGCACAATATTTTGGTATGAAGAGCTACATTGGAAGCAAAAATCGTGGACCCTGTGGTTAAAGGAAGGTGACAATAATTCTATATTATTCTATTTCTTAACCCTCTAACATATAAGTTTTAACAAGATCAAATAAATATGCAAGCCATGTGGAATTAGATCTAGGAACATTGAGGTGATCAGGGCGAAAGCAGTATCTCACTTCAGTTCTTTGTTGGGATCTAGGTCACCTAGAGATATTCTAGAAGAAGAGGTCATCCTTCCATCAATTCCCTGCCTAGTGATAGAGGACATGAATGTTACATTGAACTCCCTTTTCTTTTATGAGAAATGAAAGCTACAGTGGATGAGATAGGGGCCCTAAAATCCTTGGGTCCTAATGGGTTCCCACCTTTATTCTTCCAAAAATATTGGCACATTTGTAGATAGGATGTTTGTGATGCTCTCATATCAATCTAGTTCTCCAAAGTTATCCTTGTGGGGGTCAACTCTACTTTCTTGGTGTTGGTTTCTAAGTCTCAGGGGGCTTCCTGCTTTAATGACTATAGACCCATTAGTCTTTGTAATACTATTTACAAAATTTTAACGAAGGTCATGGCAAACAAAATTAAACTGCTTCTTCCTCTCCTTATTGACAAAGCTCAAAGTGATTTTATAGCTAGGAGATAAATTTTAGATGGTGTCATTGTTATGCACGAGCTTATCCATTCTATCCACAAAATTGGTAGGACTGGGATTTTTCTCAAACTCGATATGAACAAGGCTTATGAGAGGGTCTCTTGGACCTTTTTTTTCCAATTGTTAAGAAAGTTTGGTTTTGGGGAGAACTGGATTGACCTGATTTTTGCTTGTGTGTCTTTAGTCAGATTCTTTATCCTGGTAAACGGAGCTCCGATTGGTTTCTTTCAGAGCTACCAAGGAATTCGACAAGGGGACCCTCTATCCCCCTACATATTCATCCTAATGGCAAAGGCATTGGGAAGATACATTACATTGAATTCCTCCATTGAAGGTCTTAAGCCTACTCTTTTGAGCAATCCAATCTCTCATCACCAATTTGCATATGACACTTTATTATCCTGTCTGGATTTCGTGATTCAAGCCAGGGAGATTAAAAGAGTACTGGCTTTCTTTGAAAGAGCGACAAGGTAGAAGATTAATTTCCTCAAAAGTAAGTTGTACTTTGTGAATACTCCAATGAAAAGGTAAAGAAATATTGTAGGTATCTTGGGATGCAAAATTGCCAGCCTTCTTGCGGTCTACCTTGGCCTCCCATTGTTTTATGGTCGTATGTTAGATTCCCTCTGGAACCCTGTTATCAAGAGGATGTAGAAGAAGTTGGCTGCCTAAAAAGGGGCTCTCCTGAGCCTGGCTAGAAAATCGATCCTTGTGAGAAAATCCCTCTAGAGTATCCCGATTTATTTCATGTCCATTTTTAGGCTCCTTGGCAAGATTATTTTGAAAATAGAAAGTATCCTTAAAGCCTTCCTTTGGGCTAGGATGACTTTAAAAGGTAAATTCCACCTGGTTTCTTGGGACCAAGCCTGTAGTCATAAGAAGAGAGGGGGCCTTGGTCTTAAGGATGTTCGGAGAATGAACAAAGCCTTGATTGCCAAACAAGGTTGGAAGGTGGTTAAAAATGAGTCAATGGATTGGGTTAGCATTCTGAAGGCTAAATACCAATTTGAAAATTTCCTCTCGAACTCATTGCCTTCTGATGGGTCCCCTTTTTGGTAGAGTTTATTAAAGTCAATATCCTTGCTACATTTGGGAAGTAGGTGGCTACTGGGTGATGGTAAAATTATCGATTTTTGGAATGATTCGTGGTTAACTGATCAACCTCTAGCTTTGAACCTGATCATTGTGATAGGTGAGCCCTCATCTAGAGCCCTAGAGCATTGTCAAGTAGCAAAATTTATTCACTAAGTCAATGGATGAAAAACATGGAAGGACCTGCCCACAGTCATAGGGAAAAAAGAGATGCAAGCAACCTGGGAGTTTATAGCTGATTTCTTGAAATTTAAAGTGCTAAAACTAACTGATGTGGAAGACGAAGTCATCTGGTCAGGGAAAAGTGATGGATCCTTTACTGTTAGATCATCATACACCTTGTCAAAACCAAAGTTATAGTATTGGAACTCGAACTATGGAATTTGGATCAAGAATCTTCTTCCTAAAGTCAACATATTTTTTTGGTTGGATGTTTAAATTAAGATATTGACTATAGAGAATCTCCAAAAACGTGGTATGGCTCTCCTCAACAGATGTTACTTATGTGAATCCAAGTTGGAGATGATGAACCACCTATTCATTGGGTACCCCATTTTTGAGGTGCCTGCACTACTATTTTGGAGAGATTGGGGTTTAGTTGGGTGCTTTCAGATTCACTTGAAGACCTATGCTTACAATGGGTCCCCTCTTTCTCTCACCAATACTAAAATGCCTCTAGATTTTCCTCCTCCCTCATATGCTTTGGGGACTATGGAAAGAAATAATTTCATGTGCATTCAAAAACTCCAGGTGCAACTAGCTTAGTGTGGGTCTTAGAATTCCGTGGAGCTCGATGGAGAATGTTTCCTTTGCGTTCCTTGAGTTGGACATAGATCCCATGAGACCCTCTACCATTGAAGTAAAATTGGAGCTAACTCTAGGATTTCCCCTTGTTAATCATCCTAACCTAGCTCCAAATCCAATGCTTATTGTTCGTTTGAACCCCCCTCCCTAAGGGTGGCTAAAGCAAAATTTTGATGATGCTTCTAAAGGTAATCTAGGGGTAGCGAGTGTAGGCGGAGTAGTCAAATATGATAGAGGGATCTTATTGTTGGCCTTCACTGTACATCTTTCTCACCAAAATTCTTTTATTATAGAGGTTAGGGCTGTTTTTTGAGGGTTGTTGCTTTTGGAAGATATAGGGTTAAGGAGGGTGATTGTGGAAGGTTACGCATTAAGTTTGATCAATTTGATTAAGTCAAATAAAAATTTAAATTGGAATACTTAGAACGTGGTAATGGAAATGAGAAGAATTCTACAAGGAATGGAGGAACTTCAGGTGAACTATATCTTCAAAGAGGGGAGTAAATTGGTGGACTATATGGCCAACTAGGGTGCCACTCAACAAGGTTTATCGGTATGGAGATCCAATTTCTTGGAAGAGCTAATTTGCTTATTAAATGAAGAGAGTCTTTGATCTCTTTTGTGTGTCCTATTGGGAATATGTAGTGGGTGCCATATTTACGCTAAGAGGCATTCGTCTCAGCCTCACCAAATTTTGTTATCCATCTAGCATTTGAATTATTTTTTAAATTGGATTTTGGATGCAGAAGTTTGGTGTGAAGTTCACTTCCTTAATGGCATACCCCTCTCTTGGGTTCCTAAATCTATTTTATCTCCTTTGTTTAGCCTTGCTGACACCACCCAAAAGGGGAGTGTCAGGATAATCGCTTGGAATATGCCCAACTCATATGTCATTTGCAGTCTGGAGGAACATTGGATCGACACCACATCCCAATTCTGTGGTTGGTGTACCCCTTGTATTTTTTTAAACTTCCGTAAGGTGTTTTTTTCTTGTTTGGGTGAGGTGGCTCCATATTCTAAGGTAGCATGCACCAAAAAATATAATTAGAATGACTCCTCAGTACTATGGTTGGCATCATCTTAGCATAAGACATCCTTGGCCTCTAAAAGTTTATAGATTTGGTAATCAGCCTTGGGAGGAGTATAAGGTTGAAATCTTAACCTTGAATATGAATCAGCCCGTGGATGGATGTTTGAAGATGTGATCTCATCATTCTTTGTTGAGGTGACATTTGCATTGTTATCTAATCATTGTGAACGTTGGATGGCCTAATCATTAGTGCAATGACTGCCCTGCACGACATCCCCCCTCTCAACTTAAGTGAAACTTTGATATTGGTCTTTCTAAAAGCTACTATCAGAGCTCCCTCGATCACCAACCTAACGAAACCTCAATTGTTTTTCTTGTTCGTGAGAGTATCCATCCTATATGTATTGCTACCTGGGTAAGGCTAAGAAATTGAACCTCAAGTCCCTCCTTTTGAAATTACAGTTGGAACTGACCTCTTTAAATGCTGATGAGGAAGTTAAAAGAATTTTGAAGCGGGGTTCCCTTCTGGTATGTATCCAAAAATCCCATGGTTATAATCTAATTTTATCTAGATGCATGGCTTACTCATGGAATGAGGGATGGGTTAAGGTGGGGGACTTGGAATTTAAAATTAATGTAGATCTTGTTACCAAATTTACGAGCCTCCCCTTGATGGTTATAGCCACAATAAGGACAAGCATTCCTTGATTAGAGAATTGAGTTTCTTCCTAGATGAGAATGAGTACCTCCCGAAGGAGCATAATGGTTTTAGTGCTAAAGCCTTTAAAGCCCCATGGGACGAAGTGATTATTGGCATCATGGACTATTTTATGTTAGAACCATCTAAATATGTCGTAAGGAGCTATCATGTTATGTTCCTTAATCAATTGAGAAGAGAGAGGTAGATGAACATCCCAACATTTTTGTTTCACTCGATGTAGAAATCAATGATGGACATGAGGAGCAAGAGAGACATGGACCCACTCCACTAGGGTCTGGCCTTGTTAATTTTCAAACATATGGCTAAAGAGAGAGGTGTGGAGGCTACACAAATTTTAAAGGCTATAGAATCCCAACATATCCTCCTACCTACCATCTGCACTTAGGAGATTGCTATGTTCAAATCCAATGACTCTGGTGACTCGAGCAAAAGAGAGAGCCTCATTTCCTCTCCTAAGGAGGTTGGTAATGAAAGGATGTCATGGGGAATCTTAGTCTCCCCTAAGGGCATGAGAGGTGGTAAATTGTGTAGCTCCAAAATGTCACTCTCAAACTCCTCAGAGTCTAACTAGGAGGAGACTCCCTTAGATTGATTCAAAGTATTCAAAAGTAGCAGAAGATCGAGGGAATTTTAGTGACTTTTAGAGGAGTAAGGGGGGAAGGTGAGACACTCAAGAAGATTATCTAAAAGAAAATAAAAAAGAATGATTCATCGATTACTGTGGTCTACTCTAATTCGGAGAACCTAACCAAATTAAGGAGAAAGGTTAAGCCTTCAAATATGGATATACGCTCTACTCCCAACATGGAGGACTCCTGTAAGCACATCCAACTAATCAAGTTGGTGGATGACAAGCAAAGGTCAATTTTGGGAACCCTCAAGATTATTGTGGATTTCACTAAGGAGGTGAACCGTTTGGTGGGTCGAATCCTAGAGGAAATAGCCATAGGAAAGAATGAGTTCGTGGATGCGATAATTAAGCCTTAGGTTTGGGACATTGGTTGGTTGATCATCTACACTAGTTGGTTGGTGGGTCTTTGTTGGATTTCTTGTTGGTTATTTTTCCCTATGGGGTGGATTTTAATCCTACGAGTTAGATTGTTGTAGGTTGGCTAGATTCAGATGGCCTGAATCTAGTTTTATTTTTCTCTTGGTTGGGTGACTACGTGGTGGTCATTGGTTGTCAGGATCCTTTAGGAGCATTTTGTATAAGGTTGTGGGGATCCTTTCAAAACCCTCACCTTTTTAATTAATAAAAAAAATTGGATTCTTGTGAGTTTTTTCAAAGTTTAGGAAAAGGAGTGATTCACTTGCTTTAGTAATCTGCTCAAAAAATAGAGTGATTTGCTTCTTAGAAGGTATTTTGTAAACTTTCAAACATGAAGCAATTTGCTCCAATATGCGAGAAAATTGCTTCCATAGGCAAGTGATTCGTTTGAATTTAGGAAAATGGGAAATTTTGATTACATAGCAAATGGTAAGTTTTCTAAATCAACCTACTCAATTAGTTGAGTGTGTTTGATCTGGGATTTCTCGCTATTGCAAAGGCCTAGCTGGCATTCCTGGATAATGTTCTCTATATTTTTCCCACCCTTGCTATTTATTTGGATGAGTTTGACAATGATCTCCGAGTCCCCTTCGTAGATGACAAGGGCTGCCAGGTTTTTGGAAATGTCAATACATCTCTAGAGGGCCCTGGCTTTCGCAAAGTTGTTGGTCTAGGACCCTAGATTTTCAGCAAAGGCCTTAAGGATTTTGCCACTATGATCTCTGAAGACCCCTCCTACTCCCGCTTTGCCTAGGTTCCCTTTGGAGGCACCATCGAAGTTAGCCTTGAGCCAACCTTTGGGGGGAGGGACCCAAGTGACTCGAGATCCTGTCTTTTTTGGGTTTTTGAGACTTACTGCGATCCTAGGGAATCTTGAGGGTGGAACAGAGCAATTCTTCAATCCTCGAAGCAGGGTTGGCCTGACAAGGGATGAGTCCAAAATTTTCAGTGGCGTAAGCAAGGGCTTTGCAGCTACGGCTTCGCAAGTTCTGGGGCCTTTGTTGAAAACTCGCCTATTGCGCTCCAACCAAGGCTGCCAGAAGATGTGATGGATGAGGACTTCCCACAAAAAGCTTAGCCTGGGATTCTTGAAGGGCTTAGGCCATTGTCAAATGAACTCTTTGACAGAGTTTGGCCAGGTCTAGCTAACCTGAAAGCTTTGGGTGGCTAGGGAGAAAACACTTCTGGAGTAGGGGCAATCCATCAAGATGTGGTGAACAGATTCCCAGGCCTAGAGGCATAGGAAACATCTATTCGACACCATGATCTCTCGTCGCATGAGATTGTCCCCAGTAAGGATTTTGTTGTGGATGGTCGTCCAGCAGAAGTGCACGATTTTGGGAATGAGGGATTTGATCCACACCTTGTTAGCGACCACCTTCTCACAACTGGGGGTGCCTTGGGAACCCATCTTCTCAATAA
The DNA here is from genome assembly GCA_028583015.1 of Wollemia nobilis. NCBI lineage: Eukaryota > Viridiplantae > Streptophyta > Pinopsida > Araucariales > Araucariaceae > Wollemia > Wollemia nobilis. The sequence goes on from JAQPPZ010002347.1 coordinate 1,167,528, forward strand.
GCCGGGTCGCGGTCTTGACAGAGAAATTCCCGTCATTGGTGCCTTTCCAACATCGCTTATCTCTCCTGTTGACACGGGGGAGGAAAGTTGATTGCTAGATCTCCTGAATCCCTTTCACGGCTTCCCTCATGGGTTCATTTCTTATTCTGAAATTGATCTTCTTCCACTCCTAGGCTTCTGGGCTGGAGGAAATGAAGTCTGCAACCCTGAGCCCGAATCTGCTATCAGTCAAATGCCTGGTAGGGATCAAAACCGGATTGTTGATGAGGGGGAAATTCCTGACCCAGGTATCTTCCCAGAAGTTGATGTTGGCCCCATTCCCCAGCTTCTAGGAAGACCCTTCGAGGATGATGTTCTGGGTATGAGTGATGGATTTCCAGAAATGGGAACCGATGCGCAGGGGAGGCGCTTGGAGGAAGGCCTGGTGTTGAAGGTACTTTCTTTTCACAATGTTTACCCATCCAATATTGGCCTTGGTCACTACTCTCCAAGCCTGCTTGGCTAGGAGAGCTAGGTTGGCAACTGAGATTCGGCGCAGACCAAGACCTCCCTGATCTTTGGGGGAGCAAACTTTATCCCAAGCTACTAGGTGGAGCTTTCTTGAGGCCTCCGATCCAGACCAAAGGAACTGCTTTTGAATTTTTTCAATGGCTTCTCCCACAAAGACCAGGATTTTGAACACAGACATGAAATATGTGGGGATGCTCTGCAAGAAGGATTTGACCAAAGTTGCCTTCCTTGCACTGGTGAGCAGGGCCCCTTTCCACCCCGCTAACTTGTTATGGATCTTGTCCACCATATTTGCCCACATGGTTGGCTGGGCCCTACCATGGAACATGGGGAGCCCGAGGTAAGTGGTCGGGAACTCAGAAATGGAACATCCCAAGATTCTAGCGATCTTGCGCTGTCTTTTGGCCGAGGTAATGAAGAACAACTTGCTTTTAGTGTAATTGATTTTCTGGCTAGCAGTTTCCTCGAAGCGGTTGAGAATATCCTTGATCACCTTGGCATCTGCTATCGAAGCCTTAGTAGCCATCAACGTGTCATCTACAAACTACTGGTGAGTGGTGGGGGGAAGCCCGAACGCTGCCCTGATCTCGAAAAGCTGACTGCAGAAGCAGACCTCCTTGATAGTTCTCCCCAAACTCTCTGCCAGGATGATGAACATAATGGGGGACAGAGGGTCACCCTGCCTCAGGCCCCGAGAACTCGGGAAGTAACCCGCAGCAAAACCATTTACCATGACAGAGAACCAAGAAGAGGAAATGCAGTTGTAGATTAGATTTTACCCAGGACTCATGGAACCCGAACTTGAGAAGGATTTGGCTGAGGAATTCCCTGTTGACTTTGTCAAAGGCCTTGTTCATGTCAAGCTTGAGGAAGAAGGCACCGTGTACTCGAAACTCGGGCTCGAATGAATCAATTCATGGATGGTGATGATCCAATCGAGAATATTGCGTCCTTTGACTGTGCTCCCTTGACACGGGTCAATGATGGACGAAAGAATGTTGGATAGCCTGGATGCCAGGGCTTTGGTGAGGATTTTGTAAATGACATTGCACAGGCTAATGGGCCGGTAATCAGAGAGGGATCGAGAATTGGCCCCTTCGGGGATAAGAGCCAAGAAGGTGGAATTCACATCTATGAGAATGGACTTGGAGATTTGCATTTCCCTAATGACGTTAGAAAGATCCTACCCCATGATGTCCCAAAAGGTCTGGAAAAACCTGGGCGAAAACCAGTCCGACCCAGGGGCTTTGTCTGGGTTCATGGAAAAGAGGGCTTGGTGAACTTCATCTTGGGAGATGGGGCTGAGGAGCAAATCATTTGATTCTTGGGAGATGATGGCCAGGAGGGATTCCATGGCCTCTTGGGGCGGGCTGGAAACTAGAAGGCTTCTGAAATGATTGATGACTTCTTCTCTGATTGCATGAATATTCGAAATATGCCTCAAGGTTGAGATGTGGAAGAACTTGGTATTGACATCACCTTCCTCGAGCCAAAGCTTTTTTTTTAAGATTTAAACTTGATTAATATTAAAAAATAATAAATATAACCATACTTTTATATATAAAAAAATTAAAATAAAATAAAATAAAATAAAATAATATAATATAATATAAAACAAAGTAAATATAAAGCGATCGTAAACCGATTTACCATGGCTTCGCGGGTTCTGAGCGCAACTATTCGCCCGCACATTCACACATTCACAGAGAATCCGATTTGAGGTGAATCGGCAAGTCAAGTTTCCCTCTCTTTTCAATTTCAATCTCCCGTTTTCCCTCCATTTTTCATCATAAAACCAGAACGCTGAGGCGACTTCATACCTTTCATCTCTCTCATCTCTTACCATGGCTGGATCCGCGAAAAGGCGAAAGGGGAACCACGACTCGGGAAAAGCCGGAGCAGCAGCAGCTGTAACAGCAAAGAAGATATCTCCATACTTCAATTTCTGCACTATCAACAGGGAAAAGGTGAAGCAATCCAACCCCAATGTTTCCATAAACAAGGCCCTCTCCGCCCTTTGGAAATCCCTCTCCGACGAACAAAAGGCCGCTTACAGTAAGCCGAATCCCCCGCCGCAACAGCCTTCTCCACTCACACCGCAACCCCCTGCAAACTCCCCTGAAGAAGCCGATAACGACATCAGAGAAAATAACGATGTCAATAAAATTGCTGGATGTGATATCGATGACGGCGAGAGTTCAGCCGGTGCGCCGCCGTTTCCTCTGGCTCGAGTGCGGCGAATCATAAAGCTGGACAGGGAGATCAACAAAGTGAACGGCGAAGTTGTGTGGGCGGTGGCGAGCGCGGCGCAGTCGTTTCTGGAGCTTCTAGGCGAAGCGGCGCTGCGAGTTTCCGTGGAAAAGAAGCGCAAAACCATCATGTTCGACGACGTCGTCACCGCCATTTCCAGGCATCAGAGAATGGCCGATTTTCTAGAGGATTCCATCGCCGACATTGGAAAAGAGGGCACCGCCGCCCTAAGCTCCGACCAGGAGGACGAAGAAGGCGAGGATGCCGCCGACGGCGCGCCAAAACCCCCGGCACCGGCGCCGCCGCCAGGAATGCGCAGTATCACGGATTTCTTTGCTTCTAAAACAGCTCCTCCGCCGGATTCCTGAGCCGATCGGAACCCTTGCGATAGCGTTTGGGATTTTGAAGTGTTTTTTTTTTTCTGTCTTCTCTGAGGTTTCAGGTTGTAATGTAGAGTGGAAGCAGTAACAAATCCGAATGTGAATGGAGTTTAATGGCAAAGTTTCAGTTGAGATTTAAATTCTCTTTAATATCTGATAATTCTTAGGGTTTGAACTGAAGCCTGTGCAATTTAGCATGTATTTCATGGATCTAGTGATTTGTGCTTTGCTGTGTTATTTTTAGCAAAATGAGGCCTGGTGAAACCGTAGCAAGTACGGCTCGTTAATGGTAAATAGTATTTTTCGTTAATGGTCGGATAATTATAAGTTTAGTACATAGTGTTTTTTATGATAATTGTTTTAGAACAGAGTTAATTTTTTTTTATGTTTAAGTTTGAAATTGTGTGTTAATTTTTTTTGGACAAGTTTAGTTCTGTTTTCAGGGATGGGAATGTTCAGCCTTTCTTGATGTTAATCTTTTATTAATAAGTTTAGCTTTTAATCTCGTAAAAATTATGATTACCATAAAAATATTTAATATCACAGGTTTTCACATTAACCCAACTAATTATATATAAAAATCCAACTAATTATATATAAAAATTGGTCCAAAAATTTAATTTTTTTTTACTAACTTTTTTACTACTTATATAAAAATTGGTTTAGAAATTTAAAATTTATTTTATTAGATTAACTTATTAATGTAAGAGTTAATTTTTATTTTTTATTATGGATTTTGTACTTATATAAAAATTTGAAGTAAGAATGAAACAGTGCTTTTCTGTTATAAGTTTATTAACACACATGTACATATTCTGCGGGTTTGAATTTGAGTTTGAACGATAACTCACAACCTTAACTATTGTAATGTTTCACATGGGCTTGAATTTGGGTCTGAAAGAGAACCTACAACCTTAATTATTGGGTTGTTTCACATGAGTTTTGTCTTTTTTTTTATACATTGATTTTTTTATAATAGAGTTTTGAAAGGGTTGTTTATAAAAAAAAAAAAAAAAAAAAAGTTGTCCTTTCTTTTTTACATCAACTTAGTCATATTAAGTTATATAATCTAATTAGCACAGCTGAGAAATGGACTTTGGTGTGGGTTACATCATATAATCTAATTAGGACAGCTGAGATATGGACTTTGGTGTGGGTTACATTATCTATTTGTTCCAACCATTGAACCAAAGTCTTGTTGGCTTTTTTTTTTTCCTTTGAAGGTGAAGTACAACGGGTGGCACAACTAGGGCCACATTTTGAGGCACAATTGGACCTTCTTTTCTTGTGATTTGAACTTGGTTAGTTTTTATAACAGTTCAACAACATGCCACTAGGGTGTTTGCAGGACTATTTTAAATTTTGAGTTAAAAACATGGGTTTTTATGAGGGATCTTGGTCTCTTTGTAACTTGGGTTTCTTTGGCTTAAAATTCGAGCTAAGAACATGGGTTTCTATGAGGGGTCTTGGTCCCTTCATAACTAGAATCTCTTTGGCTTAAAAATTGAGTTAAAAACATGAGTTTTAAATTTCGAGTTAAGAACATGGGTTTCTATGAGGGATCTTGGTCTCTTTGTAACTTGGGTTTCTTTGGCTTAAAATTTGAGCTAAAAACATGGGTTTCTATGAGGGGTCTTGGTCCCTTCAAAACTAGAATCTCTTTGGCTTAAAATTTGAGCTAAAAACATGGGTTTTTATAAAAGGGCTTGATTCCTTTGTATCAAGGTCTAAATTTGGATCTTTAAATAAAAACTCAAAAACATACCATTACGATATCTCACGAAACCTAAATTAAAAATATTAAAAAACTATTGTTAAATTTTAAGTGAAAATCCAAAAATATATTACTACTATATAAACAAACATTGTTTTCATTAAAATTATATATGATTTTGAACTTGACTTGCAAGAAATAAAAATCTAAGATAGAAAGAGGTTAATCAAAATCTAAGATAGAAAGAGGTTAATCAAAATCTAATATTAATTGAAGAATAATGAGAGTATCTTCATTGTTAAAGAGTGGACGTGTAACTTCTTTATTTAAGTGGGAGCATGAATTTAGTAATATATATTTTTGTTGTCTAATAAAAAAATATTTAAAAATAGATAAGTTATATATAATCAAACAAATATAAAATTATAATATTAATTTTGTATATATGATTATAAGTTGGAAAAATATATTATAGTTAATATTTTTATATAAAGATTATAATTTTTTATTTATAAACTTAGAAAAACATGAAAGTAAGTTTTATAATACAACCTTTTAAAACTTATTGTTTTTGTTAGTATGAAAAATATTTAAAGTGTTTGAAAATATCTTTAAAATTGATTGGTAAATTAAAAAAAAATTATTATTATTAATTTTTAATTAGTTATACAATTGAAATGGTTCTATTTATATTATATTGTGACTATATAGTAATATTACAATAATTTGATGAGTATGCATATATTGCTTGGTAAGATGTAAATTTAGTTTTTCTCCTTAAATGAATGAAATGATTTTAATTATGTCCACACGACCAAGAGCTTTAATACAAGATAGGTATGGTGTATAACCCTATTCCCTTTTGGATTCAAACCTTGGACCTCTTATTTAGAGTTCTAAAGTTTAAAACATTAACAATCTATTGTTTGTCATGGTGTTAGTTGCCAATGAGCTTAGAATGCTATTTCATCCTTGAAAAAGACCATTTTTCCTAACCTACCTTAACATTGCAAAACATAAGGGCATGAGGTTTGAAATCGTGACATCCTTCCTCAAGGCTCCTTTGATTGGATCGCCATCACAGTAATGTTGACAAAAAATGCCAAAAGATGAGATTTATTTTGCCTCTTTGAAGATGGAAAGTAAAAACGAGTTCAATCTTGACACCTTCCTCCATATGACTTAAGCATAGTCACTTTATTTACCACTTTAACATGCCCTTTTAGTTAGGACAACATGGACACCTTCTCTGTGAAGAAGGATTATGCATCAACTGTTGTGAGAGGGTGCCAAAATAGCATGTGTTAATTCAAATCGTGTGAATTTGAATTTTAAAAATTTCATAAGATTTTGAATTTAGAGCTCATTAAGATTGGAAGAGTGGACCAAGAGCTATGGAATAAGACCTCCTCTCTACCTCTTATGTGAAAAAATTATGAGATTTTGAAGAATGATTTACTCTAGAAGAGGAAATGGAGGCTAAAAAAACTCTGCATGACCAATTGATGTTTATACCCACTCTAATGCCATGGAAGAATTCACAATAATTTTCAAAAAGGAACATAAGTAATCTACCCACTCAAATCTTCTACAAAAAGAGAAAAAGGATGAAAAAAAGTAAAATAGACAAATATTTGGGGCCACCTGTAGGCACCATAAATAATCATTGCATTATCTATAGATAAGATTACACACAATCTGATGATTCAAATGAGAAGTGGTAATGGGTATTTATACCAACACCAAAACCCCAATTACATAATAAAGTTTAACCTAAGCCAACATAACAAGAGGAATTAAGGCTAATTACAAGTTATAAAATGGGTTTAACCATAACAATGTGGCTTACAAAACAAAATATTATAATAAATTCAATACATTGTATAATGAAATTCCCTTATGCTTATCCAATACATCATACAATGTCAACCTTGGCCATGAAACAAATTACAAAATGAACATCTACTACCTAATTTCCTTCTACAGATATGCTCACATTTCCTAGAGATTACCTCCAATAATAGATGATGAATATCAACAATAGTATTACATTCTATCCAATCCCTACATCCATTTTTTGATAGCATTAATGATAATTTGTCTATCCTCCTCAATTGAAATATATTTCCATTCTTTTTCAATTGTAATTTTAATCTTTGTAAGAAGTATTGTAGCCTCTTCATAGTTTTTAATTGAGGTTCCATATGATTTTGAGTAAGTGAGGAGAATTTTTCCTTCATTATTTAAAAAAACACCACCTCCACTAGCTTTTACAAGTTAGGCAATGCCTAAGTTAATTTCTATTTTGAATAAGAGATAAGAGGATACGACTTCAACCAAGCATCAAACTAAAAAATTGTATAATTCTCCTTATTGACTAATCATCAAATATGTTTCTTGATCAATTGCAAACTATCTAATATAAAGTTCCATGTTGGCAATCGTTTATGTAGTTTTTTTTAATTTCTAAATAATTTCATTACACCAAGAGAACTTACATATTTTTGAAGTAATATTTTTTGCCCAATTATTTCTTGCTCTCTAAATAATCTCCATCCAAGTTTTACCCCCAAGGCCAAACCCTTAAGTCTGCAATTTTGTATGTCTACTCATTCATTATTATTTCCTTTGCAAACCCTATCCCTCTTACAAAGAGGAAATCTATTTCTTCCACATCCTTTTCAACGAAAGTATGTTTGAATTTTATTAGTTTTTTATGCTATACCTACTGGTAATCTTAAAAATGACATCATATAAATAGGATGGATTATAATGTAGTCTTTGTGAGTTGTAGCCTTCTCATCATAGTCAAGAACTCACCTTTCCAATCTGCAAAATAAGCTCTAATTCTATCCAAACAAGAGACCAAAAGCTCATTTTTATTTCCTTTATGAGACAAAGGAATGCCCTAGTAGGATGATGGAAAATTTTCAATTTTAAACCCTAAAATACCCATAATAATTCGCTGTGAATCTAGGGCAGTTGTTAATGATAAAAATATTGGATTTTTATAGTATCAACTAACTGTCCAGTAGCCTTCTCATAGCATGATGATATTGGTTTAAACTCCATTGCCTCATTGACTAAGGGATGGCCCAAAAGAATAGTATCATCAATAAATTAGAGATGAGATTTGAAGGGATCATTTTTTTGCAACTTGAATACCTTTGATTTTTTCTTCCATTTTTGCCTTTGAGAAAGCTCTCCCTAATGCCTCTGTAATAATAATGAATAGATAAGGAGATAGTGGATCACCTTAGCAGAGTCCACAAGATGACTTAAAGTAACCCACAAGAAAAACCATTAATAAAAATAGAATCTACTATAACAACATTTAATCCATTCACACCAATTGTAATCAAAACCAAACTTTTTGATAATATCATATAGAAAATTCTAGGAAACCCTATCATATGCTTTGTTCATATCTAATTTTATAAAGATACCAAGTTTTTCATGGAATGAAGAGAATGTATGGCCTCATGCATAATGATTAACACCATTAAAAAATTGTTTACCATGAATAAAACCACCTTATTCCTCTCAGATAAATTAATCTAGAATACCTTTCAACTTGTTTTTTTTTTGAAAAAATTGAAAATCTTGAATTAAAACAACGAGCATATACAAGAGGGAGTAAGAACATCCCTAACAGGAACCCAAAGACAAGAAACCTCAGCAAAGAGCGAGAGGGGAGCACAACCCAACCCAGAGCACAAGAAGAAGGCAAGGCGCGAAATCGTGACATGTCGCGAAATCGCGACAGTCAAGCCGACCGAGGCCATAACCGCGCCACAGGTCGCGAAATCACGACGGACGAAGCCAGCAGCCCCCAACCGCAAAAGATGTCGCGATATCACGACGGAAACCTTACAGAGCAGACAGTCCATAAAATTGTCATGAAATCGTGACACAAAATCCAATAGCCACCATTGCGCCAGAAGTGTCGCGATTTCGCGACATGTCGCGGAATCGTGACAACCAAAATCCAGCGGCCCCCAACCACAAAAGATGTCGTGATATCGCGACGGAAACATCTCAAAGCAGTCAGTCCTCATAATTGTCGCGATATCGCGACGCATCCTCCAATTGTCACCTTTACGCCAAAAGTCTCACGATTTGGCGACATGTCGCGAATTCGCGACATGTCGCAAAATCGCGAAAACCAAAGCCAACAACCACCGACCACAAAAAAAGTCGCAATATCGCGACAAAAACCTCACAAAGCGGTCAGCCCTCAGAATTGTCGCGATATCGCGACACATTTGCCACTTGCCACCATTGGGCCATAAGTGTCGCGAAATCGCGACAAAAAGACCTTTCTGCATCAAAACATCCCAAGTGTCGCGAAAACTCGACAAGTTGACCACTTGATGACCAGTCTTCAAAAAAGTCTCAAAATCACTATTGTTGTCCTCTGTGATGCCCCTGCAGCCAAAATGACGCGAAAATGTAGCAATTTCGAGCCAAATGTCCCAGCGACATAACATATCGCAAAAAATAGACATCTTCCAACCGTTAGTTGCAACCACAAAACCGGTCGCGATATCGCGACAGCAACTAGCCAAAGAGCGCATCGGCTCGAGATGTCGCGATATCGCGACAGGAAGTCTCCAAAGGCTGTGGCGACGGAACCTGTCGCGATATCGCGACAGGTTGCCACCAAGGGTCGCGACATCACAAAAGGTCGCGAAAACGCGAAGAAAAACTCCCTTAACACAGAAGTGTCTCATTTTCTCAAAAAGTTAGCAAGCCCTTATCGAATCACCGGATCTTCCACAGGCATATTACTGTGTAGCTGAACTCCAACCTCCTTCTCCGCACCCATCTTGGTGAGGAAATCAACCACCGAATTTGAGTCCCGATTCACATGGATAGGGATCACATCATCTAATTCCCTCCAAAGGACTTTTATTTGAGAGACTAAGATCTGAATCTTCCACGCTTTCAGAGCAAAATTTATCAAATAATCAAGCGCACCAACCAGAATTTGAGAATCGGTCTCCAAGATAATCTTTCTATATCCCTGAGTGACAGCCCATAAGGAAGCAACTTTGATGGCAAAAGCTTCGGCTTCATTATTGGTGGCTCTTCCCAGGCCCTGCAACTCCCAAGAAAGCACAGTTCCAGTGTGGTCACGGCACACAACACCGATTCCAACATTTCTCGGATTTCCCTTTGCAGCTCCGTCCGTGTTAATTTTAATCCAGCCAACCGGAGGGGGTTTCCAACTAGCCACTTTTTCTCTACCTTGAGCCACAACTCTCTCTTCCTGAGGATCCAGCTCACCCATAATATCTTCTGAAGCATGTAATGCAACCGTCTCAGTGACTTTGCTCCAGATAACCTGCCAAACACCATCAAGGGAGGAGAAGGTCTCTCGGAAGAGACGGGCATTTATTTCCAACCACACTTGCCACCAGATGAAGAGAAGACCAAGATCCCACCCCAATCGGAGGGCTTTTGATTTAAATCTAGCTTTCTTCCATCTTTGCCAAATATTATTTTGAGTCAGAGCACCATTACTCTTAAGTTTGAAATGAGAAAACCAATGATGCCAAATCTGACCTGTGAAAGAACACTCGAACAATAAATGGTCAGTAGTCTCTTCATGCTTAAGACACAAAATACACTGAGAAGGACCATTAATTCCTCTCGATTTTGAGATTATCATAGGTGAGAATGCCATTATGCATAAGTCGCCGGGCAAAGAAGTTCACTTTCGGCCAGCACTTGGAATTCCAGATTTTCTTCCAGTCTTGAATCGGGAAAAAATGTGGAGGAGGTACTGGGAGAATCTGATCATAACCATCCTTCACAGAATAAACTCCAAGATTCCCATGACCCCAAGCTAATTCATCCTCTTCATCTCTGCCCGTGAGAAATCTAGCAGTCAAGATGGTGGAGAGAATGGTTGCCAGCTCCGGAGGGATAGTGACAGGCCACTCCTCAAGACGCTTAAATTTCTTGAATTTGAACTCCCCCAATTGACTAGTGAGGAAATAGTTCTCAATAGTAACCCAACCCTTGGATTCTATGGCAGTTTTAATTGGAAGCAGCTCAGGATGCTCAGCAATGATGGGTGGAAACTGGTCCCAAGAGTCAGTCCAGAAGCGAGCTTTGTCCCCTCTCCCCACTTTCCAGAACAATTGGTCTTTAATAATTTGAGAACCCAACTTAAGAGCTTGCCAAACAAGGGAACCGTTGCCATCCAGAGGGAAACGACAAACTTCAGAGGGATGGACTCTACCCAAATATTTGCTGGTCAAGATTCTACTGAATAAAGAAGATGGCTGAGAGATCCATCTCCAATTTACCCACTAAGGCTCTGTTGTTGAGTTTAGAGCTTCTCAGACCCAGTCCTCATTTTTATTTAGGCTGAGTGACTTTATTCCAGCCAACCAAGGCCCATTTCCTACCACCTTTTGCTCCTTCCCATAAGAATCGTCTAGCCAGTTTGTCCAACTCTTTCCAAATAGAAAGTGGGGCAGCCAAGATTGAAAATTTATAGATAGGCATGGCCCGAATTACTGATTGTAAGAAAGTTAAACGGCCACCGTAGCTTAACCATTTGTGAGACCAATGGTTCAATCTGTCTTTGATGCCATCCAAAAGATCTTTCCAAATATCCTTTTTCAATTTCTTGTAGTGCAAAGGAACTCCCAAGTAGACTATAGGAAGAGAAGCTCTAGTGAAACCCAAAATCTCTAAAATTCTGTCCTGCAACCTTTGGTCGAGGTTGAAAAAGACCACTTTAGATTTTTTGTCATTAATAACTTGATTAGAGGCCCTAAGGTAAACAGAAGAGAGTCTCTCGATTCCCCTGGCTTCCCTGAGACTAGCCACTCCAACCAAGCCGATGTCATCCACAAATTGTAAATGAGTCAAGACTTCTTCACCAACCTTGATACCTGATATCATGCCTTGAAGTCTTCTTCGCACGAAGAGCCGACCTAATCCCTCAGCTAAGATAAAGAATATATAAGGCGAGCAAGGGTCCCCTTGTCAGAGACCACGAGAGGCTCCAAAGGGGGGGAGGGAATCCCCTTGATGAGAACCGAGTAAGAAGGCGTGGAAACACAGCTCATAATCCAGTCTATCCATTCCTGGGAAAATCCAAAGGCAGCCAGCATCCTTGACAGGAAACCCCATTCCACTCGATCATAAGCCTTAGACATATCCAGTTTGATGAACATTCCTTTGTTACCAGAAGTTTGCATTGAGTGAATAGCCTCGTGAGCAAGAACCACTCCATCCAAAATCTGTCTACCCTCAACAAAACCCCCATGTTCTGAGGAAATGATGTTGTGGAGGAGAGGTTTAAGACGTTCAACTATAATTTTTGTGATAATTTTATAAATCACATTGCATAAGGCAATGGGCCTGAAGTCGAAATGTGAACTCCTTCCTTCCCCTTTGGAATTAACGTGATGAAGGTGTGATTTAGAGCCTTGAGCATTCTCTTATTAGATCTGGATTCCTCAATAACGACCAAAACATCTTCCTCCAAGATATCCCAGAAGGCCTGAAAAAATCAATAGGAAAACCATCTGGACCTGGATATTTGCCTGTGCTCATTCCAAAGACCACATTTTTCAATTCATCCCGGTCAATAGGTCTGAGGAGAGCCTAATTTTCAGCTGGAGTGATAATAGAGGGAATAACAGCAAGAACTTCATTTTGAGCCCCCACATCTTGGTCCCTATTTTCTGCAAAAATCTTGGAGAAGTAATCCACTGAATGGGAGTGCATGCCTGGAAGAGTATCAAAGGAGTGCCCATTTTCATCTTTTAAAACTGCCATATTATTCATCTGTCTTCTAGCACATGTTGAACGATGAAAAAATTTAGTGTTTCTGTCTCCTTCCAATAGCCAAGAATTTCTAGCCCGCTGCCTCCAAAAAATTTCCTCTTGGTTATCAATGGCCTCTACAGCTTTACGCAAGTCATCATCTTCAGTTTTGAGCTGTTCAAAAATTAAACCTTCCCTAAATTGTTTCTGCACCTCCTCCCAGCGGGCCAACAAGGGAGCTCTTTGCAGCTGGAAATCCGATTTATTGGCATGCCTCCACTGTTTTAGTTTAATTTTGACAAAAAGAAGCTGTTTGTGAAATTTAAACATCGCAGTCCCAAAAGGAGGACGACCTTCTTCCCACCATTGCGGAAATAACTCGTGAAGGTCCTCCTTCTGGAGCCAGAAGTTCTCAAATCTAAAAGGTTTGTGGAACTGCCCTGTCTGAGTCCCACCCATCAGCATGATGGGAGAGTGATCGGAAACAGGGCCGTCCAAAATCTGTAATTGCACATTCCATTTAACAAAAGCCTCCTCTGAGACTAGGAAGCGATCCAATTTTACCTTGCAACAGTGTGGATCCTTCTTTTTATTAGTCCAAGTAAAAAAGGATCCAGGCCCTTGAACATCAACTAGGTGAAAAGCCTGCACCTGGGCAATCAGAATCCGATCCCCCGGGTCCAAAACAGGGGAGCCACCCTCCTGCTCCCGAGCAGATAATTTGGCATTAAAATCTCCAGCAATGATCCAGTCAAAAGCTTGTCTTAAGGACCTCATGTTGTGAACTGCTTTCCATTGTAGCCTCTGGCCATCAAGGCTTTGGGCCCCATAAAAATTTGTAATTAAAACTTGCTCAGCTGTGATATTATTCCTAAAAAGAGATGTGAGAACACCCATCCAAGCTATGTGTTCTAGAGTAGACCATTCCAAGTGGTTCCAAAAAGTAACAATTCCTCCTGAGGCACCTTGAGCTGCCACATCCATATATCCAGCTCCCCTCCAAATTTTACTAGTTGTTCTACACATTAGATCTAAAGACATTTTTGTCTCCTGAAGGAGCAAAAAGTCTATTTTACCCTTCCCTATGAGTCTTTGAACAACAGATTGATGGGTTCTCTGTTTAAACCCCTAACATTCCAAGATTGAATAATCATTGGAAACCTTGAGAGCAATATGAATCTATTGTTCTCACTGATCCATCAGTGACCAACTTGTCTCCTTGCGTTGCTATTAGGTCCCTGTTAGACTTCCTACCTGCTCCTTGAGAATTGTTATTCTTGGACCGTTTTTCCACCTGCGTAATCCCCAGGGCTGGCCTTTCTCTAATATTTTTTGTATTTCCCATGATGACATCCTTAGTAGCTGACTGGGTTGAGGAATGAATTACCAATGCCCCTGGGTTCTCTGTCTACAAACTCTCAGAGGGTTCAGTCACCTGCTCGAGGACAGGAGTTGAGGAGGGGGAAGCATGAGAGTGGATGTTAATAGCCTCAGTATTCCCATCCACGCCTTCCATGGTTTGATCTTCCTGATCCACAAGGGATTTAAAGATTTCATACCGGTTAGTTGTCTTGGGAGGAGCTTGGTCCTTGCCATTTCTCTTTTTGTTTCTCCTTCGTTTTTGTTGTTCAAAGCCATCTTTCTGGCCTTCAGAACCTTGGGGGGTGTTTTGTGATTCTTTGACCGGGGTAAACTTACCCTCTCTGGGGCTATTTGAGGTTCCAAGCGGGGCCTCCACTTTTGTGCTCAAGGTATTCGGACAAAACTTAGCCAAATGACCATGTTTATGGCAGACCCTGCATCTAAAGGGAAGAGCTTCATAGTCTAACTGTTGTATCCAAGATTGTCCTGCTAACTCCAGTTCCACCTCAGCTGGTAGTGGTCGGTTGATGTCCATTTCAACACAAATTCTGGCAAAGACAGCAGTGTTTCCCTCTATGGTATCTTTGGAAACTCCCAAAAATCTACCTAGAGAATTACCAATCATCTCAAGAATCTGCTCGCCCCAAAACTCCATCGGGAGAGCATATAGCCGTATCCACACTGGAACAGCCGTGGGCTCAATGCGAGGATCGAAACCCACTCTCCATGGTTGGACAAATAACCCTGTCGGCCCGTGGGTCCTCTTCTCAGATTCAAAAGCTCTGTTTCTATCTACTAAAGAAGAGAAACTAATAATGAAATACCCATTGCTTATAGGCCATAAGGAATACTCACCGATAGGTTCCCGCTTTGTCTAACCCAGGTGTGCAGAAAATGCAACGTGGGTCAGATACCCATGAATTTGTAGATCAAGTCATGGTTAGCACGGTAGGTGATCGTGTCCTCAACCATCTTTGGTTCTATGACTATCTTAGGTCTGGATGCAGATTGCAAGAGACATCCATTAACTCTGTTTGCAGAAGAACCCTTGCCAACATTCTTGAGAAGCGCATGGTAGGCACCCCGCTGGGCTTCATCGAAAGAAGGCGCAAAGTTCTCCTTTAGAATCTCAGCATAAGAGCTCTTCTTCCCGACTAAAGAACCTGGAGGAGACCCCATAGGGCCCTCCCGGGGCAACGAATAAGCCAACAGAGGGGAACATAATCAAACCAACCGAGACACTGGTAGGAGCCGACTACCAGAACCCTGGAGCTTCGGCCTCCAATAGTTCAGAAGGTTTCCCGCCAAATCGCCAGAGCTCGATCGCAAGAAAATTTCCTCAATGGATAAACCTTTTTTCAATACCTTTGAACTTGTTTGCCATAATTTTTGAAATGATTTTTTAAATCATATTACAAAGGCTCATTAGACGAAAACTATCAAAATATTTTGTCTCATCTTTCTTGGAAACCAATGTAATAAAAGTGACATTGATATCACTTATTGTAGCCTTCCTTTTTGGGCCTCTTCAACCACAACCAACATATCACTCTTCAATAAATCCTAAATTTTTTGAAAAAAATTGCATGAAATCCATCGAAGCAAGTGCCTTGTTAGGATGGAAAAGAGAAAACTACTTAATGTAGCTTTCATTCTATCCCAGTGTGATAATTGATGAAATATTTTATAGAAGCTAATTTTGTATCTTTTTATCTTACCCAATATCTGACAAAGTATTTTTGAAATAATTAATTGCTTCCTTATATCTTCTTCTTCCTCAATATTTCTTCCATCTAGACTTAAAATATTTTAGACGTGATAAATTTTTTCATTTGTTTTTGTTGTAGATGTATTTTTATCTCCTTCCTCGATCCATGTATCCCTATATTTTTGGAACCAATATGCCAACTTGTTTTTAATGCATTATGATAATAAAAAAGTAATTGTTTTTCTTTCACATAAAAATCCTAGTCCATTCCATTGATTTCTACTCTTGTATATTTTTGAGCTTGGATTCAATTTCCTTCTTTTATTTAAAAATGTTACCAAAATATATGATATTCTAAATATTCAATTGATCCTTTGAATATTTTATCTTTTGAACTCCTTAAAAATTTGTTTCATCCCACCATAATATAGCCATTTGGAAGAAATTAAGATCTTGAAGCCACATAGACTAGCAAAACAATGGATTTGGATGACCATTATTGGGTAAATCACAAGTCAAAAGAATGGGTTTGTAATTTTATCTTGCTTATAAGCATCCATATGTTGGATAACAACAATCTATCCAAAATTTTTAATATATGAGTTTACCCAATGCATATATTATCCCATGTATATTGAGAACTTGAAGGACTATGAACTCAAAGGCCATTTGAATTGGCAAATGAAGAAAAATCTTGCATTGATTTAGACCATCTTGGAGTATGACCCTTATTTTTCAAAGGAGATAGAATTATGTTGAAGTCACCCCAAGAATTTGTTGTGAACATATTGGGGTGCTAGGTGATGTCTAATGTGGTGATAATGGGTTCTATCCACACACCTAAAGTTGGTTACTTGGTCATTATTTTTCCCAACCTTAACTAACTCTATATTGTACTATAAGTATAATATTTTATTGATAATATAATGTCCAACACCCTACTAGTCCAACATGTATTAGAGTAGGATACATGAGCAGGATATAAGAGAATTCAAGAAATTAAAGACTAAAGGAAACCAAAACAATAAATATGTATTTTATTGTTTATTTGATTTTGTAGATATCAAGTTTATGTGATGTAGTGTTCTTTATTATTGTAGATAGTAGAGTGTGTTCCTGTTCACATATGTACCTATGAATGGTTTTGTGTTCCCCTATTCATAGGAGAGTTTCTAATAGTAGTGTGTGTTCTTGTTTGCAACATAAATGATTGTATGTCCATGCTAGCCCAGTGAGTCTAGTAGATGCAAACACAAGAAGTTATGCATCATTAGACAAAAGAGAAAGGTGTATAATAACATATTTCTACCTAGTGCAATAGGAAACAAGAGTTTGTAAGCTTTAATGGTTATTGGAATACTTCATAGAAGATATAATATTGCAAAATTTTGTGTCATGATCAACATTTTATCCATTTTTTTGATGTTTATTCTATAGTTTGTTTTTTATTATCCTCTAGTTTGTGCCCTAGTTGCATGAAGAATGACTAGAAAAATCATAATGAAGCTTGTTGTTCATGCAATGAAGAAGATTTAATGCAATAAAAGACCAAATAAATATTTCTCGTAGGTGTATTATTGTACACAAGATTTCCAACATGAAGAAGAGCAAATAAATATATTTGTTGAAGGGTTGTCTATCTTGTTGTCGTCTTGAGATGTCATACCATTTGAAAACAATGTTGTCATTTGGATAGAGCCTTCTAATTGTGCATTAAGAGTCATCATATAAACTTTACTATCTAAAGTGCAAATTAAAGATATAACATCGTCTAATTATGACATAAAAATCATGCCATCTAGAGAAGAGCTATTATCTTGAGAAGAGTTACCATTTGGAGAAGAGCTTCGAGATGCCACTTGAAAAAGAGTTATCATCTAAAGGTGTTTCCATCTGAAGGAATATACTGTCTAAAGATATTGGTGCCGTAACATAACTTATCATATTAAAGAACCATCTAGAGTTATCATAACAAAATATTACTATCTAGGATGAAGTTTATTATTGCCATCTAGAAAAAGACCATCTAAATTGAAAAATTGTTCATTTATAGAGTTATTTAGAAATAATACTATTTGAAGATGCACAAAGGTCACCTATTGTGAAGTTGCTATCTAATCAATACATTGGCATGTTCTTTGTGAAAATGCAAACTAAAGGTTTATGTCAAACAATACAAAATACACCTATTACCTAAAATTTACTCGGAGGAAAGTGTTGTGCATAATATATTGCATGTGTAGACACCAAAAATTAATCATTTTTACAAGCATATAAGCTTATATCCTAATCGATTCACCAAATCCCCTAATTACAAGAAAGCCATCACCAATTGCTCAAACTCATCCAAATCCCTCCAAAACCCCAATTTCCCATCTAAATCCATCTAATTTCCTCTAAAATTCTATCATATTTCCATTTAATTCTTTTAATTTCCTCCAATTCTTCTAAAATCCCTCTAATTTCATCTAAATTCTTCTAATATTCTTTATCTTCTCCTAATTCTTCTTTAATTTGCCTAATTTTCCCTATTTCCTCTAATCCATATTAATTTTCCCTAATTCCTCCTAATCTCTTTTAATTCTCCTAATTTCTCCTACTCCCATTTAGTTCTCCTAATCCATCATTAATCTCCATAATTCTTCTAATCCACATCAAAATTTATATAATATAGCCTTCCCACCTAACCCTCCATTAAGCCCTCCATTAGGCTCTAATCACCCTTCTAATCCATAACCCAATTTCAAGGGGAATGCAAATAATTTTAAAATACCAATCAAATCCCAAAAATCTAAGGCCATCCCACTTAATCCCTAGGAAATCCCATGGGAATTCCCACCATTTAATTCCTCAAATCTCCTTTCCCTTTTCCCCCCCTTTTAGATGAATTTAAAATTTTCCTTTAACTCCAAAGTCAACCTCCATCGTTAAGCCACGTGTACACTAAATCTTATACCCTTGTATTTTATCAATTTTAAATTATACCCACATCACCCAATGCACACTTCCCCCCATGCACATCTCACATCCCCCTAGGCCACTTTATGGCATATGGGTGGGTGAGGATTCACCCCACCCAAGGCTAATAAATGTGGAGGGTGCACATTCCTCCATGTGGCCTCCCCAAATTTTCCTTGGGTTCCCCACATGCCACTTGGGTGCCACCTAGCCTCCACTTCACTCCCATGTCATCCCCCTCACCTTACCCAAAACCCTATAAATACCACCTTATTTCTCTCAATTTTCATGAGCACAAGAATACCTTGACAAAACTCTACCAAAATTTCTTTGGCCCCCTTTGTGCCCCCTTGTGATTGCTTCAACTTGTGAATTTGAATACCCCCATTGGAGAGCTCAAGGCCACTACAACAATGGAGTCTTCTTGAAGAGCAACAAGGCTTCATTTGTCAACTGTTGTCAAGTTAGAGGACCTGGCGGCTTCAAATCAATAACAACAGACTCATAATCATCTTAGAAGGCCTCACACCAAAGTTTGTAAGCCTTGAACAACTCAGAGCCAACCATCTTGGATGATCACATAGAGAACCAACCGTCCCAGATGACTACATAGAGAACCAATCGCTCCAAGAAGTTGGGCAGACCCACCCTCATTGTTTTGGATATAACTTATTCATCCGAACTTGGATTACCTTAAAATTTTAAGGGTAGGTTCTTGGAAACCAAAGGAAGGTTACCACAAATTTCATGCCCCTAGTAGTTGTACAAATCCAACCACTTCTAGCAGTCATATAGGAGATACAACCACTTCGAGCAGGCACACAAAGACACCAAGACCATACCAGACAAAGGCAGAAAATCAGGTATAACAGGTAAAAAGGACAAGAAACTTCTATTTCATGCTTTTATAATAGTTTACATGCTTTTTGTGAGGTTTTGTAAGCTTTTAATAGATATTTGTAATAATTTTTTTATGAAAATGGTGTAGACATAAAAAATTAACAATTTTGCTAATATAATAAATTAAAGATAAAAATACCTAAACAAGATTTTTAAAATCACAAATAATTTAAATTCACTAAGAATGCCTAATAAAACCTTTAGAAAATACCACAAGTATTTAAATAAATAATAAACCTAATTTTTGAATATACCTCCTACACCCACAAAAATATCAAAAATAAAAAAAATGTAAATAAAATAAAATAATAAATTCCTACCCATTTCCCTACACCATTATAATTAATTAAAATCTAATTAGCCTAATTAAGTACAATTAACACTATCATCATTACCCCTTCCACATAGAAAATGACATGAATAAATAAAATAATAGCAATGATAATTAAATTTAATTTTACTTTCCATTAAGGCCCTTTAATCATAATTAAGCAATATTCTAGGCATGGCATTTATTAGAAATTTTTCTAGATGCCTAGAAAATATGCCCCTCAAATTTCTAAAAATCCCTAAAATTAATATGCCACCTCACATGCACTTTCCCTCCATGCCACAAATGGAAATTTTAAATTTTAAAATAATAAAAGTCAAAAAGTTGCATTAAATCCACTTGGCCCAAGGACAAGCCACATCATCATTTTGGCAATTTTAAATTCTTTCCCATTCTCCCATGGCCCTTAGGAAACTAATTTAAAATTAGTTTTCCATCCCCCTAGGACATCTTTTTCAAAGCCATTTAATATGCCAAATCCCTACCCCTACACCTCATCATTTTAGTAATTTTAAAATACCCTCATATTCCCCCATGTGCCTTGGGAAACTAATTTAAAATTAGTTTCCTCTCCCCTAGAATTCCCCCTCCCAAAGCAATTTAATAACCCCACCCATCTCCCTTCCACCTCACCACTCTCTAGACCCTTCCCCCACCTACCTTGCCCATGTGGAGTCCAAGTGGAGCCTATGTGGCATCCCACTCACCCAACCCTAAAACCTCTATAAATACCCTTGGCCATGGCCAAGGGAGAGGAGCCCATTTTGTGCTAAGTATATGCTGCCAAAATCATTCCCCAACACTTGCCTTAGTCTACTTACCATCCTACGCACCCTCTAACACTATATCGATATATTATCTATTCTTTTTAAAGTGTTTTTGAGCTCTCAAGTCTTATTTTTTAGTTCGCATTTAGTCTCAAGACCACCTTCCTTGAGACGACACGACCATTGTTTACCGCCTCTCTAGAGACTGTTTTCCCTCTGTCACAGAACAACACCAACAACATAATTTCAATGACAGTTTCACACAAGTATATTTTTAGTATTTTCCTGCATTTTCTCTCATACAACTATTATATTTTGTTTTATTGTGGTTCATATTTTATATCAACTAAGGCCCAACCTAGGTGGGCCCATATTGTTTATTAACTTTTTCTTGTTGGTTGTGTGCAGGTTTATCAGTCATATACAACAACCCTTGGAAGATCCTACACACACATACATACCCTCACGATATTCTCTTGATCACAATCAATTGTGGGAAAGAAGCATATACACCATTGTTGTTGTAAAAGCCCTCTTGGGCTAATTTGTAATTGTATAATATAAAGAGTTGTATTTCATTGTAAAAGATCATATATTTGTAATAAAATTTATTGTATATCTTGCTCTCTCTTTGTCTTGTAATTTTAGTTGCTAATGGTGGCTTCTCATCCCTACAAAATGGCACGCCCGATGGGACCATTCCCTTAACTTGCACCTTATATTTACTTTATTTCAATTCATATTAGCAAAAAGATAAGGCACAATATCTGTTTTATGCAAATTGCTACTATTTTTCAACTACAGTTGTGTATTTTTGCTAATTGCTATCATTTTTTGCTATTTTTTATAGGTAACAGTCGAGACCGCATGGGCATAGATGGTCTCACACCGCTATACCACCTAGGTAGAGATGGTTTCACTCCAGAGATACAGAATTACAAAAAAATGCTAAGGCTTCCAGGTAAGTTCCCCCTTTCTACGCTTATCATTGCTCGACATCATAATCTTGGACTCTTTTGTATATATAAGCCTCCTTAGGCTTCCTTTAGTCTAGTTTAACCATTTAGGCATATTTCCACACACATATTTAGTATAATTTTCCTCTTTAGACCTTTAGCTTAGCTTTCCCCCTTGGGCTTTCATTTTATGCACTCACAAACCTCCTTAGGCTTCTTTGGTTTTCTTTCAACACCCACTTCACAAGATTCATTGGGATTCTTCTACACACACACTTAACTTAGCTTTCCATCTTGGGCTTTGCTCTATTCCACATATAAGCCTCCTTAGGATTCCCCTTGTACCACACCTTTACCCCCGGATTTTATTTTACACACTCTTAGCATAGATTACCCTTTGGTATTTACTTCCACATACACATAAGCCCTCTTGGCTTCTAGTTTAGCTTTTGAACCCTTTGGGATTTATCTTTCACACACTCTCAAGTCTCCTTAGGATTCCTTTTTACCACAAATTTCCCCCTTGGGTTTCTCCCTTTCACACTCACACACAACAACCCTCTTTGGTTTTGCTTTCCTATAGTTAGAAAAATATGTTTCAATTGCATCTTTGCTTTTAACACTTTCATCTACTTGGTAATTTTAGATAGTTATAGTTTTTAAGTTTTCTCTCCTTTAGCATAGATTTCTTTAGTTTATGCTGTAAAAGATTAGATAACAATAGAAATTAGTTTTAATTTATTTTACTTATCATTTGATAACTAGATTACTGCATTTCTATTGACTGTCTCTGTCTCTGCTCAAGACCACCTGCCAAAGGCGGTATTGCACTTTATTATTTTAACAGTGTTTTTTGAATTTTGTTGCTGTACCATATTCCCAAAGATGGTCTCACATTGTCCTACCACATCCTTAAAGACGGTCTTATCTGTCACTTTATTTTTGTAAAAGTGTTTTCTTTTCTATTTCCAACCTTCTGTTGCTGTACCGCCTCCCCAGAGATGGTCTCACATTATCCTACCACCTCCCTGAATGCGGTCTTGTATGTCACTTGTCTTGGTTGCTGTTTGTTGTCTATTTTTGTACTATTTGTTGTACCATCTCCTTGAAGATGATCTTACTTCCTGTAATCATATACCTATAGATGGTCTCCTCTACATACAAATTTTTTAATAGAAATTATATTTCTAGCTACATAGTTGTTAGAACAATAGTAGTTTTAGGCATTGCATAGATATTTTGCTTATTATTTGCTTAGAGTAGATTTTCACACACACTTGCACCATATTTTTCGCACTCCATTTCATACATATATACATTTGAGTGTGAGGATAACCTCCTTGGCGATGTTGGATTTCACCACCAACCATTAGGAGCCCTTAGACAAGCCATAGTTAGTACGATAGTCTTCTGGATTTCATCATCGAAAGGTTGGTTACCCTTGGGACTAGCTCAGGGTGATCATTAGGTTAGACGCCCTTTAGCCTTGGGGCTTAATAATTGGTGGAACATAGCTATCACTTTTTTCCAAGCCCACCCGAGGGTGAAGCGAAAGCCTATGGGGCCTTACCTCAGGTATTAGGCAAGTAGTAGGACTTAGACAGCGTGGCCTCTCTCGTAGAGGTATTATTTTGTTCCCTTAGGCTACCCCGCACCTACCCTCCATCCTAGGAAACCATTTTAGCCATTGGTATTTTACCATTCAGAGTGGTAGGGTGCCAAAACACCTTTTGTAGATACCACTTCGCCACCACATTTTGTAGTCTAGGGTAGGTTTTACATAAAAAAAAAACAATATATTTATGTGGTTATATATATATTTGGTGTGGTTTGTGTTATTGATTGCTTATTTTGTATTTATCTATATACATACATATAATTTATATTTTGTGTGATTAGTATTACCTCTTAGGGTTGTGATGTATTAACATAACCTTTTTGTGTGACTAACCTTTGGCCATTTTATGTTCTATGGTTTTGATGTGAAGCCAAGCCCAAGCTCAAAACCAATCCACCATGGACCCTACCCAACCATCTTCCACTACACCTAGCTTACCACCTTTGAGTGGAGATTTATTCACTCAATCTACCTCTTTTCTACGACATAATCCATTTCCTCCAAACACACATCATAATTATGATCTTTACCCCATTATTACTACCATGGCCAATACCGAGACTATTTCTATGGACACCTCTAGTGAGGCCAGCCCAACTCGACACCAACAAGTCCCCTCACCTTTTGACCCCTCAACCTCTACCTTACCTTTGATCACCATTCCCCAACCCCCATCCACTTCCACCACTATTCCTGACCTTTTATCCCAACCCCTTATCGATTATCCCACTTCCCAAAACCTTACCCAACCTCCTACTTCAATACCACTCCCACTCCAACAACTAATGTCTCAACCCCAAATTAATGTAATTACCCATTCTATTACCCCTCCCTCTACCTCAACCTTTGTAGCTACCAATGTTGGACCCTCCCAACCATCCTCTTCCACACTCCCTCCTCAATCCAATGTCACCACTACCCCACCATATACTATGGTATATGGTATGCCAATTCATGACCCTAGCATTTTTATGCCTAATATTCCACCTCCAACCAACCCTCTCTTAACTTTAGCCTCAAAACCTCCTACTAGCACCAATCCTCCACTTCAATCTAATACTCCCAATGTCCAACCACCACCTCAAATCCAAATACCATCTAATCCCTCTATTCCTACTCAAGTCCCCTCCCTTACCCAACAACACATACCCTCACCCCAATCCCAAAATCAATCCTTTATACCACCCCAACAATCTCCCTCCAATCCTCCCATCCAACCTCCTTATGCCCAATACCAAGCCATTCCCCAACAACCACCCCAATCATATCAATGGCCACAACAACCCTCTCAACCTAACCCTCAAACCTTACCCTCATACCCTCAACATCAATACACATCATCTCAAGCCCCTCAACCCCCTCTCCAACCTCAATATACCCCATCCCAAATCCCCCAATACACTCATCCACAAGTTCCTCAACAACCCTCTCAAAATTTACCCACATATCCTCAACATCAATACATGCCATCCCAAACTCTTCAACCCACTCCACCACAAGTTCCTCAACCTCCTCCCCAACCACAACCAAACCCTTCACACCCAACTCCCTCTTTCCAACCACCTCCCGATGCCTTTCAATATTACCCTCAATATCCACCTTACACCCCTTACCCTTCACAACCATTACCACCTCAACCTAATACCCAAACCTACTCAACCCAACCCCAAAATTACACCTCCCAACCTCCCACCTATACCCCTACACCTCCTAATCCCACTTACAACCCAACTCCTACCCCACCTATATCATAGTCATCCTCATACGATGAGATACAATGACTTATTAGTCGTATGAATGCACTTGAACTTCAAACTATGGGCATAGGCTACCAAAAGCCTACCCTTAGTCAAATTTATACACAACCTATTCATCCATATGTACCTACCCCAATCTACCCCTATAAATTTGAGTTACCCAAACTTGACCCCTTTACAGGACATGGGGATCCGAAAGACTTTTTGAGCAAGTATCTTAATGCTTGTTTTCTCATTAGTGGTAGTGACCACCTCCTTCTTCGTACCTTCAACATATACCTAAGTGGCATTGCCCTCGAATGGTATAATTCTCTACCACAACATAGCATCTACTCTTTTGAGCAATTAGCCAACCTCTTCCTTAAGAGATTTTCCCTCTTAGTAAAAAAGAAATCCAACCTCACTGACATCTATAACCTCAAACAATTTGAAGATGAATCTATCTTAGATTATGGAGCTCGATGGCAAGCAATGATTAATGAATTACCCTTTTCCTTACCCATCACCAAGCTGACTCACCTCTTCACTCATAGTTGCAACAAACACATTTCCTTACTCTTGTAATTACAACAATATAGGACCTTTGAGGAGGCATTAGCTCAAGCTAAGGTCATTGAGGATATTAAAATCCAAGAGGGTATTATAAAAATTAAAAAGAAATAATGGAATAATAAAAACCAAAAGGGAAATGCCACTTCTTCCAAATCACCCCAAGTCAACCAAATTATCATTCCTGCACTTCCTCCCACCACCACTATCCAATCTTCTCCACAACCCCAACCTCAACCAACACCCCAACCATCCTTGACCCAACCCCTAGCCTCCACTTCCACAGCCCAACCTTTGAACAAGCCTCGTCAGGCACCAAGACGTGAATTTACTCCCCTAGTTGAGCCTTTAGCCAATATCTTTCATCACCTTACCAAATCCAAAGCCATCACCCTTCCCAAAATTAAACCTCTTTATGATCCTAATAGACCCTTACCTCAATCCTATAAACCACATATTTATTGTGTCTATCATCATCAACCAGGCCACGATATCAAACATTGCATGCAATTTAAAAATGTGGTCCAAGACATGATAGAAAGGGGGGAAATCCATGTAGACAATCCAGTAGCTCCCCCTAATCAAAACCTTAGGATCTACCAAAACCCTTTACCCCAACACACCATAACCTCTACATCCTCCACACCACCCAACCAAGTAAACCATATCGATCATAAACCTAGTTTTGTTGGGATGGTGCATGTAACCACTCGAGGCCAGCACCAAACCAACCACCCACATCCATCTCAAGCCCAAGCCCAAACCCAATCCTCACATTCCCCATATAAAATTCCCCAAATTCAACCCCTATTATTATTATAGCTCCCAAACAAATCCCTCCTAAACCTATCCTTACCCTTACCCAAAAATTAACTAATTGCCTTAAACTTGCTCCTACTAAACTTTCTATCTATGACCTTATCCAACAATCCTCGACCCACCGAGAGGCTTTAATGGAAATCCTAAAAGCAATTGATGTTCCCCCTCAAGACCCATAGGCTTTTACCAATTTTATAGGCCATATCTGCACATGCACTAAACCTGCTATCACCTTTTATGACTATGAGATTAAGACAATGCCTATGGGGGCACCCGATCCCCCCATGCATATTATCACTTCCATTAATGGCCTAGCCTTTAAGAGGGTCTTGGTCGATACAAGATCTTCCATTAGCATCATCACATTGGTGGCCCTTAAACACCTTAACATTCCTTCTTCTTATATAGTCCATTCTGATTTTACCCTTCATGCCTTCAATGATGCCCTTTGCCCCACTTTAGGAACTATAGTTTTACCCATCCAAGTTGGCCCTAAAACCATTCATACCCTACTATATATCCTTGAGGGAGAAATGTAGTACAACATTCTCTTGGGATGACCATGGATCCGAGAGATGCGATGTGTTCCATCTACCCTACATCATTGTTTAAAGTTTGTACATGATGGCCTTATCCATTGTATACCGGTAGATGATGAACCATTTAAGTACTACAACTTAATCATTGATCCCTCTCAACCTTCACTACCTACCACCCACTTTTCCCTCACCCCTAATACCAATACCTCTACCTCCTCACCCATACCCCAAACTATTTCTCACATCTTGGCACCGATGGAGGATCAATCACCCACCTCCTCCCAAACCCTAGGTACACCCCTTCCATTACCTAAAGTCATAGACCATCATCCTAATCCCCCAATAACCTACCCCAGATCCTACCACTTCTATTTCCCAAGAAGAGGATCCCCATGCCTCACATCCCACACCAATTAACCCTACATCCATAGCACCAGACACTTCCCCCAACACTACCCCTCCATCAACCTCATCTGACCCTATCCCGATCACTTTACCCCAAACCACATCTACCACTTCCATAGCTCCTACCTCACCTCATCCTATAATCCCGCATGTCACTATACATATGACCAATCCGACCATAGGTGAATACCTTGTACATAATGTACATATTAAAAATTTACCAAATGTAGAGTCCATCAAATATTTTGGTAGACCTCATGATATACCTTTAGCTATAGGTGCTATTGTGTCTTTAGGCTCCTTACCTAACCACACCAATTTTATTTCTGGGGGACTCAACACACCTACACTACCATCCAACCCTATTTCCTTCCAAGATCATTTTTGTGGTACCATTGACTTCCTCTCTAAGCCATATTTTATCCTATACTACTTTCAAAAATGCCATTGGTAGGGTTTTGGCCTAGGACACTATGAGCAAGGCACCCACACCCTCATTGACCTTCCAGGTCAATTACCTAATACTCGAGCAGGCCTTGGCTATACTGACATACCTTCCCTTGCTTCTTTAACCAACACCCTTTCTATTCATGAGGAGAATGAGGAGACAAACTCCCATAATATCACACCCTCACCACACCCCCATGTCCTCATGATATCTATTGACCTCTTTACTCCTCTCTCGCCTTCCTACTGAGCTTGATCACCTATTACATATCCAACCTGAGGCTATTGACATGAGCCTTATTTCCACACCCCCTAGCCTAGATGACTTTCTATCCATCCCACAACTTATCCCATACACTCTTAACCATATCTCATCCTCTCCTACAACCATATGCACGGATGATATAGTCGAGGCACCTCCCACACTTGCATCTACCAATGATCCACTCCTAATACCTACACCACATCAATTGGAGGAGGGTTCCCACATGTTAATCGAAGAAACATTAGATGTCGACCTTAGCTTCGACCCCACCAACCCGTAGATAGTTAAAATAGGAAAAAACCTTTTCGAGGAAGAGCGAGAATGATTTATTACACTCCTAAAAGAATATAAGCAGGTATTTTCTTGGTCCTATAAAGATATGTCTGGCCTCGATCCTAACTTAGTGGTCCACAATCTTGTGTTAAATCCTGATGCCCGACCTATTAAACAAAAATTGTGAAAATTACATCCCACCATCGCCCTCATGGTGAAAGATGAATTACAAAAATTACTTGATGTGGGCTTTATACAACCCATTGACTATCTTGAATGGGTTGCTAATATGGTACCCATTGCTAAACCCAATGGGGGGATACATGTATGCACTGACTTTCGAGATCTTAACAAAGCATGTCCCAAAGATGATTTTTTGCTACCTAATATAGATACACTAGTAGATGCTACATTGGACATGAAATGTTATCCCTTATGGATGGTTTCTCGGGTTATAATCAAATCCGAGTTAACCCTATTGATCAACACAAGACCTCTTTTACTACTCCCTAGGGGACTTTTTGTTACAAGGTAATGCCCTTCGGACTCAAAAATGCTAGAGCCACTTATCAATGAGCCATGAATTATATTTTTCATGATTACATGCATAAACTCATGGATGATTATGTCGATGACCTCCTCACTAAATCTAAACATCGACATGATCACATTGATGTTCTACGCAAAGTCTTTGATCACCTCTTAGAACATAATGTTAGGCTCAATCCTAAGAAGTGTGTCTTTGGCGTCACTTCAAGAAAGTTACTTGGGTTTATTATTTCCAAAGAGGGCATTCGAGTGGACCCTAATAAAGTTAAAGCAATAACGGATATGCCTCCCCCTAGAAACCTCAAGGAATTAAGGAGCTTGCAAGGCAAGATCCAAGCCATTCGATGATTTATAGCTCAATTATCTGATAAATGCAAGCCCTTTAATCACATTTTACAAAAGGGAGTTAATTTTGAATGGATGCCTGAATGCCAGGCTACTTTTGATAATATCAAGTGATACCTTGCATCCCCTCTAGTTCTTGCTCCTCCCAAACCTGACATTCCCTTTCTTTTGTACATATCTACCACCGATTTTGCCTTAGGGACAATGCTCACACAAAAGAATGATCTAAACCATGAGCAAGCCATTTATTACTTGAGTCACATGCTTGTTAGTTATGAGAGCCACTATCCCTATGTTAAAAAATTATGCCTTGTTGTAGTATTTACCACCAAGAAATTATGACACTATATGTTAAATCATACTACATATGTGGTGGCCAAAGAAAACCCCCTACGATATATGATGAGTCACACATATACGAATAGTAGAACCGCCAAATGGATTATGCTCCTCAATGAGTTTGACATAGAATTTATTAGTCAAAAATCCATAAAGGGTCAAGTCATTGTTGACCAACTCGTAGAAGCTCCTTTACCCAATACTGAACCTCTTAAAATTGAGCTTCTCGATGATTTCATTTTTATTATCGATAAGATAAATGAACTAACACCACTTGATGATGATAATGATGACTTGACTTTATTCTTTGATGGTTCTAAATGTGAACAAGGGGGTGGTGCAGGAGTAGTCCTAGTTACCCCATAAGGGATTCCTATCCCCTTTTCTTTTAAATTAGACTTTCCTTGCACCAACAATAATGTAGAATATGAGGCTCTCATCCTTGGGCTTCAGACTATTTTAGCGATGTGTGTCAAGTACCTACGTATCTTTGGTGACTCCCTTTTAATTGTTAATCAAATTAAGGGAGTTTATCAATGTAAACATCCGATTTTGTAGTCCTATAAAGACATCGCTGACAAGTTATTGGCCCAACTCGATTGGTATGAGATTGATTTCATTCCTCGCTCATCCAATCAATTTGTAGACACTATGGCTTCCTTAGGATCCCTTATACCCAAAAAACCCTTTTACGATGTCACTACTCTCCATGTTAAAACTTTGGCCCAATCCACTCTTCACTCACCTACACCCGACACCGAACGAGATGTAAATTTTATTACTATCGAATCCCCTTCTCTTCAAACCTTCCAAATCCAAACTCTCCTCCATGCCCTCATCCACATGAACCCTTCCTCCTCTACTGAGCCTACAACCCATCCATATCCCTCCATCACCTCCCCACTCCTTAAAACCTTCACCCAAACAATAGCCCAACCCACAACATCCACCTTCATCATTGTAGGGGACTGTCACACCACTACCACTTCCATCGACTCCTATTCCACATTCTTTGCTCAATTACGAGAATACCTTCAAACGAGATCTTTTCCACTAGATTTTCCCTCCACTACAAAGTGAGCATTCAAACAAAAAGTAGCATGATATGTGCTACTAGGGGACATCCTCTATAAACGAGGTTATGATGGTATCCTACTCCATTGTCTGGAACCTCAAGAAACTCAATGGGCAATCACTCAAGCACATGATAGTACATGTGGGGGCCACTTTAGTGGATTAGCTATTGCCAAATGAATTTTATGAATGGGATATTACTGGCCCACCATGGAGCATGATTGCTCTGAATATGTTAAACGATGTGTTAAATGCCAAACTCATGCTCACTTAACCCATGTGCCTTCGCAAGCTCTTCAGCCCATACAAGCCTATTGGCCATTTTCACAATGGGGGTTAGACTTGATTGGTAAAATTTCTCCCCCTCTTTTGGACAACATACCTTTATTATAACGACTATCGAGTATTTTACCAAATGGGTAGAGGTGATCCCTCTTACCTCTACTACTAGAGCTAAAATTGTAGAATTTATCCTTCACCATATTATATGCCATTTTGGGATACCATCCAAGATTATTTTGGACAATGGTCCCCCATTTAAAAATAAGAATGTTTGCACAACCTCTATCAAAAATATCACATCCACCATAGTTTCTCCACCCCTTATTACCCATAAGCCAATGGGTAGGCCGAGGCCTCTAATAAAACCATTTGTTCTATCCTTAAGAATATTGTTAAGGAAAATCATAGGGACTAGCACCTCCAATTACCCCTCGCATTATGGGCCTATCACACTAGCATTCATACCCCTACTAGGGCAACTCCTTTTTCATTAGTCTATGGTGCTGAGGTGGTTATGCCTTTGGAACTTGAAATCCCATCCCTTCGAATTTCTTTATAGGAATTCATGGATGATGATACCACCCACCAAGCTAGGCTCGATCAATTAACCCTTCTCGATGAACATTGGATTAATGCCTTAGAGCATCTCCACATTTATCATGATCACATCAAATGAGCCTATGATCATAAGGTTCATCCTCATGAATTCCAAGTAGGTGACCTTGTCCTAAAAGCAAATCAACAATAATCTCACATCCCCCTCACTTGTGGGATAAGTTTACAACCAATTGGTTGGGGCCTTATATCATTAAACAAAAATTTGATACAGGAGCATATAGACTTGCTACCCTTGAGGGAGACGAGGAGCCTGAGCCTATAAATATTTTGCACCTATGGGCCTTTTATGCATAATTTTCATATCCATTTATAACTATTATACCTCTTGTACATACATTTTCTCTTATCAATAAATACATATCCCTTATCTGCACACTTTTGTATCCTTTTTGCACCCTTTTTGTATCCCACATTTTGTATCACTTTATCCCTACCACATAGCTCTATTGTCACCTTTTTATTCGATCTTTATCTTCACCATGTCACTCTACAATATCCTTTACATGTGAGGATAGTATAGCGTAGTCACTATTCATGTAGGGAGTGATGTTTCTTTTGGATTTTGTAGGCTGATTTGGTGAGGATAAATATCTTATAATTATTGTGACTATATCCTCCACATTCCCCCTTTCACATCATCACCTTTTGTTTCTTTATGGGAGGTGCTTACCTCATTAATCATTTACCTTTCCTTTTATATGCAAGGGTATATATGCATCTTCACCCCTTTTCTTCTAGCATCCCTTCTCTTCTTATCCATTTCCTCATATCCTAAGGACCTTTCCATCACTCAGCCATACCTAGTATCCTCCTCAAGTGCACATATCTCCCATTCAAAGCCATGATGATTTGGAGCCTCCCTTCATGACCTATTGAGACATCCTAGAATCCACACATTACACACATAATTAATATTATTTTTGACTAGGTGAGGATGACATCATGATTAGTCCTAATGCCTATATTAGCTCATCGTGTCCCCTTTAGCGATCCAAAACCCAAGGGTTCATGCTTTGTAAAAAAAGAAAAAAATAATCATATAGCCTGAATCCTTGGGCGTATTAGATGACTCCATCGAGGCTATAGATGCTTGGACGGTAGTGGAGAAACATCGATGGACCATGCATATGAGCTATCTTTTTCTCATTAGGGCTATGATTGGTTAAGTTCAAACCTATTCAAAAATTAGGTTAATGAACTCACTACACACACAATGATTCTAGGATATTTTGATATGTCTCAAGGGACCTCTAATCCTAATGGCCTAGAATGGGCACCTTACCACTTGAGAGGAGCACTAGGGTGTTTGAGTCTCATGAAATTTACCTTGGATATTTTCCACTCCCCTCTTCTTCCTTTCCTTTATCCTTCGTTTCTTGCTCCCTTTTTTTATAGTGGGAATTATATACTCTTGTGTATTTCAAGAGAGATTTTTGATTAATGAGGTGAAAATTTTCCATCATTCCCATGATCACTATTACTTGTTATATATTATCATCATTATCCATCATATAATTACCTATGTTCATTATCTTTTACCATTACATGTCATCCATTAATTATTCATTCATTGGTGCTAGTTTTAGCCATTCACATTAATCCATCATATCATCCATTATCTATCTACTAATCATCCATCCACAAAGTATCCATATCAACACAATGAGACATAAAATCATATGTATATATATATCCATAAAAATAATACATAATACATCATGCCCATAGGCAATCCATAAATAATAAAAATATATATCAAAAATACAATCTGGCCCATAGGCACTCATATAGCCCCACCACTGCTCACCGATGACCCCTCACCTCTATCTCCACCTCCACCCATCTGGGGTCCTCATCTCTCTCGCTCACTCTTGTCCCCTCCACTGGATTGTGACCCTATCCCCTCATGAAAATGGGGTACTTGTGCACTAATAGATGGTGCTCCTGAAGCCATGCTCCTACTCTTACTCCGAGATCATGATCATGAGGAGTCCTCTGGTAGTGGAATATTATACCTCAAGAGCTCCACCTCTAACCTTTGACTCCATGCTTGTGCCTCCTCAAAAGCTATCAAAGCTGGTGATCCTCCCTAACTCTGAGTCCTTGCCTACTCTAACTCTACCTCTAGCTCCTACATCCGATCCTTGAGCTTCGAGTGCTCTCTCCTCAAGCACTCTCGATCCTCCACATCCTGCATATGCCCCACCTCAAACCTCCCTACCTAGCATCAAAAGCCATTATGCTTAGCTATCAATTGATCTCATTCATGCTGCCACTGATCTAATCACACTCTTAGAGAATTCTACTCTATCACCAACCGATCCATCATGGTCCCCCAATCTCATAACTACACTACTCGTCGATGACCCCTCATCTCAGTCACTTGTAGCCTATATTGGGCCTCATCCCTCTCATCCATGGCCTAATGTATATCCCCCTTCAAGGCATGCACCTGCATCCTCAACTGCTCTATCTCATCATCATCTGCATCCCCTTATCCACCCTCTATAGGGATGCCACATGACTGCCACCAAGCCTCATAATCTAAAGTTATGCATTTATCCTCTACTCCATCCACATCCAATGCCATATAATCATCCTCTTCCATACTCATCACCTCCCCATGGGGCAAGTGCCTTTCTGAATACCTCCTTTAATACACTACAAGATCTGGAGGCACTCCCTACTATAGGCCAAACTATTTGAGCACCCTATCATACTTAAAGAGCTTGTGATATCCCCTGTGGTGCCCACAACACCATCTCCTCCTCCTCACTCTCCTAAAATGAACACTGTAAGTCTCCCATCATGTCCCTTCTATCCAAGGACTCCATACTACTTGTCCCAATCGTAATCATTAGAACGCATCCTGATAGTTATATAAACTACATGCTCTGTTGTGACTCAGACCTCACTCCTCCTCATGATACCACCTCATGGCATATCCAATCTCTCTATCTAACTCTGCATGTGCCTCCCACGATAGCCCAACTAGCCTCTCTATCACAATATGCTCCCATCCTCACACCTGTAAGAGGAAGCTAAGAGGAAGATAACTCCCATCCCATTTCCCATTCCCCTTCCCATTAATTCCATTTTTCTTTTACTCCTCTAATTCACCTCCCCTAACACCACATCTCACCATATTTTGTAAGGTGATCCCTTCCTTGTTAACCACCATCTCTCTTTCACATTGACTATCTTGATGGAGATGACCATGTTCGAAACCATCTCTGTGGAAATGATCCCTAATGTGACTACCTATATCAATATGGTCAACACTCTCCTCCCACCCTGGCCATAATCATCTCCCATTGATATGGTTATGGTGGAGACCGTCTCGATCGAGATGGTCTCCACATAACTGTCTCATCGAAGATGGTCTTACTGCCATGATTTTGTGTGGCTATCCACCTGAAACCCTAACCTTAATTAACCATGATTAAACCCCACCCAACCCCACTCTATTTGGATTCATTTTTTTACACACCATAAATACTCATTAATTAATTAGTTAATTGTTTAATTAATTAATGAATTATCCCAAATTCAATTTTACTCTACCCCACTCCTCCAACCAATTTTGTTGATTAATTAAATTACTTAATTAATTAATGAAATTCTCTAACTCGGCCATAATTACTTACTGATTGCTTTCATCCGTTGTCGCATCATCCACTACCACACCACCGCTAGCTGCTCATGCCCCCTTAGTTGTGCCTGCTGTAGCGACCCCGGGATGCACACACCTCTTTACTCTACTTGTAATATTATACCCAAGATGAAATGAAAGACCATGAAAAATAATATAACACAGAAGTAACAAATATGGATCTCTTTATTTGTATTGAAACTCGGTTACATGTTGGTCCCTCTTAGGGTTACCCATTTTGATACAAGAGGAAGAAGTCCCCTAGCAAGGGGTGGTGCACTTTCAAAATATTCTCGGTTCTGCACATGAAAATGTATGAGGGCTTACATATGCCTGCTTATATAGGTTTGATTGCTAGAGGGATCCTCTTGCTCTCGTATGCTGTAGCTTTCGTTCGATGAACCTGTGGCCCTGTAAGCAATGAAACAACAACACACGCTTAGATGTCCGAGATTACCTCCCTAGATGAGGTTGTTAGCAATGAATATACTCAAATGAAAGCAAGTGCAAATAAAACTAATGCTATGAATGCGAATGAATTAAATGATGCTATGCTACTAATATGCTAAATAGAATAATGAAACTAATGTCTAAAACCCTAAGCTAGGCCTATGGGCCACTGTCCAATGACAATAGCCGCTAAAGTGAATCTCATTCTCTTTGCTCCATCAAAGCTTGTATTTGATGTTGAAATGGGGGTTGCTATGCTATCCAATTTGTTAGGGCTTCACCGTAAATGTGATCTCCAAGGGAAACTCTCCAAATCTCGATGATGCATCATGGTTCCAAAATGAATGTTTTTTCCCCAAGTAGGTAACTTACTCATCTTATCTAGTTGCATGGAGTGCGAGTCGCTACAATCACCAAGTTGATAGAGTAGGTAACTAAATATGAGGTCTGCTTGAGAATTTTTTTTTATGCAATTTTTTTGTTATTTTGATCATTATGGTGATTATGAACCACAAAAATATGCTTATTTTATGTTTTTGGTTGCTTCTCTTGGAGGGAAACAACTTATTTTTGCTTAGGATCTCGGCCACTATCAGGTCCAATGGCCACCAAGTGCCTGGCCATGGCCGCTCTCATCCTAGGCGGCCATAAGATTTGGGCCGCTGATGTCAAAAGTGGCTAAGGCAATATAAAAAGATACCCTAGGGTTTTGTCTTTCACTTTACCAGCTGTCAATTCTACTTTCTTGAGCTCTGAGGTGAAAGTGACTTTTGCAAATTGGAGTGTTTCTGCATTTGGAAAATTATGGCTGCATGGGGTGAAGCGTCTTTGGGTGGAAGAGCCAGAGCTTCTTGAGTACTCCCTTAAACCTTAACCTTGCTTGTTTATTTTTGTTTTGGGTAAAACTGAACCACATTAAGTAATCGGTAATTGAACCCCATTAAGCTCATTGGAAATGAATGAAAACCCGTAGCTAGGCTTAGTTTATGTTTTTATGTGGTGGGCTTATCCCCATTTTGTTTTTGTTGCTTTTGTTACATTTTTTTGGTATTTTTTGGCCTAGGGTCGATGCGTCTGCCTCGCTACCCATTGGCCACTATCGATCAGAGCGGCCAGGAAGACATGCAACTTAGCCACTGTTGTAGGTAGCAGATGATTTGAATCTCAACAATAAAAAAATTGATCATTGGGGCTTGGCCACTGTCAAGCTTTGATGGCTGTTTTTTGGCCACTGTAGGTGATAGCGGCCAAGAAAACTTAATGAAATTTTTGATTTTTTTTCCATTTTTTGGGTTGACTTGTTGATTTTTTTGAATTTTTGATTTGTTTGATTAGGCACAGTTTTATCCCTTTCCTTAGACTCAAGATAGCCCATCATCTTTTGCATCATTTTCATGTTTATTGTGAATTATGCCTTAGATGCATTGTAGTTATGATTCATTTTCTTTTGCTGTTAGATTCTTACTGCTCGAGCTCAAGAATCGAAGCTCATGAATACACTTCTGCCCATTTTGGATGCCGATTATTAGGCTTGGCTCAAAGCTCGTGGGCTTCAGTATATCACCAAATTTCCCACCATTATGGTAGATCATACCGACATTATGACTTTGTTCCACCGATGGGACCCTCAGACCAATATCTTCCACTTTCCTATCGGTGAGATGACCATCACGTTGGAAGATGTGTATAGGATATTATGGATCCCCTTTGATGGAGTGGCCATTGTCTCTTCGACCACTAATGATGAGACTGCTATTTTCACTCGGGTGTTTGGAGGGCGCTCTGTGTAGGCTCTCAAGGACATCAAATCTGGGGGAATGTCCATCTCGCATTGGTATGAGGTGAATGTCTTATCTGTGAGGCATGCAATGTTGCTAATAATCATTAGCAATATCTTGATTCTAGATTGCTTAGGTTTGAGATTCCCGTGGAACCTTTTGGTGATGGTTCAAGATTTGCTGGATAGTACGGAGCCTATCATCTATGCATGGGAAATATATTTGTTGTCTTAGTGCTATGATGAGTTGTATCGCATCTACCAGTGAGGTTGCATCGGCATTGCTTACATCTTGCTTCTATAGATCTAGGGATGGGAGCACATCAAGGTAGATCATCACAGATGGCTTCCTATCGATATTATAGCTACGGAGGAGTGAATGCAGTGCTATGTTGCTAGATGGGCTCGAGAGCACGAGCTATGCAAGAGCCGCCTTCATGCAGGGGAGCTTCCCCACTACACTGCTACTTTTACTGGGCTAAAGATCGATGATGTCATGTGGTGACCATATTATGAGTGCCCAACTTGGGATGATATTTCTAGTTTCACAGTGAGGACACGACGTGAGCGATGGCTCATCAACCACAAGGTTGACATCTAGGAGTATTTCTTCTACTCTTGAGTTCTTCGTTAGTACGAGTTGCAACCAGATGTGCCTCTGGTTCCATTTGTATACAAGTGCATCACAACAAAGAGAGATCTCTCCTTATCGTGGATCACAAAGTTGTCAACTAAGGAGGATGCCCCAATAGTTGACCTAGAAGTCGCTGGGGGTGTTATAGAGGCATACACTTAGTGGTGGGGGGATCGGATGTGGCATGGCGATGAAAGCTTGGGTCACAAGGATGATGGCAGAGGTGATGATACAGATCCAGTAGGATGCAGAGTCTGAGCTAGGACTGAGGTATAGGGACAACCAATAGAGTAGGTGGTAGTAGAGGAGTAGGAGGCTCCTATGAAGGATGAGGAGCTGGAGCTCGAGGAGAGAGATTCTCCTTTGAGAGCACAACTACATGAGGTCGAGGTCGAGCTCTAGTTGACCAAGATCTGGATAGAGTAGTGAGATGCCACTATAGCATAGTGGAATGCCATCGTAGATCAAATCACACTATAGATCCAAGCTTTACAGGATACTATCAGGGGCGGTGCTACTAGGATGCAGTTTGTTGTACCCCCTTCTACTCCATAGGGTGTTACAAGGATAGACTCAGGGGTAGAGGTTCTACACTTAAGGTCACTATTAGAGGAGTATGAGATGATGATCCATAGGCATGTTGGTCATATTACCACCCTCCATATGTAGCTCAAGAAGCATGGGCTTGTCCCCAGGGAGGCACCAAGTGCAGGCGGTTCACAGGTCAGCGGACGCTCCACCTTAGGGCAGTACTTTGCTCATTCTAGCTAGAGGACTAGGACTCGGATAGAGAGACCAAAAGGTTCACACTATTCGACCCGTGACACTACCATAAGGGGAGGTGATACTGGGAGAGGTGGTGCAGGAGGTTCAAGTCTTGTGTTTGATTGATGATCCTCTTAGTATGCCATTTTTGAGGTTGTTTTGACCTATATGACTGTAGCCCTATGGGAAGTTTTGTATACCCATATATTTGACACACACATTTATATGATATATTTATGTTTACAACTCATTATGTGTATCATTTATTGCTCATGTTTTTGTTGTTTTTTATTTTATGATGAGATGTGATGATGGTATTATGATATTTTGACATATATGATAAATGATAGATGATATCTGTGGTGATGTGGATATTGGGATAGATGATCATGTAGATGTGATATGATCTACCTATTGTGATATGATGTGATGTATTATGTAGTGATTTGATGATGGATTTATGATTGTATGCAAATGGATATTGCTTATGTGTTTTATAATGTGATGATGGATGATTAATGACTTGTGTATTTATGGATGCGATGTTGGTATGTTAAATGCATGTTTGATTTTGATTTCAGTGTGCACACTTTGACTTATGTTATGATATGGTAAATGTAATGTGCAATGTGCTATGTATATGGTGAATGTAATATGTAATCTAATGTGAATGAACTTGTATGTTTTAATTACTCAAAACACAAAGAATGTATATGCTATGATTTTGACAATCTAATGTGTGATACCACAAAAAGTATAACAACCA
The DNA here is from genome assembly GCA_028583015.1 of Wollemia nobilis. Classification (NCBI taxonomy): domain Eukaryota; kingdom Viridiplantae; phylum Streptophyta; class Pinopsida; order Araucariales; family Araucariaceae; genus Wollemia; species Wollemia nobilis. Next base: position 1,207,078 of record JAQPPZ010002347.1, read on the forward strand.
TGGATTTTGTTTTAATAATAATTATAATCATGAGAATTGATCATTTACTCTATCCATGTGTGAAATATAATGGTGTGGGATGAATGTATTTTCTGGATAAGCTTATGTAATTTAAGAAATATAAAATAATAAGTGGCCGTCTAAATATCATTTATGACATATAATCGGTATCTCATATATATTTTTAATACCCCCTAATTTATAGAAGCTTATAAAGAAAGTTGCTGATGTGATTGGTGATATTATTTGTTGCTTATATAGGAATTATTTTTGGCTGTTCCTGAAACTCAACCACTCTAGTTATCCTATCAACAGTTGTCTACTGACAACTCTAGACTTTTGAAAAGTAAGGCTTTTACCATGGACCTAGATATTCATGATCTCTGTGTGTGCAAGTGATTGTATATTTTGAGATAGAACTCAAGCATTTCATCCGATGTCAGGCAAGATTCTTTTAGCCCATTGCTAAGATCAGGTATTCTCAAGTGTTCATCTCATCCTAATTTGGACTCAGTTGGACTATACCACCAGGCAGTATTGGGTTACCTAAGCTAGCTCATCCACATTCAAATATTGGTCTACACAAATGCATGAAGTAATTGTGGTAGACATATCATCATGCGTAAGTATTTCTCCTTCTGGTTTCATACAATGCTGAGAATTCTAGGGATTCAAGCTTCATTCTCTTCTTTTCTTCTTTTTGGATTTGGATATTTGCTCATATGTAGTGATGAAAATCACTTTATTTTTGATTGATTTTTTCCTTGAGCAAGGATTCTTAAAGTGATGATAATCACTGTTTATTTTTCTCATATGTAGTGATGAAAATCACTGTTTATTTTTGATTGATTTTTCTTTGAGCGAGGTTTCATGGAATCTCTGATTTGTGTATCGGATCATTGCTTTGAAATCTGGAATGTATGCTTGGATTTTTGAATTTGTACTTTGCTTTGGGATTTCGCTTATTTTTATTTAAGCAAGGGATTTGGATAGGTCGAAGCTTATCATTTTGCCAATTCTCAGCACCTTTAAACCAGTCGCACAGGGGGATAAGCAAGGAAGATCCTTTTTGCTTAAGTCAACCTAGACCGCTTCGTAGCTTTCATATTTTCCTTGTACCAGCTAGGATTTTAGTGTTTAAATTAGTGATGAATATCCAAGGCATTATCATAGCTAGACCTTAGCTTCTACTAATCAAGATGCCTTTCTACAAAATCCAATAAGACCACTAGACGTGTTTGAATAGCAGGATAATCTTAGCCTATTTTGTATAGCAACATGAAATGGTTGTGTTGATAAACACATTTACACATGAGTGCATGGATGGATGTGGATTTGATTTTTGGGTTGTGATACAAAATATGGCATCTTTTGGTAGAATGTGATTGTAGACACCAAAATCCAGCCACTTGCAAGTCATCTATACCTTCCTGTCAGCCACGTGTCGGTCATCCACCTTCCCGCCATTATTTGGCCCAAATCCACACTTTCCCGCCATTATTTGGCCCAATTTCACCTTTCCCGCCATTTTTCATCCCCAAATTTATTTAAATTAATATTTATATATATATATTTTAATATTTTAATATATATATTTAAATAATAGTTTAAGTGATTTAATCTGAGCCGTCCGTCCTTCATTTAATCTCATCCGTCCATCCATCTTAATCCATTTCACAACCTAGATTTATTCTCTACCCTTAGATCCACTTTAATCTTAGCCACACGTTCAAAGTGTCGTTAAAACCCTAAAGTGTGCCCTAAGAGTAGATTATAAATTGAGTCACCTTGATGGCTCAAACCCTATGTCTTTTGCTACTTCTATCCTGCTATCTTTTCTATCTTCTCTAACTTCTTCTATTTCTCTATCTCTCTCTATCTCTCTCTACCTTTTCGTCGCATCCATCGCCGCATCCATCGCCGCTTTTTTCCGCCATCTCTTCTCGAAGCATTCTGGGAATCCCCCATTCTTGTCGCAAGTGCCCGCGGGCGTTTACCCCTTTACCAAGTGCCCACGGGCGTTACCAAGTGCCCACGGGCATTTACCAAGTGCCCACAGACTCAGACCGGCGTCTGAAACCTTAATCCAGAAGCACGCGGGCGTTCAACGAGTGCACCAGGGCGCCTTCCGTAGCCGATTTGATAGCCACATTACTTCCAGGTGTCGCCTGGTCTAGCTGCGTTAACAGAGAACAGGTATAAATTAGTTTAAAGCAAGTAACTTCTTTTCTTTTATTGATCTGTTATTGAATTCCTGCATTTCATTTTTCTAGGGTTTTAGATTGTTTCGGAGGGCTCACACAGTGGAGCCCTCTTATTAATTTCTAACTCCTTGATAGTGTTAATGTGTGCAGGTTTTTGACAGCAGATCCGGTTTATTGATGGCAGCTGATTAAGCTGGAGTGGTCCAAGCAAGGGATACAACAAAGCCCACTCACTCTGTTGGGATTGAAGATACATTCTTCGGAAGCGCCACCATTTGTGCCAGCTAGGGTTTCGGAGAACCCTAGCATAACTTGTAACTGTGTATCACAAATAAAGGGTTACAGGCCCAGTTGTATTCAAAAAGGAGTTTTTAAACTCCATCGATTAATAGAAATCGTTTGTTTTGTGCAACTATTCTGTACTCTATTATTGTGATTTTATTTATTTTTGTTTGGCGTGTATTTTTAATCTACAAATGGCGATCACGGTGGGACCCCCTAGGGTTTCATATTTTTAATACTTGCTTTACTAATCTGTTCCTGTTTTCTGTTTTATTTTGCAGGTTCCAGAAATCGTGAAATTCGCTGTTCCAGCGAACTAGGGTTTCTGAGTTTGCAGAAAACGCAGCAGACGCAGAGGGGCGTCTGGAAGTCCAATACGAAACGCAGAGGTGCGTTTCAGCCTGTGCAGACTCCCGTGGGCGTTTGAAGTCGATTTTACAGAAAAGCGTAGGCTTCCAAGTAAGTGCTGTACTTTTTACGTTTTTGGTTTTTCTGCCATATTTTGTTTCTTTTTCGGATCATTACTTTAAAATGAACAAAAACTAAGTAATCTGGAAAAGAACAGCTTATTTTTAATTACATTTTTCTTTGCATTGCATTATTGATTGTTGCTTGCATTAAAAAAAAAAAATTTGCATACCTAGTCGCATATTAGAATAGCTACGAATTATTTGTTTTAATTATCTAAGTAGGACTATTGATTGGATGTCAATAGTACTCCTGCCATTGGGTGATTCCAGGCAGAGAAGTGGACGAACCTTCCGGTTGCTCCTTTGATATCTGATATCATTGGTAGGCAGGGGGTTTTAAACGGTGTACTTCACTTCTTCAGAGGAAATGACATGTTTTCAGTAGCCTCTTGCTTAGATCATTAGAACTTTTGATTTATAGCCTTGTATGTACACATTAGATAACTAAAACATTTAAAAAAAAAAAAAATTCATTGCATTTTCATATTGCATTTAAAACAGTGATATCTGGATTTCATCACTAGGTATTGCTTGAAGTTTAGTGACGGTGGAATTCATCTCCATCCATTAAACTTCTGCCTTAGACACCATAGGTCACCCCCGAGCAAACTTGCTCGATTTCATCACCAGTAAGAATCTCGTTGTCCTTTCCTAGCCATAGTTTTTACCTTTTTTGTGAATAATTCAAGATTAGATCACATGCAAAACTCATAAACCGGACACTTAAAATTTACTACAGATTAAGATCAGAAAATAATTAATTAACCGCAAGGTAAGACACATTGGTGGAAACCTAGGTTGTGACTGTTTTCTGATAATTTTTGTAGTGTAAATTTATCATTCTAGTTTTGCATTCTTCTTTTCTGAATTTGTTTAGATTTATTGCTCTATGGTCTTAACAAGGAATCAATCTAAAATGTTAAATCTAAATAATCAAATGGGAAATTCACATAACATCCCCACCACCAACATGGCCACTTATCCTAGTGAATTTCAGGCAGGTTCGCCTACAGGACTTTCACGTCCTTCTACCATCTACCACATGGCCATGCCCATGGAGGAAGACAATTCCTCTCATATTATCCACATTGATATGGCCCAAGTGCAAACTCACTTAAGAGATGGCACTGGCTATATCCTTGAGCCAATCCAAGATTCCCCTATGCAAGATTCTATTTTTCAGCAGGATATTGCATCAACCATACCCGCTGGTTTCACTCAGGTCTACACTAACCCTTTTTTTGAGGCTAATGTGGTATCTGCTCAGCCGGCTTCATCTCCAACATCTTCCCAGATGCTCAATTGTCCTCCTTTGGAGACAAATGTAGTGTCTTCCCGACCACCTTCTCCTCCATGTACCCGGGTGTACACCAATTCTCTTTATGAAGTTGGTGGAAACTCTTCTAGCCATAACCAATTTCAACCCTCTTCTTCCCAAACCATTTATGGTTTCACCCTACCTGGGACACGACCATCTGTTCCTTCCCGTGTACCGCCTACTTCAGCCACCTTCATTGCTCCTCTGTGCTCCCTGACTACCATGCCCCCTCCCAACTTCATCCCCCCGCTATGCGTCTTCGTGACTACCATGGCAGCCTGCCCTCCACCTTCATCCAATCATCCCACCTCCCTTGGGTTAGAGATTAATAAGGTTAAGGAGTATCTCGACAAATTGATTTTGCAACAACAGCAACAAAATGCTCAACCACCTGTCGTAGTAAATCCTACACCCCAACCAATTTCTACCCAGCCAGCTTTTATTAGCTCGAGCCCCACCTGGTACCCCAATCTTCGGTGGTGTCCATTCCTACCCCACCTTTCTCCCAACCTAGTCCAGTTCATCATCTACCCCAATCACCTTCTTTTCGGTATCATCCATACCAACAACCTGTCCATTCCACACCGCCTAATTCAGGCAATTTCATCCCATCTCATCAATTTTCCACTCCTCCATTACATCATCATAATCATCAAACAAGTCAAAATTTTAATGAAGATCCACGACTCCATGCTATGCAACAACAGATTGACAACCTTATGCTCAACATGCCTGGCTCATATAGTCAAAAACCTACGCTAAGGTCATTGATCAATCAACCAATTCATCCTTCGGTACCTTCACCACCATATCCGACTGATTTCACATTACCGAAGTTTGACAAATTTTGAGGAACTGAGGATCCTCATGAACATGTGAGCTCATTCATGCATGCTTGCTTTAGAATCCAAAATAATGATGCTCTTATGCTCAGAACTTTTCCTCAGACATTAGGAGGAGATGTTGTACAATGGTACAATCATTTAGCTCACCATAGCATTTATGCTTACGAGCAATTGATTAATCTATTTTTAGAACGATTCTCCCTGAATGTACAAAAGAGAGTTTCATTGTCCGACTTATACAAGCTCAAGCAACATGACGATGAGACTCTTTATGACTTTGGAAACCGTTGGAGGGCTATCATTAATAAACTGCCATTCTCCCTACCAATGGAGGAGTTAACCAAAATGTTCACCCGGAGTTGTCTAAAACCTATCTCTTGGTTACTCCAATTACAACAATACAGGACTTTTGAAGAGGCTTTGGCCCAAGCAAGTATCATAGAAGACATTAAAGTCCAAGAGGGTGTTTTAAAACCCCGTAGAAAAGAATGGCAACAAAAGGGCCAACAACGAAATAATAATTATGGCCAAAACAAACAAGCACAGGCTAGTACAGCCTCAAATGTTAACCAAGTTAATCAAGTGGTGGCGAGCCAGCCCGTAATGGCTCAACAACAACAAGTAATGCAAAGTCAACCGCAACCAATTGCTTATCATGCGGTACCCGCCCCTACTCAACCAGACTCCCAATACCGGGCCAACCATGGAAACTCGACCTTGGCAAAACAATCGTCCCAAGCGACAATTCACACCTTTAGATGAACCATATGCGGTCATATTCAACAAGTTATATAGCACAAATCGGTTAACTTTACCTGAGTTTAAACCTTTAGACCCATCTAGAAGGGGGAAGTATTACAAGGAGTACCTATTTTGTCCTTATCATAGGCAAAATGGGCACGATATCAATAATTGTACAGATTTCAAACATGTGATCCAAGATCTTATTGAGATTGGAGCCATTAAATTGGATAGCCCCTTAGCCCAACAAAATCAAAATCTTGGTATATTTCAAACACCCCTTCCACATCGGGAGGAAGCTCCAACAACTTCAGGGGGAGTAACTCGGGTAACTCCTCCTAATCAAGTCAACCATGTACAACAATACCAAGGTTTTGTGGGTACTATTAACGTAGTAACCCGGGGTCAAAGGGCGAACCAACCAAATCAGGCTGAACCACAGCCACCTGTACAAACCCCCAGTCCACCTCAGTTAACAGTGACCCAACGACGTGCTAGTACTTCTCAACAACCGCTAAATCATTCTACTCAACGCCAACGACCCATCATGTCATTGAGTAGCCGGTTAACTACCAGTTTAAAAATGGCTTCGCCAAGTTATCGATCTATGACCTCATTCAACAATCTCCCCCGCATAGAGAGGCATTAATGGAAATATTAAAGTCAATCGAGCTTCAAACTCAAGATACTAATGCCTTCAACAACTTTGTGGGGAGTATTCAAACATGCATGGAGCCCTCCATCACTTTCTATGATTTTGAAATCAAACCTATGTCAACAGAAAGTATAGATCCTCCACTACATATCATGGCCAAGATCGATAACAAGCCATTCAAGAGAGTCTTAATTGACACCGGTTCCTCAATCAATATCATTACAACATCGGCGTTGAGTCATCTAAAGCCATCGCCATCCCTTATCACAAAGTCGACTTTTACTCTTAAAGCATTCAATGATGCTTTATCTTCCACGGTTGGCACGGTTATCTTGCCCATTGAGGTAGGGGCCCGAACTTTGCATACCTTGTTTCACATCTTGGAAGGGACCATGGCATACAATGTATTGCTTGGACGGCCTTGGCTTAGGGAGATGAGATGTGTCCCTTCTATACCGCATCAATGTCTGAAGTATGTATATGAGGGACAGAGTTCATTGTGTACCTGTTGACACGGAACCCTTCAAACATTGCAACTATGTCTCAAATCCTTATGAGATTGTGTTGCCATCCACTCATCTTTTCTTGACCCCATCTATTTCTTCTATACCATCTTCTTCTAAAGCTCCCATTCCTGAGGAGCTACCCATCATATCGCAACCATCTTCCTCTTCCGCTATTCCATCTCATTCACCACTTTCTTCATCAACTAATCTTCCTTCTTCTTCATCAATGACCACATGCACATGTGGCCATGACCAATCATCTCTTTCCACGTCATTACCCCCTTCTTCTACACCTTCTTCAACATCACCTATTATTCCTCCATCTTCCCAACCATCACCAACTGATGTTTCACAAGTTAGTGAAGCATCAACCCAACCAAATCCTTCCAATTCTTCTATCCCACATTCTTCTATTCCATCATCAAGTCCATCTCCCTCCCAAGTCAAGGTCCATCTCACTGATGCAGGTATTGGTGAGTATGCCATCCAAGATGTCCACATCACACCGTTCAATGTGCAAACAGTTAAAGATTTTGGTCGTCCACATGACCAACATTTATCCATTGGATCGGTTTATAACATGGGTTCTATGCCAAATTCCATTAATTTTGTATATGGGGGAATAGAGTCATCTTCTAGTCCTACCACCATACTAGAACCTAAGCATCCAGTCCCTGCCAATATCGAAAGGATGGAGGGTTTTCCCTCTCGCTATTTCCACGGACATAATTGGCAGCAATTTGGCCTAGGTCGATACGAGCAAGGGGTAACTGAACGCATCGATATGCCATATCAGAGACCCACTGAGCGTTTTGGTCTGGGCTACCAACCACTTCCATCCCTTTCTTCTTTTGAACGAGCTTTTCAAAGCATTAATCTTAATTCAGAAGAAGAAATCCTCCACCCCGACGAATCCGAAGATGAAGCCTATGAAGAATTTGACGTCATGTCAAATGGTGATGAATCTGAAGAAGAGTCGGCGCCCATTGTTCCCCTCACTAAACAAGACGAGTTTTATCTCCAATTGTTCCCTCTCCAAGAGGCCATCCTTCGCTTGCTTCTTCCACAAGAACGAGGTGAACCACCACCCCCGCCACATCCATAAGCCATAATCCAAACCTGTATTATATGTATATACTAAAATAGTGGTTTTCACCACTACCAAAAACAAAAAAATTAGAAAATTCCAAAAAAAAAAAAAAAAAAAAAAAAAATACTTTATTGCTTTATGTATGTGTGTAATAGTGGTTTTCACCACTACAAAAAAAAAAAAAAAAAACTCAAACCAAAAAAAAAAAAAAAACTGAAAAACTATGTTGTTTTGCACTTCAGGTCTTCCGAGGTCTTCACCGGTGTTCCTTTCCATTCCGCCCATCCTTTCTTCCATAAGTCGACAATGAATTTTGAAGACTTATTCACCCCGCTCCATAATCCATATGATCCGGATAAGTCAATCCCGATCAACCCAAGCCTGATTGACATGGATCGGATTTCATTCCCTCCATCTATTTCAGAGTTCATCCTTTCCGAGGAATTGTTAAGGGCTTCCGCCAACTACATTCCTCCTTCACCTCCACATTCACCTTCATCTTCTAAGCCAGAGGTCTTCCAGGCAGACATAGATGAGAGCAAGGCACAGGAGCTTGATGACATTTTAGATGACATAAATCTGATCCCTACTCCCCATCAGCTTGAGGAAGGTTCCCACATGTCTATTGAAGAAACTATCGATGTAGACCTTAGTCCAGACCAAGATGGCACCCAAATTGTGAAACTGGCTAAAAGTCTATCATCAGAGGAACAAGAGCAAATGATTGCTCTACTCAAGCGGAAGAAGGAGATATTTGCATGGTCTTACAAAGACATGCCAGGCCTAGACCCTAATTTGGTTGTCCATAACCTCACCTTACAAAAAGATGCTAAACCTGTCAAACAGAAACTTAGGAAAATGCATCCTACCGTGGCCCTCATAGTTAAATCGGAGATTCAAAAACTTCTGGATGTTAAATTTGTCGTCCCGATTGATTATCCCGAGTGGCTTTCTAACATGGTACCCGTTCGCAAGCCTAACGGGGGATACGTGTTTGCACCGATTTTCGAGATCTAAATAAAGCGTGTCCTAAGGATGACTTTCCTCTTCCAAACATTGATACTCTTGTCGACACTTGTGCTGGTCATGAAATGCTTTCGTTCATGGATGGATTTTCAGGATACAACCGGATTCGAATAAACCCTGAAGATCAACACAAAACAACATTTACCACACCTTGGGGAACTTTTTGTTACAGGGTGATGCCCTTTGGCCTTAAGAACGCAGGTGCAACCTATCAACGAGCCATGACTTATATTTTCCATGATTATATGCATAAGATTATCGAAGATTATGTGGATGATTTATTGGCAAAATCTAAAACTCGACAAGAGCATTTTGATGTATTGGAAAAAGTTTTTGATAGACTTCTAGAGCATAAAGTAAGGTTGAACCCTAAGAAATGTGTCTTTGGTGTTACCTCAAGCAAACTCCTAGGTTTTATTATCTCTAAACGAGGTATTGAGGTGGACCCAAACAAGGTCAAAGCCATTATGGAAATGTGTCCCCCAACTAATTTGAAGGAGTTGCATAGTTTACAAGGAAAGATTAATTCAATCCGTCGCTTTATTGCACAACTTTCTGATAAATGTAGGCCATTTTGCCACCTACTACAAAAGGGGGTACAATTTTCATGGACAGATGAGTGTCAGAAAGCCTTTGATGACATCAAGCAGTACTTAGCGTCTCCGCCAGTCTTAGCTCCGCCTCGTCGAGATCCCTTCCTTGCGAATTTCTTTGCAGGAATTTATCGATGATGATACTGCTAGACAAGCACGTCTTGATCAACTCACACTCATAGATGAAAAACGAATCAATGCTTTAGAGCATTTGCGAGTTTATCAAGACCGATTGAAACGTGCTTACAATGCCAAAGTTCATCTAAGAGAATTTCAAGTAGGAGATCTTGTCCTTAAAGAGAATCAACAAAACACCAATGCATTGCCGCATCTTCGAGATAAATTCGCGGCTAATTGGTTAGGTCCATATATGGTCACCGAAAGAGTGGGTAATGGAACTTATAGACTTGCCAATTTAGAGGGAGAGGAAGAACCCGAACCACTTAATGTTATACACTTGAGGGCATTCTACGCATAGTTTGAATTTTATATGTACATATATACATGGCTTGTACAAAAAAAAAAAAAAAAAACAAATAAAATAAAAAGAATTTGCATTTCATTGTTAGTTGCATACATCTCATTCAAAAACATTGCATTTCATGTGCATACATCTCATTGAAAACCATAACATTTCATTTTCAGCCATAGTTGCATATCATGTTAGAGACCATTCTATCTTTTGGATATAAAATTTGGTCAAGCAAAAGTCATGTTGCCTTAATCAGGGGCACCTTCATAAAATCCATCAAACCGAATTGTCATTCGTACATCCATTTTCCATTTGCACATATTTACATTGCCAAAATGTTTTCAGTCACTCAACCATTCCTAGTGTTTTAAGCAAACTTCGAAATGCATGTCAAAGTTCTCTAGGGCCATATCACAAATTACACTAAATAAAATCTTGAGTATTGGGAAATGATTTCAAAAGCGGTCTTGAACCTATCACATTTTCACATCTTAAAAACATCTTGTGTCAAAGAGAGATAACACCATCCTTGGGTTGTGCCTTGAAGTGAAAAGGGTAATCCTCGTTTGTCCTATCATGCAAACATAGTCCATAAAACAGTGGTTCTTACCACTATCACAAGCAATCACAAAATATAAATATAAACAGAGTAGTAAGGATAGGGTAAAATTCTCATCATACTTCGGTTGAGAATCCGATTCCCCAAAGCTCTAAGGAAATGAACATTTTTCACACACCACCGATCCCAAATAAGTTGTAAGGATCGTACTACTTGTCCAATCGGACGGATAGGTAGTCATCCCCAAGGCTTACAAAGGTCAAAAACAACATGGACTATGGAGTTAACCTTCACCGGGGCTATAGACGCTTGACTGGCAGAGGAGTATACTCATTGCGTGGCGACATGTCTCTCCTCAAAAAGAGACCTCTGAATGCTCATACGGACAAACTAGCTTCGGGGTCTTCTCCATAACAGGGTTACCTAATTTATGCAAGATGAGGTTAATGAACACACTTGCACACACACAAGTTTTTGATTGCCTAGAGTCACTACCATGCTTCTGATTTGGTTAATGAACTCACATGCACACACATTTGGTCCTAGTTGAATTAGGCAAGTATTAGTAAGTTTGTTTGATACCACTAGCATGTTTGAGTCTTTGTAAAACAGTCTTCCTCCATATTTTCTTCCATATCAACCTCCATATCTTCTTCCATATTCATGTCATTCCATACGTCATTCATTCACAAGCTACCAAGTTCGGTGCCCCTGATTAAACAATTATGATAACAGTTGGCTAAATCTAACTATCTAAAAGTATGAGTGCTTCTTAGTGCATATTTCATTTACTTAGTCTCGCATTAATCATCTATAACTTTGCATTCCATTCCATCACATATGCATCAAAAACATTAAAACATATAAAAACATGCATCACAAAAACATAGGCATTCACACAAAAGAAAGTAAAACACTAAATAAATAAAAGCCATGTATATATATGTATAAAGGTCAAACTGTACAATGAATGCCAAAAGGCTACAATATACAATAGAGCACCAAGGCTCATAAAGAGTGCATCTAAGCACTAAGCTAACCATCAAAAGAGGATCCCTGTGACCTAGTAGGAGCCCTAGACCTAGTGGTGTGCCTAGACTCACTACGCCTAGAGACAGAGGAGGATGGAGGATCAGGCAACACAATGTGATGCCTAAACAATGTGTCCTCCAGAGCCTCAATATAACGAGTCCTAGACCTAAGTCTAGATATGTCTATCCCGTGTCGTCGCTCCCGCTCCGCTAGCTCTGCCTGGAGTCTCGTCACCCTGTCATCCTCGGGGCACCCTAGTCGCTCCATCCAAGTCTGCCTGCATCTGGGCCATCCTCTCCTCCTGAACAGCTATCAGGGCATCCCGCTCTGCAACCTGTTGCTCCAGCCGAGCTATCCTCTCATCCCGGACAGCTAGCATAGCATCGCGCTCTGCTATCTACTGCTGCAGCTGCGCCAGATCATCCTCGTGCCCGCTAGGGGGTACCTCCCTAGTCTCTCCTACGGCCTCTCCTAGGCCCTCGCCATCATCCTCCTCGTCATCTCCGCTCCTCGGTGCCTACCGCGCCATCTTCCCCTTTCGCCTTCGACTGTCAGATCGAAGGCGGGGACCCTCCCTGCGCTTGGGAACCTCTGCGGTTCCCTCGTCCTCTCCAGCTCCAACAGCCACCAATGGTGGCTCCCACCTCGGCTCTACGGCCATCCATGCTGCATACTCAGCTGTCACCCCGACGTCGTCCACGTCGAGGATCTCCATGTCCTCATCGTCCTCTGTCGCCTCCCTCCATGGCTCGACACATGGCAAATCCCCCTCTGATCTGTGCCTCCGGTAGCGCACTGGCTCACCGGGGACATCCTGTCTCAATCCGACCTGGCGGAGCACTCGAGACATCTGTATGTACTCCGCCTCGCTGTGGCCCCGACCCACTACCCATCTAGCCTGTCGCACCCATCTCAGATGCTCTCCATCACCGATCCACCTCGCCTCCCGCCAGGGCCTCCAAATGACTTGGGCATCTGTCAAGTCTGCCCATAAACTCCTATACCATTGCCCCGATCTCACGGGGCGGCTCGCTGTCTCTCCTCCGCCACTAGCCATCTCCTACCATAAGCCTGGCTCATGTCCCAATAAGCACATGGCAACCCCTCCGGTCGGGCCACTCTAAAGTGCTCCCAGCCCCAGCACTGGAGAACCAAACTGCAGCCTAGGCCCTTTCGGCCCCGTCTTCGAACCTCATACAACTCCCGGTACACCTGCGCCAATAAAGCGGGCGCCTAGGCATACACTACCCTATTAGTGAGCATCTCGCTCACTACACCCATCAGGTTCCATGGAAACCTGCACCCGATGCTGTTCGGGGCCACAATGTTGGCCAATACGAACATCATCAGAGCCTCCACCGCTACCAACTCCTTGGCCGTATACATGGCCAAGTAAGGAATCCCCCCGCTCTCCGTCCGGATCTCCCTCCAGTCATCCCCAAACAACTTGGCCATCTCCGTGGCCCTATCTCGTCCAACCTCCACCCGCGCCCCCTCCACGGGCACCTTGAGGATGCGGTATACATCCTCAAGCGTCACCGTCATCTCTCCAATTGGGAGCTGGAACGTCCCCCGATCTGGATCCCACCTCTCGGCCAAAGCCGAGAGGTACCCCTCATCTGCCCGAACTACCTCCAACCGGGCTGCCTCCGCTAGCCCTACCGCCTCCAATATCTCCCAGTCTGCTCGGGACAATGACCTCCTCATCCCCGGAATGATAGGGGAGAATCGGTGTCGTGCCTCTAACACCCTAAGCTGCAAAACAACAAAACAAAAATTGGTTACAAATTTTTTTCAAAAAAAAAAAAAAAACAAATAAAAGTACTTGCTTAAATAAACAAATACCTCAGTTGGCTGCACTGGCGCGTCCGCTCCCATCTCCGCCATAGCTCCCGCGTGCTTCACTCTCCCACACAACCTTTCACTTCACTTCACTTCATTCCACTCCCTCAGACGCACTTCTCTCAAGCTCGAACGCACAAATGAGCGAAATTCTCGCTGAAACTGTTTAAATAGCTGGTTTTGGCGCCCTGAAATGTAGTGGGGCATTTCATGGTGCATTCAGACGCAGTGGGGCATTTCATGATGCATTCAAACACCGGCGGGCGTTTCTGCCACCTCCAAATGCATACCGGCGTTTGGTGTCAGTATTGAATAAAAGAACAAAACTTACAAAATTGAAGCTTACCTCCTCCAAATTTCATCAAATTGCATCCATCCATTCTTCTTATCATAATAAAACATTTTGTGAAGGTTACAACAATTTTGGAAACAAATTTTGTCATTTTGCTCAAAAAGCGCATCATTCATCATTGATTTACAAATTGGGTTAAAAACATTCAAAACCTTCACAAAATTAACAACATTCATCAATTCTTCTGATCTATCGTCAATTTCATTCATTCTTCTTTCATCATGCATATTTTTGCCAAATTAAATTAAAGTAAACCTCGTATCTAGTGGTATATTCTATCACCTTGGCGATTGCAACGATTTGCATCCATGCAATTCGGTAAGAGGATTAAACCACCATAAGGACACTTACCATTTATCATCATCAATTATTTCATCGTTTGAAAATTGGAAATCAATTTTGGGTATCTTACTTTTCAAGTGACCTCATACCAAGATTAATTTGCTCAACAGATTTCATTGATGGCCTAGTTCATGGGGCCTTAAACGTGGACAATCTTCAATATCATCATTATTTTGAGTCTTGCTAGAGATTAAGGCTACCTAGGTTGATTGGTTCCGACCCGAGGAATTATCCATACAATCACTAGGAGCATCTCTAAAGTTCTGGACTCTTTCATATTGCATCTCTGCATATCAATGGCGCCAACAAGGCAATTTCATCAACAGTATGGATTCACCCACAGGAGTTGGGGCATCCGTTATCAATTTTTAACTTTCCTAATAGTAGAATTCATCTTACATGATCATGGAATTTAAAATTTGGCAAAAATCCCTTTCTAACCGTTGGGGCAGAAAACGGTTCATCTTTCACATCACTCATATCGTCTTCAATCATATTATTTTCCGGTTTGTACACCAACCCCTTTTCTCGTTGGGACATAAACAGATGGTTCATACACCAACCCCTTTTTCACCGTTGGGGCAAAAACGGTTCATTTTCTTCCGAATTTCTTCCAATTGGCTCGTGAGAACCATTCTCGCTCGCCAATTGAGGGGGTAAGCTGATAAATTTTAAATATTCTTTTATTCTTTGGTCTTCAAAGTTGTGCTTTAGTCTTGAGAGAGAGTTGCGTCCTGATCCAACTTTTCGGTGTCCTAAGTTTTTGTGCCGCATTGTGTCTTCACACAAAGTAGCTCAAAAAGGGGCATCTGTAGACACCAAAATCCAGCCACTTGCAAGTCATCTATACCTTCCTGTCAGCCACGTGTCGGTCATCCACCTTCCCGCCATTATTTGGCCCAAATCCACACTTTCCCGCCATTATTTGGCCCAATTTCACCTTTCTCGCCATTTTTCATCCCCAAATTTATTTAAATTAATATTTATATATATATTTTATTATTTTAATATTTTAATATATATATTTAAATAATAGTTTAAGTGATTTAATCTGAGCCGTCCATCCTTCATTTAATCTCATCCGTCCATCCATCTTAATCCATTTCACAACCTAGATTTATTCTCTACCCTTAGATCCACTTTAATCTTAGCCACACGTTCAAAGTGTCGTTAAAACCCTAAAGTGTGCCCTAAGAGTAGATTATAAATTGAGTCACCTTGATGGCTCAAACCCTATGTCTTTTGCTACTTCTATCTTTGCTATCTTTGCTATCTTTTAATCTAATTCTTCTATTTCATCTATCTCTCTTTCGCTACCCTTTCGTCGCATCCATCGCCGCTTCCGTCGTCGCTTTTGCCGCCATCTCTTCTGCAGCATTCTACAGAATCCCCCATTCTTGTCGCAAGTGCCCGCGGGCGTTTACCCCTTTACCAAGTGCCCACGGGCATTTACCAAGTGCCCGCGGGCGTTTACCCATAGCCACAGACTCAGACCGACGTCTGAAACCTTAATCCAGAAGCACGCGGGCGTTCAGCGAGTGCACCAGGGCGCCTTCCGTAGCCGATTTGACAGCCACATTACTTCCAAGTGTCGCCTGGTCTAGCTGCGTTAATAGAGAACAGGTATAAATTAGTTTAAAGCAAGTAACTTCTTTTCTTTTATTGATCTGTTATTGAATTCCTGCATTTCATTTTTCTAGGGTTTTAGATTGTTTTCGAGGGCTCACACGATGGAGCCCTCTTATTAATTTCTAACTCCTTGATAGTGTTAATGTGTGCAGGTTTTTGATGACAGATCCGGTTTATTGATGGCAGCTGATTAAGCTGGAGTGGTCCAAGCAAGGGATACAACAAAGCCCACTCACTCTGTTGGGATTGAAGATACATTCTTCGGAAGCGCCACCATTTGTGCCGCCTAGGGTTTCGGAGAACCCTAGCATAACTTGTAACTGTGTATCACAAATAAAGGGTTACAGGCCCAGTTGTATTCAAAAAGGAGTTTTTAAACTCCATCGATTAATAGAAATCGTTTGTTTTGTGCAACTATTCTGTACTCCGTTATTGTGATTTTATTTATTTTTGTTTGGCGTGTATTTTTAATCTACAGTGATCATAACATATGCAAATGCAATGGATGTAATGCAACTTTTGTGAATGCAAGTGTAAAATGCAAATGTTTTGTATTTTTTATTTTTGTATTGTTTTTGTGCTTTTGATTTTGTTATTTGACCAAAGGGCTTTAAGATGCCTTTGGAGATTTTTGTGATGAAGGTGACCAAGCGGTGTGAAGATACCCTTGGAGCATTTTTGATTGCTTTTGACCAAAGGGCTTTAATATGCCTTTGGAGCTTTTTGTGATGAAGGTGACCAAGCGGTGTGAAGATACCCTTGGAGCATTTTTGATTGCTTTTGACCAAAGGGCTTTAAGATGCCTTTGGATATTTTTGTGATGAAGGTGACCAAGTGGTGTGAAGATACCCTTGGAGCATTTTTTATTGCTTTTGTATTTCGATTTTTGACATATTTGAATGTTTTTTTTTTTTGACATATTTGAATGTTTTTTTATTTTTGACATATTTGAATGTTTTTTTTTGATTTTATGTATAAAATGCCTTCAAGTGAATGATATTGAGAGGTTCAGGCTCTTCAACACCATCCAACGATGTAAGGCGATATGCTCTAGGCCCAACCCTTTCTAAAATCATGTAGGGGCCTATCCAGTTTATCGTAAATTTGTCTCGTAGGTGCGATGGTAGATTTGAGTTCTGTTGGTTTTCTTTGAGCACAAGATCCCCAAATTTGAATTCCCTCAAGTGGACTTTACTGTTGTAAGCTCATGCAAGGCAATTTTGATAAATGTGGAGATGCTCCAAGGCATTGACTCGGCGTTCATCAAGAAGCGTTAGCTGATCAAGGTGGCCTTGTCATGCGGTGTCATCATCTATGAAGTCCTTCATGGCTACTCGTAAGGTTGGAATCTCCAACTCTAAGGGCATGATGGCCTTAGTGCCATATACAAGTGAAAATGGTGTTGCCCCAGTGGGCATCCACACACTAGTCCTGTATGCCCATAGTGCAAGAGGTAATTGCAAGTGCCAATCCTTATGATTTTCTTTTACCATCTTCCTCAAGATGGAGACGATTGTTTTATTTGAGGCTTCTGCTTGCCCATTTGCTTGTGGATAATAAGGCATTGAAAAACTGTGCTGAATATGGTATTTTTTCATTAAAGCACACACATTTTTATTCTTGAAATATGGCCCATTATCCGATATTATCTTTGAAGGGACCCCAAAACGACTTATGATATTGTGGAGTATAAACTCTGCAATCCTTGGTCCAGTTGTTGATGTTAAGGGGATCGCTTTGACCCATTTAGTAAAATACTCAGTGGCCATTATGATGAATGTGTGTCAGCTCGAGGATGGGGGTGAGATCTTCCCCACCAAGTCTAGTCCCCACTATGAGAATGGCCATGTTGCCTGGATGGGTTGCAAGGCTTGTGATGGCAAATGGGTGAGATTTGCATGATGTTGGCACTTAATGCATTTCTTGACATACTCACAATAATATTTTTCCATAGTGGGCCAATAATAACCCATCCTTAAGATACGCTTAACAATAGCCATGCCACTAAAGTGGCCACCACATGTATTGTCATGAGCTTGCAAAATTGCCCAGGATGCTTCTTGGGGCTCAAGACAATGAAGGAGTACTCCATCATAACCTCACCTATAGAGGACTTCTCCTAGAAAAATGTACCTAGTCACATTTTGTTTAAATGTTCATCTTTCACCATGCGATAGGTCTTGCGGTAGCATTCCCAGCTTTAGGAAATCCCACAATTGGGAAAGCCAATCCTGATAAGCCACAACTTCTATTGATAAAACAACATGTTCCTCCTACGATCCAACATGTGCGAACATAGATTGAGAAACAACTCTATGGTGAATGGTCGTGCCACACTCTGTAGGTCCTTGAGAAACCAAAGATGCCCAAGGTGTTGTTTGCAAGAAGTCTTTAGCTATGATGGACCAATCTTGATTAGGTTTGATGTTGATCATGTTGACTGATGCTTGATTGTCCAAAGCCTCACGTTGTATTGCTGAGTGCAAGAGCACTTTCACATGAACGGTTGTAAAATCAGTGGATGGATTCTGAGGGATTAAGGATCCTAGAGAGGCCATGGTGTCTGCAAATCTGTTTGATGTACGAGGGATTGCCTCGATGTCATACCATTCCAGCTGGGCTAGGTAGGTGTCAAAAAGTTCCTTGTAAGCTTTTAGGAGTGGGCACCTGCATTGGAATAGGCCTTTAACTTGATTTACTATGAGCAAGGAGTCACCAAAGATGTTCAATATTTTAATTCCCATTGCTACGGCTATTTGGAGTCCCAAGATCAAAGCCTCATACTCTGTGTTGTTGTTTGTGCAAGGGAAGTCTAGTTTGAATGATAAGGGCAACGACGTGCCCTACGGTGTGATAAAGACTATCCCTGCTCCACCCCCTTGCTCACATTTTGAACCATCGAAGAACAATGACATGTCTCTTTCTTTCTCAGGTTCTTCGAGTTCAGGTGGATCTGATAACGCAAAGACTGCATCATCAGGAAAATCTATGGTGAGAGGCTTGCTATCCTGAAGAGGTGCCTCTGCTAGTTGATCTGCTATGACTTGTCCCTTGATGGACTTTTGGCTTATGAACTCTAGATCAAATTTTGTCAGTAGCATGATCCACTTTGTAGTATGAGTATTGTGATATGTCTTGTTCATCATGTACTGCAAAGGATTTTGTTTGGATATAACGTAGGTTGTATGGCTCAACATGTAGTGTCACAACTTTTGAGTTGCAAAGACCACTGCTAAACACAACTTTTTGACATACGCATATCCCAGCTCATAACTCACCAAGGTGCGACTAATGTAATATACGACTTGCTCTTTGTTTTGCACATTCTTTTGGGCTAACATGGTGCCCAAAGCAAAATCAGTAGCCGATATGTATAGCAAATATGGAATGTCTGGCCTTGGTGGAGCCAACACTGGTGGCGTGGCCAGGTATGTTTTGATATCTGAAAAGGCTTGTTGGCACTCTTCATCCCAATGAAATGGGACATCCTTGCGTAGCAACCGGTTCATGGGTCGACACTTGTCTGATAATTGTGCAATGAACCATTTGATGGATGCTATCTTGCCTTGAAGGCTTCTTAATTCCCTAATGTTGGTAGGGGCAGCCATTTCTAGTATAGCCTTCACTTTTTTCGGATCGACCTCGATGCCTCTCTTAGAAATGATGAATCCCAAAAGCTTGCCAGAAGTTACGCCAAATACACACTTCTTAGGATTCAATCTTACATTGTTCTCAATGAGGTGGTTAAAGACTTGTCTAAGGACTTCAGCGTGCTCTTGCCACAGCAAAGACTTAGCGAGTAAGTCATCCATGTAGTCCTCTAAGATCTTGTGCATGTAGTCATGGAATATGTATGTCATGGCTCGCTGGTAGGTGGCACCAACATTCTTGAGCCCGAATGGCATCACTTTGTAACAGAATGTTCCCCATGGAGTAATGAAAGCAGTCTTGTGCTGGTCTTCGGGTTTAATCCAGATTTGATTGTATCCAGAAAAACCATCCATTAGGGAAAGCATCTCATGACCTGCGATGGCATCAACAAGAGCATCTATGTTTGGCAACGAGAATGAATCCTTTGGAGTTGCCCTATTTAAGTCTCTAAAGTCTGTGCAAATTCGAACTCTTCCATCGGGTTTCCCCATGGGCACCATGTTGGACACCCACTCAGGGTAGTCGATAGGAACTATGAAAACTGCATCCAATAGTTTTTGCAATTCGTTCTTTACCATCAAAGCGATGGTGGGATGCATTTTTCTCAACTTTTGCTTGACTGGTTTCTTCATGGGATCCAGTGAAAGGTTGTGAACAACTAACTTTGGATCTATCCTAGGCATGTCTTTGTAAGTCCAAGCAAAAATATTTGGCCTCTCTTTCAGGAGAGGAATTATGATGGCTTGTTCTTCTGGAGATAGACTTTCTCCGAACTTGAATTTCTTTGGTTGAGTAGGATCATCGCTGATGTCCACCTCGAAAGTCGCTTCTACAGCCATATGTGACCCATCCTCTAGCTGATGAGGTGTGGGTATCAAGTGAATGTCATCGACGGGATTTACAGGTCCTACTGACTCAGGATCCAAACCAGCATGAAATACGTCATATGCACAACCTGATGCAAAATGAAATGGTTGTAACATCTCTTCATTAGGGAAAAGATCTTCAGGCTCTATGGGTGAATCAGTGCGGTCCCAATCAATTGCCTCTGTATCAATACACAAAGGTTTTGTGGGATCGGCTGGATTATGAAGTGGAGTGGTCAAATCAATGGAGATTGTGTTGATGGATGGAATGAAATCTCCAGGACCACATGGGTGCAATATTATCTCAGAGGTTTCCCTTCCATACTCACGATGAGGCTCTGGAGGAATGGGAATTTCTGGATCTGGCCCATGAGTAGGGTGGATAATAGGATCATTGGGCTCTAACCACTCTCTGAATGTAGGCGGAGGGGGATTGACCATTTGGTGAATGGCAGCTAGGTCAACAGGTCTCCCCAAAAATCATAGATGAGGGTCTATGGCATGAAGTGCCACCTCTCTCTCTACCAACATGTCAACTTGTCACAAGTGGTGAGGCCCAAGATAAGCCATCTCAGTTTTGGAGTCAAAGTCATCATCGCTTATCCAAAAACCGTTAGCATTGGTATGTGGCCCTAAGACAAGGGGCTCATGCCTTGGCCCCAGGTAGGCCATCTCTGTCTCATCTTCATATTCTTCGTCACTTATGAAGATGCCATTTGCATTAGTTTCTTGCCCCATGCCATGGGGCCAATGCCTTGGTCCTAAGTAGGCTCTCTCTGTCGAGTCCTCTGACTCATAGCTACTTTCATCTGATATGTATCCACTCTCATTGTGGATGGACCAAGTAAAGCTTTGTAAATAGTGAGGCCCATGATAGGCCAAGCCCTCTTGTGCATCATCATCACTTGCCACATATCTATTTTCTTCTTGCTCATCATCCCATGAGTTGTATCCTACTGGGATGGCATCAGTTGTGAGTCTTGGATGATATGTCTCAGGCAGCGGGATGTTCACTGTAGCCACTTGTCTATTGCACATAAGACTTGAACTTAGTGGGTGATAAGGAATAAAATCGATGTCTTCTCCTAACCCCAAGCTCAATCTATCTAAAGCTACTACCAAAGAGTCATCCCGACATCTGATGTGGTAACCTACCCCAAACCTATCAGTAGGAAGCTGGTATTGTGGCTCGAGTGGCCGCCTACGCCCCTGCTCATATATACCAAGACCGTAACCATGCCAATGGCAACGTTCAAAGTAGCTTAGAGAAAACTCAGGATTAGAGAGGTAACAAACATTAACAATGAATAATTCATCATTGTCCTCTTCCTCTTTAGTAGACTTATGGGCACAGTCTAGTCCAGCATAGACAAAGTTTGTCTGGTTGGGAGGGATTCCAAGCGGAACCACTGTTCCCACTGGTGGTCTCAAGTATTTTGGTTTTCCCATGTCTTGTGCAGATTCTATGATAGGTGTGAATGTTATGTTCTACACAAGGTATTCTCCTATCCCTGTGCTTGCCAAGTGTATGGTTGCATGCGATGTGGATGACCCCACGGATGACACTGGCGAAGCAGGATGGTAATCATCATCTTCGACTTGCTCTTGGAGATCTTCTTCGTCCATGGGACTTGGACCTTCCTCAATGGCTATGGTTAGCACTTCCCTGGGATTTATTTCCTCAACTAAGGGTGCCTTTAGCTTCTGATTATCTTGTGGCTTAGATGTTGATGGTTTCTTAGAAGCATTAGTCATGTTGGGTGCATGTTGAGGTGTTAATGTGGATGGGTCTTTTTGTACCCCTTTGTCTTTGTCCTTCAGTTGCGTAATTGGAGATGAAGGCCCTACATATAGGTGGGTAGAAGGGATCACAAAATCTCCTAGAAAATCCACCTGATGGACATACTTGAATGGCTCATCATCGACCAACACCATATAGACTTTGTTATCATGCACATACTTGACACATTGGTGTAAGATTGAAGGGACACACTTCATGTCCCTTATCCAAGGTCACCCTAAAAGGATGTTGTATTGCATGGCCCCTTCCAAGACATGACACATCACGGGGATGGTCTTATGCCCTACCTTGATAGGTAAGACTATCATTCCCACAGTATTGCATAAAGCATCATTGAAAGCTCTTAATGTGTAGGCTCCCGGAATGATATGTGACTTGGGGATTTTTAGGTGTTCTATGGCAGTTGTTGTGATGATGTTGATTGATGAACCTATATCGACCAAGACCCTCTTGAAAGGTAAATCATTGATTGACGCCACAATGTTCAGTGGAGGGTCTGGTAAGGCAGTAGGTACTATCTTAATCTCATAATCATAGAATCGAATTACAGGTTCCTGGCATTCTTGTACTTGTCCCACAAAATGGGTGAAGGCATTTGGATCTTGCGGTTGGATCTCAATTGACCTTAAAATCTCCATCAAGGTCTCCCTGTGCTTTGGGGACTGTTGTATGAGCTCATAAATGGATAGCTTAGCCGGAGTCGTTTGTAAGTTTTGCTCAAGTCTACTCTGGATAGTTACCACAGGTCGAGTTGGCGGACCTGGAAGGTTGTTTTGCCCCTACCTCTACCTTGGTGTAGTTGGGACATTCATAGGAGCTGCAGGAGGTTGTGGTTGACCATACCGTCTACTCCTGGTTGCTATATTGACAATTTTGACCATCCCAACACATCCGTGGGTAGGTATATCAACTCGGACCTGATTGACTTGGGCCCCTTGCTCTCTAGGGGCCTCATGATTTGGTAGCGGGTTTCTGTAGATGCCCATATCTTTGTTGTCAGGGGCCAGTGGGTTGTCCACTTTGAGTTCTCCTGCCTCAATCATGTTTTGAACTTGGTGCTTAAAACCATTGCAAACCTCAATGTTATGCCCCGATATCCTATGATAAGGGCAAAACTGATCTTCCCTATATCCTTTTGGCTTAGGATGGTTGGGATCTATAAGAGGTATGTCAGGGAATCTGATCTTTCCCACCTCGCTCAATTGGTTGAAGATTGATTGCATTGATTCTATTAATGGTGTAAAGTAGCGAGGGGGTTTTCATTCTTTGTTTCTCCCCTGATAGTTCTTTTGATCATAGTTGGCTGGTGGGGGATGTGCTTGATAATTCTGGGGTTGCTGTGCAGCCCCATCCTTAGGTGCAACCAACACTACTTGATTAACTGGGGTAGGGTTTGCCTGCTTCTATTTATTTTTGCCATTTTTGTCATTCTTGTTCCACTCCTTGTTTCGGAGTTTGATGGTTCCCTCATCTACTTTTATGTCCTCAATGAGTTTGGCCTATGCCAAAGCTTCCTCAAATGAGGGGTACTATTGTAGTTGTAGCAAGAGGGAGATGTGTTTGGAACAACTCTTGGTGAACATGCGAACAATCTCTTCTGTGGGGACGGAGAATGATAGTTTTGCCATGATCTTTCTCCATCTATTCCCATAATCCATTACTGGCTCATCATCATAATGTTTCAAATTGGCCAGGTTTGAAAGGTTCACTTTTCTCTTAGCACCAAAGGAGAAATGCTTTAGAAAAGCATTTACTAGTTGTTCAAAGTTGGTTATGCTATGCTTGGGCAATTGGTTGAACCATTGAGTGGCAGTGCCCAAAAATGTCATGATGAATGTCCTTAGCATAAGAGCATCATTATCTTCAAGATGAAAACATGCATTGATGAAATTGGTGACATGCTCTTGTGCATCTTCTTCACCCTTAAACTTTTCCAACCTAGGCATCTCAAAGTGCTTAGGATATGCAGGGCTAGGAACTGATGGGCACAATGGTTGATTATGTATTTTGCTCAATGTTGGTTGGTTCCCAGCCATCTCTTGTTTCTCAAAGGACTTCATATTTTTAGCAAGATCTTGAAATGCCTTTGAGGTGAGGAGTTCCTCTTCTTGTAGGCCCCCTCATGGTGGCAATGGAGGTGACCCCCTATCCACTTGATTTGTTCCATTTTCTTCCCTCCTACGAGGGGATCCAGGATACGCCTGATCCTAATTTATTAAGTCTACCATTCCCCCCTAGTTGGATTCCACTCATGATTTGGAGGGTGATTTTGGTGTGGGTCACTTTCTTGTCTAGTGCGCCTTTCTCTTGGTGAGTCAATGCATTGATCTCTTTGATGATCATTACCATTTGTTTGATGGTTGATGCGAGCTAGCTGCTCAGCTTGCTCTCTTAAACATTGCTCATGTTGGCACAAGAGTTTTTCTCTTTGCTTTTCATGTTCAAGAGCTTCCACAAGCTCTCGCTCTTTGCACAAGGTATTCTCTAACCATCGCATGCGGTCAACATGCACTGTCATAGAGGACTCATGCTTGTCTGATCTAGTTTTGGTGGTTCTGATGCGCAGATTCCTCAAGGAGGTTTCTACTATTTCTTTGCTCTTGCTAGCTAATGTAACTTGTTCAGTGTATGTTTGAGTGTTTTCATGATCAGATTTTGTATGTTTACTATGGGGCCATTCTGAGGCACCCCTAATCTGAGAGGTATGCTTAGAAGTCATAGTTCATGAACTTCCAGATGCAGAGTTCTCAGTAACTATGGTTCTTTGAGTTGGCCTTTGATGAAACTTATCCAACTCATCCAATTGTCTTGTTTTCCATGGCTGATCCCATGGGGTGCCATTCACTCCAATAAGGTCATAGTCTATGGGAATCCTTCCTCTTGTGTGAAGGGTATCTTCTATTTGATGCCTATGACTCGATGTTTCTCTAGTTTCTTACCCTTCAGTAGGTAGACCTGTTCCATATGTTTCTTGTGAAGCTTGAGAAGTTGTAACTCTTGTGTGCCCTCTTGATGAAGAAGGCTTTGTGGTCACATGCTCTCTCCATGAGAATGGAGATGTAGCAACCTCATCATCCTTATGTGAAGATTGAGCTTTAGAACCTTCTTTATGTCTATGTGAGGAGGAAGCCTTTGAAGCTTCTTCATGCCTTTGAGAAGTTTTTGTGTGTTTAGAGGAGGCCTTTGAGGTCCCCTCATGTCTCCTTGATGAGGATGGCTTTGAAGCCTCTCTTTGTTTATGTGACTTTGTTCCATGATGTAGTTCCCTACTTGGGGTTTCTCGAGGAGAACCCCCAAGGGTTGAGTTATCACCCCTTAGGCTCGTGGACCTACATCTCACGGTCTTGCGGGTAGGTCATCCAATATGACTACGACTTCGCCTATGGGTATGGGCTGCTTCAGACTCTCCTTCGACATCAGACCGAGGATGTTTACTTCTTGTTTTGACCATTTTTGCTTTTAGGAATTTGTCTTTTGAGTTGCAATTCAATGTACACAAACAATATCAAGCAAATGTTTATCTTGATTATCAATTTAAGTGTGTCCTAAACTATTTGTTGTATTTTGATGATTTGTTGTTCCTTTGATTTCTTGCTTTTGTTCTTGGATTAAGAATGAGAAGACTCATCCATAGTGATAATCAAGTACACCCATGCCAAACATGATTTTCCCAAAATATGCTAGGGTACACCACTGAAGTCCTAGTGGGGGGTTCACCTAGCTCTTCCACTCTGAACCAATGATTGTTCCAATAGTGGGAGACAGTTTGAGCACAAGTAACTTAGTACCACTATAAGTAAGTTTCTCAATCTATTTCTAGGAAGCTCTAGGGGGCAAGCCAGTGGAAGGAGATGAATTCCAACGTCACTAGACTGAATTGAGGGTTGGTGATGAAATCCAACTCCCCAATGTTTAAATGATGCGTATGTGTGTGGTGTTCATTTTAAGCTTGCGTAAAGTAAAATGCATCATATAGCAGCAATGAATCTTTCCTATATGCCTAAATGCAAAGAGACGTTTTGATTTTCAAAAAAATGCATGAACTACCATGATTTGTATGGACGCACTTTATTCCATGCAGCTATGGCCTCTAGCAGGGCCTCAAAGCAAGCAAACAACATACAATGTCTAGCACATTGGATTCTAGGGTGAAATTTACAAGCAAAAGCCATTGTTCCTAGCAACGCCTAGTGGAAAATCTAAAAGGAACTCTAAGATGTGCAAGATGCAAGTTCTTTTTCTTTCATTCTTTCAGTTTTCCAAATAGAAATGTGTTTTAAGTTCACTATTTTAAACAAACAGAGGCAGAAAAAAACCATGAAATACCAGAAAAGCTATACCAACCTCTAATCCAGCTCAGAGAACCAAGGTTCTGGCCTCTACTGCACTCCTGTGTTGGTCGTTGTCGACCAGAGTGGCTGGTTTATGGCCGCTGTTAGTAGGAGCGGCTGACTGCTGGTCGTTGTAGATTAGAGCGGCTGATTTTTGGCCATTGTAGCTCAGAGCGGCTACACCTGCACACAAAGCTAAGTCAGTTTCTAGGCAAAAAAATGAAAAATCAGTGGAAGTCCCACCGTGATCGCCATCTGTAGCGACCTCGGGATGCACGCACCGCTTTACTCTACTTGCAATATTATACCCAAGATGAAATGAAAGACCATGAAAAAGCATATAACATGGAAGTAACAAATATGGATCTCTTTATTTGTATTGAAACTCGGTTACATGTCGGTCCCTCTTAGGGATACCCATTTTGATACAATGAATTACAAGTGAGGAAGAAGTCCCCTAGCAAGGGGTGGTGCGCTTTCACAAGCTTCCCGGTTCTACACATGGAAATGTATGAGGGCTTACAGATGCCTCCTTCTCTAGGTCTGATTGCTAGAGGGATCCTCTTGCTCTCGTATGTTGTAGCTTTCATCCGATGAACTTGTGGCCCTGTAAGCAATGAAACAACAACACACGCTTAGATGTCCGAGATTGCCTCCCTGGATGAGGTTGTTAGCAATGAATATACTCAAATGAAAGCAAGTGCAAATGAAACTAATGCTATGAATGCGAATGAATGAAATGATGCTATGCTAATGATATGCTAAATAGAATAATGAAACTAATGTCTAAAACCCTAAGCTAGGCCTACGGGCCACTGTCCAATGACAACGGCCGCTAAAGTGAATCTCGTTCTCTTTGCTCCAAAGCTATGGATCAAAGCTTGTATCCGATGTTGAAATGGTGGTTGCTATGCTCTCCAATTTTTTAGGGCTTCACCATAAATGTGATCTCCAAGGGAAACTCTCCAAGTCTCGAAAGCTCTCCTCAATGATCTAATGCGTTCCTGTATCTCTGGATTGATTGATTCTCTTTGATCTATCATCTATCCCTCTGGTGCTCTTAGGCTTGCACCTTTTAAAGTGTGTGAAACCCTAAAGTCTATGCTCAAAACCCTAGGATTGAATCCCTCATGCGTAGTGAATGTTAGCATGAGAAGCTTTTTGTCTTTTCTATGTTTAAAGACTAGTTAATTGAAGTCTAAATTCAGACTCAAGTCTTCTATGTGAACTGGTTGTGAAGGGGAATGCAAAGTTACTCCCGCTCACCTTTATTGCATGCAGACTGCCACTTCCACCTCTGATTAGGCCTGTTTGTCGGCAAAATGCTTTTTATGGTTTAGCCACTGTCATCTGCAGTGACTAATATTTGGCCATTGTCATCTACAGCGGCTAAGGTCTGGCCGCTCTGAGCTTGAGCGGCTAAGATCTGGCCACTCTGGTCTTGAGCGGCTAAGCTTGGATGGGCTCAGAATGCCCCAAATGGGTGGTGAAAACCACTTTTGATGCTTGGAAAGTCCAAGGTTATGTCTTATGATCTTATGAATGTGCCTATGTGAGTAGCTCCCCTAAACATGACACATTTTAGGTGTCTACACCTGCACCACTCGTGTATGCCATCTTCTCTCCCTCTACTACTTCCATATTTTATGGCCACAAAAATGAGCCGTGCAACTATGCAAACACCTTTTATAAGTGTCCATACTCGACCACCTTAGGCGATCATGCGACTGACCCAAACGGTCGCATGAGCTCACCCTATGAAGTTGCATATTTTCCTAAGGTGGTTAACCACCTCGAGACCATATTTTCCAAGATAATCTTGCCTTACACATTACCAACCCCCAATTTTTATCAAAGCACTCTACACCTCTTCATACCTACGTGCACCTTTGCACGACACCTTCTCCACTTTACTTGATATCATTGGGCATTTTATATTTTACAATTACCTCATTGGGCATCACTTTTACATGACCCCTTGGGCCTTTCACCTTTCACTAGACTTCTTAGGCTCTACATGTTTTCTTTTACTTTGATTTTCTTCTGCAATGTGTCTGTGTGGTTCCATACTATTTATTTCTGATGCTTTTGCCATGGTTGCATCCCACTTTCCTACCATCCTCCTCCCTTCCCTCCCTACTCGAAGTCTAAAACTCACCTCCCTTACTTCCTCCCATAACCCCTACCCATTTACTTGCCCTGCCCTTACCTTCCTTACTTTCCCTCTCCACCCTTACTTATCTCCTTATCCTTCCTTTACTTTTTCTTGACCGCCTTGGCTCAGGTGGCCTCACTTGACCATCTCTATGGTGATGGTATCCCTTCCCCACATTCCCTTTGAATTTACCCACCACCACACTTACTGCCTTCCCTCCCCTTATCTTTTCTTATCCCTTTTTTCCATTGACCAATTTTATCAGGTGGCTCGTCCTTGGCCTCATCCCTCACCTGCGCACTCACCACTTGAGGGGGTTGCCAAATACACTCCCACAGAGATAATCATCTCATTGGGGCAATCAACCAACAAAATTTTGACACAAGTTTTTGCACTATATTGTTCCTTATAAACAACACATTGCAAAAAGGGGCATGTGTAGATATTGAAAATCAACAATTATGCTAATATAATAAACTAAAAATAAAAATACGTAAATAAATTTTTTAAAATCATAAATAATTTAAATTCACTAAGAATTCCCAATAAAACCTTTAGAAAATACCACAAGTATTAAAATAAATAATAAACCTAATTTTTGAATATACCTCCTACACCCACAAAAATATTGAAAATAATAAAAATGCAAATAAAATAAAATAATAAATTCCTACCCATTTCCCTACACCATTATAATTAATTAAACTTTAATTAGCCTAATTAAGTACAATTAACCCCATCATCATTACCCCTATTTATTACCCCTTCCACATAGAAAATGACATGAATAAATAAAATAATAGCAATGATAATTAAAATTAATTAAACTTCCCATTAAGGCCCCTTATTATAATTAAGCAATATTCTAGGCATGACATTTATTAGAAATTCTCTAGATGCCTATAAAATATACCCCTCAAATTTCTATAAATCCCTAAAATAAAGATGCTACCTCATATGCACCTTCCCTCTATGCTGCAAATGGATATTTTAAATTTTAAAATAATAAAGGTCAAAAGGTTGCATTAATGCCACTTGGCCCAAGGACAAGCCACATCATCACTTGGGAATTTTATATTCTTTCCCATTCTTCGATGGCCCTTAGGAAACTAATTAAAAATTAGTTTTCTATCCCCCTAGGACATAGATTTCAAAGCCATTTAATAGGCCAAATCCCTACCCCTACACCTCATAATTTTAGTAATTTTAAAATACCCTCATATTCCTCCATGTGCCTTGGGAAAATAATTCTAAATTAGTTTTCCCTCCCCTAGAATTCCCCCATCCCAAAGCAATTTAATAATCCCATCCATCTCCCTCCCACCTCATCACTCTCTAGATCCTTCCCCCACCTACCTTGCCCATGTGGAATCCAAGTGGAGCCTATGTGGCATCCCACTCACCTAACCCTAAAACCTCTATAAATACCCTTGGCCATGACCAAGGAATAGGAGCCCATTTTGTGCTAAGTATATGCTACCAAAATAATTTCCCAACACTTGCCTTAATCTACCTACCATCCTACGCACCCTCTAACACTATCTTGAGATATTATCGACTCCTTTTAAAGTGTTTTCGAGCTCTTGGGTTTCTTATTTTTAGTTTGCAATGACAGTCTTGAGACTGCCTTCCTTGAGATGGTCACGACTATTGTTTATTGCCTCCTTATAGATGGTTTCCCTCTATCATAAAACAACACCAACAACATAATTTCAACAATAGTTTCACACAACATGTATATTTTTAGTGTTTTCCTACATTTTCTTTCATACAACAGTAATTATATTTTGCTTTATTGTGGTTCATATTTGATATCAACTAAGGCCCAATCTAGGTGGGTCCATATTGTTTATTAAATTTTTCTTGTTGGCTGTGTGCAGGTTTATTAGTCATATACAACAACCCTTGGAATATCCTACACACATACGCGCCCTCACGATATTATCCCGATCACAATCAATTGTGGGAAAGAGGCAAATACACCATTGTTGTTGTAAAAGCCCTCTTGGGCTAGTTTTGTAATTGTATAAGATAGAGAGTTGTATTTTATGTTAAAATTCCCATATTTTTAATAAGATTCATTTTATATATTTTGCTCTCTTTGTCTTGTAATTTCAGTTATAAATGGTGGCTTTTTATCCCTACACATGGGGCCTCATCTGAAAAGGCCTAAAAGATGCTTCTGGCCTGTTTGTTGTGGAATTGTGTATATATGTTTGGACTAGTGCAAAGGCTCGGGAGGTCAAGCATCCAAGGCTTCAAAACCCTCCTACAAAGTTGATTGTGTGGCTAAAGGAAGACTCTTGAAGACACCCTAAATCATTGTTTGCTAAAAAGGAGAGTTCTCCACCTTGGAGACTCCATTTGTAATAACCCCAAGAGGGTTCTTATGTAACTCAAAAGTGCTTAATAATATCATATCATATTTCATTTTATTTCATTAAAGGATGTATTTCTTGGTCATACAACATGCAAAGAGCATGCCATTCAAAAACAGAAAGGAAGAACCAAATCTAAATAATTACAATTTGCAACTATTCGATGAAACATCAACGACGAAGAATCAAATCACTTAAGAATGCAATGATAATGATAGATAATTTTCTATGGGATATGTAGTCATAGGAGTATTGAATTAATTATATTATTAACAAACTCTATTGTTGACCCAGTTGAAGCTAGATAGCACATGTTGTTGATGGAATTCAATTAGATAGAAGGTGAATAAATATGTCGATGGTAGTCTATGAAGAAGAAATAAAAGAAAGGAATACTACAAAAATTGACTATGTATTGAATTCAATATTCCATTTATCCCACATTAATTGGAAAATTAAAATAAATGACATTTTTATTCATGAGGTTTCTAAAATTGTTTGACATCCTTGTTGGACATCGCCTCCTTATTTTGAGAAACCATTGCAATGTTTTGTATGAGTTACCATAAAGTGTGTGAGATTGGGTTGGTTGATGATTGAAAGTATGACATAAGATTGATGTGATGCGTAACCAATAACTTATTGAAGTGAAATGTATATTTTTATCCCATATTTATAGGGATATAAGTTTATTGGAGTTTATATTATACTATAGGGAGTTTCATGTTGTGCTCACATGAGTGAGACACTTGGGTCTTATTGTTGTACTTACAATGGCACTGATGAGGGGGGGTGAATCAGTGTAGCTCTTTAATCATGAATTAACAGCTCTAAAAATAGCAGCAGTTAAAACTTATAAACAGATATAGCAAGAACAGCAAGAGAACATCACACAACACAAGATTTTAACGAGGTTCACCAATGTGGCTACTCCTCAAAAATGACTGCTTGGACTACCATCCAAATCCAGCCTTTGCAAAGCAACAACTTTTACAAATAGTTTACCAGCACCCACTGGAAGGAGCACCAACCCCTGATTTTATCTGACCCAGCAGAAAGGAGCACCAACCCCTGATTTACCAGCACCAACTGGAAGGAGCACCAACCCCTAAATTGCCAGCACCAACTGGAAGGAGCACCAACCCCTTATGCCAAGCACCAACTTGGACTTCAAATCTGAAACTTAGAAGAATGATAGTGAGATACCTTTGCCTTTAACAAGACCCTGACTGATCTGCTTCACTTTTTCGTCCTGTGCGCACTCTGCTCTCCCTGCGCTATCACTTCGCACAATCTACTGCTAAACTGTCGAACGTTCATCTTCTCCCCTTCGTGCACTCTGCTTCCTTTGCGATCTTTCACACTTAGAATGATTCGACGAAATGCACTCTGCACACTACGATCAAATTTTGCACTCTGCTCACTACGATCGAACTTCTCACTCTGCGCACTATCTACGAACGTCGCACTTCACCACACACCAACTCTTCAAAACAGCCTTCCTTTTATAACCACATTTTTCAAGATCAAAAACTTAATCTTAGTCGGTTGTAACCCTAATCTTAGTTGGCTACAAAACCCTAAACTTTGTCGGCTCACATTTGACTTTGTCGGCTTCAACTGCCTCTGTAACTCTTCTATAGCTTTTGCCGTGAAACTACAACATGTCACGATATCATGACACCTTTGCCTCCATACACTTTCTTTTGGCTTTTGTCATGATATCGTGACACTTCTACCTTTATCGACTTCAACTAAGCTCTTGTCGCGATATCGTGACACTTCTATCTTCATCAGCATCAACTTTGCTTTTGTCATGATATCATGACACTTCTCCCTTCGTCGACCTCCTTTCTACTTTTGTCACAAAATCATGACACTTCTACTTTCATACTTCACATCTTGGCTTTTATCATGAAATCGTGACACTTCTGCCTTTGAGGACTTCAACTTAGCTTCTGTCATGAAATCGTGACACTTCTCCTATTGAAGACCTGCTTTCTATTTTTGTCGTGAAATCGTGACACTTTCTGCATCCGTACACTTTCTTTGCAACCCATCATGAAATCATGATGCTTTCAACTTCCGTACGCTTTCTTTGCAACCCATCATGAAATCATGACACTTTCAACTTTCATACACTTTCTTTGCAACCCATCATGAAATCATGATGCTATCAACTTGTACACTTTCTTTGCAACCTATCATGAAATCGTGATGCTATCAACTTTTCGTATGCTTTCTTTGCAACCTATCACAAAATCATGATGCTTTCACTTCCATACGTTTTCTTCTGTTGTTTGTCATGAAATCATGACGCTATCAACTTTCATACATTTTCTTTGCAACCTGTCATGAAATCATGACATTTCTTATTTCAAACACTTTCATCTACAGCATGTCACAAAATCATGATAGTTCTCACTTCGAACTCTTTCCTTTGCTGCATGTCATGAAATCATGACAGTTCTCACTTTGAATTCTACAGCATGTCATGAAATCGTGACAGTTCTCATTTTACTTTCTCTCTCCTCGAACTTGTCACGAAATCGTGATAGTTCACACTTCGGACTCTCTCTTCTACAGCACGTCACGAAATCGTGACACTTTATCTTGCTTTCACTTTGTCTTCTGACTTGTCATGAAATCGTGACACTTTTTCGTCCGTACAACCTTCCTTGCAATATGTCACGAAATCGTGACACTTTTCCTTCTCTGCCTTCCTGCTCTCTTCAAGTCGCGAAAATGCGACATGTCATGAAATCGTGACACTTTTCCAACTTGCTCTCTTTCTTTGCCAACATGTCACGAAATCATGACAGTTTTTCCACTTGCCTTTTTCTCTGCCAACATGTCACGAAATCGTGACAGTTTTTCCACTTGCCTTTTTCTCTGCCAACATGTCGCGAAATCATGACAGTTTTTCCACTTGCCTTTTTCTCTTCCAACATGTCGCGAAATCGTGACAGTTTTTCACTTCTTCTCTCTCTTCTAACATGTCGTGAAATCGTGACAATTTTTCCAGCTTTTTCTCTCTCCTCTAACATGTCGCGAAATCGTGACAGTTTTTCTTGCCTGCTGTATATGTCGTGATATCGCGACACTTTTCTTACTTGTCTTTTTCTTTGATCTTTTGCAAATGGGCCACTATGGTCTTCTTGGAAACTCACTGTCCATACTCTGAATAACCTTTGAACTTCTGTCCTCTGCATCTGAATGACTTCTGAACTACCTATCCACTGCATCATTAGATCTAACTGACTGTGTTGACAACAATGACAATACTCCTGCTGCACCTTGCTCAACAATCTCCCCCTTTGGAATTGTTGGCAACACCTGTGTAATTTCCTGTAACTCTTCTCCCCCTTTGTCAATAATACCAAAGGGCTACTGCAGACTCCCCCTGAGTCCATGCACAACATTCTCAGGCACAATTTGTTGCACTTAGCACAAATTATGATCATGAGCAAAAGAATAGTCAAATACTCAAATGCTCCCCCTGAGAAAGTGATCCCTATAGCTAGTCACTTCTTGGGAAGTGTGACCACTCCCAATTTGTTTCGAAGGTACTCAAACACTTCCTTGGGCAATGGTTTTGTGAAAATATCTGCTACTTGTTCTGTGGTTGGGACAAAATCCAATTTAACCTCACCTTCTGCAACTTTCTCCTTCAAAAAGTGATACCTGATGGCAATGTGCTTTGTGCGTGAATGCATAACTGGATTCTTGGAGATGTTAATTGCATTGGTGTTATCACACTTAACTGATATTGGCTCACTGAAATTAATACCAAGATCTTTCAGAGTTTGTTTCATCCACAAAACTTGTGTACAACATGTTGTTGCTTGCAATATATTCTGCCTCAGCTTGTTGATAAAGAAACTGACTCTTGCTTCTTCTTATGCCATGCAACCAATCTGTCTCCCAAGTAGAATGCACCTCCACTGGTACTCTTTCTGTCATCTACACATCCAGCCCAATCTGCATCTGAATATGATATAAGGGTGAAGTCTTTACCTCTTGGATACCACAACCCATACTCCATAGTACCCTTGAGATACCGAAGAATCCTTTTTACTGCTGTCACATGAGTCTCTTTGGGACTGGCCTGAAATCTTGCTACCATGCAAACTGCCTGCAGAATATCTAGTCTGGTAGCTGTTAAATATAGTAAGCTTCCAATCATTGATCTGTACATGGTTTGATCAACAGGTGGAGATTTGTCATCTTTACTCAACTTGCAGCCTGTTGTCATGGGAGTGCTAACTGGCTTACAGTCCTCCATTGTGAATCTTTTTAGCATCTCTTTCACATATTTGACTTGGGAAATAAATATGCCTTTCTCATTTTGATTAACTTGTAACCCAAGAAAGTAAGACAGTTCACCAATCATAGACATTTCAAATTCTTTTTGCATCTTATTTGCTAAGTCTTTACAAGATTCATCTTTGCTGCTGCCAAATATGATATCATCTACATATACAACAAGAACAATGAGATGCCCACCTTCTGTTTTGACATACAGATTATTGTCCACCATACCTTTCTTGAATCCCTGTTGAGAGAGATAGTTGTCTAGCCTTGCATACCATGCTCGGGGTGCTTGTTTTAAGCCATATAAAGCTTTCTTTAATTTGTAGACAAGGTTGGGATCTTCACTAATTTGAAAACCATCTGGTTGTTCAATATAAACCTCTTCTTCAAGTTTCCCATTTAAAAAAGCTGATTTTACATCCATCTGATAAACTCTGAAGTTCTTGTAGACTGCTAAGGCCAGAAACATTCTGATTGCTTCTAGTCTGGCCACTGGTGCAAAAGTCTCCTCAAAATCAATGCCTTCAACTTGTGCATAGCCTTTGCAAACCAGTCTAGCTTTATTCCTAACGACCTGTCCGTCTTCATTCAATTTGTTACGAAAGATCCATTTAGTCCCGATTATGTTTTTGTTCGCAGGTCTAGGTACTAGTTCCCAGGTTTTGTTTTTCTCAATCTGGTCTAATTCTTCATTTATAGCCTTCATCCAACCTTCATCTTTGCTTGCTTCAGCAATATTCTTGGGCTCAATGCTGGATAACAAAGAGTAGTTACTTGCTACTCTTCTTCTTGTTTGAACACCAACTTTGGGGTCTCCAATTATTTGGTCTCTAGGATGATTTTTCTACCAACTGTCTGTTTTGAATTTCTTATTCTCTTCTGCTTCTGAATCACAACTTACATCATCTGAGTCAATTTTTTGTATCTTTTCAATTTCGTTTTCCTCATCTCCTTCAATAACCTCTTCATAAATTGGGTAGTTCGTTTCATGGCTAATCACCCGTTCTTTACCTTCATCAAACTTAACATCAGCACTGTCCACAATTTTCTTTAGCCTCTTGTTGTAGCATTTGTAAGCTTTGCTTCTTGGTGAGTAACCAACAAAAATACCTTCATCTGCTCTATCTTCAAACTTGCCAAGATTGTCTTCAGTTCTTTTGATATAGCACTTGCTGCCAAACACTCTGAGGTATTTTGTTGTTGCCCTTTTTCTGAACCATAATTCATAAGGAGTTTTGTTTTCATGTGTTCTCAGCATGTATCTATTTTGGATATACACCGTAGTATGGACTGCTTCTTTCCAAAATTTGTCAGCTACTTTGCTTTCAGCCAACATAGTTCGTGCCATTTCCTGCATAGTTCTGTTCTTTCTTTCTACTACCCCATTTTGCTGAGGTGTCCTTGCTGCTGAGAACTGTCTCCTAATACCATACTTTTCACAGTATTCTGCAAACTCCTCTGAAATGAATTCTCCACCTCTGTCTGATCTTAAGCATTTGATCCTCTTTCCTATTTCATTCTCAA
Source organism: Wollemia nobilis (assembly GCA_028583015.1). Classification (NCBI taxonomy): domain Eukaryota; kingdom Viridiplantae; phylum Streptophyta; class Pinopsida; order Araucariales; family Araucariaceae; genus Wollemia; species Wollemia nobilis. The sequence goes on from JAQPPZ010002347.1 coordinate 1,244,056, forward strand.
CCTGGTTTTTGAAGATCTTGAACATATCAAAGGCTTCTGATTTTTGCTTCAAGAAGAATATCCATGTCATTCTGGAATAGTCATCAATGCACAACATAAAATACTTGTCACCATTTATGCTTTGTGTTCTCATGGGTCCACATAAGTCAGTGTGTATTAGTTCCAGCGGTTTGTTGGTGTAGTATTCTTTAGTTTTGAATGTGACTCTAGTTTGCTTCCCCTTTTGGCATGAAGCACAGATGTTGTTTGCAGGTTTGCTGATGGTGGGAATATCTCTTACAACCCCTTTTGAGGTGATTTTCACTAGATTATCAAAGCTGATATGGCCAAGTCTTTTGTGCCACAGCCAATTTTCTTCTTCCTGTCCAATAAAGCAAGCTCCTTTTGAAGTCTCTGAAAGTGTATACAGGTTACCAGAAGTTCTTGACCCTGTTGCTATCAATTTTCCACTGTTGGTCTTTCTGACTTCACAACCCTGCTTCATAAAGACCACTTCATGACCTTTATCACAAATCTGACTTACACTCAATAAATTATGTTTCAATCCATCCACAAATAAGACTTCTTCTGATTTAATCCTTCCATCACTAATTTTGACTGAGCCTTTGCCAACTATCTTGGCTCCATCATTATTTCCAAATTTTATTGATCCTCCTTCATATTTCTGTAACTTATCAAATTTCTGTTTGTCACCTGTCATATGACTGGAGCATCCACTATCTAGTATCCATGGTACATGTTTATTCTATGCTTTGAAAGTAGTTTGAACGATTAAAGATTCCTTTTCTTCCTTCAGTCGTTCTTTCCCTTTCCACATTGTTTTGATAGTGGTTTTGGGCTCTTGTTTAGTTTTTCCCTTATCAGCAGCTTGTGCATGTTTTACAGGAAGTTTCCCATTTTGTCTCATCCTGTTTGGTTGAACTTTTCTTCCCTAAAACTGATTTGATGAAAAAGTGCTTCTACAGTTTCTTGCAATGTGCCCAAAATTGTGACAGTTATAACATTCTACTGTGTAATTCATCAAAGGAGAAAAAGCATTTCTACTTGTGAAATTCCTTGGTCTAACATTGTACTTGCAGTCTGAGATTTTATGTCCATAGCCATTGCATTTAAAATAGAAACCAGAGAAGGGATAATTGAACCTGGGAGATGGTCTTTGCCATGTTGCCGTAGGAGCCATAGGTCTTCTTCTTCTTTGATGTGTGACATTGGTGAAACCATTACTGTCAGTTCTCCTTTCCTGCCTGGCATTATTGCTTTCTTTTGCAAGAGGCAATTTCCCTTGATCGACTTGTTTCTTATCTTCATTCTTTGTGGATTCTACATTTTTGGCTTTTGAACCACTTGATGATTCTCCTTCGATAAAACCCAGACCAAACCTGATGCCTGCAGGTCTTTGGTCATTTATGATTTTATCCAGTTTCATAGAACTTTCTTCTCGTTTGTGATAACAACTGATTTTCTTGTTCATCTCTTCTAGCTGCATTCTTAGACCAATAGTCTCTTCCTCTAGCTTGCTGCAATAGTCTATTCTCATGGTTATTTGAACTTCGAGATCTTCGGTGATTTTCTTAGATTCTTCTATCTGAACTTTTAAGCTGGTTATGATTCCATTTGCATCCTCAAGCTTTCTTGATAGTTTCTTATTCTTTTTCTTTTCTATCTCCCACTCTTCAAGAGCAGATATCAACTCACCTTCTAAGTCAACTTCAGCCTCGAGATTTTCACCACAGACTTCAGAGGTCACTCCTTTTTCTGATTTAACTTCTTCAAAAGCCATAAAAAGAGCTTCATCTCTTTCTTCTTCAGACTCATCACCGGAGCTGTTTTTTGATGAACTAACATTCTTGGAGATGAAACTTTTCTTTTTGAAGTTGCCTTTTCTGAAATTTGCTTTCATCTTCCAGTCACCTCTTTCTTGGTGGGATCCTTCATCATTTTTGTTCTTCTCTTTCAGTGGACATTTAGTTGCAAAATGCCCAACACCTCCACAGTTGAAGCATTTGAATGGAAGCTTCCCTTTGTATTTTTCTTTCCCCTTTTTCAATTTTCTCACAAAGTTTGCTTCCATTTCATCTGATGTCTCTTCTTCCTCGGACTCTTGTTTTGTGTTTTTATTTTTAAGGGCCTTGAAAGCTGCTTCTCTGTCAGTGGGTTTAGATCTTCCTATCCTCATCTCATAGGCAGTTAAGGAACCATACATTTCATCTATACTGAAATAATTTAGATCTTTAGCTTCTTCTATTGCTTGAGACTTTGGAATCAAATCTTTGAGGAAGGGATCTTAATACCTTTTTTACAATAGGAGTCATCGATATTCTCGTCGAGTCCTCTGATAGCATTGATGATTCCATTGACTCTCAACATGAATGCCTCAATGTTTTCATCATCATTCATCTTCAAAGCTTTGAACTGAGCTCGATGTGTCTGTAACTTGGCTTCTTTGATCTTATCATCTCCTTCATGAACACTCTTCAATTTGTCCCATATTTCTTTTGTTGACTGACAGTTCATGACCTTTACCAGTTCACTGTCTGCTAATCCACACAAGATGGCATTCTTTGCTTTCGAATTGTTTTCAAACAGTTTCTTTTCCTCTGCTTCTTTTGGAGGAATGATAGGAATTGAGTATCCACTCACTACTGAATCCCAGATATCATATCCCAAAGCACAGAGATATGTCTGCATCCTGACTCTCCAGAATGCATAATTAGATCCGTCAAACAATGGTGCTTTGTTTGATGAGAAACCTTCACCACCTGCCATTGTGATAATTCCAAGATCACCCTAGCTGGTTAAGCTTGTACAGGGACTTGGCTCTGATACCAATTGTTGTACTTACAATGGCACTGAGAGGGGGGGTGAATCAGTGTAGCTCTTTAATCAAGAATTAATAGCTTCTAAAAATAGTAGCAGTTAAAACTTATAAACAGATATAGCAAGAACAGCAAGAGAACATCACACAACACAAGATTTTAACGAGGTTCACCAATGTGGCTACTCCTCAAAAATGACTGCTTGGACTACCATCCAAATCCAGCCTTTGCAAAGCAACAACTTTTACAAATAGTTTACCAGCACCCACTGGAAGGAGCACCAACCCCTGATTTTATCTGACCCAGTAGAAAGGAGCACCAACCCCTGATTTACCAGCACCAACTGGAAGGAGCACCAACCCCTAAATTGCCAGCACCAACTGGAAGGAGCACCAACCCCTTATGCCAAGCACCAACTTGGACTTCAAATCTAAAACTTAGAAGAATGACAGTGAGATACCTTTGCCTTTAACAAGACCCTGACTGATCTGCTTCACTTTTTTGTCCTGTGCGCACTCTGCTCTCCCTGCGCTATCACTTCGCACAATCTGCTGCTAAACTGTCGAACGTTCGTCTTCTCCCCTTCGTGCACTCTGCTTCCTTTGCGATCTTTCACACTTAGAATGATTCGATGAAATGCACTCTGCACACTATGATCGAATTTCGCACTCTGCTCACTACGATCGAACTTCTCACTCTATGCACTATCTACGAACGTCGCACTTCACAACACACCAACTCTTCAAAATAACCTTCCTTTTATAACCACATTTTTCAAGATCAAAAACTTAATCTTAGTCGGCTGTAACCCTAATCTTAGTCGATTGCAAAACCCTAAACTTTGTCAGATTCAATTGCCTCTGTAACTCTTCTATAGCTTTTGCCATGAAACTACAACATGTCACGATATCATGACACCTTTGCCTCCGTACACTTTCTTTTGGCTTTTGTCACGATATCGTGACACTTCTACCTTTGTTGACTTCAACTAAGCTCTTGTCGCGATATCGTGACACTTCTATCTTCATCAGCAACAACTTTGCTTTTGTCACGATATCATGACACTTCTCCCTTCGTCGACCTCCTTTCTACTTTTGTCACAAAATCATGACACTTCTACTTTCGTACTTCACATCTTGGCTTTTATCATAAAATCATGACACTTCTACCTCTGAGGACTTCAACTTAGCTTCTATCATGAAATCATGACACTTCTCCTATTGAAGACCTGCTTTCTATTTCTATCATGAAATCATGACACTTTCTGCATCCGTACGCTTTCTTTGCAACCCATCATGAAATCACGATGCTTTTAGCTTCTGTACGCTTTCTTTGCAACCTGTCATGAAATCACGACGCTATCAGCTTTCGTATGCTTTATTTGCAACCTGTCATGAAATCGTGACACTATCAACTTTTTGTATGCTTTATTTGCAACCTGTCGTGAAATCACGATGCTATAAGCTTTCATACGCTTTCTTTGCAACCTGTCATGAAATCATGACATTTCTTATTTCGAACACTTTCATCTGTAGCATGTCGCAAAATCATGACAGTTCTCACTTTGAACTCTTTCCTTTGCTGCATGTCACGAAATCATGATAGTTCTCACTTCGAGTTCTGCAGCATGTCATGAAATCATGATAGTTCTCATTTTACTTTCTCTCTCCTCGAACTTGTCATGAAATCGTGACAGTTCACACTTCGGACTCTCTCTTCTATAGCACGTCATGAAATCGTGACACTTTATCTTGCTTTCACTTTGTCTTCTGACTTGTCATGAAATCGTGACACTTTTTCATCCGTACAACCTTCCTTGCAATATGTCACGAAATCGTGACACTTTTCCTTCTCTGCCTTCCTGCTCTCTTCAAGTCACGAAAATGCGACATGTCGTGAAATCATGACACTTTTCCAACTTGCTCTCTTTCTCTGCCAACATGTCGTGAAATCGTGACAATTTTTCCACTTGCCTTTTTCTCTGCCAACATGTCGTGAAATCGTGACAGTTTTTCCACTTGCCTTTTCTCTCTGCCAACATGTCGCGAAATCGCGACAATTTTTCCACTTGCCTTTTTCTCTGCCAACATGTCGTGAAATCATGATAGTTTTTCCTGCTTCTTCTCTCTCTTCTAACATGTCGCGAAATCATGATAGTTTTTCCATATTTTTCTCTCTCCTCTAACATGTCGCGAAATCGTGACAGTTTTTCTTGCCTGCTGTATATGTCGCGATATCGCGACACTTTTCTTACTTGTCTTTTTCTTTGATCTTTTGCAAATGGGCCACTATGGTCTTCTTGGAAACTCACTGTCCATACTCTGAATAACCTTTGAACTTCTGTCCTCTGCATCTGAATGACTTCTGAACTGCCTGTCCACTGCATCATTAGATCTAACTGACTGTGTTGACAACAATGACAATACTCCTGTTGCACCTTGCTCAACACTTATTGGGACACCATCCTTGTCAGACTTATTAATTGGTTTATGAATATCTTATACAATATATGTTGTTTGATTCCTCCTTAGTTGGATATAATAAAAAAATTGAATGTTTTTTTTGCAAATTTGGGTTTAGTTTTGTAATTTTGAATAATTAGACCTAGATAAAAATTATTATTTTACATGTTATTTTTATGTGGAATACAAGTGTATTTATAGTCATTGGAAATATCTTTTCAATATTGAAACACCTAATAAGGAGTTGATACCAAATGTTAGAGTGATCTCTAATGAGAGCCATTTGATTGAGGGGGTTACACTTGTACAATTTTTAGAATCTTTAGAATTTCAAAATGATTTTGATGATCATGGTGTTGGAGGAGATATTGGATGCTACGTTCTTGAGATTCAATGGTCTTGTTCATGGTTTCCATAGAATATAATGATCACCATAGGAATCATGAGGAATGAAGTAAAAAAGGCATGAAACCTTACTTCAATATATTTGTGAATAAATGCTTAGGTCACTATTCACTTGTTGGTAATGCAATATCGTTGTCTATAAATCTGACTTAATTTATGTACTTGTGTATATAATCCATTATTTTTGTAATATAATGAGGTGAATCTCAATATGAAATGCAATATAATGCATGGTCCTAGTCCAATCCAATTGATGATATCCTTCCCCTAATGGGTAGTGATGTAATATGAGGGGAATGTTGTGAATATTACATTACCTATTAGGGTGCTCGGTGGTGTCTAATATGGTGATAATGGGCTCTACATATAAACCTAAAGTTGGTTTCTTGGTCATTATATTTTCCAACCTTAATTAAATCCACATTGCATATTCTTGATAATACAATTTTCCAACACCTTGTTGGTCCAATAGAATCCATACATCACACTTATGAATCATCATTGTGTTTGACAAAAATATTCTAAGGCCCTTACAACATCTTTCATGAGGAGTAACTATAGTTGTATTGTATAAATATATAACCCCAAATTTGATGTCTTCCTTTTTGTAAAAAATATGGTAGATAATTATTACATTATTTGTGTAATATTTACATAATATGCAAAGAGGTAGAATACAAATATGTTGATCTATGAAGCACCAAGAGTCTCTTGAGACACCAAGATACATCTCATTGTATATATATTTGTACAACCCTAATTATTTGAATTAATGAATTAAGTTTTCCTTTCCTTGCTTGATCCATCATTGGTATCAGAGCCTCTTGTCGCTCTTTCACCATTATTTGCATAGGTGCTAAAGTCTAGTATTTTATCACTTCTTGCTTGGCCTGCACCAACCAAGTTTTATACATCCAAAGATAGGGGTTCATAAAAAAATTTATTACTCATCAAGAGCATTGCCATTGCTACTCATTTGGATTGCGCCATGGGAGTGACCTCCATTTATCTCATCCTAGAAGATACCCTTTTCTTCCATATCCATTTTACTTATGATTCCATTTACCTCAACCATTCCAAAGAACTATTCTCTGTTGCCACCACTGTCATCTTGATATGTATTTGTCCCTATCTAGAATTTTAATTAGGTGTAGAAATACAACTATCCATATCCTCCTCTTAAACCTTATGTAATATTGCATTACTGTTGTTGTTGCTCAAGGTTGAGATGAGTTGAGAGGCTTGAAAAGTGATGGTATTTTATAACCTTGTTTCTAGCAAGATGAAGAAAAGGAGGAAAATATTTTATACTCACATGAGGGATGTCTGTATGTTGTAGTAAAATAGCATCATGACCTATGAGTGATGTATTATAAATTAAACGTCTATAATTTTGTGCATGCATACTTCTAGTAAACAAGAAAAAATTATAATCCATGCTTGTCTCTTTTGGCTACTACTAGTTGACAACTTTAGAAACTCATGATCATACCATACAGTTCTTACAAAGCCCTCAAAACAATGAAAAACTCATCTACACCACCTATAGTGAGCAACTCATGATTTGTGTTATCGATTACCAAGCGTGCAACATATTTTATAGTAGTAAAAATATAAAAGATGTTAATTTTAAATCAGCGTAAGGTTACCAAAAATTAAAACTAGAAAAGAACCAAATTATGTTTTACCACTAGTCAGCCCATAGATATAAAAATTCCATGTGATTTGGTTCTAAAAAACCATGTGGCATTTGGGGCTCTAGATTTACATTTTGGGATTTTTCCCATTTTTGCCATGTTGAGATCTTGAAATTTTAATCTAATGAACTAATAAAAATTTGTATAAATATTAATATTTAAAAATATGACAAAAAGGAAAAAAATGAGAAGAAGAATAAGAAAGAAATAAAAGAAGAAAAAGAAGGAAAAAATAGGTCCACATTTTATTCAAGCATCATTTTTTTCTTTTCCATTCACAAAGCATTATGTAGGAGAGTTGGCAAGTTGTGTAACAACCCTAAATCTAACCAACTTGAGAGAGATTTTTTTTTTGTACGCCCATCCCTACACCATACTTAATCCCATATAAGTAGGTGTTTTAGGCATTTACAAGTAAGCTATCCCTCTCATATCCGCGATGAGCTAACTTACCCCCCATTTTTTCTAGCCAAAGGGGATACCAATCCTCACCTCCTACATAATATAGTCTATGTAGGTGTTCTAAGAATATTGCGATCACATGCTCATTTTCATGATGAGCTATTTCTATCCTCCTATCACTCCACATGCTAGTCAAATTACTGGCTCTACAATCCTTTCATTGCCTTTCCTCAACTACTAAGGTATATTATAACCAAAGGGACCCCATAATCCCTTCAAGTCAACTCTCTCTCATCCTCTAATGGACATAGCCCTTCATGCCCACTATTCCCCTAATGGACAAAGTATTTCTTGTCCACTAGTCCTCTAATAGATAAAGTCTTTCTTGTCCGCTAAAGAGTGATGGAATACCACTAATAATGAATACCCTCTATATGACTATGCCAAGTTGATTATCTTCTGAACACAACTTGCATCTTTACCATTAGTGGTCATGAGCCTATGCTAAATACCAACCACATGAGACCCATTAACGACTACATAAATTCATGGTTTCCTATATTAAATGTAGAGTAACCAAATCCATAACAAGATAACTCTAGATAGCAATAAGTATCAAGAACATAAGGTATCAACACTCCATTCACATATGACACATATTTTATCTTGGGAAACCCTTACGAGAAAAAACCCAAATCTAAATATCCTTGATCATTTTATTAATGATGAATGTTACAATATAATCATTTGAGGAATCTCTTGGATCCCTTTCCATCTCATCATTACAATCTAAGGGCACATAAGGACCTCATAACCCTTATGCCCCATACAACAAATCTATGTGTAGATTCACATTTCTCGATACATGGGAGAACCCCATGGTTCCCTTGGATGAACTCCACGTCCATCCTCCTATGGATAACTTCCTTCTTTGACCTAATTCCAAGGACATATTCTCTCTAAGAGTCCAATATAATTGAATGTCAACCATATAACTACGCACTAACAACTCATAGGGAGAACCCCATAATCCTCTCTAACGAATACCCCATGTGAACATAGCAAATACATGAGGGACCTTCTCCTACTTCCTCCAAGGAATGAGATATAATACCCACTATTGCATCTCAAATCCATTCCCTCAATACGAAACATAACATCCACTAATATATTTCAAGTTTATTCCATTAGAATGAAACATAATATCCACTACTATATTTCAAATCTATGAAACGAAACATAATATCCACTACTATATTTCAAGTCTATTCCATTAAAATAAAATATAATATCCACTACTATATTTCAAGTCCAACCCATTAAAATGAAATATAATATCCACTACTATATTCCAAGTCTAATGCATTAGAATGAAACATAATATCCACTACTATATTTAAAATCCAATCCATTAAGATGAAATATAATATTTACTACTATATTCCAAGTCTAATATATTAGAATGAAACATAACATCCACTACTATATTTCAAATCCAATCCATTAAGATGAAATATAATATCAACTACTATTTTTCAAGTCTAATCCATTAGAATGAAACATAATATCCACTACTATATTTCAAATCCAATCCATTAAGATGAAATATAATATCGACTACTATATTTCAAGTCTAATCCATTTAAATGAAACATAATATCCACTACTATATTTCAATAACAATCCATTAAAATAAAACATAATATCCACTACTATATTTCAAGTCTAATCCATTTAAATGAAACATAATATCCACTACTATATTTCAAATCCAATCCATTAAAATGAAACATAATATCCACTACTATATTTCAAGTCTAATCCATTAAAATGAAACATAATATCCACTACTATATTTCAAATCCAATCCATTAAAATGAAATATAATATCCACTACTATATTTCAAGTCCATTCCACCAAAATGAGATACAATATCCACTACCATATTCCAAGTCTATTCTAGTTAGAATGAAACACAATATCCACTATTATATCTCAAATCCATTCTACTAAAATGAAATACAATCTTTACTATATTCCAAAGCTATTTAAACCCATAATGAAATATAACATCCACTATTATATTCTATTCCATCCTTTGTTAAAATGAAATATAAGAATCATTACTATATTCCAAATCTATTTAAACCCATAATGAAATATAACATCCACTATTATATTTCATATTCTAATTAAAAGTAAAGCATTGTCCATGCTATATCTCAGATTTACCCAACCTTAATGATAATATAACAATTCACTATCAAAATCCAAGAGGGGTTTGCATTAGCCATGCTTGAGAAAGGACGTCTTATTCCTGGGAGCATATAGTATCCTATCAGATGCCATGTAGAGAGACCCACATCCCTACTGCCACGCATCCATAACATACCCAAGGTGGATTCACCTGAAGGTAGCCACATATCACGACAGAACAACGAAGGACACTCGAGAATAAAGTATTATAAGGTAAGATAGTGGTGTTCATTGGGTGCATAGAGAAGGACAAATATAGAGGGGAAAAGGGGGTATGCCCATTAAATGTAACACCCTAAGTCCAGTGCTCGGGGTAAACACAAAGAGATGAACTCATGGGTAGTGTGCGAGCATGTTCTCAAGTATGTCCACATTGAACATAGTGCAACTTAAATAGCATAGAGAACTCCTACGATTCATAAGGTATATTTAAAAAAGAAAAAGGGTCCACATTGTCGTTATAAACTTATTATACAACCACAAATTATTCCTATCAACCACAACATTCATTTAAGCTGGAACGAAGTCAACACAAATGTCACATGGGTTCTAAAACATGTAGAAATCAACCCTTTAGGGTGCAACACTCATTTTCATTGGAAAAGGAGATAACATAGATGTTATACACATCCCTAAACATTTATAAGATAGTCCTTTAAATCACAACACTCTTTTTTCTAAAAGGGAGATAATATCGATGTCATACGGGTGCTTGGGCAAACATAAATTAGTCTATTAAAACACAACCCACATTTTAACTGAAAAGAGGATAATATAGATGTCACAGGGGTTCTTAAGTAAACATACATCAATATTTTAAACACAACCCCATTTTTAGCTAAAAATAAGATGATATAGACATCATATGGAGGCTTAAACAAGCATAAATAAATATTATACACCACAACACTCCTTTTAGCTAAAAATAAGATAATATGGATGTCATATGGAGGCTTAACAAGCATAAATCAATATTATAAAACTTAGCACTCTTTTAGCTGAAAATAAGACAATATGGATCTCACATGGAGGCTTAAACAAGCATTTACAAATATTATAAAATCCAACACTTTTTTTAGTTGGAACTAAGATAATATGGATGTCATACGAAGGCTTACACAAGCATAAATTAATCTTATAAAACCCAACACTCTTTTTAGCTAAAAATAAGATAATATGGATGTCACACGAAGGCTTAAACAAGCATAAATCAATATTATAAAATCCAACACTCTTTTTAGCTGAAAATAAGATAATATGGATGTCACACAGAGGATTAAACAAGCATAAATCAATATTATAAAACATAGCAATGGCTTGGAGTTTGCAACAGGTGGATATAGGAGTTTGGCCTACCTATTTTATCTAAACAAGGGGTCTCACAGGTCTTTTGGTAAAACCAGGCCACGCACTACCATAGAAGGGTACATATTCTATTTAAACACAATCGAGATTAATAAGGAAAATACCATTTTGGTTCTAAATGGGCAAGAGCAAACTTTAAAAACATAAAATGCAAATCCATATAGAAGAGTGTTCAATCCCAACCTGTTGTGTGCTCGAGTTTGAATCCAAATCTCTTTTTTTTTTCTCTTCGACTTCTCTTCATTTTTCCAATCCCCCAATATTATTTTTTGTATCACCTACATACCCTCCCTGAATGGCTACCTCCTCATTTTTCACGCTTCTTCTAATCGTACACAAAAATTGAGGGGCTTAAAAAATAATCCTTACTTTTTCCAAGTTGATAAGAGAGGAGGGAGGGAGCGTACTCTACAATTAAAGCTGGCCCCCCTTGCTCAGTACCAATAGACATGGGTCTAATCACTCTCCTTTCCAAAATAGTAATTTTCCTCTCTATTATGAGAGTTTTCTCTATTTGGAAAGTAAGAAGAGACTTGCATATATAAAAAATAATTCATGGTCGTGGAAACATTTATTGAAGCCATCATTTGTATAAAATAAATTATTAATCCATTATTTATTTTTGTTTGCTAAATAATTTCAAAAGTACTATGGTAGCAAATAATAAAATGTTAGTTTAATATTATAGTGGCTGCCAATTAAAATCCTTATATGTTCTAAACAATATCAAACACCTTTCCTTTCTAGACAACTTAATAGGTAATGTCCAAGCTATTATTAAATTGTTAGCTTGATAATATAATGGTTAATCATTTTAATCAAACAATTATGCCTTGAAATAACATCAAATATTTTATTTTCTAAACAATTTGAAAACAATAACCAAATTAATATAAAGTTGTTACCTCAATAGTGTCCATCCGCAAGTATGACTAATCTTGCAAAACTATAAAAACCCGCAACATCATAATCATGAAACAACACTAAATGCTACAACATATCATTGCATTTCATATCACCAACAATGTAAGACATTAAAATAATAAGTTCAATTATATTATCTTCTTCTCAAGGGTCTGCCAAGGTGGGTCGTGACATACTACCCCCCTTGGACTAAACACAGTCCTCTATGTTTTCCAGTATCACAATTTACTATCACTCAAACAAATAAGGAAAATATTTTTGTATGTCCACTTTTTTCCAAGTCGTATTTCTTTTCGAATATTGGTACCATTGGACCTTACTAAACTGATCTAGGATTCACTTCCTCATTTTTTTGGAGTGAAACTATAGGATCTTCATCTATAAATAAAAAAAACCCAAAACATGGTCAAGATTAGCAATGCATTTCCTAAACAAGCATACATGGAAAGTGTTGTGGATATTTGATAGGTGGGGTGCCAAAGTGAGTCTAAACACTACTAGATTGATCTTATTAGTGATCTCAAAATGCCCCACAAAAAGTGAACCTAACTTATTAGACTTAATTGCACTCTTCATGGGTCTACTCCTAAGAAACACTTTGTCATCCACCAAGAATTCTCTTGGTGATCTCTTTAGATCTATGTAGCTCTTCTGATAGTCTACAACTGCTTTAAGCCTTAGTTTGATTAGTTTGAGCTGCCCTTCAATTTATTTGACCAATTATAACCTAATTGCAACCCGGTCATCTAGGTTATCCCATCACAAGGGTGTCCTACACCTTCTACCATACAAGAATTCAAATGGTGCCATACGCAAGGATTTTTGATAACCATTGTTGTAGGCAAATTCCACCAAGTATAGATAGTCTTCCCATTGAGATTGATAATCCATAAAATACATGCATAGCATGTCTTATAACACTTGGTTCACTCTTTCTGTTTGGCCATAAATCTTTGGATGGCATGAAGAGCTTATGTTGAGCTCTGTGCCTACGACACAATGAAGAGTTTGCCAAAAGTTAGATGTAAACATGGAATCCCTATTTGAGATGATATTTTTAGGAAATCCATGTAACCTAAATATCTCTTTGAAAAATCTATTAGCCACAACCCTCATGTCATCCTTGGTGTTTCCTGGTATAAAGTGAACCACCTTAATCAGCCTATTAACTACAACCAGGATTCCATCACGTTGATGTTCGTTCCTTGGTAATCCCACCATAAAGTACATCGATAAAACCTGCCACTTATGCATGGGTATATCATGTGGGTACAACTTCCTCGCATGATGTTGATGCTAAAATTTTACTTTATGGTACACAAGGCAATGAGCCACGAATTTGGAGATATCTTTCTTCATCCATTACTAATAAAAGGTCTTTTTCATGTTTTCTCTCAGTTTTGCTTCCCTAGGATGAGCAGAGTAAGGCGATCTATGTGCCTCTCACATGATAATTATCCTTAGATCTCCAATTTTAGGTATCACAACCCTATCATTGAATTACAAGAGCCCATCCTTTAATCCAAAATCCTTGTTTCCAATAAGGTTATCTTCCATTTCAGCCTGAATATTCTTACAATATTGATCCTATAATTGCATTGTCTTGACCTGATCCATTAAGTCCACATGACTGTGGATTAAGGTAACTATGTGCCCCCTTCTACTCATGGTATCCATGAATTTGTTCTCCTTACCTTTGATATATTCAATACCAAAGTCATGTTTTTCCAATACCTCAATCCATCACCTTTATCTAGCATTGAGCATATGCTGAGTGAAGATGTATTTCAGGCTCTAATGGGTTATTCTCAATTTGAATGGTTTTCCTAGAAGGTAATATCTATATATTATTAGTGTGTGGATGACTGCTACTAGTTCTAAGTCATGAGTGGCACAATTGACCTCATGATTCTTGAGTTTTTTTGACTCATATGCCACGACTGATTCATTTTTCTTTAATACTCCCCCTAAAACTTCCAATGATGCATCCATGTAAACAAAAATATTCCTTTGAGGGTCTAGGATTTTTAGCACGGGTGGGGTGGTGAGCTTTTTCTTGAATAGTTCAAAAACAACCTCATACTTGTTTTTCCATTTGAATTCTTTTCCTTTCTTTTACAAATTGGTGATTGGGTAGGTGGTTTTGGAGTAGTCTTTCACAAATCACCTGTAGTAACCTAATAAGCCCATGGATCTCAATACTTTAGTTACATTTATGGGCATTGGCCAATTCAAAATGACCTCTATATTTTTGGGGTCTACTGCAATTCCTTTTACAAAAATGATATGCCCCAAATAGTGCACTTTCGAAACATAGAATTCACATTTTGACAAATTCTCGTTGAACCGATTCTTCCTTAATAGTTCAATCACAACTCACAAGTGGTTGTTGTGCTCATTATTAGTGTGAAAGTATATAAAAAGATTATCCAAGAAGATAAAGATGAACTGATCCAACTATTTTCTAAACACATTGTTCATCATGTTCATGAATGCTACTAGAGCGTTGGTTAGTCCAAATGGCAAGACTATAAACTCACAGTTCCCATACCTAGTCTTGAATGTCGTCTTGGGAGTGTCCGCATCATGAATTCTCAATTGATGGTATCCAAATTTCAAGTCAATATTAGAGAATATGGTGGCATCCCTCAATTGGTCAAATAGGTCTTCAATTCTAGGCAAGGGATATCTATTCTTAAAGGTGAAGAACACAAGCTTATACTGAGAGGGGGGTGAACAATATAAGACCACTTTTTACTTTTCTTTACCCAAACAATATTATCCAATATATCAATGGCAATATCAACAGCAGTAATCAAAGCAATGCACAAATCACCACACACAATAGAGACACCAATTTAACGTGGTTCACCCAATGTGGGCTACTCCACGGAGAAAATATTTCACTAAAATTTTCTCAACAAATCTCTTGGGAATCCTTTCCCTATTACAATATTTATGGACCTCTATCCAAAGGAGACACCAATCCCCTAATCAAGTTCATGGATCTCTATCCATAGGAGACACCAATCCCCTTAGCTGGTTCATGGATCTCTATCCATAGGAGAACTCCTTCTCCTCTGCTCTAGCTGGTGATCCTCTAGAAGACTACTACCTCCACTACACTGGCTTGTGGATCTCTCTCCACTAAAGACTCCTATCCTCACTCAAAATACCTCTGTCCTCACTACCATGGCTAATGGATCTCTATCCACTAGAGACTACTATCCTCTACTCTGTCACCTCCAATTTTCTAAACATACTCAAATTTAATATCTAAATCTCTAAATAATCTCAACACTAAACATAGTCCTTTCGATCTAGCACAAATCTACTCAATATTCTATCTCTATTTTGGCACAAACTTATCCTCAAATCTGCACCAAACTCTATCCTCAAATATGTCCTCAAGCCTTAACACAAAGCTTGATCCAATCACAAATCAACTCTGCTAGATCTACCCCAAACCTTAACTCAAAGTTTGAACAAATCAATCAATCAACTCTACTCTCAAGTCTTCTCAAAGACTTACCTCAAATCTATTCAACAAGTCCTCTCAAGAACTTGTCCAATATTCTCAACAAGTCTTCACCAAGACTTACCTCAAATCTTCTCAACAAGTCCTCACTAGAACTTGTCTCAATCTGCTCAACAAGTCTTCACTCAAGACTACCTAACTCCTCTACTAACTTTCTCTAGTTATCCAATCTGCATTGTAGAGCTTCACAAAATCTTACATCAACTCCTTAAGTCCACTCTAGGACTTACTCAAATTTGCTCTCAAGCTTTCACAAAAACTTATTCAACTCAACTCAATCTATCATAGAAAACCTCTTCAATCACACAAACAAGTTTCACACAAAATCTTGTTTGAATCTCACAGAAACATATAGAGAATGGTTAGAGACTCAATATGCTTACACACTCACAACAATACTCAATCACTTTCAAACTCTCTTGTTTAACCACAAAAACATATAGAGAATGGTTAGAGACTCAATATGTTTCACACTCACAAACACTCAATCACTTTCAATCTCTCTTCCAAATCAAATCAGAATATAGAACAATTTATTTCATAGAACTTGAACTATCACTCCAACACTTTCAATCAACTATGCTCAATCAACTCCACTCAATCAATCACTCAATGAAACACAACTTGCTTACAAACCCTAAACAATTTTTCACAATGCTTTCAACAACTCACACTATGGAACTCAACCTTAACTCAAGATGATTCCAAATTCACATAACAATGATACTCATGATCTTTCACAAACCCTAATCAAGCATATGAAAGCTTACTCAAATATTTCCAACAATGCTTATCAAACAATCTCACATAACAATGATACTCATGATCTTTCACAAACCCTAGTTCAAGATAGTTCTCAAGTTCTCACTCAAGTGTTCTCACAACATTCACCAATCATGCATATGAAAGCTTACTCAAAAATGCTTATCAAACAAACCTTTTCACTCCAACTTAGCATTCACAACATCCAACAATCACTCACAAGGAAGATGTACCCATACCTTTTGTTTGATGAAGAATTGACCTCAAAACCTATCTCAATCACAATCACCCTCTTTGCCAATCTCAAAGGTTAGATAGCAAAAACCTCTTCAAAAATCTCATTCAAATAATCCCTCAAAATATTTCACCATACAAAACATCAACTCTCAATTACACCTTATAATCTCCACACTTCAAAATATAAGCCAACAATTTGTTTAAAGAAAATAACCACAATAATATTCTTTAAACACCTTATGTCTTTCCTCAAAATAATCAATACATCATAGCTTATTAAAAATATAATTTCCTTTTCAAACCTTATAACTCCTATCTCAATTCAATTTATCAAAATCACAATAAAATATTTAACTTTCAAAAACCTTATAACTCCCTCCTAGAAAAAATAATCATGCAACATTAAACCTTAGGAGAAAATTTAATTTTGAAAAAATTAAATACCTTTTGCCCTCGATGGGATTCGAACTCCCGCTTGCGCTTCCACAATGCCCTAGCCATGGCCCACTTGCCATGTGAGCTAGGCACTCACCTTAGTAAGAAGAAGCACCTCGTGCACTTTATTGCGTATGCCTTGGCACCAAAACCAAAACATGAATCACCAACAAAACACTATCATCGGGGTTTGATCATGGGACCTCCCGCTTGTTAGCACCCTAAACACACAACCACTTGTCGCTAGCCCAACCACCATGGTTGGTGATGAGGCTCCAAGCCTCCTCTCATTTTATCCCTTCGATGGCCGCCATGTAGCAAAAATTTATCCTCTTCTTTTCTCACGTGGATCACAGAAATTTTGCATGCACTCACAAATGATTCGATCGAAGGTAAGTTTAGATTTACCAAGGCACATGGTATTTATACCATTGTGCTATCTCCTTTAGCACGTCGATGGATGGAGAATATAATCGACATCGACACTATAAATCGCTTGCCCTTGTAACCCTAACCTTAGGGTTAATTAAATTAAAATATAAATTAATTTATAATAAAATTATTATAATTAATTTATAATTAATTTAATTACTTTAGGTCTATACTTTAGACCTTTAATATTATAATACAATATTATAATATTATTCTTCTTGGGCTCTCAACATTAGAATTTTAATATTATAATAAAATATTATAATATTATTTTTCTTGGGCCTTCCTATTGCTCCTTTAGACCTTATCTGACCACCTTGAATATTATAATAAGAGATATTATAATATTATTTCCCTTAGGTCTAGAAGCAATCTTTCTCTTGCATTGATTACTAAAACTGACTCTTGACATCCTTCCTTTTGCACTGCTCATTGAAACTGACTCTTGACATCAATGACAACAAATCTTGCTCATATTTCCAACAATCTCCCCCTTTGTCATTGATGGCAACCCATTTACCTTTTACCATTTCCTTTACCTTTTTTTGTTTTGCTCCCCCTGACTGAATGCTCTCCCCCTAACTCAAATCTCTCCCCCTTTGACATCAATGGCAAAGGGTCACCTTTGGGGCTCGGGGCTAAGAATGAGACTCTTAGCTTAGCCCCTCCCCCACCTCCTCTTGAGGTGGTTAATTCTGGGGTGGGAGTATCTCTACTCCCAACATGCATTGATCTTTACCTTTGTCCACTTTCTTCCTCAACTGATCCTTTTGATTCCTCTGACTATTCATGTTCCTGCTTGTCTCTAGAATTTCTGCTCTACACCACTTTGTTGTATGCCCATCATTATTGCACTTATAACACTTAATGTTTTTATTCCTTAAAGGTGCAAATATCTTGGGGTTTCTCCTGGTGAAGCCATATCCATTCCTATCATGAACCCTGCAATTTACTGCCTTGTGACCAAATTGATTACAAGAGTAGCAATACCCTTGAAAGAGATGCTTGTTTCTAAAATTTCCATATTCCTATCTTTCATGTGTCCTACACTATGTAGCCTTGTGCCCAAACCTGTGACATGAGAAGCATCATCCATTGAAACTACCTTGCCTTGACCCCATTGGTCTCTTAGTCTCTTTTACCCTGTGCTGCTTCATGTTCCATCTGTTCCTCATTTGTGCATTGTTCCTTTCCTTGTTGAACTTTCTATTGTCCAACTCATCCTCAGAAGTCTCACTTTCTCTTACACTCTCTTCTTCTAAAGCTTCTTCTTCTTTGGAGCTTGAGATTGACTCCTCTCCTTGTTCTCTTTGTACCTGTTCAAAACCAAGTCCTGTCTTGTTTGATGAAGATTTTTGTACCTTGATAATCTTATCCAATTTCTTTGAGCTTCTCCCAAACCTGTGTAGCTTATCTTTAGACTCTTTTACTTCCTTCCTTAGTGAAGCTACCTCATGCTCTAACCTTTCACATTCTAAAACCTTAGCTTCTAAATTCTCTTTAAATTTCCTTGTCTTAGCTATTGAGTTAGTTAGATCCTCTATAAGCTTTCCTTTCTCTTCATCACATTCTTGAAATTTAAGCTTGAGTTTTGAGTTCTGCTTTCTTACCTCCCTTAATGCATCAAGGGCATAAATAAGCTCACCCTCAAGATCAACTTCTCCTTTTTCTGATTCTTCCTCTATTTCTTTGCCTTTGGGATCATCTTCATTCCTTTCTAATTTATTTCCACTAGGAGCACTTCCTTCTTCTTCTATTGCCAAAAGTAGACTTTCTTCTGGTCCTTCAAGTGTATCTTCATATTCATCATCACTAAAACTGAATCCATTCCTTGTACAACTATCTTCAAGATGACCAAAGTTACCACATCTAAAACACTTGAGAATCATTGGTGCCCTTTTTCTAACATCTTATTTTTCTTCTGTCATAAATAGAATTTCATCTTCTTCATTACTTGAGGAGCTTCCATCACTATCACTTGAACTCTTACTTGCCTTGTCTGCATAAAAACTCTTCTTATGCCTTTGGAAAAACTTCTTTCCTTGTGTGCCTTGTCCATCCCTATTTTTCTTTTGGTACCTTTGTTTTCCTACTTCCCTGTTCTTATGATCCTATTTCTCTTCATCATTGCTATTTCTAGCCTCTGGACAATCAGTTGCATAGTGACCATATTTACCACAATTAAAACATCTAACTGATTTTGTACCTTTATACTTTCTTGAGTCCTTGTTCCTTCTGCCATAATTTGCTTCTTCATCATTGGATAACTCATTGCTTGAATCTGACTTCTTACCCTTTGTCTTCTTAGTAGCTTTGAAGGTTGCTTCTTTTTGGGGAATAGGTTCCTCTTTTATTCTCATCTCAAAAGCTGTGAGAATTCCATGTAATTCATCCCTTGTCAAAAGTTCAATATATTTTGACTCTTCTATAGCTGAAATATTTTCACTAAACCTTTTTGGGAGTGACCTTAAAATCTTATCACAAACATCATATTCTTCAACTTTGAGCCCAAGTCCTTGCATGGAGTTGACAACCTCATCCACACGAAGTAGATATGCAGCAATGTTTTCTTCATCCTTCATCTTTAGGTCTTCAAATGTTCTCTTGTAATTTTGCAACTTTACCCTTTTGACCTTTTTATCTCCTTCATATATGCCTTTCAACTTATCCCAAATTTCCTTTGCTGATTTGCAATGCATAACCTTTATAAACTCTGTTTCACGCAAACCTCTCAAAATTCCATTCATTGCCTTTGAATTGTGATGATGTAGAAGCTTACCATATTTATCTGTAGGTGGAGTTGTTGGTGGTATGTATCCATTCTCAACTGCTTCCCATATTTCATTTCCAAGTGCCATTAGGTGAATCTTCATTCTCATACTCCAAAGTACATAATTGTTCCCATCGAACAATGGTGCTGAATTCCTTGAAGATCCATTCTGAGAATCCATCTGTGTTCTTGAGAGCTTTTCCTTCAAGTTGTTAAACTCTTTCGAAGGAACCCGCTTTGATACCAATTGAAGAACACAAGCTTATACTGAGAGGGGGTGAACAGTATAAGACCACTTTTTACTTTTCTTTACTCAAACTAGATTATCCAATATATCAATGGCAATATCAACAATAGTAATCAAAGCAATGCACAAATCACCACACACAATAGAGACACCAATTTAACGTGGTTCACCCAATGTGGGCTACTCCACGGAGAAAATATTTCACTAAAATTTTCTCAACAAATCTCTTGGGAATCCTTCCCTATTACAATGTTTATGGACCTCTATCCAAAGGAGACACCAATCCCCTAATCAAGTTCGTGGATCTCTATCCACAGGAGACACCAATCCCCTCAGCTGGTTTGTGGATCTCTATCCATAGGAGAACTCCTCCTCTGCTATGGTTGGTGATCCTCTAGAAGACTACTACCTCCACTACATTAGCTTGTGGATCTCTCTCCATTAAGACTCTATTCACTCAAAAGACCTATGTCCTCACTACCCTGGCTAATGGATCTCTATCCACTGGAGACTACTATCCTCTACTCTATCACCTCCAAAGCTTGCTCTCAGCTCTATCTCAAATATGTACTAAACATAGTCCTTCTATTTAATATCTATCTCTAATCTCACTAAACATAGTCCTTCGATCTAGCACAAATTTCCTCATCTTCTAAATCCTTTATTCTCAATCATATCTGCACTAAACATAATCCTTTGGTCTAGCACAAATCTGCTCAATATCTATCTCTAATACTAAACATAGTCCTTCTGTCTAGCACAAATCTACTCAATCTCTATCTCTAGTCTGGCACAAACCTATCCTCAAATCTGCACCAAACTCTATCCTCAAATCTATCCTCAAGCCTTAACACAAAGCTTGATCCAATCATAAATCAACTCTACTAGATCTGCCCCAAACCTTAACTCAAGGTTTGAACAAATAAATCAATCAAATCTACTCTCAAGTCTTCTCAAATACTTACCTCAAATATATCCAACAAGTCCTCTCAAGAACTTGTCCAATCTGCTCAACAAGTCTTCACCAAGACTTACCTCAAATATTCTCAACAAGTCCTCACTAGAACTTGTCCAATCTGCTCTCAAGTCTTCACCAAGACTTACCTCAAATCTGCTCAACAAGTCCTCACAAGAACTTGTCCAATATGCTCAACAAGTCTTCCTAAGACTTACCACATATTCATTGTAAGATTCCACAAATCTTACTCAACTATATCCTTAACTCCACTCTAAGACTTACCTCAAATCTGCTCACAAGCTTCACAAAATCTTATTCAACTCAACTCAATATATCACAGAAAACCTCTTTCAATCACACAAACAAGTTTCACATAAATCTTGTTTAATCTCACAGAAACATATAGAGAATGGTTAGAGACTCAATATGTTACTCACTCACAACAATACTCAATCACTTTCAAACTCTCTTGTTTAACCACAGAAACATATAGAGAATGGTTAGAGACTCAATATGTTTCACACTCACAAACACTCAATCACTTTCAATCTCTCTTCCAAATCAAATCAGAATATAGAACAATTTGTTTCACAGAACTTGAACTATCACTCCAACACTTTCCAATCAACTATGCTCAACCAAATCCACTCAACCAATCACTCAATGAAACACAACTTGCTTACAAACCCTAAACAAGTGTTTCACAATGCTTTCAACAACTCTCACTATGGAACTCAAACCTTGACTCAAGATGATTCCAAATTCACATAACAATGATACTCATGATCTTTCACAAACCCTAGTCAAGCATATGAAAGCTTACTCAAATATTTCCAACAATGCTTATCAAACAATCTCACATAACAATGATACTCATGATCTTTCACAAACCCTAGTTCAAGATAGTTCTCAAGTTCTCACTCAAGTGTTCTCACAAACATTCACCAATCATGCATATGAAAGCTTACTCAACAATGCTTATCAAACAAACATTTTCACTCCAACTTAGCATTCACAACATCCAACAATCACTCACAAGGAAGATGTGCCCATACCTTTTGTTTGATGAAGAATTGACCTCAAAACCTGTCTCAATCACAATCACCCTCTTTGCCAATCTCAAAGGTTAGATAGCAAAAACCTCTTCAAAAATCTCATTCAAATAATCCCTCAAAATATTTCACCATACAAAACATCAACTCTCAATTACACCTTATAATCTCCACACTTCAAAATATAAGCCAACAATTTGTTTAAAGAAAATAACCACAATAATATTCTTTAAACACCTTATGTTTTTCCTCAAAATAATCAATACATCATTAAAATATAATTTCCTTTTCAAACCTTATAACTCCTATCTCAATTCAATTTATCAAAATCACAATAAAATATTTAACTTTCAAAAACCTTATAACTCCCTCCTAGAAAAAATAATCATGCCACATTAAACCTTAGGAGCAAATTTAATTTTGAAAAATTAAATACCTTTGCCCTCGATGGGATTCGAACTCCCGCTTGTGCTTCCACAATGCCCTAGCCGTGGCCCACTTGCCACGTGAGCTAGGTGCTCACCTTAGTAAGAAGAAGCACCTCGTGCACTTTATTGTTTATGCCTTGGCGCCAAAACCAAAATGCGAACGCCAACAAAACACTGTCGTCGGGGTTTGATCGTGGGACCTCCCACTTGTTAGCGCCCTAAACACACAACTGCTTATCGCTAGCCCAACCACCATGGTTGGTGATGAGGCTCCAAGCCTCCTTCATTTTATCCCTTCGATGGCCGCCACGTAGCAAAACTTTATCCTCTTCTTTTCTCACGTGGATCGCAGAAATTTTGCATGCACTCACAAATGATTCGATCGAAGGTTAGTTTGGATTTACCAAGGCACATGGTATTTATACCATTGTGCTATCTCCTTTAGCACGTTAGCGGATGAGAATAATAATCGACATCGATGCTATAAATCGCTTGCCCTTGTAACCCTAACCTTAGGGTTAATTAAATTAAAATATAAATTAATTTATAATAAAATTATTATAATTAATTTAATTACTTTAGGTCTATACTTTAGACCTTTAATATTATAATACAATATTATAATATTATTCTTCTTGGGCTCTCAACATTAGACTTTTAATATTATAATATTATTTTTCTTGGGCCTTCCTATTGCTCCTTTAGACCTTATCTGACCACCTTGAATATTATAATAAGAGATATTATAATATTATTTCCCTTAGGCCTAGAAGCAATCTTTCTCTTGCACTGATTATTGAAACTGACTCTTGACATCCTTCCTTTTGCACTGCTCACTGAAACTGACTCTTGACATCAATGACAACAAATCTTGCTCATATTTCCAATAAAAGGTTGCTTTTTTAAGCATTCTGTAGTCAATACATAACTACAAAGAACCACCCTTCTTTTTAACAAATAGCACATGTGCACTCCATTGTGACACATTGGGTTTGATTAGTCCCTTCTCCAAAAACCCTTGTAGTTGTAATTTTAGTTCCTACATTTCAATAGGATTCATCCTGTAAGGGGCTCTATGAATAGGTTCTACCCCTGGTATTAGTTCAATGGTGAAGTCAAACTCATGCTTAGGAGGAAGCCCTGGCAAGTCTTCGAGAAACACATCCCTAAATTCTTGCAAAATTGGATGTTTTCTGAACACATTTTCCTTCTCTGCTTCAATATTATTAATCTTAACCACATAAACCATTCCTCCCTTTCTAATGGTTTTCTTCAATTGCATAGCTGAGAGCAATTGGGGTTGGAAAGATCCTTGCTTACTATGGATCCTCAATATCTCCTTGCCTTTTTCTAAAAATTTCATCCACCTTTCTTGGAAGTTGATTATGGCTTTATGAGCCTGTAACCAATCCATCCCTAATATGACATCAAAAGCATGTAGCAGTGCTACAAAAATACATCCCATGGTAGAACCATTGGGTAGGGTAATCTCGGTTGAAGGGTAACATTGATCCACTAAGTAGGTTTATCTAGAATTATACTCAAATTTCCACCCTTGTGTCAAGGACCTTGGTATTTTCAACATACGCATGACTGAATTAGATGAAATAAAGTTGTAGACACAAAAATCTAGGCATTTACATCCCACCATGTAATTCTACATAATAAAATATGCCTAAGTCTAAACTTAGGTGTATAAACCTTGCACATAATCCTATTTTCTAGATTTTATGAAAATCTAGAAAATCCCCCTAGGATGCCCTATGTCTCCACTTGACACTTGTCCTAGCCACCACTACCCCTCCACTTGCCACATCTCACACCTCACTCCACACATCACTCCACTTGCACCTACCCACTTGCCACATCCAACACCTCATTCCACACATCACTCCACTCCCACATACCCACATGCCATTACTCCACCTAAATGGGGCACTCTAAGTGACTCACTACAACTGCCCAGGATAGGTGGTTGCCTAGTCCCTGGTACTTGGTAGCCTTGGCTTACCACCTATCCTTTCCCTCCAAAACTCCCAAAGACCTATAAATGCAACATCACTTAACCAAGCAAGAGGAAGAAGGGAATTCTAACGTTTTGTTGCTCAAATCGTGACCCATGTATGCAATAATCATTTTCTATTTTTAATTTACATTATTCATTTAATTAGATTTATTTTGACAAGTTCTACTAAACCCTTTATCTCTTTGCATGTGTGCAGGTTCGAGATTCGAAAGCTCAAATCCATCATGGTGGTCACGACAAACCCACCTCCAACATTGATTGTAGCATGAAGAAGAATCAAACACCATATTTCATTGTGAAAGGGGATCACCCCCTTTGGGCATTTTTATTGTGAAGCACCCTACAAAGGGGTTTTTATATTGTAAAACTCATTTTACAAAATAATACAATGCTTCATTTTTTGTAATGGTGTTCTTTTTTATGTATACAAATTGGCTACCAAGGTGGGACTCGAACCCACAATCTATTGCTATCCCACCCCCCCTGCACATATGGTCATAGCATAGCCCCCATGCTTCCCCACCCCCCTCCCCATGTAAAGGCCTGCATAGTGTGGCCCTTGTGCTTCCCAACCCCCTCCCCCATGTAGAGGGTTGCAACACGGTCCTCGTGCTTCACCTCCCTTCCCTGTGTAGAAGGCCACACCATAGTCCTCGTGCTTCATCCCCCTCCCCATGCAAAGGGTTGCATAGCGTGGCCCCTATGTTTTCCCCCTCTCCCCCTTCCACGTGGGGTTGCGTTGATGCAACCCCCTCTCCCTCACCATCCCACGGGGTTGTGCTAACGCAAACCCATCCCCCCTTTCACGTGGGGCTGTGCTAACGCAACCCTCTCCCCCAATTTTTTAAATTTAATTTAAAAAAAGTAAAATTTATAAAAAAAAAACATGGCAAAAAAAAATCTTTTTATTTTTAAATATTTAAATTAAAAAAAAGCGTGCAAAAAAAAATTTATTTTTAATTTTTAAATTAAAAAAAGTGCAATTTTTTTAGTTTAAATTTTGTTTAAAAAAAAATAAATGAGGGCTTTTATTTTTATTTTTTGAATTTAGCAAAAATCCCTTTTGGGGTCGCCTTGGTCTGAGAAACCACGACCAGGGGTTCTACACCGTCAAAATCACCCAGGAGTCGCACCCGGCCTTGACCGCACCAACATTATCAACTGGATTTTGGGTACCCAATGTGTGTTTGGTAGGGTGGAGATTTGAACCAGGGACCTCCCTTGGAGTATTGCCCTACCCTCTCCAACTCACCTACAACACGTGGGTTGGGCTTTTATTTTTAATTTGTTTTTTTTTCAATAATAAAAAAAAGTGCAATTTTTTTTTGTTAGTTCAAATTTTGTTTTTCAAAAAAAAAAAACAAGGGGATTTCATTTTTCAATTTTGCCTTGAAAGCAAAAACGAAAAAAAAAAAGGGGATTTCATTTTTCAATTTTGCTTTCAAAAAAAAAACACAAAGAAAAAACATCTTTTATTTTCAAATTTTGCTTTTAAAACAAAAAAAAACTGAAGGAAATTCACTTTTCAATTTTGCTTTCAAAAAAATAAAAACACAAAAAAACAAAGAGATCTTATTTTTCAATTTAATGGATGTATGAAATGCAATGTGAATGATTAAGCTATTTAAAAAAAAAAAATTGTTTATTTGACTTTTATTATGTTTTTTTGAACATGTGTCCTTATAGTGATCTATCCATCCTACCAGATTGCATTGATAATCAATCGTTGCAACCACCAATTGACTAGAATAAATCACTAGATACAAGGTTCACTTGAGAATATTTTGATCAAAAGGATTTGGTGCCTTTGAATCTTTTGAAATGATTTGACCAAAGGGGTGCTCTTATTTTGGAGCATTTTAAACTAATTTGACCAAAGTGGTGTTTCCTTTGGAGCCTTTTGGATTTGATAGTGACCAAAGGAGTTTTGTTCCTTTGTAGATTTTCTAATTAATTGTGACCAAATCAGTTTTGGTTCCTTTGGAACCATTTTTTATTGAATATGACCAAAGGAGTTTGGTTCCTTTGGATCCTTTTGAATTGAAATGTGACCAAAGGGGTTTGGTGCCTTTGGGGCTTTTGATTTTATTTATTTTTAACCAAAGGAGTTTGGTTTCTTTGGAGCCTTTTTGAATTGGATGTGACCAAAGGAGTTTGGTTCCTTTGGGGCTTTTGAACTGAAATGTGACCAAAGGGGTTTGGTTCCTTTGGAGCCTTAATTTTTTTTTTACCAAAGGAGTTTGGTTCCTTTGGAGCCTTTTTGAATGGGATGTGACCAAAGGAGTTTGGTTTCTTTGGAGCCTTTTGAATTAAATTTTACCAAAGGATTTTGGTGCCTTTGGAGACTTTTTGAAATGAATGTGACCAAAGGGGTTTGGTTCCTTTGGAGCCTTTTGAGTTGAATGTGACCAAAGGAGTTTGGTTCCTTTGGAACCTTTTTGAATGGGATGTGACCAAAGGAGCTTGGTTCCTTTGGAGCCTTTTGAATTGAATGTGACCAAAGGAGTTTGGTGCCTTTCGAGCCTTTTATGAATTGAATGTGACCAAAGGGGTTTGGTTCCTTTTGAGCATTTTGAGTTGAATGTGACCAAAGGAGGTTGGTTCCTTTGGAGCCTCTTTTTTTTATTGTGACCAAAGGATTTTTGGTTACTTTGGAGCCTTTTGGATTGAATATGACCAAAGGAGTTTGGTTCCTTTGGAGCCTTTTGAATTGAAATGTGACCAAAGGGGTTCGATGCCTTTGGGGCTTTTGATTTTTTTTTACCGAAGGAGTTTGGTTTCTTTGGAGCCTTTTTGAATTGGATGTGACCAAAGGAGTTTGGTTCCTTTGGAGCCTTTTGAATTGAATGTGACCAAATAAGTTTGGTGCCTTTGGGGCTTTTGAACTTAAATGTCACCAAAGGGGTTTGGTTCCTTTGGAGCCTTTTTTAATGGGATGTGACCAAAAGGAGTTTGGTTCCTTTGGAGTCTTTTTGAATGGGATGTGACCAACGAAGTTTGGTTCCTTTAGAGCCTTTTTAACTGAATGTGACCAAAGGAGTTTGGTGCCTTTGGAGCATTTTTGAATTGAATGTGACAAAAGGGGTTTGGTTCCTTTGGAGCCTTTTGAGTTGAATGTGACCAAAGGAGTTTGGTTCCTTTGGAGCCTCTTTTCTACACGGGGAAGGTGTAATACCTTAAGCATACCCATTGTGGTCCTGGTGGATATCGAGGTTTTTATGAGATGAGGTGAGTGGACCATATATGAGAAAGGCCCCCTTGCTGATAATATCTTAGACCACACTTTTAAATGCGTAGCAATTGTTTATGTCGTGGCCCATTTGTTGATGATAGAGGTAATAGTGATCTTCCCTATACGACCTAGATTTAGGTTTTTTAGGGTCTATAAGGCGTATGTTTAGTAGAACAATTATTTTTACCTCTTGTAAATTTTGAAAGATAGTCAACATAGGATCGAATAGAGGGGTCTAGGTACGAGGCTAATGATTTGAACGAGGTTGGCCAGGTGGATGAGGTTGATGAGGTGGGCAATGTTGATGAGGTTGATGAGGTGGGAGATGTTTATGAGGTTGATGATGACTCAACTGTAGCTCAATGTTTGTGAGGTGATTCAATATATGTTGTAAAATGAGTAGAGTGTGTTGGTGAAATGGTGGTTGCTAATGAGGATATGGTGGAATGATGGTGTGTTGTGTTTATGAAGTAGCATACATGTGATGGAGTGGATGTGTGGGTATTATTATGGTGGGTGGTCGCATCACCCATGATGGATTTTGGATGAAGAAAGTGTTTTGAGATGATGTGGATGGATGGTTAGAGTCTCCCCCTTATGATTGTTGTTATGAGTTAGGATGAATGCTTTGGTTGGCATAATCCGCAAGCAATTATTGTAAGTGTAGAAAAGCTTGCTATATAGCAATCGTATATGCAGGTTGTACGATCGCATGGCGGGGTAGAATATGTTAAAATATTAAAGTGCACTTTGCCTAATTTAATATACATTATTGATTTTTAGGGTTAGGGTAGGGCTTACTTTCTAAAAACTCTACTCTTTTCCAAACCCTAATTTATCCCTATATGTACTCACTCATGAATAATATTTGATAATCACTTTTGGTTCTAAGAATTGGTATCAGGGTGGTAAGATCCACCTATGATTCACTTGTGAAGGGGGATTTTCCTCAAAGAAATCCTCCCTACCCCTCCATCCCCCTCTCTCCCTCTTTCGAATCTTTATTTGTTGGTTTGGTTTGAGGTATTGATTTTTTTTTTCAGGTTTGAGGTAGTAAAGCGATGGTGCAAGACAACATGCTTTCTTCGTTGTTTAATATGAAGCCCTAAATTTTGTTTAATGGTGGCATATCTCTATCGTGTCATCATAGTAGTCTTTCTTGTGAGTTTTTTCTTTGTTTGAAAAAGGAAAAAGAGGGTGGAGGGTCCTTGTGATAAGCCCCAATCGTTTGCACCTAGAGGAAGGAGCACTGCTACTTCAAAGGAAAACACTGAATCTTGTGCTTAATTCAGTGGCTCCTGATTATTCAATTTTTTGCCTACCATGTTTTGTAGGTAATTTAGCCTTGCAAATATTCAAGAGGCAACCTGCAACTTTGATGATTTATTGCTTTTGAGCACGGGTGGGTTTGATAAAGTTTACAAAGGAGAAATCGATTTTGGCACCAAAGTTGTAGTTAAGAGGGTGAATCCAAAATATTGATAGGGTTTATATGAGTTTCAAAATGATATCAAGTTGTTGTCGAGGCTAAGGCAAAAGCATCTCGTGTCTCTCATCAGCTACTATGATAAAAAATTTGAGATGTGTCTTGTTTACAATTTGTGCCTAACTAGATACTGGAGAAACATCTCTATGAAATGGATGAGAGGAACAACAGTGGTGTTGCTCTACCATTAAAGAAAAGGGTGGAGATATGCATCGGTGCGGCCAAGGGTCTCGATTATCTTCATTCGGGGGCGTTCCAGACCGTCATCCACCGTGAAATGAAGAGTAGCAATATCCTTCTCGACCACAATCCCAAGGTTTTAGATTTTAGGCTCTCTAAAACCATGGTGGATGGAATGGATATTTTTACATAAATTGGAGGCCACGAAGTATAGACACATATAGACAAAGGAGACCACCAAGAACATGGGCACCATGGTGATGATATTTCAGAAAATCTAGGTGACTATATTCAAAATATTACTTTACATGTGCTTCGGTGTGGATATGGACATCAGGGAGCTCTGGGAGTTCTAGGACATCATGGAAGCCATGCTCGACCAGGGTCATCTTCTCACACTCAACTATTACGCTTGCTCGCTCTTAGTTTTCTTCTAATATAAGAAGGAAGGAAACCCAAATCAATTCCAAGTCGATCAAGGAAAGTTGGAGTGAGGTGTTGAGCGAATGTCTTGCCTGCACAATTTGGTAGCCGTCTTATTTACCCAGATAAGAGAAAACTAGGAATATTTATTCTCTACAAACATCAAACTCATTTTCAGTGGAGAATTTCATATTTTTAACGATGATCTTGTGACATCAATGATCCTGTGACAACCCTGATGCAAAAGGAATGGCATAAAAACATTTCCCAATGTAGCATCCACCAACCACAGAAGGCCATAAATACCTCTCCTTTGTTGTTCTAGATTTGAAACCTTCTCACCCAAGTGACCAGCATATCGTGGTGTTCAGGCATATCATTGTGCAATGACATAAAATTGCCAAAAAAACTTATATTAAAAAAATTCTAAGGTTTCATCAACCAATTGGACCATGCATAGGAAACCCTAAAACTTCTCTCCAATCAGTGCAGGACACGTGGTAGTAGAGATTTGTCATATTTTTTTTGGCACCATTTGTTTGGCAAAAAAGAGCGCATGCAGAATTTTTTTTGTTTTTGGGCCTTATTTAGTCCACATTCTATGTAGGAGGGCTTCCAAAGGCCTTTATAAGGGGGGATACCCCCCTATTAATTTGAATACCAATGGGTGGTCAAGGGTCCTCCTACGTGGGTCCATCAAAGGTGCCAGTTGGAGGTGACAATGCGTGGGGTTGTGTGCCCTCGTTGAAGCCCTAGTTATGGGTGCTCTAGCTGCAATCACATGGAGACTGGTTATTTGACATTTGACTGGTAACTTTAACTTTGTAGCTGTTGAAACCTAGACTTTGAGTCGGTTGACCTTTGAATTTCTCCCCAAATTTTTAAAATCATATTTGGTTGAGAATATTCTAATTGGCAAAGAATATTCTTGAGAATATTTCATTTTCAAATTGTAAATGTTACGAGCTTGTTTTATTTTACTATCGGAGAGCCTAATAATGTTTCTTAGTTTTAGGGCTCCATTCAGATCCGAAGATATTCATGTTTGTAGTTGTTGGAAATATTTTTTGAGCCGAACACAATGGAGGTGTCCATTTTTAGTTTTGAGGTTGTTACATATGCTTTTTTAGGCCTCAAAGTTTGTTGTATAGGGAGTGCACTATCGGTTGAACCTGATACTCCTTCAATCCAATTTTGTCATCAGAGACTATTTTGGAAGTATATTTTCTTCACAACCATGGACCTCTTGCAATTCCATCATAATTTTGGGTGATCCTATAGTATGAGGCATCATTTTTTTATCATGGGAATCTATCAAATATTCCAAATTGGGATTTATCGTAGTCACTTCACAAGACCATGGCTCTTTTTTATGTGATCTTAAAAATCACATGGGTAATCCATGCATTGGAGTTGTCTTTTCCTTTAGCGGCTTGTCTCTCAGTGGATCAGTGATTTTTAGCTTGGCTCATGTCTTCATCAACAAGATTTCCAACATCACAATGTAAGTGAACCTAGTACCTAGTCATCTTCTCTATAGCACCTAGTAAATGCAACAATTGGTTATCCATGCATTCTAGTATGATGAGGAGGTTACCATAAGGATACTTTTGATATTTTAGGTAGCACCACATCAAAATTTTAGCTTTAGATTCTTGGTTATTTTATCATAACTTTTAGATGGCTCAATATTATTGTATAAAGGTTCATTTTCAACAAAGACCGACACCTTTTAGATGAGCTTCATAATTAAGGGGAGATATTAGAATATGAATGAGTATTTTATGCTTAGGAAATTGCATATTAAGGGGGGTTGTTAAAATATTAAAGTGCACTTTGCCTAATTTAATATGCATTATTGCTTTTTAGGGTTAGGGTTAGGGTTTCCTTTCTAAAAATCCTAATCTTTTCCAAATCCTAATTTCTCCCTATATGTACTCATTCATGAATAATATTTGATAATCACTTTTGGTTCTAATAGAATATTGGTCTAGATGCATGACAACCATGTGAATGGATGTTGGTGAAGGGTAGGTGGTGAAAGACACCGCAATTGAATAAGGGATGAAATGTTGGATGGGCTCGATAGATGATGTGGATGGGATGGATGCAGGTATTTATGAAGTAAAATTGAATTATGCTTTGTAGAGGGGGTTAGAATAGATGATGATTTGATATGATGGGATGGAGGTGTACTGATGAGATGATGATGGATGAGCGTGGGTCATGGTTGCAGTAGTTGATTCAAAAAGGGGATTCATGATGTAATTAGTGTGTTGTTAATATGAATATATGCATTCTTGATGAAATGTGGGAATGGTTCATGGTAAAATGGTGAGAGGAGGTAAATATAGAAATACCAAGCTTGGATAAGTCCTAATGGCATCAATATCCAAATATGTGATGCACAGGTCAAAAGGTATTGATGACTCATAACAAGGAACCTTTGGGATGGAAACCTGGGTAGTTCTTTGGAACCTTTGGGATGGAACCCTTGCTCAGCTATAGAATTAGTTGAGGCATGAGAAATTTGAGCGTAATGCTTCATGTATGCAAGTGGTTGGCTTTGGTTTTTGTTAGTGCTTTGGCTTGATTCTGGGTCAATAGCATAAGCTAAGGGTGATATGTTATGACAAATGTGAATGTATGCATGTGAAAGCATGATGAAAATGGCTAGTAAAAAAGCACACACTTAATCAAACAAGCAAATGTTTCTTATGTTTTTGCAAGTTTTGTTTTATATTTTTTTTTGAAAGTTTTGATTTTTTTTAGAGTTTTGGAATTTTTGATATTTTTGAAGATTTGATTTTTTTTTTGTGTGTATTTTGATGTTGAAAATCCTATTCCTATATGACTAAGGGTAAAAAAAATAATAAAAGCTACTGAAGGTAGCTTAAGAACACCCACTTTATCGAGGAATGTAACCTAAGTGGCAAAAAAATGGCTTCCTATGGATAATGGCTCAAGGTAACCTTATGGAAATAAAGAACCCCTGAAGAGGTCACGCTATCTAATGTCCTGCTATCGACATACCTATAATTTCACTTAATCCTTATACAGGTGTGGTCAATAACGACAACTGCGTCCACCAATTATTTGAAAAGCCTTGTGGTAAAGGGGCTTTGCTAATCTTTCCTACTCTGGGTGCACCCAAAAGTAGGGTACTTTTCAGTGGTGAAATCTGAAAAAGTCACTCGCTTGTGGCTACTAGGTGTCTAGGGGGCGAGCCAGTGGAAGGAGGTGAATTCCAACGTCATCGGTCTTGATTTGGGGTTGGTGATGAAGTCCAACCTTACCAATTTTTATGTAAGACGTGCAAGTGTGTGAGGTGTTTTATTTTGAGTGTTGTGAAATTTTGTGAAAGAAACACAAAGCTAACTCTAAGAATGCAAGCTACAACGCACTTCAAATTTCGATGCCTAAAAATGCAATCAAAAGCACACCAGACACAAAAAAGCACACAAAAATAGCAGAAAGGGTAGAAAGCATGGCAAAATTGTCTTATTATGCGTTTTCCTTGTAGTTGACAATTTGGTGACAATTTTTTTTGACAAGTTTTTTTTTTTATGTTGTTGATAGCAAAATTGAAAAATAAAATCCCTTTGTTTTTTTGTGTTTTTATTTTTTTGAAAGCAAAATTGAAAAATGAAATCCCTTTAATTTTTTTTTCTATTTTTGTTTTAAAAGAAAATTTTGAAAATAAAAGACCTTGTTTTTTTGTTTGTTTTTTATTTTTTTTAAAGTAAAATTGAAAAATGAAATCCCTTTGTTTTTTTTTTTGTTTTTGCTTTGAAGGAAAAGTGAAAAATGAAATCCCCTTGTTTTTTTTTTAAAACAATTTTTTTTTTTAATCAAAAAACCCCTTGTGGGGTCGCCTTGGTCTGAGAGACCATGAACAGGGGATTCTACACCGTCAAAGTCACCCGGGAGTCGCACCCGACCCTGCCCGCACCAACATTATCAATTGGATTTTGGATACCCAATTCAGCTTTTTGGTAGGGTGGATATTTGGAGAGGGGGCTGCATTAGTGCAACCTCATGGGATGGAGGGGGAGAAGGGGTTGTGTTAGTGCAACCCTATGGGATGGTGAGAGAGTGGGTCGATGTGATTCCTATAACCACTACGACTGGACCTTGAATTGTAGAGTTCATACTCTAACATATTATCTATCATTTTGGTGTTCCCTCGAAGATCATTTTTGATAATGGCAAGTCCTTCAAGAAAAGGATGTTCAAGCACTATGCAATAAATACAACATCCAACATAGTTTCTTGACTCCTTATTACCCACAAGCAAATGGATAAGCTAAGGCGACCAATAAGACATTGATAGTCATTCTCAAGAAACTTATCAAATAAAATCATAGAGATTGTCATACATAAATCCCCTTGGCATTATGGGCTTATCAAATGAGCATATGAATTCTAATATTGGAAACACCCTTTTCACTGGTCTATGGAGCTAAAGCAATAATGCCTCTTGAACTCGAGATCCCCTCATTGAAAATTACATTACAAGAATTCATGGATGACAACACTGCTATACAAGCACGTCCTAACTAACTCACACTCGTTGCAAAAAGGTGAATCAATGCCTTAGAACATCTACGAGTGTATCAAGATCAAATCAAGTGTGTTTATAATGCAAAATTTCATCTCCATGAATTCCAAGTAGGAGATCTTGTTCTCAAAGAGAATCAACAGAATACCAATGCATTGTCGCACTCACATGACAAATTTATGGCTAATTGGTTAGGTTCATACATTGTCAAGTAAATGTTGGGTCCATAATGTATAGGCTTGTAGATTTAGAGGGAAGAATGGAACTTGAACCATTGAATATCATTCACCTGAGAGTATTCCATGCATGATGTGAATTATATATACATATACATGGCTTTAAAAAAAACACACACACACACACAAAAACACAAAAGTATTTATATTACCAAAATTTCATGCATCACCTACATTGCATACATACAATTGTATCATTTGCATACGTTCATGCAGCTTGCAATATTAGTCATCATTAGGTTAGTTTGGATAATTTATTATCCACTTTGTCTTATCGCCTTAATCAGGGGCACCTTCAGTATAAAATTAGTCACCAATCCATCAGTCACAATCATTTACAACTTCCCTTGTGGTCTTTTGATCATTAAGAGGTCCATATAATATAATATAGATACCATATGATCATCAACAAAGATGATTATGTGACCACTGACTATTTTATGCACATCCCTTAGTTTTCAAAAGATCACAAATAAAAGCACAATTACATCTTGCATAAGACAAAGTTTATCAAATAATACCTAGGTGTTTTCGATCACTCAACCACTCCTAGTGTTTTAAGCAACCTCAATAAAAATTCAAACAAGTTTGAAGTGCTATAGGTTGGTCTTGGCCAAATCAAGTTTCCTCTTTGACCACGCACATCAAAACACATTAAAATATTATGAAGTCTAGGAATGACGAAGTCATGAGTAGCTATTTCCATAAAGTGAATGGTTTTCCTTGCTCATCCAATTATGCGCATGGTCTAGAAAAATGACAATTGGCAAAAATATAAGCTTACCCTTCTTCAAAAAGAAAAAAAATTCCTTTCTCTTAATAAAAATGAACAAGTATCCCCTCCCAAAAAAAATCCCCTTGCTCTTCATCAAAACGAGCAAGTTCCAAAAAAAAAACAAATTCCCTTGCTCTTAGTCAAAATGAGCAAGTTCCAAAAAAAAACAAATCCCCTTGCTCTTCGTCAAAATGAGCAAGTTCCAAAAGCAATAAAATACCACATTGCTCCTCTTAAAAATGAACAAAAATCTTGAATAAAATCCCAAATCCAAAATCCAAATGCATTAAAAGAAGGAAAAAGAGCTTGAATCCCTGGAATTCTCAGTATTTTGAAAACCCTGGGGTGATCCCCATTACAAAAATGGGCTCCAAGAGCCGACCTAGCAATGGGGTATCCTTACTGATGTATGGGAATCCATTCTAATCAACGTGTCCATCCCCAAGGTATTGCTAGCTTAGTTTTTAGGTTGTGTGTGTAAACCAAGTATTTATTTTTATATAAGTAGGGTAGACTGTAGTTCTAAAACCATAATGTCTAGCATTATCACCCCTTTCCCTCTGCATAGCCAAATCTAGTGATATTATATCAAATAGTTGGGGAACACATGAGCGATAAAAGAGAGTGAGGAGGGAAGCTATAGAGACTGCCAATATGAGTTCATACCAATGGTGGATTCCAAATTAGTTAGCATAGAGGCTGACATGGAGCCATTGAGTCATGCGTAGGAGATGTTGTTTATGCCCCAATAGCCAGCTAGAAAATTATAGTAGTACAATAGGCTAATGGTTTAAAAAGTGCAACGACTCTTCCATATCCAGAATAGGTGTCCATTTTGGCTCATCATAATTTATTGTCACAAGCAGTTAAAATTGAATGTCTAGGAAGATAGAGGGGTGGAATCTCAAGTGTGGGCCTGTTAGAGAGGGGTATTTTTCATTTGAAAAAAAAGAAAAGAAAGGAAGAATATTTTTATTTTGAAATATTCTATGATGTTTGAACTACGGGTTTTTTGGGGGGATTTTGAATATATACCAAATTGGTAATGGGGTGGGGGTTTTACGTTTCTTTTGAAATATTCTATGATTTTCGAACTACCGACCTTTGGATTTTTATTGATACACAATTTGTAATGGGAGGGTTTTTTTTCTGTGATTTATCCCTACTGAAATCAAAGTTTTTGTTGTTATTTATTTATAATGACGACAAAAGAAATAAGGGTTCAATATGTTAAAATTGTGAAGGTTGTAGTAATGTAATGGAATATATCAATGGTTTTTGAAATTTGTTGAAAATACTCTTCTAAATTTCTATTTGGTTGATTAATTGGGTCCCGATCCATTTTCCTAACTGCATCACTTACGTGTGGTGACATGTATGTCACATTAGGTACCTTATTTTCTACATACCTATATCGCTTTTGGATGGGCTAGCTTATTGGCATTAGTTACAATTGATTATTTCTACCCTAGCTCATGATAAAAAATGAACACTCACTGCACACACAGTTGGTCATTAGGAATTGGACTCCGCTAAGAACACCATTCGCATCTTATGGATTTGGGAGATTAATAGATGAGTTTGTTTGAGATCACTAGGATGTTTGAGTCTTAAAAAATCTACAATTATCATTTCTAAGGTAAAAAAATAAAATGACTTACATCCCATGTCATTACATACCACAATATATTTTACACA
This sequence comes from Wollemia nobilis, assembly GCA_028583015.1. Classification (NCBI taxonomy): domain Eukaryota; kingdom Viridiplantae; phylum Streptophyta; class Pinopsida; order Araucariales; family Araucariaceae; genus Wollemia; species Wollemia nobilis. The sequence continues at coordinate 1,281,860 of JAQPPZ010002347.1, forward strand.
TCAGAGTCAAATAGTGGTGTTCCTTATTAAGCAATAAAGATAAAGTTGGTCAAGAAAGAGTCTAAAACGTCATTACAACATAATACCATTACCTTAGTTGCATACATCATCATAATAAGTTATGCATCTCATTCATTAAAAATTCATTTCATTATATACATATGCATACATCCTTCATCAATAAAAGTGCAACAAAAAATTAATCCACAAAATAAAATCCATGTAAATATATGAATCACATATAAAAAAGTTTACCTGAAGGTTGTATACATTAGAGCACTAAGGCTCGCACAAAAATATAAAATAACAAAAAGATATAATAAGTGCTACTAGCTAGCGCCACCCGAAGGACCATGAGCAAATCCCTGTGACCCTAAGGGGCGACAAAAAGTAGAAGCCCTCGAGTGAGAACTACCAGGCCTAGACCCACTTTGCCTACTAGAGATAGACATAGAGGAATAATACTATATAGGTAATGGAATGTGATATTGAGAAAGTTGATCCTCAAGCACCCGAATGTACCTATATTGTAATTGTGAATGAGATAGATCCTATCTCTGACATGATTTCCACAATGTAATCTCAACACAAAGAGTAAAAATTTGAGTACTATCACCTCCTACACTTGGGGCCACCTATATCCCCTCCATATCACTCCATAGTCGAGCTATATCAGCATATTGAGCTGCTAGTGTATCCTACAACCTCACAATATCTGTATCCTAGGCTATTTTAGCGTGTAGGAGGCAATCTTGCTCCTCATCCAAGTTATCCCACTCAGCCTGGAGGAAACCCCAATCCTCCTCACTATGCACATGAGGTCTCTCTAGAACCTCCTCCATGGTATTCATACCCCCACATCCATCTTCACCATCACCTACATCACCACCTCCACCATCACCACCCCCATCTCCATCACCCCAACCCTAGCATTTGAAGGTAGATCCACATCAATCCTCATACATCTCTTATCATCGCTACCTCGATGATACCTCTATCATCGAGGAGTCTCCTAGGTGAAATATCGATCATCTCTTCTACCTCCATCATCCATAGCTTGACTAGGTGCCCAAGGAGGTTGTAAAGGAAACCATGTATCATACTCAATAGTGGTCCCAATATCATCCACAATTGGGACATCTAGTGCCTCATCATCTTGGTCATTAGTATCCCAATCATGAGAGGGATAAGGGAGGCTCAACTCGTCACTCCAATAACTTTATATGACTGGGGAATCAAGAACCCCTTGTACCATTCCAAACTATCATAGAACATGAGATAACTATATCATCTCACTCTCTCTCCCATGCTACCCAACCACCCCACATGTTCCATCTCATCTATCATAGTTGTGCACTATCCTCAGTCCAAGCAAACCCTATCAATGGTCACCAAATAACATATGCAATGGTCAATCCTATCCACATATCTTGATACTCTTGGCTACTGTGGCTAGTATGACTCAGTTAAATATCCCCTTTGGTCCACCAATGAAGAGCATAAGGGTACGAGATATCCCACTTGCAAGGTAATCCATTAGGTTGATCCACTCTAAAGTGCTCCCATTCCCAAAGCAGGAGAAGCAAGCTATAACCTAAACCCTTCCGCTCTCACATCTTCACCTCATAAATATCCACATACATCTGGTAGAGCAAGTAAGGTGCACAAGCATAAACATGAGGCTCATCAATTATATCCAACACTAGCTTGATTTGGTTCCAAGGGAACCTAGCTCTTGCAATGCTTGGCAACAACATAGTGGATAAAATTTACATCATAAATCTAGGTAGTGGTTGTAGCTCTCCCTTCTGGAACATATCTAAATACTAAATACCACCTCTTATCATATCCACATCCCTCCATAAATCAACAAATAAGGGCCTAAGATCATGCTCCTTATCGTGGCCAAATCGGATTGGTAGCCCCTCGATAGGAACATAGAAGATGCGATAAACATCCTCCAAGGTAATAATAATCTCCATGATTGAGAGTTGAAATGACCCCCTATCAAGGTCCCATCTCTCTGCCAAGGTTGATAGGTACTCCTCATCCACCCCCACCCATTCAACTCTGCCACAACCAACCAAACCCATTGTCTCCAACCACTTCCAGTGGTCGTCAGTCAATTCATTCCTCACACGAGAAAGGATAGGAGAAAAATGGTGGTAAGCCTCCAAAAATCTCACCTGGGACGCAAATAAAAATACAAAAAAATAAAATAAAAAACATTTCCATTTTTTCCATCATCATTTTGTTCACTTCAAAAATTACAAAAAAATAAAAAATATTCTCATTTCATTTCATCATTAGTATGCTCACTTCACAAAAATACAAAAAAATAAAATAAAAAACATTTTCATTTTTCCATCATCATTTTATTCACTTCAAAAATTACAAATATATATATATATTTTTTTTTTTCATTTCATCATCAATTTGTTCACTTCAAAAAATACAAAAAAAATAAAAAACAATATTTTTTTCATCATTATTTTTCACTTCAAAAACTACAAAAAATGAAAATAAAAAATATTCTCATTTCACCATCATTTTTTTTCATTTAAAAAAAAAAACAAAAAAATATTGCCCACCTATTTACCGTTTCAAAAAAAATCACCCATCCCTTTACCATTTTCAAAAAAAAAAATTCCCACCCCTTTACTGTTTTCCAAAAAAAAAGCACAAAAACAAATAAAAACATGCAATAAAACAACAAGAAAGGACTGGGACCTACCTCAGCAAACCAAATGACATTTCCAGCCATGCCACTAGCCTCGATCACACCACCAGCTCCTGCTTATCTCTCCCACCATCTCTATCGCCATTACAACGACTATCGCTCCACAACTCTCTCAAACACTCACGCAATCTCAACCACAACAATGAAATCAAATGCCCCCCCATGTATATTTATAGTTGGATTTTGCATCTCCAAATGTGGATTCGCATTTATCGAGCACGTCTAAACACGAATCCACATTTGGAAGGTGTATGTAAATGCAAATGTGTGTTTAACCTACCGAAAATGTAGTTCCGCGTTTGAGGTTGGACAAACGCCAACCCACGTTTGCCAAAAAAACATACAAAAAGCAACAAAAATAATTTAAATCTCAAAAAATTCTTCAAATTACTCCATTAGTGCATACAATACATCATTCCATGTCATCTCACTCTAAATTAGACCAATTTGGTAACCCAATCAAGGAGTGCAACTGCGTCCAAGGAAATTTTTCAAAGCTATCATACACTCCTCTCCGTGGGGTCACAATAGTGAAAATTTCTCAAATTGGTATGCATCATACTAAGGGTTTGAATGCGGTGATTACAATCGAGGAAAACTAACCTCAAAAATAGCATCATGCGCACACCCATATTGGCTAGTCCATCTACCACATCAAAAGTGTAAATCATTTCTACCAAAAGCAAAGTTTCATAAACAAAACCCTATCAAAACTTGGGGCAACCAACTTGATCTACAACATTCACATTTACATCCATCACATCACACCACTCCACCATACAAAATAAGTCAAGTAACTCATGGGTCTCATTTGTTCCATATTTCACCCATTTTTTACTTGAGGGGGTAAGCCAAATTCAAAAATCTTAAAATTCATTCATTCTTTGTGTCGAGATAACCTGAGTCCATTGCTCCATCCAATAATGTCAGGTGTCTCTTGTTTTTGCACCGCATTGTATTTTATGTAATACGATACAAAAAGAGGCATATGTAGACACCAAAACCTAGTCCTTCATAAAACCCCCACCCACCATGCAATTTTGCATAATAAAATATGCCTAAGTGTAAAATTAGGTGTATAAACCTTGCACATAATCCTATTTTCTAGATTTTGTAAAAATCTAGAAAATCCCTTAGGATGCCCTATGTCTCCACCTGACACTTGTCCTAGCCACCACTACCTCTCCACTTGCCACATATCACACCCCACTCCACACATCACTCCACTTACACCTATCCACTTGCCACATATCACACCTCACACCACACATCACTCCACTTCCACCTACCCACATGCCACCACTCCATCTAAGTGGGACACTCTGAGTGACTCACTGCAACTACCCAAGATAGGTGGCTACCTAGTCCCTACCACTTTGCAGCCCTGGCTTACCACCTATCCTTTCCCTCAAAAATCCCCAAAGGCCTATAAATGCAACATCACTTCACCAAGCAAGAGGAGGAAGGGAATGCTAACATTAGTCATTTCATTAGATTCATTTTGACAGGTGCTACTAAACCCTTTGTCTCTTTGCATGTGTGCAGGTTTGAGATTTGAAAGCTCAAATCCATCATGGTGGTCATGACAAACCCACCTCCAACATTGATTGTAGTATGAAGAAGAATAAGACACCATATTTCATTGTAAAACAGGATCAACCCCTTCGGGCATTATTATTGTGAAACACCCTAAAAATGGGCTTATTGTATTCAAAAATAATTTTACGATATAATACAATGCTTCATTTTTGTAATGATGTTCTTTTTTATGTATACAAAAGATATCAGTATTCCACTATATATTAAAATCTTAACTTCTTTACCAAAGATCTTACCCTTTATGAGCAAATGGGTGGCTTACCCTTCTAGGTTCTGGCTTCCTGTAGCCGTGTAGATCTTATGAGTAGGTTCATTTACTTTGAGCTCCTTTCATTTAGTGCTTGATCCTACTCTGTGTGGGCAATTGTTGGCATAGTGGGGCATCTACAATCATAACATCCCCCTTTAGGCCCTGGGTGCACCCCCTATTTCTATCCAATAGTTCTATCCTATGGCATTGGATTCGTCAACCCTAGGGATTGAGGTTTACCACCGCTGCCTCTAATTTCATTTTTGTTGCTCTTATTTTGGAATTTTATCTTGAATTTCTCATATTTCTCTTTGTTTCTCTTTTCTATCTTTGGGGAATATTACTCTTTTGGTTTTGTTCCCTTTCCCAATTCATACAACCAACACTCTTCATTTTCTTGAGTGCATGTTGATCTTGCTCAAACAAGGTTACATAATTGAAGTAGGGTCTTTTCGATTGAAGGTGATATTTTACCTTTCTGGCCAAGGCATAGGCTCTTTGGAGAGTCTTGGGCTCTTATATGTGCATCTCATGCATAATATTTGGCTCTACTTTGAAGATAAATATTTGTATCTTCTCATCATAATTTGATACATATCTCAACAACTTGACAAAATTTCAATAATAGGTCTCAACTGTTTGGTTTTCCTATTGGAGGTTAGTAAACTATTTGAACTTCTCTTCATAGAAATATTTTGAAATAAACCTTTCCTCAAAGGCCATAACAAAATCTTCCTATTTCATATCTGCTACCTTGATTTCTTGTGCTTCTCTAAGAGTCTCCCACCATTCCATCCCTATTTCTTGTAAATGCATGATGGCCCAAGTTGTTTGTGTTCTAGTGGAGTAATTCTTCATGGTGAAATAGGCTTCTATCTCTCTTAACCAAGCCTCAACTACATCCCCATCACCCATCTCATCGAATTTGGAGGTACAAATATTCTTTATATCCTTGGTCAATTTCTCTTCTACAAGGGCCCTGGCTTCCTATAGTTGGGTAACAAGATCATTTTCTTTGCTGACCTTTGAATTTTTTGTCATTAAATTCTAGTTTATTATGGCCTACAACATCTATCTTTGTTGCTCTATCTATCCTTGCATCGATGCAATTACTACCATGAGGTCCTCCACCCCTCAGCTAGAGTTACCCAATACTACCACATGGGTTCTATCCTCGATATTACTTTGTTGTGTTTGCCTATTTTATGGAACAATTCTCCCTCTTCGCATCCCCGGTGTCATTTTCCTATTTAAATAGAAGAATACTAAGTTAGGTCAAAATCCTTCTCTTCCATGGCACTACTAGCTACAAACTAGATGTGTTATTTGCATCACTAACTTAAAATTATAAACCAAGAAATCACCCTTACTCCACGTGGGGTGACATCCTTGTTGGGTGTCTAATAACTCCAAGATCTCTTATTTCTTGGTTTTATTATGCCTACTGATGTATACCACTCAATAAGACTATCCTGAGTTAAGAACCTTAACTCTCTTTCCTAAGGAAATCTCTAGTCCCTTGTACCTAGAGCTCTGATACAAACTGTAACAACCCTAAATCTAATCAACTTGAGAGATACATTTTTTCTTTTTATAAGCCCATCCCTACACCATACTTAATCCCATATAAGTAGGTGTTTTAGGCATTTATAAGTAATTTATCCCTCTTATATCTGTGATGAGCTAACTTATATCCCCTTTTTTCCATCCAAAGGGGATGCCAATCCTCACCTCCTACATAATCCAATCTATGTAGGTGTGCTAAGCGTATTTTGATAACATGCTCATTTTCATGATGAGCTATTTCTATCCTCCTATCACTCCATGTGCTAGTCACATTACTGGCTATACAATCATTTCGTTGCCTTTACTCAACTACTAAGGTATATTCTGATCGAAGGGACCCCATAATCCCTTCAAGTCAACTCTCTCTCATCCTCTAATGGACATAGCCCTTCATGCCCACTAGTTCTCTAATGGACAAAGCCTTTCTTTTCCATTAGTCCTCTAATGGACAAAGCATTTCTTGTCCACTAAAGAGTGATGGAACACCACTAATCATGAATACCCTCTATATGACTAGACTAAGTTGATTATCTTTCGAACATGACTTCCATATTTACCATTAGTGGTCATGAGCCTATGCTAAATACCAACCACATGAGATCCATTAACGACTACATAAATTCATGGTTTCCTATCTTAAATGTAGAGTAACCAAATCCATAACAAGATAACTCTAGATAGCAATAAGTATCAAGAACATAAGGTATCAACACTCCATTCACATATGACACATCTTTTATCCTAGGAAACCCTTGCGGAAAAAACTCTAAATATCCTTGATCATTTTATTAATGATGAATGTTACAATACAATCATTTGAGGAATCCCTTGGATCCCTTTCCATATCATCATTACAATCTATGGGTACATAAGGACCCCATAACCCTTATGTCCCATATGGTGAATCAACCTATAAATTCACATTTCTTGATACATGTGGAACCCCATGGTTTTCTTGTATGAATTCCGCGTCCATCCTCCTATGGATAACTTCCTTATTTGACCTAATTTTAGGGACGTCTTCCCTCCAAGATTCCAATGTAATCAAATGTCAACCATAGAGCTATGCACATAGAAACTCATGAGGGAGGACCCCATAATCCTCTCTAATGTGAACATACCAAAGATATGAAGAACCTTCTCCTACTTCCTCCAAGGAATGAGATATAATACCCACTATTTCATCTCAAGTCCATTCCCTCAATATGAAACATAACATCCGCTATCATATTTCAAGTTTATTCCATTAAAATGAAACATAGTATCCACTACTATATTTCAAATCTATGAAATATAATATCCACTACTATATTTTAAATCTATACCCTTAGAATGAAACATAATATCCACTACTATATTTCAAGTCTATTCCATTAAAATGAAACATAATATCCACTACTATATTTCAAGTCCAATCTATTAAAATGAAATATAATATCCACTACTATATTTCAAGTCTAGTCCATTAGAACGAAACATAATATCCACTACTATATTTCAAATCCAATCCATATCCACTACTATATTTCAAGTCTAATCCATTTAAATGAAACATAATATCCACTACTATATTTCAAATCAAATCCATTAAAATGAAACATAATATCCACTACTATATTTCAAGTCCATTCCACCAAAATGAGATACAATATCCACTACCATATTCCAAGTCTATTCCAGTTAGAATGAAACATACTATCCTTAATATATTTCAAGTCCATCCTAACTATAATGAAACACAATATCCACTATTATATCTCAAATCCATTCTACTAAAATGAAATACAAGAATATTTACTATATTCCAGAGCTATTTAAACCCATAATGAAATATAACATCCACTATTATATTCCATTCCATATTTTGTTAAAATGAAATATAAGAATCATTACTATATTCAAAATCTATTTAAACCCATAATTAAATATAACATCCACTATTATATTTCACATTCTAATTAAAATTAAAGCTATGTCCATGCAATATCTCGGATTTACCCAGCCTTAATGATAATATAACAATTCACTATCAAAATCCAGGAAGGGTTTGCATTAGTCATGCTTGAGCAAGGATGTCTTATTCTAGGGAGCATATAGTATCCTATCAGATGCCATGGAGAGGGACCCACATCCCTAATACCACGCATTCGAAACATACCCAAGGTGGATTCACCCGAAGGTAGCCACGTATCATGACAAAACAACGAAGGGTGTTCGAGAATAAAGTCTTCGAAGGTGGGATAGTGGTGTTTTGTTGGGTGCACAGAGAAGGCTAAATACACAAGGGAAAAGGGTGTACATCCATCAAACGTAGTGTCCTAAGTCTAGTTCTTGGGGTAAACACAAGGAGACAGACTCATGGGTAGTGTACGAGTGTGTCCTCAAGTATGCTGGCATTGAACGTAGTGCAACTTAAATAGCATAGAGAACTCCTATGATTCACAAGGTATATTTAAACTAAAAAAGGGCCCACATTGTTATCATAGCATTCTTACACAACCACAAATCATTCCTATCAACCACAACATTCATTTCACTAGAATGAAGACAAAAAAGACGTCACATGGGTTCTAACACATGTACAAATCAATCCTTTAAGGCACAACACTCATTTTTGCTGGAAAAGAAGGTAACATAGATGTTATACACATCCTTAAAAATTTATAATACAGTCCATTAAATCACAACACTCTTTTTTCTAAAAGGGAGATAACATCGGCGTCTAACGGGTCCTTGGGTAAACATAAGTCAGTGTTAAAACACAACCCATATTTTAACTAAAAAGAAGATAATATAGATGTCACATGGGTTCTTAAGTAAACAAACAATAATATTTTAAATGCAGCTCCATTTTCAGCTGAAAATAATATGACGATATAGACATCATACGGAGGCTTAAACAAGCATAAATCAATCTTATATACCACAACACTTCTTTTAGCTAAAAATAAGATAATATGGATGTCATACGAAGGCTTAAAAAAACATAAATAAATATTATAAAACCCATCACTCTTTTTAGCTAAAAATTAGAAAATATGGATGTCACAAAGAGGCTTAAACAAGCATAAATCAATCTTATAAAACCCAACACTATTTTTAGTTAAAACTAAGATAATATGGACATCATAGAGAAGCTTAAACAAGCATAAATCAATCTTATAAAACCCAACACTCTGTAGCTAAAAATAAGGTAATATGAACGTCACATGGAGGCTTAAACAAGCTTAAATAAATATTATAAAACCTAGCACTCTTTTTAGCTGAAAAAAGATAATATGGACGTCACACGAATGATTAAACAAGCATAAATCAATTTTATAAAATACATCAATGGTTTGGGGTTTGCAACAGGTAGAGAGAGGAGTTTGAACCGCTTGTTTTAGCTGAATAATGTGTATCACAGGTCTTTTATCGAAATCAGGTTGCGCACTACCATAGAAGAGTACAAAGTCTATTTCAACATAACTGAGATTAACAAAAAAAACACCATTTTGGTTCTAAAGGGGTAAGAGTAAACTTTGAAAACATAAAATGCAAAGCCATACAGAAGAGTGTTCAATCCCAACTTGTTTTACGCTCGAGTCTGAATCCAAACCTCATTTTTTTTCTCTCCAACTTCTCTTTATTTTTCCAATCCCCCTATATTATATGTTGTCTTACCTCTATATCCCCCCTCAAATGGCTACATCCTACTTTTTAACTCTTCATCTAGTCGTGCACAAAAATTGAGGGGTTCAAGAATTTATCCTTGATTTTTCCAAGTTGATAAGAGAGGAGGGAGGGAGCATACTCTACAATTAAAGCTAGCCCCCCTTGCTCAGTCCCAACTGACATGGGGCTAATCACTCTCCTTTCAAAAACAGACAAGTTTCCCCTCTATTATGAGAGTTTTCTCTATTTGGAAAGTCATAAGAGACATATAAAACAATAATTCATGGCCCTGGCAGCATTTATTGAAGCCATCATTTGTATAAAAGAAATTATTAATCCATTCTTTCTTTTTGTTTGCTAAGAAATTTTAAAAGTACAATGGTAGAAAATAATAAAATGTTAGTTTAATATTATAGTGGTTGCCAATTAAAATCCTTATATATTCTAAACAATATCAGACACCTTTCCTTTCTAGACAACTTAATAGGCAATGTCCAAGCTATTATTAAATTGTTAGCTTGATAATATAACGGTTAATCATTTTAATCAAACCATTATGCCCATGAAATAATATCAAACATTTTCTTTGCTAAACAATCTGAAAATAATAACCAAGCTAATATAAAGTTGTTAGCTCAATATTGTCCATCCGCAAGCATGACTAATCCTACAAAACCATAAAAACCTGCAATATCATAATCATGAAACAACACTAAATGCTACAACATATCCTTGCATTTCATAACACCAACAATGTTAGACATTAAAACAATAAGTCCAATTATATTGTCTTCTCCTCAAGGGTTCTACCAGGGTGGGTCGTGACAAGTTGAAACAAAGTATAAATTTTAAAATAGAGGTCAAGGGATCAAAACTCATTGAGACCACTTTTGCTACCCTAGGAAGAATATTTTTTAATTTTGCAAATTCCAATAGTATTTGTGGGTAAAATAAATGGAAAAAATAACTATAGGGAATATTTTTTTTAAATTACATTTTGTAAAAGGTGCACTTTTAGCGGTGACTAACACTTCCAATTTTTAAAGTTTACTTTGTAAACACATGTTTAAGCACACTCACAACATTTGGTATCAATGGCACCTCTAGCTTGCATTTATAGGTAAAGCTATTTTGTTAAGATACTATGTATATAGCCTAATAAAGCTACCATAATGACATCTAGGCATTGACCCGATAAATCACCAGGGAGATATAAGGATACTAATTTTTGTGTGATTATTTTACTTCATTTTCTATCATATTCATCACTGTTTTTAGACATAAATCTTGAAATTGAGAAATTCCAAGTATATAGGGAAGTTACACCTATGCATAAGGATTTCTCTTTAAGTAGGTGTCATTGATAGGGTGAATCCCTTTTCATACTACCTTGGTACCTTGTATCATTATCTTTCATGTACCTTAAGGTCTCTCTCATGTACGATCGCGTATATCGAGAGGACTAGCTTCTTCCATGTACCGATGGGTATATATGAAGGGAAGGTATATATAAAGGTTTGGTATATTAGAAAATTGGTATATTGAAAGGAGGACCATAGAGAGTCATAAGGAACCCTCACCATAGATACATTAATTTTTTTTCTTACAGTCACAATTACTCAAAGACCTAAATTTTAGACCATGGAAGACCTAGATGAGGACCATCCTAGTGGTTGAGAAACTCTTTAATATTGTCACTAGAAAAATTACTTGGCCCAAAGAGGATGAAGATGTTGAACAATAATTTGATAAAGTAGATGCCAAAGCACTAATAATTATCACCCCTGCTACAATACATGTCATTTCACCACACATTTGTAAATCACAGATAAGGAGGTATGAAGCACACTTTCTACCATCTTTGAAGGGAATAATGAATCAACAATTATTCACGTTCAATCTCAACTCCACACACTAAGAGTTTAATATGGATAAAGCATTGAAGATTTCTTCATAGAGTTGTAGAATTGAAAGCAAGATTGAATTCCATGGGAGAAATAGTAGAATATAGGCTCAATACCCATCATACTTATATCCCTATCAAATTATTTTTTAGTGCTATTTACTTCTTTGCAAATATCAAATAGGAAATTTTCCATTGATGAGTTAATGAATATGACTATTTTAGATGCAAATCGAACAACACCAAATAACTAAACTTAAATAAATGAACAATTAAAGCAAGATAAACACATAATATTACACAGAAAAAATTTTGATTTTATTGTCGAGTGGATTCCTGATATTACAACCAAATATGCCCTAGATTGGGGTTTTTACAAAGCTTTATTGCTCAATACAATAATCTCAATATGCTAGGGTTCTCCGAAATCCTAGCCAACAAATCAGGGTGGTGTCTTCACGCTTGATCGATCCCAATAGAAGTGAGTGGGCTTCATATATCCTTTGGTTGGACCACTCCAACTTAAACAACTGCTCAATACCTGTATATCTCCAGACCTGCACATAGAAAATGATGAAAGATGATTAGTTGTAAATGTGAGGGCTCCACTATGTGAGACCCTCATAAATCAATAAAAATCCTAAATACCAAATGATAAACTGCATGCAAATATGGAAATAATGAAAATAGTACAACAATAAAATATTTACCTTGTGAACTTGTCATTTTTTGATCTGTAGTCGTCGTTGCAGGAAGATGGTGTGTGGATGCCCTAGTGACACTCGAGGGTTAGCAGGGCTACAGAACTCTGATCTAAAATGCCCGCAGGCGCTTGACAGTAGTATAGAATGCATGTGGGCACTTGGAGATGGTGGAAAGCATCCAACAATGCTCGAGAATAGCAAAGGGGCATTCAAGGATTGAAGCAAGGTTTACATAAGTAGATCTGCTTCAGGTGAGGGCTACAAAGATGGATGCAATGATGGATGTAAGGGTGAGGGTGAGCGAAAGTGAAGGTAAGGATGTGAGGGGCTCAAGAAAACTCAAGATTCTAGGTTTCTTCCAAAAAATTAGGGGTTGAGCCATCAAAATTACTCCTATATATAATCTTCCCTAGGGCACATTAGGGTTTCAATGACACAATTTGTGCGATCAAGATTAAAATGTGATGAAGGGTGGAGATTAAATCTAGGTAGGTGGCATGGATTAAGGCATATGAATGGCTAGGATTAGACCAATATGAATGGCTAAGATTAATTTACACATATATATACACATTTATTAAATATATATAAATATAATATAAAATATTAATATTTAAATATCTATTAAATTAATATATATATATATTATATGTAAATGATAAGTAAAAATTGCGGTAAGACCTGGATGGAAGACAAGTGGCTAGGATTTTGTGTCTACAATTATATAGGAGGAAGCAACCGATTAATTGAGGGACCAGTTGATGAATAATGCACTCATTTCCATAAAGAATCCATAGAAGGGTCCTTCTTCATCATCATCGTCACAAAAAACAACCTTAAATACAAAGGAAATACTATTATATTAGTGAAACAAAAGGATATAATACAAAGTATTATTGATATAACTATTTGCCTTAGAAAAATAAATATTTTAAACCACGTCCCAAGCAAAAACAAGGACATGTTGCACATGAAGAACCAAAATTTAATTTCGAGCAAGACTCTGAGTTGACACATAAGGTAATTATATCCAAGGTAGCAACAAAACCAAAGGATGAAATTTGATATATTGATTCAGGTGCTAGTATACACATGACTGGAAACAAAGTGTGGTTTAACTCCTTACAAGACAAAGATGATAAATTGATTACTATTTTTGATGATAAGACCCATCATGTTAAAAGAATGGAAAATGTTCCTCTCAATTTGATTGACAACAAATGTACAATTGAAAATGTACTATATGTACTAGGATTAGAAAACAACCATCTGCATCACAAATTCTAGATCAAGACATGGAAGTCAAATTTTGGGTTGTTGATGACAAAAATATGTGTTTCATCATAAAAATAAAAAATTTGTAGCAATGGGTTCGTATAAGAATGACTTATTTTCCCTTGATGTCATATCATTTCCTAATGTTGCACTATTTTCTTTCACAATAGATGCTACCTCACTCTAACATAGGAGATATGGACATCTGAGTTATGGATACTTACTCCAACTGAGTAAGAATTATATGGTGATAGGTTTCCCAACCTTTCACCAACAGTGTCATTATGATTGGTTTGTTTAGAAGGAAAGCAAAATTGAGTACCTTTTGTGTTGGATTTTAAGCCAAACTATCTCAAACTATCTTAGGTCCCAATATAATTAAGCCACAATATCTCAGGTCGTAATATCAATAATCAATAGTAGAATTAAATATATGAGCAATCAAATATATATCCAGACTAATATAAATAAAATAACATTCACTATAATATCAAATATAAATATAAATGGCCAAAATCATTCATGTACATGCATGAAGAATACTTACAATAATATTGTTCAAAATCTATATACAATCTTTATTATGAATGCTTGTTATGGTGATCGCTATAGACGGTTTTCCATTACATTTTATGGAGTTTTATCTCCATAATATATACACATAAGATGACTCTTCATGTACTTGACTATTGCTCTTCATATGATAGCTCCTATGACCTTTGTCTTATCATCTTGCCACTTGTACACTAGACCTTTTCATTCTCTTCATTCATGCATACTTAACTCTATGAAAATTGCACACTTCTACATGAATCTTACTCTCCTACATGCACTCCTAATAAAATACACTTGTGCACATCATCACATTACATATTTGCACACTTACATGCATGACACTTGTGCATATTCTCTCAATATACACTTGTACTCTTACATGACACTTGTGCATATCCTACACATTACACTCTTACATAACACTTGTGCATATCCTACACATAGACACTTACATAAAGGGAAAATATAAATCACTCATCTAAACTATAGAATTAAACCCTAATCTATTACATATTTACATTTGTACCATAAAAGTACCATGAGGGTACATTAGCATGTACCAAATAATCTAATATTCTCCAACACCCCTTATATTACAATATTTGGCTATTGAAGATTTTAGTCTTCAATATTCATCTTCATGTGACCTTGCATTATCCATGAACCTTTGTTTGATATTTATCTTCAATTTAATTATTGAGTTTCGCTCTAAATTCTTCATCTTTATTATTTGGATCTTCAATATATGATCTTGCTAGAGATCCATCAAGTTCTTATTCTAACACTACTTTTGATATGTATATATGTTGACTATCTTCCTCAACTTTCATGATCTTCTTCTTTTGTTTCTTTATTCTATTATTTTTTGTCCTGGTCTTGATCTTACCTTGTTGTACCTCTGAAGTATTTTCTTTTGTATCCTATTTTTCTATAACATTTGCAATATCAGTATCTTCAAAAATATTTGAAATTTTTTCATGAATGTCTTTATTGATTAAGATTTTTATTATAAGAGCTTTAAATGTATTTTCCTTCTAATGATTCTATTAAATCTTGAATTTTTGAACTTCTTGAACTAAGTTTCCTTTTTTTATTTTCTTCTCTAAATTGTAGCTGATGTTGTTGTTGATGACCATATCGATACTGAGGTTGATATTGATGTTGTTGATACTGAGGTTGAAATTAATTTTGTCGTTGTTGATTATATCAATACTGATATTACTATTATTTTTGATGAAATTTTTTATTCATTTGATTTCTTTGATTCATATTCATCTTATTTCCTTGATTATATCTACAAAAAATTGTACTATGACCATTTCTCTTACATATATGACAAAATATTGAATTCCATTTAGATCTATACTTGGATGTTGTAGCAATATTAATTGGTATTTTTCTTTAGATACCAAGGCATTATTAATCATTTTCAACTTCATATTCTTGAAGAATATTGACTAAATCATCAAATGTATTTTCCTTACTTAGTACTTGTAAATAAGTAACTAAATGTTTATAACTTTCTAGAAGTTCTCTCAATGTAACTTGAACAAGAAATTTATCTTCTACCTTTTATCCCAGAGTCAAAATTGTTGCCTTTACATATGATACTTTGTGAAGAAAGGATTCTATACTTTCTCCACTATTAACCTTTAAAGAATATAATTAAAATTGTAAATTCAAAAATTTTGCTTTGTTATTTCATTTGAATATTTTAAATAATGTTTTCCATGCATCTATAGAAGTTTCTGCTCCACTTAAATATGGTTGTATTTCATCAATTATTCCAAATGTAATTAACATGAGTGCCTTTGCATCATTTTCTTCAAATTTTTATATTTCTCTTTCATCTTCACTAGGTTTTTTCTTTGTTCCATTTACTATATCCCATAGTTTTTCTACAGTAAGAATTGATTTCATTTTGTTCTTCCATGATGTAAAATTTTTTCCTTTCAAGAATTGAGATTCATAAAAGGAAATTTTATTGTTTGACATAATGGAACTTATTCAAATTTAATTTTTTAAAATCCTTATTACTCTCAAGTTGATAATAACTTGCAATTTCAAAAACTTCAAATAATCACTCAAATAAGAAATTTTTAAATTTTTAAATTTTCAAAATCCTTTAATGTAGAAAATATTTTATCTCCCTACTAAATTAAATTTTCAAATCCTAAACATCTTCAAATTTCAAATTTTAATTTTTCTCTAAAGTTTAAAAACTTCAAAAACTTTAAAAATCTTCAAACCAAATTTCTTCAAATTTCAAAACTTGAAAAACTACTAATTCTTCAAATTATTTAAAAAAAACTCAAATATTCAAACCTTTTAACTTTTCAAACTTTTTAAAAACTAAATCAAAAACTTAAGTCCTAGTAGAAAACCTTTTCACTCTAGAATTTAATTAATATAAAAAATTTCAAAAATCAAAAAGCGAATAACATAGGCAACCTTATAACTCCCACTTTAATTTTTAATATTTCCAAACTTTCAAAACTTCTATTTCAATGATAATTTAAGAAACTATATAAAGGTATTTATTTGTTACCTTTCCTTAAGATGTGCTAATTTGAATGTTTCTTTGCTACAATATCTTTATTACTCTACCAAATATAACGCTTGAGCATTACTAATGACCTTCTAGCTATCTTTTGCCTGCAATGCTTCATGTTCTATTCAATTATGTATGCTTTAGTCAAAGCACTCAAAGTTAGGTTTCTTTGGATGAAGGATGCTAGTCTGCTCTGTTATAGTTCTCTCAAACTAATTCTTAGGTGTTTGACTATCCTTAAGAGGGTGCTCTGGTAGATGTTGAGATGGGAAAAATGATATAAGATACTAGATTAAGGTTTTGGTCTAAAAGGGCACTCTGGTAAATAATGCTTAGATGTTTGAATCTACCAAGGAAGATGATCTATGTACATCTAGGCTAATATTTGTTGCATTTCATTTATATCCTTATAATATCATAAGAAGAAAAAATAATTTGATTGTCTTATAATTAAAAGATAAAAGAGCATCTTAGACTAGGTGTGATGTTGCATTCATTTTTTATTGCATTTCAATCAAGATTAAGGTTAGACTAGATACAAAAGTGGAGTATTTTAAAATGAACCTTAGTTTTATTGGAAAACATAGGTGTTCATTAAATTAACCCATCAAACTAGTTACTAGGCTTTCAAACCCCCATATCCCCTAATCATTGAAGTGACAAGGGAAGGAATAAGGTGCAATGGATCCCCCTTGTTGGTCCCTTGTCAACAACCCCTCTCTATCTCTCCCCCTTGTTCACATATATACAACACATATACATACTAGCTTAATTGATTGAATGGACATGTGGAAACAAAATCAACTTTAAAATACCAATGTATATAGATTTAAGACTAACCAAATATATGGAGTCATAAGTAACCATTAAGCTATTACCATAACAAACACAACAAAAACAAAAATATAAATTTATCACAAAACTAAGATTCCAAGAAAATAAATCATAAGGACAAACCATATACTGATGAAGCTAGGAGTGGTCATAGTTGTCCCTATGAATTGACCTAGTATATCATGTATGCATGTAAGCATCTCTTAGTGTATACTCATAGCCCAATGGATCTTTACCCTAAACTACAAACTTGATAATTGTATTGACCATAGTGTAGACATTTCTACATATCTCATTTAGCATGAAGGACTTAACATTACCACATAATTCATTGAGAATAATATTGCTCAAGCTAACCTAAATCTCTTCACTAACCAAATAATGTAGGCTCTTACTCAACTCATATATTTATTTTCCATGCTTCTCCATCATTATTTCAAGACAAGTAATACCAAATCTCATATTAACTAAGTTGTATTTGATAACAAAATATAGCTAGACCATACCTCTAGTGCTTATATATACTTCCTTTTTGTTAGTACCTCATCAACCCAAATGGTCCAATATTCATATTCAAATCACTTGCAAAAAGACAACTATATTTTTGTGCTAGTTCTTAAACTAGAAGTAAAATTGTTTCTTTCCAAAGAAGTATTAATAAACTCTTTCGCATTTTTTGTAAACAACCATGAAAATGTCTTAGATATTTTTCTATCAAATTTTGGATTCCTACTAGAATTTTCCTTCCCTAAGCCTCCAACTTAACTCATTAAATCCAAGTTTATCATGGTTACCTTGTATTCCTTTTTATGCCATATCTTTCTCATATAATCCTATAGACTATGTTGGAGCATATTATATTATTTGGTACATGCTAATGTACCCCCATGGTACCTTCAAGGTACATATGTAAATAATATATTAGGGTCGAGTCATAGTTTAGAGTGTGAGTTATATTTTGGTAGGAACCAAAATTCCTAGCAATATGGTGGCTATGAAAATAGATCAAATGATATGCAATCAAGTGGAAAATGGAAAGAATCACAGTTATAATTGAATCACCTTTTACACTAGAGGCAAAACCAACCAATGGATTAATAAATTATATTCTTATTCTTCGATGGATGCTAAGTTACACCCTTGTGAATGCATTTAAATATCTATCCTAGAGTCATGAAGTGAAAGGACGCAATGGTCTATTAATAAGTGAGTGAATTAATAATAGTATTAGGGTTAGGATTAGGATCCTAACATGCCACCCTCCTTAAAAAAAGCTTTGTCCTCAAAGCTCAAAGCGAGGAGCTTCGTCCTTTGTTTTCTAATAAGCACTTGCTCATGTTCTTGCATAACTTTAATGACATATTTCTATAAGTAGGGATATCGGGAAGGTGGAATAGTGAGTGGTGGATTACCAAGAAGAAGAGTAGGAGCGAGACGACGGTGGGGGGAAACCCTTGGGGTTCCTTAAATATTTAGAATTATGCATCAAAAGTAAGGGTAAAATGTCCACAACTTTCTGGTGTTTCCTAAAAGAGGCAACAAAAAATAAGTGTGTAACCACCTTTCTAACTTGTTTTTGGATAGCGTTTACTATGTGGGAATAATGCACTATTTATGAGAAATTTGTGGATAGTAGTTTGAGAGTGGAGGTTTATTCTTCATTGGTCACATCCTTTATGTCTACCTCATTGTCCTTATTTTCCTCATATTCATCATCTTTATCATCTTCCTCAACTTCCTCATCTTCTTTATCTTCCTTAACTTCCTCATATTCAGTGCTATCTATAGGTGTAGCCATCACCATATTTACCTTGATCTCATTTGTGTCATTGGTTGAACTACTAGGAATGGTTAGATCTAGAATATATAGTTTGGGTGTAATACATTTATGATTATGTATAAATTTATCATCACAATGATGACAAAGTTCTTTTTCTCGGTGGGCCTTCATTTTCGCAGGGTTGATACGTTTAATGGGTAATAGTTGGGTAATTTTTAGAGTGGTGTAAGTATTTTGTGATTCCCACATAGGTGGTTTTGTAATTTGGTCCTCCCATTGGTGGAACTCATCTTTTCGTATATTACTATTTTGAAGTTCTTCCCTCCATTGGCGAACCTCTTGTATGAATTCTTTAAGGTTGGGCTCTTGTGATTGGGATCTCCTGCCATCGACCATTTATGGTTGATTTTGTAGTTTATAAGTCTTTTTTGGTAGAAGGAATTAGGTTTGAAAGAATTTTTGCAAAAAATATATAGGTTTTATTATAAATTTTTGCAAAGATTTTGTAAATTCTTGCAAAACATTGGTTTTAAACTTTGAGGACCTTCGGTCCTTTTCGAATTTGAAATTTTTGATTTTTTTAGGTGGGAAACAAACGGCTAGAAGGTGATTGGCAAGAAACGACCTAGGGAGCGGTGCAGGGACGAGCAACGGTAGGATCAAGAAACGACCTAGGGAGCGGTGCAGGGACGAGCAACGGTAGGATGGAGCGACGACAAGGTAGAGCGACGGTTGGGTGGAGTGGCAGGAAATGGTCAATGGTAGCATGGATATCAAGGATGATTGTAAGGGTGGGAGGCAAGGCTAATGGCTACGGTCACTCGAGTGTTACCGTAGTCACGTTTTGTAATAAGCGTGCAAAATCTTTTAAATCAAACTTATATGCCTCCCTTATAAATGTGGGATATTTATCTCTTAAAATTTTTTATCACTTGCTTTCTTTGCTCTTACCCGACGTTGCAAAATAATTCTAGCAATTGGAAATTAATATCAACCTTAGGTTTGGTTGATTAATTTTTTTAATTCATCGTCGATTTTTTAGTTTTATCACCTGAAAACATCACAAAGACGTGTTTTTACTCATATTTTTGTGAATTGAAGGTTATTTTGTTAAATCTCGGTTACCTGCAAATATTTTAACAAAGATCTAAGGATATAAAAATATTATTGTTGTCTTATGTTTGTAATACGTCGATGTCACTTGATTATAACCAGTGCATCATCGATGAAATTTTTACGTTATTTTGCTTCATGTTTCAATCTGGATCCGACGGTGAAATATTTTTATGTAATTTTTATAATTTTTTGATGTGCTTACCTCTAGAATACTTGGATTCATGACCTACAAAGTTTTAAATATGTCATTATCCATAAGTTCTCTGATATTTGTTTACAGAGTTTTATATCCTTCTCAGGCGTTTTTCTCCATGATGAATTGTCACTTATTAATGTTATTTGGGTTGGAAATTGGTGATGGAGATATAAGCGGTATGATCACATTAATATTTGAGTGTTTTTGCAGATTGATTGTGGTGATACAAAATGAGTATGTATGCAAACTTTAAATGAAAAATGGTGAAGAGGCACTTAGGATGGTATGGATCTGATACCAGATGGTAGGAACCAGAGTTCCTAGCAATATGGTGGATACAAAAATAGATGAAATGAGATGCAATCAAGTGGAAAATGGAAAGAATCACAGTTATAATTGAATCACCTTTTACACTGGAGGCAAAACCAACCAATGGATTAATAAATTATATTCTTATTCTTTGATGGATTCTAAGTTACACCCTTGTGAATGCATTTAAATATTTATCCTAGATTCATGAAGTGAAAGGATGCAATGGTCCATTAATAAGTAGAGTGAATTAATAATAGTATTAGGGTTATGATTAGGATCCTAACATATTTCCCCTTTTATGTAAGTGTGAATGTGTCGAAAATGCACAAGTGTCATGTAAAGTTGTAATATGCAAGAAATGCACAAGTGTCATGTGAGTTAGAGTGCAAGTGTAATTTGAGTCTATGTGCACAAGTATCTTATATGTAAGAGTGAAAATATGTAATGTAAAGATGTGCACAAGTATCTTAGATTAGAGTGTGCAAGTTATACTATATGTAAAGATGTGCACAAGTATCTTATATGTAAGGAGAACAACCATTACTATTGATATATTTGTAAGAGAAAAAGGAGTAATAAAGTTTGTATACATTTTGAGAAATTAATATTGTAAGTTTTTCTACATGCTTAGTACATATACGATTCAAGCTATTTACATTTATATTTCTGCATATTATTGAATTTTATTTATACACATAGCAATTTGCTCATAATATTCTACTCATATCATTATCTTGACCTTATTATATTATGGCCATTTTATATTCAATCTTGTGTGATATAACTTGTGATATTTTGTGGTAGTATTAAGGCTTAAAAATCCATCAATGGTATTAGAGCTACCATCAGAATTTGTCCATATTAATAGATTTTATTTTAGCCACTTTCATAAATTGATTTTATCCACATTTGATAAATTCAATTAAGAGTCTATCTACTTTAAATGTAGTAAGACTCAAACTCTATTTTAAGGTCATATTGAGTAGAAAGGCTAGGGTCTATCCACTAGGTTGAAGAATAACCAGTGAAGATAAGGACTCAACTATATTGATAGGCATACCAATTCAAGATTATTTGGTCATTCAAGGATAAAGCCAACCTTGACATTAATATTGATTTACAAATTAAGAATTAAGAGATAAATCAACTCTAATATAGTTGATCATTCAAGGACATAGCCAACCCTGGACATTGAAGATTAAGGGATATTCAAAGTCACCTTGACATTATATTGGATTCTCTAGTAAGAAGGAGAATCATATTGAGTTCTTAGGTGTGATCTGAAACATTTTAAAGTTTAGAGAAAGAGTTGCAATAGAGATTGAGATACAAAAGTGTAAGAATATTCCTACAAAAGATAGGAAAGAGTTTTAGCTTGTAAGTGCAAAGATAATAAAGTATAGAAAGAGAAGCTATATTGCACTGCATATTTTGGATATATTTTTAAGAAAATTTCAATAATGTATTTAGCTAGATTCAAAGGAAAATAAAAGTGCAAGGATTCAATGTAGAACGGAGTGGACCAAATAAGTTTTTGGTTCACCAAAATATGTAATAGAGGCATTAAATATTATAGAAACAGAGGCATCAAATATGACAATGTAGATATCACAAAGGAGGCATTACAGAGGAGACATCAAGTAGAGAAGACGTCATAAAAATATCAAACAACGTATATATCATAGAGGAGACATCAAACAGAGAAGACATCATGAATACGTTAAGCAAGAAGACGTCATAGAGTAGAGATGATAAGCATTGCACTCATAGAATTAAAATATTAAGCATTCAGTTTTAGCAAAAAGAAATATAATGTAGTGAATAAGTGTAAGGTTAAGCTTCTAAGAGGAACAACAATTGAAAGCTCTTATTTGCATTGCATTTGGAGCTTGAACCTGTAGAACAAAGAGCAAGATTAATATAAGCATGATAAAGTAGAATTTGAACTACAGGAAGTGCAATAAATATAACTCGGCTCACCGTTATAGTAAGCTAATGCAACAAGTTTTTAGCATAGAAATCAGATCATTTGAAAGTTGAAGTAGCAAGTTTGTGAGGAATACAAAACCAAGGGAAGTGTTTGAGGCAATCAAAAAATTCTTTATGTAGAAGCGCAAAACAATATCAAAGAGTCATTTCACTTAGAGTAACGTTCGAGTGCTATTTGGAATGTTATTTTGAGCACTATTTGGAATGTCATTTGAAGTGCTACATTTTGAGGAAGTGAAACGTTTCCTGAATGTTACACCAAGCAAATAACCACGTAGCAAATACTCAACGTATATGAAGTGATATCCAAACAAGCAACAGAGAAGTGTTGTAGAATAGCGAAGCAAGGACATGTACAAAGTCAAAGCAAAAGTGAAGTTCTTTCTAAGGTTAGTTTTTATTCTTTAGGGTTTTATTAGGGCTAAGGTTTAAACTTAATTTGACTTAGGAGTTATAAGGGTTAATTAAAAGTTTTTTGAAGTATTTTATTTATTGATTTTTTATGAGGTTGGAGTGATAGGTTATTTAGGGTTATTAAAGTATTTGAAATTTTTATTAGTTTGGAGTGATAAGGAATTCAACTATTTGTTTTAAAAAAAAAATTATAAGTTTTTAAAGTTTTTGAATTTGGATTTTATTTTTGAGAAAAATTAAAAAGTCTTAAATTTTTAAATTAAAATATTTGGGAGGTAAAAGGTTTTCAACATCAAAATATTAGGAAAAACAAAAAATTGCAAATTTTATTTTTATTTTCTAAACTAGGGAGACATAAGGTTTACTACTCCATAGGAATTAAATTAGTGAACTTGAATTATTTAAACCTAGGAGATATAAGGTTTTCTACCTCAAAGGATTTCAAAAATTTTGAATGAGTTCTACTATGTCTAACAATATTTTTTTCCTTTTTGAGTCACAACTTCTGAAAGGACAAAATTTTGCTTCATGGAAAAACAAAATGAAATCAATTCTAACAGTAGAAAAAATTTGGGATATAGTAAGTGGAACAAGGACAAAACCTAATGAAGATGTCAGAGAGATACAAATATTTGAATAAAGTAATGCTAAAGCACTTATGTTGACAACATTTGGAATACTTGATGAAATTCAACTATATTTAAGAGGAGCAAAAACATCTATAGAATCTTGGAATACTTTGTGCAAAATATTTGAAGGGGAGAATAAAGCTATTATTCTCAATTTGCAATCTCAATTGTATTCTTTAAAATTCAATAGTGGAGAAAGTATAGAACTCTTTCTTCGTAAAGTAGCAAATATAAAAGCTAAGTTATTAACTCTATGGGAGAAAGTAGAAGATAAATTTCTTATTCAAGTAATATTAAGAGCACTTCCAAAAAGCTACAAACATTTAGTCACATCTTTGCAAGTTTTAAGAAAGGAAACTACTTTTGATGATTTAGTCAATATTCTTCAAGAATATGAAGTAGAAAACTCATTCAAATATGAAATGACTAACAATTCCTTGGTATCAAAAGATAATACACAAGGTAATATTGCTTCAAATTCAAGATATAGATCTAAATGGAATTCAAGATACTATCAAATATGTAAGAAAAATGGTCATAGCACAAATTTTTGTAAATACAATCAAAGAAATTAAATGAATATAATCAAAGTGATCAAATGAAAAAGTCATCACAACAAAGGCAATATCAATATCAATATCAATATAATACTCAATGACAACAATAATTTCAACCTCAACACTTTCTACGTTAGTACCATTCTCAATATCAGTATGGTCATCAACAACAACCACGATTACAATATAGAGAGGGAAACCAAAAAGGAAATTTAGCTCAAGAAATTCATGAAATTCAAGAATTAGAAGAAACTTCTGAAGAAAATGAATTCAAAGGTCTCTAAATAAAATTGATAATCAATAAATATTTTTCTCAAGGGGTTCTAAAGGTACTAATATTCCAATTGCTATAGAACATTAGGATACAGGAAGGCAACATGATAATACCAAGATAGAAAAATAGAATAAAGGAGAGGAAGAAGATCAGAAAAATTCAAAAGAAAGAAAAAAACAAGCACAGGTTCCAAGGTCACTTGAATATTGAAGACAAATACAAAGACCATGATTGAAGACTAAAGTCTTCAATAACCAAATAATGTAATACATGGGGGTGTTGGAGTATATTATATTATTTGGTACATGCTAATATACCCCCATGGTACCTTCATGGTACATTTGTAAATAATAAATTAGGGTTGAGTCATAGTTTAGAGTGTGAGTTATATTTTATCTTTTATGTAAGTGTGAATGTGTAGGAAATGCACAAGTGTCATGTAAAGTTGTAATGTGCAAGAAATGCACAAGTATCATGTGAGTTAGATTGCAATAATTTGAGTCTATGTGCACAAGTTTCTTATATGTAAGAGTGCAAATATGTAATGTAAATATGTGCACAAGTATCTTAGATTAGAGTGTGTAAGTTATAGAAGTGTAAGAGTCATGTATAGGTGTGCATATGTTATAGATTCAAGTGTTCATCAAGTATGCAAGTGGCAAGTAGATAAGCCAAGAGTCATGAGACTTGGCATATGGAGAGCTATAGTCAAGTATCTAAAGAGTCATACTACTATGGCTATATTATGGAGGTAATACTCCATAAGAAAGTATCACAAGGAGAACAAGCATTACTGTTGATATATTTGTAAGAGAAAAAGGAGTAATAAAGCTTGTATACATTTTGAGCAATTAATATTGTAAGTTGTTCTACATGCTTAGTAAAATTCATGTTTATGTATATTATTGGATGTTAGTTATATATATTAATTTGCTCATAATATTCTACTCATATCATTATCTTGACCTTAATATATTGTGTTTATTTTATATTCGATCCTATGTGATATAACCTACGATATGTTGTGGTTGTAATAAGGCTTAAAAAGCCATTAGAATAAACCCTTGCAACATAGACACTCTTATTTCTTCTAAAATACTCCTTGGGTGATCACACAAATCTAATTCTAGTGTGACCTTCCAACAAGGATATTTGTTGTATAGTATTCAATACACTTGATACCTACGATGGGTATTTATTGTACATTAATATGTTGATCCAAATTCACCAACAAAACACATTGTAGGAGTCATTTCTGTTCACATATCCTTTTTTTTTTATAATGATAATATCATTTACAAAGATAAGCCCACTAACAAAGGGTTAGTCATTATATTGTTTTCTAGATAATACACATTATTGAATGTTAATCTAAAAATAAGTTCAATTTTTCATTTTCTAAGGCATGTAAAATATTCCTTTTGGAATCCAATGATGAATTACTCTATGATAAAAAACTCCTTGCATGGGAATTCATGAATATTAATTTTGAATTACATCTAGAAGTAATATGAATCTTCATTATAGGTTCGTCTACATTTGTATGGTTCCATGGAGCTATCCTTGTATATTTCAACTTCCACATGTCAACAATTCCTCCTAATTGGTTGACACAAATTGCTTTGAAAAACATGGTGGAATACGTGGTATTAAGCTTCACTTGAGGCCACAAATAACCTTTGTATTATACTTATTATATAGCCCTTTGAGCCCTTATACACCTTGTATAGGTGAATATTTTGTACTATTTTATTATTTTACCTAAAAATTGGTTCTTTAACCCGGAATTAAAGGCATCTTGTAATTGGTTATTTATACCCCTTCATACCAACCATTTCATTATAGGTTGGAGTATAATTTTATTCCTTTAGTGAGATTATTTTGATTTCTAAGGACACCCTTTATATCATGTATATTATTATTTTTATGTTATTTCTACTTATTTGGGTAATGTGTTGATTCTATTCATTGATGGAAAGTATTGTGAAATACAACATGATATTAGAGTGGGTGTGAATCTCCATTACTCAATTGCTTGCCTTCAGTGATTTTTTAGAGTTGTTTCAAGAAGCATTATGTCTTTGAAATTGCAAGTAGTTTATTTTTTGTAGGGTTTGTTTGTCTAAAATCTAGGTGGACTTGGGTTATGAGGATCTCCTTGGGTCGCACTAGATTTATTCCAAGTGAAGCATTCACTAACAAGTTTCTCTTGTCTCTCTTGAAATTAAATCCATTTGTCATTTGTTTCTATCTATATGAATGCCCTAACCATCAAATGAATATTTTGAGGTTCTTTAAAAACTTCATTTGTCTTATATAGTTTTTTTTTTAATCAATTTCCTTTTCTCCTTTAGTTTTCATTTTGGATGCAACATAGATGAGATGATAGTCTATATAATTATCGAAGAAGAAAATAAGGAGTTGAACATTTTTGGTAGTCCCCATATTCTATAGAATTCATGGAAAGACTTCCATGCATGATAAAGACCTTTGAGCTACTTGACAAAGTTGTCGGTATGATATAACAACTTTTTGGTCGCATTGGTGTGAGAGGATGACTTTTTTGGTTATGTTTTAGAAAAATATGGTGTAGGGCAAATCAATGTACATATAGATAAATCAAATTTTTGGAATTCTTCATAAAATTTTAGGGGTCCTAATTCAACACTACCCAGTACCCTATCCAGTGGCCTACACAATCAATATTATAGTGTTACCCCTTTGCACAAAACAATGACACTTGATGATAGATGATTCCTTGTTCCCCCATCCATTCAATACTTAGTTGGCACCCCTCAACCATCCAATTAAAGATACATGGAAGCCTCCCATTCACAAAATACAAATAGGATTTTTTAATTTTTGAAAGGTTTTGGTGGTATTTTATATGATTTTATGGCCATAATTTTTGCATGTGGAAGCATTTTGATCCCATTATGTTTTTTAAATTGCATTAATTTTTGGGCCATTGGGATTCTTTTTTTTGGACATAACTATATGTAGGATATTTTATTTTGGAAGGGATGCTAAATGAATGAAATAATTTCACTTGGATAATCAAGATTGAAGCTTTGCTTAAAAATAAGGGATTGCTCAAATATATGAACAAGGTCCCTTGATACATTGATTCTGATAAGAGAAAGTAAATATTCAAGGACAAGAAGGATGAGGTGCTCAGTGTGATAGATCTTCATGTTGATAAGATCTATGATACTCATGTGAACATCCCTTCAAATCCTAAGGACCTACTTGACAACTTTTAAAGCTTGTCTGATTGCACCAACTCTTTTAACTCTTGTGTGATATCACTTCATGTTGATAATATCTATGATACTCATGTCAACATCACTTCAAATCCTGAGGATCTACTTGACAACTTTAAAGCTTATGTGCACAGGTTTAACTAGTGGTTTCGATTACCAGTTATATCCTACTTTTTTTTTATTTTGCTTTTGGCGCAACCATCCCTTGTTAGGATGGCCTCAACTGGGGGCTATCCCTTGGTAGAATGGCCTCAACTGGGGATCGTCCCTTGGTAGGACGACCTCAACTGGGGAGCATTGCTTGGTAGGGCAACCTATAGAGGTTGTCCCTTGGAGGGATGACCAAGGTTGTAAAAGGAAATGTCCCTTATTTGAGTGGTGAAAACCACTATTATGGCCCTAGGGTTGCCCAAGGTGGGTCATATGGTCTTTAGGGAGTCCATATAGGAGGTCACGAAGAAATCCTACTCCAAACAGTTCGTGGGTGTGAGAGAACCCAAAAAATGCACCATATTCATTTCGAGAAGGGAATAAAATCTTCTCAATTGTTTATTGTATTAATTATATCAAAATGGCATACTCCTTAAAGGGGATGTGATTGTAACAACATGCAAGCCAATGAGGGCGAGATGAAACCCACCGTCGCTAGTCTTGATTGATGGTTGGTACTGAAATCCAACTCCTCGATGTTAAAATGGGACATGGTGTGTGGGGTTCATTTTATTTTTATGCAAAATAAGGAAAAATCATCCAAAACTCTATGATATTTCACTAATGCATAAAAAAATAATGATTTAATTTTAGATTTCTAAGTAAAAAATGTTTCAATTTCAAAAACCTAAAATATGCAAAACCCTACATGAGGAGCCTGGAGTCAGGCAATAAGCAATTAGTCTAGTATGTAGCATACAGGGGACCATCTCGGATAGAGATGGCTTCAAACAGGGATCATCTCATAGAGAGACGATCATAGATAGGGGTCGTCTAGACCAGAGATGGTCACAAATAGAGAGCCTGATACCTAGATTTTTCCTCTCTAATCTTTGTAACTTAATTTTTTTTTGCAAATTTTGTTCAGAAACATAAAGGAATAGATCAGACATACTTATCATGAAAGCCTATGTTTGATGATGTTCCTGATGTCTGCTTTATTTACTCTTCGATATGAGGTGGATGGTGGTGTAGTTGAGTTTTTACCATCCATACAATCATTTCAGGTCACAATGACTTCAATGAGGGGTTGTCTTAGGTCAGGACAACTACATAACAAGGTTGTCTCTAGTTAAGACGGTTGTAGAATAGGGTCATATCAAGCAGATACGGATGCAGAAGAGGGTTCATCTCAAGAAGAGGCGATCGCAGAATAGGGACCATCTCAAGCAGAGATGGTTAAACCTACAACCTGTAATCAAAAAAATAGACAATAATTAGTCAAATAATTAAAAATCGAGGACTGTATTCCACCATGATCACCACTGAAGTGTCCAAAAACCCATGCACCTTTAACAAAATTATAATTGCAAAACCACTAAATGTAAACTAACTATGAATAATAAGAGCATGTAATTGTAACATCATGATAAAATAAGAAAGGATATGGAGGTGAGTCCATTTTATTGATAACAACTTGTTCTTTCAAAAATACGGTTACAATTACATCCCCTTGAGGGAGTTCATCATTTTGATACAATCGATACAATAAATAATTGAGAATATTTGATTCTCTTCTCGGAATAGATCGAGTGCATTTTTGGGGTTCTCTCGCACCCACGAACCGTCTCGAGCAGGGTTTCTTCGTGATCTCCTTAAAAGGTGATGGTATTCATTTCTTGTGCTTTTCTCTTCCCATAGAAACCTAAAATCTACACACAAGAAAGCAAACGTGGTTAATAACATATGCGGATACAATGATAACCAAAAACAATAAATAACATAAATCTGGTAAATGCTTGCGTGAAATAAATCTAAGTTGGCATGTAAATCAAGAAAACTACTAAGATCTATTGAAACAAAAAAAAGGAAAATAGATCTAAACCTCGAGGTCATATCTGTGTGAGACGACCATACCTATGGGCGTCTCTGAGCGAGATGATCGCTAATTTGTGGATCTTTTCTCAAGGTCAATGTCGGGGGTGATTTCGGGTTCGATCTATTGGTGTTTTCAGTAGATTGGGTGCGTTGTTACAATGACTTTATGGGTCTGGATCAGTATTTGAAGCGAGTATGTGAGGTCGAACAAAAGAAGGAAATGCACACCTCTATCCCTTAGAGTAGTCCAATGACATGGCCTTCTTGGGGATTCAAGGTAATCACACTTCGGTCCTTACAAAAACTATTGGATCTCTGATCAAAATTTGGCAACACTTTGTTGCTCAAAATCTGAAAGCTTTGTATATTTTTTGAAATAGGAGTGAGCACTATTATATATATTCCTCGAAAAGAATCTAATAATAGTGCCACCTTGCACATGAAAAATCCAAGGATCAGTTTGCATTGAGAAAGCAAATGCTTTTCTTTGAGATCTCATGCAAACTAATTGTGTCATGCTTTTTGTCTAAATTGGGCTCATGCAGATGCACAAAATTGTGACGTGAGCTCATGCACAGGTTTAATTGGTAGTTTCAGTTGCTAGTTACATCCCCCGTTCTTTTTTATTCTACTTTTGGTGCATCCATCCCTTGGTAGGATGACCTCAACTAGGGGTCATCCGTTAGTAGGACGGTCTCAACTGGGGGTCATCCCTTGGTAGGGCAGCCTATAAATACTGTCCCTTGGAGGGACGACCAAGGTTGTAAAGGGAAATATCCCTTATTTGAGTGGTGAAAACCACTATTTTGGCCCTAGGGCTACCCAAGGTGGGTCATATGGTCTTTAGGGAGTCCATATAGGTAGTATCTTCAATATGACATGTTTTAGGTATCTAAACTATGATACTCATGTTAACATCACTTCAAATCTTGAGGACCTACTCGACAATTTTTAAAGCTTGTTTGTGTATCGCTCCAAATTTTTTGCACCCTTACCTTCAGGCTATAGGATCCACGCCCGGAAGGGGGATGTGAAAAGGATGGGACAATACCTCGGACTGAGAGGCCCTTGGAAGGTCCCGCCTCTCGGGGGAGGTGTATAAGGGTGAATTTTTGACGGATGGTGGGTTCACCAAGAAACTTTTGAATGGCAGTTTCCATGCCTAGTTTGATAGTGTGTTTGATGTGTTCATTTTTATGCTTGATCATTCAACTCCTAGGTTTGGCCGATATGAATCTAAACTATTCTATATGCCAATGCTAATTTAAATGAATACAAAAAATAGAAATGGATGCAAATAATGAGAGAATATGCTAACTAGAAGGTGTCATACCTGATCTCGGATGTCTGATGGAGATTCTAAGTCTTGTAGCAGTTCAGATCATCTCAGTTTGTACGTAATCATCCCAAATCACAGAAGGTCATCTGAAATCAGACAGAATCGTCTGAAATCTAATGAATTCGTTAGACGAATTCGTCAGAAACCTGCAATCACAAAAACAGATGCAAAATACCAAATATGCAAGTGCAAAAGCAAAGGATAATGGTAGAAATAACAACAAACATGCCTAAATAATAGATTCTAATAACAAATAAGGAAATGAAGTAGATTTAATGATTGATTTTAACTTTATCATGGGATTATGCTAAATGAGGTGAACTCCAAGATGCATAAAACATAATAACTTAAAACAGTGCAGAGATATGATATGAAAAATGCAGAAAAATCTAAGAAAATGCAAACTCTAAACTCGGATTGCCCCCAATCAGGATCGCCTCCAATCGTACGAGATCGTCCATAATCGTCCGAGATCGTCCGCGAAGATCCAAGCTAGCTTCGACTGAAAAACAGTAGAGTTCCTGCAATAAAAATGCCAAAAAACCGAATGCAAGCAATAGTGCAAGGGAACAAAGAGCTAACTCTGCAATGAAATCCTACAACTAAAGGGTTAGGGGTTTAGGGAGAATCAGGGGGATAAACTAGAAAAATCCTAGTTTATATAGGATTAGGAAGAGGTTTGGGAGGTTGGGGATCATCCCAATCCAGGAGATCTCCAACAGGGAAATCTCCAACTGCGTAGACACGCTTCTGCCCGAGTTGGAGAGGTCGTTGAAACAGAAGCTAATTATGAAAATTCGATTTTAGGACAAAATCGTCTGGACGTTCTATTCCAGACGAATTCGTCAGATCGGGGACGATTTCGTCTAATCTGCGACGATATCGTCCAACGGTCAAAACAAATCCTAAAAATGGCGCGAAAAATGGGGAAAGCGGGTAAAAGGCGGTTTAACGGGCAGTTTGGGGTTGAAATTCAAATTTTAATCTTTTATATTTTTACTAGTGTTTTAACCGTGCCAATTTTAGGGTGCTACATTTTGCCCCCTCTTTAGCGAATTTTTCGAAGAAAATGCATTAAAGACGAGTTTTTCCCGTTTTACGAGAAAGCAAAAATATACTCAACTTTCTAGATGACGATTATTGGTCAAATTGTACGAATGCTGACTATGGTGCCCCCTCCGTGTTTTTACCCAAATCGAATGTTTGAGGAAAAAACGCGAAAAAGCAAAAAATTAAAATGTTGATTTTTAAATAAAACTAAGAAAATAGGGTAAAACCCTAATTCATTTGTGATATGATGTACAGATATTTTTGAGATGTATATATGATCTTTTTGGATATGACTTGTTCATATGTTTTTATGATGCTTTAATGTTTGAATTGTTTGCTTGTTTGATTGATGATTCATGTAATTATGTCGTTTGGAAATATTATAATTTGATGTCATGTTGTAAGATTTTAAATGAAAGAGTCTGATGTAAACAATTGGTTGTTGTGGTGTGATTTGATGAAAAATAAAAGGGACTTCTAACAATAATTTCAAAGGACATTGTCACTGTTATAGACCATTTCATGGAGTCGTCGCTCACTCGGTCGTCAAGCTAATCCTAGTATAGAAATATTGTTAAAAGTAAAAGAGTGCTTAAGAGACTGTCTTAAGACTTTGTGTTGTAATGATGGAGATAATGATGGTTTGATGATTTGTTTTCAGATTTTCATAAAAATAGTATGCATGAGATACTAAAAGAAATATGATTTTGCTAGGCATAAATTCCTAAGTGTGATAAAATTTTGAACAATTCCTTAGAATTTATACCATGGTTGCAAAATTGAATTTGAACATAATGACATGAAATAGAATAGGTGTTCGTTTGTTTGTAAAGCATAATTGTGTAACATAATGATGCAAGTCATATGTTTTGATGAATTTGTATAAAATAAATGGAAAATAAAATTAGAACAATGGTTTGCGCTAGGCATAGAATTATAGGTATAGACTTATACCATCATCGCGAAATCCAAAGAAGAAAATAGATTGTTGGTTTTTGCAAGATGAATTTTTTTTATTTTTGATAAACAGGAAAATAATAATAGGAACATGTTGTTTGAAATTATTTTTGTGATTTTGTGAGAAAATTTATATAATTGCTTTTATAGAAAACAAGAATTCTGAAATAAAAGGATAGAATTATTCCGAAAAGAATTACAGAAACATTTTAAATTATCTCAAAGAGAAATATAGATTTATAAGGAATCCTCATGTGCAAATGTGAATTCATTACCGATCTTGATTTATCATAATGATACAAAATCTCTCAAATACAAATGTGTGTGCGATTGTATTGTTCATTCACCAATTTTGAGCAAGATAATTTGATACAAGTAATTTGCCTTGACCAAATGAATGTTCGTTGACCATGATTTATATGCATGTAACCATACCAGACTACTATGTAAGTTAGGTTATCAAGAGCTAGCTAATCCATAAGTTGACATAGGCCTGTACAAAAGAAGGTCGCTAATGTGACAGACATATCACCATGCTAGGGATTACCCAAGGCCAAGCGGGTTGGGCACAAACCACCTGTTATGGGGCTTACCTCACGATTTTCGAATAATTGAGAATTCCAGGGATTCAAGCTCATTCACCCTTCTTTTCTTTTCAAGGGGTAGGGAAAGGATTTTATTGCATTTTGCTTTTGCATTTCTCTTTTGCTTCTTCTCTTTTTTTTTTTTTTTTTTTGTACTTTTGTATTTTTGCTTTGATATTTGAGAAAATACTGAAATATTGTGGTGATGATATAAAATAACCTTTTTCTTTTTCTCTTTTTCTTGAACTTTTCTTTTCTTCCTATGCTAGGGATACTTGCTCGGATTAGCTGTAGAGCAAGGGATTTTTATTCTGGGTAGGGGTGAGCTTGTCCTTTTGTCAATTCTCAAAGATTCTAGACCATGTGCATGATAGGATAGCAGGGGAAACTTTTCGCTCAGGAAACCATTTCTACTATGTAGCATCATATCGAATTTGCAATGAAATCATTTTAATGTGAAAAGATATACTTGGTTCGAGTAAATAACAAGATCAGTTCTCTATGCTCAAAACTTTATTTAATTCAACTGTGGACTTTGATATAAGAGAGATTAATAATCATACCAAATAAAATCAAGATATTTATTCATGTGAATGTGAAAGTGCGGGATTCCAAATAAATGCTAATTTATCCAAAATAACTGAAAATATAACTGCAATACTTCACAATTTGACAAGTACAAAAATAAAAGATGTTTTTGAATATTTTGATGATTTGAATGTTTTTGATGTTTTTATATTTGAAGTTTATGAATTGAAAGAAATACAAGGTGATTGTTTTTTGAAATGTTTTAAATAAGTGACTAAAAGGAAATAATATGCAAAACAAATATATACAATGATGAAATGACCAATTTTTATGCATAGTAACGTTTAAGATGCATAATGTTCATAGGTTCTTTAAGTTCTTTACCATCTAAGGTAGATAATTTGTATGCTCCTGATCCAAATTTAGCGAGTGATGAGATATGGTCCAAGCCAGTTGGGCTCAAATTTACCTTTAAGGTTTTTAGTTGCATTAGTATTTTTTTCATTTTCTTTTAAGACAAGGTCACCGATCTCAAAAGATCGAGGATGAACTTTCTTAAGATATGCTCTCTTAAGCTTGTTTTGGTAGGCGCAAAGATGCTCCAAAGCATTGATGCGCTTTTCATCTAGAAGTTCTAGTTGACTAAATCTGCCAGCACGATATTCATCCCCTACTTCAGTATCTTGAAGTAGTAGAGCTAAAGAAGGAACTTCTAATTCAAAGGGAAAAATGGCTTCAACACCATAAACTAAGACAAAAGGTGAAGTTCCAATGGGGGTTCGAACACTAGTTTGATAGGCCCACAAAGCAAGATATAACTGAATGTGCCAATCTCGACCGGATTTATTGACCAATTTTTTGAGAATTTTGATTAAGGTTTTATTAGATGCTTCTGCTTGACCATTACCCTGAGGATAATAGGGAGTGGACCAGCGATGTTGAATTTTATATTTTTGACATAATTTTTTAACATCTTTATTTTTGAAACAAGTTCCATTATCGAAAATGAGATTGGCGGGAATTCCAAACCTACAAATAATTTGATTAAAAATAAACTTGGAAACTTGTGTTCCGGTGCAAGAAGCTAATGGCATAGCTTCAACCCACTTCGTGAAATACTCGGTGGTGGTTATGATGAATTTGTGTCCATCGGATGACACAGGGTTGATTTTTCCAATGATGTCTAAGCCCCATTTTGAAAAGGGCCAAGGAGATGAAATAGCCTGCAGTTCTTGTGTAGGTGCATGGACAAGGTCAGCGTGTTTCTGGCACTTGTCGCAATGTCGCACATAATTATGTGCATCATTTTCCATGGTAGGCCAAAAATATCCTATCCGAAGGAGTTTCTTAGCAATGGCGCTACCACTAAAATGTCCCCCACAAGATCCATTGTGGGCTTCATTCAAAGCTGATCTAGATTCTTCTAGATTCAAACATCTCAATAAGATGCCTTCAAAAGATCTCCTATACAAGGTATTACCAATAATCACAAAGCGACTTGCTTGTCTACGTAATAACCTACGCTGGTTGCTAGTACAACCATCAGGGAAGGTTCCTTTCTGCAAAAAATTAAATATATCAGTATACCATGGTTCAGGAGTTGTTTCGTTGATGAGAAACACATCCAAAGGTTCTAAGCATGATTTGCTTGAAGCTGGTTCTTGGAGTCGACGAATAATGATGGTAGCATATTCATCGTCTAACTCCAAGGGTAAAAGAGATGCAGCTGCAGCCATAGCGTCAGCCGCACGATTGCTAGTTCGAGGAATAGCTTCCAAAGTAACTTGATCAAACAAGGATAATAATTGCAAAACATATGCTTTATATGGGCATAATTTATCATCTCTGGTCTAATAAACATCATTGATTTGGTTTATGACAAGTTGGGAGTCATCAAAAACCAATAAACTTTTAATTTTCAATGCCAAGGCAGCTCGTAATCCAAGGATAAGAGCTTCATATTCAGTAGTGTTATTGGTGCAAGCAAATGTTAATTTGAAGGACAGAGGTATAAGATGTTTTTGTAGAGATATTAAAATAATACCCGCTCCAGCCCCACTCATGCATCGGGCTCCATCAAAGTATAGGGACCATTGCTCTGAATGGTCTACCTCTAGTTTAAGGCATTCATTAGGAAACTCAATGATGAGGGGATGAGTAGATTCTAAGGGTGCAGCAACTAATTGATCTGCTATGATTTGACCCTTAACAGACTTTTGTCCTATAAATGTGAGTTCAAATTCGCTTAACGCAAGAACCCACTTGGTTGTGCGACCAGATAAATATGGTCGACTCATGAGATATCGCAAAGGGTCAAATTTGGCAATAACATACGTTTTCTGATTGAGCATATAATGTCGTAGTTTCTGTGTAGAAAATATGATTGCTAGGCATAATTTCTCTAATATGGTATAGCGAGTTTCATAACTAATTAAGGTTCTGCTGATGTAATAATTAGCACGTTCTTTCTTCTCATCGTCAAGTTGAGCTAACATAGC
Organism: Wollemia nobilis; assembly: GCA_028583015.1. NCBI lineage: Eukaryota > Viridiplantae > Streptophyta > Pinopsida > Araucariales > Araucariaceae > Wollemia > Wollemia nobilis. The sequence continues at coordinate 1,319,005 of JAQPPZ010002347.1, forward strand.
TCCTAAGGCAGAATCGAAGCAAAAATGTACAAGATAAATGGACGATCAGATCTAGGTGGGGAAAGCACCGGTGGTTTAAGGAGATATTGCTTGAGGAGTTCAAATGCTTCTTGGCATTCGTCGTCCCAATGAAAAGAGACATCTTTCTTAAGAAGCTTAAGAAAGGGTCCGGTTTGTCTACCAACTTGTCGATGAAGCGGCGAATAGCTTGAAGCTTACCTTGTAAACTTTGTAATTCTGATATATTGGTGGGTGCGGGCATATCTGTGATAGCCGCGATCTTGAGAGGGTCAATTTCAATGCCACGTAAAGAAACTATAACCCCTAATAATTTACCGGACTTAACTCCGAATATGCATTTAGTTGGATTTAGTCGGATAATATATTCCCTTAACCGATCAAATACTTTCCTTAAGTCATTTAAATGATCATCTTCTTTGATGGAATGAGCTATGATATCATCTACATAATCATGTAGGATATCATGCATCATATCGTGAAAAATATAAGTCATAGCTCGTTGATAGGTTGCACCTGCATTCTTTAAGCCAAATGGCATCACTTTCCAACAAAAGGTTCCCCAAGGGGTAATAAAGGCTATTTTGGCCTGATCTTCAGGAGCTATCCTGATATGATTATAACCAGAAAATCCATCCATTAAGGATATCATTCCACTTCCAGCAGTAAAGTCAATGATCTGATCCATGTTGGGAAGAGGAAAATCGTCTTTAGGGCATGCAACATTAATGTCTCTGAAATCGGTGCAAACCCTAACTTTAGTGGCTTCTTTCTTAGTTACTGGAACTACATTTGAGATCCATTCAGCATAATCAATGGCTTGTATAAAAATGACTTTCAATAGTTTTTCTAGTTCTCCTTTGACTAGTAAGGCCACTTTAGGATGCATTTTTCTAAGTTTCTGTTTAACGGGTTTAGCATCTGGATGGACTACTAGGTGATGCATAACTACAGAAGGGTCCAAACCTGGCATGTCTTCATATGTCCAAGCAAAGACATCTTCATATTCTTTAAGAAATGAAATGTATTTATCTTGTTTTTCTTGACTCAATTCTGATCCAATATTGATTATGTGAGGGTTATCTTCGGTTCCAATGTTAATTTTTATAACGTTTTCAACTTCCATATGTAAATCTCTCTCAAAATTAGGTGGGGCGGGTGAAACACCCAATTCTTGTAATTCTTCCAAGGTTAGCTTGGATAATTCGTCTTGAGAAGTCGTAGCCTCAAGCTGGGCTATACTAGGTATAGATCCATCAAAATAAAATTTATTATATAACAATTCCTCAATGGAAACATCATGGAAGATATCTCCCTCCAACTCATCGTCGGATTCGGAAATCATTTCGGGGTAGGCTATGGATAGCATATTACATGTAAAAGAATTATTCTTTAGACACAAAGAATCTTGTTTATCTAGATAATCTTGATAACATACGAGATGGTCATCATCCTCAAATGGAAAGGGCTGACCTTTACTAGAAAATAGGCCCACACCACAGCGGGCAGGCCACGGTTCTACCTCAAAAGGTTCTTTCATACCATTTTGGAAAGGTCCCAAACCTTTCCCTTTATATCCCAATTTAAGCATTATGGGCTTAGCTTTAAGATAATCATTAGCAAAATAGCATCTAGCATATCCATCACAATGTGTCTTGATGTTTCGGGGTATTCTTCCCCAATCATATCCTTTATAAATAAAAGCACAACTCCCGACTTGGTAGATACTTCCCATAGGCTATGGGAGGCCCAAGGTACGAGGAGAGGGTGGGAGTTTATTTAAAAGGAGGGAAGTCTGCATGGCAGTGTTGGCTTCCTCGGATATAAGAATTTTAGATAAATCGGGTAAGAGCTCATCAGTAAGAGCATAAGAGGTAGAAGGAACATTTCCTACATCGTCGGGTGTGGAAAGGATGCCTGTGGTGGATGTAGATGTCGTAGGGATATTGATGGATGAGTCTATAGGTATGGAAGATATAGGAGTAAAACAAGAAGCATTGGTTGTGGTTTTAGGATCTTTTTGAGGTCCTAATGTGGTTTGTTCAGAAGATGGTTGAGCTATATGTATGGGTGTAGTTGGGGAAAGAGTAGATGATGTTATGGGTGTGTGTTTCACATGTTTGGACGGATGATAAGAATTAGGATGTGTGGATGACGAGCGAGGGCAAAATTGAACTCCAACGGGTTCTGCCAAAGCACACATATCAAAGGGTCTAGGATCACCATGAATGGTAACCAATTGGTTTTTAAATTTGAATTTAACACATTGATGTAAAGTGGAGGGAACCGCTCGCATCGCATTGATCCAAGGGTGACCCAGAAGTATATTGTACGATGCGGGGCAATGTACAATAAACACGGTCGTGTCTAGGGTTCTAGGACCAACTTGCAAGGGTATAGTAATGACTCCACATGTTTCTTGTGTCTCGTCATTGAAGGCTTTTATAATCATATCAGTTCTTTTCATTTCGTCACTTCTAAACCCAAATCTTTGGTAGAAGTCAAAAGTGCAAATGTTTAAAGATGAACCATTATCAATCAAGACTCGTTTAACGGCTACATCTCCAATTAAGGCAGTAATATATAAGGGGTTATCCTTATGTAAACTATGTTGTGGGATATCTTTATCTCAAAAGTCAATACAATCAACTTCTCGAGTGACCGACAGTTTTGGACATGGCTTCAGTCAAATATTTTGTGGTACCATCATTTGGCTTAATGTAAGCATTAAATCATCCTATGGGTAGGAGAAGAGCTAAAAGGTCACAAAAGAGAAATGGGTGTAGCTATCGCGATAATTGTTCATTAATATTGTAAGGAGGCTTAGGTTGAACATTAGATGCATAATTCCCTTTATTGGGATTTTTCAAAACAAATGGGGTTGATCCATCGTTCGACATGTTGCTCCGTCGCGGCCGAAAATAAAAAGTTGTCGCGATATCGCGACATGTTGCTCCGTCGCGGCCGAAAATAAAAAGTTGTCGCGATATCGCGACATGTTGCTCCATCGCGGCCGAAAATGAAAAGTTGTCGCGATATCGCGACATGTTGCTCCGTCGCGGCCGAAAATGAAAAGTTGTCGCGATATCGCGACATGTCGCGTTTTCGCGGCTAGGAGCAGCAGAATGCATCATGAAGAGAAAATGTCGCGATATCGCGACGTGTTGTGAAATCGCGGTGCAAGGCAACAAGAGAAGAGTCAATGCAGAAGTTGTCGCGAAATCGTGACATGTCGCGTTTTGAAGAAAATGCTTTCAAAGATGAAAAGCATCGCGATTTCATGACAAGAAGCGACCAAGTGGTACGGAATGAAAAAGCATCACGATTTCATGACAGAAAGCAGCTAGACAGCCCGGAACGAAAAATTGTCACGATTTCACGACAGGAAGCAGCGAGACAGCCTGAAAGATAAAAGCGTCGCGATTTCGCGATAGAAAGCGGCCAAGTGGTACGGAATGAAAAATTGTCATGATTTCACGACAGAAATCAGAAGATGGTGCAGAAGAGAAAAGTGTCACGATTTCGTGACATGTCACGTTTTCACGGCTAAGTGCAACAAAACCCAACGATAGAGAAAAACGTCATGATTTCATGACAGGTTGCATCTGCATAGCCCGATAGCATAAAAATGTCACGATTTCATGACATGTCTCATTTTCGCTGTGCATGAAGGCTGACAAGGCTGCATACAGAAAATGTCACGATTTCACGACATGTTGTCATTTTCACGTGCATGAAGGAGACAAGGTTGGCAAAAATGTCACGATTTCGCGACATGTCTTATTTTCATGATATAGGTAGAAGAGCAAAGTTGCATGCAAAAAAATGTCGCGATATCGTGACATGCTATTTTTGGTCACGATTTACGAGGGCAGTTACGAAACATGCAGAAAAGCGCGGAACACGTGGCATAAAAGTGTAAGGGCTACAAACGGTTACAATTAGCAAGAAAATCAAACGTTTCGATGCTCGAACAAAAGTCAGAATAATGAAGAGCGGGAAACGAAACGAATCGATCTGGAAGATGAAACGAAGCATCACAAGGCGAAGCAGAGAGCCGTAGCAAAAAGTTTAAAGGCACAAGCGAAGACAGGCACAGAGGTCGAAAACCGCTGCGAGCGGGGTTGCAGAGTTGAGGGTGATTAGCCATTCTGGGCCTGCTTTGGAGTGTTTTTCTTCCACTTTTGCTGGTTTTGAGAAAAACCAGAGATTTCACTATTGTAACAGGACATATTTTTAATGCAGAATTGTTCAAAAATTTGCATTTTATGGGCAAGAAAGAAGGAGTCATTTTCTGCATGCAAGATTAAATGTCTATTTTCCCTTTTCAGATTTTAGGCTTGTAAATGTAGTTGATGCAAGTATTTTCTTGGTTGCTGCATGCGAATGCTTAAATCTGAAAACCTCATTCAAATCCTTAGGAGCCAGCACTTAGCTTATCCGGATTGTGCTTGTTTTGCAGGTCCAATAGGTTAGGTTGCATGCATGAAAACCTCATATCTTCGGTTTTGTCGGAATAGGATAGCATCAGACTGAACGTGTTCTATTTTTAATTTTCTGCATTTCTTTTTCATTTTATTTTATTTTTCCAGAAGGTTTAATTTATTTAAAATGAACATTTAAAAATTACAAAATCTAAAAAAAAAATAATGAACAATCACTAAAGTTTCATGGTGAAATAAACCAACATTGCCCCTTGTTTACAATTACTTGCAATCACTAAGGTGTTCCAAGCATTTAAATTGATTATCTTTATTTGAGATTACTAATACTAGATTGCAAATGCTAATACAGCGGAGACCTTGGAGAAGTTGTTTGTTTGACTTCTTTGCAAGAGGGGATTTGGAGTCCAAATCCTAAAGGAGAGTGTACTTTCACAAGTGTGTGAAAATACCACTCAACATTTTGGCGCTAGAAGGAGGGCATGAACCGGTTTATTTTAGATTGATTTAAATGCTATAGGGATTTAAATTTTGAATATTTCATGCCCTATTGATTATTATCTTTAGCCCTCTTTTAACAATACAACTTTGTACTGTTAAAAGGAGGACATGAATTGCTATGCACTTTCCTAACGCTTTGATTGTTCATACAGGAATAATGTGATTTGATTTGATTTAAAAAAAAAAATAATAAATAAATTAAAAAAAAGAATTTTTTTTGGGTATTAAAGTTATATTCTTTAAGATTCACTAATGGCTATGTTTTCACCGTGGATGACAGGTAGCCCATTGAACATACCGGGAGTTCAACATTATTTTCCCGTTGGTTTTGAGAGATGTCTTCCTCGATTTTTGTCTAACGGGACAAATACTGCAGGAGAACACATTCAAGCATTCAAATTTGTTGTGAATCACTTAACAATTTGGTATGATGATGTGGTTTGTAAAATGTTCCCTTACACCTTGGACAAAGTGGCATATGATTGGTTTACAAGTCTGCCCTTAGGGTCTATCACTTCTTGGGCTCAACTAGAGGCAGCATTTCTTAATCAATTCAACAAAGAGCAAGTTGACCCAATCCGCATGTATCAGCAGTTTTTCACTATTAAAAAAGGACCAAGTGAAAATGTGAAGTCATTTTCTGAAAGGTTCTTTGGATTATATGCTCAATTAGTGACATTTTATGCTCTTCAAGAAGAAATGGCTCTCCAAATATATGTAAATGCTCTTGACCCACTCATTTCCACATATTTGCGAGGGATGCCTCAAATCACATCTTTGTCACAAGCCTATACTCAAGCAATGGCAATTGAGCAACAATTGAGTTGTCAAAATTATGGTGTGGGTTTTGGATCATATAATCTTCAATCATTTAATACCTCCTTTACCCACCCAATGATTTATCCACCTCAACCAAGTTCAAGTGTGAATCAATTTCAGAATCAACAATCATTCCCAAGCTTCAATCAATTTCAAAATCCTCAACCTACTATGCAAGATCAACCATCTTTCTTAAGTATGAATCAACTTCAAAATACTCATCTTGATTCAAAAGATGTTTCTAAAATCAATTTTAATGATTTTCATAAGAATATGATTTTAGGCAAGGGAGGAGTACTAGATCCAACTAGTATTGAAACATGTGACAGATTGGAAACCCTTGACTCACCAAAAGATGAATTCTATGAGGATGAATCTGTTTCGGATGACACATTGGATGACATTGTTGAAAGTAATGGCCAAGAAAATTCACACCTTCCAAATCATGTTAAACGTGAATCATGGGTTACACATGTGGATTATGATAGCCTTATCAATTTGAATACAAGCAATAACCCAATTTTGGAAGTAATTGAACCATCTAAGGAAGGTGAAGATAAATTTGATGAGAAACATGTTGATGAATTAAAATATGAAGAAGAAATAGTTGAGCATCACAATTTGATTTTGAAAGATGATCATTATGATTCTTGGGAAGAGTATGCTCACTCCAAGCCTTCTGATGAATTTTGTGTGCCTATTGATATGCAGGATGATACAATTGCCCTTTCACATGAGGATATTACAAGTCCTGTACAATCTGAGAATGTTTTGGAAGAAGGGTTGGAATCTCATCAAAGGTTGGAGAAGGATAATGATTCTACTACCATGGATGAAGAAGGAGAATCAATTGTTTTTGTTCCCCTTGAGGGGCAAGAAATAGAAAATCTTGATCCACCTATTGTTTCTACAATGTCTATGCCATCTCAAAATGATGAAATTACAAAACCTAAGTGGTGTGGGTTTGATACTATTGATGATCCTAATGAAAATATGGATTTTGAGGCAACTCAAGCCATTGATCATGGAAAGGTGTCACGTGACACATATCTTGAAAAATTAGGCTCTTGTTTTGAAAAATATGGACGCATGTTTGATTGGGTGCCTAACTTTGGTGTTTTTGAACAGGTGTTGGATGATGAAGAAGACAATGAAGAAAAAGAAAAAGCTACTAACACTCATCAAGTTGTGATAAATTCTAATCATGATGGGTTGAGTATGGGTGACAAGGTGAAATCTTTACCTTTGGTAGTAGCCACAAAAATTTTAAGTGATGGGTTACATGATGTCCCTTTGGATGCTAATGTCATTGATGATGAAATGTCAAATCTTGGTGATGTTTGTCAAGCTTTGATTGATTTTGATGGTTTTAAAATCTCGAAAAATAATTTGAATTCAAGACTTTTAGAAATAGGCTCTTGTTTGCAATATCTCACATTTGAAAAGGAAAGCCTACTTCTAAATCATGAATGGAATGATGAAACTTGCACTTTAAAGAATAGACAAAATAAAATTGAATACCAACCATTGTCTAATCAATTTGATTTGAATCTCACCTATGATGTTGCTAATAGAACTAAATCAAATTGGTATGGTGAGCATGGCAAGTTGAAATTTGTTGCATTGCTTGGTTTGATCTTATTGTTGTTGGATTCCTACAACATTTGGCATGTGTATTGTGACATATGTCTTTTGAAATGTTCTAATCATGTTTGGGATCCAGGAAAGTAATAGTCCAAGCTTGGCATCATCTTGTACTATATTGTATATAAATTTTGGTTTTGGTTTGGGTTTGTGTTTTCAAGTTTCATTTTGGGATTGCTATTTGGATTAGGATTTAAGTTGTGTGGTTGATTTCATTTGACATGTTTAGTTTGTTTTGATAAAAAAAAAAAAAAAAATTTGAGATGTCAACTTATGCCTAAAATCAGGGGAATATGAAACATTGGAATTGTGTTGTAGAAAGCTCCACAAGTAACACAAACATTTAAATATTATCGTTTGAATCTTGTGATGCATGAAGTTGTCGAGTTTTGCACATTATGGTAAAATAGATGATATATTCCAAAATAAGTAGTGCATTCATATCTCATGTCATATTCCACATTGTATATACATGTCATCTCAGTTACATTTTCATTCCATGGGCAATTATTGAGAAGGTGTTGAATCCTCTTAGGATTATTACATAACATATATTAAAAGGATCCTAAGGTTGGGAACTGCTGCCCAAACTATCTTGAACCAAGCACATTCCATGCACATTAAAAAGAATCTTGAGCAAAATGGTCAAAACCATACTTGGATGAAAAGGTGAGGTGAAAAGAATATTTCATGTCTGTCCTATCATGCAACATAATCCTTAAAACAGTGGTTTTTACCACTTCCATCAAGCTTAAAGCCTAAAACCAGAGTAGTAAGGATAGGGTTAAATCCTCATCGAACTTAGGTTGAGGATCCAACTCCCCAAAGCTCTGATTTGACCTACATGGAGTAGTAAGGATAGGACATAATTCTCATCTCGCTTAGGTTGAGAATCCGATTCCCCAAAGCTTCCATTTTTCCCATTTCATCATAAAACTTGGATTGGAAGGATCGTACTACATGTCCTCTGCAAAGGATGGGTAGTCATCCCAAAGGTCCAAGCAATAAAAGTAAAACTAATATTTCCCATTTCATCTCAATCTTGGATTGGAAGGATTGTACTACGTGTCCTCTATAAAGGATGGGTAGTCATCCCCAAGGTCCAAGAGATAAAAGATAATATTTTCCATTTCATCTTAATATTGGATTGGAGGGATCGTACTACATGTCCCTAGCAAGGATGGGTAGTCATCCCAAAGGTCCAAAGAAAAAAGAGAGAAAAGAATGAATGAAAGCCAAGTCATGGATTATGGGGTTAAGTATGCTCATGCGTGGCAACATGTCTTGCCTAAAAGCAAGACCATTGATTGCTCATATGGATAGACTAGCCTGACCATTTCATCCATAACAGGTTAAATCATTTTGTTCAAGATGAGGTAATGAACTCCAAATCAGAATAGTAAGGATAGGGTTAAATTCCCATCTCGCTTAGGTTGGGAATCCTATTCCCCAAAGTTCTGATTTCACTTACACTTGCACATGGGTTCAAGATGGTAGTGACACATAACCAACTTTGGGATCTAGTAAATTAATTCAGTATACATATATTTGGTCCTAAGAGGGTTTGACAGCTTTAATATGTTTGTTCATGATATTAGAAGGTTTGAGCCTTTGTAAAGCAGGTTGTTATATCTCTAGCATCTTCATCATGCATCAAATCCTGCACAAATCATTCATAGCCTTGCATACAAATCATAAGTGAAACCGACAATGGAATGTTGATCAAGTTAAAATGATAGGGAATGAAACACATTGCACACACCGAGCTGATACTTATGATTCCGATGTTTCATGTATTTCTGATCTATCGGTATTTGTTTATCTTTATGTGCTGACGCCTGTATCTAAGCTTGTATATTTCAGGTTGGGTTCTCACCAAAATGCTCAGGAGCATTTGACAACAGAGTCGCCATTTGTTGTGGCTGATCCACAACACACCCCAAAATTGGGGACCCACATTTTTTGCATGCTTTCAAAGAAAACTACAGTAGCCCAGATGCTAAAAAATCAAGGAAAAAGCAAAATTTCACAAAGGAGAAAAAGTGTCGCGATATCGCGACATGTTGCTCCGTCGCGGCCGAAAATAAAAAGTTGTCGCGATATCGCGACATGTTGCTCCGTCACGGCCGAAAATGAAAAGTTGTCGCGATATCGCGACATGTTGCTCCGTCGCGGCCGAAAATGAAAAGTTGTCGCGATATCGCGACATGTTGCTCCGTCGCGGCCAAAAATGAAAAGTTGTCGCGATATCGCGACATGTTGCTCCGTCGCGCCAAAAATAAAAAGTTGTCACGATATCGCGACATGTCGCTTCAGCGAAAAGATGAAAAAAATGTCGCGATATCGCGACATGTTTCCGTCAAGAGAAAATAATGTCACAAACTGACATGTCACGTTTCAAAAAACGATCAAAGAAAACGTCACGATTTCCTGACAGAAGCGATCAAGAAAAAAGAAAAGCGTCACGATTTCACAAAGAAAAAGCGTCGCGATTTCCGAAAGAAGTGGTACGAAAAAAAATGTCGCGATTTCGTGACAGAAAGCAGAAGATGGTGTAGAAGAGAAAAGTGTCACGATTTTCGCGACATGTCACATTTTGCGACTAAGTGCAACAAAACCCAGCGATAGAGAAAACGTCACGATTTCATGACAGGTTGCATCTACATAGCCCGATAGCATAAAAATGTCACGATTTCGTGACATGTCTTATTTTCGCGATACAGGTAGAAGAGCAAAGTTGCATGCATAAAAACGTCGCGATATCGCGACATGCTATTTTTGGTCACGATTTACGAGGGCGATTACGGAACATGCGAAAAAGCGTGGAACACGTGGCATAAAAGTGTAAGGGCTATCGAAGCGTTACAATTAGCAAGAAAATCAAACGTTTCGACGCTCGAACAAAAGTCAAAATAATGAAGAGCGGGAAACGAAACGAATCGATCTGGAAGATGAAACGAAGCGTCACAAGGCGAAGCAGAGAGCCGTAGCAGAAATTTTAAAGGCACAAGCGAAGACAGGTACAAGGGTCGAAAACCGTTGCGAGCGGGGTTGCAGAGTTGAGGGTGATTAGCCGTTCTGGGCCTGCTGTGGAGTGTTTTTCTTCCCCTTTTGCTGGTTTTGAGAAAAACCAGAGATTTTGCTATTGTAACAGGACATATTTTTAATGCATAATTGTTCAAAAATTTGCATTTTATGGGCAAGAAAGAAGGAGTCATTTTCTGCATGCAAGATTAAATGTCTATTTTCCCTTTTCAGATTTTAGGCTTGTAAATGTAGTTGATGCAAGTATTTTCTTGGTTGCTTTGCATGCGAATGCTTAAATCTGAAAACCTCATTCAAATCCTTAGGAGCCAGCACTTAGCTTATCCGGATTGTGCTTGTTTTGCAGGTCCAATAGGTTAGGTTGCATGCATGAAAACCTCATATCTTCGGTTTTGTCGGAATAGGATAGCATCAGACTGAACGTGTTCTATTTTTAATTTTCTGCATTTCTTTTTCATTTTATTTTATTTTTCTCGAAGGTTTAATTTATTTAAAATGAACATTTAAAAATTACAAAATCTAAAAAAAAATAATGAACAATCACTAAAGTTTCATGGTGAAATAAACCAACATTGCCCCTTGTTTACAGTTACTTGCAATCACTAAGGTGTTCCAAGCATTTAAATTGATTATCTTTATTTGAGATTACTAATACTCAGTTGCAAATGCTAATACAGCGGAGACCTTGGAGAAGTTGTTTGTTTGACTTCTTTGCAAGAGGGGATTTGGAGCCCAAATCCTAAAGGAGAGTGTACTTTCACAAGTGTGTGAAAATACCACTCAACAAGTTGTTCTTGTAAATTATTGATAAAAATGTCCAACATTTCCCGATAAGGTAACACAAATTGTAATTTTCCTATCAATTGTCTCCATCAAGCTAAGAAGTCAGCAAAACACTCATCTTTGTCTTGTTTTAGGTTGTACAAATCTTTAATGGTTACATGCATTTCGATATAGGCACTAAATTGATGCACAAAAGACTCAGCGGTCTCTTCAAAATTTCTCAAGGAATGAGTGGGTAGTTGATAATACCATTCCAATGCCATCCCTCCTAAGCTTTTCGAGAACATTTTTAGTAATAGCAAATCATCATGTGATATGTCATGACAGGCTATCCTAAACATACGAATATGCTCTATGGGATCTTCAGTTCCTTTATATATAGGTAGGACAGGCATGGGAAAGTGTTTGGGATAAGGTTGTGCTACAACTATAGGATCTAGAGGTTGACTACACATCTCTCGATAATTGTACGAGGGACGGTAGGGATCTATCTGGTCCATGAGAGAGACTAACTATTTCACCATGGCTTCTAAATTACCATTTTGTCCACCATATTAGTTTGATGGTACATGAGTATGGGATTTGTGACCATAGGAAAGCGAGACATAAGGATTAGATGCTATATTGTTGTTATGCAAATGGTTGGTAGGAAGAGTATTATGAAGAAGATTTGTTGTAGCATTATGTTGTATCCTAGATTGTTGGAAATTGGTATTTGGTTTTGTTTTAGGCTTTTGTTGATTTGAGGTATATTGATCAATAGCTTGGCGAAATAGAGCAGTGAATGAAGGTTTTTTTTGTGTGGGAATAACCCTTGGCTTGGTAATGAGAACTCTAGGTGGTTGGGTAGCCTGTTGTTGTTGCATGTTTTGAATTATAGCAGCCATGTCCAAATTGGACGGTCCAACTTGATCACTCTCTTGATCAACAAAGGACAAAGGATTAGTGCGTGTGTGACATATATCTTCTAGGGTTGCTTGAGTGTCACTAATTTGATCTTTATCCATATGAACTGCTCTATTAAGAGTGCCAATATTTGTATTAAGAAATTTCCAAAAAAGTTCCATGTTCTCAAAAGTAACAGCTCCTTCTGGAGTTATTTTAGGAGATGAGGATCCTTCCTCTCTATCATTTTCTTTTTGTTCATTTGCGTCCACAAATTCTTCTTCTTATTGGTTTAAGGTTACTTCTTCCTGAATTGGGTCTTCAAGAAGGGTATATGGTTTATTTATGGTTTTTCCTAATCAATCTTCTTCTACTTCAATTTGTTTTCCATTCCTGAGTCTAGTCATTATGTCTAAATTTAGGTTTTAGCAAATATATATTAATATATTTGCAACAGATCTTGGGAGGTATATATTTTAATTATATACCTACTATAATACTTAAAAAAAAATGTTTTGATTTTTTTTGTTTTGTTTTTATGCTTATAAAGACAATAAACAGCACACTAAATACAAGAAATAACAATAATAAAATAATAACTTAGTTTTCTATAAAAAGTTTATAGATATCATTGATAGGATCAAGTTCATCAGGAGTCATAAAGTGCTCCTCTTCAAATTGGAAATTGTTTTTCAAGAAGTCAACAAAGTGTGCTATGGTGATATTATTTGTTTCAGATTTTGTTTTGTAAAAATAAATCTCATGGCAATATTCTCGATATAACACAGCTCTGGGAACTCTATTCCATATTTTTCTATCTGTAAGAATGACCTCTTGGTCCTCTACACGAGACAGAAATTTATGTACTACAACTGCATTATCGAGGTATTCCTCAAAGGTATACAACTTAGAAGACACAAGGGCTATTTTATCTACTAACCACCTATGGCAAGCTCTCTGAAGTTCATGATACAAAATCACTTGATTGGGATCCAGGATTCTATCTAGGACAAACCTCTTGATTTGCCTAAGTTCGGTTGCTCTAGATGAAATGAGATCTAATCTCCTATCAAGTTCGTTCCACAAAGGTTGAACCCTATTTGTTTGAGTTACTCTAAGCACAAAAGTAATCTCTATAGCTGCTAATTGATTTTCAACATTAATGGTGACAACTCGTCTTTTATTATAGTCTACCGTCTAAACATGACATGCAATTTTTTCTTGAACCCAAATGCATTTGTGTTTTGTTTTTCTTATTTTTATTTTTAGAAAGTTTTTTTTTTTTTTTTTCAAAAGGTTTTTGTCTCACGTCGGGTTCACCAAAAATGTATCGCTCCAAATTTTTTGCACCCTTACCTTCAGGCTATAGGATCCGCACCCAAAAGGGGGATGTGAAAAGGATGGGACAATACCTCGGACTGAGAGGCCCTTGGAACGTCCCGCATCTCGGGGGAGGTGTATAAGGGTGAATTTTTTACGGATGGTGGGTTCACCAGGAAACTTTTCAATGGCAGTTTCCACGCCTAGGTTGATAGTGTGTTTGATGTGTTCATTTTTATGCTTGATCATTCAACTCCTAGGTTTGGCCGATATGAATCTAAACTATTCTATATGCCAATGCTGATTTAAATGAATACAAAAAATAGAAATGGATGCAAATAATAGATAATATGCTAACTAGAAGGTGTCATACCTAATCTCGGATGTCTGGTGGAGATTCTGAGTCTTGTAGCAGTTCAGATCATCTCAGTTTGTACGTAATCGTCCCAAATCACAGAAGGTCATCTGAAATCAGATAGAATCGTCTGAAATTTGACGAATTCGTTAGACGAATTCGTAAAAAACCTGCAATCACAAAAATAAACGCAAAATACCAAATATGCAAGTGCAGAAGCAAAGGATAATGGTAGAAACAACTCGCCCCCATTTATTCAAATCCAATCGCCTTTCTATGATGATCAGGAAAGAATGGAAGCGGTATAGAGGAAAGTCCCCGTATCCAATGACTCGCCCCCTTCTCCTCTGTATCTGGCCGGTCTATGATCGACGAAACGCCCATTATTTCAGGCGAATGACCTCTAATTCTCAGGGTGGAGAATCGAAGCCCGTAACTATCCAATCCCCATTCTTTCTATCAGGATCTGGCTAAGCGCGGTAGAGAGCATCAACGAATAATCCCCTGCCTAAAGTTCCCGTATCCATTGAGAAGAGCCGTAACTGGCATTATCGATCGAAGTGAATGACCGGCCTATGATGGATAGTTTATCCCCTATTGAATGAGTGGAATATGAGGTGCCCGTTTCTCAATCAGCCGTGTGTTTCTCCCGATCTGAATAAGGCGAATCCGCTATCTCATTCTTCAGCCCCTATCTCATTCGCAAACATGCTTAAATAATAGATTCTAATAACAAATAAGGAAATGCAGTAGATTTAATGATTGATTTTAACTTTATCATGCGATTATGCTAAATTAGGTCAACTCCAAGATGCATAAAACATAATAACTTAAAACAGTGCAGAGATATGATATAAAAAATGCAAAAAAAACTAAGAAAATGCAAACTCTAAACTCGAACTGCCCCTAATCTGGACTATAGTCAGGATCGCCTCCAATCGTACGAGATCATCCGTAATCGTTCGAGATCGTTCGCGACGATCCAAGCTAGCTTCGACTGAAAAACAGTAGAGTTTCTACAATAAAAATGCAAAAATATCGAATGCAAGCAATAGTGTGAGGGAATAAGGAGCTAACTCTGCAATGAAATCCTACAACTAAAAGGTTAGGGGTTCAGGGAGAATCAAGGGGATAAACTAGAAAAATCCTAGTTTATATAGGATTAGGAAGAGGTTTGGGAGGTTGGGGATCATCCCAATCTAGGAGATCTCCAACAGAGAAATCTCCAATTACGCAGACACGCTTTTGCCCGAGTTGGAGAGGTTGTTGAAACAGAAGCTAATTATGAAAATTCGATTTTAGGACGAAATCGTCTGGACATTCTGTTCCAGACGAATTCGTCAGATTGGGGACAATTTCGTCTAATCTGCGATGATATCATCCAACGGTCAAAACAAATCCTAAAAATGGTGCGAAAAATGGAGAAAGCGGGTAAAAGGCGGTTTAACGGGCAGTTTGGGGTTGAAATTCAAATTTTTATCTTTTATATTTTTACTAGGGTTTTAATCGTGCCAATTTTAGGGTGCTACAGTTTGATTGCACCAACTCTACAAAAATTAGTAGATTGGGCATAACTTGCTACCTTGATAAGATCTATGATACTCATGTCAACATCACTTCAAATCCTGAGGACCTACTTGAAAAATTTTAAAGCTTGTGTGATTTCACCAACTCTACAAAAATCAGCAGATTAGGCATAACTTGCTATCTTGAACATGTAGATTTAGACTATAGATGAGTACATTATTTGGTTTAAGAAGTTAGAAGAGGATATTCACACTTAAAGGATTTGAGAGTAGGAAGAAAGATATTGATGGGAAGAAGAATATTGAGCTTCTCAACATTGTGTTGAATAACATTTTAAATACATATGAGATAGTTAACATTGTGCTTGAGATGCTTGAATTTTATTTTCCACACACCATCCCTCCTCCTCTTAATGATTTATTCAAGTGCCTTCTTTAGCATCAATCTAGACAATGAAGGCATAAGAGTATTCTCTCACCATTCGAGTTCTTACAAAGGAAGAGATTAAGACATAGGTTGACAACAAGATAAAGCAAAGAGGGAAGAAAACTAAGAAACCCTTCAAAAATCCTAATTGCCCTTTTTAGATTAAGAAGCTTGAGGAAATAGCCAAAAATGGGGGTGCTCACGTTGCTCTCTTCTTTGATCAAGGTGAAGACGACCATGATGATAAGATATCATAGGCATATGTAGCTGTTTAGTCAACATATTAGACATGCACTTCTGATGATTGGATTACAAATTCAGGGGCAACTCAACATATGACCAAGGATCGCCATCTCTTGCATGACTATAGCACATAACATTCTGGAGATGCGTTGTCATTGGAGATTATTTCTCTTTATAGGTAGTTGGATGTGATGAGGTAAGAGTTGGTTCTTCTTCATTTGATGAGGTCCTTCATGTTCCTAATGTGGGCCCTAATATTTTATCTATTTATCACATCCTAGATGCATTGGGATGCTTGATCCAGTCTATGTGCTATGAATGGAGTAGATAACAAATATCTTGATCAAGGTCATATCCAAGGTGCCTTTTGTATAATTGAGAGAATGTCTGAGTAGAAAAGTGTTCCCTAAGAAGAATGACTAATAAGTCTCTCTCTCCATGTCCCTTATTCAACTTAATAGGGGATGTTAGAATATGTGATGTTAAGCTTCACTTGAGGCTACAATTGACCTTTGAATTATATTTATTGAATAGCCATTTAGGCCTTAGTTCACCTTGTATAGGTGAAAATTTTGTAATATTTTATTATTTAAAGGTTGGTTCTTTAACCTTGACTTGAAGGTACCTTGTACTTGAGTATCGATACCTCTTCTCACCAACCATATCTTTATTGGTTGAAGTTAGAATATGTGATGTTAAGCTTCACTTGAGGGTATAATTGACCTTTGAATTATATTTATTATATAGCCCTTTAGGCCTTGTTCACCTTGTATAAATAAATATTTTGTAATATTTTATTATTTAAAAGTTGATTATTTGACATTGACTTGAAGGTACCTTGTACTTGAGTATTAATACCTCTTCTCACCAACCATATCATTATTGGTTGGAATATAATTCTATTCTTCTAATAAGATTATTTTAATATCTACATATACCCTTCACATTGTAAGTAATTTCTACTTATTTAAATAATATATTGATTCCATTTATTTTAAAAAAATTATAAAATCTAACAAATGGTATTTTTTTTTAAGATTGGGTTAGTGTGAGAACTCCATGTTCAGGGTTGGGCATCCTCATCCCACCATGACCTCTCATAAGGGGGAGAGATGAGCTTATCAATAAGAAATTTAACACGTTATTATAAAATCCAACAAATGACATCTTTTCTTACTCATTTTTTAAAGATTTGGTTAATGTAAGGAACCTTTATGACCCAAAGCTGGCTAGACATCCCCATCCCCATTCCACCATGACCTCTTATAAGGGGGAGAACTAAGCTTATTAATCAAGAATTTAACATATAACCGTTTAAACTAGGCCAAATGTTTACACTTTCCTTCAATACTATGAACAAATGGCATCTTCACCCTTCAAAACTTTATAATGCAAGTCTTGTAAAAATGAAAGCATTTATTATATAAACAAATGGTATCTTAACCCTTCAAAACTTTATAATGCAAGTCTTGTAAAAATGAAAGCATTTATTATTTGTCTGACAAGAACGATATATGCGAAGCCTTGTAAATCTGAATGCACTTATTATTGGTATGTTTTATCCCTTCCATTATTGAATAGAACATGCAGGAGCAATGAGTGTGGGGCCTGCCTTCTTTATAATAGTTGTCAGTTCGTCAGACATGCTCGGTAACCCTCGATCTTGTCATCAACTACCGACTAATGCAGATCCTCATTCCCATCGCCACATCATGATATTATTAATTAAAAAAGAGAACATTTATGCACAGTTTACTCGTTGATTTATCACACATATTGACTTTCATTATCTAATAATTTTTATAGGCTTCACTTAAATTATATTTTATTTTTATTTTTATAAAAATCTTGTTGATGTATTTTAAATTGTAGTATATGAATTTACCTTTGCTTATACTAAAATATTTAAAAATGAATGTATGGTCTGATATGGGTAGAATTTTGATATTTTTTTTTGGATTAGTTGGTCACAACTACACTATTTTTAGTAATTTGCAAGTGCAGGGTTTAAATCAAAGGGACTGCTTCCATCAAATCTATTGTGTTTGATGTGAAGGGGACTATCGATCACTCGGGATTTGTATCACTCATAAGATTCAGATCAGACTACTATCTTTGCAAACTGGCTGCCCTCAAAATTTGAACTTGGATGTCTTCTTAATAAATGCCTCACCACCAATCCACCTAACCTTCGGAAACTAAACTTCTTGTTATTATATATTATATACTTTAATTTGATGAATAAAAAAATCAATAAAATCCAAAACAACCAACCAAGAACACTACCAGCCAACAAGGCAAAGTACACTTAAAAAAAAAATATAGCTTTGTCTTATCCAATGAATAAGGAGATGTGTAAGGTTCCACATCTGATTTAAGAGTTGACTTCTTCACCTCTTCCTCTCCCAGTACAAGATTTGGGTAACTGTCACCTCTCACTGGCACTGGGTATTATTTAATAGGAAGAATCATTTAATTGCCTACCATTTAATATTGGGATGAACATGGCCCATCTAGCTGTTTAATAGATAGCCTTTCATTTGATGCCTCACTCTCCAAACGTGCATGATATATGAGATTGACTCTTCGGACAAGATATGAACACTCTATATAATATTTGTACACAAACTTAATATAGTGGAAAGTAGTTCTTAAAGTTTAGGATACTTTTTATTTAAAACTTTATTAAACTTATTTTAATTATATAATTAAATATAAATTAAAAAAAAATGTATTTTAAGGTTTAGAGTTCACGAGATACAAACAGTTCATATAAAGGGATAACATATAGTATTTGTTAATGATATACATCAGATTTTAAGTATGCCGTTATGTATTTAAAATTTTATTAAATATATTTAAATAATATAAATAAAAATAATTTATTAAGATATAATTATTATAATAAATAAAATTTTAAAATATATATTTTGAAAATCAGCAGAACAGAGAGTTAAGGAATCACTTGGTCTGGTAGCAGCCCGTGGACTGTAGCACCCGCCACTGTAGAAGCCTGCGATCTGTAGCAGCCGTCACTGTAGCAGCCCGTGCACTGTAGTGGCCGCAGAAATTTTGGCCCTAATAATAAAAAAAAAAAAAATGGCAGATTTTGGAGGTAGCAAGTTGTGACGGATGGAGCAGCAAGGAGGAGGAGCGGGAGGTCTAGGGGCGACAAACCCTAGGTGTGGGGCTTCGGAGGGCAGATCATCAGACGCGGCAGGTGGGGGATCTAGTGAGATAGCAGGCCCCCAGGCGGAGGATGTGGACAAGGAAGTTCTATTGGAACCGGTCCAAGGGCGTTGGGCGGATGCGGTTGAAGATATCTCTAAGGGGGACCAGGACTCTGTGCGTCAGGATCAAAGGAAGACCCAGAAAGGAGACAAAGAGAAATATGGCAACTGGAGACCTTCATATCTTAATGCTCTTCGCGGGAAGCAAAAATTATCCGACTCTTGTTTTAATCTAAAATCTGTCAATGGTAGGTTGCACGTCCCGGATACCTTAGCTCAGCATGTGGCTATGGAGGGCAGAACATCTTTGGTGGCGAAATTTATGGGGGTGAGGTCGGACTTGGAAGTCATAAGGAGATGGGCCGTCCAAAAATGGTAGCCAAGGGCCGGTATGATGATTAAGGCTTTACCCAAGAGTTTTCTTTTGGTGACATTTCAATGTGAACAGGACATGGAAAGGACTCTTCAAGGAGGTCCTTGGTTTTTTGGGAAAAGGGGCTTGTATCTGAAGCGTTGGTCCCCCAATTTCAACCCCCAGACTCAGGTGCTAGATTTGGCTCCGATTTGGGTTAAGATGCCGGGATTACCTCTGCTTTTTTGGAATGAACAAATCTTGGCTGGGATAGCTACAGAGATTGGGGAACTAATAGCTATTTATCCTGCAACCTTGAGCAAATCAAGACTCCTTTCTGCTCGCATGTGTGTGTTGGCAGACCTAAGTAAAAAGCTCCCTAAATCCATTATATTATCGTCTATGTTTGGCCTTCACACTCAGGTCTTTGAATATGAAAATATGTCTTTTAAGTGTAGTGTTTGCGGGAAGGTAGGGCACCAGGGTATCCACTACATTTCCAAGAACCAACCCCCACTCCAAAATACTGCTCCTCAAACCCAGAATAATATCCCTCCCCTGCAGATCTCCATTCCTACCCAACATGGGCCTCAAGGACGTGGAGCTCGAAATCCGAATATCAGAGACCTTGTTCGCCCTATTATAAGCAAGAGGCAATGTTATAACCCTCCTCCAAAAAATACCTATGCCCTGAAACCCTCTCACAGGGGAGCTGGTCCCTTTGATGGGAACCCTCAAGCTCAACCGGCTCCTAAGATGATACAGCAAGCCTCAGAGCCAAATCACAAAGGAAAGAACCCCATAGATCAATGCCCTGGGGCAATTAAGTTTGATTGGGTAATACGGGAGACCTATGGAGGCTTGGTGGAAGTGGTCCCATGTACTGCAGAGGAATTTATGGGAAGAAATTCCAAGGAGATCAACATCCTAGTGGAGAACAGTTTTGATGCATTAAATCATCTGAAGGGAGATCAGATGGATAGCCAAGAAATGGAATCTGAGGTAGAGGAGACTCAAAAGAAGGATTTAGAGGAGCAAAATTAGAGGAAGGAGCAAGAAACTAATAATACAGGCAAGGATACTCAGGAGGAAGAGGTGAACCACCAAGATCAGTGTAACCCCAAAGCAGGGAAAAAATAATCTACTAATCAAGAAGCTAAGAGCACGGAATCATCTCCACCGTCGAAAAGACCAGTTAACCCGGAAACCCGGATTGTTACCCCAAAGACCAAGACTGACCTATCCAAGATGGTTACTAGAAGCCAAGTGAATCCCAAGGAACCCCAGCCTAGAGAGGATGTATGGGGATATGGTTCAGTAGGAAGAGGAAAACCTAGCAATGATGCCTTAAGGCAGAAAGAAGCAGAGCGAGGAGTGGCAGATGGCACTCAAGCAGTATTGCTCTTTGGGGCGAAGGCTCGAGGATCCAAAGCCCATAAATGAAGATTCTTTCATGGAATATACACGGGAGTAATCCTGTAAAAATAAGAGCTTTGTATGCTCTTAGACAAGAACACAAACCAGATATGATTTTATTGCAAGAAACTAAAATGGAGGAGAGTAGAGTTATTCCTTTTAAGAATAGGACTTGGTGAGAAGCTAAAGTAGTAGGCCAAGAGGCCACTGGAACAGTAGGAGGGTTGCTGGTTATGTAGAATAAGAATGTGATTGATAGTAGAGTGATTTTGATGTCTAGTTGGTTTATTTGTCTCTTATGTGTGGATAAAACCACGCAGGAAGAGTGGATCTTAACGAATGTATATGCTCCAGTTAGACAGGGATTGAGAAGGGTTCTTTGGAGTCAGCTAGCTAAATTGAGGGAGACGGTCCCCAACTACCCTTGGATTGTGGCGGG
This sequence comes from Wollemia nobilis, assembly GCA_028583015.1. Taxonomy (NCBI): domain Eukaryota; kingdom Viridiplantae; phylum Streptophyta; class Pinopsida; order Araucariales; family Araucariaceae; genus Wollemia; species Wollemia nobilis. Next base: position 1,340,450 of record JAQPPZ010002347.1, read on the forward strand.
GGATTTCAATTGCTATCTTAATCCTACAGATAAATTGGGGGGCTCTCAAAGAATAACTGCTAATATCTATGAGTTTAGAGATTTTGTTGAGCAACATGAGCTGATGGATGTGGACCTGTGTTGATTCTCCTATACATGGTCTAACAAAAGACTGAAGGAAAACCAAATTCAGATCGGATTAGATAGGTTTCTTCTTTCTCAAGAATGCTTGGAGAGGTTTGGGGACTCTTCATTAACGGCACTCCCAAGAATCGGGTCTGATCACAACCCAATTCTGTGGGAAACAGGGGAGGACTCTAAGAAAATATACATCAGACCCTTTCGATTCGAACTTATGTGGTTCCAACATTAGGATCTCAAGGATCTGGTTGCCCAATGGTGGTACAAAAAGTATAATGGTTTGAAACTGGCCCAAGTGGCATGTAAACTAAGGAATGTGAAGGCTAACATTAGAGAGTGGAACAAAACTTCCTTTGGCAATATTTTTGTTAAAAACGCAGAACTAAAACATAAGATCAATGAACCACAAGAAGCTGAAGTCAGAGCAGCTTACAGAGGATCTGAGAAACCAGGAGAGGGAGCTGTTAGCCGAATACCACTCGGTGCTAGGATTTGAAGAAACCTTCTGGAGGCAGAAATCTAGACTGCATTGGTTATTATACGGGCTTGATGCTAGAACCAGCCCATTTTGACTATGTAAAAGGTTTGTGGACCTTATAACCACCTCTACCTTATACCAAAAAAAAAATTAAAATATATATTTCAAGTGTTATCATTTCAGGTCTTATTGCCTCGTTCAAATAAATAATTGATACTTGATAATATGTGCCTCGATAAGGATCAAAATTCAACCTCTCTAGAGTTTTTTTTTTTTTCTTTCTTTTTGCATTCATAATTAATTTTATTTTTATAATATTATTTACTAATTTCCAATTAGAATGGAATAGTGAATTTGTTTTCTTTTCACTATTTTTTAAAATATCTTTGTTAAAGGTTATTATCATTCCATTATCTTAATTAAAGGTATTTATCCTTTAAACTAGGGATCACCGCATATAATTTTATATGGGCCGATTTATAATTTGAAAAAAGATGATGAAAAAATGTTAAGGAAAAAATCACAAAGTAATCTTGATTTATTTATTTATTTATTTTTAATTTGGTTACTGTTATGCTTATCAATAGGGACTTTAATACACACCCACCACACATCCACCCCCTTACATACTCGCCCACGTCCTGGTTTGAACAATTTTGATCTAATTTTGAATCTTCGATAACCCTAGCAAGTATCTATTGAACTTACATATTAACCCTTTATTTTTATGAAGCATCATATCATGCTTGATCATCTCATCTTTAATAATCACTTTTGTGTAACATATCTTTTCCCAAGATCAGATATATGTGGCTTTAAATTGGGAGCCACTTCCATCAAAATAACAAAATATTACATTTGTTTGTTGTTAGATCAATTAAACCATATCCGATTTGAGTTTTATCATAGGTATTTTTCATTTTTTTCTTAATGAAAATAATGTTAAGGACTTAATTGTAGAAAAATTGAATTACTTTATATCAATTACTTTCCTTCTAAAAATTGAATTCCACTAAGAGGAAGATCAACACAACAATTGGCTAAATTATATGTGCCACCCAATTTCGTTTTGTATAGATATGCTCACATTTCCAAAAGATTAGATTGGCTCCAATAATAGATTATAAACATCAACAAGAATATTATTTTTTATTCAATCTCCACATCCTTTTTTATTCATATAATTAATGATAATTTGTGAATCTCCTCAATTGAAATATATTCCCATCCTATTTTAATTTTGCTTTTAATGTGTAATAGGGACTTTGCCTCTACATAGTTGTTAGTTGAAGTTACATGTTAGGAGAATTTTACCTTCATTATTTCAAAAAGCATGACCTCCACCAAATTTTTTTAGATTTCCTTTGGAAGGACCATCAAAATTAAATTTGATAAATTCAATTTTTGGACATTTATGTTTTATCCTAAATTGAAATAGATCATTTGTTTTAATGCCATTGTCATATATGACTCTTTCATGTATGCTCAAATCCTCTAACCAAGTTCGTACTGCTTCTATTTCCACTCTTGAGACTTCCTATGATGACTATCATATCTGTAAATATTTTGCAAGAGAGGCAATAAATTGGTTCCAAACTTGGGTACAATTTTGAGATTTATTTTTAAAAATTCTATTATTCTTTTCAAGCCATAAATTTCAAAAAATAATCGTAGGACCAATCCTCCATAGAATACATAATTTTTTAGCTTTGAAATAATTAATCCAACCTTTCATCGACTCTTTCCATGTTTATGGAGCTACCTAATATATTTTTATATTTTTCAAAAATAACCTCAAATTGTATGAGCAAAGGGGCAATGAAGAAGGAAATTGTCTAATGTTTCTAAATCCTTCTTACACAAGGCACGTCTAAAAGGTCTATGATATCCTCTTCCTTGTAGACTCTCTCTTGTGAGAATCTTACTTCTAAATTTGAACCAAAGGAATGATGAGGCCTTAGGGAAAGCCTCGAGTGAACAAACATTTTTCCAAGGGAAATATTTAGAAGTAGGAAAATTTGATTACTCTAAGTCCTAATATTCCAACTTGACTGAGTATCCACCATCTTTTGATAGATTTCAAACCAACTTATCCTTATATGTAAAAATGGATAAATCGAACTCTTGAAGCATCTGTTGAATTTCATATGCAATTTGTTTTAGTTCCTCTCCTTCAACCAGATTACTAATAGAAATCATGATTTGGATTTGTTGCATACATTAATATAATATTTGACCTTTGGACCTTTACAAGCTAGACATGCCCAAGCCAACGGTTGTCATTTTGAATTAGAGGTAAGAGGATAAGGCTTCAACCAAGCATCAAACCAAAAATTTACATAATTTCCCTCATTAAATGACCATTAGTATGTTTCCTGATCAATTGCTAACTATTTGATATGATGTTCCATGTTGGCAAACCTTTATTTTCCTAAATAATTTCATCACATCAAGAGAACATATATATTGTTGAAGTAATATTTTTACCCAATTCTTTCCTTGATTTTTGAATAATCTTCATCTAAGTTTTTCCCCTAAGGTCAAACTCATAAGTCTAGAATTCTACAAGCCGCTCCTCCAATATTCTTTTCTTTGCATACCCTATTCCATTTATAAAGAGGAAACCTAAATTTTTCCTTCATCCTCTCCAAAGAAAGTATATTTGAATTTTATCAAATTTTTATACTAAACCTATTTGGTAATCTTAAAAATGGCATCATATAAATAGGTATGAATGAAAATGTAGTCTTTATGAGTTGTAGCCTTTCCACCATGGTTAAGAACTTGCATTTTCAACTTGCCATATAAGCTTTCATTCTATCCAAACATAATACCAAAGATCCTTTTTATTTCATTTATAAGACAAAGGAATTACCCAAGTAGGTTGATGGAAAATTTTTAATTTTAAATCCTAAAACATCCACAATAATTCATTGTAAATCTAGGGTAGTGTTAATGGAAAAAAATCTAAATTTTGTAGTATTAACCAACTATCCAATAGCCTTCTCATAGAGTGATAATATTGATTAAAATCCATGGCCTTATTGATTGAGGGATGGCCCAAAAGAAAAGTATCATCAACAAATTGAAGATGAGATTTAAAGGGATCATTTTTTTCAACCTTAATACCTTTGATTTTTCTTTCACTTTTACCTTTGAGAAAGCTCCCTTAGTGCCTCCACAAGAATAATGAATAGATAAGGAGATAGTGGATCGTATTGGTGAAATCCACAAGATGACTTAAAATAACATGCGACAAAATCTTTGATCAAAATAGACTATTTCTAAGTTTTATATCAACATTTAATCCATTCACACCATCTGTGATCAAATAAAAAAATGACAATATTATGTAGAAAACTCTAAGAAAGCCTATCATATGCTTTGTTCATATCTAATTTCATAAGTATACATGGTTTTTCATTCAATGAAGAGAATGTATGACCTATGTGCAATAATTACACCATCAAGAATGAAACCACCTATTTCCTCTTAGATAACACAGTCTAGATTGTTTCAACATGTTTACCATAATTTTTGAAATTATCTTATAAATCATATTACAAAGGCTTATTAGACAAAAATTATCAAAATATTTTTCCTTGCTTTTCATGGGAACTAATATCATAAAAGTGATATTGATATCACTTATTATAGCCTTACTATTTTGGGCCTCTTCAACTGCAACCAACATATCACTAATAAATGCCAAAATTGTTGAAAGAAAATTGCAAGAAATCCATCAAGGTCAGTGCCTTGTTAGGATGGAAAGACAAGCTCTCATTATGTCCATGTGAGATAATTGATGGAATATTTTGCAAAAGCTTATCTTGTGCCTCGTTATCTTGCTCAGTATCTGACAATATATTTTTAAAATAATTAATTGTTTCCTTCCTAATATCTTCGTCTTCCCCAATATTTCTTCCATTTGGATTTAATTCTTTTTATGTAACAAAAAGGAAAATTTGTTTTGTTGTAGCATGATTTTTGTTTTTTTGGTTTTTCTAGCTTCTTCCCTAAGACATTTCTCCCTAGATTTTTGGAACCAATATGACTCCTTTTTCAATGCATTATGATAATTAGAAACTATTTGTTTTTCTTTCACAAAAGAATCCTTGCCCATTTTATTGATTTCTTTTATATATTATAAAGTTTTGAGCTTGGATTTAATTTCCTTATTTTCTTTAAAGATGTTACCAAAAGATTTGAAATTCCAAATCTTCATTTGTTTTTTTAGGTATTTCATCTTTTGAACAAACTTTTACATAGATGATACTTCAAAATTTCTTTCATCCTAGCATAATATAACCATCTAGATGAAATTAGGATCTTGGAGACATATAGACTAGAAGCACAATGGATTTGGATGACCATTATTGGGTGAATCACAAGTTAGAAGAATGGGTTTGTGATATGATTATGCTTAGAATAAAATATCTAAAGAGATTGTATGTTTTATTTTCAACCATGTGTTGGATATCAAGAATATATCCAATATTTCTACTATGTAAGTTTACACAATATGTTTATTATCCATGTTGTAATGGTTCCATTATAGCCATATCGACTGTCTTTATTTTTATTAGCTCGGGTCCTAAGATTAGATAGTCAGCCCTTGAGCATCGGGGTTAGGGTTAATGTCGATTTAACCTCTAAATAGGAAGAGTTATGGTAGTTGGAATCATCTTTTATCTACAAATTTAAGTCACATCCTCTACACATATGAGACTTCGCCCTCTCCAAGTGGCTATTGGACTTCGCCCTCTCTAAATGGCTAAGTATTTGCTTTGATTTGAATCTAGAGTTGGATTATTGCATATCCAAATTATTATCATTTAGTATTATTATTTGTGCATTATTGGAATGGCTATTGCTATTACTATTATTCTTAAAGTTATTTCTTAGCACATGTATATTGAAACATTAAAGGAATTACATCCCAAAGGTCATTTGAATTATCAAATAAAATAAAATGTTGCATTGGTTTAGACCATCCCAAAGTACCACACTTCTTTCACAAATGAGATAGAGTTGTATTACCCCAAGAATCCATAGATCACAATTATAAATTATCATTATTTTTAATTAAAATGTGCTAAGGTCCTTCCAACATATTTTATGAGGAGTAACTAAAGTTGGAGCATATATATTTATAACACCAACTTTGATATTTTCCTCTTTCCTATAAATAGTCTAGCAATCTAATTACTTTTTGCTTCTAACAATTATCTATCACATTTGTGTTTGTATCATATTGTCACAATATGACCTGAAGCTCCTATAGAAGAAATCGCTGAACAATCACCCATATTCCAAATCTTTTTAAAAATATCCTTACATTCCTCACTACTTAATTTTGTTTTTTATATTAAAATAAATTTAAGACTATACCGATATCCCTTTGAGTTTATTTTTTTCTTTGTTCATGCTTTGATGACCTTCCTCTCGTTTTTCCACTCCACCAACACTTTCATCTCATCAATCTCTTATATTTTTCCATATTGTTCATAATGAGACTTATCTTTTAAAGATTTATGTTGCCTTAAAAAATCTAAAATACAAGGAATAGCCTTATACAAATTTTATTGTTTATGTTGTCCTAGAAACCCTAAAGCACAAGGATGACCCTTCATAGTAATTACTTTCTTATGTTGCTATGGAAATCCTAAATTTTTATTGATATCTTTCATATGTATTTCTTTATTTTGCTGCTCTTAAAACCATAAAGTCGAATGTATACACTTTGTGCTACCACTTTGATTACAAGTAGAAGAATTTATGTTACTTGAGGAAAATGAAGATGATTAATTTGGATTAATCTTGACCTCCTTCATCGCATTCACTTTAAAATGTGCCTCCCCATCTTCCTTCACACCTCTAACTCCTATATTTGAACTTGCACGGTGTATTTTATCATCCCTTATGTCATATTTTCTTCTAATAGATTCAAGTGAACTATAATAAACTTTGTCATTTGATGATATAGATGAGATTTTTTCTCACTTTCTTAGGAATGGAAAATCCTTGATTTGACCCACTTTCTACTATGATATGATCTCTTTCTTTCATATTGAAGTTTGTCTCATGCCCAAATTTTTCATCTCTTTCTCTATTATTTTCACTTTGCAATCTCTTACCATGTGTCTAGTCTCATAACATTTGTGACATTGAAATGCAATATTCTCATATTATACTTGTTGACCCTCGTATCACTAATTAGGACATGTATACTTCTAACTAGGGTATCCTTACTTCTAGGAAGGATTTTCAAAAATGATTTTTTTACCATATTATCTAGATTTTCTTCACATAAATCTTTTAGTTTTTGAGTTTCTTCAAAGATATTAAACAAAAAGAATTGGTATTTGTTCCGTGCTTGCACTTGCTCTGAACTCTGCAAATATATAGTACATTTTATTATATAATAAATATATATTTTATAATATTTATGATAATTAAATTTTAAAATATTTATATTAAATTAATATATCCTATTTAATTATTATGTCGAGAGGCGTTCCTACAAGGGCAGACATGGGGGTGGGAGGCAAGGAGGTCATACATGTCACGTCGTAAACAATTTTTTTTTATTAAAAAACCGACATTAACAAAAACATTTAAAATATTTAAATTAAAACAGACCACTAACCAAATGCTGCAAACATTTAAAATATTTAAACTAAAACAACCGACTAACCAACCGTTGGAACTGTTTAATAAAATATTGTATATATACATGAACGTAGATGCCTAGGGATTGATAACTCTCGACGTTTTTAGATATATATCATTTCTATCTAAGCTATTATATTTATAATGATATAAATTTAACTATATATAATTAAAACAGGTATTATTGTTATTGATCGTATAATAATATTATAACAATTAAATTATTATCTCAACTATTATATAAATATTATTAAAAAAAATTAACTTAAATATTTTCTTTAAAATATGAAAAATTAAAATTAATACCATTTAATATTATATACGATACTTCATATTTATATATTTTTTAATACCAAAATATTTAAAGTTAAGGGAACTTAACAAGACATAAAATGGGTTATGTAGAATGAAGGGCAAACACGATTAAAATTTTAATAAGATTATAGATTTCTTAATATGAGACAAATAACTTAATACTCGTGCAACTTGCAAGGAGGGATTAACAAATTTGGTCAATAAGTTTGTTAATTAATCATTGTATATATGGATGGGCTTATTTGGTATTACTATGTTTCATGTAACCCTAAATTCTGTTATGCGAATATATAGATAAATATTATCATATAGATATTTGTTATGTTTTTATCTTTATAAATATTTCATTAATTTTTTAGTAGAAGTTGTGAAATATTGTTACGATATTTTTAAAAAAATTATTATAATTTTTAACTTATAATTAGGTGAAGATAATTTATTCGAATGCTAAGTACCTACCAAGTTGGACTTTTATGTCCATTAAGATTGGAATGTGAATTTTGTTTTATGGAATATGACTTACTTTGACTACTTTTATATGGAATAGGACTTATTTTTGACTACTTGAACTTAGTTTAATTAATAAAATATTAGGTTTATGATTTTTTTATTAAAGTTGTTACATTATTGATCATATAATAAATTATAATAGCATTTATTTATTATATTATTGATCATATAATGAATTATAATAGCGTTTGTTAATTATGTATGTATTGTTTAATAAGATTGAAATTTGGGTTTTCTTTTTAAAAGTTAAGATATTTAATCAATTAAATTTTTAGCATTTAAAAAAAAAATACCACTTTAATCTAAAATATTCTTTCTAATTTCTTTATTATTAAATGAAATGGCTAAACTTAGCAAGAAAAATACATGTTTGAAAAAGTAATTGAAAGGTATTGTAAAGTTTCCTTATAATAATTATGATACAACAAGAGGCCACATTGTGATGCAACCCCTATTATAGAAATAAGTTTGTACCATGGAGTAGCTATATTTGATTCCCATCTAGTGCACAAAACATATTATAATCTATAAACTTGTATTGCCCTTATAAAATCCATTTAGTTCACAAATTACTAAATATTGTCATGTGTGGCATTCTTTGAAATAAATTGTTGCTTATTACTATGATAGATCTTGACTTCCTTAGCATCTAAAATGATGAGGATCTCAACTTTCTTCTATAACCCTTCTTGAGCTTCTCCTTGTTTATGTCAATAAGCTAATAATACTTGTCCTTACCACATCATATCCTCAATGCTACAACTATGAACAATCAATTGTTCTTGCAAATTCAATCCTTATCATGGTTAAGAATCTACCTTTCCAAAATGCCAAACAACATTGCATTCTATCCAAAATTAAGTCCAACATGAACCTACCTTTCCAAACTAATGTCATTCTATCCAAATTAAGTCCCAACATGGCTAAAATTTGACTTGTATTCCAGGTCACCAAAAATTCATTTGATGTGTTAAATTTAATAATGCCTTAAAAAGTGAGTTTTCGTCTTTCAAAAGTGGATTTAAGACAAATAATGCAGTTGAAGACGATTCACTAATAGTAATACATGTAATTTTGAGGAAAGTAAAGACTCCACGGAACATAAAAAGATCATTGTGGAAATACAAGACATTGCTACAAAGTTTGAAGAAATCAAGTTTACACATACATTAAAGGGAAGGGAACAAATATACAAATAGGCTACCTAATGGAAGGGTTTTAATAGAGGATCATGAAGTTAAATTATCCTTTCTAATGGTTCCAGGAAGTAGTAATTTTAGTTGAAGCCGAAAAGAAAATGTTTGACTTACTTAGAAGTTTTATGTTGGTTGGTAATATTTGATGTATTTTATAACATTAATGTGTTTTCAAAGCTGAAAAGAAAATGTTGACTTACTTTAAAGTTCTATGTTGCTTGGTAATATTTGATGTATATTATAACATTAATGTGTTTTCATATAAATTGTTTATTACAATTTTTATGTTCTTGTGATTTCACTTATATTTCAAGAAGGAAATTAATAGTCCATATCTATGGTTTCACTTATATTTCAAGAAGGAAACTAATAGTCCAGATCTGGTGATTTCACTTATATTTCAAGAAGGAAATTAATAGTCCATATCTATGGTTTCACTTATATTTCAAGAAGGAAACTAATAGTCCAGATCTGGTGATTTCACTTATATTTCAAGAAGGAAATTAATAGTCCATATCTATGGTTTCACTTATATTTCAAGAAGGAAACTAATAGTCCAGATCTGGTAAAGCGGACTATGATAGTGCAAAGTTTTAAAAATATTACTCTACCAAAAAGAAAAGTGCTAAATTTTGGAAAATTTGTATTTAAAAAATAAAAATAAAGAAGATCCAAAAATACAATTAAAAAATTTAGACATTTAATGAAAAAAGATGTTGATATTTAATTATAACAACTCAATTGAAATGAGAATTGAATCTATTTATAAACTTTTAAACTCCAATCTATTTGTAAACTCAAACTCTATAGAAAAAAATTATAATTTATAGAAGGTATATAAATAAATATTAACAACATAACTATATATATATAAAAAAAATTAAATGCATGTCAATTTGACTGAGTGTTAAAATATTTTAACATTTGCTTTAACCTTGAGTCTAAAAAATATATGAATTTCGACTGCTAAAATGGCCAATGAACAATGATTGCGTTGAACATGCATGAACAATGATTGTGTTGGCTGGCTCCTCTATAACAGTGATCAGTTGGCGAGAAATATTCAGTAATCATGGATGGACATTTCAAAGTTCCTTCTTGCCACCTTTATGGCAAACTTGATCCATTACTAAATAATGGAGAGAGGTCCTTGCTCTAACAACATGATTCACTCTCCACTCATGCTTTAGACCTGACTATCCAAATCATGAATTGTTTAATTACAACATAAAGCATTTATGCACAGTTTAGTCATTGATTTATTAGTGTTATTAACTTTATTTAGTTATTAACTTATTTATTTTAAATCATCTAATAAAAGTCAAAGGATTCACTTAAATTCCTATTTCCATCATGATGAGTTTCATGATTTAGTTCATTTTGAATATGTTTGAAGTATTCCTTATTCCATTCAGACAGAAAGGCTTCTTAAATAAAAAAATTATTTGGAATACATAGCATAACAATATAAATACAGAAACAGAGCAGATTTTAAGTCTTTTAGTAAATATTTATATATACCATACAAGTAACAACTCAATCAATTGATAACAGATCCTCATGTGAAACTTAATTTTGCTCGAGTCTATGCATACATTCAATGGTACAGAAGTATGGTCTGAGATAGATTTTTACAACTAATAAGCCCATCTTCTCTGTTAGTCATAATTAGGAGACCAACAAACCAAACAGTGTGGAGGACCAAGATGCTTCTCGGTGCTTGCACCTCCATGTGGAGAATGAAGAATGTTAAAGACTAGATCTAAGAAAAGTCGCCCCCAAACAACAGTTCTAAGCATTTCGAGAGTTCGATACAAATCTGAAATGTCAAAATAATAGTTACAGAGAAACAGATGACAAGCTTCATCAAATGACATCAAGGCTGCCATACGAAAAAAATTCTTCAAGATGGTAGACGCAATGAAAACAAGGAAAGAAAAGCTTGGCCTATGTTTTCTGTTGCCTCTGCATTTGAAGCATGTAAAATTAAATGAATCTTAAATTGGAAACAAGGCAGGGTACATCAAAGAGAATGCTCTTCTTAAACATTGACCCATGCAATGAATAAGGAGATAAGTAAGATTGGAACTGTTCGCAGGATGCTGCAGGATCCAAGCAAAAGCTTGTTCCACCCATAATTTAAGAGTTGACATCATCTTCCTCTTCCTCTTCCATTAAAAGATTTCAGTGACTGTTACCTCTCACTGATACCGGCTTGGTGTGCCTCAACAAATTCTGCATCAAGGAACTTGGCCACAAAAGACCACATCCTGTAAACATCTTCAAAATTTGACAAAAAACCAAGAGATGCTGTCACAACCTCTACTCGAAATATTGCTCTTTTTCCTTCACACCTGCCGTTCACTATAGATTGGCATAAGAAAATGTCATCTGAATCAATTGCATCTTGCAATTCTAGGTGGTTTTCAATCAACTTAAGATGACTTAGAAACCCCAAACCAAGTGCTATATTACTCTTGTCTGCAAGCCTCTGGACAAGTTCAGGAGGCACAAGGGATCCTTTGCTGTCATACAAATTAAAAGCAACTGATGCCCCTCTATCATACTTGACCTTTGGTCCATATATATGCACAAGGGCAACACCACCATCTGGTCCAGGATGTCTTAGTTGTAATAACGAAGTGACAAGCCAATTTATAAGATATCTATGTCTTAAAGTTATTCTATTAAGACCCATACCGTCTACATGATCAAGATGCTTGTACATAATCCTGGGTTCGCTTTGCTCCTCTGCTACTTCAGCATCACTCATACCCTCATCGATTTGATGATCTGCAGCTCCAGATTCCTCTTCTTCTTCTACACTAAATGATACCCTCCTGCTAATACTGTCAATTGCTTCTAAATCCAATAGCCTACCTGCGTCTCTCCTACCCAAGAGTCTAAACTCTCCCTCATTCTCTCTGCTTATGGCATTTTCCTTGGTTCTGCATAGTTGAGGACTTCCGTTCATCACATGGTTCTCTTTATTCCCCAACTTCAACTCATGATTCTTAAATAGAGCAGAGCCATTCTCTAGCTTACGGCGGCTGCCGTTGGATGTGGCAAGGTCTTTTGTATCCTCACTACAAATTGTAATCTCATTATATGTGCTCTCTGATATTTCTTCCACCCGAATCTGGCCTTGTTTGGGACTAGTATCCTGTCCTTCCCCCTCTGCATTCTCTAGAATGAAAGTTAACTTGCTCTGTTTGAATAATCTTCGAGAAGAACCAATCCTTCCAGATGATCCCACATCATCCTCAGATATCAAATTGTGAGCTCCATCTGAACCATGCAATGCAGTAACCCCATTTCCGTGCACTTTCTCCTGTCTTGAAGAGGGAGAATCCCCAGGATCAAGAAATTCAAACTTTTGGCATTTCCCATTTGTGGTGAGATCAGACCCTACCTCATGTGGGGGATGCCCTCTTTCTGCACCCAAAGTTGGTACATCATCGCCTTCTTTAGACAGATCTAGCTCGGAAGAAAATGGTGCATCGGATGATACAACACTTGAATCCGTATTGCCTTCATCGTACAAGGGGCTTTTAGGAGATCTAGTAAGCAGATGCTTGTGGGTGCTTTTGTACAGAAGGTGCCCTGAATTCCCTTTTCTAAGAGGACCAGAGACGACAGGACTTTGACCCAAATCAATGCAAAACAAATTATCATTCTCCTCTTCACTAAAAATGGGACTTTTCAGAGCAGAGGCATTGTCTATATCCTCACTAACTCCATCCCTAAAAGAACTACCTACATCACTTTCAACAACATCTCTTACTTGTAATGAGGAGAATGGCCCAGAAAAGGCTGGCAGTTCCAGTTGAGGACCGATTTTAATTTCATCTTCCTCTGCTGCTTCGCTTTTCTTGCTTCCTTCTTCATCTGCAGAATCACTGAGGAGGCAATCAGAGAGAACACTATAAGATGGAACAATGTTCACGATTCCAACCGAGGGGGCTTCAGCCTGATCCTCGAGGCACTCCACCACAGAATTCTTGATGAAAAGGCAGCCGAATCCAGTTGGGTCTTCGCCAAAAACCTTATAAAACGAAGTGATTATAAAATCCGGCCTGAAGAGAGAAAGCCCTAAGGAATCCATATCCTTTGGACCCAAGGCCCCTGCATCCAACAGCACATGCCACCCATTCTGCTGTGCCAAGGCCATCCACTGAGAAGAATACTTGGCCCCAGTCACCCTTGACTGGAACGGAAACACAAACACCCCAACTGCAGAATCCTTCCTCCTACTCTTCTTATGTTTCAGCTCTTTCTTGAGCTCTGCAGAACAAGGCTTCAGACTAGGCCATGTAAAACAACCGCTGCGTATCTTTGCCCCCTTGTTCCTTGCAATTTCCGCCATCCAATTCACAGATTGGCTATCATAATCATACATAGTTAGCAGCCTCCTATTCTGATGAAATGGGTATGACTCCGCAAGGAGTTTAAATGCAGACCCCCTGTTTACAGTAAAAACCATACTGTATTCCCCCGCATGGATATTAAGGAACTCCATAATTCTATTCCTCAAATCCTTCTCCATGTTGCTTGGCATACCATCTAATGCATGGGATCTCAAGTTCACAGAGATCTGAGACAGCCCAAATGAAAAAGAGTCGGCCTGAGAGTGAGAGAAGAGCCCAAACCCACAGTAGTCCAAGCACACCTTCCTGTGATGCTGCTCCAGATGATCATATTCCTCCTCCCTCAGCTCATCCACTTTCTCGGTGATGAAAAACTTGGGGTACATCGTCTTGAACTTCCCATAGGCTTCCTCCAAATCAGGAATTTCATGGACGGTGGTGAAAATGGCATCAGCTGCAACATTTGCAGTGGCTCTGAAAAACTCTCTCTGTGCATTCAGATAAGATAAAGATTTTGTGGGCTGCTGTGATGGGGTCGCCACAGTTTCACCACCCTCCTGCAAGATCTGTGAAGATGGTCTATCCTCCCTCCCATCCAAAGCACATGCAGATTGAGAATCTCTAGACTGCAATATTGTCCTTGACCTCCTCTTGCTGGTGGGCTCAACCACATTGCCCCTCCCCTTGCAGAGAAAGAGGGGCTTCCACGCTCCCAGATTCTGCATTGCTCTCTTCTACTCTGGCTATGATTGCTCTACCCTCTGACTATCTTCTTCTTCTCGTTGCATTGGCGGAGGAGGAGGAGGAGAATGCGGAGGACATCAAATCTAATGCATCACCAGATGTCATGACTGATATCTAACGTTATGTTGGGTTCTGTTTGGAGGAACAAGAGTGAGCATTGACTTTGAAGTCTATCTATCTTTCCGAAATCTCGTTCGTTTCACTGTCCGTGACTTAATAACAATCGAAATTCGAATCCATCTCCTTAAACAAAGACGGGACACCTCGATCACAAACATAAAAAACTATATTTCTGACTGCTAAAAAGGTTCCCTATACGGAGGGGAAAAAGCGGGGCCTCTCTTTTTGGGGCTGACGCATACGACCAAAAAACATGACGAAAGCTCTCCATCGCAAATTACAAAACCATGCTTTTTGTTCCGCTGATGGTGGGTTAAGAAGCACCCTGAACTCCACAACCCACAATTACTTATTCCACTATCTCCAAAGCCCAAAACATACAAATCCATAATCAAAACTTATATATATACATTTTTGCTGATGGTGTCTTAAAAAAAAGTCAATTACTTGTTAGTCAGGAAGTTGGACACTTACTGGAAGTTGGGCACTTATCAAGAAGAGATCTAAGTTCTAACCTAGCTGGCATGTCCAATTTAGGGTAAAGTAGTAGTCTGTCCAGAGTCCACTGAGATCTAAGTTCTAACCTAGCTGGCATGTCCAATATAGGGTAAAGTAGTAGTCTGTCCAGAGTCCACTGAGTGTGCACAAGCTTGATGACGGCGGTACTAACCCCAAGCCACCGGGGTCTCCCTCACTCTGGGTCATGTTTATCGTAGCCAGGTAGGGGTTACAGTGATAGCACCATGATTCGATGCTAGAATCAAAGGCAATATGACTTGACCCTTGACCAATTATTCATAAAGAAAAAAGTTGTTGCCAATTCCTTTATGTATAAAAAAAAAACAAACCTAAAACATACAAATCCATAATCAAAACTTATATGAAATTTTTTTTTATACTTGAAATTTTAATCCCTTTCTTATCTAATTGAAAAACATTTAATTAAGAGTTATTAGCCTGAGGTGAGCGAAATTAGGTGCCCATCCCAAATTAGGTGAGGGCTTTATAAGTCATCTGGATGGTACACGGTAACTTTTTCCTGATGTGCAACGCACCAAGCAGATTCATTCAACACTCTTACCAACCCTTTTAAATGATGTGGAGCATATTCTTAATGAAGTTTGCCCCTCTCACCTCTATCCGAAACTCTCTCTTGAGATTGACCCGTACACCACCAATACGAAGACGCAAAGGAAGACCGTTTGACAGTGTGACGGCCTCTTGTTTGAAGACAACTAATCCAATCCATCGTAGGCAAGTTATTCCCCAAGCGTACTACGCACTTTCATGTAAATATCAAACTTTCACTGGATAGTAAAATTGACCCCTCTTTTAGACTAAGACATGTACCATTTACATAAACTCTATTAGACTAAGACATGTACCTTTTATATGACAAATTTTATTAAATAGTTTTAAGAAAGCTATGGATTGGTAAGTGTTTGTTTGGTTAGGTATTTATCAAAATATATTTAGATTTAAACTTCGAGTAGTCTGTTTGCAAAAGTAGTAGTCTGAGCTAAATCTTTTAAGTGCATGTCAGATCGATAATAACTGTACAAATCCGATTTGAATTTTCTGAATACATGCCAGATTGATAATGAAACCAACAATAATCCTTAGCTATCGGTAATTTCTATCACATCCGATAAACAAAAACAAAGTAGATGATTTGAACTGTTTGTCAATTAGTAAAATGACAACCAATCCCTCCTTCAAGAGACTAATAATTACTCATCAAATGGTGAGGATGGAAGTCCCTACCATTCATGGGGTGGCTCATCTGGCTTTTTAATAATCTGGTGAGGATGGAAGACCCTACCACGATAAGCTTCTTATATCATAAGAAACGTGCATGACATGAGATATAAGCCGGGCGTGGAGTTCATTTTGACTCTCTATATATGGCATGTCAAACCAAGTGATGGATTTTGTCCATGTAGATAACTACCAATCGTGGCTTGCAAAAGTAATTATAATATATATTATAGACAATGAGTATTCAAATCTTTACAAGTGGTTTTAAATTTGAATAGTCCAAAGATTGATCATTTAAGTTAGATGTGCCATATAATATCTTTATTTTGTAAGGAAACTTTTATAATTTTTAGTTTTTCTTTTAGGTAAAGACAAAGTTAATGGATCTTTAAGGCTTAGAAATTGAAAAGGGTAGCTCACAAATAAGCATTTGGCAGCTACCAACTTGTCTATTCCTTGGATATATGTCCCCCTCACTCGGAGTAAACTTTTAAAGAGGTGATGTAGGGTGTTATTCTCCTTAAAAAAAATCTTAACTTGTCTATTCTTTTGATAAAAGGGTCCCCTCACTCTGAGTTAACATTTAAAGAGGTGGAGCAGGGGACTATTCCCCTTAAAATATATATATTAAGATACCCTAACTTGTCGGTTACTTAAAAGAGTATAGTTGTGACCAACTCTTTTATGTAACCAAAAAGAAATACCCTCATTATTAAAATAAATATATAATTTATAAAAAATATATATTTAAATTTATTTTTGTATAAAAGGTTATTATAGTTTTGAAGGTTATTATAGGAGTGCATTTTATGTAAACCTTATTGAAATATAAATAAATTAATAAAAATAAATTATTTTAAAAATAAATAAACTTATTTTTAATTCTATAATATATTTGATAAATAATTTAAACTTATAAATGTTGTTTACATCTAATAATTTATACTACACTTTCAAAAATAAATAAAGGAAAGACATGGCCATACCACCACATGAGTCTCATTAATGTACATTATACAAAGACAATGAAAGAAAAACAAATTTTATGAGAACACTCAATGTTTCTATGGTTGAGTTTGCCTTTTCCAAATAACTCCTGTTTATCTTCACCGTTTCTTTCAATTATAATGGATGGAGTTACTATAGAGTTATAGGCTCCAACATATATAAGTTTAAAAAATGGATCGTAGTTAAGTCACCTTCCTTCTGTATGAGTTTTGTATAGGATAATTTTGTTTAATAAGAAGATTTGTATAGTGAAGGTTATGATACCTCTAGAGAAGGTAAAGGTTGTAGATCTAACAACAAATGAGGAGACAATCACAATTTTATATTTATGGAATTTATTCACTACCATGAGGCACTCTAAAACCTTCAACTATTAGTTGATCAACGGTTCCATTTTGCTACTTTTCTGTTACATCATTAGTGATAATAATGTCACTATTTGTAGGATTGAGACATATTTGTTAATTAGACAAGTTGTAAATTATGGTTTTAGTATATAATTAGATTAGTGTGTTCTCTTAGAAATTTCGAATCTATCTTCTTAAAGATAATATAAAATATGCAATTATATTTCTTTCCTTTGTTTAAGATAGGGTTAGGGTATCCGCGTGTTGTAGTCTATTGGCAAGGACGCCACTTGCATTATCGGTGATGTGACCCGGGTTCAACCCCCACGACGGATATGTATATGTATAAGAAGTATTTACTCAATAAAAAAAGATAGGGTTAGGGTGCTTTATTTCATAGAATTAAAAGGACAATAAAATATCATTCTTTTGGATATCTTTTTTAAAATCATTCTAGATATTGTATGTCGCATATTGAAATAGTAAATATCATTATACTCCCAAATTTTTTTACTGTGAATCTCATTTGGCAAGTTGAAACAATAAATACATAATGGAACAATGTTGAACAATGAAGTATATTATCATAGTTGGAACCAATGTGTGATCTTATTTCTTTTTCTTTTCTTCAAACACACATGCTATTGATCCTTATTTGTGACTTATCTTCACTTGTTAAGAGGCCTATGACCTAACACTCAATTGGTGGTAGTCGATGTGTTAGCTAATCGATATTGTGGATGAGCAAAACCTCAAGGGCTTAAGTTACATTGATCCTGATAGCCACATCTATATCACCAACAGTCGACATGATGCCATTGTGTCTTACGACATCCATTGCTATAACTTCTTAAGAGAGAGATATAATAGTATTTATAGGGAGGAGGTGGTAGAGACTTGCAATAATACGATGATAATAATGGCAAGAATTTATAATAATATAATGATAATGGTCGTAGGGTAATACTTCAATGGAGGTGGCAATGAATTATACTAATATGGTATTGGTGGTGGTAGAGGTTTGTAAGAATACCTTAGCAGAGTTACCCTTGACTTGTGGTAATATGGTGATGGTGGAGACATGAAGGTGGTGATGGTGGTGACTTATAACAATATGGTGGACACAAAGAAGGTAATGGGGAGGGAAAGATGTATAGTAATATGATGGGGGAGTTGATGGAGAAGGCAAAGGCAATGATTTGTAGCAATTTGATGGGGTGACAACAACGATGTTCACATATTCTTTGAAAACAGTGAACTTCACATAATGTTTGAAAAATGTCATGTTTTCATTGATTTTGTTTTAGTGATATACATGACTGATATTGGATAATTCAAATTTTATACCTCTAATGACTTAATGCTCTAGGTTTTCTTATTAATACATTCAAATAAAAAAATAATTGAGACTTTTTTTTGTGGTTAATGTGAGAAACCCCTACGACCAATGCTTAGGATTGATCATTTCACCCCTCGTAAGAATAAGAGCTAAACTTATCAATAGAGGATTAACACACAACTCTCACACACTCAACGGTTTGAACAAAAATAATTGAGATTTAATAGCTATAATCTTATAAGAATGATCAAATGCAATTTTCTTGGCTCCTTTTTTTCTTTTCTAATAATTATTTATCTGATATTTAATTATAAAGGAATGATCAAATCACCTTGTTAAATACAATTTAATTTAATAAATGCTTGATATTAAGTAACCTTACATAATAAACAAAATTATAAAAAAATAAAACTTTCTTCTTTGTATTGAATAATCCAATTTATCGTTCCAACAAATTTTTAAATAAAAATAATTTAAATTTTATTTTCTAAAATTATGTATTACATCATAATTAAAGAGTGAGAATATCAAAAAAAAAATTACAATTATACATATATTATTGGATAACATTCAAATTTATATATATTTTTTAAAAGTCGAAACACTTAATCAATAAAATTAATACTATTTAATTAGATATAAATGATTTTTTTTTTTAAATAGGTTAAAAAGTTAGGGGTACATGTGTGCACCCTCCTTGTAAATTGAATGCCTGCCTTTTGCCATTGTCCAATGTCCCCATCAACACAAATGATAATTATACTTTATAATATAATAAAAAATTATAAAAAAAAAAAAAATATATATATATATATATATATATATATATATATAGTCACAGGGGACAACACAACTATTCGGCTTTGGTTTTTCTTCGGGAGGTTCAAGGTTCAAACAATGGCATGGGAAAATGTGTGAGGGGATGAGTGTGTGTATGACTATCCCTTTTCAGAAGTCATGGTTGAGATAGAGGTACCCAACTCTCAACATCGGCCCATAAAATTTTTTCACACTAACCTCAATAAAAAAAATTGTATACTAAAATATTTATATAAAATTAATATATGGCTTACTCTTTATTTGTATCTTAAACAACATTTAATTGAAAGGAGAAATTAGGTTAAATAAAATATATAACTTGATAAAAAGGAAAATAAGATATTTTTATTTATTTATTATTTTACCTTAAGAAACTTTTATAATTTTAAATTTTTTAAATAAAAACAAAATTGATGAAATTAACAAAAGCCCATCCTTTAAAAAAATCAAATTAATATTTTAGCTGTCACCATTTAACCTATTCTTCTTTTAGACAAAAAATAACTATACTTTTATAGACAAATATCTATATATTTATATTCATGTGACTTATAAAGTGGGGTCAAGTTCTGATTGATTATTACTTAAGGTTGGGCCTATTTGGCATTCATGTTTTTTATTTGCAAATTGTTTAGTCAAAGGGGTTAAATAGACGTAGATCAAGCTATTTGGTCAAAGAGTGTTTTGAATAATGGTTATACATCGTTAGGCTGGTTTGATATTCATATTTTCATGCTCAATTTGTTTGGTCGAAAGGATTTGATTTATTAGGAGAAAAAAAAAACTACCTTGATTTTTTATAAAATTTATTATTTTTAATTTAAAATATATTAAATATTTTAAATTAAAAATAATAATTATATATTTTAATAAATTATATTATAAAATATTAATATATATATATTTTTAATAAATATTTTAAATTAAATTTTTACATGCAAATTATATTTCATTAATATAATAGTTTATATTGTTAATAGTTTATTATAATTTCTTTCTTTTAACTCGTTTAATGTATATAAATTATATCCATTTAAAATTTGAGAGCTATTTTTCATAAGAGATAGTTCATCACACCGGTCAAAGTCAACTCTATAAATAAACATAAGATAATATATCATTAATTGAAAACTTAAAGCATTAATTGAAAACTTATAAAAATAAAATATTTCTTCAATGTATCATTTAATAATAAGAAAATGAAAGGTTGAATGTCCCGGTACTAGATAGGTATGGGGATTATATTTGTCTTGGTTTAAGTTTGTCTTCTTTAGTATTGATTATGGATTCTTTTATGGTTTTTAACTTTCATGTATTTTTTTTTTTTTTGGTTTGTTTTTAGGGTTTCATAAAGAACAATTTACCTATCCAAAAATAATAAGAAAATCATTAATTATTTAAAATTAAACATTTAATAAATATTAAACATTTGTAAGAAATATTTTTTTAGTTTTAAATTTTATACTAAAAATAGTAATTTCTTTAGAAAGATATTTTTCATCACAATCAAATGTGTCATATAAAAGTTTTGTACATATTTAATATTATACATTAGGTATAATATTAAGGTACCATTATTAGGATAAGTATGTAATTTAATATAAAATTTATTTGTCATTTATCATGGAAATATATCTGATAAGGAATTTGATTTTGTATTGCATCTAACAGTCCACATTGCACTTTAAAAAATTAAAAAAAGCAAACATAAACATACTACCACATGAGTTTCATTAACGCACATCATACAAAAATGAAGATACAAAAATGAAGAGAAAAACAAGTTCTATCAACAATACTTTCCTATTAAGATATAATTATTAGGATAAGTATGTATTCTATTTTATTTTTTTAAATATTTGTCATTTATCATGGGAATGCATTTGATAAGAAATTTGATTTGATAAATGGTGTTCATCGTGCTTTGTATCCAACAATCCACATTGCACTTTCAAAACTAAAAGAAAGTAAACATGACCATATTTGATAAATGGTATTCATCCTTCTTTGTAGCCAACAATCCACATTGCATCAAAACTAAAAGAAAGCAAACATGACCATATTACCCACACAAGTCTCATTAATGCACATCTTAGAAACGTGAGAAGAGAAAAAAACAAGTCCTATAACTGATAGTCACATATTTTTATAGTTGAGTTTTTCTTATGCAAATATCGATATTCTTCCTTTCGATAATAAGGGATGGAATTATTATAGTCACAAACCTTATAGTATGTTAGTTAAATAAGCCAACTATAGTTAAGCCACCTTCTATATGACCTTGTATAACTTTATTCTATGTGATGAGGATATTGTGTTATACGCATTATGATACCCTTGAAGGTTGTAGATTCAATAGTGAAGGAGGATTTACCAATATGAAAGTATATGTATGTGGTATCAATGGACGATCATGAGTTTAGGTTCATGGATTTGTTCAATACCACAAGGTACTCCAAAACCACTGACTATCAATTGACCAATGGTTCCATTCTACTACTTCCTTGCCACATCATTAGCAATGGTATCATATTTTTAGGACATTGGATATGTCTATTGTTTTGATGGGTTGTAAATTGTATTTTTTTTAGTATATAGTTGGTTTAGTAGGTCCTACTTAAGCCTTGAATTTACCTTCCTAGAGAAAATGTAAAGTGTGCAATTATTTTTTTATCCTTTGTCTAATGTAAGGTCACGGTGCTTTATTTAGTGGAATTTAGGAACTATAATATGTCATTATTTCGAATACACTTTTCTTAAGATAGTACTAGATATTAAATGGTATGTATAGATTTTTTATTATTAATGTTTTCATTGTACTCAAAATTTTATTATGAATCTCGTTTCGCAGGTTGACACAATAAATATATAATGAAATGATATTAGATGATAAAGCATATTATCACATAGTTGGAACCAATATGCAACCTTTATTTCTTTCCTTTTCTATCAAACACACATGTTATCAACCCTGGTTTGTGACTTCCCTTTCCTTGTTGGAGGCCTATGGCCCAATGCTCAATTGGTGGTCGGTGTATTGGTTGCTTGGCCTCATGGATGAGTAAAGCCTAAGGGGTTTAGGTTGTGATCTCAATAACTACATCTACATAATCAATGATGGACATGTCACCATTGAGCTCTATGACGTCCACTACTTCAACTTCCTGGTGGAGAATTATAATAGTATTCACAGGGAGAAGGTGTTGAATATTTAATAATATGGTGATGGTGGTGGTAAGGATTTTATAATAATATTTTAATGCAAAAAGTGACAACTTATGCTATATGAGAACAATGGTTGTAAAGACTAGTAAAAATACTTTGACAGAAGCAATAAGATAACTTGTGGTAATATGATGATGGTGGAGACTTGTAATAATTTTCGGATATGGCAATGGTGGTGACCTATAATTATATGTTGGATGCAAAGGTGATGATGGGAAAAAGAAGATTCATAGTGTCACAATCTAAATCTTTGATAAAATTTAAATGGTAATTTAAATTCTATGTTTATAAAGTATGAACATTATTTGGACTTGTGGATGACATAGAATTTACATTTACTGTTATGAGTGCTAGTATAAGTTATTTTAATGTATCGAAACATATCTAATTATATTTTAGTTGGAGTGTTTGACAGGGTATCCCTCGATTGATAATAAGAGGGAGAGTATTATCAAGGAGAGGTCATCAAATTCTAATAAATAACATGGACAAAAGATGGAACTCGTGCACACACAACTAATGAAATACACTTTTATAATAGATATAATAGGTCTTAAGTAAGAATTGCATATACACTTAATAATCATTTTTTTGAATGGCATAAAAAGGAGATTGCTTTAATAATCAAATTTTCATTGAAAATAATAAATAATAATATTTTAGACATATATTTCTTGTTCTAGATTAGCGAGTGCAAGTCAAGAGAGAGTGTGAGTTCGGAGCAAGTGCGAGTCGAGAGAGAGGAGGAAGTGTGAGCAGGAAGCGGGAAGTAGTGCAATAAAGGAACAAGTGCCACTTGTTGTTCCAAATATTTGGAGAATTTAAATAATTCATTTGAAGAAAATCTAGGTAACAAGAAAATAAAGTAGTTTTTGGAAGTCCTTACTAAAAGTAAGAATGACCTAGTTGGAAGTATGGATGCCTTAGCTAGCAATAAGAGGAAGAACAAATCTATGGCAAACCTTGTCTAGGTAGAAAATTCTACACCAAAAGTGATTATCAAGGATGAGATGATTGAGCATGATATAATGGTTCTTAAAACCATAGGGTTAATATGTAGGTTTCATGGATATTGACCAGGTTGTTCTAAGATTCAAAATTAGATCAAGTGGAAGTAGAGATTGAATTCAAATTACTCCATAACTTTTCTTCGAAAATAATTTTTCCTTATTATTTTCTCCAGTTCATAAATAAGGGATAAAATAATGGATGGAGGTCCGTGGTTTAGGGGCAAAGATGCATTATATTTAAGACCTTGGAGTGAGAATTTTTTTGTGGACACATAAACTATTAAAGGCTTCTAGAATAAATTAGGCTTTTTGGACGTTCTTATCAACTCATCAATAAGGAGGTTTTGAAGAATATTGGTAATACTTTAGATGAATTTACTCAGGAGGGGCCAACTACTAAGGAGAGAAGGTATGCTATACAAACTCAAATATGTGTTTCCATATATATTTCAAAACCTTTAACACAATCGACTAGGATTAAATTTGGATCAAGAGAATGAGATCAATAAGTGGATTATGAAATATTGTATTCCAATATCATAAATATCATGAAACTGGGCACATGGTAAGAGACTGCAAAGTAAAAATGATGGAGGAAGAGATGGAAATTTTTGGGCATGAGGATAGCTTCAATTTGAAAGAAGATCATCTCATAGGAGGAGCTAGGTCAAATCAAGGATTATCCACTCCTAAGAAAGTGGCAAGAAAAACTCCTCTACATCATCAAATATCAAAACCCATTACAGTTCACTTGAATTAACCATTAGAAGAAAAAATATATGAGGGATGAGGAAGTACAATACACAAGTTCAAATATAAGAGCTAAAGGTGCGAAGAAAGAGGGAAGGGAAATTTAAAAAATATATATGGGGAAGCAAATTTTAAAACAAATGAGGTGAAGAAGGTCAGCTTAATCTAGGTAAATCACTTTTATTCTCCTCAAGTAGAATAAAACCTTCTCCTTACAATAAAAAAAGAAAGTAGTATGAAGTGTATTCCTTACACTTTAAGTTTTCAAGAGCAATACAATAAAGAAAATTTTATGGAGGATATCCAAGGAAATTTAGGGTTTCTAGGCCAACATAAGAAAGTAATAACTATGGAGGATCATCTATGCAATTTAGAGTTTTCATGGCAACATTAAGAATAAAATGCTAATAAGGTTATTGCTTATACTTTTGATTCTTTAGGGCAATATAAATCTTTAGAAAATAAGTCTCATTATGAACAATATGAAAAAAATAAAAGAGATTGATGAATATGAGAGTCTTGGCAGGAATGGAATAAGGAGAGGAAGACCATCAAAGTAGGAACAAAGATAAAAAAAAAAAAAAAAACTCAAAAGGATATTGATCTGGGAAGCTAAGTAAAAATATCATAGGTGTTAACAAGAAGTGGGGCTAAGACCACTATAAAAAAAAATAGTGTTGATGATGAAAATAATATTATGGAATATTAGGGATATGAATAAGACCCCTAAAAAAAGAGTTAGGGATATGAATAAGACCCCTAAAAAAAGAGTTATTAAGGAATTAATAGGTTGTTATTCCTGAGTTTATTTTGAAACAAGAAACACAATTAAGTAATGAGGAATGTAAAGATACTTTTAAGAAGATTTGGAAGATGGGTGATTGTTTAGTTATTTCTTCTACAAGAGCTTCAAGTAGTATTGTAATAATATGGATAAATGCAAATGAGATCGGTAATTATTAAAAGCAAAAGGTAATTGGGTTGTTAGATTATTTTGCAAGAAAGAGGAAAACATCAAAGTTGGGGTATTAAATGTATCTGCTCCAACTTTAGTCACTTTTCATGAAAGATGTTGAAAGGACCTTAGCATATTTTTGTCAAATACAATGATGATTCATTGCGATCTATGTATTATTGGGGATTATTTTAACACTGTTCTATCTCCTTTGAAAAATAAAGGTGGTATTCTAGGATGGTCTAAATCAATACAATATTTTCTTTATTTTTCAATTCAAATGACCTTTGGGATGTTAGTCCCTCAAGCTTTCAATATACATGGGATAATAGACATAATAGGTAAAATCATGTAGTAGAAAGACTGGATAGATTCTTGTTATCTAATAAATGGTTGGAAACATAATATACAATATCTTCAGATATTTTATTGCAAGCGGGATCAGATCACAAACCCATTCTTTTGACTTATAAGTTACCTAATAATGGTCATTCAAAGCCATTTCATTTCCATTCTATGTGGCTCCAAGATCATAATTTTTTTAAGATGGCTATGTTATGGTGGGATGAATCAATATTTGAAGGATCATGTATGTACAAGTTTTTTCAAAAGTTAAAACATTTAAAGGAGCAAATGAAGATATGGAATGTCAAATATTTTGGTAGCATTTTCAAAGAAAGGAAAGAAATTGAATCCAAGCTCAAAAATTTACAAGAGATAGTATATAATAATGGAATGGATGAGGATTCTTATATGAAAGAAAAACAATTACTTTATGATTATCATAATGCATTAAAAAATGAGTCATATTGGTTCCAAAAGTCTAGTGAGAAATGACTCAAGGAAGGAAATAGAAATACAAAAAAAAATCATGCTACAGCTAAAACAAAATTTTCTTTTTGTCACATCAAAAATATTTTACTCCAAATGGAAGAAATATTGAGGACGAAGAAGATATAAGGAAGGAAACAATTAATTATTTCAAAAATATTTTATCAGATACTAAGCAATATAAGGAGGCACGTAAGTTTCTTTTGTAAAATATTCCATCAATATCACTTAGGGAAAAGTGACAACTTGATGAAGAAGATATCTATGGTAGAGCTCTATGAAGTAGTTTTCTCTTTCCATCCTAATAAGGCACCTGGACCAAATGGATTTCCTACAACTCTTATTTTTATTTTTTTGGATTTATTGAAGAGTTATTTGTTAGCTGTGGTTGAAGAGATCGGGAGAAAGAAGACTATAATAAGTGAGACCAATGCTACTTCTACTACCTTGGTTCCCAAGAAGGGTGACAAAATATTTTGATAATTGTCTTCCAATAAGCCTTTGTAATATAATTTATAAGATCATTTCAAAAGTTATGGAAAATAGGTTGAAGGGCTTTCTAGGGTGTCTTGTCTTAGACGGAAAAAATAGCTTTTTCCTGCTAAACAAATTATTAATGGTATAATTATTGCACAAGAGGCCATACATTCTCTTCATTCCATGAAAAACTTGGTATGCTTTTGAAATTAGACATGAACAAAGCATCTGATAAGGTTTCCTAGAATTTTCTAAATGTTATTCATAGAAAGTTTGGTTTTGATTATATATGGTGCAAGTGGATTAAATGTTGTTAAAACATTGTAAAAAATTTATTTTGATCAATGGTTCTCCTGTTGGTTACTTCAAGTCATCTTGTGGACTTTGTCAAGGTGATCCACTTTCTCCTTATCTATTCATTATTCTTGTGGAAGCATTAGGGAGAGTCTTTTCAAAGGTAAAAATGGAAGAAAAAATCAAAGCTATTCAAGTTGCAAAAAATGGTCCCTCCAAATCTCATCTTTTAATTTGTTGATGATAATTTTCTTTTGGACCATCCCTCAATCAATGAGGCCATGGAATTTAAATCAATATTATCATGCTATGAGAAGGTTATTGGACAGTTGGTTAATAGTACAAAATCCAATATTTTTCATTAATATTGCCCTAGATTTACAACAAATTATTGTGAATATTTAGTGTTTAAAATTAAAAAAAAATTATCAACCCGCTTGGGTATTCCTTTGTTAGTAAAGGAAATAAAAAGGAGCTTTGGATCTCTTTTTTGGATAGAATGAAAGCTTGCTTGGCAGGTTGGAAAGGTAAGTTATTAACCATAGTAGGAAGGCTACAACTCATAAAGACTACATTGCAATCCATCCCTATTTATATGATGTCATATAATGAAAGCTTGCTTGGAAGGTTGGAAAGGTAAGTTATCAACCATGGCAAGAAGGCTACAACTCATAAAGACTACCTTGCAATCCATCCCTATTTATATGATGTCACTTTCAAGACTGTCAATAGGTATAACATCATAAATTGATAAAATTCAAAGAGACTTTCTATGAAAATGTTGTGAGCATAAATTTAGGTTTCCTCTTTGTAAATGAGACAAGGTTTGCAAAGGAAAGAATATTGAAGAAGGAGGTTTGTAAAATTGTAAACTTCTGAATTTGTTATTAGGAGCAAAGCTTGGGTGAAGATTATTTAGAGATCAAGGAAAGAATTGGGCAAAAATATTACTTAAAAAATATATAGGTTCTCTTGATGCAATGAAATTATTTAGGAAAAGAACTCTATCCAAAGGATCGTCAACATGGAATTTCATACCAAAGAGTTTGTAATTGATAAAAAAACATATTAGATGGTCAATCAATGAGGAGAGTTATGCAAATTTTTGGTGTGATGCCTGGTTGAAGCCTTATCCTCTAATCTTTGAATCAAAATGGCAACCATTAGCTCAAGCATACCTAACATGTAAAGGTCCAAAGGTCAAAGACCATATTATTATGAGCAACAACTCCAAATCAAGAATTTCTTCTAGTAACCTAGTTGAAGGAGAGGAACTCAAACAAATTATAAATGAACTTCAAAAGATGCTTCAAGAGTTTTATTTATTGATTTTTACTCAAAAGGATGATTTGGTTTGGAATTTATCAAAAGATGGTGGATACTTGATCGAGTTGGGATATGAGTATTTAGAACAATCAAAATTTCTTTCTCCTAATTTTCTTTAGAAGAATGTTTGGTCATTAAAGGCTCTCCCTAAAACCTCAACATTCCTTTGGTTAGAAGTTCAAAGTAAGATTCTTATAGGGGAGAGTCTACAAAGAGAAGGATATTATAAATCCTTTAGATGTGCCTAGTGTGAGAAGTATTTAAAAACATCAGATCATTTACTTATTCATTGTCTGTTTGCTCACATAATTTGGGGTTATTTTTTTAATATATGAAATTATATTGGATAGCTTTATCAACATTAAAAGAGGATGAAATGTTGGATTAATTATTTCAAAGCTAAGACATTATGTATTCTTTGGAGGATTGGTCTCACCATTATTTGTTGGAATTTATGGCTTGAAAGGAATAGCCAAATATTAAAAAATAAATCTCAAAATCATGCCCAAGTTTGGAATCGTATTATTGCCTCTCTTGGATAATGTTTACAAATATGGTGCTCATCATGGGAAGTCTCAATTACAGAAAAAGAGGTGCTAAGAACTTGGCTATAGGATTTGAACATACATGGAAGAGTCATTTGCAACAATGGAATTAAAAAAAATGATCTACTTTGATCTACGGTAAAATGGAAATGTGCAAAAATTGGGTTTATCAAAATTAATTTTGATGGTGCTTCTAAAAGAAATCCAGGAAAAGCTGGTGGAGGCGGTGTTTTTAGAAGTAGTGAAGGCAAAATTCTCCTCACTTATTCAAAATCATATGGAACATCAACCAAAAACTATGTAGAGGGTAGGGCACTTCTTACAGGGATTAAAATTGCTGTAGAAAAAAGATGAAAATACATTTCAATTGAGGGGGACTCACAAATTATCATCAATGCTATTAACAAAAATGGATATGGAGATTAGATAAAAAAATATTATTATTATTGTTGATGTTCATTATCTATTACTAGAGGCGATTTCTTGAAAGTGTGAGCATATATATAAAGAGAGAAATTGGGTAGCAAATAAATTAGCAATTTGCGATGTTGGTCTTCCTCAAGGTGAAATTCAAATTTTAGAAGGAAGCTGGCCAAGTGAGATTTTATCTCTTAATAAAAATAATGTCAAGGAGTTGATTGTGGGAACATATATTTAAGAGAAAAAGAAATGAAAAATTGTGATATGCAACAAATGTAAAATTTTGGTATTTTAATGGGAGTGACCCTCAATAGAAGCCACATATAACTTATTAAAAAAAAAATGGACATATACTTTTTGCAAGAAAACTAGTAGCATATAGGCACACATTGTCTTAAGATTTCTTCATTGGAATTTTTTATATGAAGTAGTTACGTATTCAGTGAGAGCACTAAATTTAAACCAAGAAAAATTCTTTAAATAAGCCTTATCTTGACTACAATGTAGACAATAAGAAATAACGATATTAAGATTGAAATTCATGAGATAGGAAGACATCAATACCCATTATTTTAGAAGAGAAAAAGAATAAACACTAGTAGAGTTCTATAACTTCCGTCCATCCTTGAATTTGTGAAAATTACCCTTGTAATGTACCCAATTTATTGTTCTATTCCAACCCTCTATCGAGTGACAATTTTAGTATACTATTGCTTTTTTGGCTTGTTTTTGCCTATAAATTTTAGCATGAACTTGAGTATGAATGTTGTTTTAAAAGTTAATTGTCATCTTTGAATATAATTAAAAAGAAATGAAAATTGATTGTGCTTATTTTCCTTTGAAGTATATGAAGATTTATTTTTTGCTATTGAATTTGTGGAAAACCCACTCTAAAATTTGTAAGAGTTTGAGGACCTCTAATAATGTATTTAAACTGAAAATTATTAATATTTATAATAATAAATCCTCATTTTAAAATCAAAATGATAATTATACTTTATGATATGTATCCGCACCGGGTATTTTACTGGCAAGTTCCCTCAATCCTCGGAAGGAGGTCCAGGGTTCAAGCTTGGCGGCCTGCACTGGATAAAACAAAAAAAACCTCGATTAGCCTGAGGTGTATACCCGAATGGCATAGACCCCGTGGAACGAAAAGTCCTGGCCCCTAGGGGATACGGGGAACAATTTTCCTTAACATAAGGTTTAGTACCTAAGGATGTAGCATAACGGTTCAGGCTTTGGTTCTTCTTCGGGAGGTCCAAAGTTCAAACCGCGACGTGGGCGAGTATGTGAGGGGATGGGGTGGTGGTTGTGTGTTAAATTCCCTATTGATAAGTATAGCTCTCGATTTTAAGAGGTGTCATGGTTGGAAGGAGAATGCTCAGGAAGTTGATTTGTGTCATATAACCTATGAAAAATGGAGGTATAAGATTCAGCCAATGGAGTATATTGACGGGTTGTCAAACAAATTATCGATGTGGTCTATTATCCACAATTGGCACTGTGTTTTTTACTTAATTGAATAGTTGAGGGAATCACATGATATTCAATTTGTCATGGTTGTTGTTCCATGGGTTGTTATTAAGCCATTACTTAGAGAGATTAGGTCCAACTCCATAAAGATCAAGTGATATATATGAGAGAATAATTGAGGAATAAGAGGGATGATGTTATAGCCAAGATAGCTATAGTAGGTAATGGGAGCATTGCTTTAGTGGTTCTCACAATAACCAAATCCAAAAAAAAAATTATACTTTATG
The DNA here is from genome assembly GCA_028583015.1 of Wollemia nobilis. Lineage (NCBI taxonomy): Eukaryota > Viridiplantae > Streptophyta > Pinopsida > Araucariales > Araucariaceae > Wollemia > Wollemia nobilis. The sequence goes on from JAQPPZ010002347.1 coordinate 1,371,839, forward strand.
ATATAGTAAAAAATTATAATATATAATTAAAAAATATATACTAAAATTTTGTATAAAATTAATATATGGCTTAAGTTTTATTTGTGTTTTAGAAAAACATTAACTAAAAGAAAAAGTGGGTTATGTAAAATAAAAAACAAACTTACCAAAAAGAGAAGTATTCAAACTTAAAAGAACAATTAATTATTTTTTAAAATTATTATATGTATAATTTTTTATAATTTTTAATTTATTAAATAAAAATTAAAAATATTTTTAATTTTCAAAGAATTAAATTAACATAACCTACTAACCAACATTTAGTTACTATTAATTGAATTATTTATTTTTAAATTTTATTAATATAAAATACAAATAACTATATATTTATATTCACTTATAAAGTGAAGTCAATATAAAGAGCGTTCTGATAAATTATTAAATAAGGTTGGGCCTACTTGGCATTCATATTTTTTATTTGCAAATTGTTTAGTAAAAGGGTGTATTTAGTCAAAGAGTGTTTTAATTAATGGTTATACACCTGGTTAGTTTGATTTTCATATTTTTCAAGATTCAATTTGATTGGTTGAAAAGATTTAATTTATTTTTAAAAATTAAAAGTATTTTTTTATTGGTTGATAAAAAAGGTTTTGAACCTTACCAGCTGTCTTTGGTAGTTACTAAAAATCGTGATTGTAACTATTGCTTCTATATATCAAAAAAAAAAAAAAGTTTTGAAAGGTCTCAAATATTTTTACACAAATGTAGCAAAAAGGCTTGTCAAAAGCAAGATTAAATGAGCTGAAAACAAAAAAACCCTTAAAGGGGATCAAAACAACCAACGTTAAATTGGAAAGAAGGTTAAAACTAAAACAAGGGACAAGGGTATAAACTACAACAATGGTACATGTAAAAAACATAGAAAACAAACATCAAAAGTCCGACCAAGATTACGACATTTGACTCAGTCGGGTTCAATTCTGGTCTATGAGCTTTTTGGAGCAAACATCTCCACTATGCTGGAAATTAGCATTTTTATTTACCATTCCTTGCCACCTGAGTTCACGGGTGACAATTGCCTTGTGAATTTTTCATGCCTTCATAAACTTGCCCTTTAAACGGATTGTAAGAAAGAAAAAGAAGATATGTGCTGGCATCCATGTCAGAAAAACCATGCCCAATCACTAGGCCCCAATTCAACCACATCAACAACAACAACTAATTACAGATTAAGATTTCCATTTGCATCGGTGTGGATCATAATACATGGAGGAAAATGAAAGTTGTGTTCAACTTCTTGAAAATAAAAAATACTTTAATTTTGATAAAATTTAATATTTTTAATATCTTTAAATAATTAATATTATAAAAATATTTACTATATTTTTATAAATATTTTAAATTAAAAAATAACAATAAAAATTATATATCATTAATTTTATATTTTAATAAATTATTTTTAATTATGAAGATCAGAGATGCATTGCGATTAAAAAATAACAATAAAAATTATATATCATTAATTTTATATTTTAATAAATTATTTTTAATTATGAAGATCAGAGATGCATTGCGCTTTTCATCCAAGAATTATTCAATATCAGGAAATAACTACTTAGTAACAATTTGCAAAAACAGTTTGCAGAAGATAACAGGATCCGACTTATCATTTCATTCTTTCAACCTCTAGAGACCACGACTAAGAAGCACCAGGGTGATCACAGAGATACAACAAGATCAACTTGTCGTCGACTCAAACAAAGAACATCTATGACGACATCCAACTCTTACATCACTCACTTTTTTTCAGCCTTGAATGTTGGAAGTAATCTTTGATCCACAGATCTTGTATATCATATGTCATCCTGTTTACTGTTTTTCTTACTTTATTTTCTCTGGAGCTGCATTAGGCACTTCCGTTGTTTTGTATATATCTTACTTTCCAGTCCTATTGACCTCTTTTGGTCACTCATGTTACTTTGTATATATCTTACTTTACAGTCCTATTGACCTCTTTTAGTCACCGATGGACATTAATACAAATTCAAATAGATAATATTCTTTATATTTATATTTTTGTTACTTATTTTTTATAATTTTTTATTCAATAAATATGAAAGTTAGATAAAATGGCTTAGCTTAACAAAGAAGATATATTTAAAGGATTAAATTGAAAACTTATCAAGAATAAAATATTTCTTCAATGTATGATTTAATAATAAGAAAATCAAAGGTTGAGTGTCAGGCATATTGGATTATATTTATTTTGGTTTAGATTTGAGTATTCTTTACTATTGGTAGTTAATCTCTTTAAGTTCTCCAATTTTCGAGGTTTTTTTTTTTTAAAAACAATTTACCTATCCAAAAAATAATAAGAAAACTGTTAGTTATTTAAAATTAAATATTTGATATTTAAAAAAAATATTTTTTTAGTTTTCAAATTTATATTAGTTTATGCGGAATCAATATTTTCCATCTAAATTAAATGTGCCATATATTGTTTTGTGCAAATTTAATATTATACATCTCGTGTAATAGTAGTTTCCTCGGAAACAATATTTTTCATCTAGATTAAATGTGCCATATTAATTTTTTTTTGGTACAAATTTAATATTTTACATCCTATGCAGCATTAAAATATCATTTTAGTAAAAAATAAATTTATTTGTTATTCATTATGGGAATGTATTTGATAAGGAATTTGTTTTGGTAGGTGGTGTTTGTCTTACTTTGCATCCAAAAGTCCACATTGTATTTAAAAACAACGAACATAGACATAGCGCCCACATGAGTCTCATTAATGCACATCATACATGAAGAGAAGAAAAATAAGTCCTATCAGTAGTACTCTCCTATTATTAAGATACCACTATTAAGATATGTATGTATTTTATTTTAAAAAATATATTTATCATTTATCATGTGAATGCATTTAATAAGGGATTTGGTCTAGTAAACGGTGTTCATCCTATTTTGTTCCTATTATTAAGATACCACTATTAGGATATGCATGTATTTTATTTAAAAAAAAATATTTATCATGTGAATGCATTCAATATGGGATTTGATCTAATAAATGGTGTTCATCCCACTATCTAACACTCCACACTACACTTTCAAAACTAAAGGAAAGCAAACATGACCATATTACCCATACAAGTCTCATTATGCACATCGTACAAACTGTAGAAGAGGAGAAAGACAAGTCCTATTACTCATACTCTCCACATTTATATAGTTGATTTTTTCTTTTGCAAATATCGACATTATTCCTCTCGATCATAAGGGATGGAGTTACTATAGAGTCATAAATCCCATAGTATGTTCGTTAAAAAAATAAATTGTAGTTAAACCACTTTCTCTATTTTTTTTTTAAATGAAAAATCTCTTACGGGATCGCCTTGGTCTGAGAGACCACAACCAGGGGGTTCTACACCGTCAAAGCTATTCTGGAGTCGCGCCCAACCCTTCCCGTACCAACATTATCAATTGAAATTTGGGTACCCAATTCAACTTTTTGGTAGGGTGGAGATTCGAACTTGGGACCTCTCTTGGAGGATTACCCTCTCCTCTCCAACTCACCTACAACACGTGGGTGAGCCACCTTCTCTATGACCTTGTATAACTTTATTCTATTTGATGAGGAGATTGTGTTGTACACATTATAATACCCTTGAAGAAGTGAAGGTTGTAGATTCAATTGTGAACGAGAATTTGCCAATATGAAAGTATATGTAGTTGGTATCAATGGATGATCATGAGTTTAGGTTCATGGATTTGTTCACTACCACAAGGTACTTAAAAAACACTAGCCATTAGATGTCATATCATTAGCAATGGTGTCATTATTTGTAGGACTTGGACATGTGTATGTTGATTTGATGGGTTGTAAATTATGATTCTTAATATAAAGTTGGTGTAAAGGTCAAACTTTTAAGCCTCAAATTTAGCTTTCTAGGGAGAATGTAAAGCATGCAATTATCTTTTTCCTTTATATAGTGTAAGGTTAGGATGCTTTATTTAGTGGAATTTAGGGACTACAAGATGTCATTCTTTCAAATACACTTTTCTTAAAATCGCTTAAGACATTATATGGCATGTATAGAGTTTCTATTATTAATGTTTTTATTGTACTCAAAATTTTATTATTAATTCCATTTGATAAGTTGAAATAATAAATATATAATAAAACGATATTATTAGATTGTTGGAACCAAGGTGTAACCACTATTTCTTTTTTTCTATCACACATGTTATCAACCTTGGTTTATGACTTCCCTTTCCTTGTTGGAGACCTATGACCCAATGCTCAATTGGTGGCCATTATATTGGCTGCTTGGCCTCATGGATGAGCAAAGCCTAAAAGGCTTAGGCTGTTTCAGCCTCAATAGCCACATCTGCATCATCAATGATATACATGTCGCAATCGAGCTCTATGATGTCCACTGCTATGACTTCTTAGTGAAGACATATAATAGTATTTATAGGGAGAAGGTGGTAAAGATTTAATAATATGGTGATGGTGGTGGCAAGGATTTTATAAAAATATTTTAATAGAGGCAGTGATAACTTGTACTATATGGGAACAATGGTGGTAGAGAGTTGTAAAAGTACTTTAATGAAAGCGAAGAGATGACTTGTGATAGTATGATGATGGTGAAGACTTGTAATAATATTTTGGAGGTGGTAGTGGTGGTGACCTGTAATAATATATTGGATGCAAAGATGATGGGGGAAAATAAGATTCACAGTATCATAATCCAAATCTTTGATAAAATTTAAATGGCAATTTAAGTTCTATCTATGGTTATAAAGTATGAAAATTATGTAGACTTTTGTATGACATGGAATTTACATGTAATGTTATGAGTGCTAGTACAAGTGATTTTAATGTATTGAAACGTGTCTAAATATGGTTCCATTTAGAGTGTTTTATAGGGTATCCCTCGATCGAGAATAATATGGAGAGTGTCATCGAGAAGAGGTCACCTGATTCTAATCAATAACGTGGATAAAAGATGGAACACATGTAGACACAACTGATGGAATACACTTGTATGATAGATATAATAGGTCTTGAGTGAGGATTGCATTTACACTTAATAATTACCTTTTTCATTGGCATAAAAAGGAGATTGCTTTCATAAGAATAAGAAAACTAGTTGCATAAAATGAAGATTGCTTTAATAATCAAAATTTTACATAAGATTTTCATTGAAAATAATAAATAATAATATTTTGGACATGTACTTTTGGCAAGAAAACTAGTTGCATATGGGCACACATTGTTTTAAGATTTCCTCTTTGAAATTTTCTATACTAAGTTGTTGCTTTCTTAGTGAGAACACTAAATTTAGACCAAGGAGATTTCTTTAAATAAGCCTTGTGTTGACTATGATAGGGACAACAAGGAATAACAATATTAGATTAAAATTCATGAGAGGGAAGACATCAATACTCATTATTTTAGAAGAGAAAAAGAACAAAAAAATAGAAGAGTTGTCTTGCAACTTCTATCCATCCTTGAATTTGTGAAAATTCCCTTGTAATGTACCCAATTTATTGTTCTATTCCAAACCTCTACTAAGTGACAATTTTTGTACACTATTGTTTTTTGGTTTGCTTTTGCCTATGAGAAAATTAGCATAAACTTGGGTATGAATGTTGTTTTAAAAGTTTTTTTTGAAAAGGTAAAAAAAATTATTACTAGAACAAGTATCAAATTACAGTCAGTTTTGCCACTTTTTGCAAGCCCTAACATTCGAATAAAACTCATATTAACATCTCCAAAAATAATAAAAAAAATGAGTACCATCTAAAGAGCATAAAATCTTAACCTGGTCTCATTTTTTCTTTCTGCTAATCCTAAGTAACCTACCAGGTTTGACAGTCCTACAAGCACTACTAGTGCTATCCCAAAAAGGGCCAAAGAGTGCTGCAAGATGCAAAAAAAATACAACGAATAATTGTTCATCCTCCATTGATCTACAAAGCTTAGTGGACTCTAGACTTGTCCTCATCCTTACCTAAGTCTTTGTTGGCCAAACTAAGAACCATTTGGTTTACCTCTAGCCATTCATAAGTATCCCTATCCTGATTAGAATTCAACATGTATCCAACCAGAATTTCACTACCATGTTTAGCCAAAAAGTTAGTTGTTGCATTATTTTATCTATCAACATAGACTAGGATGGCATCCTTGAAATGCTTTCAAATGGACTTAATTTGGATTACAATGTTTCTTATCCTCCAAGCCTTTGGTTTAAAATTTCTAATAACATCCAGATGCCCCACCGTAATTTATGAGTCAGACTCAACTATGATATTTCTAATGTCATTCTCTCAAGCATTGAGAGAACCCTGTCTAATAGTCAGTTCTTTAGCTTTAGTGTTGTTTTAAAAGTTAAGTGTCATATTTGAATATAATTAAAAGGAGAAGAAAATTGATTGTGCTTATTTTCCTTTGAACTATATAAAGATTTATTTTTATTATTGAATTTGTGCAAAACCCACTCAGAATGTTGTAAGAGTTTGAGGGCTTGCTAATATTGTCTTTAAATTGAAAATTATCAATGTCTACAATAGTACATCCTTAGTTCAAGATCAAAGAAAATCGTTGTCTTCTTTATAAAGTAGCCAAGTAGTAACTAAATCTAAGTACACCTTAATCAGGTTATCGTTTCCATGAAATTGACTAAGGAGCTATAACTTAGCTCATTGGATGGAAGATTCTTGTGTTATTGAGTCAAAGAAAGAAAATTTGATACTAAAACTATGATTTGACTCTTTACTTGTTTGCAAGTAGCATTTACTTTTAAATATGTGTGAGGCCAACTTGTAAGCTAAAGAACTCAATACCTAGGGTGTTAGCGTATATTATAATTTAGCATAGTTTGGTTATTCCATTATTTTTTTACAAAGTTGTTAGCTAGTTGTTGAGTAAAATATTGTTTTTTTTTTTTTTAAGCGAAAAACCCCTTGCGGGGCCGCCTTGGTCTGAGAGACCACGAACAGGGGGTTCTACATTGTCAAAGTCACCCGAAAGTTGCACCCGACCCTGCCCGCACCAACATTATCAATTGGATTTTGGATACCCAATTCAACTTTTTGGTAGGGTGGATATTTGAACTTGGGACCTCTTTTGGAGGATTTCCCTCTCCTCTCCAACTCACCTACAACACCTGGGTGTTGAGCGAAATATTGTTGGGATTCGCTTCTCCCGGGCTAATTAAAGCATGCTATGTAATACTTATACGATCAATACATTGTTTCGAATGTTGATTGCTCTAATATGGCATCAGAGCATTATCTTTCAAAGCTCAATTTTTTTGTAGTTCAAAATTTGGGAAAGCCTTGGACTTGAATCCCGAGATGAGTCTGATTGTAGACATCGTGGGATCTGCTGGAAGGGATCTAGAGTGGTTGTGACGTGAATGTGTTGTTGCTGACCTCTAGACCTATCTACGTCAACCAGTAAGCATGGAGACGCTGCTGACTCAGACGGAAGGTCGACTGGGACTCAGATCCCAACTGGACGACCTGGGAAACCTGACCCGGATGTGGACAGATGACTCGACCTAACATAGCTACAGATAAAACTAATGCAACATGAGACGAGTAAGAAAATTTTTCAGCATTTCTTCAAAATTGGCATATTGTAAAAGGTGCATTTTCGATGGAAACCGACACCTTAGTTTCATTTTTTGGATGCTTTCTGATGTATGATGCACTTTACTTTACATCTGCACTACCTCATTAAGTAAAAACAAAGCACTCCTAAGTTCCAAAAATTGAAACCCATCCGTGCAATTCAATTGCACCGTAATGTTCGGTATTTACGATACCTCTAGCCCACACTTACAGGTAATGTTATCATGCTTTGGGCTACTATATCTGTCGCCTAACATAGCTGCAACAACGATGTCTGAGCTTATTCTCTATTAATCATCGGGGAGATATAAGTCTACCAATTTTTGCTATTTTTTTACTCCATTCCACTACCCTAATCGTTCTTGTGTTTAGACGTAAATCCTGATGAATGTTCTAATATCCAAAGTGTTTAGGGGAAGTTACGCCCCATGCATGAGGATTGATGACTTTCTATGGTAGGTGTCATCAACAAGATGATTCCCTTTCAATACCGCCTATGTTCCACTTATCGTTATGATCTCTAAAAATACCTATAGTCTCCCTCACGTAAGGGCGGGTATTTTTTTGAAAAGTTTGGTATAAAGGCCTGGAAAAGGTATAAAGAAAGGGGGACCATTTGGTGATATAAGGAACCCTCACTATGGCTGCAAAGTTAATGACTGATGCTCATCAGTTATTGAAAGGTCCTAATTACACACCATGGAAAAACAAGATGAAGGCTATCCTTGTCATGGAAGACTTATGGGATGTTATTTTTGGCACAACAACAAGACCTTCACCAATAGTTGGATCAACAATAGCTACACCTCCAACTGCTGATCAGATAGCATTTGACAAGAAAGACAATAGGGCAAGAGTGCTCATCCTACTTGTTGTTTCAGATGAAGTTCAACCTCACATAGCTGACAAAGAACATGGTAAAGAGGCATGGGATGCCCTTCAAACCATTTATGAGGGAAATAATGATTCCACCATTCTTTACCTTCAATATCAACTTCATAGTTTGAGTATGAAGCAGGGTGAGACAGTTGAACTCTTTCTTTGTAGAGTGTCTGAGTTGAAAGTAAAATTGAATTCTTTGGGAGAACCTGTAGAAGATAAGCTTCTTACTTCAGTAGTAATGAGAGCTTTACCTGATTCTTACAGGATGTTGATCACCTCCCTTCAGGTGTCACAGAGAAAAGTTACCTTTGTTGAGTTGGTCAATATGCTTCAAGAAGAGGAGGCTCACCAACTTCAGAGAGATGAATCTTCTAATACAGCCCTCTATTCCAACAAGAAGGGTTCTAAGAAGAAGGGTAATTTTTAGAAGGGAGGAAATTCTCACAAAGATTCAAAGGGAAAACAACCTCAACAGACGAAAAGATATTACAAAATTTGTGACAAAGACACTCATGACACAAACAGGTGTTGGCACAAGAACAAGCAACCTAAGAACAAGGGCCCTAAAAAACCACAAAACAAGAACAAGCAACCCAAGGTGAATGTTGTTGTTGAAGAATCTGACTTCGATTATGAGTGGGCACACAAGGTGCTCATGACTACCACAACCTCCAAGCAGAAGGATCATGTATGGTATGTTGATTCTGGCACTAGTAAGCACATGACTGGCGATAAATCATGGTTTGAAACATATGAGGCCAAGGAGGGAAAACCTGTCACTATTGTTGATGACAAAACCTACAAGGTTCAGGGAGAGGGTACAGTTTCAGTCACTCTTCCTGATGGCAAGTGTTAGATTGAAAAAGTCCTCTATGTTCTAGGATTGGCGAACAATTTGTTGTCAGTCACACAAATTTTGGATAAAGATATGGTTGTGAACTTTCATGTTGAGGATGGCAAGAAGTGTTGCTCTATTACCAGGAGGGGTAAGAACATTGCAACAACTTCCTATAAGCATGGCTTATTTGCCTTAGATGTTATCTCTACTCCTCATGTTGCCATGATAGTCTCTACAAAGGAGGCAACTTCCCTATGGCACAAGAGATATGGGCATCTTAGTTCTGGCTACTTACTTGAGCTAAGTAAGTATGAGATGGTAAAGGGTCTTCCTTCCATTTCTTCCACACTACCAATGTGCTTTGACTGCTTGGCAAGAAAGCAACATAGAGTACCTTTTGAGAAGAGCTCTACAAGAGCAAAGAAACCTCTAGAGTTAATTCACATCGATTCGTGTGGTCCTTTCACACCAAACAGTTGTGGGAGGAAGAGGTATTTTCAGTTGTTTGTGGATGACTACTCACGAAATATGTGGGTTTTCTTTCTTCATCTGAAATCTGAAGCCTTTAGTTTCTTCCAACAATTCAAGAAATCTGTTGAGAAGGAGTCAGGGACTTCTATAAAGACCCTCCGCTCATATCGAGGGGGGAGTTCACCTCTAAAGAATTTTCTGCATTTTTGACTGCACATGGAATCAAGAGACAATTAACTACTACTTACACTCCTCAGAAAAATGGAGTTGTTGAAAGGAGGAACCGTTCCATCATGGAAATGGTTCATTGTATGCTCACAAGAGCTCATCTAGGGCAAAAATTTTGGGTAGAAGTTGTCACCAAAGTAGTATATCTATTGAATAGGGCACCCACAAAGGCCCTAAAAGGAATAACTCCACAGGAAGCATGGAGTGGTCGAAAACCCTCCATCTCTCATCTACGCATTTTTGGATGTAAAGCTTTTATGCACATATCGAAAGAGAAAAGGAAGAAGCTAGATGAGAAGACATTGAAATGTATTCTTCTTGGCTATGATGAGCACTCTAAGGGTTATCATTTGATTGATCCTTTGACCAAGAAGATTCATGTCAGTAGAGATGTTGCTTTTGATGAGGCTTTCACATCACAAAGCACATCTGATGTATACCTAGATCTTGTGGAATCTAAAATTGAGAAGTCTCCTTCGTCACCATAGGCTGGAGGTTCTTCTTCTTCTTCTTCACCACAAAAGAAGAATCCAAAATGGTATACAAGTACTATCAGAGACTCAAAGTTATCCACACCACCAGATTTGACTTTGGATAGACCTCGTACTCGTAGTATGGCTCGATAGGATAGAGCAACAGCAGAGACTATTGAGGTTGATGATCTTTGTCAATATTTTGAGGAGCTTTCAGTAGATCCAGAGAGAGAAACAGAGGATATGGATGTGGATGATGACAGGGTGTTTATGTCTTCACTGAATGAACATGAACCTACTTCTATACAAGATTCCCTTAGTGAGCCACAATGGAAGGCTGCTATGGATGTTGAGTATAAGTCTCTGAAAAAGAACAAAACTTGGGAGCTTGTCGATCTACCACATGGAAAGAATCCCATTGGCTGCAAATGGATGTTCAAAGTCAAGTACAAGGTATATGGGACAATTGATAAGCATAAGGTCCACCTTGTTGCAAAGGGCTATGCGCAAAAGGAAGGCATTGACTATGAGGAAACTTTTGCACCTACTGCTCGGATGACCACCATTCGAGTTCTTTGTGCTATGGCAGCACAGTTTGGGTGGAAATTTCATCAGATGGATGTCAAGAGTGCTTTCCTGAATGGTGATATCCAAGAGGAAGTCTACATGACACAACCTGAAGGATTTGAAGTGGAAGGCCAAGAGCAGAAAGTGTGCAAATTGGTCAAGTCCTTGTATGGTTTAAAACAAGCTCCTCGAGCTTGGTATATAAAAATGGATAATCACCTCCTGTAGCATGGATTTAAGAGATGTCCGTCAGATGCAAACCTCTATTTCAAGAAACAAGGTTCTGAAATAGTGTTGCTTGTACTCTATGTTGATGATCTGCTCATTACAGGGAGTTTAGAAACTATGATCTCTACTGTCAAAAGAGACTTGTGTAAATATTTTGAGATGACAGATCTCGGACTTCTCCATTATTGTCTTGGTCTGGAAGTGAGCCAGAAGGAGCACTACATCAAGGTGTCTCAAAAAAAATACGCCAAGACATTGTTAGAAAAATATCGCATGACTGATTGCAAGCCAATGGCAACTCCGATGGAATCAAGACTTCAGTTATCATGATATGATGATTCACCTTAGGTAGATGGTACTCTCTATCGACAGCTGATTGGGAGTCTCATATATCTAACTAATACTAGGCCAGATATCATATTTGTTGTCAACTATCTTTCGAGGTTCATGCAGGAACCTAAGACTACTCACTGGAAAGTAGCAAAACATGTTCTTCACTATGTCCGTGGTACAATGGAATATGGCCTAGAATACAAGAAGAATGACAAATTCTTCTTGCAAGGATACACGGACTTTGACTATGTCGGGTCATATGATGATCGTAAGTCAACTTCAGGATATATATTTCATCTTGGATCCGGTCCTGTCTCTTGGCACAGCAAGAAGCAACAGGTGGTTGCTATCTCATCTACAGAGGTAGAGTATCGCACCGCACGTGAAGCTGTGTGCGAAGTGATATGGTTGCGTCGCATTTTGACAAGTATGGGTCATCCATCCAAATCTCCAATCCACTTGTTCTACGACAACCAGGGTGTTTTGAACCTTGTTAAGAATCCAATGCATCATGAAAAAACCAAGCACATTGACACACAATGTCACTTCATTCGAGATGAAGTTCCAAGGCACCGAATTCAGCTTCAGTACATTCCCACCGATGCTCAAGTTGTAGATATTTTCACTAAGGCACTTGCACGTGTCAAATTTGAATTGTTTCACAGCTCTCTTTGTATTGCAAAATAATGTAATAAAGGGGGGATGTTAGCGTATATTATAATTTAGCATAGTTTGGTTATTCCATTATTTTGTTACAAAGTTGTTAGCTAGTTGTTGAGCGAAATATTGTTGGGATCCGCTTCTCCCGGGCTAATTGAAGCATGCTATGTAATACTTATACGATCAATACATTGTTTTAAATGTTGATTGCTCTAATATAGGGTGCACATACACCTCTTTTCTGTTGTGATATGAATGATTGTTATACTAGTATTATTGACCTTGTCAAATTGAAGTTATCGTTCTTGATTGTAAACAAAAAAATTGCTTTTTGTCTTTGAACAAATTGGAAGAATTCTTAACTGTTAAAGGAATTGTTCTATTTTTATCTTTAATCAAACTAAAAGAATTATTAACTATTAAAATATAATTATTTTGATTTTGTTTTGAAAAAATATAGAAGAATTCTTGACTATTAAAAAACTATCATGCTTTAGTCTTTGAATAAACGCGAAAAATTATTAATTGTAAAAAAAACTATCCTACTCTGTATTTGAATAAATTGAAAGAATTTTTACTATAAAAAAATTATGTTATTTTGTCTATGTATTTGAACAAACTGGAAGAATTTTTAACTATCAATATCCCAACCAATGCAGATGAATATAGCAAGATCTATATTGCATTCTAGATTGGGAATATTTGACCCTTATGGATTTTGGGTGCAGAGTGGATTGGTAGAGGAGAAAATGGAAGGGGATATCATAGGTGCAGGACCATGTTTGGATCTCTTGGAGTCTTTGTAAGAGATATTTGTGTTTGTTGGTCTGATCGTTGCTAGTGACGAAGATTTTCTCATACTGACGAGGACTCTATGGTGGTGCAAGAGTCCCCTATTCCAGTTTTTCCTAATCCACTATTGTGCAACTGGCTAGGTGATGGTGAAACATATTTTGTGCCTTGCGGTGACCTGATGTTAGTACCAAAGTACCCGGATCCAGCTTTTTCTAAAATAATATTATTTTGGTTGGGCAGTGGATGCGAGCTTTTTTGATCCAAGGGCAATGTTTGGTTGTTATTTTGTTGTTGGGTTCCTTCATTGGGGGGTATTCTATTCTTCTGCATACCAATAGGATTGGAACCCACAAGGATGGGGGATTTTCTCTCATCGATTGTCTGTGGGGTTTGAACCCATATATCCCAAGGTTCTGGGTCCTTTCCAAAACCTTGTTCCATGGCCCCTGATTTTATTCTGAGATGGAGGTTTGGTATGAGTTGTTCTCTGGAGTTTGGAGGATGGTTGGAATCCAACAAGATCTATGGGATTTTAGTCTTCACAAATTTTTGAGATGGAGGGTTTTACTATTGTTGGGGCAATATGTTGTAGATATCCATTTTTGATAGTTGGTTTCTATTGAGTTGGTTGAGCGGGTGATCCAAAGTTCAAATCTTTCTTATGAGCTCAGGTCCCAGTGGTGTTCTTAGGGAAGAACATTTTTTTTCTATGGAAGTGCAGGGGCCCTAAGTTTTTTATGCCTTAGAGATGAATCGTTGATACCCTGAGTCCTAGTTGTCAGGGTTTGATGGCACTGTTGGTCGATTGGTTGGTCCCCCGCTAGGTGGGATGAGGATAATTTTTATTTTGTGTTCAAATTATTGTGCTACCATTGGACATGAATTTAAGTTTGATTATTTTTTCTTTCGACAACTTTTCTGTTGAGCCTGCCTTTGTGCTAGATTGAAGATTGTAAGTTTTAGCGATTGGCTGACTCCTTTTGGAGATCTATGTATAAGGTTATCGGATCCTTTCAAAACCCTCACATTTTACCTACCAAAAAAATATTTTGTATTTGAAAAAATTGAAATAATTCTTGATTATCAAAATAATAAATGTCATGTTTTTCTATTTGAATAACCAGGAAGAATATTGATTATCAAAAATATAATTGTCTTATTTTCAACTTTGAATAAACTAGAAGAATTATTAATTTAAAAAATTAATTTCCCTAATTTTATCTTTGAACAAACTAGAAGAATACTTTCCTATAAAAAAAAGTCATATATTTGTATTTGAACAAATTGGAAGAGTTCTTGATTGTTAAATATATACATACATTATATATAGTTCTATATTTATACTTGGACAAGCTAGAAGGATTTTTTGTTGTTAATATATATTATTGTCCTCATTTTGTACTTGGATAAGTTGAAAACATACATTGAATATCTTATGTTGCACTTAGATAAATTAAAATCATGCACTGATGGTCTTGTTTTGTACTTGGCTAATATGAAATCAGTTCTTCCTAAGGTTTTATTTGTCTGACCCATGCTTTGATAAACTAGAATATTTTTTTAACAAAGAACCTTTAAGCATGACTTGTCTAATTGATTGCTTCCAAGATTATCATGAACAACTTACATGACCTATGCTTGATACCAATATGAGGTGGAGACTTTAGAACTTTGAATAGAGGTCGAAGGTTTGAATCCTTGGGGGGAAGGATTTTACAACATGTTTTAATAATTAAAGTATAGTTGGATAACCATATATTGGTTAAGTAACATCCTCTATGAGGGTTGTCTCATATGGCCTATGGCTTAATGGACATTAAAAAGTACTTTAGATCACATTCAATTCATCATTTAAGGAATGTATACAAAGAATCATGATCACTCTAGTAGCATCGGTACACAACATAACTTATAAGAGTGATGCATTGAGGGTTTCCATCCAATTAGAAAGTAGGGGCTTCTTGAAAAAACATTATATGTATTAAGGTTGTCCCTTCTAGCCAAAAAAAAGAAAATTAAAAAACAACGGCTCCCTAAAGACCATGATATATGGTAAGATTATCCCTTCATATGAAAATAAAAATAGAAGCTTCCTAACAAACTATGATATGGGGGTAAGGTTGTCCCTTCTCCATAAAATAGAAAACTTAGAAAATAGGGCTTTCGAACAAACCATAGTATGTGGTATCATTGTTATTTCCTAAAAAAATAAGAAAATAGAAGATTTATTAACAAACCACATGATGTTGGTAGGACATCCTCCCAAAACTTAGACTTAATATTTTCTTTTTGCTGATAGATTAGATGACTTTTTCTGCTTGCATTTTTATCAATAAGCATCATTTATGTTCAACATCCCCTATCTTCATACATTCATTTTCCTTCCATTTACACTTTTCTTCCACACCACTACATTTATTTCATTTCACTCCATCTCTTATTCTGCACACCTATTGTTTTTATCTCACATATATTATTTAAAAGTGAATCTCATAACCATACACTACATCCCATGGTTTATTTATTATTTATAGATGCGGGAACAATTAACAATTTTTTTTACAAGTGGATATACAAGACTCTTACTAGCAACTTAAATTGACCTCACAAGAAGTTATTCAAAATCAAGCTAACAAAATATTTTATTTAGATTAGATTAGAATAGGCTAGATTAGAGTAGGATAGATTTATTTTTTTAGAAAGTTGCTACTCATGTTCTCTCTATCCAGTATACTTGAATTTCCAAAATGCTTAAATTCACTAACTAGTTTCTACATAAATTTGTATAGCTTCTTATTTACTTTTATTATAGGAATACATTTGGTGGAGATGGAAGTCTACAAAAATAAAAACAAAATTCTTGTAGTTTCTAACAACATCTACTATTGCAACTTATGCTCCATAGTCCCCATTAAAAAAGGAGGGATACTATAATTTCTTCATATTATATCTTATCAAGTTCAAACATAGATTGATAACGATTCCACTATAATAACTTCCCTTTGCCTCACATCATGAGTATCATTCACAACAATTTGGGTGGTTATTATTTGTATAACATCCATTCATCTACGCTTATATGCCTATGTCATTATATGATCATTTATCTTTTTTTATGAAGCTTCATGCCTGTCATGACCCTCCCTTGGCAGAATTTTCATTAGATAGACTCATGATTGGCTATGTTGTCTTAGATGGAATGATTGGTTGTGTTATGTTTGGTTTTTGTGCAAAACTCTTGTTTAATGGAAAATATAATGTACCATGTTGATGGAATGGTTGACTATTTCACATCTAGCTTTAGCAAGATATATACATGTTATGAAAGAATATGATGCTCCTAACGGGTTTACACTTTTGCAGGAACAGATACGCATTTATTGCATGATAATCTTATTCTAGATGAAGTGGTATCCATTAGATTTATTGCAAGAAGAATGAATGATTGAGTTTACTACTCTTCCTTCAATGAGGATATAGGATAATTTTTCTTGTGTTAAGAATTATTGTTTAAGTATAATTAAGGTAAGGGTATGATTTTGATTGTTTGATTTTGGTTGAATACGACTTTTCCTTTAAAATTCTAGTGTGAAGTATTATTTCCATTCATAATGGAAAAAGGAAAGACGTGGTTTGAAAAGGCACTCATTAAGTAGGGGTTTAATGATTTTGTTGGGGTTTAGTGGAATCTTACCTTACTTATGGAGGAGCGTGAATGTTAAACTAGCAACCGGATAAATAATATTAACGTACCTATTGTGGTTCTAATGAAGAACTGAGTATAGTATAGGTAATAATAAATGTATATGTTTATTTCTAGTTGATGAGGATTAATATTTTGTACCTCAACTAAAGGAGAGATATGTGCACAGTGGACGCACACCCTCAATGTCATACCTATAAAATTGGACATTGGAGGTAAAGGGTTGTGTTGGCAATCGAACCGACCTAGATACAAGTTTTATAAGTCTACAACGCCCTTGGCTCGCTGCCAAGCATTGAATGCCTGAAGGAAAGGAATTTCCTTCATGGTAATCTCCAGTAGGGCTGGTTTTGAAAATAAAAATGAGCTTTTGAGATAAGGGTTAGGAAGATACTGAAAGGGATAAAATAACAAAAAGGAATGGGAAATTGCTAAAAGCCAAAAAAGAGGGGTGATGGACCAGAAACACGATAGACAAATTAGCTACTTGAACCAACAACAATCAAAACAATCAACCTTTAACAAAAACTAGTATAAAATCCTCAGGACTATGTAAACTCCAACAAGTATTCCAGAGACTAGCCCTCTATTAATAGTGAAATCTATAAAACAAAATTAAATGTGCAATAAAGAAACTAGTTTAATAGAAATGACAGAATAGAAGTCATACACAGATATAGAAGACTCGACACCGAAGCCAGAAGCCTTTATTTTAGAAGCAAATTTCAAAGTATAGAGTTGCTTCTCTAGCAAAAGTTATCCATCCTTAGTTAAAAAGAAGAAGCTATATTTTATATAAGAAAATTTTCGCTTAAAATATCAATGCCCAACCACTCCTGTGATAGGCGAAATTGATCTCGATGATGACTTGAAACTGCCAATTCGAGGGTTTCAAATAACTAAGCATTAAAGACAGAAGGTTCCGGCAATGACTTGAAACAATCAATTCAATTTTATAGAGTGCAACTTGGAGTTGGTTTGAACTGTCCAAGGTAGATTCGCAATATTTTCTCTTAGTCACTTGCTTGAGGAGAGGCGCTCCAGTTGTGGAGCGTTTTTAAAGGAGCGCTCTAGTAGTGGAGTGCTTTTGGAGGAGCACTCTAGCAATGGAGTGCTTTTGGAGGAGCGCTCCAGTAGTGGAGCACTTTTGGAGGAGCACTCCAGTAGTGGAGCACTTTTGGAGGAGCACTCTAGTAGTGGAGCACTTTTCTCTATGACTATTTTGAATTTAATTTGGAGTTTTCTTTTCTCACTTATGTTATAGCTCATTTTTACTTCACTCTGCCTTTGTATTGGAGATGCGCTCTGCTAGTGGAACGCTTTGGAGAGGTACTCCACTTCTGGAGTGCTCTCCATTCTGACCACATTTGAATTTTAACGCACTCTTGATAAAAAGTTATCTTTATGGTTTGCTTTTGTCTTTTCCCTCAAGCGTTCCAAAAGTGATGCGCTTTGGAGAAGTGTTCCTTGAGTGGAGAGCTCTAGGCTTTGACTCCTTTTGACTTTTACTTGCTCTTTTAGCCAAGTCTATTTTTCTTTTAATCTTTCTGGGAAATGCGCTCCACTAATGGAGCGCTTTTGAGGGGCACTCCACTAGTGGAGCGCTTTACCTTTTGGCCCTATTGACTTTTATACTTAGCCATTTTTACACCTATTTTTTGTTGTTTTTAGAGTGGCGCTCCTGGATGGAGCGCTTTGAAAATTTGTCCTCTAAGTGGAGCATCACAGTCTTGACTATGCTCAAACCTCCTTTTCCATACTTAGTCATTTTTCCTATTTTACTTACTACCAGGGCGATTTTATAACTTAACAGGAAAAAATGAAACAAAACACCCAAGTGCCAAAAATTACAGCCATACGTGCAAAATATGAAAGGATTTTGGAGACAAAGATAAGGAAGCAAAACATCAAAAAAATGCTCATGCTAAAACATTCACAATTTTGCATGCAACATAATATGGAAAAGTACAAAAAACATAGAAAAGTACAACAAAGATGAGGAATCTCATAATGCAAGAAAAATACAATTTTAAACTAAATGAGATAGTCGGTGAAAGCACAACAGCATAACCACATCTTAACTATTTTTTATGGAAAAAGAGAAGTTTTTACAATAAATGGTCTCAAAACTATATACAAAATGATTTTCAACAACTGTGTGTCAAATATGGCAACACATCTGGCGGCTCGTGGGGCATTGAGCCAGCCTGAATGTGAAGATCCCAACTTTTATCCTTGGGCACCAGAGTCCTTACTCTTTGAGCCTTCAAACTACTCCTCTGATTTTTCCTCACTGCTACTGGATTCCTCACCCTTTTATTTTGTGTCACTATCTGTCTCTTCCTCCTGTTCATCTACCTCCCCAGCATTTGAATATGTAGCACTTCTTATTTCATCTTCTTCATTCTACTTGGGTGGCTAAGGGAGATATTGGTCTAATGACTTGTTAAAGATGTGCTTGTACACCGTGAAAGCATCAACCCATCGTTCCAAAGGGAAAGTCGACTGATTCTCTAGCTCTTGGATTAGGCAACGATATGTTTCGATGCGCTCAACCTCGACAAACTCTAATATTCTATCAAATTTTATCAAGCATGATTGAATCTGGGCATACTTGGCCATGAGGAGGATTATTTGAGCATCAAAACTTGAGGCTTCCAAAGAGTCGATGTCTGAGGCATTATCAATGAAGGCAGCCCACATAGGCTCCAACTCCTGTACTGATGGAATGGGCTCCTTAGGGTCGGTGAAACCCGGGACGTCGATCTTGACAAGAGCATCAAAGTATCATAGTGAGATGTCACGCTCCTGCATAAGAGAATCTAAGAGTAGACAAGCTTTCTTGGCCAGCTCGACCTTTGTGAAGAAGTAATGCAAAGTTGTTTTTGTCATTGCCAACGACCAAGCCAGATCGCTCATAGGGGCAAGACATATAGGTACATCTTTTATCTTCCTGAGCTAGGTGGCCAAATCTAGCCAATAGTTGACATCTGCTTGAGCGGACTCCAAGATTGGATTGCCAATAATGACTACCTCATGTGCTTCCTTAAATAATTCCAAGACTGTAATCCCTTTTGCCATTTTTTCTAGGAAGTCTCATAGGAAGTCTAAGCGCGTCTCCTTGAGGTGCTCCCTAGAGGGTAGAACATGTTGCTTATTTATCTCAGCCAACTGAACCTACAACTCATTCCTTTGGATAGTGAGCACCTATATTTCTTGGTTTTCCTAGGTGATCGTATAGTTTGGATGCTTCTTTATTTTCATCTTCAAGCAACTGAATCTTTTCCTTCAACTACTCAATCTCTGCCTCCAATGCTTCAACCCACCTTCTCACCGCTACTAGGGCCTCTTTGAGCTCATAATTTTTAGACTACGCTTTGAAGAAGCAGTATTTGTAATATTCACTATGAGCATAAATGGAGCCCATGCCAACTTGGACATCACCCATTTTTTGTGTAGTGTTCATTCTAGCCACGTCTTCCTCAATATGGTGGATGGCATAATCGATTGGGGTCATTTCTCCAAGGGTTTTTGAACTAGCGATATTTTTTCAATGGTATGCAGCTTCATCGTATCTGGATCAATGATGCAGGTCTTCTGAGTTTGCACCAAAGCCTGCACCTCTCTCTTCTTGCGATTCCTTACATAACACGTTGTATTCATGCGTGCCTTGCGGATGCTCTATGCAGCAGTGAGCTTCTGGGTCATCACCAGCTCAGACTCCAATGGCTCCTGAAAGCCTGTTCCAAGGACTAGCATGAAGGGAAGAAGTGGGAGAGGGGGTTTGAAATCGCATATTATGCTAGAAGACGAAGGGGAAGCAACTGTGCTAACCCTCGGACGTGCTTGGGTCGCCATCGCAGGAATAGTCGGTTGGGGCGTTGAGAAACCAGTGGGAGGGGTGTGATTAAAAGTGGATCTAGCTCTCTAGTGTCAAATATGTTTGTAATGTGGTCAGTCAAACCAGATAGGGGAAAACTAAATGAGGAAGGGATTGAGAATGCATTAGGTTTCTCGTGAAGGATTTGAACGCTACAGACGATGGAATATAAGATGACTTGGATAGTGGTATAGATTATGTTAGGCAAAAAAACGGACTTGGGAAAGAGGATTGGGGTAATGGAGCTGCACTCAATGTAGGAGCCATTGAAATTGGTATTGTCACAGATATTTCAGGCACCAAGCAAATAGACATCAAAGTTAGAGAAACTGACGGTGTAGTAGAGGAAGAAGATAAAGGAAGAGATAAATGCATATCTTGGGGCTCTGTGAGTCGTGGAAGCTATGCTCGGTGCTTGCGCTTCTTCCTTTTCTTCTACATTTGGCACCTCCATAATGATGTGTTTTGTGTCTTTATCCTTTTGCTCCTCAGCCATGCTGATGCACTCTTCGTATCTAACCCCCATGCTCCTCGGCCTATGTTGCCACAATCATTTTGGTAGAGCTCGAAGGGGGCTCAGATGCTTTCTGAATGATCATCCCAAAGGATTTTAGGAAACTGGTGTGCGACTTCTTTGTGGTTGGTTGTAAGTGTTGACAATATTGTCACATTCCACCAAGGGGCAGAAAATTTAAAACTTTGTATGATATTTGTTTTATTGAAAGTTTTTCTTTGTTTACAAGTTATAGCAATTTTGGTTTTCCCTATCGCCCCTTGGTGGACAAAATGAAAAGAAAAGAGCTTCGGGCCCGAAGCGCTTCAAATCATCACTTCGGGCGAGAACTTTGTCGAAAAAGAACAAAGGAAATGCTTCGCACCCGAAGCATTCCCAGAGACTACTTCGGGTGAAGAGTTTGCGAAGCGGCATCCAAGCAACTTCGTCGAAGAAGAAAAGATAGCCCGAATCGGCTAAGGCAAAGAAAATACTTCGGGCCCGAAGTATTTCTAAAATCCACTTCGACCAGATTTCTCCCGAAGCAGTATAAGTCGAGAAAATGTTTCGGCCAAAACTCCCCGAACCACCATTTCAAAAGAAGATCGGCCCGAAGCGTTTTTCCCAACCCATCAACGAAGCAGTTTTGTCAACGAAGCAGCGAAGGATAGATGAGGATCGGCTTCGGCACTCCGCACCCCAAAGTAGTTTTGCGAAGCGAAAATCAGCGAGGCGCTTTCTAGGAACGCTTCCCAAGTTGGGCATTTCTCGAGGCAGTCAGAGAGCCTCATAAATGCATATTTTCTTGCCCGATAAGCCCGCTGCTCATTTTTGGCAATTGGATGCGAAGTATCAATCCAAGAAGGAGAGCCCGACAAGCATGGCCGCCACTCGAGCACCGCACCTACAATCCAAGGACACCCAGGTGGCTCATTTAATGCATCTTTCCCGGTTGACTCGGTCACCATTACCAATTTTGGTAGCCGATTTGAGATATCATCCACAGCAGCAACGAGGAGCCGATTTCTCAGGGCCCGAGGGCGTACTCCACCATTTTTTGTAATAATGATTCAGAGGGCCGGGTCCTCTATAAAAACCCAGGCTTTGCAATGTAAAAAGGGGGGAACTTTCTGCTAGAAAGCTGCTGTAACTTGATGTCCTACATCTAATACTAAAGATTTTTGTACTCCATTTCTCTCTTTTATGCTGCCTTCTATGCTTAATTCTTTTGTCTGTCTGCATTCGTATACTGAGACTCTGAATCCTGAATCCGGTGTGCGATTGGGGACTGTACCCTAAAATTCACCCTGAAGGATACATAGGAGAGGAAAAACGTCCCTGTTGCTTTCTTTTATGCTGCCTGGTGGATCGAGGTTTCTGTTATTCCCTCATCTTAATCGTTGTTACTCTGAACCCTGAATTCCAGCGAGAGAGAGAGGAGAACCCTGCGAACCCGTCCAGAGGATACATAGGAAGGTCGACACTGCGTTTCTTTCATCTATTCTAGGTGTTCTTTGCTGCTATTCGAGTTATTAGTGAGTGATCGTGCTTCCTGTTCTTCCCCACCTTGAATCATCAATCTCTAACCCTTACCCTTTTTATTTCTTTCTCTAACCCGAACTCCTTTTATCTCTTTCCTGCACTCTTATCTCAAACCCCAAAAGTAGATTAGTATAGGAGCCGGCCTTTCTCCGGAGATCGGCATGAGGGGCATCTCTTCCCTTCGGCCTTTCAATGTTGGTCGCAGGTCCAGGGCGCGCAAACCCACCGAAAGTCCTTTCCTGTGCGGATTTGATGACCAACAGTTTTTGGCACGCCCGATGGGACCCAAGGTCCCATATTTGAGAAAATTTCTAGCCCGTCTTCACCGGAGCCAATAGTTCTAACAAGTTCCCGGTGAGATCCGGTCAGTCTCATCCCCCGAGTAGTAGTGAGAATCGATGCTCTCATTACTAAGAGACTCTTAGCATCTGGCGACTCTGTTTTACCCGAGAATCTTCAAGTCGTAAAGACCAACACTAAAGCCTGTGCCTTCATGCAAACGAGATGGAGAGTTAGGAATAGAGGAGAGGAAACCGAGTTCTTTGAGCTTGATATTGATGCCTTTGGGGAACGCTCTAGGTTAGTTACCCCCGAATATCTCTTACGTGGGACATCCTCGCAAGAGGCTGCTGTTGACGAGCAAGGCCCAACTTTCGATAGCACAGTGGCTAGTTTTCCTCCGAATCCTCCCAACTCACCGAAGCATCCTAGTGCCTCCGTTCCCATTGCCCTTTCGACGAGCAACCCAAGAGGGACTTCGGGGACTTCTGTTCCATAGAACCCAGGCACAAATATGGCCCAGCAACAACAACAACAACAACAACCGCCGCCCAGATTATTCCCAGCATGGAATTCTTCGTCACCGTTGAATCTCGCGGGCCAAGGGCAAGTTCCACCTGCTGCAATAAAAAAGCTTTCGACGTTCGACGAAACTGGAAAGACTGCTCTAGAGCATATCCAGGACATCATTTCCCTGGCGGCGATCCATGATATCACAGAAGAGCGAGTGATGGTGAAGCTCCTGGTTCTCTCCCTTAGAGGAAAACTCCTCTATTGGTATAGATCTCTGCCATCCGACACTATTACGGGATGGGACCAGTTAGCCGGACAGTTGATGCAAGGCTTCAACGAGTCCGCCGATCCAACTTCTCTTCTGCAGCAATTCACTTCGATCCAAAGGCATCCACAAGAAGAGATTGCAGACTTCAATGTTAGGTTCGCTCGAACCTGGCAAAGAGTCCCAGTTGGGCTTCGCCCAACTGACGAAGCCACGACATACTACTTCCTTCGGGCATTCAACCCTGATATCGGCCTTATGATAAGGTACTCAAATGTCAATACTTTTCCAGAGTTGTATGGGTTAGCCAAGAAAGCAGAAATGGACCTCATAGCCATGGGTAAACTCCCTCAAAGAATGCCAATGCCCATACTCCCCGAGTTCCTTCAAGCCCAGTATGCGAGCGCAGTCGCTCCGTAGATTTCTGCAATCCCTGCATACCCGATCTCATCCTGGAACCCGAATCCCGTTGTCTCGTAGATCACCGCTCCACAGATACATTTCCCCACACTTTCAACTATGCCTCCCACTATCACTCCAACATTTCCAATGTTGCCTACACCCCTCCAACATCCTGCCCTGCCTTCGATACCGACCATGGCTTCTTTACCATCAGTTCCCAAGGCCGATGATATGCAAGCCAAGATACTGCAAGAAATGCAATCGTTAAATGCCACAGTGCAGACCTTGTCCAACGACATGACCGTTGTCAAGAAGAAGCAAGCGCAACAAGAGTTTCTACCAAGAAGGTCTTATCCCATGCCCGCACTTACCAAAGATCAAGCGGTCCATCAAGGAAAAGCTTCGGCAAGAAATGTTGCGATAGATGAAGTCCCAAGCACTTTCGATCATGTATACTTGGTGCTCTACATGTAATGATCCTCACGAGGAGAATACATGCATGTTGCATCAACACTACGTGCAGACACTAGCTAGCAGCGGTCAGAGCGGTCAAGTCAATGTCATCAGACAATTGGATCAGAACTTGTCCATCGGTGAGGAAGAGCCAGTCACGGTCCTTACCAGGGGAGGTAAAAGGATGATAGAGGTGGATGCTACCCAGATGGCTCCTTTGAAGGTACACGCTCAATTTGAGAAGGGACAACCATCCTCTTCGGCCCCGAGCGAAGCTCCTCCGCCAGCTCCAGTCAAAGAAAAGGCCCAAAAGGCCACTGCCGAACCACCTCAGGTGGAGACCAAAGAACAGGCTAAGGAGAAGCTCAAGTTTCCCTCGCTCACCAAGCGACAAAGGGTCGAAGCGACAGAGCAATATCGCACCAAGTACGAACCGAGAAAGGAACCTGAGGTGCATAGCTCCCCAGCCTACAACATTGTAGAAGAATTGAAGAGAATTCCAGCCAAAATCAGTTTGTATGATGCTCTGCAACTTCCTGGACAAGTGGACCTGCTGCAAGAATCATTGAAGAGGATCAATACAAAGAAGGCAGAGCCGCTCGCCCTGGTGCAGACCTTGTCCGCATCCATTACGGGAAAAAATAGACCACCACCGTTCTACTTATCCTTACAAATGGAAGGATATATCGTGCATAACTGCATGATAGATTCTGGAGCTGCGACGACAGTGATGCCGAAGGCGGTATGCGAGGAAATAGGCATGGAATACACACGAAGCAGTCATGGAGTCCTCCAGCTGGACGGTACCCCAGTGAAGACTGTAGGTGTCATCAAAGACATTCCTATTCGGCTACATAAGACACCTCAAATCGTAGTCATACAAGAGGTGGTAGTCGTGGATCTGGAGCCCTACTTCAGCATGTGCCTGTCAAGGGAATTCACGGCAAAGCTGGGCGGATATCTATCCATGGACTACACTCATCTGGAGATCCCCTTCAAAGGGAAGAAGGTGAAAATCTATAATGAAAAGCCTTCTACGTTCCTGGTTCAGAAGATGTCCGAGGAAGAGAGCAGTGGCCCTGTGCATACGATCGCGGAGGAGCTAGAGCAAGTGGATCTGGTCCAGGAATCCCTCGCACAATTGTGTTGTGAAGATGAATTTTCATTGGCAGATTTCAATGCCATGATAGAGACTGAGGTGGGATGCTACACCATCGCCAAGTCCGAGAAACCAGCCAAAATGGAGGGAAAGGTTTCTGCTCAAGAAGGACTATGGAAATTGTTCTTCGATGGTGCCCGATGCAAGAACGACGCTGGGGCAGGAATCCTTCTGATTTCCCCATCCGATGAGCAAAAGGAATATTGCTACCGATTGACATGGAGCTGCACCAACAATGCAGCAGAATATGAAGCCTTGTGCTTAGGACTCAAGAAAGCTGACAAGTTAGGCATAAGGCATCTTCAAATCTTCGAAGATTTCGAACTAGTTTGCAACTAGGTCACCAACAGATGCTCTTCAAAGAAGCACTATCTTAAATCATACCGCAATAGGGTATGGGACCTGTTCGACCAGTTTGAATCCCTCAATCTATAGTCTATTCCACGAGAAAAGAATCGACATGCAGATGTCTTAGCATCCATCGTAGCCCGATATTCTCCAGTGGATGATATGGTGCATAAGCCGAAGGCTGTAAGGATGATCTATAGACCCTCTGTCCCGGACAGAGATTTACACTGGCAAGTTTTTGACAATGACGAGCAGATTGTTAATTTCATGATCCAAGAAGCCGCTACAGTCGAAGACCGAAGCCTTGATGAGGAAGAATACGAAGGATTGGTCCAGTTGAAGAACAACCACGTTCCCAAGGGATTGATCATGCTTGAGAGCCTTTTCGATCAAAATGATCGATCGCTCTCCCGCAGGATCCAGATCAATGCGTAGCAATATCAAGACTTAGAACTGGAACCTGGGAAAGTAATAAAGGTCGGGACCGATTGTACTTCGAAAGAAATAGAGCGAATCCGATGTTTGTGTAAGAGGTACCCAGATATCGTGGCATGGTCTTATCATGACCTCAAGGGATATGATCGGCAGCTGATTCAACATACAATCGAATTACAAGAAGGGGCCAAACCTTTTCGATAGAAGCAAAGGCCGGTTAATCCAAAGATCGAGGTCCTGATGAAGGCCGAACTGCTAAAAATGCTCGAAGCAAAGATCATTTATCCCATCAAGCATTCTTCCTGGGTAGCGAACTTGGTCCCTGTCGAAAAAAGAATGGAGACATCCGGTTATGCGTGGACTTCCGCAACCTGAATCATGCTTCCCTCAAGGACCACTATCCTCTCCCGTAGATCGATCAGATCTTGCATTCGATGGTTGGAGCTCAACGATTCTCCCTGCTCGATGGTTTCTCTAGATATAATCAAATCTGGGTCAGGGATGAAGACCAGCATAAGACCGCATTCACAACCAAGTGGGGCACATTCGCCTACCAGCGGATGCCTTTTGGCCTCTCGAATGCGGGAGCTACTTTCCAGAGGGTGATGGACCTAGCTTTTGGTGAGCTTCTGAACAAGGTTATTGTTATCTATTTAGATGACATGACCGTCTTCTCCCGAAGGAGAGAGAACCACCCAGAACATCTTCAACAAATTTTTGAAAAATGTCGAGAATTTGGCATCTCAATCAATCCAAAGAAGTCAATCTTTGCAGTCAGTGAAGGAAAGCTGTTGGGACATGCAATTTCAGAAAAGGGTCTCGTCGTGGATCCTGACAGAGCCGAAGCTCTGATGAAGCTCCCAATCCCAGCAGATAAAAAGGGCCTTCAATCTTTCTTCGGTCAGATTAACTTCGTAAGGAAGTTTGTCCCAGACTTCGCCCAAGTCATTAAGCCGATGTCTGAGCTTTTAAAGAAGGGCACAGAATTTGTCTGGATAGAAGAGAGGAGGAAAGCATTCAAAGAAATCAAGGCCCGAATTGTTCAGGCACCGGTCTTGATCAACCCCGACTACAATCGAGATTTTATCCTGTATGCAATAGGAGAACCTGAAAGCTACGTCGCGGTCTTGACGCAAAAGGGGGAAGATGGAGAGGAACGTCCCATCGCGTTCCTCAGCCAGATAATCAATCCCCATGAAGAAAAGTACAATTTCATCGAGCGTCAAGTGCATGCAGTAATGAAGTCTCTCAAGAAATTCAAACAGTTCATTTCTCAGAGTCGCACGACAGTCTTTGTCATTCACCCCGATGTGCGTAGTTTCATTATCCAAGGGGAACTGGGAAGCAAGAGAGCTGGTTGGGTGAGCAAAATCCAAGAGTTTGATATTGAGATCAAACCTACCAAACTAGTTCGCGGTCGTGCACTATGTCAAGAGCTGGCGAAGAACGCAACGGCCAAAATAATAGACTGTCAGTTGGATGACTTGCCAACAGGAGAATGCCTCGCTAATCAGGAAGGGGCCGAGAAAGATTGGGTCGATGAAATAGTGGAATATTTCAACACCGACAGATGCCCCTCACATCTGAATGCTTCGCAGCGAAGACATTTCAGGATGCGGTCCGCCCGATACACTATGCGCCCAGAAGGCCTATTTTTCAAGAACATCGACGACGTCCTCCTCAGATGCATAAAAGATGATGATAAGAGGAGAGTCCTGGGCGAATTTCATTCAGGACTATCTGGAGGGCACTTTGCTGGAAGAACGACGGCACTAAAGATAATCAAGGCGGGTTACTATTGGCCCACACTCTTTGTCGATGCCTTCTCCGTTTGTCGAAGATGCGAGCAATGCCAGAAATTCGTCGGCCGAAGCAGAAATGCTTCGATGCCACTCCGACCGATACAAGTAGAAGCCCCTTTTCAGCAATGGGGACTGGATTTCGTAGGGGCCATATCGCCAAACTCCTCCGCTGGGCACAAATTCATTCTGACTGCGACCGATTACTTCACCAGGTGGGCCGAGGCAGTCCCCACAAAACATGCCGATCAAGATACTGTGGTCACCTTCCTGGAAGGATTGATTACCCGCTTCGGCATCCCCGAAGCAATTATTACAGATAACGGTCCTGGTTTCACAGGCGCAAAGATCAACGAGTTCCTATACAAGTATGGGATATATCACAAGGTGTCTTCCAATTATTACCCCCAAGGCAATGGATTGGCAGAATCCACCAACAAAACCCTGTTGAGGATACTGAGAAAGTTGATCGATCAAAACAAAAGAACTTGGCACCTCCTTCTGGATCGGGCCTTGTGGGCCGATCGGGTTTCTATCAAAAGGTCAATCAAGACTTCGTCGTATGCTCTGGTCTACGGCAAGGAGGCCATCCTGCCCACTCACATCGAGATCCCTACATTACAGTTGCTAGAAGAAGATGAAGCTAACCCGATGGAGGAACGCCTGGTCCAGCTACTACAACTAGAAGAGGAACGTGAAAAGGCCTACCAGAACTTCGCACGGCATGCTGAGGTCACCCGAGAATGGTTCAAAAGGAAATCATCCGATCGCACATTCAAAGCAGGAGACCTGGTATGGAGGTGGGATTCATGGAAGGCCAAGCCTGGGAATCATGACAAAATGGATGCGTTCTGGGACGGACCGTTTGAAATAGTAAAAGTGAATTCGGCCAATTCCTTCATCCTCAAAGATGCGAATGGCCAAGTTTTACCAATCTCCGTCAATGGTCTTCACCTGAAGACCTTCAATCGCTGAGGTATGTACACTCTAAAAAAAAAAATCTTGCATATATTTTGTATATAGGATTTCAATGCTTTGTATATACTCTGTTCAAAATATCACGGAGAGCAAGTGCCTCTTCAACCGCAAAAGCTAGATTCCTGGTTTCGGCTTCACAAAGCACGATCGGAATCGCCTTCGGGAGGTTTCGGTCCGAAGTAGCCGATGAAGGGAAGTTCGTCGTGAAGCAGTTCATCCTCGGAGAACCAAACCACATGCAAACCAAGGACGTGGAAAATGCTTCGCTAAAGAAATGTGCCGAAGGCATTGTCCAAAGTAATTCTTGGTGAAGCCCTCCTCGATGAAATGGGTTTCGGTCGGCGGTATTCATGAACCGAAGCGACAGTGTAGCAAAGGGGAACTTCGGGCCCGAAATGAAGAAAATCAGCCCGAAGAAGAACTTCGCGGTGAAGTATTTTCACCGAACCCCGCTTTGGAGTGGACACATTTAAGTTGTGCCTCGGGGAACATGTCGACAATAGCCTCAAAAGGGGGCGAAGTAGATGAACTCAATACGAAAGAAGTGGCACTCATCCCAAGGCAGTTCGTTGACCGAAAAGCCATGCAAAAGTACCAGGTGGCAGCGACTCGCGCTCTCGATACAAAATCAAACCGTCGAATTGCATGGCCCCGCGTACGACGCCGCCATATAGCCAATCAGATGCCGTAGTGATACTTTCAGGCTAGGCCCATGAAGTAATTACGATGGTTGCCATAAATGCCGAAAGTTGCCCTTCGAAGCTATAAAATGCAGACGCCCGTTAAGAACAAACCATTTGCAAGTGTGAGAGTTGAGTCTGCATTCTGCCACCTCGAAGAGCTTCTGCATCAAAGGTTCCATTGTTCGTCGTGATTACCCCGTCCTCTGTTTTGAGGTGCCGAACTCTGCTACATCACAAGTTATTCGGCTGCAATCGTTCACAATGGGAAGGAAGAACCCCACGCGGAAGGGAAAAGAGCCGGAGGTGACGGTTCCAGAGAAGGCGAAAGCCACGGAAGAAAAGAAACAGACACCTAGGAGGGCCAATCCTCCCCCACACGCAGGAAAATAGGTGATGGAAGGAAGGGAAGAGTCTGATGATGAGCCCAGTGTAGAACCACCTGTCGATAAGTGGGCAAAAATCAGAGACCCAGAACTCTCAAGAACCGTGGCCGAGCTTCGGTATACCATCGACTTCATGAAAAGTAGGCTCTCAATGGAGAACAAGAGGGCCATGGCGTATTATTCCCACATATACTGGTATCTGGTCCTTCCTACACATCACTGCCCCGAGCTCATATACGCCATTGCTCAGAACTATCAACCGCAAACAAGGCAGGTGTTAGACGCCTCGGGTAAAAAGTTGTTTTCCATTCTGAAGGAGGATGTGCAGGCAGCGTTCGCACCATAGCAAAGGCCACCAAAAGGCTATACCATTCGCAATGTCAGCCTGAGCGAACAAACGGATAAGTTCACCTCTAATCCCTTCATTCTGAGCTTTTTGCATGAAAATCTCAAGAGCGGACTTCCTTTCGGTAAGCGACCCCAGATGCCCCTGCCCTTGGAGGCCTTCAAGAACACAGATATATTCTCTATCATTGCATGGGTAGGGGGCTTGTCAAGCGATACTTTGGTATGCCCATGGCAGGTGTCGCTAGCCGAATGCATTTCCAGAGGAGAGTTCTACGCTCCCGACGCTTCGCGGCCGAACACTAACCCAGTTTTCTTCGATTGGGCAGAATGGGTGGCCCAAAATCTGCATATGCGGTTGTCATCCATGAAGGATGCTAGCAAGGAGCCGTACTTCCAGCCTTGTTCCTTCTTGGTTTGGCTCTTTTTCTTCCATGTACATAAAACCCTTCCCCATTGTGATATTTCACCAGTCGACAAGGATGGGATCCCTTTGCCTGTATATCAGTGGACCCGTCTCCTGCTGAGGTCGGAGTCCTATTACCCTTTCAACCAACAGTTTTTGGGACCTGCGATGCACATTCTGACAGGGTCTAGCCCTCGGGTGCCTCTCTGCCTTAGAGATAAAGTGGTACTGGAGAGAAAAGGGGATGTGTTTCAATTGACACAAGGGCTTGTGATCCGCCTTTTTGGCTTCACAGGGAAGCCCTTCTTGCTGCCCTTTTTCCCTTCGGAGTACCAATTTGCCCTGGAAGTTGCTCGGCAAAGTGACGCGACCGACGAAACTTATGGTCACGGGCGGAAGTGGGCACACACCTGCGACTTCCCCTTCAAGATGGGAGTGATCGAAGTCTTTGCCTTAAAACAGAACATATACCTGGAGGAGAGGCTCGCCGATTTTGGTCTGCTTCAAATACCACAGAGGTGGCTCTACGACCCGTTGGGGGTGATGAGAGATCATTTGAAAAGCAAAAACTTCCATGTCTGTCCTCGCCCCGAAGTTCTGGAGCAAAGGAATAACCCCAATGGTACGGACCTGGAGTGGCACTTAGAGGAGATGAGGACGTTGCCTCCTTGGCATGACTTCTATCCTATGGAGGTCGAATTCGACCCAGACCAGTACCCATTCCCAACTCCCGACTCCACTTTCTGGAGAAAAGCAAGGGACGATTTAAAAGAGGAGTTAAAGGACTGGGACGAGGAGCAGTTAAGAGAATGGTGGATTATGAGAGTCCATCGCCGAAAGATGAATTCTTATGGGCTTCTAACAATGGACAGGGAATTCGCAATTGTGTATCAGACCAATATTGGGTCATGGAAACCCTTGTCCTTCGTCGATTTCGTTCCACCGGCCACTCCAAGTTCAGACGAAGGCCCCGGGAAGACTGATAATGTCCCCAAGGAAAAAGCAGCCAGGCCCGCGCCAAAGGCTTTATTACAGAGTCCATCCGAAGATCTCGAGACAACAATAGAGGAATCAGAGCAACCCCTCAAGAGGAAGAAAAGAAAGGAGCGGGAACCTACACAGGCACCCCCGAACTTCCCAAAACGACCGCGTATAGGCACGCCGAGCACCCCTGCCGAAAGATCAGTATCGGGCTCGGCCGAAGTAAACGACGGAGAAGCTCCACCAAATGCCGAAGCGATCCCAAACGTAGATATCATCAACGTGGAGGAACTCATGGAAGTCATGGAAGCCGAGAGTACCGAGGCCCAGGAGGAACCAGGGCCGATCACCCAGGAGATCACCATGGCCGCTCTGCCAGGAGGGCACGCAGGTACGTTTTCTTCGCCTTATGCTCTGGTTGCTCGTAAGTCCACCCCGACCCTAGCCGAAAGCTCTCACCTATCCACCCTACCTCCACAAGGTCAGTCACCTCCTTACGTCGTGTCCCTAACTACTCCCCCCGAGTCTTCCAGCCAGGACAAACCTGTCGAAGTTACTTCACCCAGCCACACCGCCAATCCTTCGATCATCAACCAGGGTGAAGCCAATAGCCCAATACCGAACCCCGAGGCTCATTCCTCCATTGTACATAACGTGTTCCCACTCGTCGAAGCCCCCGTCACCCCTATTGCCGAACCTTCGGGTGAGGCTATCCCCTTCAACTCCTTATATTTGTTCAATCCCTCGGCTGTAGACCCAACCGCATTCGACTCCGAGCTATCCTCAATACGGGAGTCCCCCTTGGCCAAAAAACTCCTCCAAGCCCGACAGAACACAGAGAGAATGTTGAAAGAGGCAAGAAAGAAGAGAGGGCGCTCGCTCGCTCAAGTTGAGAAATGTGTCGTCTTCGATTTTGAGGCGGGAAAGGTGCATAAAGTGAAGAAGATACCCAAAGTCCAGAAGCCCCTGGATGAAATGACTCCAGCGGACTATGAATATCAGGATAAGGAAAAGGACTTGGAACATCTGAATGTGGACAAGGAGTCCGCCTCTATGCACATTGGAATCGAGACCTTCAAGGCACATGCCAACATTGCCAACAAGCGCAGGTTCGAAGCCGAGAGTGCTAACATCAAGCTGGAGGAGGAGCTAGCAAGGGCTCGCTCCAAATTGGCAGAGGCCGAGGAGCAATGCAAGCTGATGCAGAAAGAAGCACATGCCCTAAAGCTACAGATAGCACAGTTGGAGTGCACAGCTGAGAATCAAGCACAAAGGCAGGCCAAAAATGATTTGAGGGTCAAGGAGCTTGAAAGTAGGATCTTGCAAGCTCAGATCCAGCTGCACGAGAAGGAAAGCCTAGGGCTATTTGACAAGAGCAAAATCAAGGAGATTCGCTCACAGTTGCTCAAGAGTTTTAGGTCTCGGGCTGCCAGTGCCCTTTCAGTTTTAGTCTACACCATAGAAGCCCAGGTTGCCGCCGTCGAAGGAGGACCAATCGTTGAAGAGGTCATTCAGAATGTCAGAGCCCGACTCAAGCTGGCCCTCAAGGTCCAAGATGCAAGGTATCAAGATTTGAAGCTCGCAGCGATGAGTCGGACAGCAAGGGATTGGTCAACGGCCCAGGCCACAGTTCGCGCCTTTTTCTCCATAGCCAAGAAAGCTCAAAAGGCGAAAATCCTACTAGACGCATTCGAAAGCGAGAGGCGCGCGTCAATGGGCTACTTCGAGGACCTCTTCTCCTTAGGCTTCTCGAGTTTCACGGATGATGATGGGAAGCCATTAGCCAAGGAAGAAATCATGCCAAAGTGGCAGCAGTTTGAAGGCGACGTTTCGGAGATAGACGAGTGGGCCAAACCAATAACAGAGAAGCAGGTTTCTGATTACATATTGAAATACTGTAGAATCGTCGCTTCCTTAAACGATCTGTATACCAGGTCCCAGCATGCAAAAATTGGGCAGATCGATAGGTTCCGCGCTTTGGTCAGGTCCCTGGAGAATCAAGAGTTGTTCACAAAAAGCGTCTGGTCTCAGGTTCGTCGAACCTTGAAGAATATCCACGTCCGCCTGGCCCCACTGCCAATGGCTGAAGATGTAGCAGAAGCAATGGCGCCTGGAGAAGAAGAAGCAGTGGCGAAAGAAGAAGAAGAGGAAGGACAAGTTGTGGAAGCACCCCCAGAAAAGGAACAAGGAGAAGGGTCTGGAGGTGACTCTGGCCCAATGGATAAAAGCTGAGGGTTCTACCACCGAGACGAGCTCGTTGCCCCGCGAGCCACCAAGAATGTTGACAATATTGTCACATTCCACCAAGGGGCAGAAAATTTAAAACTTTGTATGATATTTGTTTTATTGAAAGTTTTTCTTTGTTTACAAGTTATAGCAATTTTGGTTTTCCCTATCGCCCCCTGGTGGACAAAATGAAAAGAAAAGAACTTCGGGCCCGAAGCGCTTCAAATCATCACTTCGGGCGAGAACTTTGCCAAAAAAGGACGAAGGAAATACTTCGCACCCGAAGCATTCCCAGAAACTACTTCGGGTGAAGAGTTTGCGAAGCGGCATCCAAGCAACTTCGTCGAAGAAGAAAAGATAGCCCGAATCGGCTAAGGCAAAGAAAATACTTCGGGCCCGAAGTATTTCTAAAATCCACTTTGGCCAGATTTCTCCCGAAGTAGCATAAGTCGAGAAAGTGTTTCGGCCAAAACTCCCCGAACCACCGTGTCAAAAGAAGATCGGCCCGAAGCGTTTGTCCCAACCCATCAGCGAAGCAGTTTTGTCAACGAAGCAGCGAAGGATAGATGAGGATCGACTTCGGCACTCCACGCCCTCGAAGTAGTTTTGCGAAGCGAAAATCAGTGAGGCACTTTCCAGGAATGCTTCCCAAGTTGGGCATTTTCTCGAGGCGATCAGAGAGCCTCATAAATGCATATTTTCTTGCCCGATAAGCCCGTTGCTCATTTTTGGCAATTGGATGCGAAGTATCAGTCCGAGAAGGAGAGCCCGACAAGCATGGCCGCCACTCGAGCACCGCACCTGCAATCCGAGGACACCTAGGTGGCTCATTTAATGCATCTTTCCTCGGTTGACTCGGTCACCATTACCAATTTTGGTAGCCGATTTGAGATATCATCCGCAGCAGCAGCGAGGAGCCGATTTCTCAGGGCCCGAGGGCGTACTCCGCCATTTTTTGTAATAATGATTCAGAGGGTCGGGTCCTCTATAAAAACCCAGGCTTTGCAATGTAAAAGGGGGGAACTTTCTGCTAGAAAGCTGTTGTAACTTGATGTCCTGCGTCTAATACTAAAGATCTTTTGTGCTCCATTTCTCTCTTTTATGCTGCCTTCTGTGCTTAATTCTTTTGTCTGTCTGCATTCGTATACTGAGACTCTGAATCCTGAATCCGGTGTGCGATTGGGGACTGTACCCTAAAATTCGCCCTGAAGGATACATAGGAGAGGAAAAACGTCCTTGTTGCTTTCTTTTATGCTGCTTGGTGGATCGAGGTTTTTGTTATTCCCTCGTCTTAATCGTTGTTACTCTGAACCCTGAATTCCAGCGAGAGAGAGAGGAGAACCCTGCGAACCCGTCCAGAGGATACATAGGAAGGTCGGCACTGCATTTCTTTCATCTATTCTAGGTGTTCTTTGCTGCTATTCGAGTTATTAGTGAGTGATCGTGCTTCCTGTTCTTCCCCACCTTGAATCATCAATCTTCTAACCCTTACCCCTTTTTATTTCTTTCTCTAACCCGAACTCCTTTTATCTCTTTCCTGCACTCTTATCTCAAACCCCAAAAGTAGATTAGTATAGGAGCCGGCCTTTCTCCAGAGATCGGCACGAGGGGCATCTCTTCCCTTCGACCTTTCAATGTTGGTCGCAGGTCCAGGGCGCGCAAACCCACCGAAAGTCCTTTCCTGTGCGGATTTGATGACCAACAGTAAGAAAGGCACCTCTACCTTTCTCTTCGAGGAGGTGCTCATTTTTTGGTGAGGCAATGGACTCTTCTCTTCACTAAATAATGAGGCACCCAGGATGGCCTTGCCCTTGCCTTCGTGTCTTGGGTGTGCCAAGTCATCCACTTCATCAGGATTGCGTCCGCCATGGGGAACAATATCAATGAATGAAAGAGGTTGATAAGTATTAATGTTCTCATCATAAAACACTGAGAACTTGTCATCAATCCCTAGCGGGTTGTTCGAGGATGTCTTATCATTGTGGACCCTCATGATCCACCACTATTGGATTTTATGGTCAGACCATTATGGTTGTCTGACCTTCATTTTGACTAAGATAGCCCTGGGCAGTTTGTGCTCTGGATTGACATCCGGGTCATACTCAGTTTCCATGGTGTAAAATTCTAGCCACGGAGGCAGAGGCTTCATCTCGTCCACGTGCCATTCTAGCTCGAGGCCCAGTGGATTGTTACGTTGCCTCTCCATGTCATAATTAGGGCAAGAATGAAAAGACCTCACCCCAAGGTTTTTCTGGATAATACCAAGTGGGTCCCATTTCTAGCAATGGGGAAGCTCGATCAGCCCGTAATCCGAAAGCGTCACCATAACAACGTTCTGACCACACTGTGTTATCTTAATATCTCCAAACTCGAAATGAGTAGAGACTATCACCTTCCTGCCCTGACCTTTCTCATACTCCTCATTGGTGTAGTCGAGCTATCGGGTGACCTCCAGGGAAAATAGATAGGGCGTGGCATAATAGGGTAACAAAAAAGGCTTTTCTGTAAACCCATAAATTCTGACAACCAGCCCCTGGGTGAGCAGAAAAGTATCTCCCAATCACTTGTCTACGACCTCGCTCCTCAACTCTGTTGGAACTCGCTCACATTGGCCGTATATCATCTCCAGCGTTGGCCCAAGGAAAACCTAGTTGAAGATATAGTACGACTCATTCCTGGACAAGTTGTTTATCCAGAGATAGACTGGCAAAGGTTTGCCCTCCTCATCCATTTGATTCTTTGTTATGTAGTGAAACTTCTCGTGCATGTGCCAAAAGAAATACCACACTAACAAGGAGGAGAGTCTGAACTAGTCAGCCTTAGGGCCTTGAACATAGGCCAAACATGCATGTAACTGCTATGCCACGAACTC
The DNA here is from genome assembly GCA_028583015.1 of Wollemia nobilis. Lineage (NCBI taxonomy): Eukaryota > Viridiplantae > Streptophyta > Pinopsida > Araucariales > Araucariaceae > Wollemia > Wollemia nobilis. The sequence continues at coordinate 1,409,088 of JAQPPZ010002347.1, forward strand.
CACCCAGTCATAAAAAATTAGAATAGCACCCGACCTTACCTTGGAGGGAAAATAGATCTCATTCTCGAGTATGGCCTGTGCCATGGAGACTTGCCAGTCAGATACCCATTCATCTATTGGAAGCCCCATTACCCATGCCATAATGGAGTAGATGTCATGGTGGGCGAATTCGGCCAAGGGCTTCGAAAGCTGGGGAAATTCATCTGATGTTATCATGCTCCCCAGTTGATCCCTCATGAAACATTGCATTTCTAGCGTCGGTTGATATCTGGCGCCCTCTTCATTAGTGTGGATCTTCCTCGGGATAAAACTGGATGAGTGCTTTCTCCCACAGGTGAAAGCATCCCGGACGGTGTCAACTATGATAGCGAACAATACCTCTACCTTGGCATTCCAAACCATCCTCGATTGGGCATCGTAGAAAAGTGATACAACCTTTATAAAATTTGGACAGTGATGCACGGGCGTGCACATGTAAAAATACAAGTGCGAATGGTAGACGGTAGCCAATGGATTCTTGGTCGGGGCCTCCCTATACGCCATTTCGACGTCCTGGCATAGTTGCTCTACGTCCTTGTGTGTGACCAGGCAATCCCGGTACCGAAAGAGAGTATGTTGTGGAGCTATCAACTCTACTAGTTTTTTCTCTCACTTCCACTGCTTCTTCGGCTTCTCCAAGCTGGATGCCTCTGTAGGTGCCACATTTTCCTTGGGTGCCTTCTCCTTTTTTGCCTTCCCCTCAGCTTCTTTACTCTTTTTACCCATGGCTGCCGGATGTATCGCAACAATTCACACTCTGAATAACCTGGCTCTCTGGATGGACGCAGGGTGCTAGGGCAGAGGAGAGAATGGAAAATGCTACAGATGATTTTGAAATCTTAATAATAAACTTGCCACCTTATAGCATCAACTTTTAATCCGCCACCTTTTAATGTCGAGTACCTGAAGTTAATGTCGGTGGAGGACGTGCATGTAAGTGTGTGCCTTGAATTACCCACGTGTTGGTGGTTGCTTTTTGGAAATGACAAATAATGGTGGTGGACAAGGACACTTCCTTGGGGTGCATGCTACTTATTGGGAGGGGAGCCCATACTAATCTGCCTAGAGGACACGCTTTGGCTGATGGAGAGCAAAAATGTTTTGATTGGGTAGTCGTACGACTCTCACTTAAAAAATACTATGCTTTTAGGGTTAGGGTTTGAAAATGACTCCTTTACCAATGATCTTATCCCTTCGTGACACTTGGCACAATCTGAATGGATAGCTCCATATATGTTATAAAAATAATATTTTAAACGGGGGATGTTCGCTCCTAAGGAGAAGCGCTCCCTAGGGAAGCACTTTTGAAGAAGCGCTCCCTAGGTGGAGCACTTTTGGAGAAGCGCTCCATGGGTGGAGCGCTTGCCAATTTAAAGAAAACACTTCTCCCCTTAACCCTTTTAAAATTTCATGCAAGCGCTCCCTGAGTGGAGCGCTTTGGAAAAAGTGCTCCCCAGGTGGAGTGCTCTCGAAGAAGCGCTCCCTAGATGGAGCGTTTTACATGACTTAGAAGCTCGTCCTTATTTCTTCTAAAGAGTTTGCTTTTACCTTATCACTTGGTGAAAAAGGGACTAGCCTGCTCCCTGGAGATCATCCATGCCTTCACCTGATGCAAGAGCTACTTTTGATTATCTCATCTTAGCTATAAAAGCCCTCTTCAACAGTCAACTTGCCTCTTATTCTAGGAACAATTTAACTCCCATGGTAGTTTTTCAACTCTAACGCTTAACTTTTACCATGGCACACACCAACTAGGATAGTTCCTAGAATGTCACCCATCCGATAATTACTCCACTAGGGACTGCTTAAATCTTGGCAAAATATTGAAATGAGCATAGAGGGACTTTGATCTCACCAACCCATCACCTCACCTCATTGTCATGGGACATCTACCCATTTATGGAGCAGAATCCTTGTACTCTGGCAACTCGACGAGCGCTCCACTTGACATGCCTCTTAGGGCTCTTTGAACTTTTTAGAAGAGGAGCGCTCCATGGGTGGAGTGCTTTGAGAGGAGCGCTCCATGGGTGGAGCGCTTTCAGAGGAGCGCTCCATGGGTGGAGCGATTTTTAGAGGAGCGCTCCACCAGACTTAGGGGAAATTTTTTTTTAGAAGCAAAAGGAGGGGAACCCATACTAATCTACGTAGAGCACACGGTGGGCTCTAGCTCCAAAAAATGAAGCGATAGAAAATTCCTTCTCCTTTATCAAATTTTCCTAGTTATGCTCGGAAAACTAGAGCGATAGCCAATTGTACAAACTTTGAAAGAGATTATATACACAAGAAATACCTGGTGGATCAACGATCTTCCTCAGAGCTCGATGAGTGGTAAACTTTTAGAAGAAAGTCGTTCACTACAATCGGGAGAGTGAAACCTTCCATATCTTGTAGAATGAATGAGTTGAGTTGGTTAACATCGGAGACTCGAAAAGGGCCTTCCCAAAAGGCATCAAACTTCTCATGGTTCCCCGGCTTGGACTTGTTTTCATTCCACTTTAAGACCAAATATCTGACACTAAAGGTTCGGTCAGAAGTCTTTTTCTTGAACCAGCCTTTGGTGGATTCGACATGCTTGGTGAAGGCTTCGTAAGCTTTCTCTCTTTCTTCCTCCAACTGCAGCAACTGTGCCAACCTCGCATCCATCGGATTGAATTGGCCCTCTTCGATGTCGAGCCACTTAAGCAACTACAACGTGGGCAGCTCGATGTGCGTGGGTAAGACTACGTCTTTCCCATACACCAGTGAGTAGGGCGATGTCTTGATTGATCACTTGATAGAAATGCGATCGTCCCAAAGTGACTGGTCCAAGAGTAGGTGCCAGCTCCGCTTATTTTTCTATAGAGTCCTCTTCAATATTCATAGCAGGTTCTTGTTTGTGGATTCTACCAATCCATTGCCCTGCGGGTAATAGTTAGACGAGGTTTTCAAATAGATTCCATACCTGGTTGTGAAATCATAGATATTTGCATCGGTGAAAGGGGAGTCATTATCAGACACAATGGCTTCAGGTACCCCAAAGTGAGTGATCAGTCCTTCAAGGAAAGAGATAACCACTTCTTGGTCAGCCTGCTTGGTCGAAATTACTTCTAACCACCAAGTGAAGTAGTCTGTGGCGGTCAAAATGTATTTGTGGTTGATGGAGGAGTTGGGGTTGATGATCCCAATAAATTCTAGACCCCACTGTTGGAACGGGGATTCCACTTGGATGGGGTGGAGAGGAAGCGATGCATTCCTAGTCTTGTTGGAGTAGCGCTGGAAACTATCATGAAAGCATAGAGAAAAGGGTGGGCCAATAATAGCCCACTTTGATGATCTTTAGCGCCATCGATCTACCTACAAAATATCCTCCCAAAATCTTGGAGTGAAACTCCTCCAATATTTTCACCTTCTCTGACTCCTTGATGCATCTCAGGAGAACTCCATCGATGTTCTGATAATATAGTCCGTTAGGAGTCGGGACATACCTGCTAGCTTGTAGGTGAAATATCCTTCTCTATGAAGCATTGAAGTGAGAAGGGCACCTACCTATGTCGAAGTACCTGACCAGATCTTCTGTCCAATCTGGACTATCGATCGATAAATTGGCAAGATTGCTATCGGGGGTAAGGGTGTCCGAGTCGGGGTTTGCAGCTTCAACTGTGATATTTTTGGCCAACTCTTGACAGAGCGCTCTACCTTGGACTAATTTGGTGGGGCATACCTCGATGTCAAACTCTTGGATCTTAGTAACCCATCCAGCTCTCCTATTGCCCAACTCACCTTGGATGATGAAATTTCAAACATCTGGGTGTATCACGTACACTATCGTCTTGCTCTAAGAGACAAAATGACGGAACTTCTAGAGTGACCTCATCACCATGTGCACTTGTCATTCAATAAAATTGAACTTTTCTTCATGTGGCTGGATGATTTGGTTGAGGAACGCTATCGGGCGCTCATCTCCGTCTTTGTCCTTCTATGTCAGAATAGTTGCGTAGCTCTCTAGCTCCCCGATGACATATAAGATAAAATCTCATGAATAGTCAGGGTTGATGAGGATGGGAGCTTGGGCGATCCACTCCTTAATTTCTTGAAAATCCTACCTCCTTTCATCTGTCCACTTGAATTCGGCATCCTTCTTTAGGAGCTCGGCCATCGACTTTATTACTTGGGCAAAGTCGACGATGAACTTCCTCACAAAGTTTATCTATCCAAAAAAGGACTATAGGGATTTTTTATTTACTGGCAGTGGAAGGCGGAGAAGTGCCTCAGCTCGAGCGGGATCAATAGTTAACCCCTTTTCAGAGATCATATGCCCGAGTAGCTTTCCTTCTTTCATTATGAAGATAGATTTCTTGGGGTTGATGGAGACCCCAAACTCTCGATATTTTTCAAAAACTTACCGCAAATGTAGGTCATGCTCCTCCCTCTTATGGGAGAAGATTGTCATGTCATCTAAGTAAATTATGATGACATGATTCAATAGTTCACCAAAGGCGAGGTCCATCGCTCTTTGGAAAGTCACTTCGGCATTCGAAAGGCCGAAGGGCATGCATTGGTAGGCGAAGGTCCCCCACTTGGTGGTGAACGTAGTCTTATGCTGGTCTTCATCCTTGACCCAAATCTGGTTGTAGCCTAAGAAGCCATCTAACAAGGAAAACCTCTGTGCTCCCGCCACCACGTGAAGTATTTGATCGATCTGAGGTAGCGGGTAGTGGTCTTTGAGCGATGCTTGGTTGAGATTTTGGAAATCGATGCACAAGCAGATGTCACCATTCTTATTTTGCATTGGAACAAGGTTGGCCACCTAGGAGGAATGCTTGATCGGGTATATGATCTTAGCTTCAAGCATCTTTAGAAGCTCATCCCTCATCAGCATTTCGATCTTTGGGTTGATGGGTCACTACTTCTGCCTGAATGGTCTGACTCCTTCCTCCAGCTCGATGGTGTGCTGGATGATATTCTTATCATACCCCTTTAGATCTTGGTAGCACCAAGTGATGATGTTAGGGTACTCCTTGCATAGGGCATGAATCTGCTGAAGCTCTTTGGTTGAGCAATCGACCCCTACCTTGATAACCTTTCTCGGTTGTAACTCCAGGTCCATGAACTCTTTCTGGTCCACCTTGATCTTGTGGCCGATAGACCTATCATTCCGGTCGAAGAGACTTTCCAACATGATCAGACCCTTTGGGATGTGGTTATTTTTCAACTGGATCAATCCCTCATGGTCTTCCTCATTGAGGGTCCGCTCTTCAATGGAGGATGCTTCATTTACCAAGAAATTGACAAGTTGCTCATCATTGTCGAACACCTGCCAGTGGAGTTTTTTATCAGGCACAGAAGGCCTATAGATCAGCCTCACTATCTTTGGCTTATGCATCATATCATCCGTTGGTGAAAACCTAGCACCGATGGAGGCTAAGATGTTCGTAAGCTTATTTCGCTCTCATGAAATTGACTTGATGTTCAGCACGGTGAAGGATTTGAGCAAATCCCACACCTTGTTGTGGTACACCTTCAAATAGTGTTGCTTGGAGATGCACTTACTGGTAACCTGGTTGCAGATTAATTCAAAATCCCCAAATATCTACAACTGCTTGATGCCGAGCTTTTTAGCTTTCTTGAGTCCGAGGCACAAAGCCTCATACTCTACTGCATTATTCGTATAGCTCCATGCGAGCTTGTACGAATAAGTCTTCTGTTCACCTAATGGAGAAATGAGAGCAATTCCAGCTCCTGCACCATTCTTACATCGGGCATCATCAAAGTACAACTTCCATAGCTGATCGGGTGCCGGGGACTCTTCTGCGGGTGCTTCTATTTTAGCCTTTTCAGGCTTTGTGAGTGAATAGCACCCCAAATCGGTCCCAATGATAGCATTAAAATCTGTCATAGAGAACTCATCTTCGACCCGGAGCTCACCAAGAGATTCCTCCATCAGGTCTACCATTTGCATTTCTTCTACCATTAGGTTGACAGAGACCGAGCTCTTTTCCTCATCTTCAAGTTTTTCAACATGAAAAGTGGTAGGCTTCTCATTGAAGAGCTTGAATATTTTCCCCTTGAATGGGATCTCCAAGTGTGAGTAGTCGAGGGAGAGATAGCCTCCCAACTTAGCTATGAATTCTCGTGAGAGGCACATACTAAAGTATGGCTCCAAGTCGACCACCATGATCTCTTGGATAATCATAACCTACGACATCTAGTGGAGTTGGATGGGAATATATTTGATAACTCCTACCATCTTCACGGGAGTTCCATCTAGCTGCAACACTCCAGGACTACTTCGGGTGTACTCCATGCCCATGATTTCATAGACTGCTTTGGGCATGACAGTTGTCATGGTGCCAGAGTCGATCATGCAATTATGCATGACCCATCCTTCCATCCGAAGGGAAAGGTAGAATGGTGGGGGCCGATTCTTACCTATGGTCGAAGTCATCAGCGGTGATGCAAACATCATCTACGTCGACTTACTCTCCTTATCCTTAGCGGACTTGAGAGATTCTTGCAAAAGGTCAACTTGACTCGAGAGTTGGAGAGCATCATACTCTCCTACTTTTCCTCCTTCTCTCTAGCCTGGTCTTGCATCTCGGCCTACGGTTGAGAAGTTGGAGCTCTAGGTTAGAGTACCTTTTCTCTAGCATGAGGCGGTAGGTAGTCCTTCAGCAATTCAGGTGGCTCTAAGGTCACCATTGGGTTGGAAGATTTTGTTGGAGGTTGGGTCTTTTGGCTCCATGGCTTGGGTGGTGCTGGTACCTTCAGTGGCTCCATCTAAGTTGGATCTACCTCAATATATTTCTTCCCAACCTTAGTGAGGACTGAGACTTGCTCGACAAAAGATATCATAAAATTATGACCAACTTCCCTGATCATATTGACTTGCTCGTAAGCATCATCGGACAATGTTTGAACATAATTGAGGTGCACCATGCAGGTTTCTTCATTGTGTGGATCATTGCATGTGGTACACCAATATGTTAGGTCCAAAACACTAGCCTCTCCACTGCTCATCACAGCTGAATTTATTTTGGGCTGCCGGTGAGCGGATGATGCTTGCTCTTTCATGATCGAGGGAGGAGGGAATCTTCTCTGCTAAAAGCCTTGGTCATCCTACCTCCTCCTCATGATGGTCATCTAATTTGCCATCGTCTTCATGTATGCCTTCACCTCTTACAACTCCTTGGCCTGGGCTTCATTCACAACTGCCTGACTTGTGGATAATGGCAATGGAGTCAATGGTGCAGGTAATATCGAATACTGGATAGGAGCTGGAAGTTGAGGTATGGTGGGTACTTGATATTATGGTATAGGTGCTTGGAATTGTAGAGTGGGTACCACTTGATACTATGGGGATGGATTCCATGGTTGGTTAGGATACATCTGGGATGTAGGCGGAGTGGATGCGCTTGGGTACATATTTTATGAGAAATCTAGATAAATCGAGGTTGTCACCTTGGGAGGTAACTTCCTAATAGCTATCAGGTCGGATTTCACCTTCTGTGCCTACTTGTACAGAGCAGGGAATGTATTGATATTAGCATGTCGGATGCTCATGCTAATATCCAAGTGAAACACTCTCAAGTAATAGAATGTGACCTACTCAGGTGTGGGCCGAAGGTCATTGGTGACTCTCTGCTAGGTTCTCGTGAACCTAACATTGAAGTCGGCTATCTCTTCCTGAGGATGCCTTTGGATAGTTGTGAACTGGTGCAATAGAGAGAAGGGGTCTGCTTGTTCATTGAAGCCCCTTATCAATTATCCAGCTAGTTGATCCCATGAAGTAATGGTGTCGGGTGGAAGTGATCGGTACCAGTAAAGAAGCTTACCTCTCAGTGAAAGAACCAACAACTTCACCATGATGTCTTCATTGGTGATTTGATGAATGGTTTCCAGTCCTACGATGTCTTGGATGTGCTCGTGCATTATCTTTCCTATATCATCATAAGTTGGTAAAGATTTCAAGGTTATGGGAGGTACAGTGTGTTGAGCCTGTAGGGTGAGTGGTCCCATATGATTCTAGGCTACGAACTGCCTGGGCGGATATGGTTGCACCATCTGGGGAGGTAGATTGGTATGGAGTGGTGGAGTTGGTAGAACTTGCTGAGCTAGAATAGTCGGAACACTCGGGGCACCTGGTTGAACATTCGATGGAGCCGAAGTATACTAATGATCCAAAGAATTCTGGATTTGGAGGTAAGTTGGTTGTTGTGTTGTTAGGAGTTGGATTCTGTGAATCAAGAATAACTTCTTGTGATGATGTCCCGACAAGAAAAATGTTTGACCTGACCACCCTAGGATGTTCTCCTAAAGCATCAATGTCAAGCTCATAGAACTCGATTTCTTCTTATATATTTCTAGCTCTCCACCTCGTATGCATGAAGGCGTGAGTTTTTACACTGGTCTACGAGATTCGGAGGTATCTGAGTTCAGCAGAGTCACCAAATGTTCAGATTGGATAGTAATAAGATGAACATCACTTCTTAATACTAATTAAACATGGAACATTTGCATCCCACCGGGCATGCCAAAAACTATTGGCAATCGAACCGGCCTAGATACAGGTTTTCTAAGTCTGCAGTGCCCTAGGCCCGCTGCCAAGCATTGAATACCCAAAGGAAAGGAATGTCCTCCATGGCAATCTCCAGTAGGGCTAGTTTTGAAAATAAAAATGGGGCTTTTGAGATAAGGGTTAGGAAGATACTAAAAGGGATAAAATAACAGAAAGGAATGGGAAATGGCTAAAAGCCAAAAAAGAGGGGTGATGGACCGAAAGCACGATAGACAACTTAGCTACTTGAACCAACAACAATCAAAACAATTGACCTTTAACAGAAACCAGTATAAAATCCTTAGGACTATGTAAACTCCAGCAAGTATTCTAGAGACTAGCCCTCTATTGACAGTGAAATCCAGAAAATAGAATTAAATTTGTAATAAAGAAACTAGTTTAATAGAAATGATAGAATAGAAGTCATACACAGATATAGAAGACTCAACACTAGAGCCAGAAGCCTTTATTTTGGGAGCATATTTCAAAGTACAGAGCTGCTTCTCTAGCAGAAGTTATCCATCCTTAGTTACAGAGAAGAAGCCAACTTTTATAGAAGAAATCTACCACTTAAAACATCAATGCCCAACCACTCCTATGACAGGCAGACTTGATCTCGATGATGACTTGAAATAGTCAATTCGAGCATTTTAGATAACTGAGCATTGAATATAGAAGGTTCCGACAATGACTTGAAATAGTCCATTCAATTTTACAGAGTGCAACTTGGAGTTGGTTTAAACTATCCAGGGTAGATTCGTAATAGTTTCTCTTAGTCACTTTCTTGAGGAGAGGTGCTCCAACTGTGGAGCACTTTTGGAGGAGCACTCCAGTAGTGGAGCACTTTTGGAGGAGTGCTCCAGTAGTGGAGCACTTTTGGAGGAGCGCTCCAATAGTGGAGCGCTTTTGGAGGAGCGCTCCAACAGTGGAGCGCTTTCCTCTTTGACTATTTTGAATTTACTTTGGAGTTTGCTTTTCTCACTTATGTTATAGCTCATTTTTACTTTGCTCTACCTTTGCCTTGGAGATGCGCTCCACTAGTGGAGCACTTTGGAGAGGCGCTCCACTTGTGGAGCGCTTTCCATTCTGACCACATTTGACTTTTAACATTCTTGATAAAAAGTTATCTTTATGGTTTGCTTTTGTCTTTTCCCTCAAGCACTCCAGAAGTGGTGCGCTTTGGAGAAGCACTTCATGAGTGGAGCGCTCTAGGCTTTGACTGCCTTTGACTATTACTTGCTTTTTTAGCCAAGTCTATTTTTCTTTTAAGCCTTCGGGAAAGGCGCTCCACTGATGGAGCGCTTTTGAGGGGCGCTCCACTAGTGGAGCGCTTTACCTTTTGACCATATTGAATTTTATACTTAGCCATTTTTACACCTATTTTTTGCTGTTTTTAGAGTGGCGCTCCCTGGATGGAGCGCTTTGCAAATTTGTCCTCTGAGTGGAGCGTCGTAGTCTTGACTATGCTCAAACCTCCTTTTCCATACTTAGTCATTTTTCCTATTTTACTTACTGCCAGGGTGATTTTATAACTTAACAGGAAAAAATGAAACTAAGCGCCCAAGTGCCGAAAATTACAGCCATATGTGCAAAATATGGAAGGATTTTGGAGACAAAGATAAGGAAGTGAAAACATCAAAAAAATGCTCATGCTAAAACATTCACAATTTTGCATGCAACATAATATGGAAAAGTACAAAAAATGTAGAAAAGTACAACAAAGATGAGGAATCTCATAATGCAAGAAAAATATAGTTTTAAACTAAACGAGACAGTCGGTGAAAGCACAACAGCATAACCACATCTTAACCATTTTTTATGGAAAAAGAGAAGTTTTTACAATGAATGGTCTCAAAACTGTATACAAAATGAATTTCAACAACTGTGTGTCAAAATTGGCAACAGGTTGTTATGTTTCCTTTGGGAAAAGGAAAAAAAATGTGTGTGATCAAGAAAAACAAAGAAAAACACTGGAGATGGAGAACAAATGAATTGACAAAAAAACATAGGCTTGTCATTTGGAAGATGCTTCATGAATCCCTTTTATGGGATAGAGGTAATCTTCGTAGAAATTTTTCCTTAAATATTTCTTTAAAAAACTAGTATTAATGAAGTGTGTCATCGGTAGCAAGATTTGTTGGTTCAAACTTGCTCCATATGTTTTTAAAAATCTTTGTTGTGCATGCAATTGTGTGCTTGTTGAATCAATAGGTGTATAACTAGAATGGTTAATCCGGATCAAAAAAACTTTAGTTTAAAGTGAGTGAGAACCATAAATATTTGAGGGCTCCAGGCTTAGTACTGGTGACAAAGCAATATCTACAAAAAAATATTTTAGAATTTTAGGTGTTGTCGGATAGGATGCCAAAGTTTTAGATTAAAAAACATTTAGGATGACTACTTTTGGATTTACCTTTCATTTCGATTATTATCTAGAACCTATGACGGTGCAATATGAGGTTGTGTTCTTGTTTTACCAAAAAGAGTAATAGAACCCAAAGTCAAAACCCAAAGCAACATGTCTTATTGTTTGTTTTCTGAGTGCTTTGGGTTATAAATAAAACAAGGAGTGGTGTTCAAATTTAGTCAAGATCATTGTGGGAACAAGAGTTTTTGTGCAATTAAAATATTAAACCTAAGTCCGATCGTGGTTATATTAATTCTATCATGGACCATTAAGTGCATGTACACGATAATAATAACCTTGCATGCTGCAACAACCACTAGCAAACAATAGAATTGCCTTGTTTCCTTCTAACAAAGATACTAGTTAGTATGCATGGAGAACATCAATCATAGAGTGGAGAAAATGATCTGTGTAGGGGCATATCATGGGAATTATCTTCCAGTTTAAGGGATAATGGTTTGAGTAAAATTTATTTTTAATAGGAATACTCATTTGCATAGTTTGAGTTACTATAATTTATGCCAATTTTAAAGAATATCGACTCCATGTTCTCTATATCATCCTTCAACCTGCAACCTCTTAGCCAAATCCATATTAATAAAATAGCATTTGGATTAATTAAATGATGGCTAATGGCTTCGTAAAGGCTAGGGCACTTCTTATAAGGATTAAAATTGCAATAGAAAATGGATGGAAATATAAAATTTTATTAATGTTATCAACAAATTTTGATGTGGGGATTGGATAAAAATAATATTATTGTTGATTTTCATCATCTGTTATTGGAGGAAATATGTTAGATATATGAGCATATTTATAGATAAAAAAAATGGGTAGCAAATAATTTAGCCAATCACGGGGTGGATCTTCATCTTGGTGAAATTCAAATTTTAGAAGGTAAATGGCCAAGAAAGAATTTATCTCTTAATCAAAATGATGTCAAGGAGATAATTATGGAAACATGTTACAAAGTTTTATTCTCATAAACATAAATCATTCACCAATATGCAAATATATCAAATCATTCATCCACAAATAACATCAACAATAACAATCCACAAATGAGATAAAGATAGATAATACCCTTAAGGTAGGGCAACACCAATATACTCCTTAAGGAAGGAATAACGCCACAAGATCTCCCAAGATGAGAGCACCACTTAGAGAGGGTAAAGTCCCATAAGCCACGGGCAAAGACAATTATATATGATTAATCTCCATGATGATTACAATGGCAACTATCTCTTCTTTATATACCCATATTCTATTTCTACTTTGGGGAGCCGACTACTCATATAATATAATATTATAATATAATCAACCTTAATTTATGTGTGGCCCATACCAACCCTTATACAAAATAATAACATTTCCCCATATATTTATTCCTATGTACCCTAACAAAACATAGCACTTTGAGGAAGTTGAAGAATACATTTGATAGAAAAAGAAATAAAAAATATTTGTGATAAAAAGGCATGTTATATATAGTTTGATTAACCTAACAACAAACATAATATTTTGGTATTTTGGTTGAAGTGGAACCGTATAGAAGCCATATATAACTTATTTTAAGTGGCATAAATCTTAAGGGTCCATATCAAACTTGATCACAACAATGGCATGGTCGTTTGTGTTGATGGTTGAAAGCACAAGGTTGTTTGTTTCAATTAAACCATATTTTGTTTTGTTGTCATAGAAGGTCATCTGATGTTGTTTCCATAAAGGTGTCATGACTATATCACATACACTTGCAATGGAAGGTTTATTATATGGGAGCAAGGTCCTATATTCAAACCCCTTGCTAGATATTTTCCTACACCTTTAATGTAGAGAGAAGTGACATATAACTCTTTGTGCTAGTCCCTTACTAATTTTTACCCTGACACAATGACTAGTGGATTGTTTTTTGCATAGAAGAGACAAAGGTTTGATTCCACTATACATTCTAGACATGTTAATGGATATGAAGCCATGTGCCATGCATACATCCTTTTTGCATATTTAAGACATTTCAACTAATGAGAAAGCACCAATTGTTGCAATCACACAAGGTTAAAAGTGATGAAGTGACAAGACATAAGTGGAGAACACCAACAAATTAAAGAATTCCAAGCAGCAACAAGTGATTAGATTTCATATTTTTAAGGTTAATGGATTTAATTTTTGCCTCTTTGAAATCCATTAGGACAAATATTTTGGAGGCCATAATTTTTGCATATAAAAGTATTTTGAGCCTTTGTTTTATAAATTTTACAATTTTTCAAGCTTTATGCACTAGTGACATCAATTCAAGGACTTGTTATAGTGTTATGGTTTAGATTGTATAATATGGATCATCAAACCTAGTTACTTATATTGATGGGCAAAACTATACTATTTAGTCAACCTAAATGATTGGTCTGATAAAAAGGAAGAATATATGGTTCATCTTTCAAGAAGATAAAGTAACCCTTGATGAAGAAACTCACCACCAAAGGGAAGAAGAAGCTCTTAGCTGCTTATTTTCCTATTGATGAACTAGAATTTCTTTTCCACATCAAAGAGGAGAGTGAACCTATTAAGGTATGGTCAAAATTGCATGAGTTATTTGGAAAATCTAATACAGTTTAAGTAAAACTCTTGGAATTAGAACTTTCTTCTCTTAAATTGGATGAGTTTGATAAGATTGAGGACTATATTTCAATATTTAAGGTATTGAGAGTAGATATTGCATATTTTAGAGGTAAAAAGAAATATGATGTAGAATATGTGAATATTGTTCTTGCTAATCTCTCCTTCTTTTCAGATGTTGAACCTCATGCTTCATGTGATTCCTATGTTCTTGGTACTTCAAGAAAATCTTACTCTTGGTCAATTTTTTCTGTCCTAGTTCATTTTCAAGTGGTAATGAGGAATAGTGGTGGTACTTAATAGATACAAGCTCATGCAATGGAATCAAAACTTAACAAGGCTAATATTTAGGGGCCCAAGGGCTAGGCTAAGTTTTCAAAGAAGTCAAAGACCATTTTTGAATACTACAAGAGAGAGAAAATTCAACAAGAGAGTGTTTGCTAAAATTGTAAAAAATTGAAGTTAATTTTTGAATATGGGTGGACATCTTTCAAATGATGAGGGGGATTTAGAAGAATCCACCTCAACCACAAAGGTCCACTCGAGAATCCACTATGGAGGAAGATGTTGTCACTAATGTCTTCTCTCCTTGGCCCTTCAATTCAAATTATGATGGGGTGTTGAGAGTGTAATCTGATTCATGGCCAAGGTTGAAATTGTATGATGTAATCTTGGAAAAGCCTAAGGGTAATCATAGTACAATATATTTAATTATGTAAGCCATATGGGCCACGGTTAACCTTGTTATGGTTAAACCCACCTCATAACTTATAATTAAGCTTGAATATTTATTGTTACATTAACTTAAATTAAATTTATTGATGTAATTTTCGAAATTAGGTATTAGTAAAAATACCCCCCACTACTCCATCCTTTACATCAGAGTGTTGTGATCCTACTCCATAGATAATATAGTGATTATTTAGAGTGCTCAAGGCCACTCCCAATTTTTATGTCTCACTTTTATTTTTTTCATCCTTTTATATTTTCTATATAAGATTTGAGTGAATAGATTGCTTTTATTCATTTATTCTAACATGTATTAGAGGGATATGGAGCTACCTCACTTGATCATACAAAAATGTTGTTTGGAGCCTCCAATTTTTCTTCCAAACCCTTGGACAATTCTCTCCTCAATGTCTCATAAACCATTTTTGCAAAAAGGGAAATTTCTTTTATATATTTTTTATCCATTTTTTGAAAGCACTAGAGGAAAAAGACCTTTCATTTTCAAATAATTGTTTCAAATTTTTAATTTAGAGGGATCATGATTGCATGTCACCAACTATATCCCAAAATGGAGGTTTTACAAGATTGTTGCATGACTCACAAAATTGACAGAAAAAAATTAAATTTGAAAAAGGACGCCCTTTGGCACACACACCTTACTTTGGCTTGGCACAAATCAAGGTATGTAAATCCCTTCTTCATAAGGAAGGGGGATGCCATTGTCCAAATGGGGTGGATGCTATTATGGATAGGGATATGCATGCTAAGGTGATGTAGAATGAAGAATGAATGTTCTATAAACCATGGATTGATTTTATGATAAAGAAAGTGGTTTTTTGCTTCCAAGGTTAAAGATAGGTGGCATAAATATTTAAGGTTCCATATTAGACTTGACCATAGTAGTGGCATGGTAGTTTGTGCCAATGGTTGGAAGCAGAAAGGCATAGGTTTTAGTTGATCCTGCCTTTCGTTTTGTTATCACATAATGTCATCTGGTGTTATTTCTATGGAGGCATCGCAACTCTATTGCATATGCTTGCAATAGTAGGTTTATTATTGGATTTATTGTATGGTAGTAGGATATCATGTTTGAACCCCTTTGATGCAGATATAAGGGACAAATAATTCTTTGTGTTAGTACCTCCTCAATTGCTACCATGGCATGAAGGCTAGTGCATCATGTTTGGTGCATGAGAGATCAAGGTTTGATTCTTTTTGTACATTTTGGACATGTTAGTGGATATGAAACCACATGCCATGAATATGCCTTTTTTTCATATTTAAGACCTTTCAACTAATGATAAAGCACAAGTTGTTGCATCCGCACAAGGTAAGAGGTGATAAAGTTGTAAGACTTAAGTGAAGAACACTAGTAAATCGTATAATGCTAAGTTGCAGCAAGTAAGTGGATTTTGTGTTTCTATGTTAGAAGCTTTAGTTTTTGCTTTTTTGAGATCCATTAAGGAAAATATTTCAAAGGCCATAAATTTTGCATATAAAAGTGTTTTGAGCCCTTTTTTCAAATTGCATGATTTTTTGAGCTCTATACACTAGTGGCATTAGTTAAAGGACTTGTTGTAATATTAGTGGTCAGATTGTGTAATATGAAACATCAAGCCCTAGTTACTTACCACAATGAGAAAATTTATAGTATTTGTTCAACCCACATGATTGGCCTACGATGAAGTAAGAACTTGCAATGCATCTTTCAAGAAGATAAAACAACAACCCTTGATGAAGAAACTCACCACCAAAGGTAAGAAGAAGCTCTTGGATTATTTCCTTGCTTATGAGCTAAAATTGTTTTTCCACATCAAGGAGGAGATTGAAACTATTAAAGGTATGGTCAAAATTGTACAAGTTATTTTAGAAAAATAATACAACTGAAGTAAGTTGCTTGGAATTAGAACTTCTCTCAAATTAGTTGAGTTTTATAACGTTGAGGACAACATTTCAAGATTTAAGGAATTGAGAGAAAATATTGGTTCTTTTGGAGGTAAAAATAAAGATAATGTATAATGGTGAATATTGTCCTTGCTAATATCTCTCTATATTTTTAGATGCTAAACCTCATGGTTCATATGATTCTTATGCTATTGGAATCTCTTCTAGTTTATTTTTATGTGGCAATGAGGAATAGTGGTTGTGCTTCACAAATACAAGCTCATACAATGTAATTCAAACCTAAGAAGGCTAATGGTTAGGGGGCAACAACTAGGCTAAGTCTTCAAAGAAGTCAAAGACCATTTTAGATATTGTAAGAGGGAAGGACATCCAATGATTAATTGCTTGCTAAATTGCAAAGGGTTGAAGTTGATTTTATAAAGATGGGTGGATGTCTTCTATATGATGAGGGGATTCACAATAATATACCTTGACCACAGAGGTCTACTAGAGCATCCATTATTGTGGGAAGATGTTATTTTTAATAATGTCTTCTCTCCTTAGCCCCTTAATTCAGACTATGAGGGGGTGTTGAAAGTGTAATCTAATTGATGGCCAAGGATGGCATTGTATGATAATATATTGGATAAGAATAAGAGAAATCATTGTACATTGTAGTTAACTTATTGTAATATTTATTATGTAAGCCCTATGAGTCACGATTAACCCTGTTATGGTTAAACCCACCTTATAACTTGTAAATAAATTTAAAGCCTTCTTGTTATGTTAAATTAGGTTAAGTTTATTGATGTAATTTTGGGGATTAGGTATTAGTATAAATACCCCATAATTCCATATTTTGCATCAAAGTGTTGTGATCATAATTCACACATAATACAATGATCATTTACGGTGCTCAAGGGCACCTCCAATTTTTGTGTCTCACTTTTATTTCTTTCATCCTTTTATATTTTCTATATAGAATTTAAGTAAATGGATTGATTTTATTCTATTAGAGCTAACACCATTTGATATTCCCATAAAAAAACTTACCTTCATCAATCTCTTTTATTTTATAATGATACTTATCATCTATAGGTTTATATCTTGTTGGAGATTTTGAAGTACAAAGAATAACCTCAACAACACTTTCTTCTACAACTTGAGTGTATCTAAGTACAACTTGTATGGGCCAACCGATGAAGACTTTGGAAATCCAAAAAGGAGATGCAAGAAGTAGGGTTGCACACCATTCATTGATAGCTAAATTATGGTTGGATAAATAAAATCTTTCATTAGGATCGAATCATATGGCTTATGGTATTGTAGACATAAAAAACTACTTTACTTTTTTATATTATCAAAATCCTAAAGTGCAAGGATGATCTTTCATAGTAGTTGTTTTCTTGTGCTACCCTAAAAACCTTAAATTTCTATGGATATCCTCTACACTCATTTGATTCTTAAGCTACTCTTAAAACCCTAAAGTACAAGGGATAAAATCTACACTACTTTCATTTCTATTATAAGGAGAGGATTTTATACCAATTGACGAAAATGAAGATAATTTACCTATGATAAACTTGACATTTTTTACCTCATTTATTTTATAATTTGCCTCTATATCTTCCTTGGCACTTTTAATTCCTTTTAAATTTGAACTTAGACATTGTACTTCCTCATTTGCTATATCCTTTTTTATTTCTTCTAATGGTTGATTTGAGTGAACTATGATGACCTTTACCATCTAATGTTATAAAGGAGATTTCTTTGCCACTATTTAGGAGTGTAAAATCCTTGGTCTAACATAGCTTCTATTATAGTATAATCTCTTTATTTCATCTTGAATTTTTTCTCATAACCGAAAAAATTATCTCTTTCTCCATCATTTGCAATATCTTGCCATGTGTTCAATATCATGATATTTGTAAAATTGGAATGTAATGTTTTTAGAATCCACTTACGGATCCCATTCTCTTGATTTAGTTTTAATTATAATGGATTGAGGCAAGGGTTTTGAAATATCCATGGCAATGCATATTTAGGTAGATACAACATGCTTTCGCTAGTTAGAAGTCAGTCCTTTCTGAATTAACTTCCAAAGAGTATTTCCAATATTCTTGAAAATATTCTTATTGATAAGCTAATATGGAAGTCCAAAAAGTCTATCCCACAATAGAAGCCTTTTAATAATTTCTATCTTTATATAAAAATTCTCACTCAATAGTATTAAATATGATGGGGCATCTTCCCCAAAACCATGGGCCACAACCCATTATTTTATCCATAATTTTTGAACTAGAGATGATGATGATGCAAAAAAATTAATTTAGAAGAAAATTCATGGAGTAATTTGATTTCAATCCCCACTTCCACTTGATCCAATTTTAAATCTTTGAAAAACTTGACTTGTATTCATAGAACTTATATATTAACCCTTTATTTGTAAGAACCATTATATCATGCACAATCATCTTATCCTTGATAATCACTTTTGGTGTAATATTTTTTGTTTAGATAGGGTTTTCCATAAATTTATTTTTCCTTTATTTCTAATTAGAACATCCATACTTCAAAATAGAACATCTTTGCTTCTAATTGGGGCTTCCAAAATGAATTTGTTACCACGAATTTTTTCTTGTAAGAATCCTTTATTTTTTTATTTTCCAAAAGATGTGAAGTAAGAAAAGATAAGGCTTATTTTTTGTTCGCATCAACTCCTATTATCCCCCAAATATCTAAAACAAGAAAAGGTGAGGGTCATTCCCAACTTGCGCTTTTTAAAGACACGTATATTTAATAAATAATATCATTAAAAATAAGAATTATATCCTCTTATTATGAAATGTGATTTAATATATATCAAATAAATGATTATATGGGATTTAAACATGCCTCACTCGTATTAGATCATGACCAACTAGTGGTATTACAACAATTTAATTATTATGAATGTATAGTTTGACAAGATTTGAGCATAGTTTAAAAGTTAAAAATTCATCCGATTAAACTAATACCATTTGATAAAGATAATTTAATATTTTAATTTGTTTGCTAGAGAAAAAGGGGTTGTACTCAGGTCCCCCACACTTGATAAATTATAAATATCTCCTTTAGATCTTGATAGTTTACAAACAAATTCAATTCTCATCTCAATTGAGTTGCTATAGCTAGATACCTATATCTTCTTTATAAAAAGTCTTAAATTCTTTATTTTTATTTGTATAGATCTTCTTCAATTTTATTTTTAGATGTAAATATTACAAAATTTAGCATCCTTCTTCTTGATATTTTCCTGTAGCATCCTTCACAATACCAAAACTCCACCTCTACTTTCTATGCACTACATATTATAGAGTAATATTTCCAAAACTTCATGCTATCATTGTCCACCTTATGAAACTTGGATGGTTAGTTTTCTTCTTGAAGCATAAGTGCAACCACAAGAACTGTAATATATAGTTTATATGAAAACACAATAATATTATAGAATAAAAAAATATAACCAGTTGATGCCCATGTCTCGCTTGTAGCACTAATATAGGAATTTTGGGGAGTGTGTGATGTGGCTCCTTTAGATGACCTCCAATATTTTTTACCAAGGTCAGATCCTTGTTCAGTTGTAATATTTGATATTCTCTTCCTAGACTAGCCTAATCTACCAGGTTCTTGCAAGGGAAAAGGGAAAAAAGAGAAACCAATAAAATATAACTAGCTTAATTAGCCTATGCTAAGGATGTTAATGCACCAAAGACTACATATTCCACCTTACATATCAGTGGGATTAATGAACACAAACATCAAAACATGACAACTAAAATGAACACTGTCTCAACCATATATGACTGTAAACTGGAAGATCTCCTATGAAACCCATGATAGATACTAGTCATAGCCCCCCACAGAAGGATATACGAATACAGTGACCAGGGTAAAATTCATGGTAGTCACAACTCCTTGCATTCTTATTAAAATATAATTACATTTATATATAATTGAAAGAGACTCAACGACCTATACATGCAATGACTCAAGGCTCAAGTCCAAACTAATATAAAAAACAAAAAGAGGAGAGAAAAAATGCTCAAGTCCATATACTAGGTACAACAACAATTCAACCTCCTTTCTTGGCCCCAAAGGTGGCTATTTATAATATTTCCATTATAATTCAAAATTCAAAATTCTCTCCTGAAAAGTTATGGGCAGGAGCACCTAAGTCATTATTGATTTCTAAATTAGGGGGATTGAGTTGCATTTATTTTTGGGAGATCCAAAGCTGATTAGGGGGTCAAATTGTCATAAATGCTCCTACAAGTGGCATAACCTTCTTGTAG
Organism: Wollemia nobilis; assembly: GCA_028583015.1. Classification (NCBI taxonomy): domain Eukaryota; kingdom Viridiplantae; phylum Streptophyta; class Pinopsida; order Araucariales; family Araucariaceae; genus Wollemia; species Wollemia nobilis. The sequence continues at coordinate 1,429,627 of JAQPPZ010002347.1, forward strand.
AAGTGTCATTAATGTTCCTACCTTCTCTCATGGAAACTTGACCTTGGGTGGTGGCTTTTGTTGATGAGGCCTCACTTTGGTGGTAGAAGCCTTGTCCTTTTTTTATTTATGGGTCATCTTGGTATGTTTTCTCCTTTTATGCTTGTCCATCAATTCTAGAAATAACTTGTTCTTGAACATTTCCTCTAATGATCTAGTTGCTCTAGTAGTCCCATTTTTGCATTCCTAGTCGACCCCTAGCCTAGTTGATATTGTATTTGATGTTGTCTTGCTCCTTTTTATTGTTAACCATCTAAAAACTCCTCTATGTGGGATTCCATTAAACCTCATTTGATGTGCACTTTTTTGGTATGGTGTGGCTTTTACATGCTCTCCTTGTACTCTTTAACACATATCCTCTAGGGGGATACATATGTGGATTAATAAGTTTGGGTGATCTTATTGACTTCTTACTTGACACATCCTATCCCCATATCCTTTTTCCTCTATGGACCTTGGGTATTTCTCGATGAATATGTTGATTGTGCCACTAAGAAACTACATCTAGGTAAATGGAGTGTTGTGACCCAATTATCATAAGAAGGTAAACCATTTTTAGGGTCCACCTGCCATGTTAGCAAATGGGCCTAGGTGAAATGAGCTAGTAGAGGTCCTACTATCAACAAAATCCTTTTAGTTACCATTGGAAGGGTTTTGAAGCTCCTTTTGATGGTGGGATGTGGCTTAGTCACCATCGAAAAGGCTATGATCCTTTGTTGGCTGATCTAGGTGAATGACTTTAACTTGTAGTATTAGGAGCTTTAAGCATGCTAGTAGTCGCTGGCATAGACTACCCTTTATTGGTGTCTTTAACCCTAGATGTTGTAATAAAACTACAAAAAAAGCATAAGAATATGAAAATAAATGCATAAAACTGTTACCTTATCAATGAGCCTTCTATTTATATTTTTGCTTACGTAAATGATGCTAGTGATGGTTGTGAAGATGCCCTAACATCACCTAAGGACCTTAGGGTTGTAGATCTGGTGCGAGAAACACCCGCTGGTGCTCGGGGATAACCAGAAATGTCAAGAGGCACTCAGTTGGCTCTTGTGGGCACTCGACTGGCTCTGGAGGGCATTCAGGTATTGATGGAAGTGGCACAGAACCAAATCAGGTTCATGTAGGAAAGGTGACGGTAGCATCAGAGGGATGTGAGGGTGACAATGGAGGGCAAGGATATAAATGGTAGGGCTAGGGTTTGACGTTCTAAGAATTCTTTGCGAATGAACGTTGATAAAATTCAAAGTAGGCTTCAAAAATTTGTTAAGGATGCTCAAGGTTTTTGGGTTGTTCAGGGCTTAAGGAGCTTAGGGGTTGATTCATCAAAATGACTCCTCTTTTATAATATTTCCTTAGACATGTTAGGGTTTCGATGACACAATTTGAGTGGTCGATATTAAAACATGAGGAAGGGTGGAGATTAAATCTAGGTAAGTGGCATGGATTAAGACGGATGGATGGTTGAGATTAAAACGTGGTGAAGGACTAGGATTAATTCATATAAATACATATATATTTATTAAATATATATAAATATAATATATAAAATATTAATATTTAAATATATTAACAAATATATATATATATATATATATATATATAATGGGCGGTTGTGATTGAAGGGCACAAATGGATGACAAGTGGCTAGATTTTGGTGTCTACAAAAGCATTGAAGCCTTTTGTCCTATTAATACTTCTCAATCTTCCCTACATGGCTAAATCGATGATGTCATGGTTATCTATTAAGCCACCACACACTTAGCTATGATAGATGTATTTTCATTAATTTGATGACTTCTAGGTGTAACATAGGGAATAATTTATCTTGAGCCATTCTCATCAATTATTAGTCCTCCTTATCCATGAAACCTCTTTTATTTGTACATTTTATTGGGCTATACATTTCTAAAAAAATACTTTACATGGACACTTTGACTTTTTGCCCCATCCATATGTCATTTATTAATCCAACCAATAACTATAGTACTTCGCTCTTACCATATTTATTTAGATGCCATCTATTTACACTATAGTACATGGTCCAATGTGTTTTAACATGTTGACCATTGCACACAGAGCTTCTTCATCAGAATTTGCAATGCCCAGACTAAAGAGAACTAATTTTTGTTCATCTTGGTTGTCCAACCATGGGAGCATGTGCTCTGCTAGTTCCAATGCATGGTGGGGTCTTGTAGATTTAGTATCCTTTGATATGGCAATATCCTCTTCTTGGATTATGTATTTGCCTACTCTAGTTGGTCTAAGCTCCCTACATAGGTCTATTTTCCACATGCTATTGACCCATTCATCCATATGATCATCTAGTACCTGGGTGTGTACTTCATCCTTAAGTATCTCAAGTTCTACCTCTTCTTTTGTGACTAGGAAAGCCCATTCTTCTTTGGCCTTGATTGCCATAATATGTTCCACATGATGCATGTGAAAGATCTCATAAGTAACTTTCATCTTGGCACCATAGTGAGTCTTAAGGAACATGTGGGTCCAATCCAAGGAGAGGTACCCTCCAATATTTTTAGTGGAGTCACAAGAGAGACATAGGCTAAATGATGCAGTTAGATCGATCATTGCTACCTCCTACATTATAATCATATTGGGGTATGTGTATAGTGAAATTTATAGGTCCTTTATGAGGCCGAGGACAAGAATTGGAGTTTTGTTGAGCTGCACTACCCCTTGCTTTACTGGTTTGTAGGCTAACCTAAGGTATCAACCACCCTTTTTGGCATGACCAAGGTACTCAACTCAAAATCCACCAAGCAATTATGGATGATTTTGTCCCTACACATGAGTGTCAGGTAGAAAGGTTGTGGATTAGGTCTACTAGGACCAAGACCAAATATTTATAAAATAACATGATCTTTATATTTTTTGGTGTTCTACTTCTTAAGAGCCTCCTCTGGATGCTTCATCTACTCTATAGGATGAGGACATTCCATAGTGGCATGGGTACAATGGACGTCTTTAGGTGTTCAACCACATTTAAATATTCTAGTGGCTAAGCTTCTAGGATGTTGCTTGGGATCCATTGGGGCTTACATATCTTGATGCCAAGGTTGGATACCCATACTAGTTCTAGTATAAGTTGCTTCAATATCGACCATTCTTGTATGGGTTGCTTTGTATCTTCTTGTGTAGTCAACCAAGTCTCTAGTTGTCAGTATCTTGTGTGGGAGTCTATTGCCTCTAGGTCTCTTTGATCGCTCTCCTCTTCCTTCTTGTTTGAACACCATATTGCATTTGGCTCCACTTTTCCAATGGCATGCTTGTGCATTTGGGAATGACATATACCTCTCCTTCGTCCCATGTCACCAAAGTTTACTCCAATGGTTTGGTTCTCAAAATTGAGGAAACTTTTAGGGATAAGTTCTAAGTGGTTAGTCCTGATACATGCACCATATGGATTTGATATGTGGGTTGAGTAATTGGATATGTTGCATGTTAGAACTCTCCATGGTTAGGATAGTATAGATTAGGGTAATAATATGGTCAACCATAAGTATCTCCTATATAGTTATTCTAGGTTGGGACCATATCTTTCACTAGATTTAGAGGCACTTGTTGCATAGGGATGGGCATAAGCACTATTTGTTATCCAAGGTCTTGAGGTGGACTAGACTCTCTATTGGGTTAAGTGAGGTACCTTTGATATCCATTAGGAGATTCCAGTATCCTTGGTTGCCTTGTTGACAAGGGGGTCTTGAGTGGTTTTGATAACTGAACCTCTAGAAATTTTGTTGGTTCCTGAGAGATATAATTTCATTTTTCATGTCCCTCATGGCACTTTATAATTTTTTTATTTTTGGGGATTAAGAGACCAGAGGGGGGTGTTAGAAATTGACAAAGGTATTTGTATAAAGGTTTGACCTAAATTCAAGGTTGATTAGAAGTGGTGAACTATACCATCAAAGGGGGCAAATATGGTGGTTAAACATCAAGGAAAATATATAATGGGGGCCTAGGGGATAAACTTCCAATTTGAATGAGGTCTCTTTTGACTTAAATAGTTATCCAGTAGGCTTCCAATAATGAATTGCCTCCCCTAGTCTTTACCATCATAGATATTTCCAAATGGAAGGCTTTTCGATAGTAAATAAAAGCCATACTCGGTACGAGTCATATTTCTTCTAGGATTTTGTACCAAGACTTGTGGAATCCAGCATTAAAATTATCCATAGCTTCCATGGGGTGCCTCTTGTTAGTTTCCAACTATTCTAACATATATATTTTGTTTACCTTATACTCAAACCTATCCACGACTAGGTTTGCAAGTTGGTCTCAATCATATATGGAATGTGGGGTGAGTGATATGTACCATTCTCATGCTTTTTCCTTGAAGGATGCTGCTAGAAGCCTTAGCAACATATTTTGTTCTCCAATGTTATAAAGAGTACACAGATTGACCATATATTAAAGATGTTCACTTGGAGTTATCATGCTCTCTACGGTGAAATATGATAAATATTTTATCATGAAGATCAAAATTTTGTCCCAAGTGGTTGGCGCTACCAAAGGTTGCAAGGGACCTCTATCATTTCGTGTTGAAAGCCTTATTTGGTTCAAATTTTGAGGAACAACCATATTTTATCATCGACCTCTTTGTCTCTTTCCAAAGTTGAGAGAGTGTAAAAGCAATTGAGGGTTTTCTCTTTTGTTGGATCTTATGGTAGGCCTCACTATTATTAAACAATTTGTCTATCCTCTATTTCTTTATCTAGGATTTTTTCTTTTTTCTTATATAGCAGAGTTGCTAGGTGGTGAGTACTTTTTTTACAAGACAAAGGTTCCCATTACAACATCGGCCTAAACTTTGGAATATGATTTGTTCAAGGTCTTCTTTTACAACAAAGTTTCTAGTTGAATCTTTAATGTGCTTCAACAATTAGGGGATTGATGCCTTCATCGAAACATCAATCCAATTCTTACAAGGGGATGAATTTAATAATTCAGGTCCCACTAGGCTGAGTTTTGATTTCACGAACCTTTTGATCCTTATCTATTTTACCCTCTTTTAAAATCCTCAACTTTCCTGCTCAATATTTTATGGGCCAATATCTTCTAAGAACCCTTTTTTAACCTTTTAAAATCCCTTTCCATGATTATTTCAAAATAATAGGATTAATCTATCAAATATTGAAATCTCCATTAATATAATAGGGTGCTTGTGTATGTGTATTTTTCCTCTCTTTCTCCCTCTTTCCTTCTCCTTTCTCCTTTTCATTCATGTTTTCGTTAAAGAAAGAGCCTTTTCTTGAACAATTTTAAGTCCTCATTTTAAGTTAAGAGCCCTCTTTTATCTAAAAACATGTTAATTTAGTATTTTTTGTAGATCGATCCATTGATCCTCCATATCATGATGTAGCTATTATCTTTAGAATACCATTAGGTGGTTCATTTTTTTGTCTATCGAGGATAAAAAATCTCATTCTATGATTCTATGGCATATTCGTAGTAAAGTGCATGAGATACTGGGTTGAACCTACTCCAAAGCATGAGGCCCATCCTTCACTTACTTAAAACGAACAAGGAAAACAGGTTTTAAGGAAAGGTTGATCTCCTTAAAAAGTAAATTATACTTTAGGACCAATCAAAGATACTCTATCCTATCCTTCAAAGATGCCTTGTCTTTTAAAATAGGCTATGGAAGAATAGAGACGAACATATTTTATCATCTAAAAAGGCAACACCTAGGAAGAGGGAGCAAAGGATTGGAACAACATAGGGCCTTTAGGCACTCAATGGGAATAGGAGATAATGTGAATGAGATAGCTCTATAATATAATTGGTCGATATGGAGATAGCTTTTAGATAAATGCTCTCCCTTATACACAATTGAGATAGAGATATCATGTTTTTAGAGGTTAGGTCATTTATGTGCTCAATTGACTCCAAGTCCCAAAATTCTAAAATAACTATTAGGGACCAAAAATATTCCTTACACTATAGGTGTCGCAACTCCTTGCAATGTGGTTTGTGTAGGGTGCATCTGGTGCTCACACCTTACTTAGAGCACTAGTCTAGGAAGCTTGGGGGGCATGGGATGTGGCTCCTTTAGACAACCTTTGAGATTTTTTACCAAGGTTAGCTCCTTTTTTGGGTGCAATCTTTGGCATTCTCCTCTTAGAGTAGCCTAATATATCAGTTTCTTACTAACAAAAAGGGAAAAGAGAGAAAACAGTAAAATATAACTAGCCTAACTAGCCTATGCTAAGGTTGGTGATGTGCCAAAGACTAAAAATTCCATATTTCATATCAATGGGATTAATAAACACGTGTATCAAAACACAACTAAAATGAACACGGTCTTAACCATATATGATTGTAAAGTGAAATATCCCTTATGAAAGCCAAGACAAATACCAGTCACAACCCCCCAAAGAAGGATATATGAATACAAAGACCAATATAGAATTCATGGTAGTCACAACTCCTTGCATTCATATTAAAGCATAATTACATTCATATATAATTAAAATAGGCTCGAAAACTTGTACATGCGATGACTTAAAGCTTGAGTCTAGACTGATATACAAAACAAAAAGAGAAGAGAAAAATTGCTCAAGGCTAGATACTAGGCATGACAATAATTCAATCTCCTTTCCTGGACCCAAAGATGGCTATTTATAATATTTACATTAAAATTCAAAACTCATAATTTTATCCCAGATGGTTATGGGTGGGAGCACCTATGTTATTCTTGGTTGTTAAATCAGGAGGACTAAGTTGCATTTATTTTTGGGATATTTGGAGTTGATTTGAGGGTAAAATTGCCATAAATACTCCTATGAATGGTATAACTTCCTTGTAGACGTGCCATTAATGATCCTTCTCTTGTAGAAACTCGAGCTTAGGTGGTGAATTTTATCGACAAGGCCCTGCTTTGGTGGTCGTAGCCTTGTCCTTTCTTGATTTTTGATTGGTCGCGGTATGTTTTCCTCTTTATGTTGATCCATTGAGTTTTGAAAATGACTTGGTCCTAAACCTTTACTTTAATGATATGGTTGCTTTGATAGTCCTATTTTTGCATTCTTGGTTGGCCCCCAACCCAGTTGATGCCACATTCGATGTTTCCCTACTCTTTTGATTATTGACCAGCTAAAAACTCCTCTGCATGGGGTTCCACTAGACCTTGTTTGATGGGCACATTTCTAGATTTGTGTGGTTTTTGCATGCTCTTCTTGCACCCTTTGCTAGGTTCCTCTGGGGGATTCGTATGTGGATTAACAATATTGAGTGATATTGTTCAATTCTTACTTGAATCATTTTATCCCCCTCTCATTTTCCCTCTAGGGAGCTTAGATCCTTTCTAGTGAATATGTTGATCATGCCATTAAGCAACTGCACCTAGGTAAATGGAGTGTTATGACCAAATTACCATAAGAGGGTAACTTGGTTTTGAGATCCACTTATTGTGTTAGCTAAGAGGCCTAGGTGAACCAAAATAATATAGGTCATACAATCAATGAAACTCTTTTAGTTACCATTGAAAGGATAGGGATCTTATTGATGTGAAGATGTAGCTTAGTCACCATCAAAAAGGTCGTGATCCTTTGTTGGTCTATTCTGGGCAAATGACTTTGCCTCGTAGCATTGGGAACTTCAAGCATGCTAGTAATATTTGGAATAGACTACCCCTTGTTGGTGTCTTCTTCAAATTAGTTACTTGGTATGTGGAGGGATCTTTAGGGCTTCTTATTTTCCTTAACTCTAGGTAGCAGTCCTGCTCAAAAATTCTCTTATGGATGGAGGTCTACCCTGTGTAGTAAAATTTTCACTACAAGTGCTCTGCCATTACTTGAACAATTCTTCAATATTGCCATTCATCACCATACACTTAAAAAATATATTAATAATCCATTGCCATAAATCTAAGACTATTGAAAAGTTTCCCAAGATATGGTCTATACTCTTTTTCTTTTTACATAAAACACATTATGAGGGGTCATGAAAACCCCTTTTCATTAGGTTATCCCAGGATAAAATTTTCCTATGACCTACTAGCCATACAAACATTTTAACTTTTGGAATGCTCAGGCTATCCCAAATATCTCTTCATATTCTTGTGGTATTTCTATTTTATTGGTGCTTTACATTATATCTACTTCTTGTTGTGTATTCTCCTAAGCTATTCAACTCCCAAATTAGCTTATCCTCGACTCTCACTATTGTTATCTTTCTACTCAACTATCTCCTAGCAATAATATATACTATACTTGTAAAAACATATTATTTCCATTTGTATCTTCCTTATTAATCCTCATACATAATGTTTGAAACCCTTTCACTATATTTATCTTGAAGTAATCTCATCCATGGTTTCAAAATTGGATCTAAGATTGAGTGGTTTTTAATCACACCAAGTATCCATCCAAATGATTTTTTTCTCCAATTCCCACCACCCATATTAGAACTTTAATCACTAGATCAATTGATTTTTTTAAATTGTTCTATAATATAGAACCATCTAGTACTGAGAGTGCAGGTAAGTTTAATCTTGGGTTATTGGGCTCAACATACTTAGAAGAATTCTTGTCGATTGTCTTTGATTATCTTTGTACAATCTCTTAATTAATTTTTTCTCTTAGAGCTAAGTTTACATATGTAAGAACTCTTAAACCAATACCTTCCCTAGTTTTATCATCACACACATTGCTTCATTTCGTTAAAGGAAATTCCCATTTATCATGTAATATTGACCATAAAAATGATCATATAATATATATTTAACTTGTTTCTACTGATTTTGGCATAATATACAAGAACATATAATATGTTAGAGTGGCATGTAAGACTGATTTAATTAGTTGCACTCTTCTTTCTAATGATAACCATCTACCTTTCCATGTTAATAGTTTATTATGAACTTTACTTATAATTGGATTCCACAATTCTATCCTCATTCTCCCCTCAAATAAGGGTATCCCTAGATATGTTGTTGGCAAATTTGCCTCCTCCATTTGAAGTAACCTACATATCCCTGCTTTGATTCTAGTTGGAGTGTTTAAGAAGTAAATTTTGAATTTTGTCCTTTCAAAATTGAATCCCTAATGCTCTTTCATATTTTTTTAATAAGTTATTCAAATCTTTAGCCTCATTTTTGCCTACCCTTCCAAGAAGGTTTGTATCATCTACAAACTATTGATGGGTGATGTTCTTGATGTTATTACTAGCCTTAAGTCCACTTATTAACCCATATTTATATTCCTTCTTCAAGTTCCTTCCCAATACCTCTACCATAATAATGAATAGATATGGTGATAGAGGATCTCCCTGTCTAAGATCCCTCTTGGCTTTAAATGATTATGTTACTAGCCCATTGACTAGCATTGAATATGATATTGTATATACACAAACTTTAATCCATTTGATCCATTTCTTCTCAAATCCAAACTTTTCTAATACTAAAAAAACAATCCCATTTAACCCTATCATAAACTTTATTCATATCAAGTTTTAATATCATTGCTCTCTTGTTTCTAGAAATGTTAAATGCATTATTTCAATGAGCTACTACGATCCTATCTAGACTCCATCTCCCTTTCACAATCCTCTTTGCTCTTTTGAAATAATTTTGTCTAATAGTGGTCTTAACCAATTTGCCATCACTTTGGAGATTATCTTATATGTCATATTACATAGGCTTATGGGCCTAAATGAATCAAACAATTTTGCATCCTTCTTTTTGAATCAAGGTAATATATGTTGCATTTTTTTATAAGGTATCCACTATTTTATATTAGATTGTTCCACTGCCACCAATAAAGAATCCTTCACTATTTTCTAGTTATGCTGATAGAATGTTGTAGAGAGTCCATTTAGACTTGGTTATTTTTCCTCATCAAAAGAGAAAATAGTTGAATGAACTTTTTATAGAGTAATAGGCTCCATCTGTATGCTATTGTCTTCATTTATTATAATTAAAGGTACTTCTTGCACTAGTTTATCACTAAGAACTTTAATCTCCTCCGATCCTAGAATATTATGGTAAAAAAACCTTACCTCCTTTCTAATATTGCTATGGTCTTCAATCCAAACACTTTGTACTGATTTAATTCTGCTAATTTTGGATGCTAATCTCTGTACTATTGCCATCCTATGATTTGTTTTTGTGTTTTTATCTTCTTTTAACCAATTTTGTATAAATTTTAATCTCCAAAATTTTCCTTCCTTACTCAAAATATTATGAAATTCACTAACTCCTTTTCCTCTGAGCTTTGATTATTGTGCTCACCTTTTTAGAGTTTTGAACTTTCTATTTTAGTTCTTTCTTCTTAAAAATATTTTCGAAAGTGTTCTTGTTCCTTTATTTTAATCTAGATGTCATTGATTTAATTTTTTTTGGAAGTGTATACAACCCATCATTTTTAAAATAATTTCACATCCATGTTATCATATCAATAAATTAAGGCTGGTCTTCCCGAGTTGCTCATTTTTAAAATATATTTTTTAATTGGCATACCACCATTTTTATGTGTTTTTGGATGGTGAAAAACCCAAAATTCTTGATTAATTTACACTGAACATAAAACATGTATTTATAGGCATAATGAGCCTATTACAATTCGCCTGTTTGGTCAAAACCATAAAACAATACCATGATCAGCCAAATAACCTATTTAATGCCAATTCTAGATGCTTCCTAACATAAGCTACTCATGGTAGTTCTAGAAGATATATTATTTATGAATTTTAAGATTTTCTAAGACATTATTTAATATCATATGATTCCAGATATTCTAAGATTTTCTAAGATATTTATTAATATTCCTCACTATTCCTCCCCACCATAGAAGCATTGGACTCCAATGTGTATAAAAGGGAAGGAAAATCTCAAACCATCTGGATGTGAGAGATCCATCGAGCCTAATGTGGAATTTGTCCTCATCTGGTAATAAGGTAGAAAGTGGTAGAGCCCTAGAGAGTGTGGCATATCTTGGTGTTGAACAAAGGATTATTCTCTAACAAAAAGTAAAAATCAGGTACATCTACACGATGGTTGATGACTGGTGCTATCTCCAAGGTAGACTCATGGTATGGTCTGAGTAAGTCAACATTGATGACATCATGGATGCCCAAGTGTGCTAGAAGATCAAGGTAAAAAGTATTCTCGGACACCTGCTACATGATAGTGTAAGGCCCATAACGAAGAGGTTTGATCTTGTTGTGTGCCTTCTATAGGAACCTACGATGGTCAAGGTACAACCAAACTCGATCTCCAACCTAGAAGTGATGTGGAACATGATATCAATCCATGGCCTGCTTCTGTTGGTGTTGAGTCTTCTACAAAATTTAAATAATATTTGATTGGAGCTGCTAAAAATGTTGAATGAATGAGTGAGCTTTATCTTTGTTCTCTGTGCATGTGGACAGTGACAGGAGATGGAAGTGACACTGTTAACTCATATGGGGCTAATGGTTGAAAACCTAGACACACTTCAAAGGGTGAATTACTAGTGTATGAATTGATAACCCTATTATATGTATGCTCAATATGTGTAACACTCAAATCCCACTTAGATGAATATGAATGATGGAAGATGCTAAGAATTTGGACAAGAGTATAGTTGATAACTTCAATTTGACCATCAGATTGTGGATGAAAGGTAGTAGAAAAGTTAAGAGATACACCTAATAGTTTCCACAAAGAATGCCAAAAATGGCCAACAAAACAAGAATCACAATCAAACATGATACTAGTGGGAAGACCAAAGGAATGCCAGACAACATCAAAGAAAAGTTAGGCAAAGTCGATAGTGGAACTAGTGTTACGATAAGGGATAAACTTAGCCATTTTACTAAAATGACCAGCTACGACAAAAAGATAGTCATGTTGATGGATTTTCATAGGAAAACACTAACTAGATCCATAGATATACTCTCCTAAGGATGATATGCAATGGGTTAAGGCATAGTGAGGCCCAGCTTATGGTTAGCTGGCTTAGATCTGCTACAAAGGGTACACTGGATTAGGCACCTTGAAACATCATGCTATATGTGGAGCCAATAGAAGAACCGTTGTAAGTGATAAAGTATTGTGTTTGCCAAAATATCCACCATAGAGGGTAGAATGTGTATCCTTAAGAAGGGATGGTCTATGCTCATAGGGTACACAAATATTGTCTAGGCAGTAAAGAAAACCCTCCTTACGATGATAGTCCTGAAAAATGGGTTAAGTTGGAGGATGAAGGATGTTGAAGATGTTGCTAAACTTATGCAAAGTGAGGGTCATGAGGATACTCAGATTTCCAAGAATAAAGACCCAAGTGTGAGGTAGTGACAATGGTTAAGGCATGTGATGAAGGATAACGACTTAGAAAATTAGCCACAAAAGTTTTACTACCCTTTTTGTACTTGATGACTAGGTGGAATTGTTGAAGGTAAGAAGCCCATTTCATGTGGTGAGCTTCTTGGATCTTATTTTGTGATTGGAGGAATTATAAAGGCAAATGGTCAGTATGGACAATGGTTTATTTGCCTAGGAGGTAATGATGAAAATATTTGATGCCTTGGACTAAGGCATAAATTTTTTTATCATATGTGAAATAATTTTAAGACTCAGAATGATAAGTGATAAGATGACCATTTTGTTTTAGGACAACACCAAGGGTAAACTAAGAAGCATCGATTTCAATATCAAAAGGTTTTCTAAGGTTAGGGATGACTAAAATAGGAGCAGAACAAAGCTTATATTTCAAAGTAGAAAAGGCATGGGTATGATCAAGAGTTTAATGGAAGAGAGATTGTGCCTTAGTCAACTGATGAAAAGGACTAGCAATGGTGGAATATCCTAGAATGAACTTGTAGTAAAAGTTAGCTAGGCCAAGGAAACTTTGTAACTCAGCGACACTGGTGGGAGTAGGCAAATTAATCAGGACTTCTACTTTGATAGGATTGACCTTAATACCTTGCTCATTGATGATGAATCCAAGATAGGAATGGAAGTTTATCCAAAAGAACACTTAGGCAAATTAACATACAATTGATGTTGTTGTAGAATGAAAAGAACATGCTCAATATGCTTCAGGTGTGCCTTACATGTAGGATAAAATATAGAAATATCATCAAGATAGATAATGACATATCTATCCAAGCACTCTCTAAAAACTTCATTCATTAGCCTCATAAAAGTAGCAAGAGCACTATTGAGGCCAAAGGGCATAACAAGCCACTCAAACAGACCCATCTTAGTTTTGAAAGTAGTCTTCCATGTATCTTCAATCTAAATTCGTACTTGGTGTAGTCACTCTTAAGATCAATATTAGTGAAAACTTAGCACCCTGAAGTTGGTCTAAGAGGTCATCAATATGGAGGAGTGGATATCTATTTTTGATAGTGATTTTTTTGAGTGCTCAAAAATCAATGCAAATATGCCAAGTACCATCCTTTTTTAGAATAAGAAGAATAGGAGAGGCACAAGGAGAAATGTTGGGTTTGATGAACCCCTTAGCTAATAGGTCATGAAGTTGTTTCTTAATTTCATCATATTACAAAAGTGATATTCTATACATGGGTGCACTAGGAAGAGGTGTTTCTGGAATGATATCAATATTGTGATTAATGGCCCTCTCGAGAGGTAAAGAGTTGGGCTCCTGAAAAACGCATTCATATTTTTACAATATTTTATCAAGTGCTATGGGTCGAGTGGACTTAGAAGCTTGTGTTGAAAAATTACTTATGTTGTGGGTGAATGAATATGAGTGCAAGTGATTGTGGTTTATTTGTTGTTTTTTTGGCCTGTTTACAACTAAGCAATAGTTAGTGGCATGCTTGGTGGATTCAATGAAGTAATGCTTATTGTCTTGTTGGAGTGTGTAGGTGTTTTTGTAAGCATCATATTTAGCACACCTATCATATTTATAAGGCTTACCAAGCAATAAACCACAAAAACCCATGGGGGTCACATCACAAGTAGCCTTATCATTGAACTTAGTGCCAAAAGCGAATGCAATGGTGCATGTGTTTGTAATCTATGAAGTGGTCTCACTATCCTTCCATTCAAGAGAGTAAGGATGAGGATATGGTGCAGTAGGAATATTGAGCATATAGATAATGGATATCACTATCAAGTTCTTTTGTGAGCCATTGTCGATGATACAATCAATCATAAAATCATGAATCAAGCAAGCACATGTGATGAACATATTATCACAGTCTTATGTGGTGGAATGATGATTCATCAAAGTTACATGATTAAGTTATCCCCTTAACTCCTCATAAACCTACCCCTCTCTAGTAGTTTGGATGGAGTTATCACTTGTTCCCTCATCAGACTGTACAAGTAAAGTCTTCTCCTTAGACTTTTGTGATTGTCTACATTCAGATTTATCATGCACTTTTCTTTTACAGTAATTACAATATTTTTTATACGTAGGATGAGGAGAAGAAGAAGAAGCATGGAATGTATGCTTAGAGGTAGAGGATTGAGTAGAAGTGGGAGTAGGAGAAGAATGAGAAGGGGAGGAAGTAGAAGGTTTCTTTGGTGCTTATTGATGTGGATGAGGTGATTGCTTGGAATCTCCTGAAGAGTATTGAGTCCCCTTGTGTTGTGCTATGAACTTATCCTTCACAAGGTGTGCTTGATTGAAAATAATATCGAGAGTAGTGCAAGGAGTGTATTTCAACTCTCAATATAAATTTGCTAGAAATCCACTTTTGAATTTAGCAATGAGGGAAGTGGCAATATCAAATACGTGAAGCAAGATGCGTAGTCAATTGAAGTGATGGATATAATCCTGCACGGACTGGTGTTTTCCCTATTTAAGGTGGAGCCATTGGTGAAGCAAGTCATCATCATAATTTTATGAATAGAAGGTGGTCTTCGAGGCCATGATCAAAGCATCCGAAGTGGTGATGGGATTTTGAGTTCCTTGGCATTCAATGATAAGAACCTTAGCCATACCAAAAAGTTTGATTTTGGTGAAAGGAATGCTATCATCATTCAATGTTTTACTAAATGCAAACCAGGTCTCCACATCTAGGATCCAACTATTGAGGACATCAAGATTCCAAGAGCTTTCAAAATTTTTGACTTCACACTTTGCATGAGAATGACTAGAGGAGGAGGAAGACTGCATTTTAAGGTCCTTAATGGTGTCAGCAAATGAAGTGATCAATGAAGTGACTTTGACCAATTTATCTACTAAAGTTGCTACCATATTTTAGTTTTGACCTAGGAGGAATAATGGATCTTTGACCAAATAAATAATTTAGTGCATTGTCAATTAGATATGAATTAAGTAGCTTCAAATGATATTATGTAGGTATAAATAAAGCACTTTTGGTCAAAAAATATTATGTTGACCTAAATAAAGCTTGAAGTAAGAAGTATTAAGTGTGGCTAAATATAAAATAAAATCAAAATGGGTTGGTCAAATAATATGGTTAGGGTAAAAATGATATTTTCAAAATGCAGACAAAGGAGATAAGTTTTTCCTCCTTATTGGCCAACTAGAGCTGAAGAGTACAATTAAGTGGTAGTTGCTAATGGCCAAACTAGCTTCTCATTGGATTGCAATGCTAGCAAATCTTATTCCAATTGAGGACGAGGTACTAGTTCATGCACACTATTTTGGAGCACGTCTCAGTATAGGTATCCAATTTAGATACCCTAAAAATAGTAATGCACATGTCGAGGGTCAAGTCTTTGGAAAAACCATATACTTTGTTTAGCATCCACTTTGAAGTGCACACTCACTCACACATAAATATGTCACTGGACGGGCTTAAATATTTACGCATTCCTATGTGGATACAAGGTTATCAGAAAATAGCAACATGTATTGTATTTGTTTTGCCAATCAGATGACTATAGCAGGTGGTTTGAATGTGGGCATCGATAGGACCTTTAGATCCACAAGGCTTCGTGGGTTCCAAAATGCTATCATCCACGTCTTGTGCTACCCTAACTTGGTGAATATGAAATTCCATGCAAATTTTGCCTATGCTCTGCGTGACTTTACCAAGAAGACAATAAATACGATGCGAACGTCTTTATTTCTTTTGATTTTACAATAAATGAAACCACACACTACCAATCATGCACACAGTAGTGGCTTTGAGCCATTGGATCCTCCTTGGAAATGAATATAGTATGTTCAAGCTATGTGTTGGGATGTGTAATTATATGCAGTGCTAAGGGAATGCCATGTACTAGATAGGGATAACTATAGTAGCATGTGGAGGTTTCAACATGTGGCTTCACAATAGTGTGAAGCTTTGCTGAACAAAGGTGGTCTAGTTATATTTTCTCCTCCTAAGATTGCTTGTTATTATTATATAGTTTATCCAATATTATGTTTAGGCATCGTCAAATGACTTGAGTGGCAGTAAGCTGCACCGCACAGAGTAGACTGGTCTTCAAGATAGTATCTTTTTCAAGGCACACCTTAGAGTTTTTAAAGTAGGGTCAACAACAACAAATATAGATTAAATAGCTCTGTACTTTTGTGTAGTAGCTCAATAGGTCTCTTACAAGTACACAACACAGTTTTGGACATTGAATCACAACAACAAATTTCAATAATACAACTTCCAGTAGATGGGGGAGACAGACCAACATTTATCAATGGATGGAGGACAGACAAATAAAATGAGCACAGGACATCAAAGAGACCTAAAGCCAAAGCTGAGAACATGTTAGAGTTTCTGAGAGCTCTGACTCTATTCTACAATATTTTTTGTTGTATTTTTACATATGAAAAGGCACCTAGACCTTAAGAGAGTACAAAACAGAGATCGACTCCATCAAACTGGGCAAAAATATTTTCAAGATCCACTAGGAGAATTTCTCATTCCTTTTTTAATCACACCTGGCCTAAGGAAGAGGATACTCTTCAAACCCAGTGCTTGGCTCTAAATACCAACTCATGAAGCATCTAGAAGATATATTATTTATGAATTCTAATATTTTCTAAGATATTATTTAATATCATATGATTCCATATGTATTCTAAGATTTTATAAGGTATTATTTAATATTATTTAATATTCCTTATCAATTTTAACTCTTATTGGCTAGTGATCTAAATAAATCCTTTTCAAGGTATTAATTTTATCACAAGTTCCTTCATCTAGCAAATGATATGAGAGTATGCATCTATCTAATTATTTTGCTATCAAATTCTAGCCTATCCTATTATTGGTCCATGTATAGTTGTCCTCTTCAAAATCAACCTTCCTTAAATTATTGTTTTGAATAAAAGTTGAGAAATCTCTCATACTTTGGGTAATTTTCCTAATTCCCCTATAATTTTCATCTAGCTTGGTTATGGCATTAAATTATCCTATGATCATGAATGAAGTTTCTTTTTTTTACTTCTTATAAAGGCTTGAATCCCTCTCCATACTTCTAATCTGCTTAACTGAGTTGTTGGTCCATAAACATTGATAAGGATGAAACAAATATCTACAAAGTAGCATGTGGCTAATGATGCTAACCAATGCCTAATTTTATAAATAGTTTTATAGGAGGTTCTAATTGGATTCCAACATGTTAGAATTCCACTTGCTACTCATTCTAAATCCATAACATCCCCTCTACATCTTACCCATATTGCTTTCATAATATTGGAAACTTCTTCCTTTGTCATTTTAGTTTCCTGAACACAAAAAGTATTACGCTTATTATTTAAACAAAGGCCCCTTATACACCTCTGCTTTGAGAGGGTATTAACACCCCTTATATTCCATGAGATGGTAATCATGTCTTATGAGGGGTTTTTGGCCCCTTCTGCAAATTACCAATATCATTTTGTTGTTTGGTAAATAGAAGTTCAACCAACTTAGATTGTGTTCCTTTCTCTATGTTTGCTCTTGCTTGATAATTTGAAGGTTTTCTTCTTTTTGCCTTGCTAGTATCAAGAGTAGGTCTTATTATTCTATTCCTCAATATTCTTTCACAACTTTCATTTTCATTAGATTTATCCTCTCATGGCTTTTCTAAGGATTCTTTTGACTTATCTTGCTCATTTTTTGGTATTTCCTTGTTAATGGTAGAGGTATTAACATCTAACACTACATTTTCTCTACCATTTTCCTTCTCATAAATGGTGCATGGCACTTTAAGAGAGTCTTCAAAATATGATGAGATACATTCCTTAGGTTCAACACAAATATTCATCCCTAAATTAGGATCATACTGAGTAGATAGTTCCTTGTTAATATTATGATCTTGTTGTACCATGTCCTCTAAGCTTTGATCTACTTTTATTCATAGGCTAAAGCCTCAAAATAATTGGTATTTCTTCCAATATCCTTATTAATCTACACTCTTTATTTACTTTCATCTATCTAGACCTTTTTTAGAAGTTGAAAACCATCATCTTCCATATCCATTTGTAAGTTTCTCTTACGATTTTCTATATATGTTTTTGCTAGACTTTTCTTAGGGTATGATCTCTCAAGATGCTCCACCTCATGACATATGAAAGATATGTTTTCATAATCCGTGATTTGGATCCACAACTTACCCTCATACTTAAGAATGATTGATTTTGATAAAGGTTTACAAATATCAATCATGACCAATATATGGGCATATATAGCCAAGACTCCATCTCTTTTAGTTTATGAAATCTCAATGAATTCGCCTTGAGTTTTACCTATTGTCTTGAAGGTATTTATTTTTCAAAATTCAATGGGTAACCCATACATCTTGATCCAGACTGGTACTAGGGATAAATTTATATTTTTTAGTGCAAAGACTTCATACAAGTGGGTAAGAGAGAGTCATACTCTTCCCATAAACCAAGGACCCCCTTTCAGGATTCTCTCTTTCCTCTCTAGAACTAAAAATGAGTAGGATAAACCTTTGAGAAGAAAAGATAAACTCACTTCTAGAGACTTCCATCTCCTATTAGTCCATTTTTTTAGAGCCAAAACCCCTAGCCAAGACCCATTAAATTTACCAATGACTTCCTTATCTTTGAGCAACGAGGATTACTACTTTGTTATGTCCTCCTTAACCTTTACCACGAGGGATGATTCTAAGGATTTAACTATAAATTGGTCATGGAAAAGAAACTATAACTTGATATCTACTAAAATTTTCCAATATATCCTATAACGATTATACTATTTGAAAATAAACCTACAATAATATGCATGGAAAAATTATAAGATAATGAAGGGATAACTGAAAATTAGCTAAAAAAATTTATGCCCAAACAGAATGTTTTGCCTCACTAATGCCATAACCCTCTATTACTCCTTTCATCATTCGAACTCTAACTAATAGATATCTGTAACTTTATTTCCTACAACTTGAAAAATTATTACTAATTTTATTTGATAAAGTTGACTTCATGTCATGACCCTCCCTGATGGACCTTTCGACATGGAAAATAATGTATTAAATTGATGGTGCTTTAATACTCGATTTTGTGCAATTAAGCATTTATGCGATGTTAGTTATGATTATAGAGCATGATACTGCTAACAAATTGCTAATGTGTAGGATCAGGTACACTTGTAAGTGGAAGAAGTTGAGTCATCCACCGAATGCGAGGGTACTTGAGGTTGGGGAAGTGATGATAAGTCAACTCAAAGGTAACATGGATGGATACCTTCATATAGGTATGCATAATTGATAAGGGATAATCATCAATAATCAACCACCTTGAGCCCAGATTGATAGCCTAGTAGTTATCATAAATTCTTAAAGGCTGAGATAGGTGATGGAATTGACAGAAATAATCCCTCTCTATCTATTGCATATGTTTGATTATCTTTTACTTCATCACTATCTACATCATTGGTTTAGGAAAAGAGCAAGCATAACCTAATTGTTTTAAAAAGACTCATTTTCTTAAACTTTGTATCATTTATAAATAAAATGTTGGAATTATTTTAAATGATAATTGAGTTCTTTTATAAATAACATGTTGGAATTATTTTAAATGATGATTGAGTTTCATTTATGAATAACATGTTGGAATTATTTTAAATGATAATTGAGTTTTTTTATAAATAACATGTTGGAATTATTTAAAATGATGATTGAGTTTCATTTATAAATAACATGTTGGAATTATTTTAAAAGATAATTGAGTTCATTTATAAATAATATGTTGAAATTATTTTAAATGATGATTGAGTTTCATTTATAGATAATATCTTAGAATTGTTTTAAAAGACAATTAAGTCTAAATATCTGAAATGGTTTGGGGCTTTTCTTTAACTAATGATTATATAATAGCATGAGAATCTCCTTTATAACCATTACTCAATAGAATATTATTTGCATAATAATCAATCTCCATATTAATCCAACGTGAGTTATTTTGTAATTTGAACGAACTCCAAGTGGACATTCGAGTTGATAGGAAAAACATGCCAACATTGGAGATATGGACACCATTTATGATGGAGCTTATCTAAATGATTAAAAAATGCGTTCCTCCATCGATCTTCGCGTCAGGGTAGCTAGAGGAGTTATGAGGGGCGATGGGTCGGTAAGGACAGGAGGAAGAAAAAGATCTAAACATTGGGTAGTGAGAAGAAGAAGGGGATGAACTGTAAAAGAGAGCAAAGAACAACAAGAGGAAGGGGAGGACCTTTGGAAGCATCGGACGAGAGCAATACCATTGCATCGACGTCAAGGGAGCGATTAACACCAAGTTGGGTCTATTACCAATGTTTTCTTTGTGATGCATATGGTTGTTCATATTGGCCTTGTATTTTTACTGGTTTATCTTCGCCAACTCGTTAGTTGTTGTGATGCATAGGGTTATTCATGTTAACCTTATGTTTTCACTGGTTTACCTTCGCCAGCTTGTTGGCTATGCTAATGAGACATCATCTCATGTTAAACCTTTTCTATGTCTACGTATGAGTTTTCTCTACACGTTACCACCATGGTGTTGGTTGTGTTTCCTAGATAGGAGTTGAGGGTATTCTCCCTTAGGTTGCTATTGTTATGTTTACTGCAGGGACTTCCGAATGTTAAGGGGGGGTCATTTGTATTCTTCCTATAGCTCTCTAGGAAAGTTATATGTTTTTGCTACTTGTGAGTTGTTGTTGGGTGATGCGTTGTTTGTTCCCTCCTTTAGATGACTTGTAAACGTTGGGTGGACTTTGTCCCTCCCAATAGACTGTCATCCTTAGGCCTGCGTTGAAATGATGTCATCATTCTCAGTGTGGATGACCACTACTATGTGTTCGAAACCACTTGAAAAATCCTTTGTCATTCTATCTTAGTCTCGATCGTGTTGGTGCCATGCTTGATAAGGTTGTTTGGACTCTAGGAAGTTACTTGCCTTTGTTGTAGATTACCAGGTCGAGCGCACATCATGTGAAGGAGCCATGCTCGATAGGATTCCATTGGTTTCAGTTGGAAACATTTTAATTTATGGTTTGTTGATAAATTAAGGAAATATTTATTTATGATTTTGGTAGTTGACTTTAAATCGTAAATATATATGATTTTGTTTATTGGAAATAAAAAGAAATGTATTGTGTTCGTAAATTAAAGTTATGGGGCTTTAGTTTATTGAAAATAAAAGGAAATGTATTGTTTTCGTAATTTAAAGTTATGGGCTTTAGTTTATTGGAAATAAAAAGAAATGTATTGTTTCGTAAATTAAAGTTATGGGGCTTTAGTTTATTGAAAATAAAAGGAAATGTATTGTTTTCGTAAATTAAAGTTATGGGGCTTTAGTTTATTGAAAATAAAAGGAAATGTATTGTTTTTGTAAATTAAAGTTATGGGGCTTTAGTTTATTAGAAATTAAAATAAATGTATTATTTTCGTAAATTAAAGTTATGAGGCTTTAGTTTATTGGAAATAAAAGGAAATGCATTATTTTCATAAATTGAAAGTGTAAGCTTTAGTTTATTGGAAATAAAAGGAAATGTATTATTTTCATAAATTATGGGGATTTAGTTTATTGAAAATAAAAGGAAATGTATTGTTTTCATAAATTGAAAGTGTAAGCTCTAGTCATTGGAAATAAAAGGAATGTATTAGTTGTTTAGAAACTGGAGGTATGGGACTTTAGTTTATGAATGAACGGGGAAAGGGTTTATTTAAATTAAATTTATGGGGCTTTAATTTAGTGAATAAACAAAAGGATTGGTTTAAATATTAAAGGTATTGGGCTTTAATGCTTTAAGACAAGTCTAGATTTGATTTGAGTAATAACCATGATTTAAATGATGCATGTTGAAAAGCTCTCTAAAGGTATTTGAGGGGAGATAGTAAAAGTAATGATTCTTTTATGATATCAACTATGCTATTAGATGGTTAAAGACTTGACTAATTTGTATAGTTGCAATTTGGCAAAGTAAAGAAAGTAAATGTATTTAGAGGCATGTTTATCCTGAACTATGAGTGTCTTGATGCCCAACTATCCTCACTTGATCAATGGAAGAGCAGGAGGACCAAAGTTACATATGGACCAATGCTCAAGTATGCTCTCTACTTTACATCTTGTTTATTTATGCTATTAGATTAGACTTGTGGGGAGATTTCCCTGATAACATTGATGTAATGTATTGTTTTAGGGTATGGAGGTTTTACCATACTTTTATGTAAAAATGATCAAGGTGGCGAATGTACCTTTGTATTCTAATTGATATATTGTGAATGTATTTAAATCCATTCTATTGCATGTTTATTCTTGAATTATTGTTCCATGTTTCTAGTTATCTTTTGCATGTTTAATGAATTATATTTTGTTAGATTTAGTATCTAGATCTATCTTTTATTTTCTTTTTTGAATAACTTGTCATGAGAATGGAGTAGTAAGTTCTAGGGTGAACTTAGAGGATAAGCTAAGGGCTTGAAACCCCCTTAGGGAGAAAGGTAACTAGGTTTATAGAAGATTGTACCGGAGTTAAGATAGCTTGTCATAGGACAATATTGATAGCTTAACTCGAAGTATACGTAGCATACCTATGCATAATGGTTTGTGTAGGATTATGAGATGCGTGTACACCTTCTAATGGTTGAAGGTAATAAGCCTATCTCATCGAGGATGATGAGATGGATGGACTTATGTGCATAACATGAGATATGTCTACATAGAAGGGACTTGCATGAGGGGAATCTTGTGTGGTATAGTTCTTGAGAAAAATTAGAGGTTTTGTTAAACATTAAGTTAACCTAAGGTTGGTTAGGGGTTTATGAATCCCTCTCCTTAGTCAAAAAAAAATTCTTTCTATTTCTGTGTGTTTCTTATTTATGATTTTAGGATCGTTACACTTCATAGGATCATATCTCCCTTAATACTAATTTTATTTTAATTTTCAATATGAATTATTATAATTTTATTTTAAAATAAATTATATAAACTCATTTTGATAAAATTTTAATAAAATATTTATATAAATATAATACTTACTATAATGGTAAGGGCTTTGGTCTCTTTTTGAAAGGTTCAAGGTTCAAACCCCACTCAACACGAGAAAATCGAAGCTCTTCATAAAATCATGTGAAAACTTATTGAAAAACCTTTATATAAATATAATTATTATAATATTAAAATTTTAACTATATTAACTATATTCTAATTAAATGTATTTATTTATTTATTTTTGAGGTTAGTGTGAGAAATTCCTACGATCAACACTTAGGATTGGGCATCCCCATCCCAACCATGAACTCTGATAAAGGTGAGAGTTGAGCTTATCAATAAGGGCCTAACACACAACCATATATACACCCACCCCCTCACACACTCGCCCACGTCACGGTCTGAACCTTGGAACTCCCAAAGAAGGGCCAAAGCCCAAAATGTTGCATTGTTTCCTAGGACAAAACTCTTGGGTAGAGAAAAACCTCAAGAGCCGCTCTTAGGTGGTCGATAGTGTCATCCCATCCAGGTACATCACTATCCAGAGGGAAGCTATAGGAGATTATTTTTTAATCCGCTCGAACTCCTGTCTATATAAGGATTCAAAAAAAATTTAGATTAGAAAGAAATCTCTAGAGCTGCTCTTAGTGGTCGATAATACCATCCCATCTAGGTATATCACTATCTATAGGGGAGCATATGGGTATATCACTATCTAGAGGGGATCCACAAGAGATTCTTTTGTGCACCCCTTCGCATCACAGAGGTTCAAACTATGGATCTCTTGTTCAATGTTCAACGGGATCACGCTTGCCTTCTCCACTTGTTATACAAAGTAAAAAATAGAAGATATGAGCCGCTCTTAGGTGGCCGATAGTGTCATCCCATCCGGGTATATCACTATCTAGAGGGAAGCTACATGAGATTTTTTTTTAATCCACTCAATCTCTCGTTTGTATAAGGATTCGAAAAACTTTCAGATTAGAAAGAAACCTCTAGAGCTGCTCTTAGTGGCCGACAATACCATCACATTCGGGTATATCACTATCTAGAGGGGAGCATCTGGGTATATCACTATCTATAGGGGAGCCACAAGAGATGTGCACCCCTTTGCATTGCAGAGGTTCAAACTATGGACCTCTCGTTCAACATTCAACAGGGTCACGCTAGCCTTCTCCACTTGTTCTACAAAGTAAAAAATGGAAGATATAGGTAATGTTCTATAAAAATGTCTAGATTTTCTATTGTGTCCATATTGATGGGCTTTTTATTATTTGAACTATTTTTATAAACCCCATTTTTAATTTTCATAAAAGTGTTATGAGCTATTTATGATGATTGTAACATTAAAATTATTAATGCAATCAAAGTGTGTGCTTATTTAATGTTGAAGATAAGAAACTACAATACTTAAAGTTTTTTTTTTATGCGAGTAGTGTGATATATGTACTTAAAGTTATTTTTTTTATTACATAAGAGAATCGTTTTACATCCATAGTCCTTTTCTACTATTAAGGAGGTTTCAAATCTTGGGGTTGCCCTCTATAATTTTCTTTCTTTAAACATAAGGGAATCAATTACAGCTATAGTCCTTTTCAACTACTAGTAGGGTTCAGATCTTGGGGTTGCCCCATATAATCCTTATTCCAACCTCGAGAGCCGCTCTTAGTGGCCAACAATGCCATCCCATCCAAGTATATCACTATCTAGAGTGGAGCCACGAGATTTTTTGCGTACCACATCACAGAGGTTCAAACTATGGACCTCCTCATTCAACGGGTCAATCTTACCTTCTCCACTTATACTACAAAGTAAAAAATGCAAAACATAAGTAATGTTCTATAAAAATATTTATATTTTCTATTGTGTCCATATTGGTGGGTTTTTTTTTTTATTTGAACTATTTTTATAAAGCCCGTTTTCAATTTTCATAAAAGTGTTACGAGCTATTTATGATGATTGTAACATTAAAATTATAAATGTAATCAAAGTGTGTGTTTATTTAATGTTGAAGATAAAAACCCATAGTACTAAACCCACAATACTTAAAGTTTTTTTAATCGGGTAATTGTACTTAAAGTTGTTTTCTTTTAATACATAGGAGAATTGTTTACATCCATAGTTTTTTTTACTACTAAGCAGGGTTCAAATCTTGGGGTTGTCCTTATAATTATTATTCTTTTACATAGTGGAATCAGTTACATCCATAATTATTTTCTACTAATAAGCAGGGTTCAAATATTGGGGTTGCTCCCTATAATCATTATTTCAACTTGTTGTTGTTTGACCCGGTGTGTGGAGAACCGTCGGTCGCTCGGGATTGGTACCACTAGCATGTACTCAATGGAATCAGGTCAAACTACTACCTTTGCAAACAGGTATGCCCCCAATATTTGAACCTAGGTCTCTTCTTGGTAAGCGCAAGAACATACCAATCCACCTAAATCATTTTAATACTTATAAAAAATATCATGAAGTATTTATACCTTAAAATGTTTAACTTTAATAGTTTAAATATATAGAAAATAGGTAATAACACATATCTTAATGGGGAATAAATAATTTAGGGTAACCTGAAGGAAGGGCTCCAATGATGAAAAAGGATGCATTAGAAGCACAAACAAATGGAGGCAATGACAAGTGTAGTAATTATGGTGAGGGCATCAAGGCGGACACGGATAGCGACGGGCTTGAAGGAGGTGGTCCAAACCATGAGATCTGAAATCTCCCAATCCACCCAACAAATCTGGAAGGAATCTTCGCATCAATAAACAAGCAAAATGACAACTCCAGGCCCACTACTCTTTTATCTAAGGGATATCTCTACCGTGGAGTGTCAACGGAGGCGATTGTTCCAGGATCTGCCACACATGGCCAAATGGCAGGACTTACCTTTTCGAACAACCAACAGGTATCAAAGCTCTCTCTGCCACATGGAGCTAGGCCTTCCACTCTAGAGGTAGAGGGTGGATCAAAATAGGTGAGAAAGGTGACTCCTAAGTCTTTTGCAAATATGGTGAAATTTAATCAAAACCCTAATCTGCCCTCATCAAGGAAGGTTGACATGTTCCCTTCAAACGACAACCTTGAGATTCCTTCTAAGCTCATGTCGTCCATGGTCGATCGTAACTCCAACTCTTTGGTGGGGAAGTTACTAGCTTCGAGGTCGGATATGGAATCCATTTGCAAATGGGCCCACTCCTCTTAGCAACCTCTTGGTTCCATGGACCTTGTAGCTCTCCCTAGGGGTTTCTTTCTAATTAGGCTTAACAACCCTAATGATTCCCAATGAATCCTCATAGGAGGGTCATGGTTCTTTGATCGATGAAGATTGTTCCTTCAAAAGTGGGGAGTGGATTTTCATCCATCCACTCAGAACATCAACTTCATCCCTATATGGGTTCACCTCCCAAGTCCTCTGATCTAGTTTTGGAATGAAGATATCCTCCAAGGTATTGTATATGAAAATAAACCTACTTTTTGCATCATCTATTCTAAGAAAGGTCATCTTCACCCTCAATGTCCCTTGGCCCCAAATACTCTGACTATCGATGGACGTTGTTGGCCTAAATCTGGTCCTCATTCCTCTGCCTCGGTTGTGCCCCTCCTTTCCTCTCTCGCAGTCGAGGATCGTCCTTCCCCCGACACACTTGGTCAAGCTCTAGAGGTCAAGAAGAGTGCTAATCCTTCTCTACCCACTACTTCTACCATGTCTAATCTTATTTTCTCTTCACCTCATAGTCCTCCCATCCCATTCGCCAATCATTTCTCCCCCATATCTATTGAGGATGCCATCGTGAACCATGATAACCTCTCCTTTTACCACCCCTCTAGCCCTCCTTCGTACCCTAAGAGTCTTCCAAAATCTCGTAGTGGCATCCTCTCCTCCCCCACACCTTTCTCTTATAGCCCCCTCCTAACCGTACCTAAAGGAAGCTCTATGTTGATGTGGGCTCAGGGAAAAAGTGAAATTGTCCTTCTACTCAGGATATCAGGAACAAAGAAGCTTCAGATGAGATCAAGAATGACACTCAACTTACCCTCCAGGATAAAAATATGGGAACACCAGTTGACACTAGATCCAAACTTCCCCTTCCTCTTGGAAGAGGGAAGAAAACTTCTTCAATAGTTTCTAAATGAAGATCCTCTCATGGAATGTGAGAGACCTCAATGGTCGCAACAAGCAATGCTTGGTTAAGTCCATGAGGAGAGACTTAAGACCCACCATTTTTCTATTACAAGAAACTAAGTTGGATTCTCAGAATGTTGCTTATATCTCTAAATTTATCTGGAAGGACTCTAAATCTCTAGTTAGCTCGATAAATGGAGCTTTAGGTGGTCTTTTATGTATGTGGGACTCTACCAAAGTTGAGGGGACTTCGCTGTTAGTTGCAGAGAATTACATGAATGTCAGTTCTTCAATAAAGAGGACGGATGTCGATGGACCATCTCAAATATCTATGCCCCCAATTCCTTTTCCAAGAGGAACCTCTTGAGGGATTCTCTCAATTAGCTTAGGGAAGTTTTTTCTTCGAATATGTGGATGTTGGCTGGGGACTTTAATTCCCCTCTGTTCCCTTATGACAAAAAATGGGATCTCAAATTACTCTCAATTCATACGAGCACTTTACAACTTTTGTGGATGACAATGAGCTCATGGACATTAATCTCAGAGGGCCGATATTTACATGGAGCAATCGCATAAAGGGGGACCAACCCATTCAGATGCACCTTGAGTGATTTCTCATTTTGGCCAATGTTATCCCGAAGTTTGGTGATGCTATTCTATGATCTTTGCTCAGGATTGGTTTTGGTCACAATCCTCTGCTCTTGGACACCTCCTCTCAGGTTTCCCCTTCAAGACATCGTTCAGATTCGAATCGATGTGGATTCAAGATCCCCAACTTAAATCTTTGATGTCCCTATGGTGGTCTTGCAAGTTCTTTGAATCTCCAGCTGACCAGGTAAGCAATAAACTTTGTTATGTCAAGCTCAAGCTGAAAAAATGGAAAAAAGAGGCTTTTAGAAATATATTACACAAAAAACAAAAAATTAAGTCCCAACTTTCCAGAATAGAACTCTTTACATCAGGATAATTTGGAACCCACCCTTCAGGACACTAAATATGTCCTTCTGACTAAGTCTCATAATATTCTCAAAAGTGAGAAAACTTTATAGAGATAAAAATCGTGGGTCTCCTGCCTTGAGGAAGGTGACTCTAACACCAAGTTTTTTCATGCCACCACCGTCAGACATAAAGGGTCCAATAAAATAAATGAGCTTGTCTAGAAGGATGAGGAACTTACTATTGATATGTCTGAGATCAGAGCAGAAGCTGCCTTTTTTTTTAATCTTTACTTGGCCCCGACCCAAGGTGTGATTTCTAAACTTTCAAGACCCTCCTACAGAACATCCCTAGGCTCATCACAATGGACCAAAATCAAAGGTTGATCAATCCACTTTCATCTAAAGAAATTCATTATGTTGTCTTCTCTATGCAAGGTGGGAAAGCCCTCAATCCTGATGGCTTCCCTCCTATTTTCTTCCAATGGTTTTGGGATATTGTGGGTGAGGATGTTGTTTTTGCAATCCAGTATATGCATCAGAGCAAAGATATTCCTAGAGATGTCAACTCCACCTTTCTGGCCCTCATTCCTAAGGTTAACAAAGCTCGTACTCTCACTGATTTTTACCCTATCAACCTTTGTAATGTCCTTTACAAAATCCTCACCAAAGCCCTTGCCAACAGGCTCAAAATCATTCTCCCCCACATCATTACCCCTAATCAAGGAAGCTCTGTCCAAGGGAGGCTTATAACGAATAGTATCATCACCATCCATGAAATCATTCATTCTATGTCTAAGAGTGGCAAGGTTGGGTTCCTCCTTAAGCTTGATATGAATAAGGCTTTTGATAGAGTCTCCTAGAGCTTCCTTTTCTCTATCCTATCCAGGTTTGGCTTTCATCCTGAGTGGATTGCTCTCATCAAGGAATGTATCTCTACTGCCAATTTTTTTGTTCTAGTCAATGGTTCTCCTGTAGGGTATTTCAAGAGCTTCAAAGGGCTGAGACAGGGTGACCCTCTCTCGCCCTTCCTCTTCATCATTGTTGTTGAAGCCTTAGGTAGAACCCTCACTTATGCTTGTTCCAAAGGTGACATCTCTAGGTTTAAACCTGCTTCCTCCCTTCAGCCCATTTTCCACCAGTAGTTTGTTGATGATACTATTTTGGCCACCATTGCCTTTGTTCCCCAAGCCCAGTCCATTAAATCGATCCTCCTCTCGTTCAAGGTCGCTGCTGGTCAAAAAGTCAATTTCAACAAAAGTAAGATTTACTTCATTAATACCCCTGCCAGATGCAAAGCACGCATTACTACCATCTTGGATTGCACCATCGTTGAGCTCCCGACCACTTATTTAGGTTTCCCTCTTTTTGTTGGTCCCTCAAAAAAGTCTCTATGGAATTATGTCATTGATCGTATTCAAAAGAAATTGGCCAGTTGGAAAGGAAGCCTTCTAAGCCAAGTTGGTAAGGCCACTCTTGTTAAAGCCACCCTCCAAAGTATACCTATTTTTTTCCTCTCCATATTTCGTATACTGATGGAAGTTTACAATAAAATTGAGCAACTTCAAAGAAATTTCCTATGGTTTGGGTTAGAACTGAAGCATCGTATTCACTTGGTTGCTTGGGATCAGGTCTGCTCCTAAAAGGATCATGGAGGCATTGGGCTCCAGAGGATCCGCAATATGAACATGGCTCTCATAGCCAAGCAAGGATGGAGAGTCCTTACCAGCGAGAATTCCTTGTGGGTCTCCATCATGAAAGCAAAATATCAGTGGCACAATAGCAATTTCTTGGAGGACCCTTTTCCTATTTTTGGTTCAGAAGCTTGGAATTCCATCCTCAAGTCAAGGGAGATTCTCAGGAAAGGCATACGTTGGAGATTAGGTAACGGTGCTAAAATCAAATTCTAGGAAGACCTTTGGATTGGAGACCAGCCCTTGAAGGATTGGGCGGACCTCATCTGCTTGAAACCTACCATAGACATCCTCCTCGGATTCAAGGTTTGTCATTTCATCAATAGTAACATGAATTCTTGGAAAGTATTCCATGTCGATGGTTTGTCCAATGATCAATGTCTTGTTGCTTCTATTATGTCCAATTTATTGTGTCTCTGTGTCATTCCTAGTATTCCCTTTGAGGATGCTATCCTGTGGGCTCCTACTTCCTCTGGTCTGTTCACTGTCAAGTCTGCCTACTCCCTCACTGAAGATCAGTCCCCCCCTTGGTTTCCCTCCTCGCTCATCTAGAAAAAGCATCTCACTCCCAAAGTGAGTTTCTTCTTCTAGCTTGTCGTCCAAGATAATATCCTTACCCTCCCAAACCTCCATCGTCATGGCTTTTCCTTCCCCAATCATTGTTACCTATACCTCCAGGATTGTGAATCAACCCACCATATTTTCCTGTCTTGCCCCTTCTCCCATTCCATCCTATCATCTTTGTTCTACTCTGTTGGCATTGCTTGGGTCCCACCCGCTTTCCTCGATGACCTGTGTGTTTAGTGGCCCAAACCCTTCAAAGGATATCATCTCAAAACATTTCAGTCTTTCTGTCTTCCGCACTTCCTATGGGATGTGTGGCATGAGCACAATTCTCGTGCTTTCAATGACTCTTCTCATGATGCCCGTCATGTGCTTGCCATAATCATCCATGTTGCTATAGAGAATTTTTCTATCACTATTGGTGACAGTGATGTTGAACCTCACATTGAAGAATTGTTGGCTTCTTCTCTCAAGATCTCCACTTGTCACATTCACTCCTAACCTCCTAAGGCGGATCGGTCTCAGATATCTTGGTCTCCTCCTCCCAGAGGCTTTCTCAAGTTGAATTTTTATGGAGCTGCCAAAGGTAATCCTGGACCCGTTGGAGCTGGTGGAATTGTCAGAGATCACTCAAGCAATATCGTGTTGGACTTCACAAAAAATTTGGGACACCAATCTAGTCATTTTGTAGAAGCCAGGGCTCTTCACCAAGGCATTATCCTCCTTCATAGTATGCGGTGCTCCAATGTGGTGATTGAAGGCGATTCCAAAAACATCATCCAATGCTTTCTTTTAGGATCTCAGTCTGTTTCTTGGAATATCACGAATATGATCTCTGATATCAAGTGGCTCATGCAATCCTTCATGAGCATTACTTTCAATCACATTTACCATGAGGGCAACTGTGCGGCCGATCTCCTAGCCAACGTGGGTATTTTTGAGTAGGGTCTCACTGTGTGGGAACATGATTTTCCCCGACTCTCAACACCATCAATGATCTTGAGGTTCATGAAGCTCATGAACAATAAGCTTATGTGGTTTGTTTGGAGGAATCCCATGTGGACTATTTTGCATCCTCTCCACTCCTTGCCTAGTCACTCTAAGGGAAGGTTCATTAATAAGAGTGCTCACATGTCCATCATTGAGGCTCTTACGAACAATAGAAATAATGTTGGTCAGTGGGTGATGATATGTCACATGGCGATTACTCGCATTAAAGACAATGTTCAGAATGATAGTTTTCTCGATGATAGCCATGTGTCTAGACAGGTCACTCCTATCACTACGGAGGTTTGTGGGATCATAGGGAGCGATCATGGTCAGGCGATGATGAAGAGATGGGGGCCCTCTATTTTTCCATGTCAACACCTTGTTTTTCATTCAATCATCTCTCGGGTGGCAAATAATGTGGTGGTTTGGTCCTCTTTCTTCATTTCCATTCATGGGACTTTTCACATCCCCCCACATCCTTTGATCCGTGTGCCTTGAAGCCTAGCAATCACCACCTGGCTACCTTGTTTAACTACGTGTCTAGCCATCGTAACTTACAGTGGATCACTCCTTCAACAATGTTGAAAACCTTCACCTCCGAATCTGGTGCTCATCCATCGGTTGAAGTTTTTCCTTCGCCTGGAGCCCCCTGTTTTGTGGTTAGACCTTCCAATTGGGTCGATGCTACTAGTGTCAACCTGATCTTGCTGATCATTTTCACTCTCCTTTCAATCATACCGCATGCTTTTTTGAAGCGTGGTGCACATGTTCTATGCCACCGCACGTTCGTGGATTTGGGCCGAGTCAGCTTCCCCTTTCTTTTTGTTCATGCATCGTTTTTTCATTGAGATGTTTTTCCCCTATCGTTTTACCTTTGCTCTGGTGCACTCCCCTGTTTCTTTCCCCCTCTGGCCTAACACTATTTCAATGGTTGAAGTCGAACCTGCCGCTCTCCACTTGACTGCCTTGGTCGAGGATATTTTTTGCGACCATGGTTTGTTTAATTTCCTTCAGCTATTCCAAGACCACGATCCTGACCTGTCCCTCGAATTTGTCCGCATGTGGGATGGAGGCCATGTTGTTGTTTGGGGCTTGAGTTTCACTATTACGGTGGACTTGCTTGCTGAGATTATGGGAGTTTCGAACAACGAAGAGATTATCAACCACGAGAAACACTCGCTCCAAGGAGAGTTAGCCCTGTTTAGGGACCTTGGTGAATCCCTCACCAGGGATAAAGGTGGTGTAATTCGAGATTCTCTATCGAAACCTTGGGATGTGGTTATGATTATAGTTTTGTAGTATTTCACTTTGGACAGTCCTGGTGCTATCCTTCGAAGCTTCCACCTCACATTCCTTAATCAATTGCGAGGAAAGAAGACCATCAATATTTCAAAATATCTCTTTCGATCTGTTGAGCAACCGTTTCTAAATATCAAACGCGGTGTGTCTTCTCTTTCTCTACACCAGGGGTTACACCTATTGCTTTATTGGTACGTCCTGGATCAACAAAAGAGGAGAGATGTGGGTGCGGTAGCGATGGGACCTGTTGAAGACAATGGTGTAGTTGGCGGTGGTGATACGTCTACATCCCTCCGAACCAACCGTGCGCTGGAGTTTGACATCCGGATGGAGGGGACTTCGAGCACTAGATGCTCCGCTAGAGTTAAATCCACCAATGATAAGCATAAAGCTCCAATTATTGTTGAAAATGAAGGTTCTGATGACTCTCTGTCATTTCAGGTTAAGCAAGAAACTGCCCCCAAGAAGAGCCATCCTCTTGAGGGCACCTCCACCAAGCCGCCTCCCCTTTTGACACTATTTCAATAGTTGAAGTCGAACTTGCCGCTCTCCACTTGACTGCCTTGGTTGAGGATATTTTTCGCGACCATGGTTTATTTAATTTCCTTCAACTATTCCAAGACCACGATCCTGACCTGTCCCTCGAATTTGTCCGCACGTGGGATGGAGGTCATGTTGTTTGGGGCTTGAGTTTCACTATTATGGTGGACCTGCTTGTTGAGATTATGGGAGTTTCGAATGACGAAGAGATTATCAACCACGAGAAACACTCGCTCCAAGGAGAGTTAGCCCTGTTTAGGGACCTTGGTGAATCCCTCACCAGGGATAAAGGTGGTGTAATTCGAGATTCTCTATCGAAACCTTGGGATGTGGTTATGATTATAGTTTTGTAGTATTTCACTTTGGACAGTCCTGGTGCTATCCTTCGAAGCTTCCACCTCACATTCCTTAATCAATTGCGAGGAAAGAAGACCATCAACATTTCAAAATATCTCTTTCGATCTGTTGAGCAACCGTTTCTAAATTTCAAACGCGGTGTGTCTTCTCTTTCTCTACACTAGGGGTTACACCTGTTGCTTTATTGGTACGTCCTGGATCAACAAATGAGGAGAGATGTGGGTGTGGTAGCGATGGGACCTGTTGAAGACAATGGTGTAGTTGGCGGTGGCGATACGTCTGCATCCCTCCAAACCAACCGTGCGCTGGATTTTGACACCCGGATGGAGGGGACTTTGGGCACTAGATGCTCTACTAGAGTTAAATCCACCAATGGTAAGCGCAAAGCTCCAATTATTGTTGAAAATGAAGGTTCTGATGACTCTCTGTCATTTCAGGTTAAGCAAGAAACTGCCCCCAAGAAGAGCCATCCTCTTGAAGGCACCTCCACCAAGCCGTCTCCCCTTTTGACCTCAAGGATTTCTTGTTGGCCCAATCTCTCTAAAAAAGGCCATCTCCAGGACCTTCACGACATTATGAAGGTTTTTGGGAGAGCGGCCAAGATGACGTCTTCCCTGCTCTCCCAAGCAGAGACCCTCCTAGATGAGTATAAGGATCAATTTGAGATCCTAGAGGAATTCAAGAGCCTGGTGGGGACTAACGGTTGCAATGCTGCATGCCATACAATAATTTAGTGGGCTTTTCCTGATTCCCCCTACGTGGGTTTCCTCCTTTTTGGTTTTGTTCTCTGTTTTCATTGCCCTACATGTGTATTTGGCGTTATGGTTCTGCTGCCCCTACGCGGGTATTATCTTTTGTTCTTTTGCGTCCATTGCCCCTGCGTGGATATTTGGCTGTCGTTGGCTTTCTCCTTCGTTGTACTAGGGAGACCATCTCTGTTTTGGTTCTTCCAGGTAGTTTGCGGCCCCTACGTGGGAATCCGAGATGATATCTACTTCTTGGAGAAGGTTTCCTATATTTTGATCTTAAGAAACCTACGTCCTTTGAGTTCTAGTTTTACTCTTTTTTTAAACCCATAAATCTTAAGAAACCTACGTCCTTTGAGTTCTAGTTTTACTCTTTTTTTAAACCCATAATGTACAAGGTTACGGGGCCCTTTCAAAACCCTTATACCAATAAAAAAAAAAATTAAATATACAAAGTTTGAAAGTCTAAATATCGAGAGAAGGATCCTCCATTATAATTTGGTAACCATATTGAAAATAACTACATATTGAATAAACACCATAGGACCTAAACTACTTTACTTTTTATAATATTTTTTCCATTAAATTTATTATATACAAAATTTATAACAAGTATATTTTTAAAATATTAAAATAAAATTAAAAACCCTGCCCAAGTTTAAATAAAAATATGTATTTTAAAAATAATAAAATAAAATAAACTACTTTACCCTTTATAATGCCAAGGTTGGCAATCATATATAAAATTTATAGCAAATATATTTTAGTAATAAAATAAAATTCGAAACGCTGGCTGCCAAGTTCGTCGGTTTTTCTAGCAAATATATTTTACAAGTAGTAAAATAAAATTAGAAGCCGAACAAAAGTTTGCCGATGACAGTATGGAGTGGATTCTTTCCATTGGGCGGCGGTATCAAGGCAAATGCTGAACTGTGTGGCCCAATCCTCTGGAAGGAAGCTTCACGCTTTCTGTCTCTCCTCGCTCTCCACTGCGGTTGTTAAGGTAATGTATTAGCTTCTTAGATTGAGGTGTCAGCTTCAGCTTTTCAGTGTTGAAATCCATTGCGTGGGAATTTCAGGGCATTCTCTTTAATGGCAAGTTCTCGGAAGATGCTTTGTTAACTTTTATGTGTAACGTGTGCTTTTGGTTCTTTACTCTGAAAATAGAAAGAATTATTTTTTATGGGTATTTTAGAAAATTGACGTCTCACCCAATAAGTATGTGTATTTAGTAGCCGTAACATTTGTGGGCTGCTAGGTATCACTGTGGCCATTTGGTTCACCATCTGATATTATGCTACAGCATTATTGGTTTCTCTTTTGATTTAACTTGACATTGCACATGGAAAGACAAGCTGTATTATGCATGTATTTCTTGGAAAGATTGTCATTTGGGTTTCCTTTTGAAAATTATTTGACATTGCACATGCAAAGACAAGGTGTATTTTGTATGCATGTATTTCTTGAAAAGATTGTAACTTAGGTTTCAAGATGTTTAATTGATTGAGGTCAAATGTATCATTGGACTTGAAAATTGTTCTTTGGTTTCATACTCTTCACTTTCAATTACTTGTTTTAAATTGGATGTTGAAAATGTTCTCTTAAATTGAATGTTTAAATTTATGAAATATATAAAATTCATCCGTGAAATAAAAAAGTTTGGTTTAAGAAACGAAATATATAGGATACATGCATGGCATCGAAAGCTTTGATGTAAAAGTTATCACTCTCAACCAATTGAGTTCCAATCTCAATCTATTGCGACAAACCGCTTTGGCAAATTCTAAAATTTACCATTTGATTTCCAGTGTTTGTTCTAAACCTCAGACACATGCAAGGAAAATTATTGTTTTGTCCTTCAATTTAAAGCTAAGGGGGATGATGGTCAGTTACTAGTATTGTGTTTGGGTATTGACACTGAACAGATATTAGTAGGGATAAAAAATGAGTGTGGGCTTGCCCAAGTGAGTAGAACAAGCCAAAGGTGAAGTCAACGGAAGCAAAAGACGGCATTGCAATTACTGGCCTAAGCCAAACAGTGATGGCTCATGAGTAATGTTGAATATCAAACAGGGCTAGGGTGAGAGTGCCAATAAGATAATAGTTATAAACTTATGTTAAATGTCATGTCTTTCCAGTTTTCATTGATGTTCAATTAGTCTAATTTAAGTGGGTTATATGGGATTGAAATTGTTTCCCTATTACATTATGATTACATAATGGTATTATAATAGCTTAGTAAGTATGCATATCTCGAGATTCGATTTAAGTTTCTCTTTGAAAGTTGAAGAATCTAATAATTTAAATTAATACCATTTAGTATATGTAAATATTAATATAGTATAATGGCTGTAAATTTTAGTCACCATCCCTTATAGAAGTACTTTTAATGTTACTATAGTGGACATTAGCTTTGGATATCCTTATGTGTGTTGAAAAAAACAAGGTGAAGATAGCAACAATAACTTAGTTATGTGTATGCAAATCTGAAAAATAAGTTAATCCAAAACTGAAACAATGAAAGTGATCGCACATAACATCACATAAAAGAAATCAGTAACACAGTTAACACCAGATTTATGTGGAGAAAACCTTTTTGGGAAAAAAAACTCCACAAGAAAAGAGAGGCCAAGTATATTATTAAACTGAAGAAGCTGTACAACAATATCCTTCTTTGTATCCTTCACCAATACCTTGTGAACCTGCAAAAATAATACAATGCTTCCACTACCTCCACAGCTCAATTTATAGATGAGAGGGAGATGAAATACCACCACAGTATCCCAAAACAAGTGGGTAAAACCACTAGCAAAAAACCCACACCCATCTAACCAACCTTATCCATGGAGATAACAAACATTAAATGACTCCACATGGGCATCCAACTTACAACCTATCAATAGCAAGGTGATCCACAACTTCCTATCCACCAAATCTTGCATAACAAACTAGGCGCCCAATATAGAAATTATCTCCCATATCCTCCTAGATTGTCTCCCATGGGATAAGCTCCAAATAACCACCTTTTAACAATTACCATGATGATTGTACAATAACAGTAACTCAGTAACTACTATCGGTAAATCCCCTCCATCCCTTATGAGTGAATTACAAACAATATTAGGAGTATTAAAATTACATGAGATTTACAAGGTTGATGGCACCTTAATCCCAACATTCTCCCACTTGACATCATACATTGTAAATACACCCATAGGAAAACATAAAATAAATCAAGCACAGTGATCAAGACCCATGGCCTTCTTGCACCAAGTGACCTTCTTCGTGGTTACTGGCTTCATGCAAGAATCTGCAACATTCTTCATAGTGTCAACCTTCTATATCAGGACCTTCTTGCCCTCAATCATTTCTCGCACAAAGTGATTCTGAACATTAATATGCTTAGTATGAGCATGATACATAGGATTCTTGGCCAAACATATAGCACTTTGACTGTCACATCTGATCCTCACAGTCCTGCAATCAAAACCAATACCAACACCAAGTCTCTGTAACCATACCGCCTCCTTAGAGGCATGCATAGCAGCCATATACTCTGCTTCAGTGGTGGATAAAGCAACCATGGGCTGCCTCTTACTCATCCAACTCACTGCACCTCCAAACAAAGTAAACACATAGCCACTTGTGGACCTTCGACTATCCAAGTCACCTGCCCAATTTGCATCAACAAATCCCTGTATGTCCAATGACTCAACAACACCATTAGGACCACAATAAACCAAACAATGATCTGAAGTCCCTTGCAAATATCTGAATACCCTCTTAATATAAGTCCAATGTTAGCGTATTATAGGTATTATTTCATTATTTTGTTAGGGCAAATCTTCTTGTTAGCCTATAGTTAGCGCTATTTTATTATTGGCTCTAAGTTGTTTCTTAGATCCTATTCTTAGGGAATAATCTTGTTAGGGCAAATCTTATTGTTAACCTATAGTTAGCGCTATTTTATTATTGGCTCTAAGTTGTTTCTTAGATCCTATTCTCATGGGCTAATTTGAGCCTAATGTATATTATCTATTTGCCCTATGATGAATGGAATTTAGTTCGCTTGACCATCATCCAATGCTCTTTACCAAGGTTAGACATAAACCTGCTCAGAACTCCCACTGCTTGGGCAATATCTGGTCTAGTGCAAACCATTGCATACATTAAACTCCCAACGACACTAGCATAAGGAACGCTAGACACATCCTCAAAATCATCATCACTACTAGCAACAATTAGATTTTCCCAAGATTCGGGCAAAGAGCAAAGCAATAAAATACATTTATCTTCTTCTTCTATCTTAACATCTACTGATGCAAGCTGACTTAAAATCAGATTAAATGCATTCAAATGATTAGCAATAGATTCACCATATTTCATTTTTAAGAATACAACCTTTGTTTGAGATCTAACTTGTTAGACAAACTTTTAGTTTGATAGATATCACCTATCCTCTTCCACAACTTGTATGCGGAGTCTTCTCTGGAGACATTCAAGAGGACAAAATATGAAAGACACAACCGAATGGTTCCTCATGCCTTCTTGTCCAACTTAACCCAATCTTCATCTTTCATGTCTGAAGGTTTCATAGCTTGTGAAACTGGCAACCACTGATTTCTTTCTTCCAAGAGATCCTCCATCTTCAGTTTCCACATCTCGTAGCCAGTGCCATTAAACTTTTCAATGTCCATGCGAGAAGTAGAGGCCATGGTTTTCAAAACCTACTTCACAAATCTGCAAAACCACACAAAAGAAGCTCCCACTGCAGCAAAAAACCTTCAACACTTAAGAGAAAGGCATACCCCTCTCAACAGAACCAAATGGCTCTGATACCAAATGTTGAAAAAAACAAGGTGAAGATAGCAACAATAACTTAGTTATGTGTATGCAAATCTGAAAAATAAGTTAATCCAAAACTGAAACAATGAAAGTGATTGCACATAACATCACATAAAAGAAATCAGTAACACAGTTAACACCAGATTTATGTGGAGAAAACCCTTTCGGGAAAAAAAACTCCACAGGAAAAGAGAGGCCAAGTATATTATTAAACTGAAGAAGCTGTACAACAATATCCTTCTCTCTATCCTTCACCAACACCTTGTGAACCTGCAAAAATAATACAATGCTTCCACTACCTCCACAACTCAATTTATAGATGAGAGGGGGATGGAATACCACCACAGTATCCCAAAACAAGTGGGTAAAACCACTAGCAAAAAACCCACACCCACCTAACCAACCTTATCCATGGAGATAACAAACATTAAATGACTCCACATGGGCATCCAACTTACAGCCTATCAATAGCAAGGTGATCCACAACTTCCTATCCACCAAATCTTGCATAACAAACTAGGCGCCCAATATAGAAATTATCTCCCATATCCTCCTAGATTGTCTCCCATGGGATAAGCTCCAAATATACACATTTTAACAATTACCATGATGACTGTACAGTAACTCAGTAACTACTGTCGGTAAATCCCCTCCATCCCTTATGAGTGAATTACAAACAATATTAGGAGTATTAAAATTACATGAGATTTACAAGGTTGATGGCATCTTAATCCTGGGAGATAATTTCTATATTGGGCGCCTAGTTTGAATCCTGGGAGATAATTGAGATAATTTCTATATTGGCGTCTAATTTGAATCCTGAGAGATAATTGAGATAATTTCTATATTGGGTGCCTAGGCGCCCAATATAGAAATTATCTCCGAGATTAAGGTGCCATCAACCTTGTAAATCTCATGTAATTTTAATACTCCTAATATTGTTTGTAATTCACTCATAAGGGATGGAGGGGATTTACCAGTAGTTGTACAGTCATCATGGTAATTGTTAAAAGGTGGTTATTTGGAGCTTATCCCATGGGAGACAATCTAGGAGGATATGGGAGATAATTTCTATATTGGGCGCCTAGTTTTTTTTTATGCAAGATTTGGTGGATAGGAAGTTGTGGATCACCTTGCTATTGATAGGTTGTAAGATGGATGCCCATGTGGAGTCATTTAATGCTTTTTTATCTCCATGGATAAGGTTGGTTAGGTGGGTGTGGATTTTTTGCTAGTGGTTTTATCCACTTGTTTTGGGATACTATGGTGGTATTCCATCCACCTCTCATCTATAAATTGAGTTGTGGAGGTAGTGGAAGTATTGTATTATTTTTGCAGGTTCACGGGGTGTTGGTGAAGGATAGAGAGAAGGATATTGTTGTACAACTTCTTCAGTTTAATAATATACTTGGCCTCTCTTTTCCTGTGGAGTTTTTTTCCCGAAAGGGTTTTCTCCACATAAATCTGGTGTTAATTGTGTTGCTGATTTCTTTTATGTGATGTTATGTGCAATCACTTTCATTGTTTCAGTTTTGGATTAACTTATTTTTCAGATTTGCATACACATAACTAAGTTATTGCTGCTATCTTCACCTTGTTTTTTCAACATTTGGTATCAGAGCCATTCGGTTATGTTGAGAGGGGGATGCCTTTCTCTTAAGTGTTGAAGGTTTTTTGTTGTAGTGGGAGCTTTTGTTGTGTGGTTTTGCAGATTTGTGAAGTAGGTTTTGAAAACCATGGCCTCTACTTCTCGCATGGACATTGAAAAGTTTAATGGCACTGGCTACGAGATGTGGAAACTGAAGATGGAGGATCTCTTGGAAGAAAGAGATCAGTGGTTGCCAGTTTCACAAGCTATGAAACCTTCAGACATGAAAGATGAAGATTGGGTTAAGTTGGACAAGAAGGCATGAGGAACCATTCGGTTGTGTCTTTCAGATTTTGTCCTCTTGAATGTCTCCACAGAAGACTCCGCATACAAGTTGTGGAAGAGGATAGGTGAAATCTATCAAACTAAAAGTTTGTCTAACAAGTTATATCTCAAACGAAGGTTGTATTCATTAAAAATGAAATATGGTGAATCTATTGTTGATCATTTGAATGCATTTAATCTGATTTTAAGTCAACTTGCATCAATAGATGTTAAGATAGAAGAAGAAGATAAATGTATTTTATTGCTTTGCTCTTTGCCCGAATCTTGGGAAAATCTAATTGTTGCTATTAGTGGTGGTGCTACAGAGGTAAATTTAGATAATCTTATTTCTATCCTTCTCTCAGAGGAGATGAGGAGAAAGACCATGAATAGTGGCTCCCAAGATGCCTTGCATGTTCGGGGAAGGTCCAAAGAAAGAGGGCCTAAAGGGGATAAAAAGAAGGATAAGTCAAAAGGACGTTCTAAGACCCCAGAAAGAGTAAAGTGAAGTGTTGGAATTGTGGTAAGAGAGGGCATGTGAAGGAGTGTAAAGCAAAGAAAAAGAATGCAGATTCCTCCACAGAAAAAGCCTTTGATGATGATTCTGATGCCTTTACTATTTTTGCTAACATTGTGAGTAATGATGCTTGGCTTATTGATTCAGGTTGCTCCTACCATATGACTCCTAACAAGGAGTGGTTTGCCACGTATAAAGAAATTGATGGGGGAGAAGTTTTCCTTGGTGATAACAACACGAAAAGGATTATTGGTAAGGGAAAGGTAAAGTTGTGTTTCAGTGATGGGAGTATTAAAACCCTTGATAATGTTTTGCATATTCCAGGACTTGCGAGAAATCTACTTTCTGTATCCAAGTTGAATGATTCTGGAATGCATGTGACATTTGACAAGTCTGGTTGCAGGTTGGTAAGAGGGAGTTTGGTGATAGCTAAAGGATCTCGGATTGGGACCTTGTTTAGGCTAAATGCTTCTACTTTCTGTAACTCTGCCAATGTAACTGGCACTGAAAATGCATGTATGTTGTGGCACCATAGATTGGGTCACATTGGTGAAAAAGGTCTTAAGACCATTCTAAATAAAAACTTGGTTGACGGTATTTCTGATTATTCTATTGGTAAAAATGATTTCTGTGAGCATTGTGTGTTTGGTAAACAGAATAGATCATCATTTCCTAAAGGTGTTCATAAAGCTAAGAGACCATTGGAACTTATTCATTCGGATGTATGTGGTCCAGTGGATGTTCCTTCATTGGGTAAATCTCGATATTACGTTTCCTTCATTGATGATGTCTCAAGATACACTTGGATTTATTTTATGCACTCTAAATCTGAAATTTTCACTAAATTTAAGGAATTTAAGGCATTAGTTGAGAAGCAATCAGATTATAAGATAAAAGTGTTGAGATCTGCAATGGGGGTGAATATTGTTCTAGGGAATTTGATGAATTCTGTAAGCATGCAGGTATTATCCGACAGAAGACTACTCCTTACACTCCCCAACAAAATGGGGTTGCAGAAAGAATGAACCGAACCTTAATGGAAAGAGCTAGGAGCATGTTGAGTAGTGCTAAGCTAGATAAATGCTTTTGGGTAGAAGTTGTTGGTACTACTTGTTATGTAATTAATAGATCTCCTTGTTCAGCTCTTATTGACAAAACTCCTTATGAAGTGTGGATAGGTAGAAAGCCTTCGGTTTCACACTTAAGGGTCTTTGGTTGTGAGGCTTTTGTTCATGTGCCTCAGGAGAAGCGATCTAAACTGGATCCAAAAGCACAGAGATGCATCTTCATGGGATATGGTGAGAATGTAAAAGGTTACAAGCTTTGGAATCCTTTAACCCGTAGCATGGTATTTTCTAGAGATGTTGTTTTCAGGGAGTTTAGAGCTTTTCCAGATGAAGAACAGCCAAAGGAGAAGACAAAGTGCACTTCGAGATAAAGAATGAAAAGCAGGAAGATGCACATGTGGAAGAATAGTTAGATGGATCTGAGGATGGAGAAGTAGAGGAGGGTTCAGAGAGTTCAAAGAGCTCAGATGATGTGCAACATGAGCACACAGAGGGAGAAGAAGAATAGGAAAATCCCACTACTCCTACCTTGAGGAGATCCACAAGGCAACAAAAACCAGTTAAAAGGTATGGCCCACCAGATTTTTGGTGTGTATTTGCTTTGTTGAGTACTGACGATGAACCTAGATCCTATAGGGAAGCTCTCTCTTCGGAGGAAAGTGAGTCTTGGATGCAGGCCATGCAGGAGGAGATGATGGCCTTGGATAGTTGTGACACCTGGGATCTTGTTAGTTTACCCAAAGGAAGAAATCCCATTGGATGCAAGTGGGTATTTAAGAAGAAATTTGGTGCAGACGGTCGGTTAGAGCGGTACAAGGCCAGACTGGTGGCCAAGGGCTACTCCTAGAGAGAGGGAGTTGATTTTGGTGAAATTTTCTCTCCTATTGCTAAGTTAACTTCTATTAGATTCCTTTTGTCTATTGTTGTTGCTTATGATTATGAGATAGAGAAAATGGATGTTAAAACTGCTTTCTTGCATGGGGATCTTGAGGAGGAAATTTATATGCGATAACCTGATGGTTTTGTTGTGAAAGGAAAAGAACAATTGGTTTGCAGGTTAAAGAGATCTTTGTATGGTTTGAAACAGTCACCTAGGATGTGGTATCAGAATTTTGATGCTTTCGCATTAAATTTGGGTTTTATGAGGAGTGAGGAAGATCATTGTGTATATTTTAAAAATATTGATGATCAGATACTAATCATTGTCTTGTATGTTGATGACATGTTGTTTATTGGTAACAACAAGGTGATGATTAGAGAACTCAAGACTCAGCTTTCTGGCACATTTGATATGAAGGACTTGGGGGCTGCAAAATATATTCTTGGGATGGAAATCAGTAGAGATCGAGCTAACATAAAGCTTTGGTTAAGTCAGAGTAAGTATGTTGATACTATTTTGCAGAGGTTTAATATGCATGACTGTAAGCCAGTTAATATTCCATTTCTTGTTGGTACTAAGTTGAGTTCAGACATGAGTCCTAGTAGTGATGATGATTTTGAGGATATGTCTAACGTTCCTTATGCTAGTGTCATTGGGAGTTTAATGTATGCAATGGTTTGCACTAGACCAGATATTGCCCAAGCAGTGGGAGTTCTGAGCAGGTTTATGTCTAACCCTGGTAGAGAGCATTGGACTTATGTTAAGAGGGTATTCAGATATTTATGAGGTACTTCAGATCATTGTTTGGTTTATTATGGTACTAATGGTGTTGTTGAGTCATTGGACATACAGGGGTTTGTTGATGT
Source organism: Wollemia nobilis (assembly GCA_028583015.1). NCBI lineage: Eukaryota > Viridiplantae > Streptophyta > Pinopsida > Araucariales > Araucariaceae > Wollemia > Wollemia nobilis. Next base: position 1,474,319 of record JAQPPZ010002347.1, read on the forward strand.
AGATTGGGCAGGTGACTTGGATAGTCGAAGGTCCACAAGTGGCTATGTGTTTACTTTGTTTGGAGGTGCAGTGAGTTGGATGAGTAAGAGGTAGCCCACGGTTGCTTTATCCACCACAGAAGTAGAGTATATGGCTGCTATGCATACCTCTAAGGAGGTGGTATGGTTACAGAGACTTGGTGTTGGTATTGGTTTTGATTGCAGGACTGTGAGGATCGGATGTGATAGTCAGAGTGCTATCTGTTTGACCAAGAATCCTATGTATCATGCTCGTACTAAGCATATTGATGTTCAGTATCACTTTGTGCGAGAAATGGTTGAGGGCAGGAAGGTCCTGATACAGAAGGTTGACACTTTGGAGAATGTTGCAGATTCTCTCACGAAGCCAGTAACCACGAAGAAGTTCACTTGGTGCAGGAAGGCCATGGGTCTTGATCACTGTGCTTGATTTATTTTATGTTTTCCTATGGGTGTATTTACAATGTATGATGTCAAGTGGGAGAATGTTGGGATTAAGGTGCCATCAACCTTGTAAATCTCATGTAATTTTAATACTCCTAATATTGTTTGTAATTCACTCATAAGGGATGGAGGGGATTTATCGGTAGTTGTACAGTCATCATGATAATTACTAAAAGGTGGTTATTTGGAGCTTATCCCATGGGAGACAATCTAGGAGGATATGGGAGATAATTTCTATATTGGGCGCCTAGTTTATTTTTTATGCAATATTTGGTGGATAGGAAGTTGTGGATCACCTTGCTATTGATAGGCTGTAAGTTGGATGCCCATGTGGAGTCATTTAATGCTTTTTTATCTCCATGGATAAGGTTGGTTAGGTGGGTGTGGATTTTTTGCTAGTGGTTTTATCCACTTGTTTTGGGATACTATGGTGGTATTCCATCCACCTCTCATCTATAAATTGAGTTGTGGAGGTAGTGGAAGTATTGTATTATTTTTGCAGGTTCACAGGGTGTTGGTGAAGGATAGAGAGAAGGATATTGTTGTACAACTTCTTCAGTTTAATAATATACTTGGCCTCTCTTTTCCTGTGGAGTTTTTTTCCCGAAAGGGTTTTCTCCACATAAATCTGGTGTTAATTGTGTTGCTGATTTCTTTTATGTGATGTTATGTGCAATCACTTTCATTGTTTCAGTTTTGGATTAACTTATTTTTCAGATTTGCATACACATAACTAAGTTATTGCTGCTATCTTCACCTTGCTGCTGTACAACAATATCCTTCTAGATTGTCTCCCATGGGATAAGCTCCAAATAACCACCTTTTAACAATTACCATGATGATTGTACAGTAACAGTAACTCAGTAACTACTGTCGGTAAATCCCCTCCATCCCTTATGAGTGAATTACAAACAATATTAGGAGTATTAAAATTACATGAAATTTACAAGGTTGATGGCACCTTAATCCCAACAATGTGTGGTATGTACCTTGGCAACCCAGTGGAGAGTTTGGTGGACTTCATAGCTTAATTATATTATGGTCCCTTGGCAACCCAGTCGAGAGCTTGGTGGACTTCATAGCTTACTTATATAATGGTCCCTTGGCAACCCAGTGGAGAGTTTGGTGGACTTCATAGCTTAGTAATATAATGGTCGTTAACTACCTCTGCTCAATGTTATAATTATCCCTCTCTGCTTAATGTTATTAATATTTTTGAGCTGCACAAAATATGAAGAGCAACCTACATTCTTTGTGTGTGTGTGCGCCTGTATTTACTATTAATTGTGCTTGAGGTAATTTAGTAGGCCTCTTTATTTGTGTTTCACAGGTCGTCAAAAGTGATTGAGCAGCTTTCCTCTTCCAATAGTATTTGTATAAATTCCCCTTCATGTGCAATAATTACATTTGAAATCTCCTGTTTTGTGGCTTTTCTTTATTTCTTTTGTTTTTTAGACTAATTTTGTTGGTGCTGTCATTCTATCAGATTGTCAACAATCTTCTGCTTTCCCTATTTGGCATGAAGTTATACGGCATTATCATTTTAGTTCGTACATCTATTATTTGGATTTATTCTTGCAATAAAGCATTGGCTGCAACTTGAAAATGTGAACCATCTTCATGTAATAAAACAGTTTTGTATGGCTGAAAAGAAGGGGGAAGAAACTTTAACCAATATATAACCTGCAGTGACTCTAGAACTTTGATATTCTTTCCTCTTACTTTCAGTTGAGAGAAGAATCTCTAAAGGGAAGTGCATGTCACTCATTCTAGCTCCTTAAGCATATTTGAGCTCCAAAATCCTTCTACGAAGATTCATGACTTTGGCACTTGTTTCCTTTTCATAAACAATTTGCAAATGGTCCCAAATATCTTTGCTTGTGTTGCAATCCATTGTTTCCATTGGTGTATGGTCTAAAATTGCAAGTTTAATAATGGACATTGCCTTGTCATCCCTAGACTCCTTCACCTTTCCGTGTAATCTCCATTTAGCTCTTCCAGAGGGCAAAAACGTTGCCATCAAAGACATCAAGATTTCTGGATACATTTTTATTGGAGATCTGAACTGTCGGCATAACTCTCCTTTTTGTGTAATCTTCAAAATTTGTTCTCTGTTATAAATAATGGATTTAGTGCTCTGATACAATAAATGTTTTTTAACCTGCATTTCATAAAGTCAAATGCAAAAATACAATACACACAGAGAATGCTATTTTAAAACAGGGGAGATATGCTCTGTTTCTTACATCAGAAAACTCCACAAGAAATCTTTATTGATTGAAAAGATGAAAACCATATATATAGTTTTTGCTTTTTACACATATTCAGTTTTGCAAACAAACAGAAACAGCAGAGTGAAAATGGTTATATTCCATGTTTGTGCAAGAGTGGTAAAATGTAGTCGAACCTCTATAACTGTTTAGTACACACTACACACTCATCTATTGAAAAATTAGTATTTATCCAGTTTGATTATTATTCTTTTCCTATGCGCTCTTTTTGATGATGCATTTATTTTCTTGCGACTGCTTAAGTTTGCTTAGGCATTCATTATCTGGTTTAGAATGATGACCTTTTTTTAATTAGTCCTCTCTATTTGCTTTTTGTTACCAGCTGAGCTCATGCAACTCTCTAGACACCTTAAACTTATTGGGATTTGTCGTTTACATCCCTTTAAAAAATAATGAGCTCTATGCACTGTTCAGCATGTCCAATTAGAGGATATAATCAAGCGGTACAGAACTTGCATGGGCTTTAAGGGGAAAATCTTTATTCACTGATCATTTCCGAAGACTATCTCGTTTTATTATATAAGTTTTCACTTGTAAGAAAGTTTATGGCTGTATAGATAATTAATGTGATTCTTAAGCTCTCAAATTGTGGGACAGATCTCCTAGTTACCAGTAAGCCTACAGAAGCCATAGGGGGCCTAAGAAGAGGGTCTTAGTCTTCAAGAAGAACGGTAAACTGTGAAACACACATATCATTATTTATGTTTTCCTTAATTGGAGAATTAGAATTTGTTCAAATGTGCAGTCTATAGATACCCCTGCCAAACCTGATCATGTTTTACCAAAATGGTAATTGTTTTTCATCATTTGTCTAACATGGTCAGACACAAAATCACATCTGAACAAAATGCCTTTTGAGTGAGTTATGAGCAGCAGGAATAGCCATGTTATATGTTCTGATTGATTTTGACTTTCTTTATTGTAGCATGGTTTTAACTTTTTACTGGTTTTCTAACAATTTGTTTGTACCTGTTATTGGTCAAGGGCATGTAGTGATCTTATGTCATGGTTATGCTAAATTGAAAACGGGATCCACCCATTAGTTATATTTTGGTTCAAATATGGTAAGTTTTGATGATGCCAGATTGACTTTTATATGATTTTGTGCAGGTGTCACTAGATTTAGTTTAGTGTTTTCGAACAAAATAGGATTTGGTCAATTGTAAACCATCGTTTTTACATTAGATGGATTTTAAGCTCGTCAGGAGAAGATGGTTTATTTAGAAACCATGGTGCATGTTGATTTGTTAGTTCTGTGCTATTTGGAGGTTGGCAGTAGATGGCACTAAAGAATGGTCAACTAGAAAACATGTAAATAGTCAATCTGGTAGTATGTTTGGTGTGAAGCTGCAACCAAAAATTTATTTTAAGAGTTGTGATATTCCGATTTTGAGATAGAGTCTTGTGCGCTTTTGACAAATAATAAACGGAGATGTTGTGATGTCTCATAGAATTGTATAAAAATTATGGTGAACTCTTCCTGCAATTGGAGATCATACTTGGAAAGATATGCATCAACATGTGCAATAAGTGAGACAAAGATGCTTCCTGACAAAGTTACCCTTCACAGTTTGCTTAGCAGATATTGGGATTAGGTTTGCTGTGGGCAGTTTTCTTAGTGTGTTGGGTTTGTTTTAACAAGAAAGACTTAAACTTCTTACAATTAGTATGTGGTATTCACTACTTCTGAAACATGCTGAACTTATTCAAAGTGTAAGATTCGATTAGGAAATAACATTTTGACTGAACTTTTCTCTTCAGGGTTCTGAAAGATGAAATTCATCTTAAAACACTTCCATTGGTATTTCAAACTGTGCTATTGATCCCCTGGCTGGACACTTTATCGAGAACTTTATCTGACCAACATAAGATAGAAGTCACATTCCATATCAATAGGGGCTTGTGTCATCTTCTTACACAAAGAGTTACTCTTTTATCAGTCCATATGCCCTTTAGGAAATATTTTTTAAGGGTCATTATGGTGAAAGAGGACAACTATTTTCTTCTTTTAGCATTGTGCTTACTTTGTATAATAACTGTTATGACAAGATACTATTACATAGCCATGAGGAGCGGTTATCACTTTACATGGACTATGTTTTAAAGGAAATGCTCCATGACCACACTGTAAAGCCTAGAGGAAACACTGTTGAAGTGCATCCAAAATAAGGTTCATTAATGCGTAGCAAGTTGCCTTTGGATCTGCAATTACTTTAATACATAGATAAATAGATAGATAGATTGATTGATGGGTAAAATACTTAAATATATCAGTACAAAAATATCTAAAATGAAATGAATACCATCCAACTTCAGGAGGCTGAAGCTAGCAGTACCAGACTGTCATTATCCAAAACCTTAAAAAAATTCAATGGGATGGTGGGAAAAAGGTCCTATGTGTTTGTGCTATTGACTTATTGATAACTATGTTTCTATAGCAATTCTGGAGAATGAATTATGAAGTCTCAATTTCTGAGCAGTTCCTTCAGTTGCAATTGTGGCTTTGGATATCATTGAACTGCTATGCACGTACTAAAGCATTTTACTTTTTTAATGGTTGATAGTGGGAAGGGTCCTATGTGTTTGTGCTACTGACAATCATGTTTTTGTTATATATCAGGATGTTAGGAAGGGAACCCCTTCTGATACAAGAAGTGCATATTGTACCTTAGCTTGTGTGTATTCAAGATCCTTGTTTGTGCCAATTTATCTCAAGCATAGCTTTGGGAAGTCTGAACACCATCTATTGGGTGCTCTCCGTGCATCTATTCCAAGGGAATACAAGTTGATTAGAGGAATGGCCACTCAAGAACCTCCTTCTGAACTCTCAAGCAAAGATGGAATGAGTCCCTCAGCACTCTCTTTCACAATTCAAGGGAATTCAGTTGAGGTGGTAGCAGCTCCTGGGGTTACAGATTTGGATTTAAGGTAAAGCTTAGAAAATGTTTCCTCTATTCATTTTGTGTTTTCTAGTATTCTTTGCTTGATGAGCATCACTGATTTTGTAAAGATTTCCATTTGTGATTTAGATTTTATGAAATTACTAATACCGAGTGAAGTTTCCTTTACTTGCTGTACATGCGGTTTGGGATTTCTCTGAATTTCAATTTATTCTTTTTACACTTGTCTACAAATTCTCTGGTTTTTGTGACCTGTATATTGCTAGGCTTCTCTTCTCTTTCATGTCAATTAATCTTGTAAGCCTTACTACTTATGTGAGTGAAGAGCAATTAATGTAGTGAGAAATAGTTGTTGATTTGTGTTCCAACTCAAAATGAATGTCTTTCAGGAAAGCATTTGATTCATTTCTATTCAAGCAATGGATAAATAATATGCAAAGTGAGAGAGGCATTTTGATGCTCAGGAGATGTTCCTTGAATAAAGTACTGATTCAGGTATCAACCTTTGCAACATTATTGTATCATTTGATTAAACAGAGTGTTTAAAATGCAGTATAGCCATCTATTTTAATGTGCATACAGATGTGTTCAAAATGTAGGCTATGCAATTGCTATAGCATATCTTTTTCAAGAATAATGGTTTCTTTTACTTAGCAATAACACATACTATATAATACCAAGAAACTAGGTGGCATGCATACTGTAGATCAACAAGACCATTCGAATTACTGTAGAGGATAAAAATCAGTCAAAAAACCCAAAAGAGAAAAGAGAGATTCCCATGCTATAATACAAAACAAAGCATGAAATGAATGAACTAGTTGATCAACACAAAGAAATATGATGTAGAACGAGATATTTGTCAACAATCAGCTATGCTGCTAAGTGCTAAAAAAAGAATATGCGTCTTCTTTCCTTACCGCTTTCAGTACAAGGATATTGATATTTTTTGGGGGATTCCAGACCTGGCCATCTATCTTGCTTTTCCTCTTTTATACCACAAAAGGGTAAGTGGCTCACTTCTGACTTGTGGGAGATCTCTTATGGCTGCCATCACATTCTTCTTGTTGGCTGGTCCTTGACTTGGACTTATCACCTTCTCTTACTTAGTTATGCATGACATTAGTTTTTTCCTTAAAATGATTAGAAACAATAGGGGTTTGGAATTTTTAACATTCACTAAATATGTTTGCGTCCTTGATAATGTCTACAGCACATCTCCACACATCCTTAGCCTTGGAGCCCATATAAACTGTGTATGATGCTTTGTTCTAGTCAAATGTCTATATGGAACATGTGGGTTGTTTATTGCCAATATTAGTTTATAATGGACCTAGAGTGGAGCTATGGGGAATCAAGGATATGTGTTTAAGTCTTTTTGGGTTCAATCGGAACTTCCACATTTTGTGAAAATTATCCAAAAGGTATATACAGAAAAAAATATATAGGAAATTCAATATTTATATAGGATCTAGATTTAAAACTATGTGATAGGTCTGAATAGGCAAGGGTGTGAATATGTTTATGAATAGGCAAGAGTGTGAATATGTTTATAAATAGGTCATATTAGGTGCATAGATAGGGGACATGTTTATAATTTGTTATACTACATGCTCTCTTATGTGGGGCAGGCTTTGTCCGAATGAAGGCTGATATTGCTATAAGACTTGTATTAGTGTTTACAGTAATTGTGCATTGAATTAGGATAAATCCAACCAAGATTAAGTTTGAATATCGACTTCATCTTTGAGTCCAAGAATAATGTTTATAACTTTGATTATTTACACTTTTCAAATGTGAGTGTTGAAACCTATGTTCCATGGGGATGCGCCCTCACTTTTCAATGCCCTTGGGGACAGAAGAATCTGGGGAGGATTTCTCTACCCATTCCTTTGCATGGGGACAACTGAAGGATTTTCCCATGGCATACCCATCTCTTCCTTCTCCCAACAGGGATGCCTAGACATTCCCAGACCCAGTATTTGTCTCATGAAAAAATGCAGAAACCAACACCTACAAAATCCCTAAATCAGGTTGCCTTTCCCTCATAGTTCTAAACTCCCCCCCTTGTCATGTCTGTGTTACCAAAAATGAGAAACAGGAAACATGATGGCGACAACTATGTAATGGGAAACTGAGACAACAAAATTTGTGTATAGGAAACTGATCTCTGTACGTTTGTATATAAAATATTTCAAAAAATTTCTGAAATTTATAATCAAGTAGGCGCCAAAAAAAAATTATTCATATAAAGACAGATGAAACCTAATTTATATTGTACAAATATAAAATCTTAATTTGTTGCAAAACAATGGAGGCAAAATACAATCAATTTGACATAACTGGCTACAATGGAGCATTCACAGATATTGTGAAAAATTATTTATGTTTCCAAATTAGATATTGAACCTTTCCTGTTTGTGAAAATGCGAAATGATTTCGTTTAAATCGTAATTTACTTTTAAGGAATGGAACTAGAAATCTTGTGAGAGGTGCATACATGATATTGCACTGATATAATGATGCCATAGAAATACTGATGAAATCATACCCAAATTCCATTAACTAAAATTTTCCCCAAGCATAAATTGATATGTAATTTCTTCCAAACCCTTGGAACTTCCACCAAAAAACAACACTGTACATATGTCAGTACCAGTTGTTTGTACGGATTCTTTGCTTGAAGCCTTTGCATGGTGGCACCTGCTTGGATTTGATCCAGGAACCCTCTCATGGAAAATCGAACTCTTGACCTTGCTCTTGAGAATATGCAAATGTGTAATGCTTTCTTCTCTGCTATATTGTACACATGCTGCCAAGACCAAGGATCTGGCCCAAGAAGATGCAAGTCTTATCTCCTGGGCTGCAGAAACCAGCAAAAATGGGCATAATGAGTGCTAAAAATGCAAGGACATTGCAAAAAGCAAGGCAACAGAAAACATGGTTGTTCATGTTGCAAACATGTTGCAGATCATAAAAACATGCAACAGAATTTTGCTGTTGAGATTCTTGCAACCATGCTTCATTTCCCCCCCTATTTGACACTTTTTTTCAACGAGTTTACACAGGTTTTTATGAGGGGTCCCGGTCCCCTCATACTGAGTGGGGTTTGAACCTTGGACCTACCCCTATTCTACACTTATTCAACAAACTTTTTCATTTTATAAAATATTATTAAATGACACTAAACATGGTTCTTCCATGGAGGTGTATATATTCAGATGAAACAATGAAGGGAGACATAAATAATCATAAAGATGACTTTCAAAAGTACATCTGTTTCATTGACATTGAAAAAGGAGTGAAATAAGATTTGCTTAGCATGATTGTTTTTTGACTTCAATTTCTCCTCCTTGTCTCACCTCCACCTTGGGAAGGGTTCTGAGTGTCACCATTGCAGCCATGTCATACACCATGGGAAGGGTTCTGTTTTTCTCGATCTTGTTTGTCAGGTTTTCCTCTGGTTTGTCTAACTGCATGTGGATTCCAATCCCCTTCCTTTCGTGCAATGTAGAATTTTATGTATCATCTCACAATTTCATTTTATGTCTTCTCTTTTTGCCTCCTTCAAACAATCTCTGAGATAGTCTGATGAAAGCTTAACTCTCATATACTTTCCAGCTTCTTCCCAAGTAGATTTTGAATTTAGTAAGCAATTTCAAAGAGTTCACAAAGAATATTTCCTTTTGGTTTCTGTCTGAAAATTTGTCCCCATATATGTTGTTTCAGTACATTGTTTAGTTGTTAGTGCCTTTGTCTCCTCCTTGGCTCTGATCCCCTTGACTTCCAGTGCCATGTGTTAGGCCATTTTGACTGCCTTGGCTTTAAACCAGTATAGATATGCTGGAAGGCATTGCAGACTTTTTAGTAGATGTCTCTCTTGGAGAACGCCTAAACTCAAAAACCAAATTAGAAAGGAAGATGGACAAAGAATAACAGTGATTTTGGATTTAAAGACAAGCATGATGGTTAACATTTCTTGAGGTCAAAGCAGAAGATGGTGGCCACTGGGGAATCCAATTTGACCTCCCAATGATTGCTTTGAACAGAAAAGGGTTGGAATAGAAAGGAGACTGCCAAGATGGTTTTATACTCCTTTTGCTGTAGCCTTCTTTATAAAGTCATTGTCTACCAGCCATAGCATTGATTAAATAAATCATGGGATGGTTTAATCATGGTTGGGAGGGGAGGAGTTGGAATTTCTTATGGACTAAAGTCTTAAGGCCTTTCTAAGCCTCCATGCTATTGGTAGCCCTGATTCGTACTTCTTTTAGGGATGAATAATTATGATATTTGCTGGCTATTAGCTTCTTGATAGACGTGGTTCAAGATGATTGTCTTGAAGCTTGGGAGGAGGCAAAATCTTCCCTCAAAATGCTTCTCAAATGCTAGTTTGTAACTGACTTGGTTGACATTGCCTGTGTGGTTAGCTGTGGGTTTCCTTCAACACTAATGTTCTTAATGCTGTTAACACCATTTCAAACCCATTGATGAGGACTGAGGAGTTTGCTTCCTTATTTGTTCCTTCAGAAATCGTGATCACAGAAGCCTAGAGAAGAGACACTTGGTGGTCCCTAATGAGACACCTTGCTCTGGCAATGCGAAGAATGCCCCTTAAGGCACCATCAAAGTTAAATTTGACACTGCTTGGATTAGGTGACCTTCGTTGACATTTGCTTTTCTAGTCTCTTTGGATGAACATTAGCAGGGGACAATTATTCTCAATCCTATGGCAAAATATGTTTTTCCTATGCAAGAGACAAACTTCTTATCTCAACATTGTAGATACATATCAACAGTATTATTATTATTATTATGAACATCAACATTTAGTATTAAATGGAAGCATTTCATAGCATGGAGGACTTTGAAGGACCATAAACAATTTACATTCAATAAGACCATTTTGTTTAAAGGGTCGTCTAATATCTAGTTGGGGCTTTAGCATTCATGATTCATGTCTGCAGTTTTGTGATATTTGTCATTTTTATTGATATTCATTTCCTATTATCCTTTAAGGTAAATCATAAAGCACTGTTAACAGGGTAATTTCCTCATACTTAAGTATACATGGTGGACAGCAACAAGAACAACATGACATACACATACATGGTTTGCATCCAAAGCAATTTTAACCTAACACTCTATGATATAGATACATGTTTAATACTACTTAACCCTCAATTATAAAGGCTAGAGAATGTCAATGAGTAAACCTATCATGAAAGGCTTGTGTATTTTGATATTACATTCCTGAATTGTAATTTGAAATAAGGCTCACTAATTTCTAGGTCCAATGGATTCTACTGTATTTATCCTATCTGTAATATAGCACACTTAATGATTGAGGAGGTCCTTAAATCAAGTTATGAAGTCACAAGGACTCCATTGGCAACCTTAATTGACTGCTTTCCATGAACCAGAGAGATACTAAACTCCTGAGGGACTCCACTAGCAACTTGACTAACAGAGACTATATTTTTAAAACTTTAGTTGAAAGCCTTGACCAAGAATTGACTCCAGTAATCTAAGGGGATTTCTTATAAGAGGGTATGGCCAGTAAAGAACTTATGCATCATCCTAGTCCATGTGCCTATGTTTTATGCAGGCATGTATTCACCATAAAAGATGTGACAACTGTTGCATAGAATCTGACAAAATAATAAAATCTTTTTGCTTTGTCAATGTCTTTATCATTGTAGAAAGGATCTAAATCAACCCTGTGGGAACATGGAAACTTTTTCAATTTACCTTTTTTATGTTTTATTTCAATTTTCTACCACTTTGGGTTCCATGCCTTTGACCAAAATCATGCTAAATCAAGTGTTTCCAATCCATCAAAGCATGAGGTACACAAAGAGCTGCATATGGGATAAACCTCTTTATATCAGAACTCAACTGTTCATAACAAACTTGATGATAATAAAAAATCTTACATATTAATTATCTAGCTGCAAACTCAATGATACTTTCTACAAACAAGTTTCTCTCATAGTCCTGTGATTCCTATTCTTTAACAATTTCCTTGATATTGAGGCAGTACAATGGCATTTTAGTCCATAATTTATTTAAAGTAATGTTAATGACAGCTCAACCTATCTACTTCTTCAAAAGAAAGTTGGCCTATTGAGGAATTGAGTGGATTACAGTTATGCAAAATAATTATGCTGGGAATTCAAACAAGCTGCAAAAGCTACGAATGATTGCTTTGCTCTTTATGATTCTAGTTCAGTTTCTCAGATCTCTTGTTGTTCAGTTTGTGAGCTATGAGGTTACTTGATTGATAATTGTTGCTTATATGATTATATACAGGGTATAGACATGTTTGGAGAACGTGTTGGATTTCTGAAGTTCAAGGCTGAGGTAGTGGATAAAGTGACGGGATCAAAGGTATCATTTGGACAGTGATATTTTTCATGCTTTTTGCATCTGCCATCTTTATTTTAAGGATATCTTAACACTTGTGAAATATATGGATCCTGACACAAGGGCCAAAGCCATTAGTTTCCGTCTTATAATGTTTTGTTTGGACTCTATAGGTCAGCATATCCTAAGTATCAAGACTCAGGATTTAAGGGAGAATCCAGTTGATGGTTGGTGCATTGATATTTGTGCATATTGTTTTGGGAGAGAAATACTATTTATATGCCTGGTGACCCTTTCATGTATTACATGTCCGAAGTATTCCATATTATCTTGGCAATAAACTTAAAAAAATATTTTTAAGCTAGAAATTTCCCCTGAATAAGGACACATATTTATACAAAACGTATTTGTAAAGGACATCTGGCATTTAGAATTCAACATAGATAATGGCATGGTAGAGTTTAGCTGTGTAGTTTGTACAATGCCAATAAAATCTGACAGCAAACCCACTAAATACAAGATATCTGGCCTGCTTTTGGTATTTCTAACTTCTGATCAATTCCTTTCTTATCGGGTGGCAGTTTAAGTGTTGATTTCACTAAAGTTTGTGCTCAACTTACGACTCTTCATCCTGAATTTCCTTGTGAGATTTACCATGTATACGTAGCCTGAGACAAGAAACCTTTGTGGCTTTTGCCATATTTCTCCAAGGCTGTAGTAACTAGTAAGTAGAAGAAGTTCTAAAATGTCAAATATCTTCTTTAGGTTATCCTTTAGCTTCTCAATCAAGACACCAACATTGCCTCTGATTATCAAATGATCAATATTTAAAGCAACTATACTTTTTATCTGCCCTTTTGGGATTTAATGTATAGTTTCAAATTTTCTAAAGGATTTTAAAAGCCATTCTGCTTATACATCCATAATCCATATTAATCACCAACCAATGACTTGTGGCATGCCCCTACTTATGTATCTCTCCCACTATATATATGCATTCACCGTTTGTCATTTAACCATCATCTAAATAGTCTATTCTTTTTCCTTTTATTGTATGAATCTTTATTACTTCCATATCTTCTCTGTACAATTACAGGTGATAGCAGGATATAATTTTGAAACTGAGACCATTTTTGTGGTAGGTTAGAAACATTTAAAGAATTCATTTAAGGCCCTTGGAAATACTGGTAGTATCTGTAAGGAAGATGAGGACTTCCTGGCTGTTTAGAGGCCATGTGCTTGTGTAGATTCACAAGGGCTTGATATGGAGACTGTATGCTAAATGTTGGATGTGTTGCCTGGGGCAACATCGTTGCTTTGACATGGTGCTGGAACTGAGATTTGGCCATTCTTTCTGCTATTTGAAAAGATGCAAACATTAATACTAATTATTTGTACAAGGCGTTCAAGACATGAGATAAATTAATTACGAGATAAATTACATTCTATGAGAATTAATTAATTAGCATAAAGAGGCCCAAATTCCATGGATAATAAGAGTCAAGTCCATGTGCTAAACTTGGCTAAACCAGTGGGGCCCTTAGACTTGGGAATAAAAGCAGAGCTTGTAACTAGGGCGAGAAATTAACCTGGTTTAGAGTTTGTATTTTGTGTCCACCAAGTTTCAAATTTGCTTATCAAGTGTGTCCATGCTACTTGAAGCTTATTCCAAAGGCTGATGTCATTTTAATAGTTACTCCTTAAGATATTATGCTATTGCTTGTTCTTTGCCGCAAATTTTTAAAAATTTGGTAAAGGCATGTAGCTCTTTCTACTAATGAAATTTCTAACAATGAACTCTACATTGAATTGTGTGAATTTGTAATATACATTACTCATTATTTGCATGAACTCAGCTTCCAGGAATTGTTTTTGCTCGAGGTGGGGCAGTTGCTGTCTTGATGCTCTTGGAGTGTGGTGGGGAGTCCTATGTAGTGTTAACAGAGCAGGTCTGTCTCTGTACTGGTTCCAGGCAAAAACTCTTTTTGTTAGTTTCTTAGAAAGTTACGAGGATTGTAGTGTGAGATAGGAGTGAAGGAGACGAATTTATGTTATGAATGAGATAAAATTGTGTTGTGAATGAGATGCGTTTATGCAATGCAGGCAAGGGTTCCTGTTGGTAGAACAATTCTTGAACTGCCAGCTGGTATGTTGGATGATGAGAAAGGAGACTTTGTGGGTGCAGCTGCTCGTGAGGTAAAAGCCTTTGCATCAATGACTCAAGTACTTGTATTTAATATTATAATGAGAAAGAACCTACCCATAGCAAATAGCAGATCATTAAACACTCTTTAGCTAGAAGGAGAACATTGTAATTTATTAGCTCAGAGATGGCAACATCTGTTCTTCCAGGCTTGTCAAGGTGGATGGAGATTAGTTTATCCATGTTATTTTTTTCCTATATTCCACTGGGATGTGTCCCTATCCTCCCAGGGTCCCATTTTGCTGCCCCCTTGTGTTTCAGGAATGCGGGAACAGGGCCGAAACATCCCTGGGACATCCCGGATAGTGTCCATAAAAACAGAATTTATTTAAAAAAAAAGGGAAAAAGAAAGGAAAAAGAAGAAAAAGAAAAGAAAAGAAAAAGCCCATGAAGACTGCCCACCTCAATCGTATCCAAGAAGAAGTTCACTGTAATAATGTTGATACAGTCCTGCTAGAGGAGTCAAAAGACATCAAATGCATGTAATGGGTCTGCTAAACCAGCAAAATTCATGTTCAGGTCTTCTAGAAGATATATATGCATATATAGGTATGCAGAAAGGAATAAGATGCATTTAACAAGCCTTTCAAGGAAGAATGGACATATTTAACAGATCTGCAATATCACAGAATATGGAACACATTTAACAAGTCTGCAATATCACAGAATATGTGTACAATACCTGTTATGCGACTCTCAAGCCTGTAACAGGTCTAAATACGACTCATAACAAATCTTCCATTTGTTGTTTTGCAAGTAGAGTAACTAATTTCAGACATGCTCTTTGATTACAATCCCATAGATTACTTAATATACTTCATCTCTATTGCCTCATAGGTGTAGGAGACCTATAGTTGCTAGGAGCAACTTTTACATGCAGTTTAACATGCTTTCACATTGAATCCATGAACACATCTTTGCTACAAATACCAATAATAGAGTGCACACAGCTGTTTGCATTCCCATAATCAAAGGAGATAGTTCATCAAGACTTTCGTTCAAGCAATAAGTTCATCAAGTCTTTCATTCAAGCAGTAAGTTCGTCAAGTCTTTCATTCAAGCAATACCACACAAGCTCACTTTTCACATGCCCTTGCAAAAACACTGAGAACTTGGTTTCACTTTCATTTTGCTTATATAGTTGGAACTTGAACTATGGTTGAATTGAGAATCCTAATTGCCTATGGTTTTCAAATTTTATTGTTATATGAATGATGGATATTTGATGTTCATTGTTTTCCATGTTTTTACATTATGTTATGTTACATATTTATAAATTCTGCTTAAAAAATCCGGTTTGGGGCTTATATATATGTAAGCTGTCCCCCAACTGTTCTGTCACCGTCCTGGAGTTTAGGATCAAATCCTCCCCAACCTGGAGATGTGTCCCGCTGTCCTGCTGCCCCAGAAACTCCATGGAACAATGTATTCTTTGTTCTTTGTTTTTTATAGAAAACTATAATGTCTATAAACTATAATTAATTATAGTATATGTTCATGAAAGGTACAATGTATTTGGGTTCTTATCGGTAGCTCAAGAGTATGGTGGCAAAGAATATAGTCTTGCATGTATTCCTAAAGCCTCTATGCCCCCTTGAGAGTTGTTTGCTTATAAGTTTGTAATCGTGGGAAAATCCAATTGCACATGCCTCAAATTCCTGCTTTCCTTGGTGCCGGTTCCTTTGGGATTTCATGCTGTCTTTAGGTGAATTTGTGTTTTCAAATACTTCAATATATGTTGGATTTAGTCAAGTATGAAAGCTGGCACTTGGTGCATTTAACTGTCCAGTTAATCAACAAAGAACCATCGTAAATAATTGTAAAGGGCCGTAATTGGTGACAAGCTGAGATGTGTGATATACTGTATTATACCAGTTTTCTGCCAAATGCAACTATTTGGCCATGAAGCTTGCTACTTTGCAGCATAGTTTCTTGGGAACCCAGCTATACGTTTGTTAACAATATGTGTGAGGTTGATCGATGACACTTGAATGTAATGTAGTACCAAGTTTAAAAGTAAGTTGACTATAATAACTTTGAATTCCAAAATTAATATTATTATTATAGTCAAAGAATCAAATATCAAGGAGCATATGCATGAGGCATTCAAAGCACAATGAAAAGTCGTGTGCCAGTCTTCTAAAGACAAGACTTGCTATGATTCCTCTTCTTCTTATTACATATAATATTTAGATTAGCAAAGGCATAAAATCAAACAAGTATAGCCCCCCTTTTAAGAGAACAAGTGTACAAGGGTAGAATTTCATTGGATTTTAAATATATCTTTTCCCAAATGTGTGCATGTATAATTAGGAAAATCTTGAGAACTCTAGGTTTTGCCTAGATGCACCACAGATGTTTTGTAAGAGTTTTGAGTCCTTAAGGTTGAATGCCACAAGCTCTAGTCAAATGAAAGCATTTGGCTCTTATGTGCGGGTAAATTATAAATTACGAAACAATAGATATCGCTTCCCATAACATGCTAAACCCTTTCTCTCTATGAATAAAATGACTTATTCACCAAGTGATATTCACTGGATGAAAATTTTTGGCCATAGTTGTCATTGAGAAGTGATATATAATATGTTCGTCTGTAAATATTTTGTTAATTAGAAGGACATGGTTCCAGGGCCTTATTTTCAATTTCAAATTTTAGCAGGTTGCTCTTATACTTATTAAAGTACTTGGAAAGATATATAGGCCATTGCTGGTTTAAGGGCATTGTGTTGATGTTTTATACTGCTGATCATGGTTTTATGTAGATTACTCTGATTTTTATATGTACATATAAACATTTTTGCAGGTTGAAGAAGAAACTGGCATACATATAAGTGCAAAAGATCTAGTTAACCTTACAGCTTTTCTTGATCCTTCAACAGGCAACAAGATATTTCCTTCTCCGGTATATTATTTGAATTTTAGAGCCTCATTTTATGCAAAATAAATGTAAAATTGTCTTCTTAAACAATAATACCTCTGCTTATATTTAGTGAAAAAACATGAAATTGTGAATTGTGAATTTCAACACACAATTTGGCATACATAGGAAATTCATAGTGCAAATTGATTTATTTTTGAACTACTTGAAATAAATTTAGTACATTTGCATTGCAGGCACTAACACTTTAGCTATTGACATTTATAAGTAATATGCAATAAAGGACATTGCAGGCACTAACACTTAAGTTATCGACATTTATAAGTAATATGCAATAAAGGATAAAAATGTCTCAATTGTTTACTTAAGTGAGCAGTTATCCCATTTATAAAATTACTAGCAATAAAACTTTGCAAATCATCAATGCTTTAGTGTGAACGAATTCTCTAGGTTGAATTTTGCATGAGGTGGCTTTTCAATGCTTCTCATGTTTTTATGTACATGATGCATCATTCAGGGTGGATCCGATGAAGAAATCTCTCTCTTATTGTATAGAGGGCATGTGAAGCAAGAGGTCAGAAACCACCTTTCAACCTTGTGTATGAACAGTTGTATATTTTAGGCAGTCTATTATAGTATTATTATTACTATTATTTTGTTTTTAATATTTTTAAATGAAAGAAATTTCATTCGGTTGGTTGTATAATCCTTAAAACCAAAATAAAGGACTATTCTAAATTAGTGCTTTTCCATTGCACCGAATCTATCGGCTAACTAATTTGTATGGATATACTTTTTTCAGGTTATTGAATCTTTGCATGGGCAAGAAACAGGCCTCCGTGAACATGGTGAATTAATTAAATTACATATAGTACCCTATAAGACACTTTGGCATGTAACCGCAGACTCAAAGGCGCTTGCTGCAATCACATTATATGAAATGGCCAAGAAAGAGGGTATTTTGCCTACATAATAGAGTACGTGGAAGTTGTTTGAGCCTTGATAGTGAATGGAGCCATGCAATGCATTTGTATATATAACAAACTAGATGTTCATAAAAGATCAAATATTTTCTGCGCTGTTAAGTTTTTCCCACATGGTATGGTCTAGTTATTACATGTTTGAATTTGGTGAATATCAAGGTGAAGGTCTACAAAAAATCGTAATAGAACTTCAAAAACAATTAACTGTTACTGGTTATTTATATTGCCATGTTACCATTTTCGTTGTTGCTTCACTATGCATATTGATGTTTGTTAAGTGCGATTGTAAAGGAGATAACATGATAGTAAAGTCTAGAGAATACCTCTTCTTTCTTGAGTTTTTAATACATCTGTCAGTTTAAACAGTCTTTTTTTTTGAATTTTTACTGCATCTGTGTTTAGTTTGAATGTATTCTTCAAGTGGAAACTTCTTTGTAGTTAGGTGTATAATTGTAAGATATTCCCCTAACAAATTCACAAAGCAAATCAATGATAAACTTGAGGTATGAAGATCCTCACATTTCTAGTTTTGCATCCATAGTTGGTGGTACTGGCTTTTTTCCCTCTTGTGAAATTTGAGTTTAATATTACAGGTGAAAGCATTTTTCATCAGAGGGCCATGTCCTTCCCATTGATGCAAGAAAGTAAATATTTGCAATCACTTTCTAATTTTTAAAAGATACTTATACAATCCTCTTGTCTGTTGTGCTGAACATCATACAAAATCGATCTATTTTATCATCCCAACTCAATAGTGCTTGCTTGAAGGCCTTTAACCAGGACGTGGCATCCAAGAATCTTAGTTTACAGGCACCTGATGTGGATCAAATTGTGTGAATTCTCCATTCCTTCTGAAACAAATAATATTCAATCTTAAATGTCATTCAATCTAGTTAGGAGACAAAGGGAATTAGCATTGATTTGATGGCGTCAACAGCTACTGACGGAAATGCCAACCTTGGAAAAATCCTTAGCATTGATTTGAAGGTGTCAAGTGCTACTGACATAAATGCCAACCCTGGCAAAATCCTTAGGCAGGCTACATGAGGTGAGAAGAAATTTACCACTAACCTCTCTAGATTCTTTTCAAGAGAAGTCTTAAGATCCTAAAACTAGGAAAATTATACAACACCAAAGGGTTATTTGAAGCAAAAATGCAATTTGCTATAAAGTCTAAACTTGTTAATTTAAACTTGCTGCACTACTTAAATGGGAAGCCTTTGTTGCTCATTTGATTGCCAAACATGACATTGTACCTTCACAAATGATCCGTGGACTTCCTAGTTCTCTATTCAAAGTGTATACTTATAAGACAATGGGAAGTCTTTCCAATTCCCAGTTCCTTAATGTACTTTAAGGAATCAAATTTTAAGTTTTTTTCAAGTTCTCTATTCAAAGTGTATACTTATAAGACAATGGGCAAGTCTTTCCAATTCCTCTTTGCCTTAATGTACTTTAAGGAATCAATATTTGATATTGGCTTTTGCCTTCTAAGTTTTTTTTTGAGAAGGTAAAAAATTATATTGATAAAACAAGAATCAAATTACAGTTATAGGTCTGCCACTTTTGGCAAGCCCTAAAATCCGAATAAAACTCGGATTAACATCTTCAAAAATAACAAAAAAATGAGTACCATCTACAGAATAGAAACTTTGAACCTGTTCCCATTTTTTCTTTACACTGATCCTAAGAAACCTAGCAGGCTTGACAGTCCTGCGAACACTACTTGTGCTATCTCAAAAAAGGCCAAAGAGTGCTGCAAGAGGTAGCAAAAAAAACCACTTTAACACTGTTAAGTCATTTGCAAAGTGAACACTCAGCATCTCTTCAACATCTGGTAACTTTGGTAGTCTATAACAAATAGCTTGATATATTAACAAATTATATATAACAATAAAGTTTAGACACCCTGTTAGAAAGATCTTTGAAGTTGGACGGACAAAAACAATGGACAATTCACTTGGACCTTGATAGAGGCTTTTAAAAATAATAGATCTAAACTTTGAATGACTAGTCGCTTGGACCGTGATAGAGGCTTTTAAAAATAATAGCACATCTAAACTTTAAATGACTATTCACTTGAACTTTGATGGAGGCTTTAAAGAAAAACACTTCGTAATGTTTCTAAATTATAAAGGAAAGACAGCTAAAGTATAGAATAAACACTCCTAAGTCTTTTAAATCTGTTTTTTAATATGAGTTTTCTATAGCAACTTCTTTGAACACCCAATGGTCGAGTGTTATAAGCAGTCTTACAAAATCAGATAAGAAAACCATAATAATTGGTAGTTTTTTCTTCCAAGAATAATGGATGCTATTATTGATCTCTAGTAAACCTTTTACTTTGTGGATGAAGATAAATAAAATAGTGAAAAATGATTTTACAAAGATATTATAATTGTTTTAGGATTTTGTATCAAATGACATTAGTTCAACTGATTAAATTCTTTGATTTTTAAGGAGGAGACATAACTTTGAATTTTGCCAAGTGATACGTGCATAATAGCCAAGCTGTTGTAATACCACTACGTGGTCATGATGTAATAGGGATAGGATCATTTCAATTCCATGTAACCAATTAAAAAAAATTATCTTAGGAATTTTTATATGCCATGCTTTAGTTTAACTACAGTAGTATTTTTTGGATAAATTTATGTTTTATGAGTTGTCTTTAAACATTGACATGTGATGAAATACAAGTTAACTATTGTTGACTTAAATGACCTTTCACATTTACCATGTAGTCAAATTTAATAGGTTTAGGTCAAAGAAAGACCATCTTCAAACTCTATTAAAAATGGGTGTGGCTTAATACTCATGACGTTATCTATCACTAATTCAAGAATTTGAAATTACGTTGAGTTGCTTTTCTAGATCATATCATCATAATAGTACAAGGATCCAATTTTAATCCAATGCAATGAAATGCATTTTTCATTCCAATATCTATTCAATGGTCCATGAGTATATTCAATTTTCTTATTGTAAGTAGGATGAGTAAACTAATATAATTTAATTGGAAAATAGAGTAACCTTAATTGAAATGCATTGTATATCATCTACAAAATGAGCAACCTAAATTGAGCCTTTACTTTTGCGTTGAGAGCATGCATAACTTAATTAAACTTGAACCTTTCTTGAAAAGTGATATAAATAAATAGCAACAAAATGTGTCTATAAAATCCTGAAAATTATGGCAAACCCTTATGCATTATGATCTTGTATATACTATTAATTGCATAGTAATTTATTTTTTAGAGAATTTAATTCTGCATCATTATCAAGAATAATAAATAATACTTATAATTAAATGTTATTAAGTAATCTATATGCCTTTGTAATTTTTTTTAAAATTTAATAGTAAACCTAATAAGTAAATAATGTTATTATTTTTAATTAATGCAATAACTACAATATTTTTTTTTTTTGAGGAGAACGTTTACAAATTACATCAACAACCACCCTCAAGGGGTTTTGAACACAAGACCACTTAAGAAACAACCACCATCTTAGCCACTAGGGCAACTCGTCGACAATAACTATAATCAACATAGCAACATATAATATGCAACCAACCCCCCCAAAAAGTTTTATTCATGTAAATAAATAAAGTATTAAAGTTGATTGTGTTTTATATGGGATTGAAAGAGGCTCCAACCATATTACATTATGACCACCTAAATTAGTAATTATGCATGTATTGCTTGGTAAGATTCAAATCTATGTCTCCACGAAGGTCGAAGAATTTAACCAATTAAGCTCATGCCATTTAATCAAAGTTGGTTAGATTAGCATCTGTCAAAGGTGCAATTTTGCTATTTTCATTTTTATGGTTACCTCTGAGTTCCTCTTTACCCTTTAAGTTAATGCAAATCAAAGAAAAAAAGCTATTTCTCTGTAAGGGCTTCCTCTGGCTGAGCCTCACCATGGCAGAGAGGGCCTTAGCCTCACCGTGGTAGAGAGGGCCTTAGCCTCACCGTGGTAGAGAGGGTCCGTGAGGGTTTCCTCTATAAGGGCTTCCTTCCCAAGGGTTTCACTCCCGCTTCGGCTTTGACACTCTGAAATCCTTTCAGCGGGAGGCCCCTTTTCTCCCATTCCGGATTTGGCTACTAGTCATGCTTAGTTTATTTGCTCAGGTTCGTGACCAGGGTGTTTTGCTTGTTGGTATGTTCTGCTCTCTTATGGGTTTGGCATTATCACTCTTATCTAGGGTAGAGGGCGAAAATTTTGGTTGTTGACCCCTTGGTTGGATCTCACTCTGGTTGGTGGGTGTGTTGGGTGGCTGCGTTTCTTGGGTTGTTTGCTAGTTTCGGGGACTTGGTTGGATTGTGCAACATTTCTTTTGGGTTCGGTAGTTTCATGTTTTTTCTGGCTTTCCAAGGAGAGGAAAGGACCATCTATCGACCCAAACCCGTTGGGGTGAGCTTGGTATAGTGTTTGGTTGTAAAAATCTGACGGTGTTCCCTTGGTTGGTTGGTGGGTGTGTTGGGTGTGCGTTTCTTGGGTTGTTTGCTAGTTTCGGGGACTTGGTTGGATTGTGCAACATTTCTTTTGGGTTTGATAGTTTCATGTTTTTTCTAGCTTTCCAGGGAGAGGAAAGGGCCATCTATTGATCCAAACTCGTTGGGGTAAGCTTGGTATAGTGTTTGGTTGTAAAAATCTGACGGTGTTCCCTTGGTTGGTTGGTGGGTGTGTTGGGTGTCTGCGTTTCTTGGGTTGTTTGCTAGTTTCGGGGACTTGGTTGGATTGTGCAACATTTCTTTTGGGTTCGATAGTTTCATGTTTTTTCTAGCTTTCCAGGGAGAGGAAAGGGCCATCTACCGACCCAAACCCGTTGGGTAAGTTTGGTATAGTGTTTGGCTGTAGAAATCTAATGGTGTTCCCTTGGTTGGTTGGTGGGTGTGTTGGGTGGCTGCGTTTCTTGGGTTGTTTGCTAGTTTCGGGGACTTGGTTGGATTGTGCAACATTTCTTCTAGGTTTGGTAGTTTCATGTTTTTTTTGGATTTCCAGGGAGAGGAAAGGGCCATGTTGAGAAGCAACACACCCCCACTGAAAAAATGAAATTCCATCATTTGAGAATATTGAGCTTTCATTTTGCAGTAAGGACCCTCTTGATGTTTTTCAGGTTTTAATTCCAAATTTTGCTTGCCTCCTTCTTCTTCAAGTTTTGCTTATATCAAAATATCCAAGTAGGCTTGCATCTGGCTTTGATTTATTTTAGAATTCATTTTTCAAATGTTAGAATCATTTATGAGTAAAGAAAATCTTTCACTAAATATGTAAAAATGCAAAATACAGATGAATGAATTCATTAGAGTCAACCTACAATTTCTGGAAAATTTGCTAAGTAATAAAAGCAGCGCGATTTCGTGACATTTTCCATTTTTGGAAACGTCGCGATTTCGCGACATTTCCATTTGGAAACGTCGCGATATCGCGACATATTTTGGAAGAGAAAGCCAAGTTTCGAAAACGTCACGATATCACGATAGGTTTGAGTCGGAAGCCAAACTTGATGAAAATGTCGCGATTTCGCGACGTGTTTTGGAAGAAAAGACCAAGTGATGAAAGTGTCACGATTTTGCGACGTGTTTTGGAAGAAAAGACCAAGTGATGAAAGTGTCGCGATTTCGCGACATATTTTGGAAGAAAAAGCCAAGTTTCGAAACGTCGCGATATCGCGACAGGTTTGAGTCGGAAGCCAAACTTGATGAAAATGTCGCAATTTCGCGACGTGTTTTGGAAGAAAAGACCAAGTGATGAAAGTGTCGCGATTTCGCGACATATTTTGGAAGAAAAAGCCAAGTTTCGAAAACGTCGCGATATTGCGACAGGTTTAAGTCAGAAGTCAAACTTGATGAAAATGTCGCGATTTCGCGACGTGTTTTGGAAGAAAAGACCAAGTGATGAAAGTGTCGCGAAATCACGACAGGTTTTGGAAGAGAGAGCAAGTGCGAAGGAAGGTCGCGATTTTGCGACATGTCACGAAATTGCGACATGTCGTGGTTTCGCGGCAAAAGGGGCAAGAAGAAACCAAGGCATGGCCGTGTCGCGAAATCGTGACACGACAGAGGGAAAAACCATCAAGGCATGGCCGTGTCGCTAAATCGTGACACGACAGAGAGAAAAACAACCAAGGCATGGCCCTGTCGCGATTTCGTGACGTCGCGAAAGCACGACACTGTCCAGAGAGAAAGCCCAAGGCAGGGACGTGTCGCGAAATCGCGACACGGTCCAGAGAAAAGCAAAGGCCAAGGGAAGGTCACGATTTCGCGACGGGGTTGCCAACGGAAGCAAAGCAAAGAAAAGGTCACGATTTCGCGACGTGTCGCGAAATCGCGGCATGTCGCGGTTTCGCGGCAAGGAAGTTGAAAGTGAAAGCAACTTGAGGAAGCGTCGCGTTTTCGCGACACATGTCAAAAAATAAAGCCGACATGTAATGAACATTAAGGTTTTAAATTAATAATATTAAAATACTAATCCTTGCTTGTTCTTTTGCAGAAAGCTAGCTGGCAGTTGCATACTAGCGGGAGTAATGGCAAAAAAGGACAAAATAAGCACGGATTAAATGAAGGCCGTTAGATAGAAATTTGAGATGCCGGGAATTGCTGGTTCATCCAGATTTTACGGATCTGGCCGCAAAGAAACTTTACGGTGACTAAGCAGCTGCCCATTTAATGGAATATGTCGGCAATTGACCGGAAAATGAAAATATCTACACACAGTTATCGGAATTTACCGATGGACGCATTTAACAAGAGAATTTATGGTGAAAGTAATGGCGTGCGGAGAATTTCAACTCAGAAGCGGCTCTGTGAAGATAGAATGTCAGAGAAATCAGTAACTCATCCGATTTTCTCTGAGGAATTAATGAGACCCTCTCGGATGATGCACCAGGAAGATGAAGATACCTTCACACGCAGTGCCCATTTATGGAATATATCGGCGACCGGCCAGAAAACGAAGATATTTACTTGCAATTCTAGATGGATGAGAATAATATCAGATCATGCCTTCTCCATTTATGGCAAGTAACTGCACTAAGATTTGCAGAGTGGTTAGGGTTTATAAAAAACTCTATTTTTAAAGGGTTTTATATTGTAAAACCTGGGTAGTAAGTTTAAGAGGATAAAATTTAGGGTTTGAGAAGAGGATATTTCTAAAAAGATCAGGGTCTGTCCTGGGTCTATAAATACTTCTTATGAATGTAAATCGCTAGGAGGCGAAAACTTAGAAATACAAGCTATTGGAGCAATTTCCGACAAATCTTGTTTGGATGCTTTGTTTTGGACTTAGAGTTGGTGTGACTTTTGTTTTCTGTGATAGCGTGGCCAAGAGCCTAATCTCTTTCAGATTGTGATAAGTTCATATTCTTTTGTATCCGTTTCATTTAAGGTTTATTTAATTTATGCTGTAGATCTGTGTTACCAGGATTGGATATGCTGTTAGGCTTCATTTTCTTTATTGTATGTTAGGGAAAATTACTGATTTAAGGTTCGAGCCCTGTTCTAATTGCTCTGTCCTCACTGTGCGAGCTAGGTCGCTCGGTGAAAGATACAAATTTTAACCGAATTCCCTTCTGTTTGTGATTTTCTTTCAGATCTGTTGTTGTCTTTGTCTTATGCTCTTAGTGGAAGGTGATCTTAGAAAGCTGGACACTTTCCTCTTTGATTTTGTTCTATTTTGAAGCTAACCGGTATAACCAAAATTGGTAGTTTTGGTTTTGCAGCTAAGTTAGATAAATTTCTCTTTTTGCCCTACCCTACTCTCTCTGTTCCACCGATTGAATGATCCATTTTTATTTTCTTTTACATTTGTATTTTATTTAAATCTGCTAACACATAAAGAGCTAGATCAAAGAACTGATTGTAAATCTGAGTGCCCACAAATATAACCAATTCCAAGAGCATTACTGAACTAAGTCCAGGACCCATTGTAAGGTAACAGACAGTCCACTTGAAACTATTCCAGAAGTGGAAAAGAGTGAATAGACATTCAACCCAACTCTGTAACTCACACCTTGGATATCCAAAGCAAGATCCTAAAGTGAGTGGGATTTATCCCGTATAAGTGTTATCGGTATTTTATGCTCATTCTTCACAGGGTGTGTATAAAAGTCGAACCAACAGGCCATCTACCGATCCAAACCCGCTGGGGTAAGCTTGGTATAGTGTTTGGTTGTAGAAATCTGATGATGTTCCCTTGGTTGGCTTCGGCTCTGATGGCTTGGCTACTCTGGTTGGATGGTGCTTGGATGGCTCTGTTGCTAGGGTTCTCTACCAGTAGTGGGTTCATAGCTAGTTTGTGCCACTTTCTTATGGGTTCGGTATTTTATTATTGTATCTGGCGGTCTGCAAAGATCTCTTTCTCCAATTCCAGCAATGGTGGTGTGTTTGATCCCAAGGTTCTAAGGCTTATTTTTTCGGGATCTTACCCTTCTCCCTCTCAGGTGCGGTGCAGAATGTTGCTATCTCCTTTTTCTTGTACTTGAGAGCAGTTGTTCTTGAAACGTTTTTAGTTGGCTCCAACATGATTTGCGGGTTTCATGGAATTTCTTGTGCAGATCTCTTGGATGGTTTTTATGTTGTGGATTTTGTTGGTCGGTATTTCTAGTGTTGTTTTCTTAAACTGGCTATTCTCATGAGGGGTTCTCCTGTTATGTGCTTTGTTGGATAGATTTGTTGATTGTGATGACAATATTCCTCTATTCTCCTTTCATGTTAGGCGGCAAATGCTTCGGTTTGGGTAGTTTTTATTTGTAAATTTATTTTTAACCAGTAGCATTTTCATTATTCTGTTGTTTTTCTCCCGTTGCTTTAGATTTAGAGCACACAGTGGTTTGACCATGGGACAATCTCTTGTATTTTCTTGATAAAATCTATGGCTTATTTGCTAGGAGGTTGTTTCATTGGATTTTCGGGTTTGATTCGTGGAATCCAACTTAGTATTTCTTGATGTCTTATTGCTAGATCTAAGGTTTGGGGGTGCCTTTCAAAATCCTACTTGTAATAGGTTTGGGGACCCTAAAAAAAAAAGGAAAAAAGCTTTTGAAAAATGTTTTTATACCTGGCATTTGATAATCCTAAGATATAATAGTTAAACTTGAGTGGCCTAATTATTGAAACTTTGAAATCTTAAATAGAAGTCTAAGGTTCAAATCTTGAGGGGCTAAAGTTGTACACCATATTTAAGTAACCACAAGTATGGTTAGATAATATATTTTAGATAAATAACATATTTTATGAAGGTTGTCTTCTATGACCTTGTAGACATTTAAAATTATTTTATCTTTTTAAATATATAATATATTTAAATGATAATTAAATTGTCTAACCTGGGTCTCCCTCATTCCAGGTCATGCTTAGCGAGGCGAGATAGGGGTTATAGTGGTAACACCATGATTTGATGCTATGATAGAAGGCAAATGCAACTTGATCCCGTGACCAATTGTTCAAGAAAGAAAAAATAGTTGCTAATTCCTTTATATATAAAAAATAATAATTAATTATCTAAATCAAATACACATTTATATTTGTTTTTAACCCTAGGTTATTCTATAATCGCTGGAATATATAATTTGATTATTTAGGGAGTAAATTTAAAGACAACCCTTTAAAAGACTCATGATTTTAATGAGTGAGTTACATTTGTGTTTTAATATTCAGTGGGTGGGATTTTAATGAGTGAGTTACACTTGTGTTTTAATATTCAGTGGGTGGTGATTAGGTTGTTCTATAATAGTTGGATTATGTAATTTGATTATTTATGGAGTAAATTTAAACATAACCTTTTAAGAGACTAGTGACTATAATGAGTTGAATTTGTTTAACATTGTGTTTTAATATTCAGTGGGTGGTGATTGAAGTCGAATCTTGATATAAGAGAAAGATCTTATCCTATCTATCTTAGTAAGCTTTAATAAAATACAATATGAGTACGAGTAAAGAAAATATGGTAATCACTTTTCTTAATATTATTATGTTAATTTTTTTTCATATAGATAAATATTAACGCAGAACATAATTTTAATTATGGAATATGTCACTAGATTTGCAAGTAAAGAAAATGTGGTAATCATTTTTCTTAATATTATTATATTAATTATTTAAAAAATATAGAATGGAATTTCAATTATGGAATATGTCATTAGATTTGCATCATCACATTAAGCCTGTTACTCCATAGAATCGGACCAAGGACTTGCACCTTTAAGCCTGTTACTCCATTGGCAAAGAGTATGGCAAACTCCATTGGCAAAGAGTATGGCAAACGTTGAGGTTTATAAACCACTCAAGTCCCACATAATAGTTAATGTAGGATTATTCACAAAATACACATAACACTAACAAGGTACGGAATTCCAATCATGAAATATGCCTACAATAAACCCATTTATCTTTATGCATGCTAAACATAAACATGAGAATAGTATAGGATTCTTATAGCTTGTAACTATACATGAGAGTGCTAAGAATAATATTTGTCCCTCAAGCTTGTAACTATACATGAGAGTGCCCTGGTCATAGTAAAATATCAAAGCTATCCTCTTCTCATAAGTTATTTTTTTATTTATTTTACTAATAAAGTATATAATTTTGTCCTAGGAGACAGTGCAATAGTTTGGGTTTTGGCTCTTATTTGGAAGGTCTAAGGTTCAAACCACAATGTGGATGAGTGTATGAGAGGGTGGGTGTGGCTTGGGTGAGTGTGTGAGGGGGTGGGTGTGGCGTGGGTGAGTGTGTGAGGGGTGTGTGTTTGGCTCCTATTGATAAGCTCAACTCTTTCCTTATGAGAAGTCATGGTGGAATGAGGATTCCCAAACTTGAGCGTCGATCGTAGATGTTTCTCACACTAGCCAAATCTATATTTTATATATATATAAAATTTAGTATAGGTGATTAACATAGATGCTATTGTTTTTTTATTTATTTATCTCTTTTTGGCTTATACATTTAATTCTCTCCTATAGCATATAAATGTTTATCTTTTGTATTCAAATCAATATTTGGTATTAGAGCATTAGTTCAACCCACTCTTATTGAGAAGATTTGGTCTAATTAATCTTGTTGAGGCCTCGATAAAAATTATTTTTTGGGTTGGTAGCTCTATTGGGAGCTATTCAAAAGAGATGCATTAGTTATAAAGAGGGAATAAAGGAGTTTACTGGATTAAATTTCACCATGCATAAATAAAAAGTGGAGGACTTGTTTGCTAAGCAATTTATTTAGGTTAGGTGATCAAAATTGATATTGAATAAAATAATTGTGATTACATGGATAACAAATACGTTAGTGTTAATCGACCATTGGTAATTGGATTTTTAGACCACTGTTTATGATTTAGTCACTAATATATTGGATGCTTAAATTCTATCGGGACCAACCTCTTAAGACAACTAGCTTTATGTACCCTAATAAAAAAAATATTTACAATAAAAGAGAAATTATTGTCACCATTCAAATTCAACTATATTCTACAATATACTCTCTATGAATCATATAACATAAGATATAAATGACTATAAGGGAACCAACATGCATAAGCACTTTGGATTAAAGGAGTTTATTGGATTAAATTTCAACATGCATAAGTAAAAAATGGAGGACTTGTTTGCTAAACAATTTATTTAGGTTAACCTATTGGAATAGGGATTTTTTAGCCTACGTTTTGAGGGTTTTTGGAGGCCCTTTCTTAACCCTTCCATGGTCAAGAAAAATCCAGATCTTCCTCTTTGCCCTTTCTTTGGCCTTTTGTTTCATGAAGGGTTTTCTTTCTACCCCTTTCTCCTCTGATTCAGTCCAGTTCGGTTTAGCTTGTCTCGGTTGGCTACCCCCCTTCTTCGGCTCGATGGTTCGTTTTAGCTCGTCTTTGCTAGATCTCCTTTCCTTGATTTTTGGCCTAGCTTATTGTGCTTTTGATGCGTGTGGGGGTTCTTCTAGCGACTCTCTCCCTCCTCGATGAGATGGTACTCAATCCATCCTTCACCTTTCTTCCTTTCAAAGGTGTTTGGTTTGTTAGCCTTGAGCTTTCTGGAGCTGGTGAATTGTTGGTCTCAACAGGGGCTAGGAGGGCTCCTATTTTTCTTCTATGGTCTGCATTGACTTTCCATTCTCATGAAAGCTTTATGTAGACTCTTTCTCTCCTTGAGAGCTTGTCTTACCAAGGGCCAGGAGGACCCCTTATCTCAAACAGTCTGCGATGACTTTCTCTTCATGGGAGAACTTATTGTGGATGCGTGCTCTCTTGGAAAACATGTCTTACCAGGGAACATGAGGGCTCCTTATCTTCCTTCGAAAGTCTGCAGTGACTTTCGAGTCATGGGAGAGCATCTTGCAAATGTGTTCTCTCTTGGAGAGCTTTTTCTTCCAGGGGCCAAGAGGGTCCCCTATTTTCCTCCAGTGGTTCGTGGCCACCTTGTATGATTGTTCCTGGGAAGACCCCTCAGGGAGGGAAAATTTCAAATTTTCAAATTTGCTTGGATGAGTGGGAATCCCCTGCTTCGATGAGAGTTTTTTATTTTTTTGAATTTCTTGCTTGAGTAGCAACCTTACTTGGGTAGGAAACTTCAAATTTGAATCCCTTACAGTTCGTCTCTTTTGAGTCTCTCTTTGTAAAAGGTTTGGGGTCCCTTTCAAAACCCCTTATTTCAACCAATCAATTTTTTTTTTAGGTTAATGGTGATAATTTTTTTATTGATATTGAATAAAATAATTGAGATTACATGGATGACAAAGACATTAGAATTGATTGACCATTGGTAATTTGTTTTTTAGACCAATATTTATGCCTTAGTCACTAATATATTGTATGTTTAAATTTTATCATGATCAACCTCTTAAGATAACTTGCTTTATGTACCCTAATTAAAAATTTCTTTATAAGAAAAGATAAATTATTGTCACCATTCAAATTCAACTATATTCTACAATATGCTCTCTATGAATCATATAGCATAAGATATAAATAACTATAAGGTAACCATAAATTGAAATATTGAAACAACCATTCCAATGCTAACATCTTGACATAAAAGGAATCATGGAAGAAATAAGATCATATTGATGGGTCATAGTCTCAAGGACTAGTACTCCAACTATAAGAGATATCTCAATTGACACATAGTCATAAAGAGACTGCAGACACTAAAATCGAGGTATTTATATTTCATCACATAATTTTGCATATTAAATTATATGCCTAGGTCTAAACTTAGGCATATAAATTACTGCACATTTCACCCACATTGCACATCATAATTCTGCATAATAATATATGCCTAAGTCTAAACTTAGGCTTATAATTCCTACACATTATTCATTCACATTGCACATTTTAGTTATGCATAACATTCTGTGCCTAAGTTTTGACTTAGGCATAAAATCCTGCACATAATTATATTTTTTAGATTTTATTAAATCTAGGAAATATCCTCTTAGGATACCCTCTCTCCTCACTGGACATGTGTCTTGGCCACATCACCATCGACCCTTTGCCACCTCTTACACACCCTTGTCCCCTTTGTCCCTTCAAATGGGGTAACCCTCCATAATTCACTCCACTTGCACCTACCCACTTGCCACATCTCACACCTCACTCCACACTTCACTCCACTTCCACCTACCCACTTGCCACATCTCACACCTCACTCCACTTCCAACTACCCACTTGCCACATCTCCCTAGTTAAGTGAGACACTTCTAGTGACTCATTGCAACTACCCAGGATAGGTGGCTACCCAGTCCCTGCCACTTGGCATCCCTGACTTGCCACCTATCCTTCTCTCCAAAACCCTCAAAGGTCTATAAAGGCACCATCACATGACCAAGAAAAAGAAGGAGGAGGGGAATGCTAATGTTATGCTGCTAAAATTATGCTATGGAAGCCATGTGCATTGTTCATCTTCTTCTATATTCATTTTACATTAGTCATTTCATTTACATTTTATCATTATCATTGTGACAAGTGCTACTAAACTCTTGTCCATTTTTATGTGTGCAGATTGCAGGTTCAACTTCAACAAGCTCGCAGCTCATCACGGTGGTCACGACAAACCCACCTTCCACATTGTTGTAGCATGAAGAGATGAAGACACCATCATTGATCTGTAAAAGGAATTCCCCTTTGGCACATATCTTTGTAAAATGCACCCTAAAAGGGTCAAATTGTATCAAAAGGGACTGTCCCGAATTTAATAAAATGTGTCATTTTTATTGCAATTGTGTTGTTATTTTATGTATACAGAGACCAACACCCAACACAATCATACACAAAAATAAAAGACTTATAGAGAGTACACTTTTGCACCTAATGATCACACCATGCTAAACATTTAGATACAAAAGGAATAATGAAAGAGAGAAGACTAAAAAAAGGGGTCATAGTCTCAAGGAATGGTACTCAAAATACAAGAGGTATTGTAGTCAACAGATTTGCAGAGGGACTAGTGCCCTAACACAATCATATACAAAATATAAAAACTTATAGGTGAATATGCTCTTATATTCCAACTTTGTTAAAACATACACTAAGGATTCTTACAAATCTTCAAATATTTACATGAAAATTCCAAGATTAGAGAGATTTTTTGTGCTTTAAGGAACATGTATATACATTACATAGTTGACCTTGCTTTGAGCTTGGGCACTAAAATTACTACCTATCAATATAAATGCTAATCTACAAACACTATTTACATTATAAAATCAAATAAAATCTACCTACTGAAAGTAAATTTCTCCTTGACTAATTCAATGCCTATATACTTTACATCTGTAAAAATTACACTTTTACATTGCAAAAAATGGTTCAATTTTTTTACTCAAAAGCTCTAATACTATGTAAAAGTAAAATTACACTGTAGTTCCTAATTTTTTAGTGTTATTATTTAGTTACAAATTCCACTACCTAATTGACATGAAAGAGAATATGCACAACTATATTTTTTACTTCTCTTTAGTCATAAATTCCACTACCTAACTAACATGAAAGGGAATATGCACAGGTACAATTTTTATTTTTCTTCGGTTATAAATTCTACTACCTAACTGACATGAAAGGGAATATGCATAGCTATAGTTTTTACTTAACATCACATGTCCAACATTCTCCCCCTTAATGCTGAGAGGTCTCACAAGACTGTCTCTAAGTTTTAAGAACTGAGCTTTGGTAACTCATTTTGTGAACACATCAATAAGCTACTATTGAGTGCTATAGTTTCAACTCTATTCTTTTCTTTTGTACCATATCCCTAATAAAATGATACTGCAAATCAAAGTGTTCAGACCTGATATGATGGATAAGATTCTTTTCCAATTGAATTGTACCCATATTATCACAAAAAATGACTATAAGATGATATTACTCCTCATCAATCTCCTCCAATACCTTCCTATGCCACAAGGCTTGTGCACTAGATGAAGTAACTGCAATATACTCAACTTTTGTGGAGGAAAGAGCAACTGATCCTTGATTCTTTGAGCTCCATATGATCATTCTAGAACCAAGAGAAAAATAATTACCAAACTTATATTTTCAGTCATCCAAGTTATTGCCCTAATCAGAATCACTAAATCCAACAAGCTCCATCTTCTTCGTTGCATAATAATGAATGCCAAAATCAAGAGTACCTTTCACATACCTCAAGATTCTCTTGGCATCCTTCAAATTAATTTGACATGGTTAATTCGTGTACCTTGAATCAAGAGAAACAACATAAGCAATGTTCGGTCTAGTGTTAACGAGAAATATCAAAATATCCATTATGTTCCTATAATTTGTCACATTTATTTTCTCAACTCTATCATCCTTCACAACACTACTCCATGAGCAATTAGAGTGGGAACTGGTTTACATTTGTCTATACAAAACTTCTTCAATGTATCTTTAGTATGCTTTATTTGGAAAATAAAACTTTTCTTCTTCACGTTGATGAACCTACATTCTAAGAAAATAATGCATCAACCCAAATATTTCATTTCAAACTCATTCATCATAATAATTTTGCATTAATATTTTATTTTTGAGCTATTGTCCTGTTGTGGTCATTGCACAACTTGCCCCAAATTTGGGGACCCACCTTAAAATTTCAGTTTTTGGGAGTTTTGGTTGTTGTTGAATATTGATTTTGAGGATTGTTCCTTCAAATTTCATGTAGAGTATTTGGTGTTTGCTTAGGTTTCATGGGTTAGTTTTGTTCAAGGTTGTAGATTTGCCTAGATTTGTAATGTCAATTAAATTTGATGTTTGAATTTATTTGATACAAACATTTGAAATCAATTAATTTAAATTCAAACATTTTAACTCCATTAAAATCAAATATTAATGTTCAAATATTTTAAATTTAATTAATCCCAACATTTGAGATTAATTAAACAAATAAAAAACAAAACAAAATAGAAATAATAATAATAATATTAAAAAACATATATATAAAATGAAATTAAGAGTAATAAGATATTAACAAACAATTTTCATGGCCTTTATATCATTTTGTTAATATTTATCCATTTTTTTAATGTTATGAGATCTAATATGTGGTTTTATTATATGCAGGGTAGACCCTAGGTGCAGATATGTACAATAGTGACAACATAGGACAACATGCACGTATACAGAAGATGATGCAAAGTGAAAATACTGGTTTCAAACGTAAGTTTAAATGTTGGCATCAATGAAGAATGTAGAATGGTGTAGAGATAAGTGAGTCTCTCTAATGACAGGTGACCACAAATTTTGATGAGGCTCAGACATAATGCATGGACGACGTAGACATGATGGCTGTGTGAGAGAAGATTTATTGGGCTACTGTCACGATGAAAGTCATGTGTATATAACCATGGTAGGGCGGTTTTGATTGATTTATAGGAAAATGATCCGAACGTCACAATTGGACGCAGCGATGAAGAAGTAATCCAAAATTGAAAACAATTGAGGTTTCACAGATTGTGAAGTATTCCATCTTTGAAGAGGTCTAGAAATGAATATCATTCTAATTTTGCACAATTTATCATCAAGGTAAGTATTAATTAAAGGTGTCTATTATGAAAGTTATGATTGAAATGGATGGACGTAGAATGGGCTGGTCGAATGGAGGTGCGATCCACTGCATCGACAGAGTAAGACAAAGTTGCTGCGTTGATAGAAGGTAGTAGTGTGTATCATCATCCCAACAAAAATGTTGGCACCAGATACAGAGGTAAAAGAAAAACACATGCATGGAGAAGAAGGTGGCCACAGTGAATGTAATATATACAAGTGACCTAGCGAAGGTGTGGTAAATAGTTCCATC
This sequence comes from Wollemia nobilis, assembly GCA_028583015.1. NCBI lineage: Eukaryota > Viridiplantae > Streptophyta > Pinopsida > Araucariales > Araucariaceae > Wollemia > Wollemia nobilis. The sequence goes on from JAQPPZ010002347.1 coordinate 1,509,689, forward strand.
ATAGCTATGATTACAACGGGTGAAGGCATTCCTGAAGAGGTGAAAGGATGAATGGTTGGATAGTCCACCTCCCAATATTTGACACCTAGCCGAATACTCCCTTCATAGGAGGATGTGGTAACTCCCATGATCTGTTTGGGGCAATGCTTTAATCAGAAAAATATCCCATAAGAAAGCTCTTAAAATGTTAGTACATAATTGAAACTACAGCTATTATAAAAGAAGATGTTACGAGGAGTTTTTAGGGAGAGAACGAAAAAAAGAATTTTTTTTTGGAGGTATAAGGAAACCATAACGAAACCAAACAAAATAGAAAACAAAACGAAGGCCGTGACGGTTGTAAAACAAAGGAAGCGATTGAGAAGAAAAGCGTTACACGTGGGCTAGAAGGTTTTTGGAGAAATGAAACAAACGAACTACATTGGAAACATAAACAAAAGGGTTTTCCTGAAACTTTAAATACATCATTGTGACAGGGAAAAAGGGCCGAACATTTTCGCAGGCCAAGGCTAGAATTCTGATGTAACAGGGACTGTTATCTTTCTGTTTTAATGCAAAATCCTGTAGAAATTTGCACCTTGTTAACAAGATTGGAGGAGATTTATTTCTGAATGTTTGAATTAATGTCTATTTTTCCCTTCCATATTTTTAGGCTTATAGACAGTGTTTTATGCAGTTAAATGATAGCATTGTTGAATGTTTGAATGCATGGATTTATTTTATTTTTCCTTAGAAGCTTGCACCTAATTCACTTTGGACTATGCAAATGCAACTTTGGGTGAATTGGGTTACATTCAAAAATTTTCACATCTTTAGTTTTAAAATAATAGGGTAGCATCATAATGTTAATACTTTGTTTTCAGTGTTTCAACATTCTGGTCCATTTTCCAGACTGTTTATTTTTCCTAACCCTTCCCTTTTGCATTTTTTTAAAACTTCGACAATTAAAAAAAAAAAAATTAAAATTCCAAAAATAGATGCACGAGTCTCTAGAATAAGATTTAATGTTTCATCTTATGCAATTTTGATTTCAGTTTGAAGTCATTTCAAAATTATAAAAATTATTTAAAGTTGCTATTTTATCAGGAATTTTATAATTTCGAAATTTGACATAATTGCACATTTTGAAGGTAAATCAAATTTTAAGCTTTGCATTTCATTTTGCAAGTAATAAATTAAATTTCCTTTGTGAAAATAATAATTTCATTAAAGGGAGGTAATTTATAGGGCATTTCAAAGCTATTACATTTCTCTTTATGAAAATCATAATTTCATCAAAGAGGGGTAATTTATATGATATGTCACAGACTATTTCATTTACCAAGTTATTCATGTAGATTATTTTACTTTCATGTTCAAAGCAACATTAAATGAATCCAATCATCATTCAAACTTTGCATTTCAAAAGATATATTTTAGTCTTCTCTTTTATGCTCAAAGCAGGGTTTAATAATGCAAGATAAAACTTGTCTAAAATATGCTTAACCAAAAGAAGATAAAATCTACCTAAAATACTTCAAGATAAAATGAACTAAGGCTTTACATCATGGTCATATGAGGGTCAATCACATTTTTGCTTTTCCTTCAAGTTTCATGAACAATCACTAGTATAGCAATAAAATAATATCAACATAGGCCCCTTGTTAATAGTTACTTGCAAATCACTAAGGTATTCCTAGCACTTATTTGATACATATTCACAATATTACAAACACACATTAAGTAAAAGGAACCTTGGAGAAATTTCTATTTCTTTGCAAGAGAGGGTTTTCATTCAAATTCCTGACTATGATGGTGATTTTGCAATTGGGCAAAATTTCCACTCAACATGTCCATATAAATTAGATCATTTACTACAAGAAAAATATCATTACCTTCTTTATTGGAGTAGAGGGTAGGTTCACTCTTGCTCCTTTTAAATCCACTTTGTTGTAAGTATTCGTTTATCCATGCATAACATGCCTTTGGTGCTTGCTTGAGGCCATACAAAGCCTTTTTCAACTTGCATACAAAGTATTCTTTACCTTGAACCTCAAAACCTTGTGGTTGTTGTGCATACACTTCTTATTCTATATACCCATTCAAGAAGGTACTTTTAATATCCAAGTGATGCACACTTCATATCCTTTCTACTACCATAACAATGACCACTTGATTTTTTCTTGCCTTGCTATAGGTGCAAATGTTTCTTCATAATCAATTCCATACTTTGTGTGAATCCTTTAGCAAAAATTATAGCTTTATCTCTTTCAATACTGCAATCACTGTTATACTTGGTCTTATAGACTCACTTGAAATCCACATATTTCTTACCATTGGGAAGTATCACAATCTCCCAAGTATCATTCTTTTGAATGAAATTGATCTCTTCTTGCATTCACACATGATTACAAGCATATTCAAAACATGAAGGTTCAAAATTAGCTTAATACATCAAAGAATATTAACTAATTCACCTTTAATATCTTCTTCATCAACTTCATATATATGTAGCCTTTCCAATCTTGAATCAACTTGATCAACTTCTTGAACTTGGTCTCTTTTAAGCCTCCTTTCAAAATTTCTATCAAGAATTTGAATTTGTGGGTGAGTTTGAAGAGTTATCTTATCCTTAGTCTTCATAAGATCAATAATGGGTGATAAATTACTTGAAGAACTTGATAAACCCTTGTTAGGATTGCTTGAAGAACTACTTGAAGGTCTACTTGGAGGACTTAATGGAGGAGTAGGCACACTAGTTGGTTGTTCTCCATCAATACTACTATAGTGAAATCTCACTACACCTGGGAGGTGTACGTCTTGGCCATTTTACAAGTCAACATTAGTAGAAAGAAAATTAACAAGTTGAAAGGGTAGAAGTAAGGGCATCGTCAAATTTTTAAATCTATGGTGGGCGCTAATTTTACAAAAAAAACTTTGTCAAACTTTTAATGCCATGTGGGCCATCCAATATTATTAATCAATGATGAGCACTAATTTAAAAATTTAAAACCCACGAAATCTCCTAAAGTCATGCAACTAGTTGATTAAGTTGATCTACAATAGGTGTTGATTCCCAAGGAAAATCAATAGTGGAGAAAATGAAATAGTGTGGGCCTTCAATTTTATTCATTGATGATAAGCACCCATTCTAAGAAATATAATAAAAGGAAGTTTTGGAGCATCGTGGGACATTGATATCATTAATTGATGGCAAGCATCTATTCTAAGCTATATAATAAAATATAGTCTTAAGAGCATCACGGGCCATCAATTTTTTGTCCAATTACCCATGCTATTTTAATAACCAAGAAAAAAAATTATCAGGAGAAACCTCCGCCATTGGATGATACTGAAGACATGTCGTAGGTGCATTGGTAGCCTACAAAGGTTTAAGTCATTGTCTCATCAAGGCTAGCATTTAAGAAAAATTCCATCATTGATCTTAGATAGATGATAGATCTAGCAGCTTACGAAGGTTTAGGGAGAATGTTGAAATGTTTAGATTGCACAATCCCTATAAACCATCTGATATTAGTGATTAATGGTCCACATCATCTTTAAGGTATTTTCAAAGTAAAAAGCACCTCTACCATTGGTTGAAGTGCAACGAGGTCAATGGATGTAAACTAATTCTTCTATCTCTACTAAGCTCACAACAACCATCCACATGGCTACCTCACAATCGTCTCATACTGCATTTAAGAATATGCCAATGATCGAAGTCCAAGTTAAGGATGATCTAATGGCTCAAAAGTGTTAGAAGAAATCTCAGATGGTATAACAATAAAAAATTTATGCTAATCATCTAATCTTAATGATCTACAACCTAAGGAAGGTGAAGCATGTTGAAATAATATCTAAGGAAGCTCCTCCAACCATCCAATCAAAAGAAATCAACCAATCCAATAGGCTATGACTTTAAAATTGATAACATTATCTTTAAAAAATTTCCACCAACCTTTCACACATCCATAATAAGGAACTTCCATGGTAAGCAGGAACCTTTACTACAAACACCATTGAGGCATGATCTTCTAGAAATGTGGTTGGACTCATAAAGGTAGAAATTGTAGAATAGCCTCAATTCCACCTACCTGAATCACTCAAACATGGTATTTTAGGGGAAGTTATTGGTGTCTTAAATGCGGTAGTTGTGGAAGCTCTAGATATAGATACCTTGAGCCCAACAACATTAATGTAAATAAATCCCTTAATCAATTTTGGGTAAATTTTGAGTAAAAGTGTTTGGTGATAGTTACAAAGGCTCCAAATCTAGAGGTCCTAAACCCTTTAACATTGATGGCCCCAAATCCATAGATCTTGAGCCCATCAATAATGAATGCAAATCAATCCCCCTCTTGATATTTGAGGGAGAACTTTGGAATACTTGTATAGTTTTGGAAGGAAAATATCCCTATTTTTTGCTTATAAATAGTAGTCTCAATTGCATTATAAGGCATTGAAAATTGCCTACTCATACCTAATATTTGGTCTTGTATGTGTTTCCTTTTATTTTCTTCCACGTATTAGTCTGGACTTGAACCTTGAGTCATTTTTTTAATAACATTCAAGCCTCTTTTAATCTAATATCTCTATAAAGGAAATATTATGATATATATATGAAGCTATGGCTAATTTTGATCTGTCCTATTTCTTATATGCATCTTGTGTGTGAATGCTTTATGTTAAATTAAAACCATATTCATTTTATTGGCTGTTAATGAATTATGAATGTGTTTATTTTTATTTCAATAATACACAAAAGAATCTTTTGATCTTGACGCATTACCTCTATTATATTAGGATTTTATTTTCTATACTTCTCTCTCTTTTCCTTTGATATAAGACTCATTTTAGGAAGGCAAGCATCAAAAATCATATCCAATAAGGAACCCAACTTAGCAAAGTATTAAAGGTTTCCCTATAAGTTAAGTTCCACATTCATAAATCTTCTCACTATTTCTCTCTATGCAAGGTGTAAGTGTTAGACACATTTAGCTACTATGATAGATGACCACAATATTTTGAGTGACCAATAGTTTATCTAACATGCTCGATGGGACGAATCCAAATCATTCGTATCATAAATTTTATTCATTTTTATTGATATTATGGTGAAGATCTTGTTATTTTTGCTTATTTAAGTACAACATATTCACTTGGTGACTCCACTAAGACCAAAGAATCCAAATATTTATGAGTACAAGACCTTCTACTAGGTCCTTTTTAAGAACACATCTGCAAGCGTTGGTGTCACCTCTAAACCAAGGATCTAGAAGAAGATGTCAACATAAAAACATGGATATGCAACACAACAAACCTCAAAGGAGATATCTAACCTAGAACAATAGAGCCCCCCTACAACTATTTGTTCCTCCTACAACATGGGATCCAATCCCAACATCAACACTCAAGTCACTACCTTACATCACTAGTGAGGATAAAACCACACCTATGGAGCATCTGCATCACATAGTCGACTTGTGTGTTGTGCATAATATCAAGGAGTAGAATGTAGCCCTTAGATTATTGGCAGCATATTTCAAAAAAAAAGTGCGAGAGTGGTACATATGTCTTACCCCAAATTCATTCAAAAGTTGGGACCAACTTGTAGACCTACTGATTGATAGATTTAGAGAAAAGGTAGATGATGCGTCTATCTTAGAGAAACTAAAAACTATCAAGAGAGGACCCATGGAGACCATGGATGATTTCAACATGCTATTTCACAAAACCTAGTATAAAATACTAGGTGAGATCTATCTTCTTCCATGTATGACATTTATCTATTATTTGAAAGCTCTTAATTTAGAAATCACCATGATAAAATTTTTTAGAGGAGGTAATTGTATACCATTAGCTAATGATATAGCTATCCAAGTTAAAAATAACTTTATTAAAATAATAAGGCTAGCTCATAGGTCCCCTATGCCTTTATTTTCAAGCATTCAACCACCTTGTCAACCACCTCTAGTCATGTAGTCCACCACTTTTCAACCTACCCTTACTACAAACCTTGTAAAGGCTCAAAATTATCTCCTTGCTCTAGAATATCCCTCTTCAAGTCCTTACTCATCCAATGAGCTAGATGAAATGAAGAACTTATTGAGGACAGTCTCTAATGAGGTCATAACCCTTAGGAGATAGTAGAATGCACAAATATTTCAATATCAAAATAATCCAAGACCTCCATTCCAAAAAAATAGCTAAGGTTGTAGACCTCCACAAAATGGTAAGGATACCAAGGTTATCACTTCCAACCTAATAGGAATGCTAGCTAGCCCTAAAATTATAATTAGTAGATAGTGTTTGTATAACTCCCATTACGACTGATTCCCCCTAACCCTATTAAGGATATAGTTACCATATAGAAAAATTATATGGAAGATCCCAATACATGCTACTATTTCTACCTAGACATATATCCTCCTAATGCTTATCTTAGAGGAGATCCTCAATAGACCATAACAATACCAAATGAAACTTCCCATGCCCAATGATGCACTACTTGCCTAAGGATAGATCTATAAATGTAGGGTTAACCCCCTCATGTCCAACCATAAATATCTCTTCCAATAACAAGTTCCATAAATTCCAAGTAGAATTTGATAAGTTAGTATGGAGAGGAGGTATATACTATATCAAATGGAGTAGGTACTTGAACATTTGATAAGGCACAAGTCCAGTTTGACTACATGGCAAGGTCTAAGAGGAAATAAATGTAGGAGCAAGGGAAAATTAATCAAGTGCGTCTCAACATCCAAAATAGGGCATCTTATCCTAAGAAAGGCCTTTTCTCTACAACCACACTTGATTAAAATGTGCAAACATCTTAGTGATTACCAAGAGATATATCCTTGAAGCCCCTAGGCAATGCGAGCTAAATCTCAAGATAAGCTAGAGTTCCTCATCCTATAGGAAAAAATCCCAGACCTTAGTGGGTATCCAACACAACATAGAGGATCTAATATATTAAATCATTTGAAGTAGTGCATCATTTGAAAAAGTCTACTATGGCCATGTCTCTCTAGGGTATTTCATCTATGCTTGAGCAAATGAAGTACTTGGAGGAAGATCTAGAAAAATAGAAGGTATTGAGTGAGTAGAAGTCACCTATGGTACAATAAATATATAGCACTGAGGTAAGCTAAGCCAAACCTATACCAATTTACTTGAATCTAGTCTATGGAGACAATTGATCCACAATTGTATGATGGACTCTAGGTCAATACTTTAGTTATGCATAGAAATATGGTAGATGGAACTCTTATCTAATAGCTAGTATATGAACCTATCAATAAAGTGATAGTTCAATTAGATGGAACTCCTATTTAGATATTTGGAATAGGAATTAATCTTCTCCTCATGTTACATACTTACCCAAACCTCATAGTTTATCAAGATATAATAGTGATTGAATTCCCAACTACTTATTAAGGGAAATCATAATTAAATATGATGTTATTTATCCATGGATTGGATGCACATGTTGCTCAGCACCTAGCATGGGACTAAGATAAATATCTCATAAAAAAATTCCCATATCCATCATGTGGAGCATGTGCTTTCAATCACGATGGATGTTGATTAAATTTATATTACAAAAGAAGGACAATTTGGATCAAAATTATCTATCAATAAAGTTCATTCCTCCATTATTGATGATTAGATGGACTAGTGGAAAGTTAAAATTTAGGATTTATATCCCTACAAAGTCTTTGAGAAAATTAGCATGTACACTTATCTAATTCAAGAAGAGAACCCCTCCATCCCTGATATCATAAAGGCTAAGAAAGACTTGACTAGCATATAGAGACTATTCTTCAATGGTGCAAAAAGAAAGGAGGGAGTTGATGTTGGTGTTTATTGATTTTACCTAGGGGAGGAAATATACTGTAGTCCTACCACTTGTAGTTCAATTTATTGAATAATATTGTAGAGTATGAAGCCTTGGTGCATGGCCTCTAACTTCCTAAAAAAGGAGATATCAAGCTATTACAAATCTTTGGTGACATCGAGTTGGTGATTAAACATGCAAAATCTCAATTCCTAGCCAAGAATAAATTGACGAGATCTTATAAACATAGGGTTTGGGATTTAATTGAGGTTTTTGATGTGATAAAATTCAAAGTCATCCCAAGGGCCCAAAATATAGATGTTGATCAAATGGTGGTCATCGGGTCATAATTTAATCTTATGAGTGATCTAATACAAAATCAACATGTAAATTTGGTAGTGAGACTAGTCATTTCTGATAATGAGGTACACTGACAAGTGTTTGATAGTGATAAAAATATTATTTAATTCATTCAACATGTATCTAAATTTTCTAAAGAGTTGAGCCCCAAGATTGAGAAGGCATATGGATATTAGATCATACAACTAAATCCCAACAAGCTTCCCAAAGGTCTAGTCATATTGGAGTCCTTGTTTAGTCTACATGATCAAGTTAAAGGAAAGAGAGGGATGACTACTAACAAGGAGGATTATCAAGGAAGTAGAAGTTGACCTTGGGCAAACCTTAAAGATAGGTAAAGTGGCTACCCAAGGAGAGAAGGATTATTTGATACACCTATTTTGAAAGTATGATGGGGTGATAGCATAGAATTATGAAAACCTAAAAGGGTACAATAAGAATATCATCCAACATACAATAGAGCTAGTTCCCAAATCTAAATCCACGAGATAAAAATAGAGTTCAGTTAATCCTAAAATTGAGCCTTTCATGAGAAAAGAACTGTCTAAATTGATTGAATCAGGGATTATGTATCCCCTCAAGCATACCATGCAAGTATCCAATTTGGTGCATATGAGGAAGAAGAATAGGAAAATTAAGTTGTGTATTGATTTTAGGGACCTAAAAAAATATTCATTAAAATATCACTAACCCTTGCCTTCAATGGGCTAGATCCTTTAGAGTATTATGGGTTCTAAAAAATTCTCTCTACTAGATGGATTTTCTAGATACAATCAAGTATGGATAAAATATGAAGATTAACACAAGAAAACCTTCACAACCAAATGGGGCACCTTTGCATATCAATAAATACCTTTTGGTTTATCAAATTCAGGTGGCATTTCAAAGGGCCATGGACATCACCTTCAAGGACCTAATCAATGAAATAATCTTGGTCTATTTGGATGACTTGACTGTCTTCTCCAAGAAAATGGAGGATCACTTGATACACTTGGATAATTTTTTTTATCGTTACCAGGAGTTTGGTATTTGCTTCAATCCAAAAAATTGTATCTTTTACGTTCCACACGATAAATTATTGGGCCACATTGTGTCAAAATAATATATTGTCATTGAACCTAATAGGGTTGATGCCATTGCTAACCTCTCATTACCCTAACATAAAAAAATCCCTCCAATAATTCTTTGAGAAAATAAACTTCATCAAGAGGTTTATATCATATTTCATAGGTATTGGTATATCCATGACCCTTATGCTAAAGAAAGACTAGGAATTCAAGTATATTGAGGAAGAGAAGAAGTATTTTGAGGAAATAAAGAAGGCTATAGCAAAGGCTTTAGTGCTAGTAAATATAGACTTTGATAAGAATTTCATACTTTATGCATATGGGGGTGGTTCAAAATTGTAGCACTGTATACCCAAAATGATGCTAATTAACATGAGCACCAAATTACCTTTTTTAGTCATACCTTGATGGGATATGAGGAGAGATACAACTTTGTTGAAAAATAAATGTATTTCTCAATCAGAGGCTTGAATAATTTTAAACATGGTCTTTAAAAACAAAATCATTGATTATATCATCCACTCCAACATAAGGTAATATATAATGGGTGGTGAAATCAATGAGAAAAGAGTAGGGAAGATCACCAAGATTCTAGAATATGATATTGAAGAACACAAGCTTATACTGAGAGGGGGGGTGAACAGTATAAGACCTCTTTTTACTTTTTCCTTTATAATTCAAAATAGTAAAGCAATATACCCAAAGCAATATCAAAACAATGCGCAATATCATCCACAAAGTGACACCAATTTTAATGTGGTTCACCCAGAATGCTTGGGCTACGTCCACAAAACTTTTCTCTAAAAGTTATCTCAAAGTTATTTTGGAAACCTTCCCAATTACAATGTTTATGAGCCTCGGCCCAAAGGAGACACCTTCCCCCAATCTAAATTTATGAGCCTCTCGCTCAAAGGAGATACCTTCCCCTCTGCTCTGGAAATGATCCCTCATAAGATCAACCGCCTCTACCTCTTGCCAGCCACGTGGAACTCCTTTCCACCGAAGACCTCTTGTCCTCAATGCTTAGCCTAAGAGACCTTTGCCTTCTATGATCACGTCCATAGTAGCTCAGCAACTTGTACCAAACACAGTCAGTCGGTCTAGTACAAGTCTTCCTCTGTCTGTCAGATCTGTCCAACTCTTGAACAAATCAATCCTCTGCACACAAGCCTTCTCAAAGACTTGCCAAATATGTCCTCAGGTTCTTCTCGAAGAACCAATGCACCTCTGTCCTCAAGTTATCTGATAGAACTATCAAACTTAGCTCTCAAGTCCTCTACTAAGACCTGTCCAAATCTTCTCACAAGTCCCCACCGGAACCTGTCCAAAACCTGCTCACAAGTCCCCACCGGAACCTGTCCAAAACCTCAACAAGCTCACCAAGAAGAACTTGCTTAGCATGAACCCACAAAGAGAATTGTTAGAGACCCAACGTGATTCATAAACCTCATAGAAGCATAAAGAGAATTGTTAGAGACTCAATATGTTCTATACTTAACTCCCAATATCATTCTCAAATCTCATATAAACATAAAGAGAATTGTTAGAGACCCAATATGTTCTATACTTAACTCCCAATATCAATCTCAACTCAATCTCAATCTCAAAAGAATAAGATAGATGTAGTATGCTTTTCTCAAGAATATGAAACACAACCCAACAATTGCCAACCATGCAATATCTCATATAACAATGATACTCATATTCTTTTTACCAACAATTAGGGTTTCAACAACAATTCTCATCAAACAAGGTTTAGTCAACCAACACCATTCAACTCAACATCAACCTTGAAGCATTCAACCAATCATCACAAGAAAAGGAAACAAGTAGAAATCCTTTTCTCTCCAAGGATATTTGAACAAAATAGCCACCAACACAATATCACCAAATGCAAAGAATAACTTGCTCAAATCAGCTCAATGGAGTAAGCCCAATATCATGTATCAAGTAAAGCACTAACTTGATCAAAACAACCTCTATGGAAGCAACTCAACCATCAATATCAAACCAGCCAACTAAGGGTTTCATCATCTCAATGCAAGTAGCAAGACTTACTAACATAAAACCTTAGTGCAAAAAATGCTTCCTCTTCCTCAACCAAAATTATGCATTCACCCAAAAACTCATCAATGATTTTAATGCATAAACAATCTTCAATATCCAGAAAATAGGATTTACACCAAAATACCTAGTAGACAACCTTTTCACTCCAAACTCAATTTCAGAAAATATACCATCAACAATATACATGGAAGAAGTTGCCCATACCTTTACTTTGATGAAGAAGGAGAACTCAAAATCTGTCACACACACTAACTCTCAATTTGCCACCAATTAGAGTTAGCAACTATACAACAATATACAATAATAAAGATCCAAATTAACACCTTATTTATCCAACTTAATAAAAACCACCAGAAGTATAATATACATACAAAGTAAAACCTCTTTACACCTTATTACTCCACATAAACATTAAGCATCAATAAAATAATGTCAACGAAAATATGATACCTTAACCTTATACCTCCAACGCTTTCACAGCCACTATCCTTTGCACATCGTGACCAAAAGAAAAGTACCAACGAAGAGAATCAAACTCGACACCTCTGCTTTCTAGCGCCTTCGCTTAAACGCCACCGCCGTTGGGTCACAAGTGCCTAATGAAGAAATACAGTGTTGCCCTATATTTTATCTTCCTTTGAGGCCAATAATCTGGAAAACGTAAATGTCTTCCTCAAGCCACATGCAAACTGGTGAGCGCTGTCCAAAACGTAACTGGGCAACAAAAATAATCATCCACACAGTGCGAACAGAAAACTGTTATCCTTCGTGCAATCCAATCAATCGTAGGTGAAAGCAAACTGCCGGATGTCAAAGTGCAAACTGAAAACGCAAGAAATTACTTGGGCAACTCAATATCGATAATCAACTCTCAATGAAATACAACACTTTCTCGAAGATCACAGAGCTACGATTTTCATTACTCGGAGTTACAATCACTTTAGAAAATCATCCCCACTTATATAGCCATTTCTCCTTAACTGTTTGACGTCGGCGCTCCTCCAATGATGGCAACACATCGACGAAAGAAATCTTTTTTTTTCGTCACTTAAGGGTTGAAAGACCCTTTAATAATAATTAAAATAATAATAATAATTATTTTATTAATAATAAATTAAACTTCCCTTGTCAAAGGTTTGAGTTAATTTAATTATTAATAATAAACATGGACCTTCAAGGTTTTCTAAGAAGTAAAAACCTTTGCATTAAGTTAAGCTTGGTTTTAATAAAAACCCTTAATGAGTCCAAATGGTTTTAAGAAAAACCTTTAACCTTGTCACCATGGTTTTAATAAAAACCCTTTAACATTATGAAGCTTCTCAAGATATTTTTGACATCACACTCTTTTTGATATCAACAAAAATGCCTTTTGACATCAATGACAACTTATACACTTGAGCAAAGGCAATGTACCCAAAGTACCCAAAATTGCCAACAATCTCCCCCTTTGTCATTAATGGCAAACCTTTACTGAAAACACTTCTCAAGAGCCAAAACTAAAACCAACTATGCTAACAACTGACCAATTGTGCCCACAACTGAGAATATTCCTTTGAAGTTTTTCTCCCCCTGACTTGAAGCTTTCCTCTTCACTTTGAAGCTCTCCCCCTTTGTCATCAATGGCAAAGGGCCACCTTTAGGGCTTGGGACTAAGAAGGAGCCTCTTAGCTTAGTCCCTCCCCCAACTCCTGATGAGGTGATTAATTCTAGGGTGGGAGTAAAACTCCCATTAGGCACTAATCATCATCAGCGTCTATAACTTCCTTGCTGGGCCTTCTATTGAACTCTTTGTCCATATTCCTGTTCTTGTCATTGTTCTTGTTCTTGTTCTCATCCCTGTTCTTATCCATGCCTTGATCCTTGGACCTGATCATGCCATTGTTCCTGTTCCTGTACCTTGGAATTTTAGCTCTACACTGTCTGGCTATGTGACCTTCATTGTTGCACTTATAACAAGTAACAATGTTATTTATTTTAGGCATACCTGTTCTTTGAATCCACCAGTTCTGACCAAACCTATTCTGACCAAACCTGTTCTGGCCAAACCTGTTCTGACCAAACCTGTTCTGACTAAACCTATTCTAACCAAACCTGTTCTGATCAAACCTGTTCCTATTATTTACCTTGCAATAAACTGCCTTGTGCCCAAACTGTTGACAAGAGTAGCAATACCCTTGAAAGTAACTAGCACTTCTAAAATTGTCATTTACCTTCTTCACTTGAGCCATGCAATGTGAAGCTATGTGACCAAACCTGTGACAAGCAAAACATCTGCCTTGAAACTTTTCTTTATTTGACCTCTTAGGCTCTAAAAACTTCTTCTCATTCTGAATTCTGTTTTCTATTTCTGTGCATATATCATTCAATGACTCATGATATGAAATACTTTTCTCATCAGAACTCTCTTCCTTTTGGAGTCTCTTACTAGACTCTCCAACTTGTTCCTTGTGAGGCTTAACAAAACCAAGGCCTATTTTATTTGTTGTCTTTTTTTGACCTTTTATGAGTGACTTAACCTTTTTGGAGCTATCTTGAAACCTGTGAAGCTTATCCTTGTACTCTTTAGTTTCCTCTTTCAAAGAAGCCATTTTCTGTTCTAACTCACTATACTCAAGAACCTTAGACTCTAACTCATCCTTGAGTTCTTGTGTCTTAGCTATAGAGAAGTCAAGACTTTCTATAAGATCATCTCTCTCCATACAACATTCATCTAACTTATCCTTGAGTTTAGAATTCTTCTTTCTTTCCTTTTTCAAAGCACTAAGAGCACTAATAAGTTCACCTTTAAGATCTACTTCACCTTCCTCTATATGTTTGCTTTTTGAATCATCAAAGCCTTTTTCAGATTTCTTATCACTAGAGGTGCTACCCTTTTCAAAAACCATACATGCATCTTTCTTATATTTTTTTTAAAGCATCCTCATACATACTAGAAACCAAATCATTATTTGTGCAATCATCCTCAAGGTGACCAAAGTTTCCACATCTAAGACATTTCATGATAATGAATCTATGTTTCGGTTCTTCCTCTTTTTTTGATATGAACAACATCTCATTTTCATTATCACTTGAAGAACTTTCACTATCACTACTAGAACACTTACTTTCTTTGTCTAGGTAGAAACTCTTCTTGTGCTTGTGAGAATACCTCTTTCCTTGATTGTTGTGCTCATCTTTGTTTTTCCTGTGATGCTTGTGCTTTTCAGAATCCTCGCTCTTAGAATCCTGTTTATCTTCATCACTTTCATTCTTGGTAACAGTACAATCAGTAGTATAATGACCAAACTTTCCACAATTGAAACATCTTATATTTTTCATACTTTTGTGCTTTCTAGAGAACTTGCCTTTCTTGTTGTAATATGCCTCTTCATCACTAGAAGACTCATCACTATCTTGAAGCTGTTTACCTTTGGAATTCTTTGTAGCCTTGAAAGCTGCCTCTTTCTTGACATCAACCTTCACTTGAGTTCTCAACTCAAATGCTGCAAGTATACTATGCAGCACATCCTTTTTCAACTTATCCAAATCTTTAGCTTCCTCAATAGCAGAAATATTTTCACTAAATCTATTAGGAAGAGATCTTAAAATCTTATCACAAACATCATTTTCAGAAAGCTCAAGACCAAAGTCTTTCATGGAGTTAACAACCTCATCCATACGAATCATGTAGTCACTAATATTTTCATCATAATTCATCTTGAGTTGTTCAAACATACCTTTGAAGTGTCTCAACTTGGCCTTTCTGACATTTGTATCACCTGTATGAACCACATTCAACTGATTCCACATTTCACTAGCTATCTTGCAGTGAATCACTTTGGTGAGATCTGCTTTCCGTAAGCCTTTCAGGATTGCATTCATTGCTTTTGAATTGCTGTGATGTAGGAGCATTTCTTCTTTAGTATTAGGACCATGTTCAAGAATAGTGTACTCATCTTCAATCACTTCCCAAACCTCATTCCCAAGTGCCATTAGATGAACCTTCATCCTTGCAGTCCAAAGACCAAAATCGGACCCATCAAGAATAGGTGCTTGCATTGCCACTTGAATGATCCATTGTGTTCTTTACTAGCTTTTCCTTCAAGCTGTTAAAATTTTCGAAGGCACCCGCTCTGATACCAATTTAAGAACACAAGCTTATACTGAGAGGGAGG
Source organism: Wollemia nobilis (assembly GCA_028583015.1). Taxonomy (NCBI): domain Eukaryota; kingdom Viridiplantae; phylum Streptophyta; class Pinopsida; order Araucariales; family Araucariaceae; genus Wollemia; species Wollemia nobilis. Next base: position 1,525,156 of record JAQPPZ010002347.1, read on the forward strand.
GGGTGAACAATATAAGACCTCTTTTTACTTTTTCCTTTATACGTCAAAATAGTAAAGCAATATACCCAAAGCAATATCAAAACAATGCACAATATCATCCACAAAGTGACACCAATTTTAACGTGGTTCACCCAGAATGCCTAGGCTACGTCCACAAAACTTTTCTCTAAAAGTTATCTCAAAGTTCTTTGGGAAACCTTCCCAATTACAATGTTTATGAGCCTCGACCCAAAGGAGACACCTTCCCACAATATAAATTTATGAGCCTCTGCTCAAAGGAGATACCTTCCCCTCTGCTCTGGAAATGATCCCTCAGAAGATCAACTGCCTCTACCTCTTGCCAACACGTGGAACTCCTTTCCATCGAAGACCTCCTGTCCTCAATGCTTAGCCTAAGAGACCTCTACCTTCTATGATCATGTCCACAGTAGCTCAGCAACTTGTACCAAACACAGTCAATTGGTCTAGTACAAGTCTTCCTCTGTCTGTCAGATCTGTCCAACTCTTGAAAAAATCAATCCTCTACACACAAGCCTTCTCAAAGACTTGCCAAATCTGTCCTTAGGTTCTTCTCAAAGAACCAATGCACCTCTGTCCTCAAGTTCTCTGATAGAACTATCAAACTCAGCTCTCAAGTCCTCTGCTAGGACCTGTCCAAATCTACTCACAAGTCCCCACTAGAACCTGTCCAAAACCTGCTCACAAGTCCCCACCGAAACCTTTCCAAAACCTCAGTAAGCTCACCAAGAAAAACTTGCTTACCATGAACCCACAAAGAGAATTGTTAGAGACCCAATGTGATTCATAAACCTCATAGAAGCATAAAGAGAATTGTTAGAGACTCAATATGTTCTATACTTAACTCCCAATCTCATTCTCAAATCTCATAGAAACATAAAGAGAATTGTTAGAGACCCACTATGTTCTATACTTAACTCCCAATATCAATCTCAACTCAATCTCAATATCAAAAGAATAAGATATATGTAGTATGCTTTTCTCAAGAATATGAAACACAACCCAACAATTGCCAACCATGCAATATCTCATATAACAATGATACTCATATTCTTTTGACCAACAATTAGGGTTTCAACAACAATGCTCATCAAACAAGGTTTAGTCAACCAACACCATTCAACTCAACATCAACCTTGAAGCATTCAACCAATCATCACAAGAAAAGGAAACAAGTAGAAATCATTTTCCCTCCAAGGATATTTGAACAAAACAGCCACCAACACAATATCACCAAATGCAAAGAATAACTTGCTCAAATCAACTCAATGGAGTAAGCCCAATATCATGTATCAAGTAAAGCACTAACTTGATCAAAACAACCTCTATGGAAGCAACTCAACCATCAATATCAAACCAACCAACTAAGGGTTTCATCATCTCAATGCAAGTAGCAAGACTTACTAACATAAAACCTTAGTGCAAAAAATGCTTCCTCTTCCTCAACTAGAATTATGCATTCACCCAAAAACTCATCAATGATTTTAATGCATAAACAATCTTCAATATCCAGAAAATAGGATTTACACCAAAATACCTAGTAGACAACCTTTTCACTCCAAACTCAATTTCAAAAAATATACCATCAACAATATACATGGAAGAAGTTGCCCATAACTTTACTTTGATGAAGAAGGAGAACTCAAAATCTGTCACAACACTAACTCTCAATTTGCCACCAATTAGAGCTAGCAACTATACAACAATATACAATAATAAAGATCCAAATTAACACCTTATTTCTCCAACTTAATAAAAACCACCAGAAGTATAATATACATACAAAGTAAAACCTCTTTACACATTATTACTCCACATAAACATTAAGCATCAATAAAATAATGTCAAAGAAAATATGATACCTTAACCTTATACCTCCAACGCTTTCATAGCCACTATCCTTTGCACACCGCGACCAAAAGAAAAGTACCAACGAAGAGAATCGAACTCGACACCTCTGCCTTCTAGCGCCTTTGCTTAAACACCATCGCCGTTGGGTCACAAGTGCCCAATGAATAAATATAGTGTTGCCCTATATTTTATCTTCCTTTGATGCCAAGAATATGGAAAACGTAAATGTCTTCCTCAAGCCACATGCAAACTGGTGAGCGCTGTCCAAAACGTAACTTACTGGGCAACATAAATAATCATCCACACAGTGCAAACATAAAACTGTTATCCTTCGTGCAATCTAATCAATCGTAGGTGAAAGCAAATTGCCGGATGTCAAAGCGCAAACTAAAAACGCAAGAAATTACTTGGGCAACTCAATATCGATAATCAACTCTCAATGAAATACAATGCTTTCTCGAAGATCACAGAGCTACGATTTTCATTACTCGGAGTTACAATCACTTTAGAAAATCATCCCCACTTATATAGCCATTTCTCCTTAACTGTTTGATGTCGGCGCTCCTCCAATGATGGCAACACATCGGCGAAAGAAATATATTTTTTTTCATCGCTTAAGGGTTGAAAGACCCTTTAATAATAATTAAAATAATAATAATTATTATTTTATTAATAATAAATTAAACTTAGACCCTTGTCAAAGGTTTGAGTTAATTTAATTATTAATAATAAATCAAGAAGTAAAAACCTTTGCATTAAGTTAAGCTTGGTTTTAATAAAAACCCTTAATGAGTCCAAATGGTTTTAAGAAAAACCTTTAACCTTGTCACCATGGTTTTAATAAAAACCCTTTAACATTATGAAGCTTCTCAAGATATTTTTGACATCACACTCTTTTTGATATCAACAAAAATGCCTTTTGACATCAATGACAACTTATACACTTGAGCAAAGGCAATGTACCCAAAGTACCCAAAATTGCCAACAGATATAGAGATCGAGCCTACAAAAATTATTAGGGGGAGAGCCCTATGCCAAGCACTCACCAAAGATATTGTTGATGCAAAAGTTGACAAGGACTTATTCTTGGTCAATTCAAATAAGAAGATGTTGGACTGGGTGGATAAGAGAATTAGATTCATGCAGATAGGTCAGTATCCATTTGTCCTAAACAAGGCTCAAAGAAGGGAATTTAGACTATAGAATCCCATTATGTTCTCATATAAGGTGTTCTATTCTAGAGGAACTTTGATAGTATCCTTTTTAGGTATGTTAGAGTGAATCAAACTCATCCCCTTCAATAATTCCATCAATGATTCTTGGGTGGCTATTTTTTTATCTTAAACTACTACAAAATTTATGAGAGCTAGATATTATTAGCCTACCATATTTTTGGATGTTCACTAATGGGTGAAGAAATTGTAAGCAAATAAGACAACACCTTGCAAATGAAATAATGAAAGACAAGAAATTATGAAATAAATGAAATTTGTATTGAATTTTATTGGAGGATTAGTCTCATTTTTACAAATAATTTGCCCTAAGTGTATGGAGGTATGATTACAATAAGTTAATGCTTGCCTTCACATGATACAATGAGCACAAAGAGGAAAAAACCCCTTTGGCTAATCAAATTATTGGTGGTTTCTTCGATCTTCTTTTGCTCCAATTCAATTGGTGAGTGGGCTTGAGCATCCAACGATGGGCCATTATAGATTCAATAGCCCTTTAAGTACCTATATCTTGCACACATGGAAGTCAAACAAGGGTCAACATCACCTGTATACATTATTAGAAACTAATGCAAATAAAACCCTTGAATAGATGCTTGCAGAAAACATAGAAATAAAACATAAAAATACCTTGCTAACCAATTAAATAATTACTGATATATACTACTCCAAATAGCCTAAAAATTTGTGTAAATATTCTTGAGGATGTCAGGGACCTATCTTCAAAATTTCAGCTAAATCCAAATCTTGATGAGTGAGATATATCCAAAATAATTTTGGCAATTTCTGTAGAACCGCGGGCCCATAGTTGTGACTATGTAACCATGGGAGGGTGGTTGGGACTGCATAAATGTGGATGTGTGGTTGAGACCAGACTATATAAAACTTAAGAATTAGATCCATAACTGCAATATCGTGAACTCCATGACTGTTGGTGACTTCCTGCAATGATTTTGACAACATGACAACGTATTTTTTAGCCCCCTTTTCTTGATGGAATGGTATTGCCTTTATAGGTAATTCTAGGTTTTGGAGGGAAAATATAGGTGGAAATCCAAGGCTACTAAGTGGCAGGGACTAGGAAACCACCTATCCTAGGTAGTTGTAGTGAGTCACTTAGAATGTCTCACTTAGGTGGAGTGGTGGCATGTGGGTAGGTGCAAGTGGAGTGAGGTGTGAGATGTGGCAAGTGGGTAGGTGCAAGTGGAGTGATGTGGCAAGGTGAGGGGTAGTTATGGCTAGGATAAGTTTCACATGGTGACACATGCTATCCTAGGGGGATTTTCCTTATTTTAATAAAATCTAGAAAATAGATTAATGTGCAGGATTTTTATGCCTAAGTTTAAATTTAGGCATATATTATTATGCAAAATTATGATGTGCAATGTGGGTGAAATGTACATGAATTAATATGCCTAAGTTTAGACCTAGGTATATATTTTATTATGCATAATTATGTGGCGAAATGCAAATACCTAGATTTTGGTGTCTACAGATGCCCCTTTTTGTGTCGTGTTTTGTAAAACACAATGCGGTGCAAAAATAAAAGACATCTGGTTTTATTTGATGGAGGAATGGACTCAAATATTCTCAACGCACAAGAATGAATGAATTTTGAAAATTATTGATTTGTTTTCTTACCTCCTCAATTGGTGAATGGGTGAAGAATGAAACCCATGAGCCAATTGATCGAATGTGGATGATGAAAAAGGGATGGATGTCATGGATGCAAATATTTGAAATCAATATTGTTATCACAAATTTACTATTTGGTTTTATTGACATGTAATATGATGAATTAAATTATCAATCACCCTAGGGGCTTGTCCTAGTGACTGTAGAAATTTCCTTAACATAAAATGAAGTATAAATTTTTTGTGTTTTGTAACCCCACGAAGTAGGCGTCAATGACAACCTTGGGCAAATCTACTTGAATGCAGGTCACTCAAAAATTGAAGGACCAACCTGATTTAATTTCAAACGTGATGATATGAAATGATTTTGAATAATTTTCCTTATTGTAATTTAACCATCCTACCAGATTGCATGGAAAACCAATCACTGCAACTGCCAGGTGTCTAGAGTAAATTACTAGATACAAGGTTCACTTGAGATGATGATGATGATGCGAGATGATGATTTGAATGCATTTGTATTGATTTGAGGATTTTTTTAGCCATTTGCATTTGAAGGGGAGTTGTGTAAGATGGTCATAAATAAAAGTCAACGTGGGTTGCCCTAATCATGGAAAATATGCTCATTGTTGAATCATTACTTTTTGACAAATTTATGAACTTAATTTTGGCATACCTTTCATCCGTGGGTAGACAAGATTTAGTCTACACTTTAGGATTTAGGTATATCAAGTGTTTGTTTGATTGAAATTTTTGCTTGTGATCTGCCCCAACAAAAAGGGCATATGATAGTCTTTGGTAATGATTTTTAAACGAACACAATTTGCATGATTGAGTGTTTTGAGTATTGAATTGATTTGAGGCTAGAATTTGTTGATTTTATCTATCCCTTCAAGCAATGAGTTGAAAAAGAAGAGATGAAATCATGAAAAAATGAAATAGATGACAATGGTTAGAACAAAATAGATGTTTTTATTTTTGTTACAAATGTGATTTTGACCATTGTTGGTAATTGTACACCTCTATCTCTTGGAGCAATCCAACAATATGGCTTTCTTAGGTAATTGAGATGATAATAATTCAATTCTTTCTTGAGGTGAATCACTGTTCAAGGATATTATGGTAACCTACCCATCTGACCGAATTACATTGATAATTAGTCGCTACAACCGCTAGGTGTATAGGGTAAGTTATTGTATATGAGGATCACTTGAGACTAAGTGGAAGAAGGAGTGTACACCTCTATCCCTTGGAGTAGGCCAATTGCATGGCCTTCGTAGGGAGTTGGGATGAGAGCACTTCTATTATTTTATGAGCCTATTGAATTTGTTTTTTTTACCAAAGGAATTTAGGTACCTTTGGAGCTTTTTGCTTTTGTTCTTTAGGTTTTATATTATTTTTGTGTTTTTTGTGTTTGCTGATTGATTTTTTTTTGAAAAAATAATTTTGGGTACCTTTGGAGCATTTTGGATTGATTTGACCAAAGGGGTTGGTGCCTTTGGGCCTTTTTGAATTGTGTTAATCATGATTGTCCTTATGGTAATCTACTCCTCCTACCGGATTGTATGGATATCCAATTGCTACAACCACTAAGGGGCTAGAGTAAATTACTAGATACACAGATCACTTAAGGCTGAGTGGAATAAGGAAATGTACATCTCTATCCTATGGAGCAGTCCAACCGCATGGCTTTCTTAAAGAGCCGAGATTATAGCACTTCAATTATTTTGAAAGCCTTATTGAGATTGAATTTAACCAAAGGAATTAGGGTACCTTTGGAGCTTTTTGGATTAATTTGATCAAAGGTGTAGGTGCCTTTGGAGCCTTTTTGAAATTGACCAAAGGGATTAGGCACCTTTGGATATTTTTTCTTTTGTTTGTGTTTTTATATTTATATTTTTATTTTTTTGTGTTTTATATTGTTTTTGTGGTTTTTATGTTTGCTTATTGATTTTTTTTTTTGACCAAAGGATTTTGGGTACCTTTGGAACATTTTAGATTAATATGACCAAAGGTGTAGGTGCCTTTAGAGCATTTTTGAAATTGACCAAAGGGATTAGGCATCTTTGGAACTTTTTGGATTGAATGTGACCAAAGGAGTTTTGGTTCCTTTGGAGCCTTTTGAATTGAATTGACCAAAGGGGTTAGGTTCCTTTGGAGCCTTTTGAATTGAATTGACCAAAGGGGTTAGGTTCCTTTGGAGCCTTTTAAATTGATGTAATGATGAGTGTCCTTATGGTAATCTACTCATCCTACCAAATTGCATGGATAACCAGTCGCTGCAACCACCAAGTGGCTAGAGTATATCACTAGATACAAGGTTCTTTTGAGGATGTTTTGACCAAAGGGGTTTGGTTCCTTTGGAGCCTTTGAAATAATTTGACCAAAGGGGTGCCTCCCTTGGAGCATTTTGAAATGATATTTGACCAAAGGGGTTAGGTTCCTTTGGGATATTTTGAATTGAGTTGACCAAAGGGTGCCCCCTTTAGAGCATTTTTGATTGAATTGACCAAAGGGATGTCTCCTTTGGAGACTTTTGAATTGAATTGACCAATTGGGTGTTCTTCCCTTGGAGCATTTTGGAATGAAATTTGACCAAAGGTGTTAGGTTCCTTTGGAGCCTTTTGGATTGAATGTGACCAAAGGAGTTTTGGTTCCTTTGGAGCCTTTTGGAGTTTAACTGACCAAAGGGATGTGGTTCCTTTGGAGCCTTTTAAATTGAATGTGACCAAAGGATTTTTGGTTCCTTTGGAGCCTTTTGAAGTGAATTTGATTGTGACCAAAGGAGTTTTGGTTCCTTTGGGGTATTTTGAAGTGAATTTAACCAAAAATCTTGGCTTCTTTGGAGCTTTTTGAAATGATGTAATGATGAGTATCCTTATGGTAATCTACTTATCCTACCAGATTGCATGGATAAAATTTCACTACAAATACTAGGTGTCTAGAGTAGATTACTTGATATGAGGTTCACTCGAGGATATTTTAACTAAAGGGGTTTGGTTCCTTTGGAGCATTTGAAATGATTTGACCAAAGGGGTGCCTCCCTTGGAGCATTTTGAAATGAGATTTGACCAAAGGGGTTAGGTTCCTTTGGGACCTTTTGAATTGAGTTGACCAAAGGGATACTCACTTTGGAGCATTTTTGATTGAATTGACCAAAGGAATGTCCTCTTTGGAGCCTTTTAAATTGGATTGACCAAAGAGGTGTTCTTACCTTGGAGCATTTTGGATTGTATGTGACCAAAGAAGTTTGGTTCCTTTAGGGTATTTTGAACTAAAATGTGACCAAAGGGGTTTGGTTCCTTTAGAGATTTTTGAATTGATGTAATTATGAGTGTCCTTATGGTAATATAATCATCCTATCAGATTGCATGGATAACTAATTACTATAACCACTAGGTGACTAGAGTATATCACTAGATACGAGGTTCACTCAAGGATCTAAGCTAGTGAATCAAATTGATGAATGTGAGAAAGCAAATGGAATTAGATGTGTTGTGTTTGTGAATGTAAGGAAAAGGGTGCAACCTTTGAAAAAAGAGCACAAGCTTATAAACCTAGCCGATGATTTGAAGTGTGAATGTTTAATGTGATTATTGGGGTAGGTGCAAGACCTTGAATTTACCCAATATGCTTGATTGATTGTTTGATGTGACTGATGGAGAAGGTGTGAGACATTGAATTCCCCCAGTTGGTTGACTACATGATGTGATTATTGGGGAAGGTGTAAGACCTTGAACCCCCCCTAGTTGGTATTTTTGTGATTGTTTATGTATATGTGTAATGATGGATTGTTCAATTTTTTTTTTGGTGTGCATGTGATGAAATAAATGTCTTATGAATGAATGTAATTAGTGGTGATATATGAAGAGATATACATAAACTTATTCCAAAAATAATGTAGAAATAAATAACTTAGAAGAAATGACACCACACAATGCACATATGACACACGATATTTACCTTGGTTCACCCAATGTGGGCTACTCCAACAAAACAAGAGCCACTCCTCCTTGATATTATTATTTCTCTTTCTTATCCAAAAATGGGATATTACAATAAAATATAAAGGAAACTATCACAACCCTAAACCACTATGTGGTATTAGAATACAATGGGCACAATACCATGGGCTAAACCACCCACACCCACCAACCACCCACCAACCGTGGGAATCCCGGAAATCGCTCCAAAAAAAGAGGGAAATTTTTTTCGACGTTGCCAAAAACCGCATTCGATGGACGTCTTTGGCGTGGTCGGGGGGGGGGGCTACCACCCCCATAGATCCCCCTAGCACCCCCAGGGAGGGCTTCACCCTCCTCGTGAGGAGCTTCGCTCCTCTTACCCTCTCATGCCTATTGTATAATATTTCCTCTTGAAAGGATGAGACACATCCAATATTCTCCCACTTGTTGAATACTTTGCCAAATCCATTTCAACTGTACATAATCTAAAATTTTCTTTGCTAACTGCCTTGGTTAAAGCATCTGCAACATTTTCCTTTGTATCCACTTTCTCTAGCAACACTTTCTTCTGTTCAATCATGCCCCTACTGAAATGGAACTTTGTATCAATGTGCTTCGTTATGGAATGGTAAGCAGGGTTCTTTGCTAGAAATATAGCACTCTGACTTTCACAATTTATCTTCACAGCTCCTTGAAAGAACCCAGTTTTAGCACATAGTCTTTATAGCCATACTGATTCCTTACTAGCATTGGTGGCTGCCATGTACTCAACTTCAGTGGTTGAAAGAGCAACAACATTTTACCTTTTGCTCATCTCACTAACAACTCATCCAAACAAATTGAATACATAAGCACTAGTAGATCTTCTATTGTCCATATCTCCAACCCAATATGCATCAACAAACCCTTCTATATCTAAGGATATATCTTCTTTACCTGTACCCTCATAAAATATTGAAAAAGCAGAAGTACCATGTAGATATCTAAAACCCTTTTCATAGTAGTCCAATGCTCTTTACCAGGTTTGGACATATATTTGCTCAAAACTCCCACTGCATGTGAAATGTCTAGTCTAGTACAGACCATGGAATACATTAAACTACCTACAACATTTGCATAGGGAACATGGGACATTTCTTATACCTCTTCTTCTATGTTTGGACATTGTTCAACAAACAATTTTTCCCTCAAAGGAATAGGTACCTTAACTGGTTTGCAATCCTGCATATTGAATCTCTTTAATATTGTCTCAACATATTTTTTTGATCCAGCCATAGCTTTCTGTTAGAATTATATCTATTTATTTGCATGCCCAAAATAAAATTTGTAGGGCCAAGATATTTCATATCAAACTGTGATTCTAACTGAGACTTCACTTCCCTGATCTTTTTCTTACTGTTTCCAATTAGTAACATGTCATCAACATACAAAACTATAATGTCAAGTACATTCCCAATTTTATTTGAATATACACAATGATCAACATTACTACGAACAAAATCAATTCCTAAGACATAAGAATCAAATTTTTGATACCACATTCTAGGTGACTGTTTCAGTCCGTAGAGATATTTTTTTAACTTACATACAAGATCCTCCTTTCCTGCAACAATGAAACATTCAGGTTGTCTCATATAGATTTCTTCCTCCAAATCTCCATGAAGGAATGTAGTCTTTACATCCATTTGCTCTATTTCAAGATCAAAAACAGCTACTACAGATAACATAAATCTAATTGAGGTTAGCTTTACTACAGGAGAAAATACTTCACCATAATAAATTTCCTCTACCTGAGAATAACATTTAGCCACCAAGAGAGCTTTGTATTTCTCCACTTTACCTTCAGCATTATGCTTCTTCTTGAAAATCCATTTAAAACCTATTGCTTTTCTTCCACTAGGTAATTTCACTAAATCACATGTTCTATTATTTTTCAGGGCCATCATTTCCTCATCCATGGTCTCTTCCCAAAGGTTTACCTCTTCAAAATTTATAGCTTCTCTAACATTTCTAGGATCTTCATCAGTAACAGATAATACAAAATAAGTAGGAAATGTAGATGGACTGTACCTTTCAGGTTACCTTCTTTCTCGTGTTGATCTCCTTACCACAGGTGTATGAACCTGTTGTTCATCCTCATACATATCATCATCTGTCTACTCCTCTTCCAGATCCTCTTCTGTGTGATCTTCTTCCATGAGACCTTTTCAGGTTCTTCTTCTATTACTTCCTTCCTGTGATCACTTTTAGTTTTCCTAAACACAAAATCTCTACTGTACACCATTATTTTAGTTTATGTATTCCAAATTTTATATCCTTTTACACCATATTTATAACCAATAAAAATACATTTAACAACATTATTATCAAGCTTACTTTTTTTCTCCTTTGGAATATGCATGTATGCATCATAGCCAAAACTCTAAGATATGAGAGAGAGAGTTTCTTACCAAACCATGCTTCAAATGGAGTTTGATCTGGAAATGCTGATGTAGAAGATCGATTTCGCAAGTAGCATGCCACACTCACTGCCTCAACCCAGAATTCCTATGCCAAACCTGCACCACTGAGAATACTTCTAGTATTTTCCATCAGGGATCTATTCAATCTGTCTGGAACTCCATTTTGTTGAGGTGTATATGGAGTAGTCTTCTATCTTGCAATACCACATTGCTTACAAAAATCCTCAAATTTATTTGAACAATACTATCCTCCATTATCAGACCTCAACACCTTAATCCTTTTATCAGTTTGATTTTCAAAAAGTCCTTTAAATTCTCTAAATTTATCAAACACTTCATATTTACTCTTAAGAAAATAAATCTATTCATATCTTGAAAAATCATCAACAAAATAAGCATAATACCATGATTTTCCAAGTGATGGTATAGGGACAGGACCAAATATATCACTGTGAATCAGATCTAATATCCCTCTTGCTCTAGCAGAACCATATGGGAAACTCACATGATTTTAATTTCCATATATGCAGTGTTCACAAAAATCAAAAACCATTGAGCAATCAGGGATACCATGAACCATACCTTTTGTGTGCAGGGTACGCAATCCCTCTTCTTCAATATATCCCATTCTTTGATGCCAGAGTGTTGAGCTTTTATATAATTCAACCTCAAAAACAGTTGAGCTATTACACTCATTTTCCATAGTTCTTCCCAATAGCTTGTACAAAGTTCCAATACGAACTCCTATTGCTAATACCATTGATCCTCGAACCATTTTGCATGAATCTTTGCTGAAACTAACATTTACTGCTGCATCAACCATTTTGCTTATAGAAATTAAATTTCTAACTAGGCCTGGAATATGCATCACATATGGAAGGGTCTTAACAATACCATCCTGCAACGTTATTTTCACCCTTCGACAACCAATGATCTTAAGTGGTGAATCGTCTCCCAATAGTACTTCCCCTCCATCATATCTTTCATATTCATTGAACCACCCCCTGTGAGGAGTCATATGAAAAGGGGCACCAGTATCGATCAACCAATCATTTTTATCTGATCGTGTGGAGCAGGATGCCAGATATACGTCTCTGCTTCATTAGTACATTTATGTGTCTCTGTGGAAGTGGATTCATCATGTCTCTTTCTAGAATCAACATTATTTGATCTACAGTCCTTCTTCATGTGACTAGGCTTGCCACACTTCCAACACTTTCTCTCAAACTTTCCATGAGACTTGGATCTACCTCTAGAATTAGATCTATCACCGTATCTTGGTTTATCCTTTTTCTTAGAATGCCCTCTCACTGTTAGGGCTTCCTTTGAAGTGCCCTCCATGGATTTTCTCGTCATATCCTCTAATATTAGAGATGCCAAAATATCTTCAAACTTCAATGAAGATGAAGTTGTACTACCAATTGCTACAACTAGGTTATCCCATTAATATGGTAAAGAGCATAGCAAGGTAATACATTTATCTTCCTCACTTAACTTAATATCAATAGATGTAAGCTAACTTACCACTGTATTGAATGAATTCAGATGATCTGCAACTAAATCTCCATCATTCATCCTAAGATTGTACAATTTATTCCAGAGGAACAATTTGTTCACCAGGGACTTAGATTGATACAAAGCCCCTAATTTCTCCCAAAGATCCTTTGTAGTAGCTTCTCCAGAAATGTTGATTAGGACTGAATTTGCAAGACACAGTCGAATCAAACTCCTTGATTTATGATTCATATTTTCCCAATCTTCATCAGATATTCCTGTAGGTTTTGTTTGTTCAGAAATAACAACCCACTAATCTCTGTCCATGAGTAGATCCTCCATATTCAACTTCCATAGCTCAAATATTTTTCCATCAAATTTCTCGATATCTGTCTTTGAACGATTTCCTATCATTTTCCTTCAAGATCCTTCTATGAAAAAACTCACACTCCAAAATAGGTTTTCTCTCCCTCCTAGAAACCCTAGAAACCCTTAAAATGAAATGAAACCCTAGCATAAAGGCATCCCCCAATGGCTAAAAACTTGTCTCTGATACCAAATGAAGAGATCTACAGAAACTTATTCTAGAAATAATGCAGAATTAAATAACTTAGAAGAAATGACACCACACAATGCACATATGACACACGAGATTTACCCTGGTTCACCCGATGTGGGCTACTATAGCAAAACAAGAGCCACTCCTCCTTGATATTATTATTTCTCTTTCTTTCCTGAAAATGGAACATTACAATAAAATATAAATGAAACTCTCACAATCCTAAAGCACTATGTGGTATTAGAATACAATGGGCACAATACTATAGGCTAAACCAACCGCACCCACCAACCACCCACCAACCGTGGTAATCCCGAAAATCATTTTGCCAATCGCTTCGCCAATCTCTAAGAAAAATATATGAACTCTATGATTTGACAATCATGTCCATCTACTAATGTGGGGTGGCCTAGAGAAAGCCAACCTATACCACACATGGACGAAAATATATATCCCTAAGACCAAATCATGTCTTGTAAATTATTGTTGGAAATATTGAGTACATTGAGTTGTCATTGATGTCAAAGGGTACATGAGGTAGAAATAATGAGATATCAAAGGTGCATGATAGTCAAGAATATTCTTCACTTTGATAGTAAGATTCAAAGGTAAGGTAAGGTACTCCTAGCAAGAAAATTATTTTTGAGCAAGGTCCAATAGTTGTCAAAGCAAAAAATTATCCATGTTTATGTTAGCAAGAAAAAGACAAGGCTTTATTTGGTCGAAAAATATTTCAATTGAAAAAGATAAAAGTTTAAAATTTTAAATTATAATATTTAATTATTTTAGATTTAAATTATTATAATAAAATAAAAGTTTAAAAATAAAGGGCGAAAAAGTTTTTGGAGCTAAATAAAATTCAAAAATTATATTATTATCTCATGCGCCGACGTCATGAAAAAAAAGTGCAAGAATATATATATGAAGTGCCAAATATTGCAAGCTTAAGGTTTTTGTAGAGTAATGTGCTAATCGAGATATCCGTTCATGATTCATTCGTGGAGGCAGAAGCAAAAATCCCAACAAATGAGAGAGAGGTAGAAGCACAAATTTTGAGGTGTTATCTCAGTGAACATGAGAGGTAGAAGCATAGAGGTTGATGTGGTATTTCCAATGGATAGAGAAGGGAAGAAAGGGAGCTTGCACACTATTTAAGACAAGACCAAATTCATAGATAAAAAAGGGATAACGCGTTTGCATTCTCATCTAGATAGCTAGCCCATACAGTAGGGAAGCCCTACACTAAAACATTGGTGAGGAGAAGGTCATGGGTTCAAGGCGTAGCGAGTGCATTTTGTTGATGTTTTAATTTTGAAGGAAATCATAAAAGGAACTCAAAATATTTTTTGCATGCTTTGTGTCTTGTGTGGACAACTAGCCCACGCGACAACCTAGCTTGCACTAGGGCGTGGGCAAGCAAGAGGTGGCAGGTTCAATTCGTAGCAGTAGCACTTTGGTAAGGGCAAAATTTTAATTAAAATATTTTGCATGGTATAAAGTATGCATAACGCTCATTTGCATTAGGGAGACATAAGGTATATATTTTGGATTGGCTGATTTTTGTATAAGTTGGTTAAAGTCAAAGGTACTGTGTGAAAAATTACATTTTAGAATTAGTGTGTGGGCATTATTAAATCAAATCAATTGATAAAGTAGGAGTTATAAGGTGTCATTATGGTTTAATTATTGTTTGTATTTTTCATGGTGAGAAAGGAAATTTGAAAGGTTTTGGTTATTTGTTTATAAGCTTTATTTTGGGAAATTAAAAGGAGCTATAAAGCATTATCTTCAATATTTTTGAGCACATCTTTTGAGAAAGGATTTAGAGGTCTACTAACCCTTGAAGTGGCATAAGAAAGATAGAATATTTTGAGACAGGTTTTTGAGGGCACATCTTCATCAAAGCAAGTTAAGAGGTATGGTGATCTATTTATTCCTTAAGGTGTTTGGTTGAGCAAATATTTTTGATGTCATAAGGAGGAGATATAAGGATTAAGTTCATGTGCATTGTTGGAAATATATGTACTTTGATTTGAAAGCTGAATTGTGCATTATTATTGGAAGCATATGTGCTAGGGTTTTGAGAAAAAAGTGTGCATCATTGTTGAATTAAAGTAGAAACACATGTGCTAGGGTTTGAGAAAAAATTGTGCATGATTTTTGAGTAATAGTAGAATGAAAGTGCAAGAGTCATAGACCAGTTTGTGAAGTAAAATTGAGCATTGGTTTTGAGTGATATTGGGAATGAAAATGCAAGAATTATGGATCTATTTGTGAAAGCAATTTGTGCATCTTCATGATTGATTATGTGAGTATATGAGAAGAACTTGTGCATTGTGATTGGTCTTGAAATAAAAGTGCAACTCAACAATAACTAGGTCAATTATCAAGTGCTAGACTAGAGCTACCTCTAGAATGCAATAAATGTGAGATATGTGAAAGCGACAGATTTATTGAATATGAAAAACATATTGAGCATTTGTTAGTGCATATAATTCTCTATATGTTCAAGAGGTTAAATGAATTATGGGTAGAATATGTCTAAAATACTTTATTCAAAGAAAGCACTTTTGGAAAAGATATATGAAATTGTTTGTATGCAAGAATTGGGAATGTTTGAGCAGTTTCTATGAGAAGGATTGAGGCAAATCTGAGAAGGTTTGTTTGAGGTAGATTGGAGTTGGTTTGAGTAGTGATAGTAAGCTGGTTTGAGCAAGCCTTGTAAGAAGGTTTGGAGAAGATTTAAGCAGATTTTGTGAGCTGTATTGAGCATGTGTTATGAGCAGAGTTGAGCAAGTTTTATAAGCAGGGTTGAGGTAGAGCTAAGCAGGTTTTATGATCAGGTTTGAGGTAGAGTTGAGCAGGTTTTATGATCAGGGTTGAGGCAGAGCTAAGCAGGTTTTATGAGCAGGTTTGAGGGAGATTTGAGTAGGTTTTATGAGCAGGGTTGAGGCAGAGTTGAGCAGGTTTTATGAGTAGGTTTGAGGTAGAGTTGAGCAGGTTTTATGAGCAGGGTTGAGGCAGATTTGAGTAGGTTCTATTGAGCATATTTGAGCTATATTTGTGAGCATATTTGAGAAAGCCTTATGAGTATTATTGGATCAATATTTAGCAAGACTTGTGATTAGGATTGGAGTAGATTTGAGAAAAATTGAGAGCAAGTCTTGGTGAGCAGATTTGAGCAAGCCTTGTGTAGATTTGGAATAAGATTGAGAAATCCTTGTGTATGTTTTGAGTAGGTTTGAGTAAGCCTTGTGTAAAATATTGGAGCAGAACATAGCAGTGGGGATAGAGGTATCCTATGGATAGAGGTTCACAAACTATAATAATGGGGATAAATATCTCCTGTGGATAGAGGTCCACAAACTAGAGTAGTGGGGACAAAGGTCTCCTATGGATAGAGGTCCACAAACCAGAGTAGAGGGGACAAAGGTCTCCTATGGATAGACGTCCACAAACCAGAGCAGTGGGGACAAAGGTATCTATGGATAGAGGTACATAAACCAGAGCAGTGGGAAAAAAGGTCTCCTATGGATAGAGGTCCACAAACTAGAGTAGTGGGGACAAAGATCTCTTGTGGATAGAGGTCCACAAACTTGGGCATAGGGGATTGATATCTCCTTTGGGTTGGTGCCCATAAACAATGTAATAGGGAATTGATTCTTGAGAGATTTATTGAGAACATTTATAAGAAATATTTTCTTCGTGGACGTAGCCCACATTGGGTGAACCATGTTAAATTTATGTCTCTTATGTGTGTGATGATCTGTGTATTGTTTCATTATTACAATTGATAACATTGGATAATACTGCTTTGGAAAGAAAAAAAATTATATCTTATAGGCACATTACTCAACAAGGAACACCCACCATGATAGCCAAAGAAAATAAAGAATTAAACTAATGTGCTAGATATGCATTATAGGATTTCCTAGGTAGAGAGATCCTATAAGAGTGAGAAGTGACATGCCCCTACTAGAAAAAACTAAGCTCACACACTTTAGTATTTGGTCAAATGCATTATTCAATAAGGTATGCTTACCACTATATTGGGATGTCAAAAAATGATGGATTGGGTTGATGAATTAAAAATGTTTAATATTCATATTACTTAAACATTAAAAGAAATATTACCTTGTGTTTTGACCACATACCATATGAAAGATAGCATAGGTTGAACTAAGTCAATTTCTTTATGACAATTAAAGTAGAGTAGTGGTACAAAATAATAGAGAAGACTTTGTAAAAATCATGGTGCCCCTTACTAGCAAGAGTGACGTCATGATAAAAGAAAGCAAACAATGAACAAAAAAAGTTAGCTATAATAAATGCTACTAAAAATAGATAAAAAAAAACTAAGCAATGAGAAAAATGGAGCATAGATCATTCAAAAATAAACAAAAAACTAAAAAACTAAAAAAAATAAGAAAAATGTAGCTAAAATGCTAGGATGTAAGGATTACCACTTAAAGTGGTAATATTAGTTAGGAGAGAAAAAAAATACAAAAATATTCTATATCTTCTATATGTGCCAAACTAAAGAACACATAGGATTGACATGCACAAATAGATAGGCAAAGTAGTCATAGTGAAAAACATGACACCAAAGTCAACATGCAAACCAAGATAAATGTAAAGACTATACAAATGGATTAGAAGGGGGTTATGCAAGGAATTGGTGGGTTCCTCAAAATCAAACCATTCATTATTTATAGTTTCATTTTCCTAGACCGAAACAACTGGTTGAAAATATATAGACCAAGTCATTTCTATATAAACTTTCCCTTGCACTTCTTATGCATATTATCTATTTTGAGAACAAGGTCCCTAACCTTGAAAACACAATGATACATTATCTTATTGAATTATCTAGAAACATGACTCTTATAGGCTCTATTATGCTCAAGAGCAAAAAGATACATCTAATCAAGAGCAATAAATTTGGCAAGACAAGATTTCTAATAAACCTGATAATACTCATCATGACTCAATGAACTCTTCAAAGAAACATGTAAGAAGACAATTCAATTTTAGTTCCATAGACCAAAGAAAAAAGGTTTACCTTATGGATGTATAAATAATAGTGTGTTATGCCCACAATGTGGGATATAATTTTAAGTTCCAATATTTATTTTATTCTTTAATTATCTTTTTCAAAAAATATATATCAAATTATTATTACTCGATTCAGCTTGACCATTCCCATGTGGGTGATAAGGCATGAAAATTGGTACTTTTGGTCATCAGATCCACCTAGGTAAGGATTTTGTGTAAGTGTACGCGCCCTAGACCTGGACCAACATTGAAAGGCCGAGGGGAAGAGATGCCCCTCGTGCCAATCTCCGGAGAAAGGCCGGCTCCTATGCTAAACTACTTTGGGGTTTGAAGATAAGAGTGCAGGAAAGAGATAAAGGGATAAGGGTTAGAAGAATAAAATAAAAAAGGGGTAAGGGAAGAGAGATTGTTGATTTAAGGTGGGAGAGAATAGGAAGCACGATCACTAACTGACACCTGAATAAAAGCAAAGAACACCGAGAGTAAAACGAAAGAAATGTAGTATCAACCTTCCTATGTATCCTCCCGAACGAGTTTCAGGACACTGTCCCCGATCGCACACCGGACGCAGAGTTCAGCATCTCAGTCTACAAGCGAGGAGAGATAAAAGAATCAAGCAAGGCAGGTAGCATAAAAGAAAGCCAACACGACACTTTTCTACTCCTATGTATCCTTCCGAACGAGTTTCAGGACACTGTCCCCAATCGCACACCGGACGCAGAGTTCAACGTCCAGCATAGAAACGAGGAGAGATAGAAGAATCAAGCATAGAAGGCAGCATAAAAGAGAAGAATTGAGCTCAAAGTCTCTTAGTATTAATCGCAGGACATCAAGTTACAGCAGCTTTCTAGCAGATAGTTCCCCCCATTTTTACATTACAATACTTGGGTTTTTATAGAGGACCCGACCCTCTGAGTCATTATCACAAAATTGGCGAAGTGCATCCTCGAGCTTCGAGAAGTTGGCTCCTCGCGGTTGCTACGACTGATCTCTCAAATCGGCTACTAAGAATAGCAACTGCAACCGGGTCTATCGAGGAAATAGGCATTCAATGGGCTGCCTGAACTATCCTTAGTTTCTGGGTGCAATACTCGAGTAGCCACCGTGCTTGACGGTTTCTCCTTCTTGGACTGGTACCTCGGGTCCAATTGCCCAAAATGATCGACGAACTTGTCGGGAAAGGAAAAATGTATTTATGAAGCAACTGACCACCTCGAGAAAATACCCGACTTGAAATGCGTGCCTTGGAAGCGCTTCGCTGGATCTCTTCTTGCAATTCTGCTTCGCGGTGGGTTTGGGCCGAAGCAGATCCTTCCTCTGAGTTTGGTACTTCGGATAGTTGAGCTTCGTGGCACAACTTCGGGAGGTTTGAGTGCCGAAGTAGATCCCTTTTGGTGGGGCCCTTCATGCTCTACTACTTCGCTGGTTGAATTACTTCGCCTATGCCTCAAGGAAATGCTTCGTCGTGATCTTTCTTTGAAACTATGGTTTGGGAGGCTTGCGGCCGAAGCAGAAATGGTTTGCAGGCGGAGGGGCCCGAGGTGGGTATTTCGGTGACTTTCTGGCGAAGCATTTTTCAATGTTTGCTTTGAGATCTGCTTCGCAAGTTTTTGGGCCGAAGTAGCCTTTGGAAATGCTTCGGGTCCGAAGTAGTTCTTCTACCTTAGCGACTTTGGAATTTGATTTTTGGGCCTTCCTTCTTCGGGCGGAGTTGTCATTTGAATATCTCTTCGCTAGGTTCCCACCCGAAGTAGTTTTGGAAATGCTTTGGGTGCGAAGATTTTCTTGGCGCTTTCCTCGTGTTTTTCTTCGACAAAACTGTTTCACAAAATTTGGGGGCGAAGCGATCATTGGAAATGTTTCGGGCCTGAAGTCCTTTTCTTGCCTTAGCCAATTCGCCTTGCATCTTGGATTTTCTCTTTTCGACAGGAGAGTCGCTTCGCAAAACTTTCGCCCGAAACGCTTTTGGGAATGCTTCGGGTGTGAAGCTTTTTCTGGCGCCTTCCTCGTGTTTTTCTTCGACAAAACTGCTTCACTAATTTTCTACCCGAAGTAACCTTTTGAAACGCCTCGGGCCCGAAGTTCTTTTCATTCTATTCTTCCTCCCCTCAACGGATCTATCCCAGCTGCGAAGCTCTTTCTATCTTCTTTGGTATACAAGGGGAATGGCTAAGAAAACCAAAATTGCTATAACTTACATACATTTTAAAAGGTAATAATTAATATTATACAAAATTTTTGCTATTCTTCTACCCCTTGTATAATGTGACAAAAGTGTCAACATTCTTGGTGGCTCGTGGGGTGACGAGCTTGCCTCGGAAAAAGAACCCTTTAGCCCTGATCCATTGGGCTGCTGAGTCACTGATCCCCCTCAGAACCTTCTCCTTTTTCTGTCTCTTGGGGCGCTTCTGCGGTTTGCCCTTCCTCTGCCTCTGCTCTTCCTTCTGATTCCTCTTCCTCTTCTTCCTGCGCGGCTTCCTCTGGCATGGCCTCTCACTGCGGCGATGGTTCAAGGCGATCCCGGATACGTTTCATCGTTCGTCGGACATGAGCCCAGGCACCCTTCTGAAAAGGCTCCTGATCTTGCAATGCTTTTACTAGAACATGAAACCGATCAATTTGCCCGATGTCAGCATGTTTGGCCCTGATGAATAGATCGTTTAGGCATGCTACCATCTTGCAGTGTCTCAAGATGAAGTCGGTTATCTGCCCCTCTGAGATCGGCTCTGCCCACCCATCTATTTCTGAGACATCGCTCTCGAACTGAAGCCAGACTGGTTTGAGCTCGTCTTTAGTCAGAAGATTTCCGTCATCGTCTGTGAAACTCGGGAAACCCAAGGAAGAAAGGTCCTAGAAATAATTCATTGAGGTGCATTGCTCATTGTCAAAAATGTCCTAGAGGCTTCTAGCTTTCTGAGCTTTTTGCACCTTGGAGAAGAAGGCGCGAACCGTGGCCTAGGCCGTGGACCAGTCCCTAGCTGTCCGGGTCATTGCAGTGACCTGCAGGTCCTGATATCTAGCATTCTGGACGTCAAAGGCCAACTTGAGCCGGCTCCTGGCTTTCTGCGTGACTTCATCAATAATCGGCCCTCCCTCGGCAATAGCACACTGGGCTTTGGTGACGTAGGTCAATATGGAAAGGGCGCTGGAACATCGAGACCTAAAATTTTTGAGCAAATGTGCACGAATCTCTTTGATTCTGCTCCTGTCGAACAACGATAGGTCTTCCTTCTCGTACAGCTGAGCTTGCATTTGCGTGACTTTGCCTTCAAGCTCTTTGGCCTTTAAATCATTTTCGGCCTGTCTCTGCGCTTGATTCTCCTCTGTACACTGGAGCTGTAGAATTTGCTGCTTTAGAGCACGCGCTTCCTTTTTCATTGTTTTGCACTGCTCCTCAGCTTCGCCAACTTGGAGCGAACCCTTGCTAGATCTTCCTCTAGTTTGACATTGGCGGCCTCGGCTTCAATTCTGCACTGGTTGGCGATGATTGCATGCGCCCTAAAGGTCTCGATTCGGACATGCATGGATGCCGATTCATTGTCAACATTTAGATTCACCAGGTCCTTAGGTGTTTCCTGGTAGTCATAGTCTGCTGGAGTCATTTCATCCAGAGGCTTTTGAACCTTAGGGACTTTCTTGATTTTATGCATTTTTCCAGCTTTCAAATCAAATACGACGCATTTTTCAACCTGAGCCGTCGCTCGCCCCCTTTTCTTTCTTGCCTCCTTCAGGATTCTATCAGTATTCTGTCAGGCTTGGAGTAGCTTCTCGGCAAGGGGGCACTCCTTGATCAAGGACATTTTAGACTCAAACAAGGTTGGGTCGCCAGCCGAAGGAGTGAACAAATACAGGGAGTGGATGGGGGATGTCTCACCAGAAGGTCCGACGGTGGGTGTAGCGGGCATTTCGGCAATGGGGGCCACTTCATGTGAGATGGGGGATCGAAGACTGGGGCTCGGCATCGAAGTAGCATCTTTGCCTCTACTAGAGACCAAGAGAGTGGAAGCATGGGTGGGTGAAGTGATATCAATGGACTTATCCCGGTCGAGATCGTGGGATGGACTTGGACTAGCCACGGGTGACGCATGAGGGGATGAGTGGCCCTGCAAGGGAGACTGATGGGAACCTTCGGCCGTGGCCGCAGTGGACATGGGTGAGTCCTGAGCAAAGGGTGGAGAATGCATACCTGAGTACCCTCCTGGAAAAGCGGCTGTAGTGACTTCAAGTGCAGCCGTCTCCTATTCTTTCTCTGCCTCGACATTTTCATCCTCCATGGTTTTTGCCTCAGCGTCCCCTTCGGATTGGAGGAGTTCCTCCACATTGATGACGTTGATGTTCGAGGACGGTTTCGGTGCTTGGTGGCGCTATGCCTTCAACATTTGTTTCGGATGGACCTGGTGTAGGTCATCCAGTGGAGGCACTCTGAAAACCTGTACGGGGTCACTTCGGATAGTTTGGGGGCACTGGGCCTTGTTTTGGCCTCTTTCTTTTTGTTCTCACCAGTGGTTGTTTCGACTCTTTGAAACTCATGTCTTGGCCTCCCACAGGTACCTGAGGTGATTTACGTGGTGTGGCTTTGGCCTTCTTCTCCTTCTTCGGCCTCGAAGTCTTATTTTCTCTTTTTGGGCTTTCGCTCAAACCTGGGATAGCTGGAGGAATGAGGTCGGCGAAGGACAGGGGCTTCCATGTCCCGGCATTGGCCTCATAGGCCGTCGTGAAGTCCTTGTCAGATGACAACAAACCGTAAGAATTCATCTTTCGATGATGGACCCTCATTATCCACCACTCTCTTATCTGGGCCACGTCCCAATCTTTCACTGCCTCCTTCAAATCATCTTTTGCCTTCTTCCAGAAGGTGGAGTTGGGGCTCGGGAGAGAGTGTCGAACTGGGTCATATGCGACCTCCATCGGGTAGAACTCATGCCAGGGAGGTAGCATTTCCATTTTCTCCAAGTGCCACTCCAGATCCTTCCCATTAGGATTGTTCCTTTGCTCCATAATTTCTGGATAGGGGCAGGCATGGAAGTTCTTGAATCGAAGATGGTCCCTCATTACCCCCAAGGGGTCATAGAGCCATTGTTGAGGAAGTTGGACTAGGCCAAAATTGGTGAGCTTCTCCTCCAAGAAAACATTTTGGTTGAGGGCAAACACCTCGATAACTCCCATTTTGAAAGGGAAATCACAGGTGTGAGCCCATTTTTGTCCATGGCCATAAATGGCGTTTGTTGCATCGCTCTGCCGAGCGACTTCCAATGCGAACTGATATTCGGAGGGATAGACTGGCAGTAGGAAAGGCTTCCCTATGAAGCCGAATATGCGAATTACGAGCCCCTGTGTCAGCTAAAAAATGTCTCCCCTCTTCTCTTGTACCACCTTGTCCCTTAGGAGGAGGGGAACCCGAGGGGAAGACCTTGTTAGCAGGTGCATTGCGGGTCCCAAAAATTGTTGGTTAAAAGAATAATAGGACTCCGTCTTCAATAGGAGAAGGGTCCACTGGTATACAGGCAGAGGGTTTCCATCCTCGCCGCTTGTCGTAATAGCCACATGAGGGAAAATTTTATGTACATGAAAGAAAAATAACCAAACAAGAAGAGAACAAGGCGAGAAGTACTTATTTGTCCCAGCATTCTTCATGCTGGTGAGCCGCGTATGTAGGGTCCTGGCTACCCATTCTTCCCAGTCAAAAAATACTGGGTTGGTGCTCGGCCTCGAAGCATCAGGGGCATAAAATTCCCCTCTAGAAATACACTCAGCCAAAGACACCTGCCACGGGTGCACCGAAGCGTCGGTAGATAGGCCTGCCACCCATGCAATGATGGAGAAGATATCGACATTTTTGAAGGCCTCCAAGGGTAGGGGCATTTGGGGCAATTTTCCCGAAGGGAGCCCACTTTTGAGGCTCTACTGCAAGAAATTGATCATGTAGTTGGAGGACGTGAACCTCTCCATTTGTTCGCTAAGAATAACGTTGCGAACTATGTATCCCTTAGGAGGGCCCTGTTGTGGCGCAAAGGCTGCCTGGACATCTTCCTTCAGAATGGAGAACAACTTGTTGTCGGAGGCATCTACCACTTGCCTGGAGGCGGGCTGATAGTTTCGCATGATGGCATCAATCAACTCAGGGCAGTGATGTGTGGGAGGCGTTAGATACCAGTATATCTGGGAGTAGTAAGCGACAGCTCTTTTGTTGTCTGTCGAGAGCCTGCTTTTCATGAACTCAATGGTGTTTCTGAGTTTAGCTATGCTCCTTGACAGCTTGGTGTCTCTGATCCTATCCCACGCATCAACTGGCGGTTCTTCAGGTTGCTCATCCCCATAATCCTCTCTTTCTCCCATGACTTGTTTCTCAGGGCGACGACTAAAATCAACTTTCTTTGGCCCTTTGTCATGGCCCTTTGCCTTTGGCTGTTCGGGGGCCACCACTTCTGGTTCCTTTCCCTTTTCCTTGGAGTTCTTCTTTCCCATGGTTGATGCTTAGGGCGGCGAAGTCTGCAATGTGCTGGGGTTCGGAGGCTTGAAAGCGCAGGATGGAAGAGCTTGTAAGTTGACAACGAAGT
Source organism: Wollemia nobilis (assembly GCA_028583015.1). Lineage (NCBI taxonomy): Eukaryota > Viridiplantae > Streptophyta > Pinopsida > Araucariales > Araucariaceae > Wollemia > Wollemia nobilis. Next base: position 1,549,983 of record JAQPPZ010002347.1, read on the forward strand.
TTGCATGGATCACTGAGCAAGTAGCTTCTCAACTGCTGGAGTCTACGTTATATAGCCTTAGAAGGCAACCACCAGTATTTATGGCACTTGCCATAATTAACTTTGTGTCGCTTCATTTAATTCATCGCATGGTGGAGTGGTACATAGGGCTGTGTGTTATGATGATTGCGGCTTGCTTTGGAAGCGTGATCCTCTGCCACTTTGTACCCGAACATGAACTTTTCCCCTAACTGAATCCCTAGAGGATGTACCCACCACCTTTTCATTTAACTCGCCCACTTCGGACACTTTTGAAGGTGGCTGTCGGCATGTTCCCCTAGGCACATTTTAAATGCCCCTACCTTTTCCATCGTTGGGTTGGTGAAGTCGGGGTCAGGGTTGAAATGCTTCGTAGCGAACCTTTGGTGCGAGCCGATTTTCTACGCTTTGGGCCCGAAGTAGTTCTCTTCACAGAAGGTGGTTCGTCGGTCCTCCTTCGAAAACTATTTTGCTTGGACTCTTCTTGGCGAAGCACCCTTCGTACCTCGGTCTGAGTCTTGCTCGGCCAACAAAATTTGTTGCGAGCTATTTTTTGTCAGCTAATTCGTACGCCCAGTCCTCGAGCTTCTCTTCTCTTTTTTTTTTTTTATATTAGCTGTCGAAGTAAAACTCGACCTGAGTCTTTGAGCAACACCTTATTTACCAGCCGAACTATTTACAGTATTTACACAATTTTTTTGCGACATAATCGGCATGCCGCCACCATAAATTCAACTTCGGGTGGTTATCCAACAAACCTGCAATGTCCAGACCAGATCCAATTGAACTTTAGTTGATTTTTGAGGTTCGGATCACTTCCTCCCAAAGTTGTCCATGCTACGAACAGAGTGCAGCATGGCAGGTTGTCACCCCTGCCAGTACCCATACTGCTGATGAAAGATGTGACGAAGAAGTTCGCAGCATGAGGGGCCTCTTGGGGCACTAGTTGTGGTGGGGGCTGGAACCAGTACCAGCATACTGAAGAATTTACTAACTGTGGGCTGGGTACAGGTTCTTCCATCCTCCCGATGTGGTAACGGGGCTCCTCCGGCAAGGAGTAATCTTCCAGGATCTCTTCAGGTTCAGCCTCCTGATGAGGCACGCTTAATGGGCTCTGGCCGAATACCTGTGTGCCATCCACTGGAACACAAAAAGGGTGCAAAAATGTGCCCTCTTTGTTCTCAGGTTCCGCCACTTGAGTCTGCTCTTCTCCTCGGCCCACCTTCTGATGGAGACTGCAAGCAACCATGTTGCTCATTGTCGGAGCAAAGCTTGCATATTGCCATTGTTGGGCTTGGATGGAACCCGCCTCTTGAGCTACAAACGACTGCAACTCAGGCATCTGCTCAGTATGAAGGGTCTGCCATGATGAATACTATGCAGGATAGATAGGAGCAACAATTATTGGAGGAATTGATGGAGTTTCCCCCCACTGCCACTTTCCAGATAGGAGCAGGAGCTGCTCTGCTCGTACTGCTTCCTCAAAAATTTGAGGAAACCTTCATTCTCCTGATTGCAGTAAGAGGAGGCCCATGTCCGGGTGAAAGGCTCGAACATAGAAGAGGTGGGCTTGGGCGGGCATCGGTTGGACCCCTCCTGGAATTCTCTTCCAACTTCTACAAAATTAGACATTGAAGTCCGTAACGCTCTCCAGAGGTGCTCTCCTGATGGTGTAGAGGTACGTCAAAAGCTGGAAGGGATCTTGGGAGCCATCAAATGCTTCGAGTAGTGCTCCCGCTAAGTCATCCCATGAGCAGATGCTTCCATGCCTGAGCAGTCTGTACCACTGCAGTGCCTTTCCTTCCAGAGACAGGAACAGGAGCCTGACCATGACATCTTCGTGGATTATGTCAAAGATGGACCTTAAATCGATGAGATATTCAAGGTGTTCCAAGGCCATTCCTTTAGTGCCATCATATTTTGTCACTATTTTCAAGGCACTTTCAAGAATTTCATGGTAACTTGAGAGATTCAGAGGGCCACGATCATCCCAGCTGGGATAGCATACCCTCTCCATTATAGCAGTGGCCTGCAGAGATCACGGTCTTCGCCACTAAGTCAGAGTCGCCAGGTGAACATACTTTTCTCCGCTTGTGAGGTCAAGGCTGCTCACCGAACCTTGATTCCTCCGGGATATCTTCTTTCAGATTTAAAAAGGTGCCTACGATCAAGAAATCTGGATCTTCAGCTCAGTCAGAGTCGCCAGGTGATTTTGACAGATGGGGGCAAGCCAGAGATTCACCGACTCGGACTTCCTTAAAACATGGGGGTTTTTTCCATAAAGGCATAGTTTTGGATACTGGTCTTTTACGACTTAGAGATTTTTGGGTAAACAGAGTCGCCAGATGCTAAGAGTCTTACAGTAATGAGAGCATCAGATCTCACTACCACTAGTCAGGTGAGACTGACCGGGTCACACCGGGAACTGGTTAGAACATAACTATTGGCCTCGATGAAGACGGGTTTGAGATTTAAAATATGGGGCCTTGACTGGTTATAGATCTTACTGAGACATACACAGTCGGTCCCACCGAGCGTGCCAAAAACTGTTGGTCATCAGATCCGCCTAGGTAAGGATTTTGTGTAAGTGTACGCACCCTAGACCTGGACCAACATTGAAAGGCCGAGGGGAAGAGATGCCCCTCATGCCAATCTCCGGAGAAAGGCCGGCTCCTATGCTAAACTACTTTGGGGTTTGAAGATAAGAGTGCAGGAAAGAGATAAAGGGATAAGGGTTAGAAGAATAAAATAAAAAAGGGGTAAGGGAAGAGAGATTGTTGATTTAAGGTGGGAGAGAACAGGAAGCACGATCACTAACCGACACCTGAATAAAAGCAAAGAACACCGAGAGTAAAATGAAAGAAATGTAGTATCAACCTTCCTATGTATCCTCCCGAACGAGTTTCAGGACACTGTCCCCGATCGCACACCGGACGCAGAGTTCAGCATCTCAGTCTACAAGCGAGGAGAGATAAAAGAATCAAGCAAGGCAGGCAGCATAAAAGAAAGCCAACACGACACTTTTCTACTCCTATGTATCCTTTCGAATGAGTTTCAGGACACTGTCCCCAATCGCACACCGGACGCAGAGTTCAGCGTCCAGCATACAAACGAGGAGAGATAGAAGAATCAAGCATAGAAGGCAACATAAAAGAGAAGAATTGAGCTCAAAGTCTCTTAGTATTAATCATAGGACATCAAGTTACAGCAACTTTCTAGTAGATAGTTCCCCCCTTTTTACATTACAATACTTGGGTTTTTATAGAGGACCCGACCCTCTGAGTCATTATCACAAAATCGACGAAGTGCATCCTCGAGCTTCGAGAAGTCGGCTCCTCGTGGTTGCTATGACTGATCTCTCAAATCGGCTACTAAGAATAGCAACTGCAACCGGGTCTATCGAGGAAATAGGCATTCAATGGGCTGCCTAAACTGTCCTTAGTTTTTGGGTGCAATACTCGAGTAGCCACCGTGCTTGATGGTTTCTCCTTCTTGGACTGGTACCTTGGGTCCAATTGCCCAAAATGATCGACGAACTTGTCGGGCAAGGAAAAATGTATTTATGAAGCAACTGACCACCTCGAGAAAATACTCGACTTGAAATGCGTGCCTTGGAAGCGCTTCGTTGGATCTCTTCTTGCAATTCTGCTTCACGGTGGGTTTGGGCCGAAGCAGATCCTTCCTCTGAGTTTGGTACTTCGGATAGTTGAGCTTCGCGGCACAACTTCGGGAGGTTTGAGTGCCGAAGTAGATCCCTTTTGGTGGGGCCCTTCATGCTCTACTACTTCGTTGGTTGAATTACTTCGCCTATGCCTCAAGGAAATGCTTTTTCGCGATATTTCTTTGAAACTATGGTTCGGGAGGCTTGCGGTCGAAGAAGAAATGGTTCGCAGGCGGAGGGGCCCGAGGTGGGTATTTCGGTGACTTTCTGGCGAAGCATTTTTCAATGTTTGCTTCGAGATCTGCTTCGCAAGTTTTTGGGCCGAAGTAGCCTTTGGAAATGCTTCGGGTCCGAAGTAGTTCTTCTACCTTAGCGACTTTGGAATTTGATTTTTGGGCCTTCCTTCTTCGGGTGGAGTTGTCATTTGAATATCTCTTCGCTAGGTTCCCACCCGAAGTAGTTTTGGAAATGCTTCGGGTGCGAAGATTTTCTTGGCGCTTTCCTCATGTTTTTCTTCGGCAAAACTGTTTCACAAAATTTGGGAGCGAAGCGATCATTGGAAATGTTTTGGGCCCGAAGTCCTTTTCTTGCCTTAGCCAATTCGCCTTGCGTCTTGGATTTTCTCTTTTCGGCAGGAGAGTCGCTTCGCAAAACTTTCGCCCGAAACGCTTTTGGGAATGCTTCGGGTGCGAAGCTTTTTCTGGCGCCTTCCTCATGTTTTTCTTTGGCAAAACTGCTTCGCTGATTTTCTACCCGAAGTAACCTTTTGAAACGCCTCGGGCCCGAAGTTCTTTTCATTCTATTCTTCCTCCCCTCAGCGAAGCTATCCCAGCTGCGAAGCTCTTTCTATCTTCTTTGGTATACAAGGGGAATGGCTAAGAAAACCAAAATTGCTATAACTTACATACATTTTAAAAGGTAATAATTAATATTATACAAAATTTTTGCTATTCTTCTACCCCTTGTATAATGTGACAAAAGTGTCAACAGGTACTAAATACCTAATTGAGAAGTCACTTATTAGATTTATTTATTTTTAAAAAAGAATATTGTTGGCTGAAAGGAGGGTAGATGGTACACCAAAGTGACACATGATCTAATTAAGCACATATTTGGAAATTATGAGGGCTATCTAATTTGCAAGTGGCATAACTTCCACCCACTTGGTAAAATATTCTATGTCTATGATAATAAACTTGTTACCATTCAAGGACACATGGGAAATAGATCCTACAAGGTCAAGATCCTAAGTGGAAAAGAACAAGGAGATTCAATTGGGTGAAGAACCTAAGCTAGGGCATGACTTTAATCCTTATGGAATTGACATTTGTCACATGATTTGACATAACTATTAGCATCAACTTCCATTATTGGCTAGAAGTAACCCATTGTTAATGATTTATGATCCATGGAATGGCCATTAAAGTGTCCTTCATAGTCACCACTATGGATATCAAAGAGATATTTTGGCACTTTCACTTTTATAAGGTATTGTAAAAGAACATAATTATGATTATGTTAGCATAGGGCCCCACCAAGGACAACATATCAAAATTATCTCTTACAGATGCCATCCCATTGCTTAGCATTAACCATAGATGGATAGGTTTTATTATTAAGGAAACATAAAATGTCACCATGCCAAGGATCATCATGAGGAATTTGGGAATCAATAGCATTGATCTCAATTATTTGTTTATCCATTTGGCCATAAATGATAGAGATTATAGATTCAACATGAAGTTTTACCATATAATTAATTTCAATAATATTTTCATATGATTTTTCTAGCTAAAGCAACTAAGGAGTCAACCTTAGAATTTTACCCCTTATGGAATTCCTAATTGAAAAGGAATAAAAAACATTGATTGAATTTATAGCCACTTGATAGTAAGGGATTAAATGGGGAGTTTTTATAACATACTCACAAGAGATTTGATGGACCACAATTTAGGAATATCCTACCAGTCTAATGTGTTTAACATTCATGCACTAGGCAATTAGAAGCCCTAAAATTAAAGCCTCATATTTTGCAACAATAATAGTGATTCCATAAGAATTTAGTAAAAATCCCATGGGAATAGGTAGGATAGCTTGAGACTTGAGAAAGATACCATATCTTACACAAAACATATTTTTTGGTCCATCAAAGTGAAGGATACAAGTATCAAGGTGAAGTTAATTGTTAAACATTTGGAAAGTAGAAGTGTTACAGACTTAGCTTTAACTTTAGTTTTGTGTCTCCTCTCAACATCCTCATGAGACCCTAAGAGGGGTTTTCTTGTTCAATAAGATCATATGGAATCTTAAGTAAGATGAGACAATGGAGTAAGGAAACATGATAAAGTCATGAAAAACACAAGATATAACCACTATGTACTCATCAAATAATACCTTCTTCAAGGGCTACTATGTAGGGTTAGGGGCCACTACTAATTAATCATTAATGACCTAAGCTTTCATAGTTTTTTATGTGAAATACAAAGATTAAATTCTTACATCATAGTGATCCATTTGTTATATTGGGTGTCACTAGGGATATAAGATTTTTGTAGTAGGTGTATTAGGGGTTCTATTTTAATGACCATATAAGTAGTCTAAAACAACATATAAGGTTGCTAATTTCCTAGCCAATTTTGGGTCTCAGAATGAAGGAATGCTTATCTGGAAAGAAAAATTCCCTCAAGACCTTACACTCTTGGTAAGATATAATAATTAAATCCTCAATGTTAATTTTTGTTCCCCTATTTTCCATTGTAAATGTTTACATATCTATAACCCTAAGCTCGTTTTCGTATGAGAGTCCTCAATTTTTGAATTCATATTTTTTTGGTGGAAAATTCCCTTTTACTTCTTCTAGGTAGAAGGTTTTTTGCTGGTGGGTTAAGGTCCCTCCTCTCCCTATATTCCTTATATTCCCTAAAGTGAAGACACTTGTTGGTTGCGTGTTCTAGTTTTTCATAGCCTAGTGAGTGTGTATGTGTCCTTCGTATTTTGGCCTTTGTCTAGTTGGTGTTGTTTGAATTTATTTTGTAGTGTTTTTTGTGCTTGCCTCATGATGGTTTTGACATGGTATATTACCACCAATAGGTCATGCCCTTAGTTTCTACATCATGGTAATATTCCCAAATTTGGAGTTTCCTAGTTATTTTCTTCTTCTAAAATGGAGTGCCCTTGCTATGTTTGTGATTCCAATATTTGTAATTTGTGCCTTGCCAACAATGGACTTCTATTTCTTATGAGTATTTTTCCTCCTTGGGATAATGATAATCAAAAGGAAAAGAGGCACGGTATCCATGAGACCAATGTCCCTTGTTTAAATTTAAGTTGTGTCACGTTGATGATGATGGAACCTTACCTTCTTCACCGATGTTAGAGTACTAATTCTCAAATATTTCATCCCAAAATTTTGTCACATGATAATAGACATCATACTTTTGGTTGGATGAGGGTTGTTGATGACAGTTCTTTAAATGATGCTATGAAGTGGTGAAGATATCTTAGGATAGAGTATTGGATTGTATGGCATACACACCTTGTCATAAGGATGTTTCTAGGAGAAAATGAGTTTTTTATACCCAAGAAAAAAGGTTTTTTTGGCTCACACAAATGTAATTTGCTTTCAATTTGTATTTTTTAAAATTTTGACCAGCATTAGAAGTCCTGGTGTAATTATAGGAAATTTCCATAATATGGCTAGAGACTTAAAAGAAATTGAGCTAGTGACCATTTCCCTCGATGCAAATGTCTAGATTATTTTGGACAATAAAGGATTGATGTTCCTAATTAGGAAATTTAGTGGGTTCAACACAAGGCTTTCCAAGTAGATGGATTTATCTTGGGTTGATGGAAAGGTTATGTTAAAGGGGATGGAATTTACCATCTCTATCCCCCTCATATCCAAAGTCTTAGGCCTCCCAATAAGCACTCCATAGCTAAAGAAGTCAAACTTTTTAGAGGTAAAGGAGAGCACCCAATAAAGTGTCAAAATGGGTATTTTTGAGATTCCCTAAAAGCCCCTTGGGATAGGGTGGCATTGGTGGTTATGGACTATTTCACTCCTGATGGGAAAACCACTATAGTGCAAAGCTTTCACTTTGCCTTTCTCAATCATATGCATAGGAAAAAATTGATGAACATCCCCACTATTCTTTTTAGCTCCATTGAACATACAATGGATCAAGTTAAGCATAATAAGTGCTCAAAACTTCTCCATCAAGGTTTGCTAAATATTATTTTTGACATGTAGCTAATCATGAAGATGATATGAATAAGATCAATCTTGAGAGGCCTATGTTTCAAGTACATGCTGCTATTACTAATAGCATATCCGAATAATTTGACAACAATGAGTCCTTATTAAATTTACAATATTCTTCTAAAAATTTTATCAAAGAGGATTTAGAGTTGCCTAGGGGTAACAAGATTGAATCTTCTATGCTACAGGAGGAGGTGTTGAAGTCCCCTAAATCCTTGATGGGGAAATCATATTTAAAATCCCTTAGACATACCTTGATGAATTTAGAGATCTAGCCAACCCCCAAAGCTGGCGAGTGGGAGGCTAAGCACTCAAAGTGCCTAAGATTCAAATTGGACAATGAAGAAAATATCATTCAAGTCATATATGACTCCAAAAATTCTAGAGATGCAGGTCTAGAGCTTAGAAAAAAGGCTAAGGTGAAAAGTGGTAGTTTCTTGGGTTTAGGTGAGGATATTTTATGGGGTTGCAACCCCATTAAGAATTATGAGATGGCATAGAATATTATGAATGACCTTATATCATCCCTCAATAGATCTGTTAATATGAAAACCATTTACACGAAAGAGGTTTCTTGGATGATGAAATAACTTAAGAACAATCAAGACTTTCTTGAGGGAGGTCTGGAATAGGTAGGTTGGTTCTTTATTTCTCTAGTGTTCTACCCTAGAAGTTTTTGGAATTGGGTAGTTAGATATTTGGACCTCTGGTGCCCTATTTTGTTTATGTTTTATGCTTTCAACAATTTCTTTGTTGGTTTGCATGTTTTGGGCTGGGCCCCTTTCCTTTGTTGTGCTTCTTTTCTTGGTTTTGTCAGGACTACTTTTTTAGTTTGATTTATAAATTTTTAAAAGGTTTGGGGACCCTTTTAAAATCCCTTATTTTCCATATAATAAAAAAATATATATAATACCTTAATTTTTTATATGCAAAGTAGATGTTTAGGTAGTATTTATCCATGGGAGTATATTGTATTTCTATTAGAAGAATTGATTGACTAATATAATGCATAACATACTCCTTATGATTATCATCTTGTTGATTAAGGATTTTTTCCAAATAAACCTAAGTAGACAAGGTATATAGAACAAATGGCTTATCTAGGTTGGGTTGGCAAAGAGTTGGGCATTGTAAAAGAAATTTTTTAAATTCAAGAAAGTCCTTGTTATAACTTTCATCCCATTTGAATTCAACATATTTTTTAAGCAAATGATTTAGTAGATAATATTTGAAAGCTAATTCAGGGTTAAACCACCTAATGTCTTAGAGCTTCCCCAATAAGGATTTGATATCTTTAATAATTCTAGTGGGAGGCATAGATTCAATGACCTTAATCTTATTGTGGTCAACATTTATGACCCTATGAGATGTTGAAATATGTGTAATATGATATTTTTTATGCCAAGGATAAAAATGAGAAGAAGTGCTTATGAGCAAAATTAATGTATCATATAGGCATGTGATTATGTAAGCCTACATGCATTCATAATTTATGCAAACCTATGGGCATGCTCATGTAATCCTAAAGGCTCCTTTAATATTTCATCTTTAGTGGTATTGACTATTTCACCTTTATGGATAACCTTTATTAAAGGGTAATTTATTATTATTTTATTGTATGGTTAACCTCAAGGTTAATTTAATGTTAGCATGAGGTTAACCTCTAATTAGGGTTTTATTATCACTATAAATACCCCTTAATGAAGATACATTTGTGTCATATGTGTGAATATAATGTGACATATCAAGGTGCCCATAGGCACCCACCTTGAGTTCTTGTCATATCTCTCTTGGTTTATTTATTTTTTCTCTTAATGCTATATTTAATTCACTTCTAAATATTTTTTGGATGTTATAATGGTAAATGCACGTTTTGAATATTTCTAGAAGATATTGTGAATTCTGATATGAGACTAGTAATTCTAAACATATATTTGTTGTGATTAAGTATAAACTTATAATGATATAATTCCTCAAAAATAATATGAAGTTTAGTTAGGCACTCAACCTAATTATTATACTTATCCAAGATATAATACATAAAATATTCCACTATCTTTTCAATCAAGTCATGAAATACAATTGTCATGACCCATTGATAAGTAGTGCCAACATATTTTAATCCAAATATCATGATAACATAATATAATGTGCCCCAAGGTGTAGTAAAAGTTGTCTTAGTTTGATCCTTAAGGGAAATCTAGATTTGGTTATACCATAAATAGCCATCCATAAGGGACAATATTTTTTACTGTATAGTAGAATCGACAATGACATCAATAAAGGAAAAATAAAATTTATCCTTAGAACAAGCTAAATGATGTTTTAAAAATCAAAGCAAATCTACATAACATTCTTTTATTTCTTTTTCATAAGGAAAATGTTATATGCCTAGCCCAAATAGTCAATAGGCTTGATGAAATTAGCATCTAAAAACTTTTGGATTCTAATTTTTCATCGGTCTTGAATGAGAAGAGAGAATCCTCTTTGATTTTATCCAATAGGAGCAACATATTCATAGGTAACAATATTAGGGATAACCAAATCCTTGTCCATTCTAAGCATGTCAAAAATATTCCTATGAAAATACATCCTTATACTCCTTAAGAAAGGTATTAAATGTAGCCTATTATTTTTTAGATAGGCCAACCATAATTTTAACTATGTGTGGTTGCTTTGGGGTGCCTATGCTAATATCTATAATAAACTCAATATTCATGACATTGTCCTCTTCAAAATTATCTGAAGTAGGAGGAATATTATTGGAATATATTACATTATTTGGTACATGCTAATGTACCATCTTGGGTACATCATTAGATTAGGAGAGTGTCTTAGATTAAGGCTTGAGTATTTACTTTATGTAATGTAATAAATGCACAAGTATTATTAGAATGTGCAATGATGTAAATGTGCATGGTGTCCACATGTACATGAGTCTATAGGATAGGAATATGAAGAGTCATAGGAATATGGAAGGCCAAGAGTCATATCATTATATATAGGCCTTTGATAGATAGAAGAAAAGACAATCAAGCAAGAGTAGTAGATTAGTTAGTGAGTTGATAGACTAGAGTAGATACAATGTAGAACTTGTATGAAGTATGGAGCATTGAGATCTCCACATATTGTAACAAGTTCAAATTTTCATGAGATTTCATTAATGGCTATTTCATGAGTTATTTCATAAGTTTCTCATGCTATTTACATGCTTATTAGATTACCATTATCATAGATATAATATTGCATGCTTATTTCATTACTTGTGGTTGCATTTCCTTTAAGTTTATAACATCAAAAGCTAACAGTGGTATCAGAGCACTAGGTTGATTGATAGGAAATAGAGAGATCCACAAGAGAGATTGAGAGGAGATAGGAAATATCATTTTTAGAATTTCTAAAATTGCATTTGGCTAGAGTATTTCCATAGAGTTGCAAAAAAACTTGTGAAGACTAGGACTCAACATTGATTCCACTAGATTGACAAATCAACTAGTGAAGTTCATTTTCTTTAGATTTAAAGAAATTACTATTATCATTTTCTAATACTTTGTTGTAGAAAAGAGGAGATTCAAAGAAAGTTGAGAAGCTTCCTACAAGAGCTAGGAATAATATCTTCTTTGGAATCAATCCATTACTTGAAGCAAAAAGTAGAAGATTGAAGATTTGGAGGCCTAAGAAAAAGGTCCCATTGCAGGATTTGTAGATTGAAGATTCCAAGTAGAAGATTATGAAGAGAGAAAGAGGTAAAAGTAACCAAATTGAGGACTATAGATCAAGGAGGATGTCCAATAAATAAGGCCCCATTGCAGATTGAATATTGAGGAGAACCAAGAAGGAGGTCCTCATAGAAATATGAAGATTGAATATTTTAGAGTGAAGATAAAAGTAGCTCTAGAAGATTGGAGAGATCAAGGAAAGGTCTCATTGAAGTTTTGAGAAGAAGAGAAGTTGCAGAATTTGAAGGCCCAAGATAAGAAGACCTCAAGCTAACTTGGAAGGAGAAATAAGGAGAAGGCTAGGAAAACCTCATTGAAGGAGATTTGAAGAAGGCCATTGAAGGAGATTTGAAGAAGGCCATTGGAGGAGATTTAAGGAGAAATCAAGGGAGAAGATTGCTAGCAAGGAGAAGTTATTGATAGAGAAGAATTTGGGACAATTTTCGCCATCCGATAACAAGCCCAAAAGGAAGAAGGATTTAGCAAGAAGTTTGCCAAATTTTGGAGGAGATTATTGAAGACCTCAAGACATTTAGATTCTTGAGAAGAAGGCCAACAAAGAGGCCAAGATTGAAGTCATAATTCAACAAGGATATTGAAGGAGAAAGGAGCTAGAAGAGACCATCAGATTTGAGAGGTTTGAAGATTACCATTGAAGGCTTGAAGGCTGACTTGCAGAAAAGGAGGTTGTTGATTTTTACAACAGAAATTGAAGAGGTAAAGATAGCTACAAATTGGAGGATTTTCCTACCAAATTTCAAAGGTTAAAGAAAACACATTAGATAAAATATCAGAGGAGAAATTAGCTGTGTTAGAATCTGAAAATTTTAGAGATTCAAGGATAGAAAGAGGGCAGCAATTTGGGCAGCATTAATAGCTGCTAATTTTCAGAATTTTAGAGAGCAACTTGGAGGAGATTTGAAGCTACAAAACCATATTTTCAGGCAGCAAAGTAATAGGGATTAAAGCTGCAAAATAGACAAAGTTTAGGGCATAAAAGCATATCAAATTAAAGCTACAAATTAGAAGAGGTTAAGAGCTGTTTTGAACACAAGGAAGAGTTGCAAATTTATCAAAATCAGGGCAGCAATTAGGTGATCTAAATCACCAAGAAATCAAGCTATCAAACGGAGACCAAAAAGGTATGCAACATTGGTGCAAAAGGTTCATTATTTGAACATTCAGATTTATCTTATTATTAAGTTTTAAAAGCACCAAATTTAAGGGTTTAAAGTTGCAAGAGGAAGGTTTCAAGTTTAAGTCTTCAAGGGTGCAGAAGATAGTATTTACAAAGGATTAAAACCTACACAAAAGAAAGAGGAGTTAGATATATTTCAAAGGAAAATATATCAACTTCCTACTATCTATTGAAAGCAAAGAAGACAATATTGCAAGGAAAAGCATTGGCATAAGTTTAGAAGCTTGGAATCACCATTGGAAAGTTAACCAAGCATTGAGCCAGCTAGAAGACATACTAGAGAGTTGCCAAGGAGGAGAAGGTAACATTGAATCCACCATTATCATGGCTTGCAAAGAGAAGAGGTACCACTACCATGTCCAAAAGGAGAATCCACCATCTTATGAAGGTAAGGTGAATATTTGAAGCACAGGGGGCAAGTATCTCTGCATTTCTACATACAACAACAAGGTTTAATTACCATAGCACCCCAAGCAAGCAAAGGAAGTGCAAGAACCAAGCATATTCCACCATTGGAAGTTTAAGAATGTAGCAAAGAAATAATAGGTGTAGTATCATATGTTATTGAGCATTCAAGAAGCAAAGGGATATTGCAAAGGAGGGCTCATCATTGAAGAAGCCACATTGAAGAAGTTACAATGCCAAGTAAAGAACGTTATAGTGAAAAAGAGTGCTACATTAAAGAGAGCACATGGAGAAGGAGTTACACTTCACAAGTGCCACGTGGAAGAAGGGTTATGAGTATTAGCACCACCTAGAAGAACATTATAGTGCAAATAAGAGTGCCATTTGGAGATAGGATAACACTATACCTAACACAAGAGAGTTTATGCCACTTATAAGGCATACAAAGCGCATTAGGAGGATAAAGAATGTTATAGAAGGAAGTTGCAGTGCTTAGAGGGTGAAGAAGTTGAAGAGCCACTACTGCCAAGTGTCACATAGCCAAAGAAAACTCCAAGGGAAGTGCAAACACATGCCTTGCATGAGTGACAAGTCTTACATTTACCCATGCAATAAGAAGACATACAAGGAGTATGTAAAGCATAACAAGGAAGAGCAAAGTGGAGGTAAACCCAATGCATAGTGAGGAGAACGTAACCAACAAGTGCAATTGGAGAGCACATTGAAGATAGTCAACATTTTGAAGCACCAAAAGCAAGTGCAATTAATGTTGTCATAAGCATTGGAGAAGGAGAATTGAATAGCACAACTTGTAAGGAAGTCAAAGGGAGGAAGACTTTAGACTCAGCGCATGCCAAAGATAAATAAGGTATTGCATTTATTTAAATCAAAGTGCATTTTTATAAAGTAAAGGAGGAATAAGGAACTTTATTACTAAGGTTAAAACTAGTTAATCTTTAATGCTTGAGATTAATTAGATAGTTGGAGATATAAGGAATTGCTTTGATATAGTACAACCTTAAATGCTTTATTAAAATATTTGAAAGCATTTTTTGAAGCAAGGAAGGTTTAATTAAAAGCATTTGAATTACTTTATTCAAGCATAATAAATATTTGCAAATAACTCATTTGGAGGAAAAAGGAATTCTACATAGAAATTAAATTTGCAAATAACCATAGTTTCTAAATTTCCAATTAGGGAGATATAAGGAGTTCTACATCAATTTAGATCATTGAAATTTAGAAATTATTGAATTGAAAATTGAAAGAAGCAAAACATTGCATTGATAGAAAGTTGGAAATTGCATTTTGAATTTATCTCTTGCTCAAATTTATGAGACATAAGGAATCCAACTTAAAGGTCTTGAAAATATAGAACCTTATAAAAACTTGAAGGTGCATCATAAATTATCTTTAGCTTTCTATTTATTCATTAATAGGGAGAAATAAGGTGAAGAATAGAAGTTGAACATTAGGGAGATAAAAGGGATTCAACTCTAGGAACAACTAAGAAAGCTAAGCATATTATCAAAACCATATTGCACTCAAAATCATTTGGTAGATACAAAGCATTTTACAAAACTTGAAGAATTGAAAAGATCTTATCAAACTTGATATTTTACTAAAATACTTGGGAGTTAAAAGGTATTCTACCTAGATATTTGAAAAATTAAACCTTTATCAAAAACATTGATTGAATATTAATATTCTCAAGGTATTCTACAAATTTTAGAATTAAAGAAGTTCATTAAGTTTGATCACAAGATACTAGGGAGTCATAAGGAAGTCAACATCAACAGTTTCCTAAAAGATAAAATATTTTGTCAAAACTATTCTCAATATCAAATTCTAAGGAGCAAAAATGATGTCTACTTCAAATAATACAATGAATAATAAGATGGAAAATATCATTAGAAAGGAAAGAGCAAATTTCATAAAAATTGGTTCAAGAATTTACTTATAAAGTTTGAAGGAAACTTAGATCTTACTTCAAAAGTGATATATAGTGAAGCCTTAGCAGAAAAATTTAAAAATTTGGAATATTATCTATATGCTAGAATCATTGAAGTGATTGATAATGAAAAGGATGATATTCAAATTCCTTTAGACATTGGTAGCATATTATATATGGCATTACTTACATTCAAATGTTACAAAGAAGAGAATGTAGAGCAAAAGGAATTGATTGAATCACTTAAAAAAAAAAGGGAGATGAATCCTTCTTAGAAAAGATATTTCAATCCTTATGCAGTATTGATACTTCAAGTTCTTCTAACTCAAGATCTTATCATGATGCTTTAAGTGTTTGTTCAGAATATTTTATACTAAAGAAGAATTGTGATGAGAAGGACAAAGGCAAAGAGAAAATATTTTTGCAGGAATCTAATAATAGCATGAAAACTCGTGAAAGCTCAAATACTGACTCTAATAAATAATATAAAGAAGAAGAAGAAGAGGAACCTGACAAAGGAGGCATACAATGCAAAGTAAATTGAAGACAAGATGAAGATCATATTGAAGACTAAAGTATTCAATAATCAAATAATGTAATATAGGGGGTGTTGGAATATATTACATTATTTAGTACATGCTAATGTACCATATTGGGTACATCATTAGATTAGGAGAGTGTCTTAGATTAAGGCTTGAGTATTTACTTTATGTAATGTAATAAATGCACAAGTATTATTAGAATATGCAATGATGTAAATGTGCATGGTGTCCACATGTACATGAGTCTATAGGATAGGAATATGAAGAGTCATAGGAATATGGAAGGCCAAGAGTCATCTCATTATATATAGGCCTTTGATAGATAAAATAAGAGACAATCAAGCAAGAGTAGTAGATTAGTTAGTGAGTTGATAGACTATAGTAGATACAATGTAGAACTTGTATGAAGTATGGAGCATTGAGATCTCCACATATTGTAACAAGTTCAAATTTTTGTGAGATTTCATTAATGGCTATTTCATGAGTTATTTCATAAGTTTCTCATGCTATTTACATGCTTATTAGATTACCATTATCATATATATAACATTGCATGCTTATTTCATTACTTGTGGTTGCATTTCCTTTAAGTTTAAAGCATCAAAAGCTAACAAATATTCTCTAAATTAGAATTAATATCAACCTATAAAACATAATAAGACTACTTGTGCCTCCTCCTTTAGGGTTGTGATCTTGAAGAAAACCTCTTTTATGATATTGGAAAAGGATCCTTTCCTATATAGCATATAAGAACTCTAGGATGGATTCATCATTAGGCAATGATGGAAGAAAAATGATATTGTTGAGGATTTACATGGTTAGTTCTTCTAAATATCCCTTGCTCTAATGCTTAGAGAGGATGCGAGCATGTGATTGAAAATTAAGAAAGATATGGATATGGGGGCTAGGGTATTGTTCTAAATGCTTGTAAACCTTCATCAAAACATTAATGAAAAAAATAAATTTTAATTCAAAAGAAAAATTAGTTTCAATGAAGTTCATTGCTAGAAAAGAGGATGTAGGATCAATTAAACTAAAAAACCACTTGTCAGATTTCCTAAGTAAGAAAATACTTCCAAATATGAAAATAAGTTAACAGGAACAATAATAAATGCATGGGAATTCACTATTTTTCAAAAATAGGATAAAACAAGATTTCCATATTAAGAGGTGTTCTTGGTTATAGATAAATGTCAAAAAATATTAGATTGTTTGGGAATAGCATGGGTCTTACAAGTCAAACAATCATCAAGAAATGTCAAAATAACAAAAAATGACCTAGAAACAACTAAAATATCTGTTATGACTAGGATCACCATTTTAATAGGCAATCCTAGTTTTTTTAGATAAGATTAAATAGTGGATAAACCAATAGGAGGTTATAGTTTAGTAAAATTAAAAATACCACAAAAAATTAACCTTTTCAAAAATAGAACAACCAATTGGTATATCTTTGTAGTAATTTTGAAATTGATAGATTTTATCCTTTGTTAAATGCCTAGGCAAGGGAAAAATTCTTGTTTCCATTTATAAACTAGGATGTTTTAATGTAGAGATAATAAAAATATTAGTTGTTATGCCTATATTTTCTACATTTGTATTGATTACATTAATTATTTCTAATCATGCAATAAGAAAATATATTATTGATATCTTTTATAAGAGTTATTACATTAGAATAGAGGTCAAAGTTAGCTACAACTATATACGTAGAGGAGATATAGGTGACTTGCAACTTTAGAAATCACATGGAATACCATGTTTCTCTAATTTGGGTTTCAACTATGCATGTATATGCTTTTGTATAATGGAAATAGTAAATCAATTTGTAACAATTGGTATCCGAGTGGGTAGAGTCTTCTCAGGTTCCTACCTTGCAATACTGAGTTCAACATAAATATTGTATATTTGATATCTTTGTGATTATTTAGAATCATCCTAATAAAAATCATCCATTTGTGTGTTCTTTAGAAGGTGGAAACCAATATTATTAATGGTGCTGAGAATGATGTTTGAGGAATAGAATTTGACAAGAATATGATTTGTTGATGAAATGATCTGCACACTATTGTAAAATACTAGACCATAATTTATGGAACCCTATATCAAGGATACATATGATATTTTCAAATATAACATCAATTATTTGAAGCAAAATACAAGATGTGTATTTGGTTACAGGTCAAAAAAAGAACAAAGCTAAAGAGTAGCATCAGGTAGGAGAAAACTGTAGTTTACATTCATTTTTGCTCAATGTAAAGGGATGATAAATGGAACTCACTTTCTCAAAACTCAATCTCAATAAAATATCATTGTATCATTTCATCATTGCCTTCAATCTACTAAATACCATCTCTAGAATGTAATGGCCTAGAAAATATTATCATAACCACCTCTAATCCTCTATTGGGAATCATCGATTGCCACCAAGAACATAGAATGTTATCACTAAATTTGTTCAATTAAATGTTACCTCCAATGAACCACCTCCACTCCTTTGACGTGAACCAAAAACCACCACTAGGAAAAAAGAATGCCATCACAAAATTTAATAGTCACATGGTAACAATTACTTTATAAATTCAAGTGGAGGACTACAATGACTAGGAGCCATCAAGTCCCTTAAGTGGTATGCCGATCGTGTTTCTTTGATGGGGTGTATAGGTAATTCATGTTGTTATGAAATATGGTCACATAATAAACATGGTGAATATGCTTGGTCTCTTTGATCCTATTGTTTTTCCAGATTCCCTTAGAAAATAAATTATCAAATATATTGATCTTGAAAAGAATGGAGTGGGATCTAAGAATTATTAATTATTCAAATAGTCTTTTGTTATAGAGTCCAATATATTATAGTCATGTCATATTAGTTTTATAATGGTAAAGTGAAATTATCAAGTCTAAGGTACTAGAAGTTTCATTGTTTAGTGGCATTTACAAAGGGATAAATTAAGTGTCATAGTACTAAAAAAGAGTCATATAAAACTATAGAGGAAGAAATTTATTGTTGTTAATTGAGTCATGTTATTTTATAAAGGTGCATTATTGGTGGCATCTGACACCTTTATATAAAGAGTTTTGATTAAGGGGGGATCTTGTTTATTCTTCATGAACAAGATAATGTTGATTGAAAAGTACAATGGGTAAGATTCCATACATGGCAAGTGAATATTCAATTTCTTCTAATTGAGAAGTATCATTGGGATGTCATGAAAAAAACTACACGAGCATCACAAAATCCTAAATAAGTAATAAAATGGAATTCAAAAAATTGAAGGGCAATAACAATGATTGGTCTTGGATAATAAGATGCTTATCTACATCAATATATCTCACAAAGACTATAGAATTTTGGGAGTCTCTCAATACTTTGTTTAGTTCACAATCATCAATTGTAAATATGACACTCAAGTAGAAACTTTTTGGATTAAAGATGAATGAAGGTGATGATATCATCCAAAACATTAGTAAGTTCTACTTCTTGATTAATCAACTAGTTGGAATTAATTTCAAGTTAGAAAGTGATGATGTGAAATCTATTTTATTGAATAACATACCTTTAAGTTATGGAAATATTGTGTTCACATTAGACAAGATTTGAATTTTATTGATGAAGCAAATCGAGTTAAGAAAATTGACTCAATGAAATAAGACATTGTATTATTTGTAAAGAAGAAACAATACAGTAAGGGTTCTTCATCCATCAATTGATTTATATGATTTTACTATAAATAAAAGGGGCATATAGTGATGAGCTAAATCCAATGAACCAAGGACCTAATCAATGGAAAGAAGAAACCAAAAAAGGCAATGGTTGCAAATGAAGAAAATAATGAACATGAACTTACAACATGTGACAAAGAGTCTGTCCTTGAGGAAAGAACGGAGGAATATCTATTTTGAATATAATCTAGTTGTTAGTGATTGGTTGAGTTTATCCCCAATAATAGATACTTTGAATTGTCATGTGTTTTCATGTTCATAAATTCGATGTAAATATAGTGTGCATATCCATATCCAAGTGTTTGTGATTGGTTGTGTATGTCCCCAATAATATATGTTGTGAATGATCATGTGTGTCCCTATTCACAAATTTAATGTAAGGATAACATGTATGTCCCTATCTAGTTGTTTATGATTGGTTGTGTATGTCCCCAATCATAGGTTTTGTAAATGGTCATGTGTGTCCTTATTCACAACTTTGATAGTTTGGATAGCATATGTCCCTATCTAGTTGTGTGTTGAAAAATCATGGATAGCTAAGTATGTCCCTATCCATGGTTAAGTGTTTAGTTAGTGTTCCTCCCATGTTTGGATCATGATGTAATAAGGGGGGTGTTAGAAGACTTATTACACTAGGATAGAGGTCAAATTTAGTTGCAACTATCTATACAGAGGAGATTATTTGACTTACAACTTTAGAAATCACATGGAATACCGTATCATTCTAATATATTCATAAGCTATGCATATATATGTTTTTGTATAATGGAAATGATAAATTAATTTATAACTCTATATTCATAATAAATTTCCCAAAAAATATATTAAATTGACTATCATCATCACCTAAAATAGGAACTTCTATTAAAGCTACTTGATAATTTCCAATATCCACCTAAAAAATAGTAGTAGGAGGAGATTTTGTTTTAATGTGAAAGGATTGATTAAAGTCACAATTTGCATAAATATCAAAGCTTTCCCTCATATTATAAATTAACCATAGAATATGTCACTAATTTGATAGCAACTTCATAGGCTTTGTGTAATTTGGCTAACCTTTTATAGAACAAAATATGATTTTTTTGCTTCTTAGATTTTAACAAGGGTGGCAATTTATCAACTACCTCTTCAGGAAGGGAAGTAATAAAATCAATGCAAGTTGATCATCCTATAATTTATACCTATCTTAGGAGAATTTCAAGTGGAATTGATGATTCCCCTTGTATAAATTCCTTTTAGACATTAATTGACTCTCATGTTCATAAATTAGATCCTTTTATATCTCATCCATAGAAGGATAATTTTTTTTTTTATGGATTGGGGATATAACTTATTCATGCTTTCCATATTTGAAAGAAACGTTCTTTAGATCTGTATTAAAGGTTTTAAACACAAATATATTGCATTGTAAAACAAAACATTCCTCAATAATGCATTCTTCTTTGTAGACTATAACAATTTTTTGAATCTTCTTTAAAGTTGTGTGCCTTGACTCTTGATATGGTATTATTCCAAGTAACACTTCACAAAATTGATCTTTTATTTCACATGCTTTAGGAATAATGAGAGTTCTGATATCACATGTTGGATTATTAGGGTGCTAAACAATATTGTATTGATTAGAATTGTGTATATATACAATGAAGGTGTAGGTAGTTGGTTTAAATAACAAACTACTAACCACCAATTTTGGTGCAACTCCCAAATACCTAAATCTAACTATAATACATGATGTAATATATTCCTAATACAACTACCAACATCAAACCTATGAAAACAAAATGACTAAACCCTAAGGGTTGAAAACTAGAAAGTAAATAGACTCAAAATATGGATTTCATGTTGGGTTCACTAATATATTTATGAGAAAAAGGAAAATCCCATACAATTACATATATTAGTACAAGATATACCAAAAAATATCAAAACAAGACAATATGACAATAATTTAACAATAAGAGCTAAAACTATCTTGGTTTAAGTAGAAATTAATATTTAGGATTTCAAGAACATACTACGCTAAGATAATCCATAAGAAACAAAGGCTAGTGTTAATACTAATATAGTAAAAACAATTACTTGACACATAGGGCATCAAGGATCATTCCATTCATAAAATAATCTCAATAAGATATTCACTTATAATTTTTCTTGCTTGCTATGTCAATACAATAGTAAATAAGAGATCACACCTTGACTACACATAGAGGATATGACATACCTAAAAAATTGATCTTTGAGTGAATGTATTTAATATTTGGTTGCAAATACTAGTAGAGTATCATGTATTCCTCCATGGAAGAAAACAAACTCGTGGTTGATGACTTTGACTATACCTACGAGGGCAAGTGAAAGAAATATAGAAAACAGAGCCACATATTGTAGAAGTAAGAAAGGAAATATCAACAATAATGTGAATTAATTCAATAAATTATTATGAAATGATTGAATGGGTATTTATGGTAGAAGAAAAGAATAAATTTTGTTTTGATGTTGAAGATTAAATTACACTCTTTTTGGATCCATAAAACCATAATTGTTAATAAAAATGATATGCCCTCTTAATCCTAGGCATAAAATGATGCTAGAATTATGATTGTATAACAAAAACCTTAAAACTCAATCAATGAACATGATTCCCACTTAGATTGGTGATCTTACCACTATCATTTTTTAGGACATGTGCTCTAGGGGACACATGTAAACATGTCCCTTAATCATGAATCTATCCTTATTTTAGGATATTGGGAAGTTAACAAGAAAAAATGGGTAATAAAGGTAGTAGAAAGGCAAAAATTGATGAAAGAACAAAAATCAAAACCATCGGTCAACATGACTCATCATCATCCTACCCAAGGACTAATACATTTATTCCATCCCCATGCCATATATAGGAGGACAAGACTCTCCACCACCTCTAAAATAAGTTGTTAGTGTTATTTTTACAAATAAAGTGACCTCCCTATTGGAAGATATATAATTCTTAGGGCATACCCATTCTCTCCCCTCTAGGAAGGTGCATGTGACATATAGCACATGCAATGCTTTGTTTTGGGATAGGCACTTCCTCCTTATAGGGGTGTATGTAGGCTACCTAGTAGGTGGACCCTATATCTCAAATGAGGGATGCTTTTCTAGAATTGGTTATATGATATTGAAAAGGACCGTACCCCATGACCACAAAATGGTATAACAACAACTTGGCAATTATGTATGTATCACTAGTCAAGATTTGAACTTGGGTCTCCTTGAAATTCAAGAAATTTAATTGATTATGCTAATGCCATTTGATAAAAATAAGTGGTTATATGGGATTGAAATGAGCCTCGCCTATATTACATCATGATCACATAGTGGTATTCTAATAGTTTGTTAATTATGCATGTTTTTTTTGGCAAGATTAGAATATGGGTCTCCTCCTTAAAAGTAGAAATTTAATAGATGAGCTCATGCATTTTGATGGTGAGGTGTACTTCTTGCATCCCCTTGATTTTTTAAAATATATTTTTAATATATTATAAAAAACTTTAATCTTAACTTAAAAATAAGAACATTAAAATAGTATAAAGATTTTTTAATTTTTCCCCTTATATTTGTGTGTGTGAGAGTGTGTACATATACATTTGTAATAGTACTTATTTTTTTTTGTATTGTTACAAATTTCTCCTATCATTCATGGTTTTAACACTTAATGTTTTTAGGAAGATAAATATTGATTTCATATGTGTGTAATGTGATTTGAGTTTTCCTCAGAAGCTAAATTGAATGTGAGTGTGTATATCATTTTATCTAAGTTTTCCTCACAAGCCAAATTGAATCAACAAATGATGAATTTGTTTTAGGGTTTCAACTATTCTACCAGGTTTTTTCCTTTATTATCTATACTTCAAGCTAAGATACAATTAGAAGATAAGTAAACTATTTTTTTAATAAAAAAATAAATATAATAAATTTTCTTGAAATAAACTCAAAAACCATTAAAATATTCTTTCTTTCATTCTAGGTATAGAGACATGTGACAAAGATTTTAATTACAACCATGAAATAAAGATAAACATATTAATCCTTTATTCTAACATAATGATATCCAGTAAATATAAATTAGAGTTCCATAATGGAGGCTTTATAAATTTTCCATGCCACTTTTGGATGGCTATAGAGGAAGATATCACAAGTTACAAATTATAATTTACCATCATAGGGGAATACAATTACAACAATAATATAATCAAACACTGCACTTCACACACTCTATATCTGCTCCTAACTAATAACATGTAGGCTCTAATAAGCATCACCATGGGGAAGGGGATTATGACACTCTTTAGCCCACCAAAATTTGCTTGATAGTTTGGAATGAATCAGGTTTGAATGAATGAATAAAAACCAATAATTATATATAAAATCTACATCCCAATGCATATATAGTCCACATTCTAAATTTGATGCAAGGAGTGACTTTCCAATATGATCTCAATAAAACCAAACATAAAATAAATAATTTTAAAAGAAGAAAATATTCTAGATCATAAAAAAAATAATTGTCATAATGCTAGGCTATTACATATATCCTTATATTCACCCATCCATCCTCATCCTCTTTATCTCCAACTTCCTACCCCAATAGAAAAGAAACTCAACATAGAGAATTCCAACATTCAACACACTACATAGAATCCACAAGGCATTCACTTTTATCCAACATACAAGAAAACCCAATATACAAAAACATCAATTTCTCTTTTCACTACATTCATATGAAGCCCAAAGATTCTCCTTTACATACAAATGAAGTACTAGGATTAATTTACTACATACTAGAAGCCTTAGGCTTCTAAGGATTTAGCCTTAAGCCTCCTAAAGAAATATTTTTACACTTAAAAATTGTATAGTATAATTTATGAGATAAAACTTCCTTCCAAAAATGTATAGACAATGCTTTTTAATATAATATTAGTTGTCACATGATTGTCTTCTATATCATAAATGGTTACACAAGTTTATCTTTGGGGAAAGGGAAATTAAAACATATATTTTTCATTGAACAATAATAAGAAAGAAAATGATATTTCCAAAAAGAATAGATTTAGATAGCCACAATCAAGTACAAATCTAAAATAACATTTCAAGACAAGCTTTTGATAGGAAGATACATTTCAAATTTATACACCAAATTACAATCCAAACTCACATTTCAAAAAATCTTCAACAAGAAGGGAATATTAAAATTAGCATATCATATAAACACAACTAATTTAAATAAAAGTCTTTCTCTTCTTTTTGGTTTTTATTAATATCTTATTATCATATAGTACCTAGTTGCATGCTTCTCTTCATGTAGTTTTCCTCTCCTAAAATATTTAGAATATCCTTTCTTTAGTGTCTCCTCTATGAAATTCCATCTCCTATAATTCTTAGATATGCACATACCCTCATGCATTCTACAACATCTTTATTAGGAAACCTCATAAAAATAAGCATAACCAAAGGAGAAATGCAAAAAATTATGGAAATGCTTACAAATTAGAAATAACTAAATGATCATAAAAATGAAAGTATTAGAAGTACTCAACAAAATAATTAAATGGAAATAATAAAAAAATTATATTAATCAAGCATAAAAAATATCATAGGTGTCTTGATCAAGTGGCATTAGCTCAACCGGTTAGATTCCTCATAATTTAAGGAGGAGATGTAGGTCCAAATCTTGCCAAGTGATACATGGATAATATCCAAGCTTTGTTGTAATACCAATATGTTGTGATGATGTAATACATATGGGGCCCATTTCAATCCCATTTAACCAATTGAAAAAATAATATCATAGGTGTCTTCGAGGGGGAAACCTCCTTAGAAGTAGAGCTTCAATATAAAATGAGAAAATATGAGATACCTTCTACTCCAAACCCATGTCCTTATATAAAATATTATTTAGCGTAACCCTTATTATCAAGGGTTGGACTACATGAAAGATACTTGAGCCACTAACTCCTACTTACAATAAAAGTAAAGGTTACATCATAATGGGACTATGAACACTAGGTATCCATGGTGTAAATATAACACTAACATGAGACAAGAACATAGTAATATGTTAGGATAAGGTCCTAATATACCCTCCCCTTCAAGAAGCTTTGCCCTCAAATATTGAGGTGAGGAAACTACTATTGTAGTTTATGGAGCATCTCCCACGTAACATCTTTTGGCTATAGTCCATACCACTATACTGGGATATCGATGAGAGTGCAATTACAAAGTGTGCATATATGCCAATATAGAATATTCTTAGCATATTGATTGAGATTTTTCATCCAATTGAGTAGTATGAATGGGACCTATATATAGTTTCCAAGAATCTTCTTTTAGGATTAAACATGGAAAATTGGAAGTACCATAGAAGAAAGCAACAATTCTATCTTGGAGGCCATGAGACCAACCTGCTAGAGCACTTCATATGATCCATAGAATTTTGGTGCTAACTTATGAATACCACAATTTTGGCAATAACTACTTGTAGGGCTATAGGCATAGGAAAACCATGTCCTCAATGTTATGACTATGCTCAAAATGATACTTATATACTTGTTTTTGTATATGGTTCTATGCCATGAAAAAATTATCTTTGATATCTTAAAATAGTTGTGCATAATCCATGAGAGTGGAATCTACTACTTGGACCTTGAATATACCTAGAATATATGACAAGAGTGACAATAGTGGTTGTTCATAAACCACTTCATACGATATCATCTTGGTAGAGGAGTGATGGTAAGTATTATACCATCACTAAACCAAAGAAAGAAATTTGGCCCAATGGGTTGGTTTTTAATATGAAAAGCATTGCAGATAAATCTCTAAGAACTTGTTCACAATTTTAATTTTACCATCAGTTTATAGATGGTATATCAAGCTCATCTTGAGTTGTGTCCCATATAGATTGAATACTTTCTACAAAAATATATGATGGACTAGGGTATGCCATGAAGGAAAAAATAAAATCAAGAAATATTGGGGCAATAGTTGAGATCTTTTAAGGGTGTGATAGAAGACAAAAATGACCATACATAGAGAGACAATCGACCAACATAAGAATAATTTTATTCCTCTAGATATTAGAAACCCTTCAAGAAAATACATAAAAATGTTCGTTTAAATGATATTTTGGATTGGAAGAGGTTGGATTATGTCTGATGTGTGAACAATTTTACCCTTAATGTATTAATAAGTATCATATTTTATATTATAGATCTTGATATCATTTTTCATGTTTGCTCAAAGAAAATGTGTTTAGTCTATTCATAATTTTTAAGGAATCCTAAATGTCCTATGGTCTAATAAGCATGCATTTACTATACTATGGACTCATGGAGTGGTAAATTTACAAGGAGAATGAGGTGAACCTGGTATTGTAGATATTGCCAATCCCATGTATATCCTAGGTGAGAGACACAATGAGTTTGAAGTTGCTAAATTAGTGATAACAAGGTAGAATATTGAGTCACTTATCCTTGAAGCTGGTGGTTCCATTGAGATAGTGGAGCAAAGATGACATATAACACACCTTGATTTTTGTATTAGTGGGATAGTGCATCAATAACTACATTATCCTTGCCCTTCTTATAATTGATCTCATAGTCATACACTAATAGTTTGGTAACCTATTTTTATTGTTCTAGTGTAAATACATGTTGATAAAGAAAGTACTTAAGATTATGGTGGTTCATTTTGATGGAAAAACATTTTCCCATAAGGTAATGCTTCCATTAGTTTACAACATGTAGGATTGCCATAATCTCTTTCTCATAAATTAATTTTCCAAGATTTTTGCTTGATAACACTTTACTAGTGAAGCCCAATGGCTACCCTTCCTATATAAGCACCACACCAATTCCACTTTTTGAGGTATCACTTTCAACCACAAATACGTTAGAGAAATTAGGCATAGTAAGGAAAAGATTAGAGAGAATACCTTGAGTAGAAGAAATGCATATTCAATGGGTTTTGACCATGGAAATGAGTTCTTACATAGTAGAACATTCAAAGGGAAGCAATCTTCTCACTATCATGGATAAGTTTTAGGAATAACTAGTGAGGCTTAGGAAACCTTGAAGACTTTTGAGAGTTTTTGGTTTGGGCCATTCTTATATGGTTACAATATTTTTTGGGTCCACCTTGACCCCTTTCCTTAAAAATATATGGCCTAGGTATTCCACTTCCTACATTTTAGTCTTTGGATTGTTTGGTTCATAGTTAATTATTGGACAAGAGTTATAGTGTCTAGTCTAAATGTTCCTCCCATGTATGAATGTAAGCCATAATATCATAAAAAAGACCAAAATAAATTTATATAAGAATGGTCAAAAGGTTAACTTCATAAGACTCTATAAAGTTGATGATGGATTGGTAAGAGTGAATGGAATGATGAGGAATTTATAATGGCCTTCATTAATTCAAAATGTTGTCTTTAATCTATCTTTCTATAATCTAGTCTGATGATAACTTGAATAAAGATCCAAATTTGAGAAATGAGAACCATATAGTTCATACAACAACTGATCAATGATAAGAACGGAAAATTTATCCTTGATGGTAGTTTTGTTGAGTTCTCAAAAACCACACATAATTGCCAAGACTTGTCTTTCTTGTGAACTAAGAGTACTAGGAAAGAATATGGGCATTGGTAGGGACAAATGTTCAATGATAAGCTTTCTAGATTAAGCTTGATGGCATGATCATGGGAGCACCAATGTGGTAACCCTTGTGGTTCTACAAATATAGGGGCATGTTTATCCATAAGTTCTTATAATTTAGTAAAATTTATCATTAGTATTTTGATCCAATAGTACATATAGTTGTCACTATCCTCTAAGGCAATTTCTTTAGACATTTTCCATGCAATATGAAATGGTGAATTTTGTAGGATATGTAGTCATCCCTCAAAAAGTGCACTACCTCCCATGTTATATGAATTGTATCCATAGCTTATAAAGTTACTAATTATTAGGTCCAAGGTGCAAAGACATTGAGTTCCCAACATAATATTGCAACCTCCCAAAGGAAGAGAAAATATGTTTTCCTTGAGTGTGTAGTCACACATGGCCACATTTGTACTTATGTATTTTTCCTTACATGGTCAAGCACCCCATGGAAAACCATAACCTCAAATGAACTACCAAAATAGATCTAACAAGTTGCTTGTTTAGCTATCCAAGGATCAACAAAAATGTGGGTACTATCAAAATCAATGAGGATGATAATTCATTGGTCTTTAAAATATCCCACTACCTTCATGGCCTAGGGAATAAAAATATTGACTAATGCATATACTTAAATTTTAGTTTATAAATACTCTATCAATTTAGGATCTTTAGGTTGATCTACCTCTATTTGATCCTTCCCTTCATTGTGTGGTTTCTTGATGAAATATTCTCCCACTTCCAATAAATATAGTTTCTAGTGTATACACTTATGGCTCAAATAGTGGTCCCACTGGACCTTGCACTGATCTATATTTATTTTTCTTAGTTACTTTGTTCTGAATCCAATGATTCAAACAGGGTGAACTTTAATGTATCGGGGGTCTGACATCTGCAAGTGGGAAACATTCCATACGTGTGAAGGATCAGCCACATATTTTTGAAGGAGAGACACATGGAAAGTATCATGGATCTTAGACAAATTGGGTGGTAGGGCCAATCTATAGGTGACTAGACTGATTTTATCAATGATTTCAAATGGTCCTACAAACCTAGGGCTAAGTTTGGTGGATTTGATTGAGCTTTTGGATGGTTTAACTCTTAGGAATACTCTATCTCCCATAGAGAATTATCCTAGCATTCTCTTGAGATAAGTATAGCTCTTTTGCCAATATGAGTCTTCCTTAAGCCTTTGGATTTTTACTCTTCCATTTGTTTTACAATGTTTACCGATATTTTGGTTTATCCCATAACAAAGGTATTCTACACCTATAGAAATATTCCTTCCATTTGATTTGTTTATCCATATAATACTTTCATAGTATGATTGATATAATAAACCATAAATTTCTTGTTTGCATCAAGTCCTTACTCGACCTGAGTGAGAGTTTACATTCTTTTCCAATAGCCTTCTTAAATTGCATAGTTGACCAAAAAGTGTAATCTATCTATCTCCCTTCAAAATTTTAGAGAGCCTCAAGTGCTTTAAGCCAGTATATACCCAAACAACATCAAATGCATGTAAGGGAGCTATATACTATCTGGTTTTTCTCTGAGGTAAGGTGATTTGGAAATTGTTACTTGAACTTCCATCCATTTGCCATAAATCTAGGCCTTTCTAGTATGTCCTTTATCAAATTAATAGAAATAAAGCTATCGGTAGCTCCATTATAAATTATTATACGAAAATTTCTATCATATATTCTTTCTTTTAAAGGTGCAATTTGGCCAATGAGAGCAAAAAAACCCGTTGCTATATTTTATGTGTAGCCTCCTCAATTGCTTTCTTCTTGTCAACTCTATGTGGGCATTGATTAGCATAATGTGCTCTAGTGCATATGTAGCAACCATCAAGGGGAGCTTTGTTCTTCCTACCCTCTTCATTCCTAGCCTTGCAGTGGATATTCTTCTTTTGAATTCTGTGTTGAAATTTTTTGATCTTTCCTCTTGTCTTGTCTACCTTTAAAGTTTTGGAAACTACCCCCTATATCTGTTTCTATCATTGCTTTTGTATTGGTCTCCTCCTTTGGACCTTTTATACTGGTCCTTGTTCCCTTTTACTGGTCTGGTCTCCTTCCTCTTTCTAGGATCATATTTATATTTCTCCATTCCTTGATAATAAGTCCTTTTATTTTTTTAGCTTAATTCCTCATAACGAGTTGAATCACAGGCCTTAGACAAATCCTTAGGTTTCACTAAACCTACTAGTGATCCAATCCTTGGATGTAATCCCATGAGAAATTTTTGTACTTTAAGTTCTTCCCTATGATTGTATTCTAGAAATTACTTCAACAACTGAACAAATCTCTGGTACTACTCTATGACAGACATGCTTTATTGCTGTAAACTAGTGAAATATCTAAAATTTTCTACATAAAACTATTGAGTTAGAAATCTATCTCTAAATTCCTTTAGGAATGTATCCCATGGTACATCCACAACCTCGACATGTTTGTTTCTCTTATATGTTGTCCACAAATCCAATGGTGGTCCTTCCAAATGAGCCACTGCCCAAGTTGTTTTAGATTTATATGAGAGGGGCTTAATAGCATAATATCCTTCGATCTCACACAACCAATTTTCAATCACCTCACCATCACCTTTGCCATCAAATTTTGAGATGTCAATTTTTATTAATTTTTTGTTCAATTCAGCACCAAATTTCTTTTGGCTAGAACACTATAGCAAATCATCTTGACCCTCTTCTAGATACTTTCTTTAATATAGAGTTTTACTAAGCTTTTGTTGTTGAACTATCAATTATTTTTGTTGATCCAGTTATACCCTCTGTTGTTCCATATGTTCAATCAACTAGACCCTCTATTGTTCCATGTGTTCTCTTTGTTGGTTCATTTGTTCCTGTGACTGAATTATTTGTTGTTCCATATGTTCTCTTTGTTGATTCATTTGTTCTTGTAGTAATTGTACCATTTTAGCCAAATTATATTCCCTTTGAGGGGTTTTTTTGGCTATAGGTTCCTTGTCCTTCCTAACAATTCTATAAGGTCCTTCTACCCTAACTTCTTTTTCTGACTCTCTTATGAGTCTCCTTAGTCCTTTTCTTGGACCCTTAACAAACACCTCCTGTTGTGCTAATGCAAATTTTCTATAAGAGCTCACCATTTGCCTAGATGTAACAAGAGCTATGTTAATTGAAATTCATTCATTTCACAACAAAGTGACCTAGAGTTTCACAAACTAGGCTCTGATACCAACTATAACACCTTAGGTCTACTTACCTAGTCCAAAACACGAAGTAAATTTTTTTATTCAAACTCTTAAAATTTTATGCAACACCCAATGTTAGTTAGTACACAGGCATATGGTTATTCATTTCAAGGTATTTTATCATTGTAGATGGTCCCTTAAACGTTTGATATTGACCAAATATCGTAATAAGTACCATTTTGTGAACACATTCATCTCCTTTACTAGAGGTTGATGATCATGGCAAGGGGTTGTCCTTCCAGGGCCCATAAAACTTGAAAGGGGTGGACACATAGTTCCTCATCCCATATTATGGTGTATTTTAGGATTCTTGTCCTAATAAATTGCTCGAGGAACATATGTTCTTTTTATCTTCTCCATGCTAGGATATATCATTAGTATACCTAGTTCCAAGCTGGAAGTCCATATTCCCTGGATCCAACTAGGACCCACCATTACTCTGGTTCGAGACTTGGTATCCCTAGGATATGTAATGATTGATGAAGAGTTATCCCATACCAAATCTTCGTTGGACCTTCTAGCTCTGAGATCTAGCTTCCCCAATAATACTTTAGTTTTTTTCTAGAAATCTCCCAAATGAGCATAGAATGTGGGACCCCTCACGTACTACTTGCTTATCAACCTAGAGAGAGTGTCCCATACCACCCCTCGTTACTTGTTCATGGTAATAGGACCTCTTGTCTAGGGTAGGATTGCTAGAAAATGACTGATGTCGACTCACAACATTTTCCCTTCCTGTAAATGCTGATGTTGGGTGAGTGCTCATCTGTCTTGATGGAGCACCAAATTTTATCTTCTTGTATAGTATTCATACCATCATTCTCTATGGCTATACTTGGTCCTTGGGTTTAGGAATTATAAACCAGGTAGTTTTCTATAGGAGATCAACTATTGTTTATTCATCATCAAAGTTCTTAATATAATCAATTAATCTTTTCTTAATAGTAATATTGAATCTAATATACAAAGTAGTTATCTTAGCATAAAAATTATCCCTAAATATTTTTCTTGTTCAATTATATATAATTTTAATTTCATTGTAAATACTGCATTTTATTATATGTTATTATTCACTTTTATATTATATTATATTTTAATCTAATTACTTTATATTTTAAATGCAAATATTTTAAATGACGTTCCAAATTCATTTTTTTTTTAAAGTGAAAAATCCCTTGTGGGGCTGCCTTATTCTGAGAGACCACGAATAGGGGGTTCTACACCGTAAAATTCACCCGGGAGTCGCACCCGACCCTGCTCGCACCAATATTATCAATTGGATTTTTGGATACCCAATTCAGCTTTTTGGTAGGGTGGATATTTGAACCTGGGACCTCCCTTGGAGGATTTCCCTCTCCTCTCCAACTCACCTACAACACCGGGTATGTTCCAAATTCATTTGGTGACCATTCAAACAATTAGATTAAACCCAATAAACACATGCACAATGCAAACTACCTTATTATGCATTTTTTTTATCAGGTAAAATTCTCCTACATGAAGTCATTACGGTGAGCTTCCATGTACTCATAGGCTGAGGTGCTTTTAAGCACTACACATCATATCCCACCTTACCTTATGCAAATCAACTTCAACTTTCCACATAAAGGTGGGCACTTGATTTGTATGATTTGCTTGTTGAAAGGTGAACACCTACGCCTGCACTCACAAATTTCTTCAACAATATCTCATTCTATAAATAGTAGCAAGAAAATAATAACAAAATAGAGGGGATGTTACAATTATAGCATAGAACCTATGCCCAATGTGCCTCCATTTATTTGTGGGTGAGACATTTAACCTAGGGTGGTTTATTTATGGAGTCTGGTGATGCCTAGGACAAAAATAGGATCCAAACTTGTGGTGGTTTAAAAGTATGACTTTGTGCTAGAAATTCATCCTTAAAAAGCCTAGCTAATCCTATAACTACCATCATGCTATCTAGCTTAAATTTTTTTACCTCTATATGGATATCTTCATTTAATCCAATAATAAATAACTTTACAAAAGCTTGACACTCAATCCCCTAGTACGATTTGTTAGCTTTCACTCTATCTATTAATCATAGATAGATGTTGCCTATCTTAACTTGGTGAGGGCTCCTATAAAATATTCATACTCACTAGGTCCAAAATGGATAAGTAATTTGCACTCAAATTCAAGTCAAGTGAGCTTTAGATTCATATTCTCTAACCACTGAAACCATTGAACTGCTTCATGTTCTAGGCTGAAAGATGCAATTGCAAGCCTCTGATTGTGGAGAATGGTATAATGTAAAAAATATTATTTGAATTGATACAACCAACTAGTTGGACCACCACCATAAAATTTTGAAAGTCTAGCTTGGACATTATTTGATTTGTATTTAGAGACAGGATGTTTTATGCTCCTTCATTGAAACTAACACCTTGACTCTCGAATGATTTTCCTACTAGAGTGTCATATTTTGCACTTAGGCCTATTAAACAAATTTTGATACCATTAATTGTATCCAATTTTTTAATTTGGATAATTCCTAGAGGATCACTAATTGAGAAGCTTCAATTTGTTTTACTTGTTTGCCCAACCACTCTAGCTTGAGTCATTCTAGTACCACTAACCATTTTAGACACTTTAGGATCTGTAAAAATATTTATCAGAGTTACATCCCAAAATTATTGGCACAAAAAGAGGATTTCAATAGGCTCTCTCAAAATGATAAGTTTTTGATTTCTAGCAAACTATTAACAACTGATTTCTCTAATTATCAAGATAAATATTCTCTACACTATTAGATTGGATAAACTTTACACTATCAGACTAAATATTCTCTACACTATCACATTGGATATTCTTTGTACTATTAGATGGGATATTCTCTACACTATTAGACTAAATAGTCACTATGTAGCTTTGGAGTATTTAGATTACCTCCATTCGAGCTGCCTAGTGTGTTTCAATGTGCTTTTATAGAAAAATTTGACTATGATTGTAGTAGCTTCTTCTATAGTATGTTCAAATATAATTTTATTTTTGAAGTGAAAAGGAACAAACAAATATTTCAATTGGAGTAAACTAAGTTAGTGTGAATTTAATTTCATGGGATCTCTAATATACAATATCATTCATGATTACTAGAGGGCCCAATATTTCAGAGCTCTAACTACAAAGGGTTCTACCATACCTATACTCATACTATCCATTTTTATGGTACTATGAGAGTAACTTCCCAAGGCTAACCACTTACTAGTGCACCATAATTTTAGATGACCAAAGGCTTTATAGGGCTATTTTATTTTAGTTTAACCTATGATTTCTTTTGATATATATCATAGTACATGGAAGTTTAAATTTATGGCAGGTTTTATCTAAGAATTAGATGTTAGTGCCCTTTTACCATATCTCCACACATTGCTTTATGGGAAGATATGCTTAGCCAAAACTGATAAATCTACATGATTTTAAAACCCCCAAAATAGAGTTTTTACCCTACTCCACTAAAAGAAAAAAATATGTTTTTGAAAAGAAACTTTATTAGGACCCTATCCTAACAAAACTATCATTATGTAATTGTCTAGTGGTGGTGTATGTTTCACCTTGGGTGCCTAGTGCATATGGGTCATTTATGATGTAACTGTTACTTATATTATAAGCAGGCATTAGTGTTGAGGTAATCATTACTTTTATTGTAAGTAGTATTTATTAGTTCGAGTTTCCTCTTGTATGTAAACTGATGGTAGAACCCTGAAGGTTCTAGCAAATATTTAAATAATAAATAAATAGATTTTGCACTGGAATAAGGAATCCCTCCAATTGATCAATTAAACATATGTTTTTTATATTATTCATGGATGCCCTCAAATGAATGATTTGGACAATTATATATACCGACCTAACCCTAACCATCACGTCACTTCATAATAATTAATATAATTAATTATTATGACTATGCTACTTCTTAACCCTAATAATATAATATAATAATTAATTTATAATTAATTATTATATTATCAATTACATAACCTTAGGATAGTAATGGTATTATATTATTATTATTAATAATTAGGGTTAGGATACCTTTCGAAAAAAAGCTTTGTCCTCAAAGCTGGATGAATTTTTTGCAAAAGTCGTCCAAATTTTTGTTTGCAAAAGTCGTCACAACAATTTGATGCAAAAATCGTCGCCAAAGTTGTCAAAAGTTGTCGTCAAAAATTGAGGCAAAAATTGGTCGTCAACATTTGAAAAATTTGTTGTATAAAAATTGTTGGGTAAAAATTGTTGGCTGCATGGCAAAGTTGCTTGGTGGATTGAATAGGTTTTCCTTCTTGAGTAGAAGCCATATGTAGATAGAATCATCAGAAGAGATTTCGGCAACTCAGCAATCCATGTCATATTTATCTCTACATCAATTTGTCGCACATGCCCATTTCTCAGTGTGGTAGATGTCCGTCATGCAGATTTGTCGTCTAGTTTTATGTTTGTTATATTATTTATCAAACCTACTGCAATCCAAATTATAATTTCTGATTCATATCACATTCCAAATTTAATTTATAATTCATCAGCTGTGTTTTACTTGACAATCCGGTAGTGAAATTCAGAAGAGACATGATTGTTCCGGCAATATGCTTTGGTGCCAAGCCTGCTTCCTCAATTTGATCTTTGGGAGCCTCAATGAGCGATTTTAATGCCTGCACAAGTTTTTGATTTGTGAATATAGATTTTTTTTTTTTTGGATCTGCGTATACAGGTCTTCTAATCTACTTCTACAAGTTTTTCTAATCTATGTTAGATGCCATGACCAATCCGAGCCCAAGTTTCTACATCTAGTCATCACCACACAAAGGTCTGCCTATGCTTTGTGTCATAAAAATCAATGTTAAAGTCAAATCTGAACGCCCACTATTCTACCACGTGGTTTGATTCATATTAGGAAGTATAGGCACCATGGTATTCTTCTCGATCTGACATATCTAACTTATCTTTTATCTTATCATTAACTTATTCAAATTTTTGGAGCCCGACCTGTCATGTCCACATTCTACCTTCGATCAATATCTTAATATGATCCAGTTCAAACAATGTATAGGATTTAAATCTCAATCTTGTTCTCAAATTAAACGACTCCAGCATTGATGAACTCAGGCACGCTTGAAAATGTGGCTATTGCTGTTTGAGGTGATCCTAGAATTAATAAAAGTGTTGAAATATGAAGATACATCATCAATTTAATTCCTGCCAAATCCAAAGTGCCCACTGACTATGCCGTATATGCTAGGTTCAACTTGCCATCGTCGCGTTGTCAACATCTGATTTGAGTGATAATATTATCAGAATCTTCCATATTTTTCTTGATCTATTCTTATGGACGGATTTCCTAAAATTTTATATGACAGTTTTATCTTTCATTTAACTCCACTATTATGCCCACAATTTTTGTTTCATTCTATTTTGTGTTGTGGAGTTTGCTGTATATTCAAGAAGCATACTCTCATAAAGCTTTGTGCAGAAGGCAATTTGGTTGCAAGAGAGACTTTTGATCCAGTCATTTTTTATTACGAAGTTCTAGAAGATGCCATCGAGAATTGTGGTGGTAAAAAATCTTTCTCGATCTTTCGTCAACCTCCGTCCTACCCAGTAGGCAGCAGTGAAACTAACAATTTCATATAAAATATGGATAACATAGCCATCAACAAAGTCTATGGGAGGTAAGTTTTTTTTTTTTTTTTTGATAGAGAACCCACTCCAAAGCTTCAATTGAGTAAGAGAAAGTAAGCCAAAATAGAAATGAACAATGTTCATCCAAAATGGAATAAAGCAGTTGGTATAGTGTATAATTTGGGAAGAAAAAAAATTGCACATTGTTACAATTTCTCCAAACGGAACATCCTTTGTTTTCGAGATACTATCTTCATGATTTTCCTTTTCACTATAACAAGCATGTTCAGTTCCCCTTTGATGGACTTTGGTGGAGACTATAATTTTACTAAAAGTTTACCACATGTCTATATGTTTCATCACAGATTCGTTGAAGCAAATATTGAGAAAAGGAAAATAGAAAACTCCTCTTGCATGACATGACTCACAGAAGGGTTATCGAGAATAACAATAATATATTATTTCTATTTTATCAATCGTTAACATTAGTAGACCATTATGGGTTCTCATTGCTCCTCCAATATATTCGGTTATGCGAAATAATTCAATCGAAATATGATTCTACTATATGGTGCTATATGGTGCGAATAATTGTCATTATCATTGACATAAATGATGTTGGTATGAATTCAAATGTAGAAATTTGTGTCACTTACGAAATTGAGACGTACACAAAAAATTGGTTCATCTGTTCACCTGTTATAACTTTGTGATATTGTCAGTCTGTCAAACTATGCTCTTGAACCATCCAAATAAGACTGAATCAAAATCAATATCAATTTGAATTGGCATCCAATATCATCAACATCATTTTTTTTAACAACGCTCTTCATCATTTTTTAAAATATTCTATTTGAAGGATGTGTCATAAAAATCGCACAAGAAAAATATCTAGATTTACACCTTCCAAGTCAGAGTTCAACTTGGTGATTTTTTTCATCTTTAACAGATCAAAAAAAATATTAAGTTGATTTTCATCTTGATGTCTGTGTATCTCCCATATGAAGGTTTATAAAACACAATTTCTTGTCCTTGAATTCCTCATATTCCATATACATTTATTTAAAAAAAAATTACATTTCGATTTTTTTCTTTGAAAGTGCATTATATACCATTTTAAAATTCATAGCTATGGGCTCCTCGACAAAAAAAAATCTAGGGTTATATCTTCATTTGTAACTTCTTCATTTTCCTTTGCTTTCAATTCCATCAAATCCTCAATAAACTTACTAATAGTGTTTTCTATAATGTTTTTTAAACGTTGCTAGTGTGCTTCTCAACATCCCCAAAATTCTTTCTTCAATTTTTGAACTTCTTGGTCCAATATGGCTCGATCCAACATGCTGTGATACCAGATGGTATAACCCTGAAGATTCTAGAAAATATTTAAATAATAAATAAATAATACCTAATTTAAGAGAATCACTTTTGTACTGGAATTCCTCCAATGGGTCAACTAAACATATGTTTTTTATATTATTCATAGATGCGCTTAAATGAATTATTTGGACAATTATATATACCGACCTAACCCTAACCATCACATCACTTCATAATAATTAATATGACTATGCTAATTCTTAACCCTAATAATATAATATAATAATTAATTTATAATTAATTATTATATTATCAATTACATAACCTTAGGATAGTAATGGTATTATATTATTATTAATAATTAGGGTTAGGATATAGGATCCTAACAACTGACCTTGAGAATTAGGGTTAGGGTAGATAAGAGTCTATATAAAGGTAGGGATGGAAATGTTATGTGTCATCTCATATTTCTCAAATTGTAATGAAGCTATGCTTTTAAGGAGGTTTTCCCCTTGAAGAGGTCTACGATATTTATTTCTCTTGAGTAATATAAGTTTGTTGTATTTTTGATCAATTATTTTCTTAAGAACTTCTATTATTTCCTTTTTTCATTTCCATTAATTCCTGCATTGTTATTGTATTTATGATTATTTTTATCTAGAGATTCTTAACAAGTGATATCAGAGATCTTTCTAGGGTCTTGCTCCATAGTAGTAGCAATAGTTATTATCCTTCCATCCACTTTTCTCTTCTATAAGTTTTTCATTTTGCTCATTTTCCATTAAAAATAGAGTGAAAAGAAAAACCACAATGGTTTTTATTTATTTTTAATGGATTAGATTAGAAACCCTATGTCAGGGGTTTTAAAATATCATGGAGGAGCTATCTTTTTTGGCTAAGCTAGATTACCTATAAACTATCTAATGAAGTAAATGGTTCTTAGAATCCAATACATAGGCCTTAGACAACACCTATACATGGCCACAAGCTTCTATGTACCTTTAGATATATAGGGAGATACCTTAGGAATAGGACAAGACTTCATTCATAAGAAGATATTGGCCATTTGAGTTTTGTGATGCACTGATAAGTGTTTAGCCCTAGGAAGTTACTCTCATAGTACACTTGGAAATGGATAGTGCAATGATGGGTATGGTTGAAACCTTCATAGTTAGAGCTCTAAGATATTGGATTGGCTACTAATCACGATTGAGAGAAAATATAAAAGAGCCCATAAAAATAGATATACCTTGGCTTAGAATGTTCTTATTGAACTTGTTTTTAGTCCTTTTCCAGCCAAAACCAAAATTAAATTTGAGCATATTGTAGAGAAGACTACTTCCATCATCAATTGATGGTGCCTCGAATATCAATTGTGATAGTTCAAAGAATATAATAGATATTATAAATTAATATATTATAGTAGTTAGTTTTTAGTTTTCATATAAGAGCATTCAATTATTTATTATCATTTTGTTAGTGCAAATAATACTTAGTTAGAAGTCATAGCAGTTAGTTGGTAGCAACCCCACAAAATACAAAAGATTTAAAATTATTTATTTTATGGTATAGTCTATTTGATCTTATCTTTGAGCTGATAATTTTGATACATAAATTTTGTACGATTTTTTAAAGACCCTAATATGTATAAAAATGGTTGGAGGTACTAAAGAAGCCTATGAGCTACTGCAACTAGGTGACCAAGTGAGACAAATAGAAAACCAACAATAAGAATTCCATTGGCTACTAAGCAAACTTAAAATATTATAAATATTAGATGACCTTGAGATTCGTATAGTAGGCCCAAATGCCAAATGAAACAGTATAATGGACAAGGTATTATGGAGTTGAGAAAACAATTTTGAGGATATAGCATGAAATACCTTTCATAATAATACAAATCATAGAATGCCCAAGCTAGACTTATCAAAATTTGATGGCAAGGACTCAACTAGTTGATTGTAAAAGGCCAAATAATATTTTATCCTTCATGCCATTTCCCATAGTCAAAGGCTTGTAATGACATTGTTCAACCTTGAACATGAAGCAATTCAATGATACCAATAGTTGGAGAATATGCATTTGCATCTCACTTGATATGGATTTGAGATAAAATTACTCACTTGTTTTGGATTCAATGAGTATGAGGATTTCACTAGATCCCTCATAAAATTAAATTGTACATCAACTATTTGGGACTATCAAATAGAGTTTGAAAAGTAGGCAAATCATATGAGGGGATTGAATGTTGAATTTTTCAAAGTTGTTTCATTAGTGGATTAAAGGAAGATATCTATGTTGAAATAAAAATGTTCAACTTAAGAAGCATGATGAAAGTGGTAGGTTTGGTTAGTTTTGCTAAAGATAAATTTTGGCACAAAGGTGTACCTTCAAATCTCCACAAGCTTGAACAATGCTTCCATACTAGACATCATTAAACCCAATAAACAAACCAACCCCAATAAAATATATTACCAAAGAATAAATGGGGGCACAAAGGGTAGAGGGTCTATGTTACAATTGTGATGATAAATATTCTCTAGGCTACACGTGTGTATAATAAAACTATAGTTATTTAATGTGGCTGAACCTTCCACCAAGGAATCACATGGCAAAGAGGAGGAACATAGAGAAGAGAAACCTAAAGAGTTGGAATCAACAGAGGACTAACCACCTGATAACTTAGTACATGCTTTAGCTAGGATTTCTATTCCCTATACTATGAAAGTGGTAGGGCATTTCAAGGGTCAATGATTCATCATCCTCATTGATTGAGGTAGTACACATAACTTTATTAATCTGCGAGAAGCAAAAAAAGTAGATTGTTACATATGCATTTATTTTGAAGTCATGGTGGCTAACGGGGCAATATTATAATGCAAAGGAAAATATAGACATATAAATGTTTGGATGGGTGACTACAACCTTAAAATAAACATGTTTACCCTTCCCTTAGGAGGATGTGACATTGTATTGAGAACTTAGTGGTTTTGTACATTGGGATTGATAGTATGGGACCTTTTTTAGCTATGGATGCAAGAGCATGAGAAGTAATACACTCTATGTGGTAGCACAAATTTTTTGACCATAAGTACCAACTACCAATGATGCAATTTAGCTAAATGAATTATAAGAAATTAAGGATAAGCATGTAATATTGTTTATAGAACCCCATGGGCTACCACCAAGGTGCACCAAAAATCATGCCATCCATCCCATACTTGTAATATTACCACCTGACATTCATCATTACATGCACCTATATGTGCAAAATATTGAGATTGAAAGAATGGTACAAGAGTTATTAGCAACATGGGTCATTCAGCCAAGTGTCAGCCCACATTCCTCCCTAGTATTGTTGATTCATAAGAAATATGGAACTTCATGGTAATGCATGGATTTTTGATATCTCAACAAAATTATCATCAAGCAAAAATTTACCATTTCCATCATTGATGAGTTACTAGATGAAATCCATGGTGCTTGCTCCTCAAAACTAGATCTATATTTGGGATATCATTAAATCAGATTGAGAGAAGATATTACAAAGATAAAATTTTAGATTTATGAATCCCATTATGAATTTCTTATCATGTCCTTTAGTCTAACCAACATGCCTTCCACATTTCATAGTCTCATGAATTCAATATTTTAACCATTCTTGCACAAATTCATCTTGGTATTCTTTGATGATATTCTAATTTATAGTTGAATATGGGTGGAAAATTCACAACATATGGACTAGAATCTATAATTATTGGCTGATAACCAACTATGTGCAAAATTATCTAAATGTTATTTTGGAATGTAAAAAGTGGAATACCTAGGTCACATAGTTTCAAGGGAAGGGGTCAAGGTGGATCTAAAAAAATTACTGTGGTACAAAATGGTTCCAAGACACACTCTTCCAAAGTCCTTTTGGGTTTCCAAGGTCTCACAAACTATTATTAGAAGTTTTTCTATGATTATGGAAAAATTATTTCACTTGACAACTATGTTACAAAAAACTAATTTCTATGGTTAGAACCAACTAAACATGCCTTCCTATGACTCAAACAAGCTATGCTCTCTAATATTATGCTAGTACTGCCCAATTTATATAAGGATTTTATGGTTGAAAGTGATGCTTTGATAAGTGTAATTGACATAATGCTTACACAAGAAGGACAACCATTGGATTTCACTAATAAGGTATTATCAGAAAAAAACCTAAGAAAATTGAACTATGAGAAGGAGATGGTGAAATATTATATGCTATCAACCATTGGAGGAATTATCTTATTGGGAAGCAATTTTATATCAAAATGGATCATCGTAGTACTAAATACATTTTGATTAGTGTGTCTCCATGATAGAACAACAAAAATAAATTACCAAACTACTTGGGTATGACTATGAAATAATATATAATAAGGACAAGGAAAACATAGTTTTTGATGTACTATCTTACCAATATGAGGACCAAGGTATGCTATGTGCTATCTCTAGTCCACGTCCTCAATGGAAATAAACTTTAAGAAGAGGTGACCTAAATTACTACCTTCGAATCCTTGATATAGCAACTTTAAAATGATCCTAACTTTTTGCCAAAATATACATGGGATTGGAAACATATGCTTTACTAAGGCCACCTTGATATTCCTAAACATTTGCCACTCTATGAAACTATACTATAAGAAATGCATGCTTTCCCTACTATAGGACATTTTGGGTTCTTAAATATATGAACGAGCTAAATGTACATGTTCTAGGCAAGGATGAAAAAGGATATTTAGACTTTTGAGGCATAATGTG
Organism: Wollemia nobilis; assembly: GCA_028583015.1. NCBI lineage: Eukaryota > Viridiplantae > Streptophyta > Pinopsida > Araucariales > Araucariaceae > Wollemia > Wollemia nobilis. The sequence continues at coordinate 1,593,136 of JAQPPZ010002347.1, forward strand.
ATACTTGCTAGCATATGAAAGCGAAATTATATGCACACAAGTCATAGCCTAACCTCTATCTATTCCAAAGACCATTTGGATAGACATTTCCATGGACTTTATTGAAGGGCTCCCAATGATCAGAAGTAAAATGATCATTCTCATGGTTGTGGATTGGCTCTCTAAGTATAATCACTTCTTTCCTCTATACCTTTAAAAAGTCTCAATGGTTGCTTAGATATTCATTGATTCTATTTTATATCTTCATGGTATGCCTTAGTCCATTATTTCTAATCATGACCCCACCTTCACTAGTCATTTTAGGTAGAAACTATTCAAGTTGCATGACACATAACTAAATATGAGCTCACCATAGAATAATTAGATATATGGACAAGTATAAATGATTAAAAAGTGTTTAAAAACATATCTTTGTTGCTTTGCATCAAAGAAATTGACTCAGTGGGTCAAATAATTTTTGTTGGCCAAATGGTGGCATAATACTGCATATCACTATGCCACCAAGATGATACCATATGAAGCAATTTATGGACACCCTCTACCATCACTTTTGTCATACCTCCTAGGTATTTCCAAGGTTTTAGTAGTGGATTTCACTCTCAAGGATAGGGAGCATGCACAAATCCTCTAATGTCTCAAAGAAAATTTATCTATGGCAGATAATCATATGCAACAACAAGTTGATCAACACCACTTAGAGTGTAGATTTAATGTTGGGGACATGGTGTTATTACACTTGCATCCATACAAGAAATCATAATTGAAACTCTATGGTTGTCAAAAGATATTAGCTAAATTATATGAACCATATAAGGTGTTACAATGCATTGGAACCATGGCCTACAAGATTGAATTGTTGAACTTATCCATCACACATCTAGTTTTTCATGTCTCCTATTTAAATAAGGTCATTTTAAGTTGTATAAAGGTTCAATAAACACTACCCTAGTTGGATGAAGGATCACTCATATTTGAAATTGTGAGCATTCTACATAGACAAATATACACACTTCATAACCATGCACTCACTGGTGTTTTAGTATAATGTTAGGGATTACAACTAGAAATAAAACCTAGGAGCCACTCCATCAACTTCAATAATATTTTTATCATATTAAGATTTGAGGACACAACTTCTTGAATGGGGAGGTCATGTTAGTAATCTATCCTAACACAACTATCATTATATAATTATGTAGTTTTGGTGTATGTTGCACCTTGGGCAGTTAGTGCATATGGGCCTATTATGATGTTACCAATACTTTTATTATAAGTGGGAATTAAAAATAATGTAACCATTACTTTTATTAAAAGTAAGAGTTATTAACATGGGTCTCCTTGTTAGGATTTATTACATCCTAGTCCATGTTAAGTGGCAAGTGGTATAACCACCCCTCACAAGGTCTATGCACATTATATAGGATAGAGGTAGTTGTAAGTTTGGTTAAGAGTTTCTTATGCTTGAAATAGGTATTCTATGTACTTAAATACCAATCATTTTATAATGTAAAGCTTTAAATCATTGATTTATAGCATGTGGTATCTAACTAGGTATAAGAAAGAAAAAAACTCTCCTTTTGATCCTCCTCTAGCTTTGACACAAAGAAGCCACAAAGAGCACTTTGTTTGAGAAAATAGGTTTCATAGGTAAAATTACCCTATATAAGTTTTTTTAATAAAAACCTCAAAAGAGAGGTAATAATATCTATGAAGAAAAATTCCATGGTGGATTCAAAGGTCTTAGGGTGAAAAAACCCTTCCAAATACCAGAGAGGCAAAAAGCCTTCAAGCAGTAAAAGGTTTTCAACCTTGTTAAAAACACCAACAAGATCATAATATAAAAATATAAATAAAGTCAAGTTCAATAAGAAAAGGAAATGATATCATAAAGTTCCTCTACAAAATGATTTAACATTTTAAAGATATTAAGAAAGTTGTCTTAAAGCTTCTTAAAATTGCTATAAAATCACTAGCTTCAAAAGAACAACATCGAACTACAAGCAAGAAAGGAAACATTACACAAGTAAATTGAAGAAATCAAGTTGTTGAAGAAATTTTTTAAGTCAAAACAAAAACAAATAAGTGACCACAAGGCACAAAGATAAACATTCCAAGGGAATGTCGTAAAGTGGAGAAAATTCATCAAAGAATTCATGAATTTCCCAAAGATAATCAATTCTTATTTAAAAGAAGCATTATAACTCGAAGCTCAAGGTGATAATGCAAATGCAAATATAACATGAAATATAATTAATCAATGTTCATGAGGCACTTAAGGACATATACAAATAGACTGAAATTCAACAAGGTACATATAAAAGCTTATGTTGTACTAAATATAACTTACTTCTAATATCCATCCAATCATGAGAAACTTACATTTTTAACAAATTAGAAAGTGGTCTACAATACATATATGCAAAAACTACATTGGTGAGCATGAAAAAAGAAAGCATAACAATAAAATTTAAATCATTATTGATAATATTTATCAAGGAGTCTTAAAAAATAGATGACCCACAAAGAAGAAAAAAGCTTCTGAAGAGACCCTCCAAAACTAGGCACATACAAAGATCTTGAATGCATAGAATACAAATTTCTATGAGCACGTTCTAGGTGCTCATTTCTATTTTTGAAGACATGCTAAGTTTTTGGGGAAAGAACAAGGTATAACACAAAATAATGTTGATCTCATTGAGGCACGATCCAAGGAACATGGATAGTTTTAGAGATGTCCAAGACATATCACTCATTACCTACACTTTTTAAGAACATCATAAAATATAGCATCATAAGGCATATGAAAGAAAATATTTAATAAAATTAAGCACCCATCAATGAAAATGAATTGCTAAAACAAGATGAATTAACAACAAAGTGAGCAATAAATTTTATAGTAAAATAAAGTTCAAGGTATTATTTCTTAATGGACATATCACTTGGGGTATTGTATAAATACCTTAGAATTTAGAAAATTCATAAATTTATGCCCAAAGAGCAATAATCACAAAAATATATGACATGCAGACATGTGAAGAAATTTGGCTATATGGATTTGCTCAAGGAAAATATCCCACATTGGTAGCGGGAAGAACATTTTTTTTTGAAATTGTTTTTGAAAAACTTATATTCAAACAAGATCATTTACATTTACAAGTTGGGATGAGACTCCTCCTAGCCTTAGTTGACAAGAACATTGGTTTACAATAGTAAAATAAGATTTGCATTGGAGCCAAATATCCTAAACCATATTTTTACAATGGTTGTCCACTTGTTTACAAAAAAAAAAAGAAGATATGCATTGGAGCCAAATATCCTAAACCATATTTCTACAATGGCTATCCAAATTAGCTAAACACTATATTTTCTCACCAACTTGCTTAATCCTCTCATCCTCAATAGCCATATCATTGTGCCACTGAATCCCTACCTCCTTCTCAGTACCCATCTTAGCTAGGAAGTCTACCACTTTATTTAGATCTCTACTCATATAAATTAGAATCACATCATCTAATTCCCTCTACAATTTATTAATTTGGGTGACAAGATTCCTCAACCTCCATGTCTTCAAAGCAAATTTCTTCATGCAATCTAGAGCTCCTACCAATATTTGAGAATATGATTATAGGATTATCCTCCTATAACCTTGTATTATCACCTATATAGAAGCAAATTTGATAGCTAAGGCTTCTACTTCATTGTTCGTGGCCCTTCCTATGCCTTGAAGTTATAAATAGAGTATTGTTCAAACATGAAACCTATAGACCACTCCAATTCCAACTCTATTCAAATTAATTTTTGTAGCTCCATCAGTATTAATTTTAATCCGACCTTCTAGGGGTGGTTTCCAACTAGCTTTGTTCTACTCCTCTTGCAATTTAGCTTCCTTCTCCATCATCCCTATATTAGCTCAAGATTTCTCTTTAGCATACACTACCATAGTTTTTGTGAATTTTCTCCAAATGACCTACCAAACACCATCTAAGGATGAAAAGGTTTCTCTAAAAAATCTATCATTTCTCTCCAACCACACTTGCCACCAAATGAAATTTAATCCAATATTCCAACCAATACAAAGAGATTTAAATTTAAATCTATCCCTCTTCCATATTTCCCAAATATTAATCTATTTTAAACCACCATTGGCTCAAATTTTAAAAGATAAAAACCATCGCTCCTAGATATGGTATGTGAATGGGCACTCAAACATCAAGTGGTCAAATGTTTCCTCACTTTTGTAGCATAAAATAGATTGATATGGATCAAATATTCCCCTATATCCCAGATTATCAAAAGTAAGAATTCCATTGTACATGAACTACTAGGCAAAGAAGTTTACTTTCAACCAACCCTTGGATTTCCAAATCTTTCTCCAATCCTCAACCTGATATGCATGAGGAGGAGGTTATGGAAGGATCTTATCATATCCATACTTCATTGTGTAGACTCCAAGGCTCCCATAGCTCAAATCTAATTCATCCTCATCATATGTACCTGTGAGAAATATTTCTACCAAGATTTTAGTCGTGATGGATGTCAATTCTAGAGGGATTGAAATTGACCACTCATCCAACTTATTAAACTGCTAAAACTTATAATCCCCTAGATGAATAGTGTTGAAATACATTTTAATATAAACCCAACCCCTGCTTTCCATGGTTGTTTTTAGTGGTTGTTGTTTTGGTAATTCAACAATGATAGGTGGGTATTGACCCATGAATTTATCCAAAATTTTGCCTTCTCCCCTCTTCCCACTTTTCAAAATACTCTATATTTCACTATATAAAATCCTAACTTTAGATCCTGCCACACTAAGGACCCATTACCATCCAAAGAAAAATGAATCACCTTATTCAGGTTCACCTATCCCAAATATTTACTAGTTAAAACTCTACTGAATAAAGAAGTTGGTTGGGAAATCCACCTCCAATAAAGCTTTCTAGCCAAAGATTTATTATTTAACTCTGATATCCTTAGTCCCAAATCTCCCTTTATCTTGGATTGACTTACTTTATCTGAACCTACTAAGGCACATTTCCTCTCTCTATTTACTTCTCCCCATAAAAATTTTCTAGCCATATTGTGTAACACTTTCCATATGGTATGTGGGGTAGCAAGAATAGAAATTTTATAAATTGGCATGACTTGAATGACTAACTGTGAAAACGTTAATCTACCCCCATAGCTTAACCATTTATGAGACCAATGATTAAATATTTCTTTGATACAATCCAAAATATTCCTCTAGATATCTATTTTTAGTTTTTTAAAATGCAAAGGGACCCCCAAATATACCATTGGGAGAGAAGTACTCATGAATCCCAAGATCTCTAAAATTATGTCTTGAAGCCTTCGATCAAGATTGAAAAATACCACTTTGGATTTTTTTATTATTGATGACTTGGTTTGTGGTCCTAAGGTAAAAATTAAGAGTATCTCTAATCATTCTTGCTTCCTTGAAATTGGCCACTCCCACCAATTTTGTGTCATCCACAAACTATAGGTAATTCAAAAATTCCTTACCCACCTTGATACCTATTAGCAAACCTTGTTGTCTTATCCTAAAGATAAGTCTACCCAAGTCGTCATCCAATATGAGAAAAATATAAGGGGAACAAGGATCTCCTTGATGAAGGTCTTGAGTAGCTCCAAATGGTTGTGAGAGAAGACCTTTGATTAACATTAAGTATGCCAAAGTCGAAACATAGCTTATGACCCATTTTATCCAATCATGAAAGAAATCGAATGCTGCCATCATCCTTGACAAGAAGCTCCACTCCACTCTATCATAATCCTTTGAAATATCCAATTTTATCAGTATTCCCCTATTGCTAGACTTTTGCATTAAGTGGATTGCCTCTTGAGCTAGAACCACACTATTCAATATCTTCCTACCCTCTATAAAACCCCCTTGCTCCGAGGATATAATGCTATGTAGGAGAGGTCTACATAATGTAGTAGTTCTATAATCTAAAATATGCACCCCCTTATCTCCTTTTAGAATTAAGGTAATGGATGTATGATTTAATGCTTTAAGTATTATTTTACTACATTTGGAATTCTTATAACAACCATTATATCCTTCTCGAAGTTGTCCCCGAAGGTCTAAAAAACTCAATTGGAAAGTCATCTGGACCTGGTGTTTTTTTGGTACTCTTTATAAAGACTACTTTCTTTACTTCTTCTCTATTAATGGGTTTAAGTAGGGCCCGATTTTCTTCTTTATATATAATAGAGGGTATGACAACAAAAACTTATTTTTGACCCTCTTCATCTTACATGATAATTTCCTTAAGTATTTTAGAAAAATAATTCATTGAATGGAAATGTATACTTGGGATTGTATCAAAGGCGTACCCATTCTCATCTTGAAGAGCTTCCATATTTATTGTCTTCCTCCTAGCAGAAGTAGCCCAATGGAAAATTTTGGTATTTTTGTTACCTTCTAATAACAAAGAGGTTCTTTCTATCTATTTTTAGTATATCTCCTCTTGGCTGTCAATATCCTCAATCACTTTACACAATGCATCATCCTCTTCTTTGAGCTGCTCTGTAATTGTTCCTTCCTTGTAGTGTTTTTGAACGTCATCCCATCTGGCCACCAATGGAGCTTTTTAGACCTGGAATTATGTCTTGTTAGCTTACCTCCACTGTTTCAATTGATCCTTGACATAATAAAGCTTCTTATAGAATCTAAACATTACTGTCCCATATATTGGACATCTGTATTCCCACCACTATGGAATTTTATTTCAAAGTTCATCTATAACCAAAAGTTTTCAAATTTGAATGGTTTGTGATGCTGACCTGTCTTGATCTCCCCTTCCAAAAAAATGGGGAAGTGTTCTAAAACTGGACCCTCCAAAATATAAAATTTTAATGCCTCTTCTAAAACAAAAAAAGGGTCTAACTTCACCTTCCTGCTATATGGCTCCTCTGTCTTATTAGTCCAAGTATAGTTGGTTCTAGGATATTTAATATCCCACCAAGTGTAATGCATGGACTTAGGCAATCATAAGTCGATCCCTTGGATCCAAAATTGGGGTTCCCCCTTCCTAATTTCTAGATGATAATCTAGCATTAAAATACCCAACAAAAATCCAGTATAACTCCTCCCTCAAGACTCATATTATACACCATTTTCCATTGATGAATCTTAAGCCCCATACAAAATTTGTAATTAAAACCTACGTAGTTACCACATTGTTCCTAAAATGTGATGTGAGGACACCCCTACAAGCTATATGCCATATTTTCATCCATTCAAGAGAATTCTAAAAGGTAACTATCTCCTTTAAGGCTCCTTGGGTATCCACTTCCATATGACCAACACCTCTCCAAAGTTTATTTACTATTTTACACATAATATCCAATGATAATTTTGTCTCCTGGATAAGCAAAAAATATATTTTACTTTTTTCTACAAGTCTTCAAATAATAGATTGATGGGTTCTACTATTTAAACCCCTAACATCAGTTTGTCTCCTTGAATTGCTATCAATTTCTTTATTGATTTTCTAACCTCTCCTTGAGATCTTATAATATTTGATTTCTTTTCCACCTGTGTTATCCCTAGAGTTTCCTTTTCTCTATTATTTTCTACTATATCCATGATGACATCCTTAATTATTGTCTGCTCTTGGTTATACACTATAAATACCCCTATAATATTTGATTGTAGTAGCTCACTGCACTCTATTACCTGCTCTAGGATAGGAGGAGGTGAAAGAGGGGCTTGACCATGACTATTATTGGTTTCATTATTCCTATCCACTCCTTCCATAAATTATCCTTATTCCTGGTCTGCTAGTGTCTTGAAGATCTCATACCTATTTGAAGGCTTGATTTGGGTTTGCTCTTTGCCATATTTTTCATTTTGCCTTCTCCTTCTTTTGGGATGTTCAAAACCATCTCCTAATGCTTCCCCTGTTAGAGTTAAAGTGCACTATGCCTTCACCTTGACACTTGTCAGTTTCTCTTGACAAGTGTCATGTGTTGAATATAGGCTTATGCCTATATATTGTAACCATTTGTATCAATAAAATCAAACCCCCTTCAGTTTCACTCCTAACATTTGGTATAAGAGCAGGTTCACTTTCCTGCCTATGAAACCCTAGAGGGGGGATTTCCCTCATGGAAATCCTCCCTCCCCCCTCATTTTTTTTCACTTTGGCCATTTTTTAAAACTAAGGGAGTATGCTCTCCATCTTTGATGGATCAGAAACCATAAGTTTTCATGGCTGCCAATTCAAATGTTGGGACTAAAACTGAAGGGGGTTGATTTTATTGATACAAATGGTTACAATATATAGGCATAAGCCTATATTCAACACATGACACTTGTCAAGAGAAACTAACAAGTGTCAAGGTGAAGGCATAGTGCACTTTAACTCTAACATTCCCCCTTAAAGTGCACTATCCTAACTAAAGAAGAAACAAAACAAGTCAACATTAGGTAACATTTTGCCTTCACCTTGACACTTGTCAGTTTCTCTTGACAAGTGTCATGTGTTGAATATAGACTTATGCCTATATATTGTAGCCATTTGTATCAATAAAATCAACCCCCTTCAGTTTTAGTCCCAACATCCCCATATTGAGATTGGTTGTTTCTTTTTTGACTGTTGACTTACCCTTAGGAAGATTTGATATTCCTAGAGGAGCCTCCATTTTTGTATTCATATTATTTGGGTAGGACCAGGCCAAATGGCCATATTTATGGTAAAATATACACCAAAAGGGCAACACCTCATAATCCAGTTGTTGAATCCAATATAGTCATGCAAGTTCAAGTTCAACCTCTACTGACAAAGGTTGGCCGAGATCCATTTGCATGCATAATCTAGCATAGGTGGTTGTGTTTCCTTCCATTGTGTCTCTAGCATTACCCAAATATCTTCCAAATGGAATTACCATGAATTTCCAATACCTTTTCACTCTAGAACTCCATTGGAAGTGCATACAAATGAATCTAAATCGGGATAGCCGTGGGTTCAATTCTGGGATCAAATCCCACTCTATAGGGTTGAACAAATAATACTGTTAGACCATGATTCCTATTTTTCAATTTGAAATCCCTATTTCTATCGACAAGTGAGGAAAAAATAACAATAAAATATCCATTACTAATAAACCACAAAGAATACTCACCAAGAGGCTCCCAGTTTTACCAAACCTAGGAATACAAAAAATTCAAGGTAGGGCAAATACCCATGAATTTACAGATTAGATCATGATTGGCTCTATATAAGACTATTTATTCTACCATCCTTTGCTCAATGACAATATTTGGCCTTGATTTTGATTGTGACAAGCATCCATTGACTCTTTGAGATGTTGATCTTTTTCCAACAACCATAAAGAGCATTTTTAATGCAGTTTTTTGTGCTTCTTTAGTCTATGTTGGAGATTTTTCCTTCAAAAAATTTGTAAAAGAACTTTATCTCTCTAAAATAGGATCTGGAGGTGTCCCTATTGGGCCCTCCGAGGGCAACAATCTTATATTCAATTCTGCAACAACTAGAAAGCACTTCATCTACCTAATTGATGCCCTACTTTTCTCTTCCAGAGCTCCCTAGTTTTGATGACAGTGGGAAGAACATTGAAGGAAATAATTTTTTTTTAATATTTTATCTCAATTGTAGGATAAAAGAAAAGATTTATATTTTTGGATAAATATAAATTATTGGAATATTCCTTAGAGGAAGAACATTCCCTCTAGCTATTATTTTTGCCCAACAAGATTGTTTTTCTCACAATTCAAAGCATCAATTGAATCATGAGTATAGGCTTATACATAATTTTCAAAATGGAATTTTTGAGATGGATTCAATAAAAGGAAAATATTCAAGTTTTATGAAATTTGACTATGGTCAGTCGAGCACTGAAGTTCTTGTTTCCTAATTTCCAACTATTAAGGGGGATAAATTATGTTACTGGAAAACTGAACTCATAATATAGCTTGATTTTGAGGAAGTATGACAAGTAGTAGATATGACCATTACCTATCCAAAATAAGAAAATGAAGACCAAATAATGTTCAACATGGTAAATAGAAAGACAATATTAATCATCATGTTCAGAGTAGCAGATAAAGTACAAGCATACATTTAGGATTCAACCATAATCAAGGATGCATGGGAGAAGATACATATAGTATTTGAAGCAAAGAATCAAAATCAAATTTTATTTCTCTAGATACATCTCCATTGCTTGAAGATGAAAAGTGGAGAAAAGTTGGAAAATTTCATGAGGAGAATTGTTGATTTATGAGCATCATTACAAGCATTGGAAAACTAGGTATTTAATGAAACATTAGTTCCAATAATTTTAAGATCTCTCCCATCAAAATATAATGTTATTGTGATAATATATTAAATATCATTGAACAAACATCAAGCTTTAACAATTTGGTGAACCTATTTCAAAAGGTAGAGGTCTCACATACAATAGATGAAGAACAATTATTTATTACAAATAAAAAGGAAATCAACCATTTAGAAGAGGCATCAAACCTCCACAATGATTCCAACAAAGAAAAAATTATCAAGGATATCATAATGAAAGAAATGATTCTCAACAAATAAATATATTTCATACACAAAATGTGTGAAATTTGTTGTAGAAGTAACCACACCATGAAGGAATGCTGGAAAAATATATTAAAAAATGGATCCCTTCATGAGAGATGAATTATTAGAAAGACAATTCATATTCCGATAATAAAAATTAAATTAAAAAAAGGCACAAAAAAATAATGTAGTTGAGGAAATTGAAATTAAAGAAAAAGAAAAAGTCAAGAAAAAGAAAAAGAGAATATGTGTTTGTTGCTCAAGCATAGCTAAGACAACATAAACAAGTTTAGTATGACTCCAAAGCTACCAAATATATCACATGCCAAAAAAATTTGGATCCAATCAATTCATCAAAATTGTTATAGAAATATTGCATCAATTGATCACTCCAAGCCAAGGAACCAACAAGATGGAACACTAGTGTTATATAAATAAAACTATTACAAGAATAAGCCATGGAATACCTCTAAGGCCAAGAATTTCATCACATTCTAGAATAAATATGGCATATTCAAAGTTAATTATTTTTCCACTCATTTTTCCAGCTATAAAGAAAAACATTTGTAGGATGAATGACCTATTGCAAGAATATATTTAAAGAAGAATGACATAGCTTGCAAAATTGGTCTTGTTGAAATATGTTTACGAGGACGTCTTGTTCTAAGAAACCACGACCAGGGGGTTCTACACCATTAAAATCACCCGAAAGTCACGCCCGGTCCTGACCGCACCAACATTATCAACTGAATTTTGGGTACCTGATGTGCATTTGGTAGGGTGGAGATTCAAACTAGGGACCTCCCTTGGAGGATTTCCCTACCCTCTCCAACTCACCTACAACACATGGGTTTTTTTAAATGAGATTACACATGTTTTTATAAGAGATCACGGTCCCCTCATATTGAGTGGGGTTTGAATCTTAAACTTCTTAAAGAGAGACCAAAGCCCTTACCACTGATGTAAAATTATAGCTATTTATTCTTTCAATTTGAACAAGAGACCCATACATCATTATCAAAGCCCAATATCTCATAAAACTCTTGTCAATAACTGTACCAACACTACAGGAAATTAAGATACTAAATGATAAGATGCATTGTGATATCATCAAAACTGATAACATAATACATGATAAAGGGAGATTTTTTAGATAATGATACCAATTTTTGGGCCCTAATATTTCAAATATAAAGGCTATAGAGAAATTAATGGGTTGCTACATTCTTGTTCAAGAAAAAACTATGGCAACTATGGAATCATTCCAAGGGTTGAAACAAGTATGCAAAATTTCTAAAAATTGCATTCAAAATATACATTCCATTTGTCATATCAAAGAACTTATGATAAAAGAAAAAATTTCAAAGGATCCAAGATTTGATAAAAAGTAGAAGGAAAAGTAGTAGAATGAGCCTTACACAACCTTGTTCCCATCACATGCAAGACAAAAATTGACAACCAATCAATTCAATAGTTGATATTAGATGCTTGGTAGCACATACTTCACTTGAGGGTATTGTAGAAGACATATAATTCATGCATTAAATTCTATATACATTAGAAACTATTGAAATATTTTTTTTAATAAATATATTTTTGGGGTGCGTGAACAATGGAACTTGACACTCCTAAGTATCATAGTAGAAATTCTATATTAAGGAGGGATTTCTCTCTTAAATCTATGAATTCTAACATTAGCCTAGAAATTATTTCTAGTTATAAGCTAGAAATAGAGCTACGACTATGATGTAATAAGTATGGAATGTTAGGATTTATTACATCATAGTCCATATGAAGTGGCAAGTGGTATAACCACCCCTCACAAGGTCTATGCATGTAGTATAGGATAGAGGTAGTTGTAAGTTTGGTTAAGAGTTTGTTATGCCTGAAATAGACATTCTATATACTTAAATACCTATCATTGCATAATTTAAAGCATCAAAGCATTGATTTATAACACTCCTCTTGCATGAAAACCAACCCTTGAGCATTAGGGTTATGGTAAATAAGAGTCTATATAAAGACATGGATGAAAATAAAATGTATCATCTAATATTTCTCAAATTGGAATGGAGCTCTACTTCTAAGGAGGTTACACCCCTAGAAGAGACCTACAATATTTTTTTCTCGAGTAATATAAGTTTATCGTATTTTCAATCAAATATTTTCTTAAGCATTTGTGTTGTTTTTTTTCATATTTCCATTAATCCTTGTATTGTTATTATGGTTATGCTCATTTTTATCTAGAGGATCTTAAAATACTTTAATGGAAAAATAATAAAATGAGAGATTGTAGAATAGAAAATGATAGAATGACAATAACTACTATTGTTGTTGTGGAAAATAGCCCTAGAAAATGCTTCGATACCACTTATCATGAACCTTCATATAAAAATAAGCATAACCAAAGTAGCAATAAGAGAATTAATAAAAATGCTCATGAATTGAAAATAACTAAATTATCACAAAAATAAAAGTAACAAAAGTGCTGAAGAAAAATAACTTAATAAAAACAATAAAAAATTTATATTAATAAAGTAAATTAGATAATTGTAGACCCCTTTGAAGGGGGAACTTCCTTAGACGTAAAGCTCTGAAACAAAATGAGAAAATATGAGATACCTTCTACTCCAAACCCATGTCCTTATATAGACTCTTATTTACCATAACATTAATGCTCAAGGGTTAGACCACATGAAAGAGTGGACCTGAGCCACTAACTCCTATTTACAATAAAAGCAAATATTACATCATAATAGGCCCATGCACACACCCAGGTGTTGTAGGTGAGTTGGAGAGGAGAGGGCAATCCTCCAAGGGAGGTCCCAGGTTCAAATCTCCACCGTACCAAAAAGCTGAATTGGGTATCCAAAATCCAATTGATAATGTTGGTGCGGGCAGGGTGGGGTGCGACTCCTGGGTGACTTTGACAGTGTAGAACCCCCTGTTCATGGTCTCTCAGACCAAGGTGGCCCCGCAAGGGGTTTTTTGCTTAAAAAAAAAATAGGCCCATGCATACTAGGAACCCATGGTTCAAATATAACACTAACATGAGGCAAGTACATAGTAATAGTTGTGTTAGGATAGGGTTATAATAATATTCCTATGTGCAATCTTCAACACCTATATGTTGTACAACTTTTAGCATCTTCTCCTCTCAATTCATGTATCTTCTCATAATAATCCTCACCTAGCCTCCACTTCACTTGTCCTCTATGCAACTAATCGTCATTTAGCCCACACCACTACCACTTCCATCCTTCACAATCTACTTCCCTTCTTTGTCATCTCTATTGATACACCCCTTTCTTCCATATTGATAAGATGTAGTATTTATCTTCAAGTAAGATAATATTTAACTAGTTATTATAATCGAATATTAAATTAATTATTCTAAACTAGTATCTTCTAGAATAAAATGCAAGTCTTATTAAATAATCATATATTCTAAAAAAATATCATTGTACTATTTTATAATATTGGATATGAATAATATTGGGTGTATGAATTTTCATGCCAATTCTTGCTTATATCAATTGGTATCAAATCTAAATGATTGCAGCCTTGGATTTGGTATTCTAAAATATTATGACACAATATTCACCTAGATACCTCATCTCAGGTTGCCAAAGATCTAGCCTCCTCAAGGGTTTTCACATATTACCCTTTCTAGATCTCTATTCATTTTTTTCTCAGAAAACATCACTCTATTTGTGAGAGCTATATATTTATTTTTAGCTTTAAAACCCATAATATTCTTCCACCATTATGTAGATCATTTTGAGTACTACAAAAATGAGTGCTCATATACCAAATTCTAAGTAATATTAAAGAATTTAAGGTTGTTTAAAGTTGGGCTAATGTGTTTTTTTTTACATGAAAATTTGTCAAGCAAAAAAATAGAAACATAGTTTATTTTTGGAAAGAAGAAATAAAAAAAAAAGCAAGGCTTATTTTTATAAAAAAACATTCTTTATTATTTTTAAATTTTCTTAATTATTAAAGTAATTTATGTTAAAAGAGGGCTTATTCTATGAATTTTATTTAACCAATTATGTAATTGTGATTCTAATCAAGGTGCATTATCGATGGAGTTTGATGCCTTCATTATTTTTATTCCATGTTTTCCAAGTTTTGCAGGTAATATTTTACAACCATCCCTTTTGCAATGGCTCCTAAGTGGGATATCCATCATGAGGAGACTTTTGAAGCATTAGTGAATATGAGTACGATCCAATAAATTTTAGCAGAGAGCCACAATCATTTCATGCAAGATCTTATGGCAATATTTCAAGCAATGCTCCAACATTTAGCACTTCGTGTCACTCATAAACCTACAAAGGATAATATTGAGTAGTTGACACCTTCTGTTTTCAAGAATTTGGTTTAGATTTACTTAGATGTCAATATTTGTGTAGAAGACAAAACTAAGATAGCCACTTGCACATAAGTTATAGGTATAGTTCTTAAATAGGGAGGACAACAATGAAAACACCATCAACCAGTTCAATAGTTGTACTATCAGGTGCAACCATCCCAACATTCCCTACAACAATTTGGTTACCATATTCAAACAATACAAAACAAGGTACAACATCAATCTCATTTTTATCGATTATCATCACCATTATCATTATATTTGTATGCCCAATTACTAGTTTTACAACCTCATGTGTAGCCACATATAACCCCTAATGCGCAACAGGTTCCTTCTTGTTTACAAAAACAACAATCGTATTTGTCCCCACCCGTTCTTCAACAACTGTAGAATTTGTTCCTACCTATTCTTCAATAAAAACCACAACAATTTTCAATACAAGAATAGTCATCAACATGAAAAAAACCACCATCACAACACCACACACTACCATACTCCTACTCTTTTTTACAACAACATTTGAGTACCACTACATACTTGGTGGGTACACTGTCAATCCAAGCACAAGGGGACTTTGTCAAAATTTCAGCAACTTTTTACCTTTTTTTAGCAACCTTTTCCCTCTCCTTTGGTGAAAGGGGGATCACTTTCCATTGAACAGGGAGAAATTGATAAGACTCAGTATCTATCTTCATGCAAGACAATATTTAACTAGTTATTATAATAGAATATTAAATTAGTATCTTCTAAAATAAAAAAGTCTTATTAAAAAACATCTTCTAAAAAGACATCGTTGTACTCCTTTATAAGATTGGATATGAATAATATTGGGTGTGTGAATTTTCATATCAATTCTTTCTCATATCACATATCCTCTTTTCTTCACTTTTCTATTTTGTTATTATTATCTAATGTTTTTAAATTATTATTTTATTATTTTTGTCCAAGATCAATGTAACATAAGGTCTTAAAAGAACAAAACCATAAAAAATAAATAGAACCCTTTTTACCATCATCATTGATGCAACATATTTAAAAAAATGGATAAAACAAAAGATTGATAACACTCAATAAAACCTAATTGGCTTTTCACATTATTACACACCCAAACATACAATTCTTTCTCCCCTTAGAGTGGCCTTTTACTAGCTATACCTACAAAAATTAACATAAACAAGTGCTTCCTATTAAATTTCCATTAGCACTATGAGATGAATATTTATTTATAATCAATATGCATAATTCTATTTTATTCCTATTGATTATCACAAGTAAAAGTAAGTCAAACATCAATTTACAACATATAAAACAACATTATTAAAAATCCATACATAGCACTTATAAATCTATAAAATCTCATAAGCTTAACCATATTGTCCAAACAAAAGAAATAATGTCCATGCAATAATAAATTCAATAACTCAACTAAACAATAGTCCAATAATGTCCATGCAATAATAAATTCAATACATCAACTAAACAATAGTTCAAATAAGGTAAGGGGAATGTGTCTATTAAAAGTTAAAATAAAAATGATAGATAAAACTAAGGTTTAAGTTTTGGAGAAAAATGAAAATTATTTTTAATAGAAAAACAAGCCAATATTTTTTATTTAAACCAATCGTAAATGCAATATTATGATGTTTGCCTTGGAGTGACCCTTAATTAAAGTTGAATATAGCTTATTAAAATTTTCTAATTTACTAACATCCATATTTTTATTTTTATTTTATTCCATTCAAATTTAATGGAAAATGGGAATAAAATCCCCTTAAATAATATGTATATATGCAAACAAAATTCTACTTTTCTTGAAATTTGTTACTATCAAGCTGGTTATTGTAACGACCCTAAAATCAAGAAATAAGAAAACACATAGAAATAGAAAGATTTTTTTTTTTTTTTACTGAGAGGGATTCATAAACCCCTAACCAATCTTAGATTAAATTAATGTTTAACAAAATATTCTAAGTTTCTCAAGAACTATACCACACAAGATTCCCCTTATGCAAGTCCCTTCTACGTAAGCATATCTCATATTATGCATATAAGTCCATCCATCTCATTATCATCGATGAGCTAGACTTATCACCTTCAATCATTAGAAGGTGTACATGCATATCCATATTCTACGCAAGCCATTATGCATATGTATGCTACATGTACTGCGAGTTAAGCTATCAATCTTGTCCTCTAATAAGTTATCTTAACTCAGGTATGATATTATATAAACCTAGTTATCATTCTCCCTAAGGGGGTCTCAAGCCCTTAGGTTATCCTCTAAGTCCAGCCTATAATTTACTGCTAAATTCTATAAAAGTTATTCAATCAAAAAATAAAAGATAGATCTAGATACTAAATATAACAAAACATGATTCAATAAATATGCAAAAGATAAATAGAACATAGAGCAATAATTAAAGAGGAAATATGAACTAGAAAAAATTTAGATATATTCATAAACAATTAAATAGAATACAAAGGTACATTTGCCAAATTTATCATTTTTTACATAAGCATGTATGGTAACACCTCCATACTCTTAAACAATACATTACATCAATTTCATCAGGGGAAATCTCCCCACAAGTTTAGTCTATTTGCATAAGTAAACAAGATGTAAAGTAGAGAGCAAACTTGTGCATTGGTCCAACTGTAACTTTGGTCCTCCCACTCTTACATCGATCAAGTTAGGATAGTAGGGGATCACATAACTCATAGTTCAATATGGGCATGCCTCTAAATGCATTTACTCATTTCATTGCCAAATTGCAACTATACAATTTAAATCAAGCAATCTACTATCTAATGCATAGTTGATATCATAGAAACTACTCTTTCTATTTTTCCTCTCATCCTCCTATGAGAGTCTTTCAATAATGCATCTAGATCATGTGCTTTACTTGCAATAAATGACCCTGTCCTTATTCAACAATTAAATTTCCATGCCCTTAATTTCCAAAAAAACTAAATCTTTTTTTATTAAAAAATCAAAGTCAACTACTTTAATCCATAAATAAACCCTTTCCTTTCATTTCATAAATTAAAGTCTTATACCCTTAATTTACAAAATAAACCAATTTTATATTTAATTTATTAAATTAAAGTCAACTACTTTAATCCATATATAAACCGTTTTCTTCCATTTCATAGATTAAAGTCCCACACCCTTAATTTACAAAACAAGCCAATTTCATATTTATCTATTAAATTAAAGTCAACTACTTTAATCCATAAATAAATCATTTTCTTTCATTTCATAAATTAAAGTCCCATAACCTTAATGTACAAACAAACCAATTTCATATTTATTTATTAAATTAAATTCAACTACTTTAATCCATAAATAAACCCTTTCCTTTCATTTCATAAATTAAAGTCACATACCCTTAAGTTACAAAACAAACCAATTTCATATTTATTTATTAAATTAAAGTCAACTACTTTAATACATAAATAAATCCTTTCCTTTTATTTCATAAATTAAAGGACCATACCCTTAATTTACAAAACAAACCAATTTCATATTTATTTATTAAAATAAAATTAACTACTTTAATCCATAAATAAACCCTTTCCTTTCATTTCATAAATTAAAGTCCCAGAGAGTGCAGTTATTAAGTCAGACTTACAAGCCATTCCAACATATTATATGTCTTTGTATTCTATGCCAAAATCAATTGAAAAAAGTTTAATCAGTATTATGCGATCCTTTTTATGGTCAGGTTTACATGATAAAAGAAATTTTTCTTTGGTGAAATGCAACAAGTTGTGTGATGACAAAACTAGGGGAGGTATTGGTTTAAGAGCTCTTACAAATGTAAACTTAGCTCTTAGGGGAAAATTTATCTGGAGATTGTACAAAGAGAGTCAAAGACAATGGGCAAGAATTCTTCTAAGTATGTTGATCCCAATGATCCAAGTTTAATATTTATTGCATTCTCTCTTCCAAATGGTTCTACTCTTTGGAATGGTTTAAAAAAATCTATTGATCTTATGATTAAAGGTTTAAGATGGGTGGTGGGAACTGGAGAAATTTTTTCTATTTGGATGGATATTTTATGTGATAAAACCACTCAATTTAGATCCTTTTTTGAAACCTTGGATGATATTGCTTCAAGAAAAATACGGTGATAGGGTTTCAAACATTTTGTACAAGGATCGAGAAGGAAGATACAAATGGAAAGAATATTTTTTTACAAGTATACAAGACATTGATGCTAGGAGGTAATTGAGTAGAAAGATAACAATTGTAATTATTCCAAGGGGTGCCAAGGATAAATTGATTTGGAAGTTGAATAGCTCAGGAGAATACACAATAAGAAGTGGATATAATGTTCAACACCAACATAATAATAATATCACTAGAATTTGGAGAGATATTTGGGATAGCCCAAGCATTCCTAAAGTCAAAATGTTTGTTTGGCTAGTAGGTCATAGAAGACTTTTATCCTAGTATAACCTTATGAAAAGGGGTTTGCATGGCCCCTCTAAATATGCATTCTGTAATAAGGAGGAGAGTATTGACCATCTCTTGGGACATTGCTCAATAGTCCAAAATCTATGGCAATGGATTCTTAATATGTTTGGTATATGCATGGTGATGAATAGTATAATTGAAGATTGGTTAAAGCAATGGCAGAGCACTTATAAAAGTGAGGCTTTACAGATAATATGGGATATATCAAAAGATACAATACTTTGTACTAAATGGCTAGAAAGGAATATAAGAATTTTTAAAGGAAAAGAAAACAGTTTAGAGGTAATGAAAAAGAAGATAAGTTTAGCCATAGAGGAGTCTAAACCAACCCTATCAACTCACCCAATCCCTAATTTGGAATCAAATATTCTTGATAGTGGAGTCAAGTCATTAAATAGAATTATGATATTGGGTACAAGAGAAGAAAAAAAAGGTAAAGAATATAAAGTGGAAACCACCAGATGTGGAGTGGGTTAAATTAAATTTTGATGGAGCATATAAAGGAAACCCACGGTCAGAAGGAGGAGGAATAATTAGAAATAATAGAGGAGAGATTTTGTCTCATTATGCTTTCAATTATGGATTTAAAACAAATAATGAAGCTAAAGCTTGGGAAACTTTAGAAGGGTTAAAAATATGAAAACAAATGAAATGGAATAGAGTTTGGATATAAGGTGATTCTCTCATAGTAATAAATACAATTTTGAGGAAAGCAAAGGCTTCATGGAACATACAAGAGATAATTGTGGAAATTCAATATCTAGCTAAAGAGTTTGAAGAAATCAGGTTTACACATATATTAAGGGAAGGAAAAAAATTACAAATAAGCTAGCCAATAGAGGGGTTTGATTGAGGATCGTGAAGTTAACATCTCCTTTCCATGGTTAGAGGAAGTAGAAAGTTTAGTTGAAGCTGACAAAAATTGTTGATTGCCTAAATCAATTAATGATTAAGATTTACTTTAATGTTTTCCATAGATAATATCTGTTTTATTTTGTAACAATAATGTGTATTCATTTAGAATATTTATTATAATTTTTGTGGTTGCTCTTATGTTTCAGGAAGGAAACTAGAAATCCATATTTGGTAAAGCGAACTATGTTAGTGCGATGTTTTGGAAATAATACTCTATTAAGATGAAATACAGAGATAGTAGAGGTGACATTTTGGCATTGTGAAGGCTGCTATAGGAAAATATCAAGAAAGATGCTAAATTCTAGAGTAATTGTATTCATACAGATATATTATGTAAAATGATTTAGGTTTCTAACTATAACATCTCAAATGAGATGAGCAGTGTATCTATTTTAAAGCTCTCAAGCTATAAATAAGAGATGTAATTTGTTAAGGGTGGGGAACCCGAGTACAACCCCTTTTATCAAGCAAAAAAACAAATTAAAGTCCCATACCCTTAATTTACAAAATAAACCAATTTCATTATAAATAAAGTTCTCTAACTCTACTTAATAAACAATTCATAAATCATTTATTTTATAAATAAAGTTCTCTAACTCTACTTAATAAACAATTCATAAATCATTCTTTTTATAAATAAAGTTCTCTAACTCTACTTAATAACAATTCATAAATCATTCTTTTTATAAATAAAGTTCTCTAACTCTACTTAATAACAATTCATAAATCATTCTTTTTATAAATAAAGTTCTCTAACTCTACTTAATAAACAATTCCTAAATCATTCTTTTCTAAATAAATTTCTCTAACTCTACTTAATAACAATTCATAAATCATTCTTTTAAGAAGCCAAACTTTGGAACATTAGAGATGGCTCTATTTTAATTAAGTCTCCCAAAGACTCAAGGATACAATGGTAGCTCGATGTCAACAAGATGCGCTCACAGTCATGCAGTTCATCATAGAGATGAGCGACTGTATTGGTTCGTAAAAACCATGACTCCACGACCCAAGATATAATAGGGGAAGGGCATTAACACAACTAAGAACGTTGCACCCTTAGCCAAAAGTGATGATGACTTACGGTTCATAGGTTTGACAGAATGGTGGGTAGTGGGGAAATGATATGTCCTTCAAGCTTGCAAGCTCCCTCTCGCTAATGGATATCCAATCACAAAAGCAACAACACTCCACCAAGATCTTAGGTGGCTTGGGTGATAGACCTGGATTTCAATGATGAAATGTTATCATGACATGGTTTACTAACTGGTAAAACTCATATCTCCCTCCTTTACATTGGGAGTCCTCCACAGACAACAATAGCGAGGACCTCTTATGAAATAAAGACACTACCATGATGGTTAAAGCCAAAATAGGGTGGTGGTGTTACAAGAGAAACATAGGTAGCTACAAGGAATATTTATTAAGGTATTGGAACTTATCTTCCCATAAATAGAGGGCAGGCGGTGATAGCCTAATGATAACCACATAAAACAAGAACCGATTATTGACACAAAGACGATAGTATTAAACCCAACCTGGTTACTGTTGCTTCCTTTGGAATAGTCTGGGTAGCGTTGTCTTGGCATGAATTTCCAAAGCTCCCTTTCCTCTATCACCGTTATCTACCTTCGTCTGGTTTTGATTTTCCAAACATCATCTCCTTCTTTTCGATTTGTCTCCTCTTGATCCTTATCTTCTCTATTTTCCACATCCCTTTCTTTACTACCATCCCTCTCTCATTGTCATGATACCTACCTTATCCTCCTCGACTATCGTGCTCACTATCCACCATCACTTCCCATCCATTCTCATCGATAGCAGGTCACCCGCCCCATCCTCTTGCTCAGGACATCATAAATGGAGCTCCCCTTTGTCAAAGTTGGTAGGCGCTCCCATACCCGAACACATATTTCCCAACGTTCAAACTTATGGCAGATCCTCTCCATCTTATTATTTTAAATATTTAATTACCTTAAGGGAGGTTTCGAGATGGGAGTCCATAGTTACCATTTTTTTAAATGGTAAAGCCATTTATAATTTCATTAATATAATTCAAATATTATCTTGAAATGAAATTCTCCTTTATTTATTTAAAATAAAATATTTACTAACTTTTAAATGAAACCTTTCATCATTTAAAATGAAACATTTATGAATTTTAAATAAATCCACTATCATTTAAAATAAAATATTTATAAATTTTAAATGAAATCTACTATCATTTAAAATAAACATTTATAAATTTTAAATGAAATCTACTATCATTTAAAATAAAGCATTTATAAATTTTAAATGAAACCTACTATCATTTAAAATAAAACATTTATAAATTTTAAATGAAACTTACTATCATTTAAAATAAAGCATTTACTTTATCACTCTATTTGTCTAAACACACAAGGAGTTATGAAGACAACCTATCCATCCATACTTCCCAAATCATTGAGGCAAATAGTGCTGAAGTAAAAGACAATCAAGCATGTGCAACAGACAAAGAGGGGAATCTTTCCATCAATTTAGTCACCTATCTCAACCTCTAGAACTTATGATAGCTACTAGGCTATCAATCTGGGGCTCAAGGTGGCTAGCTATTGATAATTATCCCTAATCGAATGCATACCTATATGAAGGTATCCATCAATGTTACCTTTGAGTTGCCTTATCATCATTTCCCCAACCTCAAGTACCCTCACCTTTGGTGGATGACTCAACTTCTTCCACTTACGAGTGTACCTGATCCTACACATTGGTAATTTGTTAGTAGTATCATGCTCTTCAATATCTACTAACATCGCATAGTTGCTTAATTGCACAAAATCGAGTATTAAAGCACCATCAATTAATACATTGTTTTCCATGTCAAAAGGTCCATCTAGGAGGGTCATGACATCCTCCCCCACTAGGACTAAACATCATCCCGATGTTTCCTAGTTTTACACAATCACAACACAATCAAAAGTAAATTATTACATTTTAGAGATCTTCAAACAAAAAAGGAAAATATTTTTGCATATCTGCCACTTTCTCCCAAGTGGTATTTCTTTCAGAGAAATGGTCCCACTAGACCTTACATTGCTCAAGAGTTTGATTTCGCATAGTCTTAGAATGGAACTCGAGAATATTTATTGGCATTACTTCAATTACCTCTAGATTTGCCATCTATAAATTAGAAACATCCCACACATGTTCAAGGTCAACAATATATTTCCTAAGCAAAGATATGTGGAAAGTGTCATGGATTTTTGATAGATTAGGAGGTAAAGCAAGTCGGTATGCAACCAGACTAATATTTTTAGTGATCTCAAAGGGTCCTACAAACTATGGATCCAATTTTGTGGATTTGATCACACTTTTCATTGGTTTGACCCTTAGGAACACTTTATCTCCCATCGAGTACTCCCTTGGAGTTCTCTTTAAATCAACATAACTCTTCTACCTATCAACAGCTTCCTTGAGTCTTTGCCTGATTACCTTCAATTGCTCTTCCATTTCTCTGACCATTTTTGGTCCAATCACAACTCTATCCTCTAGGTTATCCCATGATAGTGGTGTTCTACACTTTCATCCATACAAGGCATCGAAAGGTGCCATTCCCAAAGATGAGTGATACCCATTATTGTAGGTGAACTCTACCAAAGGTAGATAGTCTTCCCAGTGAGACTTGTGATCCATGCAGTACATGTGGAGCATATCTTCTAGTACTTGGTTTACCTACTCTGTTTGACCATCTATCTCAGGGTGGTATGTCGAACTCATGTTCAACTTTGTACCTATTTCCTGATAAAGGGATTTCCAAAACTTAGAAGTGAACTTGGAATCCCTATCTGAGATGATTACCTCAAGAAATCCATGCAATCGGAACACTTCCTTGGAAAATCTATTAGCCACCACCTGAGCATCATCCTTGGTGCTCCCAGGTATAAAATGTGCAACCTTAGTCAATTTTTTGACTACTACTAGGATTGCATCATGTTGGTACCTGGTCTTAGGTAAACCTACTATAAAATCCATAGATATGACCTACCATTTCTGCGTAGGTATACTATGTGGATACAACTATCCTATGGGATGCTTGTATTCTACCTTAACCTTCTGACATTTGAGGCATCGAGCGATAAAATCGGTAATATCCTTCTTCATTCCTACCCAGAAGAAGGTTCTTTTCATGTTTTTCCTCATATTAACCCCTCTAGGGTGAGATAAATAAGGAGATCTATGGGCTTCTTGCATTATTAGCTTTCTTAAATCACCCAATTTTGGTATGATAATTCTACCTTTGTAGCACAAAAGGTTATCTATCATTCCAAACTCCTTATTGCCCTCAGGGTCTCTATCTATTCTAGCTCAAATTTCTTAGAAATATTCATCCTAATATTGCTCTTATCTCACTTGATCCATGAGATTTATGTGACTCCTAGTTATGGTTGCTATGTGTCTCCTTCTACTCAAGGCATCAACAACCTTATTCTCTTTTCCCTTTATGTACTCAATTTCAAAGTCATACTCAGTGAGAAACTTGATCCACCTTCTCTATCTCACATTAAGTATTGGTTGGGTAAATATGTACCTTAGACTTTGATGGTCAGATTTTAACTCAAAAGGTCTCCCCACCAAATAGTGGCGCCAGACCTTTAGAGCATGCACCACAATGGCTAGCTCTAAATCATGAGTAGCATAATTGACTTCATGCTTTTTAAGATTCCTTGAAGTATAAGCTACTACTAACTCTTCTTGCATGAGTACTCCTCCTAACCCTTCCAACGATGCATCAATGCATACTAAAAAATCTCCTTGAGGATCTAGAATCTTCAATATTGGTGTGGTAGTGAGCTTCTACTTCAACAATGCAAAGGTAGTTTCACACTTTTTCATCCATTTGAATTCCTTCCCTTTCTTTTGAAGGTTAGTTATTGCTGAAGCAATCTTTGAGAAATCCTTTATATAACATCTATAATAGCCCGTTAACCCCATGAAGCTTCTTACTTTAGTAATATTAGTAGGGGTGGCCAATTTAATATGGCTTTGATCTTCTCTAGATCCACAACAATTCCTTCTACTGATATGATATGCCCTAAATATCATACCTCTAAAACATAGAAATTACTCTTGGCTAGATTTTCATAGAGTTGATTTTCCCTTAGTAACTCTAACATGATCTTGAGATGTTTATCATGTTCTTCCTTGTTTTAAGAGTATATTAGGATATCATCTAGAAATACAAGGACAAACTAGTCTAGGTGCCTTCTAAACACACTATTCATTAAATTCATGAAGGTGGCTAGGGTATTAGTCAGTCCAAAGGGTAGGACTATAAACTCATAGTGTCCATACCTAGTCTTAAATGTCATCTTGTGAGTATCCTCCTCACGTATTCTTAACTGGTGATACCCTGACCTCAGATCTATCTTAGTAAACACCTTGGCATATCTTAGTTGATCGAATAAATATTTGATTCTAGGTAGGGGATACCGGTTCTTGATTGTAGCTTTATTCAACATCCTATAATCAATACATAATCTTAAAGAGCCATCTTTATTTTTCACAAATAAAATAGGTGCACCCCAAGGTGACATACTTGGTTTTATCAACCCCTTTTCTAATAACCCTTGCAATTGTACCTTTAATTCTTGCATCTCGATAGGTGTCATCCTATATGGAGAT
The DNA here is from genome assembly GCA_028583015.1 of Wollemia nobilis. Classification (NCBI taxonomy): domain Eukaryota; kingdom Viridiplantae; phylum Streptophyta; class Pinopsida; order Araucariales; family Araucariaceae; genus Wollemia; species Wollemia nobilis. The sequence goes on from JAQPPZ010002347.1 coordinate 1,619,144, forward strand.
CTATGAATTGGTTTCGCTCCTAGCATAAGATCAATAGTGAAATCAAATTCTCGCACAGGAGGGAGTCCAGGTAAATCCTTAGGAAATACATCCTTGAAATCCTACAAAATTGGGTGTGTTTCCAACACCTCTTTCTTTCGATCTTCTCCAACTTCATTTAGCTTAATTACATAGACTATCCCTCATTTCCTAAGGGCTTTCTTCAATTGCATAGCTGACAACATCTAGGGTTTGAATACCCCCTGCTCGCTATGAATTCATAGTCTTTCCTTACCTCCTTCAGAATATTTGATCCATCTATCCTAGAAATTGATTATGACTTTATGGGCATATAACCAATCCATCCCTAGGATCACATCGAAGGCATGAAGTGGAGCTACATATAAGCAACCTTCCATGGTTCCACTAGCTAAAGCAATTTCTATCATAGGAAAACATTGGTTTACAGAGTAGGTCTATCCAGAACCATACTCGACCTTCCATCCATGAGCCAAATATCCTAGCATTTCTAACATATCTTTTGCTAACTTACAAGAAATAAAGCTATCAGTGGCCCCACTATCAATTAAAATATTCACTTGCTTATCAAAAATCTTACCTTTTATAATCAATGGGGTGGTTTGCCCCTCAAGCTTTTGACTCCCAGTTGCAGCGTAGATCTAGTGTGTAGGTTCCTTTCCTTTAATACTGGATGTGCTTGGCCCTAGTCAGTATGGGCACTGATTAGAAAAATATGGGCCTCTACAATGGTAACACCCATCCTTGGGCCCTTGCCACTTTTTTAATTTTTGCTCCTCTCCTTTGATTATTGGAACTAAAGCTTATAGTTTCTATGGTTGAGGCTTAGCATTATTGGGGTTGTTGCCTTTCTTATAAAATTTCTTCTTGAACTTCTTCTAGTTTCCATTAGATTTCTTCTCAGGATTTTAGGGGTTTTTAGCCTTTCAATCTTGTTCAACCTCCCATTTTACAAGCCCATTGCTATTCCTCTTCTTTAGTTCCTATCGATCTTGCTCGGATAAGGTGTCATATTTATAATGGAAGTGTGACTCTACTTTCTTTGCTAGGTCATATACCTTTTGTAATGACTTAGGTTCCTACATCTCTACATCATGCTTTATCCTAGATTGCAACCCATGAGTAAACTTATGAACCCACATTTTCTCATTATAGGTAGGTACATACTTCAACAATTTTACCAAATTTTTGTAGTATATCTCCACCAAGTTGGTTCCTTGCCTTAAACTAGCAAACTCCTCAAATTTTAGGGCATAGAAATGTTCTGTGAGGAACCTCTTTTTGAAGATGACTATAAATTCCTTCCATGGAATATCTACTAGTTCAATCTTAGTTTCCTCATAATAAGTTTCCCACCAATCTAGGGTAGCTCCTTCAAGGTAGATAGTAGCCCAAATAGTTTGGGTTCCTGGAGAATATCCCTTTACCATGAAGTAAACTTCTAATTCCCTTAACCAAGCCTCAATTGCATCTCCATCTCCTTCTCCATAAAACTTGGAGATACAAATATTCTTTAGGTCTCTTACCATTTCCTTTTCTAGGAGGGTTCTAGCTTGTAATTGCTCCATAGTCAACCCCTCAACTTGGTTAACTTTTGAACCTCTAGCTTGCAAATTTTGGTTCATAATGGTTTCTAACACCTATCTTAACTGATCTTGCATGGCGACAACTGTGGTAGTGAGATCTTCCATTCCCCTATTGGGAGTTTTTGGATCCTCATTCTGGATCCCTTCTTCGATATTACTTTATCGAGTCTGCCTAGGTGTAGGCCTCTCTCTTCTAGCCTTAGGTGGCATCTTGACCTAGTTTCAACCAAGAAAATATTAGGTTACAACTTCATCTTAAATTGTACCACTAATTCAAGCCATAATACAAAGTTCTCCTTGCCAAAACATTAGTAATCTAACTAGGATAATATTCCAATATTATGATGTATCATTAATACCAAAGCCCATACTGAGGTATCATAACATTCATCCACCCTTGGGATCAATTCCCATTAGATTCTAATAAGTAGAGACTCTAGGTCATCCCAACTTTAGCTTAAACTTAAGCAAGCCTTCATTGGAGACATCCAAATATCTTTTAGCACATAAGAAGCTCTATACCCTCATACCTAGAGCTCTGATACCAAATGTAATGACCCTAAAATCAAGAAATAAGAAAACACACAGAAAGAGAAAGAATTTTTTTGACTAAGGAGAGGGATTCATAAACCCCTAACCAACCTTAGATTAACTTAATGTTTAACAAAAACCCCTAAGTTTCTCAAGAACTATACCTCACAATATTTCCCTCATGCAAGTCCCTTCTACGTAGGCATATCTCATGTTATGCACATAAGTCCATCCATCTCATCATCCTCGATGAGCTAGACTTATCACCTTCAATCATTAGAAGGTGTACACGCATCTCCATATTCTACGCAAGCCATTATGCGTAGGTATGCTACGTGTACTATGAGTTAAGCTATCAATATTATCCTCTGACAAGCTATCTTAACTCAGGTATGATCTTCTATAAACCTAGTTACCATTCTCCCTAAGGGGGTCTCAAGCCCTTAGGTTATCCTCTAAGTTCACCCTAGAACTTACTACTAAATTCTATAAAAGTTATTCAATCAAGAAAATAAAAGATAGATCTAGATACTAAATCTAACAAAATATAATTCATTAAACATGCAAAAGATAACTAGAAACATAGAGCAATAATTAAAGAATAAACATGAATTAGAAAGGATTTAGATACATTCACAATAAATCAAATAGAATACAAAGGTGCATTTGCCACATTGATCATTTATTACATAAGTATGTATGGTAAAACCTCCATACCCTTAAACAATACATTACATCAATTTCATCAGGGAAATCTCCCCATAAATCTAATCTATTTGCATAAGTAAACAAGATGTAAAGTAGAGAGCAAACTTGTGCATTGGTCCATCTATAACTTTGGTCCTCCCACTCTTCCATCGATCAATTGAGGATAGTAGGGGATCAAGACACTCATAGTTCAAGATAGGCATGCCTCTAAATGCATTTACTCATTTCATTGCCAAATTGTAACTATACAATCAAATCAAGCAATCTAACTATCTAATGCATAGTTGATATCATAGAAACTACTCTTTCTATTTTTCCTCTCATCATCCTATGAGAGTCTTTCAACAATGCATCTAGATCACAGGCTTTACTTGTAATAAATGACTCAACCCTTATTCAACAATTAAAGTCCCATACCCTTAATTGCCAAATAATCTAGGTTCATATTTATTTATTAAATTAAAGTCAACTACTTTAATCCATAAATAAACCTCTTTCCTTTCATTTCATAAATTAAAGTCCCATACCCTTAATTTACAAAACAAACCAATTTCATATTTATTTATTAAATTAAAGTCAACTACTTTAATCCATAAATAAACCATTTCCTTTCATTTCATAAATTAAAGTCCCATACCCTTAATTTACAAAACAAACCAATTTCATATTTATTTATTAAATTAAAGTCAACTACTTTAATCCATAAATAAACCCTTTTCCTTTCATTTCATAAATTAAAGTCCCATACCCTTAATTTACAAAACAAACCAATTTCATATTTATTTATTAAATTAAAGTCAACTACTTTAATCCATAAATAAACCCTTTCCTTTCATTTCATAAATTAAAGTCCCATACCCTTAATTTACAAAACAAACCAATTTCATATTTATTTATTAAATTAAAGTCAACTACTTTAATCCATAAATAAACCCTTTCCTTTCATTTCATAAATTAAATACCCATACCCTTAATTTACAAAACAAACAATTTTATTATAAATAAAGTTCTCTAACTCTACTTAATAAACAATTCATAAATCATTTTTTTATAAATAAAGTTCTCTAACTCTACTTAATAACAATTCATAAATCATTTTATTATAAATAAAGTTCTCTAACTCTACTTAATAAACAATTCATAAATCATTTTATTATAAATAAAGTTCTCTAACTCTACTTAATAAATAATTCATAAATCATTTTTTTATAAATAAAGTTCTCTAACTCTACTTAATAAACAATTCATAAATCATTCTATTATAAATAAAGTTCTCTAACTCTACTTAATAAACAATTCATAAATCATTCTTTTAAGTAGCCAAACTTTGGAACATTAGAGATGGCTCTATTTTAATTAAGGCTCCCAAAGACTCGAGGATACATTGGTAGCTCGACGTCAACAAGACATGCTCATAGTCATGTAGTTCATCACAAAGATGAGTGACTGCACTGGTCCGCAACAACCATGACTTTATGGCCCAAGATATAGTAGGGGAAGGGCGTTAACTACTACTACGAACATCACACCCTTAGCCAAGAGTGATGATGACTTTCGGTTCATAGGTCTGAAGGAATGGTGGGTAGTGGGGAAATGATATGTCCTTCAAGCTTGCAAGCTCCCTCTCACTAATGGATATCCAACCACAAAAGCAACAACACTATGCCAAGGTCTTAGGTGGCTTGGGTGATAGACCCGAATTTCAAAGATGAAAGGCTAGCATGGGGTGGTTTACTAACTAGTAAAACTTGGCTCCCACTCTTCATTGGGAGTCCTCCATAGTCAACAACAATGAGGACCTCTTATGAAAGAAGGACACTACCATGACAACTAAAGCCAAACCAGAGTGGTGGTATTACAAGAGAAACACAGGTAGCTACAAAGGAGAGTTATTAAGGGATTGGAACTTATCTTCTGATAACCAAAGGACAGGCAGTGATAGCCTAACGAAAATCACATAAAACAAGAACCAATTATTGACACAAAAGTGACAATGTCAAACCCAACCTAGTTACTGTTGCTTCCTTTGGAATAGTCTTGGAAGTATTATCTTGGCGTGCATTTACAAATATTTCCTTTCCTCTATCACCGTGCTCTGCCTTTGCTTGGTTTTGCTTTTCCAAACATCATCTCCTTCTTTCTGATATTTTTCTCTTGATCCTTATTTTCTCTCTTTCCAACATCCCTCCCTTTATCACCATCCCTCTCTCATCATCGTGATACCTACCTTATCCTCCTCGACTATCGCGCTCACCGTCCACCATCACTTCCCATCCATTCTCATTGGTAGTAGGTCTCCCACCTCATCCTATTGGTCAGGACGTCATAAATGGAGCTCCCCTTTGTCCAAGTTGGTAGGCGCTCCCATACCCGAACACATATTTCCCAACATCCAAACTTATGGCAGATCCTCTCCATCTTATATTTTAAATATTTAATTGTCTTAAGGGGAGGTTTCGATATGGGAGTCCATATTTACCATTTATTTTTTTTAAATGGTAAAGCCATTGAATTTCATTAATATAATTCAATTATTATCTTGAAATGAAATTCTACTTTATTAATTTAAAATAAGATATTTACTAACTTTTAAATGAAACCTTTCATCATTTAAAATGAAATATTTATGAATTTTAAATAAATCATTCATGAATTTTAAATAAAACCCACTATTACTTAAAATAAAATATTTATAAATTTTAAATGAAACCTACTATCATTTAAAATAAAACACTTATAAATTTTAAATGAAACCTACTATCATTTAAAATAAAATATTTATAAATTTTAAATGAAACCTACTATCATTTAAAATAAAGCATTTATAAATTTTAAATGAAACCTACTATCATTTAAAATAAAGCATTTACTTTATCACTCTATTTGTCTAAACACACAAGGAGTTATGAAGACAACCAATCCATCTATACTTCCCAAATTATTGAGGCAAATAGTGATGAAGTAAAAGACAATCAAACATGTGCAACAAACAAAGAGGGGAATATTTCCATCAATTTAGTCACCTGTCTCAGCCTCTAGAACTTATGATAGCTACTAGGCTATCAATCTGGGGCTCAAGGTGGCTAGCTATTGATGATTATCCCTAACCGAATGCATACCTATATGAAGGTATCCATCAATGTTACCTTCGAGTTGCCTTATCATCATTTCCCCCAACCTCAAGTACCCTCGCCTTTGGTGGATGACTCAACTTCTTCCACCCACGAGCGTACTTGATCCTACACATTGGAAATTTGTTAGCAGTATCATGCTCTTCAATATCTACTAACATCGCATAGCTACTTAATTGCACAAAATCGAGTATTAAAGCACCATCAATTAATACATTGCTTTCCATGTCACAAGGTCCATCAGGGAGGGTCATAATAGTTATTTACATTTAATATTATGTTTATATATTAACTTATATTTCTTATTGTTTAGTTGTTGACTTCATTTAAAAAAAAGGATTGACTTTTTTTTAAACATTTAATATTATGTTTATATATTAACTTATATTTCTTATTGTTTAGTTGTTGACTTCATTTAAAAAAAAGGATTGACTTTTTTTTAAACATTTAATATTATGTTTATATATTAACTTATATTTCTTATTGTTTAGTTGTTGACTTCATTTAAAAAAAAGGATTGACTTTTTTTTAAAATTAGGATAAATACAGTATTTTTTGAAAGGCTTGTACCTTTTATCAAATGGAGGTACAAAGGTACATGGGGCCACCTTTCCCCTGAGTCAAACTTGGGTATCCTAGATAAAATTCCAAAAATATACTAATTTGGTGTCCCAATGAGACAAATGGATTGGCTTTTTATAATACATTATATGTATTAATTTTTATGGTTATCATTTTATATTATCTTTTAAAATTAATCTTCTAGCCAATTTTGTATTGAGGATAACTTTTATCTAGTAAAGTAGCATGTGAAAACCTTTGAATGTTAAACTTTTAATTATTAGCTATATATCATCAATTATTATTAGATAAGGAAATCCAATTAAAAGGAACTTGTAATTGACATGAAAATAAATGAGATGTAACATTATCACAAATTCATCTAATTAAATTAAATTTCTTATATCAAAATACATGGTATTAGGTATATTTTATCGATCAAGGAAAAAATGAAGAAGGATTCTATGGCATAGCCTATAGCATGAATTTACAGAACTAGAGCAATTTTTTTCAAAAAATAAATAGTCTTTTAGGATCCATATCTTTGCATAGAGTTGTCTGATTTAGATGTTTCTTGTGTTATTTTGTGTGGATTTTGAAAAGCCATTAAACGAATTGTCATTAAAAATAATACAATTAGTGTTAAAAGAGATATGACGATGTGAAGACAACTATTTGAAACAAGGGTAACATTAGGGCATTTTTTTTTTTTTGAAAATGTCTTATCTTTTAGGATTCATCTTTATAAAGGGTTGTTTGATTCAAATAATTCTTAGACCAATTTGTGTGGAATTTGAAGATATTTAAAATGAGTGGTCATATGAAGGAATATAATAAATATTGAGGGAGGTACAACCCTATAAAGTTAGCCATCTAGAACAAGGGTAGTGACAAATTTTCAAGTTGTGAAAAATAATATTGTAGATACTTGTCAGTCAAGGTTCAGATGATGGGAGGAACAATGAAGGGATAGGGTATTAGTGAGGCAAGACAATATATTTAGGAATATAATTTTTTAACTGAGTTTTTTTTTCTCCTTTATGTTAAAAATTTTGCATGCAAATTATTATAGTTTTTAATCAAACGCTATAATCACTATAGGATATTTTGGTAAATTTTAGTAGATTTTGAGTTATAGTTTCCTTTAAATGGATACATTTATAGCTAAATACTTAGATTTATCCCTATTAGTAGAGGTTAGTGAGGGACTCATAGATATATAATCCTCGTTGCTTAAAGATATGACAATTTTTGATAAATTTAATGGGTCTTGGCTAGGGGATTTGACCTTGAAAAAATAGATTGATAGGAGTTGAAAGTATCTAGGAGTGATTCTATCCTTTCTTCCCAAAGGTTTATTCCTAGCCATTTTTCTTCCATGGAGTAAAGATATAGAATTATAAAAGGAGGTCCTTATTTTATGGGAATAACAAGGCTCTTCCTTACTTGTTGGTATGAAGGCTTTGCTCCTAAAAATGCAAATCTATCTCTCATACCAGTCTAGGTTAGGATGTATGGGTTACCTATTAAATTTTGGGAAATAGATACCTTCAAGGTAATAGGAAACACTCTAGGAGAATTCCTTGATATTTTAGAAACTATAAAAGATGGATTCTTGGCTATTTATGCTCAAATATTGGTCATGATTGATATAAGTAAATATTTACCATATTAAATCATTCTTACGTATGAAGGTAAGTTGTGGACCCAAACTATAGATTATGAAAACATATATTTTAGATGTAGAAGATGCCATGAGGTGGGGTATATTGAGAGATCATGCCCTAAGAAGAGTCCAACAAAAATATATGTAGAAAACCGTAAGAGAAACTTAAAAATGGACATGGATGAGGATGGTTTTCAACTTCCAAAAAATAGGTCTAAAAAATGAAAGTAAATTAATAATTGGGACCAATAAGGAAGGATATTGAAAAAAATATTGATTCTTTTGAGTCTTTAGCCTATGAAGAAAAATGATATTAGATATTAGAGGACATAATACAATAGGTTCAATATATCAATAAGGAATTATCTATTCAATATGATCCTAATTTAGACAAGAACATTCCCAATGAACCTAAGGAATGTGTCTCATTAGATTTTGAAGAATCTCTTGAAGTAACATGCACCATTCAATCGGTAGAGAAAATATAGTGTTAGATGTTAGTACCTCTACCATTAATTAGGAAATACTACAAAATAAGCAGGACAAGTCAAAAGCTTTTTTAATAAAGCCAAGAGAGGATAAATCTAATGAAAATAAAGTTGTGAAAGAATATTGAGGAATAGAATAATAAGACCTACTCTTGATAATTATCAAGTGAGATCTAGGGTAGCAATAGCAAACATAGAGAAAGCAACATAAAGTAAGTCTGGTAAACTTCTCTTTACCAAACAAAAAAATGATGCTGGTAATTTGTAGGTGGAACCAGTACCCTCTAATGAGACATGATTACCATATCATGAAATATAAGGGGTTCTAGCGCCCCCTTAAAGTAGAGGTGTATTAGGGACCTCTATTTAAGTAATAAGCATTTCTTTTACTTTCTTCATTAGCTGTTATTGATTGAGTAAAGCTTTCCATCCATAGGTTCACTGGGGTAAGAATAGTAGGCAGTCTGCACCTGCTCTCAATAAACGATCTCATATGCCCCTCTATCAAGAACCCCATCCCTTTCTAGAAAACGCTCTCCCTCAACCTATGCCCCCATCAGAAGACTTAACCATCCTAAGGGAATCCCTTTAGCAATAAACCAATGAATGAGGTTGTCTAGTAATACTAGTGGGGAGAAGTGGCTGCTACTAGAGCAAGAGAGGCTGGATATCCAATGGGAATAGTGGCGATTCGGTGCTATTGAATGGGGATGTTCCAAAGGCGGGGCTAATAACTCCCATTGGTTAGTGGTTGTTCCCTCCATTCGGCCTCTCTCCAATTAGATATAAATGACAAAGAAAGGAATTTTTAAAACTATGTTATCAATTAGGGTAAGATGTAAATGTGATGCTATAGATTTTGATGGAGTGATACGAGGAATTTTAATGTGTTGGAATCCTATTAAAACCTTCTATGTAACCATTCATAAAACTAGGCATTAGATAGCCTCTTTAGTCACATGCTACTTTGTAGATATTTGTTTCATCCTTATCAATGCCTATGGACCTACAACTCAGTCAAGTAGATTAGAAGTATGGAATGGGGTTGAAGCCTTTATGAGAAGTAAAGACCAAGAAATCCGATTCATGATCATAGTATACTTTAATTCCATAAACAATATAGATGAAAACTTTGGGGGAATTAGGAAACTAACCCAAAGTATGAGATATTTCTCAACTTTTATTCAAAACAATAATCTATGGGAGGCTGAGTTTGAAGAAGACAACTATATATGGAGCAACAATAAGAGAGCCAAAACCTAATAGCAAAAAAAAAGTAGACAAGTGTATTCTCTTAGATCATTGGCTAGATAAAGGAACTTGTGCTAAAATTAATACCTTAACAAGGATTGGTTCAAATAACTAGTCAATAAGAGTTAAAATGGTGGTAAGTGAATAAAAAAATATCATATTTTAAATATGAGTAGATGTGGAAATACCATCCTCAATTTGTTGATATGATAACACAAACGTGGAATTCTTCAATAAATAGTGGGTTGTATACACTTCCAAAATGACATCTAGATTAAAAGAATGGAACAAGAACATTTGGAAATATTTTTAGAAGAAATAACTAATATAAACTTTCAAAATTTCTAAAAGATGACCATAATAATCCAAGCTTGAAGGAAAGGAATTTTCTTAGTGAATAGCATAATAATTTGAGTAAGGAGGAGAAATTTTAGAGATTAAAATCGAGACAGATTTGGTTAAAAAAAGTAGATAAGAATACCAAGTTTTTTTTATATGATGACAATAGTACAAAAAATAGCATCTAGAATTAGTAGAATTAAATCAATAGAAGGGATTTAGATTGAAGACCAGAGTGGAATAAGAAAGGAGGTAAGTTTTTTTACTATAATATTCTAGGATCAAAGGAGTTTGAATTTCTTAATGATAAACTACTACAAGAAGTACCTTTAATTATAAAAAATGAAGACAATAGGAAATTTATGGAGCCTATTACTCTAGAAGAAGTTAATTTATCTCTTTTCTCTTTTGATAAGGATAAATCCCCAGGTCTAGAAGCCCTCTCTACAAAATTATATCAACATAATTGGGATATATTGAAGGATTATTTATTGGTGGCAATGGAATAATCTAGGGCAAAATAATTTATACCTTATAAAATAATGCAACACATATTACCCTAATTCCAAAAAAGAAGGATGCATAATTGTTTGATTCATTTAGGCCCATAAGCCTATGTAATATGGCATATAAGATTATATCTAAAGTAATGGTGGATCAGTTAAGACCACTATTAGACAAATTTAGAAGAGCAAGGATGATTTATGAAAGGGAGACAAATTATAGATGACATCATAGTAGCTCATGAAGTTAAGCATTCAATAGCTTCAATAAAAAAGAGAGAAATGATCTTAAAACTTGATATGAGTAAAGCTTATGATAGGGTTAAATGGGATTTTTCTTTTTTATTATGAGAAAATTTTAGATTGGGAAGAAATGGGTCATATGGATTAAAGCTTGTGACTCTATAATTTCATAATCAGTGTTGGTCAATGGGTTATTAACTTAATATTTAAAATCCAAGAGACATATTAGATAGGGATATCCTCTATCCCTATATTTGTTCATTATTATGACAAATATATTGGGTAGGAACTTGAATAAGGATAAAAACGTTGAGATAATAAGTAGAATTAAGGCTAGTAATAACATCGACAACATCACCCATCAATAGTTTATAGATGATACAACACATTTTGGGAGGACAAGGATAAACAAGGCCAGAGCTTGGAATAAATTATTAAAGGAATATGAAAGAGCATCAGGGTAGAAAGTTAATAGGGAAAAATCCAAAATTTTCTTCCAAAATACCTTTAGCTAGAATCCAAGGAGGGATATGCAAGTTACTTCAAATGGAGGAGGTAAATTTACCAACAACATATCTAGGGATGCCCTTATTTGAGGGGAGAATGAGGATAGAATTATGGAATCTAGTTATAAGTAAAGTTTAGAATAAAATACCAACATGGAAAGGTAGATGGTTATCATTAGAAATAAGAGTGCAACTAATTAAATCAGTCTTACAAACCATTCCAACATATTATATGTCCTTGTATACTATGCCAAAATCAATAGAAAAAAGTTTAATCTATATTATGTAGTCATTTTTGTGGTCAAGATTACATGATAAAAGAAATTTTCCTTTGGTGAAATGGAGCAAGGTGTGTGATGATAAAACTAAGGGAGGTCTTGGTTAAAAATTTCTTATAGATGCAATTCCTTGCTCACTCCAAAAATGAATTCCTCGCTTATCAAGCCTCTTTCTTCAAATGAGATCAAACAAGCTTTATTCACTATGCACCCTAATAAAGCCCCTGGGCCTAATGGTTTCTCCCCTTGGTTTTTCAAACCTTTTGGGACATAATTGGGCAAGATGTGTGTAAGGCAATCACTAAACTCCAACATGCAAAATCCATCCCCAAAGGTATTAATTCTACATTCATAGCTCTTGTTCCTAAAGGGCCTATGTGCAAATCTATGGCATATTTTAGAACCATCAGTTTATGTAATGTAATTTATAAAATCCTAACCAAAGCTATGACATCCAAAGTGAAATAATTTCTTCCCCAAATTATAGATCCCTGCCAAGGCAGTTCGATAAAAGAAAGATATATAACTAATGGTATCATAACTTTGCATGAAGTTCTCCATTATGGCTTCAGCAACAAAAAAGTTGCCCTGGTACTTAAAATTGATATGAATAAATATTTTGATAGGGTGAATTGAGAGTTATTGCTTACTGTCCTTCTCAAGTTTGATTTCCATAGAGAGTGGGTTAAACTTATTCAAGGCTGCATTTTAGCCCCTGGTTCTTAGTGTTAGTCAATGGGTCTGCAGCAGGTTACTTCTCAAGTAATAGAAGGCTTAGGCAGGGGGATCCCCTATCACCTATTCTCTTCATTATTCTTGTTGAATCTCTTGGAAGAGATTTCAAAGCTACTTGCTCATATGGCATGATATATGGTATTCAAGTTGCTTTCAACATGAGTCCCCTTTCTCATCAGCAGTTCGTAGATGACACTATCTTATCCACTCATGCTTTAGTTTGGGAAGCAAAGTCAATTAAAGGTATTTTAGATCTCTAAGAAGAGGCTACAGGGCAAAAGATAAACTATACCAAAAGTAAATTTTCTTTCTCAATACCCCCCTATCTAGACAGGTTAAAATTGCTCATATTCTACAGCGTGTCATATTTGAGTTTCCCACTATCTATTTAGGGATTCTTCTATTCACCAGTTATCCCAAAGAGTCTATGTGAAGTATTGAAAGAATCAATAAAAAGCTTATAGTTTGGAAAGGGGTCCTCCTATCCCAAGCAACCAAAGCCACTCTCACTATGTTTTATCTTCAAATTATTCCTGTTTATTTTATGTCAGTATTCAAAGCCTCAATTTCTATCTATAACAAAATTGAACAGATTCAAAAGAGATTCCTTTGGGCAGGTTTAGAGAATAAAAAAAATTCATCTAGTCAACTGGGAAAAGGTTTTCTTACCCAAAAGTCAGGGAGGGTTGGATCTTAGAATAATTAGTAATATGAAAATGACACTATTGGACAAGCAAGCTTGGAATGTGTTTACCAATTGCAATATTGAATGGGTTTCCATCATCAATTAAAAATATACTCACATCTAGAATTTTATGGATGAAAATATTCCTAAATTTGGGTCCACATTCTAGAAATCAATCCTCCAGATCAAACGTATTATTCAAAGGGGAACCATATGACAACTTGGAACAAGAAACAGGATAATTTTTTGGTCAAACAGGTGGATCTCCAATTAAACGCTTAGTGAGAACAACAGAGTCTCAGTGATGCAGCCTTTGTTGGATACTCTCACAGGGAGAAAGGTGGCTGATTTCATAGACTCTTTAGTCTAATCCAAAATATGGAAAGAGCTCCACATTGCAAATTTTGATGCCCAAATTTCAAATGTTGTCACAAATTTATCAAAATTACTGAGAGAAACTGTAATTCCATATGGTATGTCTCATGATACCTCTTTCTGGAAAGAAGTTGACTATGGTATTTTTTCTGTCAAATCTGCTCATCTGTTGACTTTCACTCCCCAAACATATCTCATTCCTTTCAATTTGGTTTGGATTAAACACATCATACCTAAAATTTCTATCTTTTCTTGGTTGGCCATCCAAAACAAGATCCCCACTACTGATAATATCATAAAGAGAGGGATGGTTGTTCCTAATAGATATTTTCTTGGTAGCCTAGGAATATATCAACCACATATTTACGAAATGTTCTTTCTTTCACTATGCCATGGATCATATCATGTCCATATTTCACATCTCTTGGGCCCAACCCAACTCCTTGGATTTTTTTCTCTCCCAATGGCCCATGCCTTTCAAAAATTATAGGTTGTCTTCTTTGTGGGAAGTTTATCTTCATCACATCCTATGGCAGATCTAGCTCAAACTAAATAGTAGAATCTTTTCAAACACCCTCAGGGACTCTATCTCTATTGTAAAAAAAACCATCACCTTTTCTATTGAAAATTCTAAGCTTTTCCCTTGCACCAAACCACCTAAGTCTGCCCTTGAGTCCACTCTTTTCCATTCCCTCAGTATTCCCCACAATCCCAGCTCTACTCCTTCTAATTACCATCCTAGAATCGACACTCATTGGAATCCTCCTGTATGATAGCTTAAACTTAACTATGATGGTGCTTCTAAAGGAAATTTAGGTGTAGTGGGTGCCAAAGGTCAGGTTAGGGATCACAATGGATGACTCATAGTGGCCTATGCTGAGATTTTGGGCATCCAAACTAACCACTGTGCTAAAGCTCATGCATTGTGGAGAGGGCTAGAATTTCTCAGAGATTACATGGGAAATGTACAAATTGAATGTGATTCTATGAATGTTACAAACTCTATCATCAACGACATAATTCCTTCATGGAACGTGCACACTATTATTCAGGAAGCTAAGGTCTTGATGCATAATTTTTGCAACACTACAACCTATCATGTGTATCGGGAAGCTAACAAGTTTGCTGATTTGCTCACCAATTTTGGGATTAGTCATAGGAATTTGTCCATCTGGTACCAAAATTTCCCTCAAAATGTTCTTAATGATGCTGCTGTTGACTTGGAAATGCACAAATGTCCCTAAGAGGTATGCTCACATCAAAAAATTTGATGATGGGAGTGACAAAACTGCTTCTTCAGCAGCCATATTCAACTCGGTCCACAACACCATCCTTAGTAGCATCATCAGTGGTATGGATAGCATCAATGCCTCCTTGAAACTGCTAGTCAAGAAACATGGCCAAAAGAGATCTGTAGTTGAAAAGATTATCAATGATTAGAGTTGGTTTGTTTTGTCTTTCGAGCTTTGTTCCTCTGCACGGAAATTTTGGTACTAATATTTTGACCCCTATGTGGGCACTGGTTTGATTTTACTTTATGTTCTCCTTAGCCCTTGTGTGGGCTCTCTCTTTTGATCTTTTTTTTTTAGTTGAACAATCCCTATGTGGGTCTATTTTTTCTCTGGTTTGGTTCATGGAGCGGCTAGGGTGTAGACATATTTTTTGTGCTTCTCTACGTACTTTTCATCATATGCTTATGTTTCTTGTTTTGAGCACCAGTTAAAACCGATAAAATATAATTTCTACCACCTACCAAAAAAAAGTTCTTATAGATGCAAACTTAGCTCTTAGGGGAAAAGTAATTTAGAGATTGTACAAAGAGAGTCAAAGACAACAGGTAAGAATTCTTCTAAGTAAATATGTTGAGCCCAATAATCCAAGCTTAAAATTTACTACAATCTCACTATCAAATAGTTCTGCAGTATGGAAAGGTTTAAAAAAATCAATTTATTTAGTGGTTAAAGATCTAAGATGGGTGGTGGGAACTAGATATTTTATTTATTATTTGGATGGATACTTGGTGTAATAAAAAACCACTCAAGCTAGATCCAATTTTGAAACCATAAATGAGATTACTTCAAGATAAATATGGTGATAGAGTTTTAGATATTATGTACAATGATTAGGAAGAAATATACAAATGGAAAGAATATTTTTTAGAAGTATACAAGACATTAATGCTAGGAGGTAGTTGAGTAGAAATATAACAATTATTATTTCAAGGGGAACCAAAGTTAAGTTGATTTAGAAGTTGTATAGCTTAGGATAATACACAAGAAGTGGATATAATGTAAAACACCAATAAAATAGAAATATCACAAGAATATGGAGAGATATTTGGGATAGCCCAAGCATTCCTAAAATCAAAATATTTGTTTGACTAGTAGTTCATAGAAGAATTTTATCCTACGATAACCTTATGAAAAGGGGTTTTTATGACTTCTTCCAATGTGTTCTTTATAAAAAGGAGGATATTATAGACCATCTCTTGGGACATTGATCAATAGTTTAGAAAATATGACAATGTATTCTTAATATGTTTAGTAAATGCATGGTGATGAATGATAGAATTGAAGAATGGTTAAAGCAATGCCAAAGCACTTATAAAAGTAAGGATTGAAAAAAATTAGTCGAAATTGATTAGACATTTTTTGCAGGACTGCCCAAACTATCGAACTCGTTTCGGCCATATCTCACTCATCCGGACTCGGATTGAGCTGAAATTTTGAGGGTAGATGCCTGAAAAACCCTAGAACGTCTCCACCAATTTTCATATCATTTGGAGCAACACAGATCCTAGCGCATCCCTATGTGTGAACGATATATTTGGCAAGCGACTATGCGAGGGTTTCATCTGGGTTGAGTGCAAGCAGCTCCAGAGGTTGGTTTTTAGGGCCTTCGGGCCCTAGCGGCCAATATTTTTGTGGTTTATGCTCAATATTTTAGCAGGAAATGTTGTAGGGGATACAAGATGGGTTAGAAATTTGTCTTTCAACAGATCATACTATGAACTTGAGTGACAATGGCTTCCAATTTGCTGCACAAAAGAAAAGTGAAAACCATACCTTTCCATGGCGTCTAGGGCAAGGATTAAAGAGATCACGAAACAAGTTTCAAGCAGTTGATCAAAAAATGGCTCATATCTCAAGTGAATCTGGTGCTAAGGTGCACCCACAAAATAATTCTACTGTGAAAACCCCTGTCAAGGGTAAGAATTTCGAAGACTCAGTCCCAAAAATGAATTTTAGGGATGCCCTTCATGGTGGACAACCTCAGCCCAATGCTAATATCAATATTAGGGCTTCCCATAAACCTCTAAGAATGCCTAAGATTGATCCCAGGAAAACGGAGTCAGGATGTCTTAAAGCAACTGATGGAACTCCTATTGTTAAGCTTGATATGGGTAACATTCAGACCGGCATTGAAGATTTGGAAAAAAGAGGACTAATTTGTCGGTTCATGGGTTTTCGTCCGAGTCTATCTGCTTTCAAAGTTCTGGGCTGCAAAAAGTTGGAAAACTAAAGGTGAGTTACAAATCTCTATTTATCCAAATGGTTATTTTCTTGTTTTATTTGCTAATAATGAAGATAGAGAGAAAAATTTTCAAGGGGGTCCTTGGTTTTTTGGAAGGGCAAGGCTTTTCATGAAGCCCTGGCATACTAAATTTAAAGCCGAAGAAGAGATGCCTTCTATAGCTCCCGTGTGGGTTAGACTCTTTGGCCTCCCTATTGAATTTTGGAATCCTACTATTTTTTCTTCAATTGGAAACTCTTTAGGAACTTTTATGATGACTGCTGATTGTACTCAAAATTTTGAACATATTATTTATGCTCGAATTTGTGTTTTAATGGATTTTGACAAACCCCTACCTAAAAATATCACATTACAATTTGGGGAAGACACTTGGGAGCAAGTAGTGGACTATGAGAACATTCCTTTTCGTTGTAGAATTTGCCATGAATATGGTCATTTGGCCAGTGCTTGCCCAAATAAAATTCCTGATCAAAAGAAAGAAGATATAAACTCAACAGGTTTCCAAATACCTAAGAAGAAGAACACTCAAAAAAAACCAGTTATGAAGGATCAATCAAAGTCATCTCGCTAATATGTTTGAAATCCTTTCCACAAATGATGTCCCAAGTGAGGAAGAGGAAATAATGGAAACCGAAATCTTAGAAACACAATTTAAATATGAAGGGAAGAACTCAGAGACAAACCAACAAATCAAAGGTTTTCAACAAAAAAAAAAGGAGAAAATTTACACAAGAAAAACAATATTTCAAATGTCAAAACTTCAAATAATGCAGGTCCCAATATAGACTCCGTTGAACCATCTAGTAAAATTTTGGTCATGTACGAGCATTCTTCAAGGTTAGAAGCCATCTCGGATTCAATTGGAATAAGTCAAGAAACAGGGAAAAAAAATTGAAGATGGATTCTAATCAAAAAGTAGGTCGCAAGACCAATCAATATCATATGGTAAAAGAAGGTGAAAAGCTTGTAGAGGAAGGTAAGATTAATGCCCTTCCCAAATTTTTTAGCCCCGGTATTAATGAAGATCATCACTTGGAATATTAGAGGACTCAAAGGGAGTCTTTCAAAACAAAATGAAATTAGAAGAATGATTCAGATAAATCATCCACATCTTGTTTTCCTTCAAGAAACAAAGATGTCAATGGAGGATATGGACTTAATTGCCAGTAAAATTTGGCCAACTGGGAAAGTGGTTTCCCTCAGTTCCCAAGGGACTTCGGGTGGCATTGCTTGTCTTTGGGACCCAAAAGAGGTAGTTATTCACCATATGGTTGGCAGTTGGGGTTTGTTGGCTATAGCTATTCAAAGTAGACATTCCAACCAGATTATGCTCTACATTACTGTTTATGCTCCGACTTCTTTGGAGGAAAAAAGAAGACAATGGAAGGATATTACTCATATTATCTCTCATTTTCCTAAAGCTTGGATCTTGATCGGAGGAGATTTCAATACCATCCTCTCTCTGGATGAGAAAAGGGGGGGAAATAGAAATTTGGACAAAAGCACTGACCTCATGAGCGAATATATTGCAAACCTCCATCTTGTGGATATCCAACCGGATAATGGCCTTATGACTTGGTCTAACAGAAGGCAAGGCTTAGCTTGTATAATGGAGAGATTGGATAGGTTTTTGCTCTCTGAAAATTTCTTAATCCATGGTCACATTCCTAAAGTGAAGACTCTTAATAATGTTGGTTCGGATCATTCCAATGTGAGTTTCTCTCCTTTTCATTTTCAATTAATGTGGCTTAGAGACATTTCCTTCAGACCTCGTGTGCAACAATGGTGGAAGGAAGGTAAACCTAGGCATGGGACTAAGATGTTCTGTTTTGCCAAAAGACCGCAATACATTAAATCCAAAATCAAGACTTGGAACCGGAAAGAGTTTGGGGATGTTCATAAAAAAAACATGAAGTTATTGCTCATCTTGAAAATTTGAATAAGAAAATCCGTTTAGATGGCCTCACAGAGAAGAGAAGTGCAGATGAAATTAAACTCACAACTCGCTTAGAGGAATGGGAAAAAAGAGAAGAAATCTTATGGAAGCAAAAATCTAGAATTCAATGGCTCAAAGAAGGAGATCGAAACACAAATTTCTTCCACAAATATCTTCTAGCTCGAAGATCTCACAACTTTATTTCTTCCTTAAAATCAGATTCTGGAGATGTTGTTTATACTTGGGATGGCATGAACTCTATTGTTGTTGATTACTTTTCCAATATTTTTGTCGATACTCCTCTTAACTCAGCTTCACAACAAAATGTTCTTCAAGCAATCCCTTCTCTTATCACTTCGAAGGAGAACTCTATTTTGACTGCTCCTGTTACTATCAATGAGCTTCAACAAGTAGTTTTTAAAATGCAAAAAGGGAAAACCCCAGGTCCCGATGGTTTTCCCATTGAGTTCTACCAAGAGTTCTGGGATATCCTTCATGTTGATTTATTAGAGGTGGTGGAAGAAGCCAGGAAAGCCAAAGAAATTTTGAAGGTTATCAATAAAACTTATATTACTCTTGTTCCAAAAGCTCAAGAGGTTGATCATATCTCAGCTTTTAGACCTATTGCTTTATGTAATGTTCTTCTCAAAATCATTACTAAAATCATGGCAGTAAAGGTTGAAGCCTCTTTTGCATAAGATTATTTCCCAGAGCAAGGGGGTTATGTGGAAGGACGTCAAATAGTAGATGAGATAGTTCTTGCTCAAGAAGCCATCCATTCCATGGATATGCAAAATTCTCCTTCCATGTTCATTCGGTTAGACTTATCCAAAGCTTATGACAGAGTGGATTGGCACTTCCTTATCAAAGTTTTGAGGCAATTTGGTTTCTCTAAGGATTGGATGGATTGGATTATGGGATGTATCTCTTCAGTTTCCTACTTAGTTCTTATCAATGGCAGGCCTTCTCACTCTTTCCCAGCTTCCAGAGGTATTAGGCAAGGTGACCCGCTATCCCCTTATTTATTCATCATTCTTGTTGAATGCTTGGGTAGGACTATAACCAAAAAGAGGGAAAACAAAACCCTTGAGGGAGTTACCATTGCTCATGGAGCTAGACCTATCTCTCATCTTCAATTTGTGGATGACTCTACTCTTTTAGGTAAAGCTACGCTTAAGGAAGCTTCTAATATTAAGCAAATCATTAGCTATTTTTCTAAGGCTACCGGGCAGTTGATCAATGAAGACAAATCTAAAGTTATTTTCTTTCACTCGCTTCGCTAGACAGGAATCCATGGTCTTGGATAAATTAAGATATAAGAAGACCTCTCTTCCAATCACTTATTTAGGTATTCCCATAAATATTCAAAGGCAAAAAAATAAAGATTGGAATTGGTTGTTGGACAAAGTCAAGAAGAAAATTGGAAAGTGGACCAACAAGTGGCTTTCTTCTGGGGGTAGAATCACCTTGGTAAAATCAGTCCTTCAAGCTATTCCTATTTATGTTTCTTCCATTTTGAATATCCCAAAGGTTGTTCTTCGAGAATTGGATCAAATCAGTCATCGTTTCCTTTGGAGTGGTACTAAGGAGAAAAGAAAATGGGCCTTGGTGAAATGGGATACTTTATGTCTTCCTAAGAGTGAAGGGGGGTTAGGATTCTGGTCTTCAATTAATAACAACAAAGCTTTAGCTGCTAAATTATATTGGAGGATGTTGCATAACCCCAATGCTCTTTGGGCCAATAATCTCCGTGCTAAATATGCTGAGAACAAAAGTCCTGAAGACCTTGTTCGCTATCAACTTCCTACCAAAGGTTCTCCCATTTTAGCAGTTCTTAAGACCGGTGAGGATTTGATAAAGAAAAAATTATTTTGGATCATTCATAATGGTCAACATGCAAATTTTTGGACAGATTCTTGGGATGGTCACAAGCCTTTGATAACTCAGTTTCTCGATTGGAGGCCTTGGATGGAGGAGCTTCACCGAGCTAATTGGATAAAGGTGGCTAATTACTGTCGGTACCATACTGGTAATTCAAAGGTTGGTAGATATTGGATCCCTATTGAGGACTCGCCTATTCAAATCCCAGAAAGGCAAAGACAAGATATCCAAGGCATCCTTCATATGAGATCCCTCTCTTGGTCCCATGAAAAAGATTGTTTTGGATGGAACAACACTACTAAGGGTGAGTATTCAGTTGCTCAAGGTTATTTGACCTTATGCCATAATAATCCCAACCATTCTTCTCACATATTTTCTCGATTGTGGGCTCAAAAGCTCTGGCCTAAGGTGAGGTTCTTTAATTGGCTTTTATTGCATCGTAGGGTGCTTACCGGTGAGCAACTTATGAAGCATGGTTTTCATGGCCCTTTTAGATGTGAAATGTGTGAAGAGAATGTAGAAAATATCAACCATATTTTTATTGAGTGTACTTTAGCCTCCGAGCTATGGAGGAGAATGGCCACTTTACTTGGCTTATAGTGGTCCAATTTTTTTACTTTTGAACAAACTTTGGAGGGATTGGCCTAATCAAGAGGGTGTTGATCATTTTATTAGGCAGTTAGTTTGGATGGGTTCTACCATTCTTCTTTGGAATATTTGGAATGAAAGGAACAACCAAATTTTTAATCAAGATAGGAAGGATATTCACTATATTTGGCAAAAGACCATAGCCAACTTAGTTGAATCAGTCCATCAACTCCTTAATCACCCCCAAAACTCCCACCAAAGATGGGATCAAGTGATGCAAAGATTGAAGATTAAACCTTCTAAGGGCAACCAACTTAAAGGGAATGTGAGTATTAGTAAGATGGATAGGACTAGAAATTGGCAACCTCCTCCTAAGGATTTTGGAAAAGTCAATACCGATGGAGCCTCTAGAGGGAACCCTGGAAAAGCCAGTGTGGGAGGAATTGGTAGACTTTCGGATGGCTCCCTGGTTTTTACTTTTGTTGAGAATTTGGGTATTCTTTCCAATAACCTTGCTGAGGGGTATGGTATCCTCAGAGGCCTTCAGGAGGCTACTAAGGTTGGATGGGAAAAGGTGTTAGTTGAGTCTCACTCTCAACTTATGATTAATCTCTTGAAGACTCCTTCTAAGAATCATAAGGTGGATTGGAGAATAAAAAGAATTATTGAGAAGATTCAGCTTAATCCAGATGGGATTTTTGAAAGTTGATTACAATCATGTGGTCAGAGATCAAAACAAGAGTGTTGATGCTTTAGCTAATTGGGCTTTGGACAAAGGTGATCTTACTTGTTATGGCCACCCTCCTATATGGTGGGCTTCTCAAATTAGGGAAGCTCTTCTTTCTATCATTTCTTTGGATGGCTCCAGCTCTAAGGTACCTAGTTTCTTCTTGTTTTTTTTTTTTTTGCTTCTCTTTGGTTCATTCAGTTTTTTTTAGTTCCCTAGCTCATTCTATTCTTTATTTTGTTTCCTCTGTTGATTCTTGCCTTAATAGTCTTCTGGTCTAGATAGGTCATTGTTTTGTTCATTTTTTTTTTTTTTTTTGTTTAGTTTTTTAAGGTGGGTGGGTTCTTTTGTTTTGTTTTGTTTTTGTGTTCTTTGTGTTGTTTTTTGTTGTTCTTGTGTTTTTGTTGTTATTTTGTTTTTTTTTTTTTATGTTTTTTGTTATTGTTCTTGTGTTTTTTTCGTTCTTGTTCTTGGGTTTCTCTTTGTTTGTGTTATTTCGTGTTTTTATGTGTGAGTGTTTTCTATGTTTTTTGTTTTTGTTTATTGTTTGTTGTTGGTTGTTTTTTATTTTTATTTTTATTTTTTTAAATTTTTTAGGTTTTGGTTGTGTTTATTTTTCATGTTTTTTTTGGGTTATGTCTTTGTAGTGTTCTGTTGTTTTTGTCTTGTTTGTGTTTTGTTATGTGGTTCTTGTGTTTTTCTATGTGGTTTGTGTTGTGGTTTCTTTTATCTTATTGTGCGTGTTTGGTTGTGCTTTTGTTTTTGACACACTCAAGGAGCATGTTTTTTATTTTATTTTATTATTTTTGTTGTTATTTACTTATTTTTAAATTGGTTTTGTGTGTTTGTTTGCTCCTTGAGTATGTCAAAGGTGGTAGGCCAGGTCCGAGTCCTGGGCATTTTTGGCGGAATGGATACCCCTGCCTCCTTGGGTCTTACCCGAAAGTGGCATCCCTTTTGGGATGTTTTCCAAAAAAAAAATTATAAAAGTAAGGATTTATAGGTAATCTAGGATATATCAAAAGAGTATAATACTTTGGATTGTATAGCTAGAAAGAAATACAAAAATATTTAAAGGAAAGAAAAGAAGTTTAAAGGTAAAGAAATGGAATATTTTTTAAGCATAGATGAGTCTAAACTGACCCTATAAACTCACCTAATCCCTAACCTAGAAGCAGAAAGCCTTGATAGATGAAGTCAAGTCATCAAATGGAATTATGGTGTTGGATATAGGAGAAACAAAAAGAATGTAAATAATATAAAGTGGAAACCACCAGATGTTGAGTTGATCAAATTGAATTTAGATGAAGCATCTAAAGGAAATCTAGGACTAGTAGGAGAAGGAGAAATACTTAGAAATATTAGAGGAGAGATTTTATCTCATTACACTTTCAATATTGAATTTAAGACAAATAATGATGCTAAAGCTTGGGCGGCTTTGGAAGGGTTCAAAATATACAAAAAAATGAAATTAAACAAAGTATGTATGGAAGGTGATTTGCTAATAGTGACAAATACAATTTTGAGGAAAGCAAAGACTCCAAGGAGCATACAAGAGATAATCGTAATAATAAAAGACCTTGCTATAGAGTTTGAAGAAATTAGGTTTACATATACATATAGGGAAGGTAATAAATGTGTAGATAGGCTAGCCAATAGAGGAATTTTAATTAAGGATCATGAAGTTAAATTCTCTTTTCCATAGTTAGAGGAAGTCGTAAGTTTAGCTAAAGCTAACAAGAAAATGTTGATTGAACCAAATAATGATTAAGATTTACTTTAATGTTTTCCATTAGTAATATTTGTTTTATTTTATAACATTAATATGTTTTCATATAAACTATTTATTATAAATTTTTATGGTTGTACTTATTCTACAGGAAGGAAAACTAGCAATCTAGATTTGGTAAAGCACAATATGATAGTGCGATGCGTTAGAAATATTACTCTACTAAGATGCAATGCATAAATAAGAGATGTGAATTTTTTGTTTTATAAAGGCTATTGTAGGAAAATGTCAAGAAGGATGTTGAATTCTAGAATATTTATATTTACAAAGAAAATTGAAGAACCAAACATAAAAATCAAGAATTTAGACAATTCATACAAAATATGTAAGTATCTAGCTATAACAATTCAATTGAAATGAGAATTAAGTTTGTTTATAAACCCTCAAGCTTTAAAGGGAGAGTTGTGATTTGTTAAGGGCTTAGTTATCAAATTCGAGTTCGTATTGAGTTCGACACTTTTGAAGTTCGAAAAAAATTCGAAATAAAAGTTTTGTTCGTTCTGTTAACTTATATAATTACCTTCAAAAAATTTTAGGTATACCTGTTGGAATTATCGATAAAACCAAAAAAAAAATGGGAGACACGGATAGTATGGCCGTGCTTGTGCTACATATATTTGAGAGAATTTAAAATACGGCGTGATAAAAGCAAAATAATTTAAAATAAGGTTTTACTGCGTAATAAAAGAAAAATAATTTAAAATAAGGTTTGATAAAAGAAAAATATAAATCCTCACTGCATCCTTGCTAAACGCGGCAACGAAATCCATATTTTCACCGCCATTCATGCGACCCTGTTCATTTTAGGGTTTTTTCCACGTTTTCACCGCCATCCTCTGCGACCCCGTTAATTTTAGAGTTTTTTTATGTTTATTTTTTTCTATCTTATTTGTCGAATAATATCGATAGAGTTTTAAATGGAATTTTATAGATAAAATTCGACGAATTTGATAACCTTGATAAAATTCGACGAATTTGATAACTAAGGTTAGGGGTAGAGGATCCAAATACAACCTTTTTTATTCAGAAAAAGCAACAATAACTAATTCAATTGAAATGAGAATTAAGTTTGTTTATAAACCCTAAGCTTTAAAGAAAAAATTGTGATTTTTTAAGAATAAAGGATCCAAATACAATTTTTTTTTATTAAAAAACAACAAATTCATCCAGAACCTATTTAAAAACATTTGATTTTATAGATTAATCATTTGACATTCTCACCATTTTAATTAAAAATAATAGTGATTACTATTTTGAAGGATATAAACCCATACATTTGATTTTATAGGTTAGTCATTTGACATTCTCTCACCTTTTTAAATTAAATCTAATTGTGGTTACTATTTTGAAGGATATAAACCCATATTCTTAGGTCTTGTTTAAACTTCTATTGGCTCTTTATTTATTTGCCTCTTGTCATGAAGATCTTAACCAATATAACATTTGTTTTTAAAATAAAATTTTAAATTATAATTTTAGTATATAAATTAAATTTTTTAATAATATATTAAAATATTCATTTAGAGGGACAATACAACGTTTCGGGTTCTTTTTAGAAGTTTCAAGGTTTGGGCTTTGGCTCTTTTTTAGAAGTTTCAAGGTTCAAACCGCGACATGGGAGTGTGTGAGGGGGTGAGTGTGTGGTGGTTGTGTGTTAAATTCCATATTGATAAACATAACTCTCGGCTTTAGAAAGAATGATGGTTGGTGGGAGTCTACTCAACCCTGTGTGTTGGTTGTGAAAGTTTCTTATACTAACCAAATAAAAAAAAATTAATATTAATTTTATAATAATATTTATATTTTTATCTTTAAAAATAATATAAAAATATTAATTTTATTTAATTTGTATATTTATATTTTGAAGATTTTACTGGAGATATTCTTTTTCACATCCCATTTTATGCACTTTTATGTATTCCACACCAATACACCCATAGATCTCAAATTTTAAAGATTCTAAGAATATTCCATACCTACACCTTCTACACAAATGAATTTAAATAATTATACAACCTTTAATAATATATTATAATAAATAATTTTTAATAAAAAAAAAATTAACAAAATAATTATAAAAATTAAATTAATATTATTTAAACAGATCATACTACAAGTTAAAAAAAATATCCCACTAAAATAATAATTGATTGATAATATTAAGATAGATAAATAGATAGATAGGTATTAAAAACTGTTTTTATACCAGAAAAATTGAATGCATTAATCTTTAAAGATTAGGTGGATTGGTAAGTGCAAGTGTGATTGGGCACTTATTAAAAAAAAACTTGAGTTCAAATCTTGAGAAAACCAATCCTTTGCAAAGATAGTATTTAGATCTAAATCTTCTAAATACTAGACAGAAGGAGAATAATACACCTATGATTTTATTTTAGCTTGACCTCACAATTTAAACCTATAATAAAAAAAAACTATTACTCGAAAAACACTATAGACATGACATTTCTTTAAAATAGTGGATGTAGGTGTTGATGTCTTCTTTAAAATGGTAGATGTGGATGTTGAGTGGAGCTGCACACTACACTACTCTACCCATAGTGGGCGAATGCAGACAATATTCTCATCTTTCAAACATATAGTGGCATGTCATTGTTGGAGCTATTCAGGGCACCCACATAAATTGCAGTCCACATTAACAAGCACTAGCGGAAATGCTTCCTTTACTGTGCTTTTTAATTGAAAGATTCCCAGATTGATGATGATATTAAAGGTTAAAGTGCTAAGATTCCCTGTTGATATATAATGTTTCCAAATGGTTTGACTTTAAATTCTCTTTCAAAAATAGATTTATACTACAACGACATATATGTGCTAGATTCAAACTAATCTAGATATGCTTAAGGGTCGGCGCTCGAGTGAAAGATAATGTATACAATACCGCCACTTACGTAGAACTCCACTGCTTGGAAAAGCCAATTCATGTTATATGCTAACACTAAATGGGGTTGCACACCGTCATAAATTTGAGTATGTTGTTCGGTTTTTTATATTTTGTCTTGTTCCGCCACAAAGATTTTTGCGCAGTCCCCTTCATTCGGGGTTTTTATGATCGCCACAGTATTCTACGAAGCCACCACAAAGATCTGCGACAATCCACTTCCATAACCACCATATCACGATTATTTTAAACTTTTAAAAACAGGAAATTGTATGCACAGTTGTAATGCTCCTTAACATTTTTTTATGATAAAATATTCTTCATGTTTTTCTTTTTGGTGATATATTCTTATAATAAAATTTTCTTTTAGTTGAGATGAAAGAATAGAATCTGCTTAATATTCTACATCTTCATATCTCTATAAAAAAAAAAAATAATAAATATATCATTGAATATTTCATTTAAAAATAAAGACTCCACTTGGAAGAATTTACCTGTGTCTATGTTGTATATAGACTTGAAGTCTGTCTGTGGTTGAAGCCTACTTGTGGAGTAAAAATCTACAGGTAAATGGCTCTTTTGTTAAGGGCCTTGACCTTTGCAGATGTAGTGCTAGCAGTAGCGCTGTCTCTGCTACTTAGGCCTAGCAGACTTACAACAAGCGCTGCTTTTCCCTTTTCCCAGCCTAATTATCCTTATCCAAATCCTATAAACCAGGGGAATGGGAACAATCCCAATCCATGGTATGGGGAATATGGGCAAACATGTCCTGGCTTAGAAAGAATAGCCTTTGAGGTGATGCGCCAAGCACTGCAGAGAGATCCTCGCCTCGCCGCTTCCCTTCTGCGTTTGCATTTCCATGATTGCTTCGTTAATGTCAGTGTATCTTTCTTTTCTCTTTACAATTTACATAAAATCTGTATAAATGACTGTCCCTGTTATATAGAGTTGTCAATAAACTAATTTGTGGATGTGGGTGTCAGGGTTGTGATGGATCCATACTCCTGGACGATACTCCTACACTTAAGGGAGAGAAAACGGCAGGGGCAAATAATAACTCTATTCGGGGATTCGAAGTCATCGATGCCATCAAATGGCAGCTTGAATATGCATGCCCGGGAGTTGTTTCCTGCGCCGATATCCTGGCCATTGCAGCCAGGGACAGCGTTGTATTGGTAATTATCTTTAGTTTAATGGATGTAGCTTTTATAATTTAAATTTTAAATTTGTCAGCTATAACCAATTTTGCTATAAAAAAAAAAAAAACCCACCTTTAAGTGACTAATATCTTTCAAATTTTCAACCTAGATCATCAAGTCTTAGTAGAATGATAAGTAAGATTTGTTGCGAGGAAATTAAAATTTTGATCTTAGAAAATAAGGTTTGTTGTAAGAAAATCAAACCTTGTGGTAAGATTTGTATACTTATATAATATTTTTTCTTTAAAAAAAATTATAAAAATATATTTATATCCTTCTAAAATTGTGTTAATAATTTTATATTGATCTGGTTGTGGGGTTTATATGGTTTATGAGCTCCAACACTTGCCAAACTTTTTGCCACTTAAAAGTGGAAGCCTTTGGTCCTACTTATGTGGGACTCCTCACCCTTATTAACATCGAGTCGCTACATGTGGACTCCTCACCCTTATTATCATTGAGTTACTACATGTGTGTAGGGTAGTTGGCTCTCTTGCTTCCTACTAGTTTGGTTGTGCTTTTGTGGGACTCTCACTCCTATTAACATCGAGCCGGTGACATGTGTGTAGGGTAGTTGGCCTTCTTGCTTCTTAGTAGTTTGGTCCTTCTTATGTGGGACTTCTCACCGCTATTAACATCAAATCATGACATGATTTTATATTGATCTGGTTGTAGGGTCTAAATGGTTTATGAGCCCCAACACTTCAAACTCTTTGCCAATGGGATAGCAGGCTTAAAGGTAGAAGCCTTTGGTCCTGCTTATGTGGGACTCCTCACCCTTATTAACATAGAGTCGAGACATGCGTGCAGGGTAGTTGGTCCTCTTGCTTCCTACTAGTTTGGTCCTACTTTTGTAGGACTCTTCACCCCTGTTAACATTGAATAGCGACATGTGTGTATGGTAGTTGGCCTTCTTGCTTCCTAGTAGTTTGGTCTTGCTTATGTGGGACTCCTCACCCCTATTAACATCGAATCGTGACATGATTTTATATTGATCTGCTTGTGGGGTCTAAATGGTTTATGAGCCCCAACACTTGCCAAACTCTTTGCCAATGGGATAGCAGGCTTAAAGGTGGAAGCCTTTGGTCCGACTTATGTGAGACTCCTCACCCTTGTTAATATCTAGTCGTGACATGTGTGTAGGGTAGTTGGCCCTCTTGCTTCCTACTAGTTTGGTCCTACTTTTGTGGGACTCCTCATCTCTATTAACATCGAATCGTGACGTGTGTAGGGTAGTTGGCCTTCTTGCTTCCTAGTAGTTTTGGTCCTGCTTTTGTGGGACTCCTTACCCCTATTAACATCGAGCGACGACATGTGTGTAGGGTAGTTGGCCTTCTTGGTTCCTTGTAGTTTGGTCCTGCTTATGTGGGACTCCTCATCCTATTAACATTAAATCATGACATGTGTATAGGGTAGTTGGTCTTCTTGCTTCCTTGTAGTTTGGTATTGCTTAGGTGTGTAGGGTAGTTGACCCTCTTGTTTTCTAGTAGTTTGGTCTTGCTTATGTGTGTAGGGTAGTTGGCCCTCTTGCTTCCTACTAGTTTGGTCCTGCTTTTGTGGGACTCCTCACCCCTATTAACATCGTGTCGCAACATGTATAGGGTAGTTGCCCTTCTTGCTTCCTAGTAGTTTGGTCCTGTTTATATCATAGAATAGTTATATGTGTAAAATAGTTAACCCTCTTCCTTCTACTAGTTTTAATGATGATATTCTTTTCTTGTTATAAATCCATTTAACTAACCTAATCCTCATGCTTTTATGACTTTAATGGATTCACGAATTGCTTGTGTTGCAGAGCGGGGGACCTTCATGGGATGTTGTGTTAGGCCGGAAGGACTCAAGAACGGCAAATTTTGATGAAGCCAACAAGAACATTCCATCGCCGCTCTCAGACGTTACCACACTCATCTCAGCATTTGCTTCAAAAAGCCTTTCCGCCGAGGACATGGTGGCACTTTCAGGTAGAATCCTCCCTAAAAAACGTCAAAGGCTAAAGTTCATTGCATTCTATTGGAACCTAACGAAGCAACTTGATACAAATGATCAGGCGCTCATACAATAGGATTCACCCGCTGCTCGGTGTTGAGGCTAACTGTATATAACCAAAGCGGAGATAGCGATACGGACGTCACCCTAAAAATCTCGTTCCTGCAAGATTTACAAAGTCGATGTCCTCCAAATCCCGACGGCGATGGAGATTCAGGCGGAGGGGATAACCTTTCGTCTCTTGATTATGTTTCACCCTTCCGTTTCGATAATTCTTATTTCAACAATGTGAAGGAGCGCACTGCTGTTTTTCATTCTGATAGAGTGCTAGATTCGGTTTCGGCTTCCACTCGCAGTACAGTTGAAGAATTCTCTTCCAATCAGTTTGCCTTCTTCGACAGCTTCATGCGTGCAATGATTAAAATGGGCAACATCAGTCCTCCATCTGGGACTGCACTAGAAATTCGACGGGACTGCAGGAAGGTAAACTAAAACAGACTTCAGACATTAGACTGTACAAAGTCGGCCTCCTCCTGTCCTATTAAATCATTGCCACTTCTCTGATCTCTCTTGGATTTTTCATAGTTCATCTCGTTTTCTTCTGTATAGTATAAGAGACACATAAAATTATGCTAGCATATCCAACACTGACCAAAGGTGGCTGGCTATGTCTCCCACTCCAGGAAAGCATGGTGTTTCTAGGTTTCTCTCTGTTTAAATAATGTATTAAATCTTATCTTTTATAAGAAATTATTTTAGATTATAATAATTTCTACTTATAGTTAAAATGCAAGCACACTGGAACCAGCAATTATGAGAGGTATTGTGTTGGAAATAGTAATGAATATTGTGGAAAAGCATATGTAAATTAAAAAAATTAAAAGTTATTATTAGTATTTAATAATTTTATATATTGATGTATTTATTTATTTTGGAAGTGGATCATCTAACTTGTGTATTCTTTATAATTGGAAAAGATTATATGAAATGGAATTGGATTAGATTGTATGAAATGGAATGAGAGAACTACAAAGCCTTTAAACAAAGTTTTTGTGATGTAGTGAAAAATATTATATGGAATTGAAGGGTATTAAATATCTTAATTAAATTAAATGGTTATATATATATATATATATATATATATATATATATATATCTTTTATTTTTCACTTTTTTCACTGATGTATTTTGTTTTCTATGAAAAGAATCCACTTATTTACCTAAGGTAAAATATTGGAAAAAACACTTAGAATCTTTCTTCTTCATATTCTTTCTTCTTCATATCCTTTCTCTTATAGTTATCAATCAAATTGATAAGAAGGTAGATAAGGAAATGACAAAACAAAAAAATCCAAAGCTAAATTATTAGCAATTTGATAATGAAAACAATGATTGGTTGGCTAATACGATGATTTGCTAGCTATGCAGGGGATGCCATGTTGGTATAAGTGGTCATTAGTGACCAGATATTTGAAAAATTTCAACTTCCTAAGTCAACAACCCATTGAATTAGAGCCTAAGTCATATTTCAAGTTGATGAGGTAAACCTAACAAGGGTAATATTCCATGTACCAAAAGGGAAAAATTAGGCGAAATTCAAAAGATTTTGATTCACTAGACAAAGCATCTGATCCATCAACAATGAAGTTTATAAAATGATGATGTCATATGATATAAATTACAATTGTGGTGAAAGGTATCAGAAGATAGGGGAAGATTTTTTCATACTTACAAACTACCTAAATTATTGATATGATAAGATGATTTTGAGGAAATATGACACATCATGGTGATATCAGTATAATGGATTTTGATTCATTAGATAGGAAGGAGGAGTCTTTGAAATAAGGATGATGTCTTGTTGATGATAACATATAAAGATTTGATTCATCATCTCTCCATATGCACATTGTAAATTTATTTTATACACGTGAGGTTGGTGTAGAAAAATATATAAAACCCCAAATCTTCATTTGGCATTTTTAAGTTTAGGAGCATTAAGTGTCTCTTGCAAACCTATGATGACATCCCTACTACAAAAATAAACTAATAAAACCTCTACAACATATCACCACCTCCAATACAAGAAAAAAACCAATAGAAGCCCATGTAGTCATGAAGCGTAATACTCGAGATAAAAAATCATGTGTATTTACAAGAGTAATATGCATTTGCAAGAGTAAGAAACCACGACCCCCTATTGCAAGCTCCTCCATGACTATCATTGATCTTTATTTACCACATACTTGAGTGTGAGGATAGCCTCTTGCTAATGCTACATCATCATGCATCCTTGTTGATGTTGCATGGCCATGCATATTTGCCATTGTTGTTACCCTATCATCATTTTAATGCAGTTAAATTCTAAATGTTTTAGATCAATGAGACATATGTGTGAAAATAAAACACCAATAAAATGATAAGCTTATTCCAACCTATCCTCTTGATGCTCAATTTGATAACCAAGAAATACATTGACTTGTTGGTTGAATCACTTTAACCAAAAGTAGACATATAAAAAAATCTAAGTGTAGAAGCCTTTGAATCGTTGAGTGGACCTTTGATTCAATTATGACCTAATGAAGTAGAAATAAAAGAACATATAATGTCATTGTTCCAACAAATTATTTGTTAATATTTTGATTCATCAACTAGGTCAATGGATCCTAATCACTAAGGCTTAATAATATTTTTAGTTTCTCAAAATCTAAGCCATTGAACTAGGTAATCATGAATCATATTGGCATTGAACCCACCAAAAAAGTTATTAAAGTGGAGTCTAAAGAAAAATTTAAGGAGTCTTTTGAAATGCTACCATAAGAGACCCTATAATAGAAACAACCAAGCACTTTTGAGCGAAAAGAACCTTCCTCCTATAGGGATGGAAAATGGGTTGTCACCTTAGCTCCCTATCATCCCAAATAATATAAGAGGAGGAAGGGGCCTACAAAATCCTTCTAGACTCTGTATGACTTTGTAGAAGATAGGGGATATAGATATGACCTTGGAAAGTTTTGGGTATAAGTCATCCAACACTATAAAATAAACCCTAGTGAATCCTAAATCATGGTTAGGCTATGCACAATAGCAGTGGGACAATTCTTAGTACCATAAGTTTAGGACTGCCTAGAATTGGTGCATATGTGTAATATTAGGTACAACAAACAATAATAGGTAATTATTACAAATTAATGGGATGTAACCCAAATTGTAATTACAGTTATGGCCATAATGAAATTATGCACATACATGGCACCAATATTAGTTGATCCCTTGCTCCCAAAAAGCATTACCATGGTTCTTTGTTAATATAAGCTACGAAAATTAGGAGACTTTTTTGGTCATGTAGTTAAAAGGTCCATCACAAGCAAGGGGATTTTGACTACACATCAAGATACATATGTTTAAGGATAAGGTTTAGTGATTCTTATCATTAATATCCTTTATAATTGGGATGACATCAAACACAAATAGTAGGAAGGAGTAGTTAGAGATATTTGATATAGTCCAAGACATAACCTAGTACACAAAATTGTTGGATTATGCCACATGCATGTCAAAGGTGATGAATATCAACTTGAGAATTTTAAAAAATTAGGGTTTTCAATTTTGCTTCTTACTTGGTATGGATTATTTTGAATTAGAAGAAGGATTAGTTTCCTAACATTGAACTCAACCAAAAAGAGGAGGATGATCATCCATTGCCATTTTTTAAATATATATATATATAATATACCTTGTAGGGTTTCAAAAAAAATGTTATGATTTTAAAATTGATGTATATATTCCTACAATAAGAAAAATTTAAGATGGACTCCTAAGATTATTACCAGGGCTAGATCACTTGTACAAACCAAGTGATAGGATAATGATGTCTTTCATTTAGTAAATATTTCTATTTTGTAAGAATACATAGACATTCTTAGCAAGTTCATAGGCTATAAATGTATATTCTAGATACCACTGTGCTTGAAGTTGTAAGACAACTAGATGTGGTGGATAGAATATTTGAAAATATTCAAAAGAAGTTTAGCATTTTTTATCGTGAAGGAAGGTACTTGACAATGAGTCCATTGAGTAAAGGATGCATATAACTAATCATAAAATGGATCAATAGATTTGGTCTCTCATTGATGCATGATAAACGGGCCTATAATTTTGATGTTGCATTCATTACGACATAATCATGAAGTAAACTTTAGCCATCTATGTCCATGAACATTGAATTAACATAGAATTTGAAAAGAACCTTAGCAATAGGGAGGCCATAAAAAAGTTAGATTTTGATCAAGCCTAAGAGGACACATAGAAGACACTAAAGCAAAATCTCTTCCCATTTTTTATTTCTATAGAGAAATTTTGAAGGAAGAGGAGAAAGAAATCCATGATGCCTACAACCTTGATGACCATATTAACCACCAAACCATAACTTTCCTTATTGGAACAATATATTCGTGGCTTAATCTAGGACAATACATGAGATAGGAAATAAGCCATGGAAAATTGTTAAGAGGGAGGCTTGATGTAAATTTATCTCAAATATGGAAGAGAAACATCCATAAGAGGTAGAGAGAAAAATAAATAGGAGCAATTACATATTCAAGTTTCATCTCCTTAGGTAATTGAAAATCTAGAGACTACTATTGCAATAAGTGGGGTAGGTAAGATTTTCTGTGGAAACATATTAAAGGAGGACTATAGATGAGAAAGGAACCATGTAGCTCACTATAAAGAAGAAGATACAAGATATATAATATAGGTGCACAAGTCTAGAATTGATCAACTCTAGACCTTTGTAATGAGTGACATCAATAGGAATGTAGAAAAATCTAGAATCAATCAATTGATCACACACAAAGCCGAATATCGTAAGGGATTAGATTTGGTTCAAAAAGTTTGAGAATGTGCAAGCATGCTAAGATGAAACTAGTAAAACTTTACAAAGAAGAAGAAAAGTGACTCCAACATTAGTTAAGAGATATCCTGTGCCTCAAATATGAAGATGAATGAAGTTGGAGATCTTTGGATGATGATGTCAACAATCCAACACCAAAACATGACAACACTTAAGACCGAAAGGATGAGACACCAATGAGAAACTGCACAAAACCAGAGCTCAATAGATGATGATGTCATAAGGTTATCCCAAATTCCTAGATTCAAGTAACTAAAAGTCTCGATATACCCACCAACCCAACTTTGGTCTACCAAACTCTAAAATAAGATCTGTCATAACCACCTCAATGCCCTCTAATTGTCCAAAGTAAGATCTGTTGGCTTGAAGTGATATTTCTAACAAAATGGTTACAACAACTCATACATTTGCAAGAGGTATTTGAAGATCTATGAATAAGATTGTAAAGCATATTTGAATTTAAATGTAGGGTAAAATCTAAGCCAACCACCTCAGTAGTGCAAGCTTCCAAGAAGACCCCTTTCCAGACTATTTTTTCTAATAGACCTACAACATTAAATCTTATGCTACAAGATTTAAAGAGTAGCTTATAAATAGAAGGGTGAGACCTCAAAAAAATGAGGGTCTCTATAGCATTTTCCTAGATGTATACTGTGTAATTTTTGCTAGTTAATAAGAAGTGATAGTTGTTTAGCATTCATTACAATTGCTATTTCAAGTTCTTATGAATAAATGTATGTTTTAAGTAATTTTGTTACACTTTATGACTAGTGTATTTTGTTAAAGTGAATTCTGCTCTTTGGATTGCTATTGAATTATTTTTCATTACAGTACTTGAAATGATTAAAGCATATAGCTATAGCTAAATTGACTCTGTTATGCATTTGATAATGTCTAGTCTATTAAGCATCACGACAACTTAATTATACTAAGATTTATACATCTTGTGTCCAATGTTGTTATGCTATACCCCATATATTATTCAATTATTACTCTAACCCCTTACTCCATTTCTAACCCTTCTATTTATCACTTTTAGCTTAGACCCTTGTTTTAATTTTATAATTATTAGGATTCGACCTTGTTTAGAGGTCGAATTGAAAAAAATCTCATTCATCCAAAATGTTGGCTAAATTCTAGGGTGCTATTCATATACTTAGGTAGATTTTATGCTAACAACTAACTGGCACTAGTGTTTATAAACCACATAGGTGTTAGTATTATGAGGATCATTGTATTTTGAACACCAGTAGTTGTCTAATGCTATGGAAACTTATTCTTGACTCCTGCCAACAATAACTTGCTTTAAAAAAATATTACTAGTAGAACCTTCTTTATCCTTTGAGATGTAGGGGTATCTTCTTTGTTGGTATCCATCACACCTCCTTTCAAAATTTTGCTAATCTATTGTTGTAACCTTATTTATGATATTTTTTATTATGACTTTCAACTCTTGCATCTTTACTAACTCTTTCGACTCCAAGGTAGGTAGGGATGGAACTATGCTTGCTAGATTGGTAAGTTGAGAATATGGTCTAGGTGTACACAAAGTGGCTATTGAAGAGATAGATAGAGCCAAAATTGAAGATTGTTGGCTTAGCTATTGGATATTAGGAAAATAAGGTACTATGAATTTGGGAAGAAGCTTATCAAAAGAGATGAGTGTATTTTTAGCTACAATAGCCACTTGGAAGATCTAAGTAAATATCATATTTTTGGTTTACCATATCTGAACATTTATGTTTGAAGTGAAATCATAAATATAATAGATGTAGACTTGGGCATGTGATGTTCTAATATCCTAAGGAATTATTCTCCAAGTCCTACTAAAATGGATGTTGAAATCCATAATATTTTCTTGAGGATGCCTTTGAATGGAAGTGAATTGGTTGAGTAGAGAAAAGGGATACCCTAGATCATTGAACTCTATGAAAAATGATTTAGCAAGATCAGCCCAAGTGCTAATGCTTTCTTCCTCTAATGAATGGTACCAAGACAATATTTGATCTCTAAAAGATAAAGTAAGCAAATTTACCATTGCATCTTCATGGACAACATTATGAATAGTAGCTAAAGAAACTATATCTTGACATTTTTCATAACCTATATTTTCACTACCATCATAGGAGGGCAAAGCTTTCAATGTAGACTAAGGAATATCATGGAAATTTAAGAGATTGAGGGGTCTAGAACTGATCCATCTAGGTAATATGTGTTTGACCATAACTTCTAGTGGGGATCTAGCAGGTGACTATGGGGACTTGGCCTATAAAGGAGTGAGACTTTGAACTAAGAAAATACAAACAAGTAGAAGTGACTTACCTTTCTTACATGTTTGCTTAGTTGGTAGCTCAAAAAAATGCACTGGTTCTTTTAGCTTCTTGGATTTTAATTTGGTGATCATGCAATTATGGATCTACATCCTCTCAATAGGGTTATCATTCTCAAATTCTTTCAACAGTGGAACTACCAAGTGAATAGATTTTATTTTCTTGTGAGACCAATATATTCACCAAAATTTGATCATCCAAATATATGGGCATGTAAAATGCTCTTATGCAAATGGTGGATCTGACTTCTAATCAAACAATTGTTATGATTTGGGTCTCAAAGGAAATGTGAAAACTCTTGATATTTCAGTCAACATAGATATGAGATATGCACCTCATATCAAAGTCAATATTGGATGATCTAAAATCGCTTTTAGATCAAAATATGGAGAAGGTTAGCTCCATAAAATTGCTCAAAATTTAAGGAAAAAAAGGGAAATATAAACAAGGGAGAAAAGGGTAGAAACAATATTAAAGCAAATAGAGTTCAACTAACATCATTATTTTTAACTACATGAACATAGACCACTCAACACAAACAAAAGCCTAACAAAATTTACAATTATAACTATGAAGAAATCATCATAAGCACAAATGCTACAAAAACCCTTAAATAATATGATTAGAATATTGTGGTCAAATTGCATCTTTTGCTGTGTTGACACAATTTTTAGAATACAAAACACAAAATTAAAATTCAAATATACATAATTTTTATTTAATATGCAATTTGTAACACATGTAAGGTGAATCACCACATTTCCATATGGGTGACCTTCTAACTCATGGAAGATAAACCAACATATTTCTATATGGGTGACCTTCCATATTTAACATGGTGTATTTATATTCACCCTTGACTATGAAAAGCATAAGCAATGGATATAATATTATAGCCTCATATCTCTTCTCAAAAATTGCTTACATTGTACTCTATTTTTTGAACAATAAAATTATTATGTTATTTTACTTATATATTTTTATATCCTAGTTTGTTCTACTCTCTTACTTATCAATAACACTTTCTTGATATTTCTTAACTGAAAAAAAAAAGGGTTTTTAAAAATTCAAGATTCTAAATTTTAAATCATACACAGTCTTTGCTTCCAAGGTTCTAGTTGGAAAAATTAGTTAACCCATAGGCATTAAGGTGCTTTCCATATCAAGACTTGAGTTCAAAACTCTATAGTGCTAATAAGTGGTAGTATTTTCTTTTTGTAATACATTTGCAATTCTATTTTATTTTATATTGTCTCACGGTGAGACACATCCACACTAATGGCACATTGGCTAGTGTTAGAATCTTACACCTTGGGACTTAGAATATCCAAAGTTTAAATCGTATGCCTCTATTCTTCGATGGTGCTGAAATTATTCCAATGAGGCTAGTAATGTAGCAACAATTATAAATTATTTATATTTAATCGAGCTCATCCAATCCTCTTAGGCCAATTGTTAAATTCCTATTCATCAATCCCATAATAAAGTGATAATATCAATAGCAAAGGTGGCACTTTAGGAGGTGATAAGTGGTAGATTTTTATTGGCCCATCATTTTTCCTATCAAAAATTTATTTATTTTATTATGTTTTTACTACTAATATGCCCAGAATTCTAGAGTTCATAATGTTTACATACTAAAGTGTTTCAATCCTATTTATTAGATTACATATTTTTTTTTATCTTTATAGACTAGTGATGCCAAATTAAGGATATTTTAGTATTTAGTGGGGCTTTGTGTAAAATGGACCTAGTTGGATTTCTTCTCTTTAAATATATTACAATATTAACTCTAATAGACCCATTGGCATCGCAATTGGTAAACTTGCTTGCATCCAACATATGTATGGTTTAAATCTATATAGGCAACAAGGTTGAATTTAGCATATAATTCTTGTAGTTACATCATTCGTAGGAATTTTAGACTAATCGTGTATCATACAACTCAATATCATCCCTTGATAATCGTGTAAGTATTTTAAAAGGTTTCTTTGACAAGAAGGTCATAGGTTTAAAAATACGTGCTTCTATTATAATATAAAGGTTTGATGTCTTCAAGAAACACCAAACATCTAACTCCAACTAAGCTCATTAGTTTAGTGATTTTCTATTAGTATTGTATTTGAGAGATTCTAATTCCTTGTGTTTATCTTTCTATACACTTTTCATTCTCTCATAGTAGGTATTTTATCCAAATCTAAACACCCATTAACATGGTGGGTGGTAATATTTTGATCTATAATAGGAGTAATTTTTGTATGGTTAGTGCAAGATACACCTTGATCCTATAGGCCCCTTTATAGAAATTGTGGTTGATTACTCAAATACCTATCTATGCCTCATAATTCAACTGCTTTCACTAAATACTAGTGGATATATTATGGGTACCATGTTGCATGTTAAATATCTTCTCAAAAGAAGCTCAACATCTTGATCTAGGGGGTGAAGTAATGGCTTTATGTTTATGGATATGTTGATCCAATTCATGTACATTTGGTAAGAGAAGATAGTAATACTTACTGGACCATTCAAAAATTTATCATGGGGAGATATGTACTATCTCTATTATCTTATTTCCTTGGCCCCTTAATTCAAATTATTGGGGTGGGGGGTTATAATATTTATAATATAATATTATTAGGCCAAGGTTGATAGTGATGAAGTATCTATGAGCAATCTTGATATAGAATATGGTAAAGTGGTATGTAACCCTATGAGAATCCTATATGTAATCCTATGAGCATTTTTTTATGTAAGCCTATGATGATTCTATATGTCAGATTACAGGCATTATATATGTAATCCTATGGGTATTATTCTATGTAAGCCTATGTGCATCTTGTTGGGGATAAAAAATGGTCCTTACACTCTAGGTGCTATGACCTGCCATAATGTGATTCTTGTTGGGTGTATCTAGTGCCCATACGTCACTTGGAGTGCCAGTCTGGGAAGTTTGGGGAGCATGGCACACAACCCTTTTAGAAAACCTCTAGGAACCAAGGCTAGATCCTTGTTTGAATGTAATATTTTATGCTCTCCTAAACTAGCTTATTCTAATGGGTTATTTCCAGGGAAAAGAGGAAAGAGCGAAAGCAGGAAAAATTAACTAGCCTAACTAGCTTAAGCTAGGGGTGACAATGTGCCAAAGATTAAATATTTCATCTTGTACATTGGTAGTATTAATGAACACATACATCAAAACATGACAACCAAAGTGAACATGGTCTCAACCACATATAAGACCATGAAATCCAGGATATATACTAGTCACAACCCCCCATAGGAAGATATATGAATATAGAGACCAAGAAAAAAATTAAAGTAGTAACATCTCTTTGCATTCATATTAAAGAACACTACATTCATATATAATTGAAAGAGGCTCGACAACCTGTACATGCAATGACTCAAGGCTCAAGTCTAGACTGATATACAAAATAGAAAGGGGAGAGAAAAATTACTCAAGTCTAGATACTAGACATGACAACAATTAAAAATCTCTTTTTGTCCATGAAGATGGCTATTTTTTATATTTACATCAAAATTAAAAATTAAAAATTCCCTCCCAAAAGGCTATGGGTAGGAGCACCTACATTATTCTTGGCTGTTGGATCAAAGGTACTGAGCTACATTTATTTCTAGGCGATCCAGAGCTGACTAGGGATCAAATTACCATAAATGATCCTATGAGCAACATAATCTCCTTACAGAGGTATCATTAAATGAACCTAGCTGCTCCCATGAAAATTAGGTGATGGTTTCTACTAACAAGGCCTTACTTTGGTGCTTGTGGTTTTGTCTTTTCTTGATTTCTAATTGATCTTGATATATTCTCCCCCTAAAGCTAGTCCACTAGATTCTAGTAATGGCTTGGTCTTGAACCTTTCCTCTGGTGATCCAATTTCTCTGGTAGCTCCATTTCTATGTTCTAGGTTGGCCTCCCATCTAGGTTAATGCCACATTCAATGTTTCCCTACTCCTAATATCTAACCATCTAAAAATTTTCATGCATGGGGTTCCATTGGACCTTGTTTGATGGGCATGTTTCTAGTTTGGTGGAGCTTGTGCATGCTCTTTTTGCACATTTTTCCATGATTCCTAAAGGTAATTAGTGTGTGGATTAACAATAGCATGTGATCCTATTGAATCCTTACTTGACCCATCATAACCCCCTTCTCATTTTCCCTCTTGGACCCTTGGGTTTTTCATAGTGTATATGTTGCTAATATAATTTAGCAACTGCACCTAGGCATATGGAGTGTTGCAACCCAATTACCAGAAGAGGGTGACTTGGATTTGAGACCAACCCATTAAGTTGAAAATGGGTCCTAGTGAATTGAGCTAATAGATATTCTACCATCAATTAAACCAATTTAGTTACCACTAGAAGGGTTTTAAGGCTCTTATTGATGGTGGGATGTGGCTTAGTCACCATTAGAAAGGTTGTGATCCTTTCCTTCTTTGGTTCAAGTGTATGACTTTTCCTCATGATATGGGGATTTTTGAGCATGCTAGCAGTCTCTGGCATAGACTACCCATTGCTGGTGTCTTCTTCAAATAAGCTACTTGGTACATGGAGGGAGCTTAGGGTCTCTCATTGGCTTAGATTTGGGTGATAGTCCTACTTAAACTTCTTTTCTGGGTGGAGGTCTACCCTAAGTAGTGAAATATTTACTACAATTTGGAAAATCATAGGGGAATATTTATAATAGGAGTTATAGAACCCAGAAGTAGTAGCCTTATCCTTTGGACATAGAGTCTAGGGGTAGATTCTTAAGGCTTGAGGATCTAAATGAGAACTGGATTTATATGATATGTTAAAAGGATATCTCCTTTTATATATATTTTTCTAATAAAGCATTGAATCCCTTTGTCTTGTCAATCCTTCTTTTCAATATTCTCCACATGGTTGAATTGGTGATGTCATGGTTATCTGCTATGCTACCACACACTTGACTCTAATAAATGTATTTTTACTAATTTGATAGCTAGTGGGTGTGACACAAGGAAGATTATCTCAAACCATTATTGAAAATCATTGGTCCTCTTGATCCATGCAACCTTCTTTTATTTATGCATTTTTCCTGGTGGCATGTTCTCAAATAAAATCACATGGGCACTTTGGCTTTTTGCGCTTCCTTTATATGTTTCCTTTTACTTT
The DNA here is from genome assembly GCA_028583015.1 of Wollemia nobilis. Taxonomy (NCBI): domain Eukaryota; kingdom Viridiplantae; phylum Streptophyta; class Pinopsida; order Araucariales; family Araucariaceae; genus Wollemia; species Wollemia nobilis. The sequence continues at coordinate 1,661,693 of JAQPPZ010002347.1, forward strand.
AGCCAATAACTATAGTACTTAGCCCTTACCAACTTTTATTTAAATGCTACCTATTTACAATATAGTACATGGTCTGGCATGTTTTCATACATTTATCATTGCATTTAAAACTTCCTTATCAAAATCTATAATTTCTGAACCAAAGTGAGCCAAACTTTTGCCTTTCTTGGTTGCTCAATTATGGGAGCATGTGTTCTACTAGTTCCAATGAGTGGTTAATTCTCATATATTTAGTGGCCTCTGGTATGATGAGATCCTCTTCTTAGATCATGTATATGACTTCTTTGTATAGGTCTAATTCCCTCATGTTGTTGACCTATTCATCCATTTGATCATCCAGTACTTGAGTGTGTACTTTATACCTAAGTGTCTCAGGTTTTGCCTCTTCTTATATGACCAAGAAATACTATTCTCATTTGGATTTGATTGTTAGAATATTTTCCACATGATGCATGTTAAATGGATTAGAAGGAACTTTCATCTTGGTTACATAATGGGTCCTAAGGAACATGTGGGTCCAATCCAAAGAGAGGTACCCTCCAATATTTATAGTGAAATTATGGGAAAGGAATAGGTAAAATGATGTAATAAAATCAATGGTTGCTATCTCCTGAATGATGGTCACATTGGGGTATGTGTATAGTGAATTTTTAGGTCCTTGATGAGGCTAAGTATGGGAATTGAAGTTTCCTACAACTACACCACCCCTTGTTTGACCAATTTGTAAGCTAATTCCAAGGTGTCAATTACCTTTTTTGGCATGACTAAGATACTTTTCCTAAAATACACTAGGCAATTATAAATGAGTTTGTCTCCACACATGAGCAACAAAGAAAAAAATTGTGGCTTGGATTTGCTAGGATCAAGACCAAATATTTAAAATGACTTGCTCTTTCTACTTTTTGATGATCTTCTTCTTCTCTAGAGATTCTTCTAGATGCTTTATCTATTTTGATAGAGTGAGGACATCCCAAAGTGGCATGTGTATAGTGGAAATCTTTAGGTGTTCAACCATGTTGAAGGATTCTAATTACTAAGCCTTCGATATATTGCTTAGGATCCACTAGGATGTAGGTCATTTGATGGTGAGGTTGGGTGCCTAGACTGGTTTTGGTACAAGTTACTCTAGTGTCATCCATTTTGGTATAGGTTGCTTTAGCTCTAGTTGGATCTTCTCTTGTGTTCAATTGATTTCTAGGATATTTATCTCCTCTATTAGGTCTTGTTGCTTATGCGATTCTTTGAATTCTCTCCTCATCCATCTTGTGAGAACACCAGACTACATATAGATATGGTTTTCTAGTGGTGCACTTATGCATCCAAGAATGGCATAGACCTATCCTTTGTCCAATGTTACCAACATTTGTTTTGATGGTCCCGTTCCTAGAATTAAGTGAACTCTCAGTGATAAGTTCTAGATGGTTGGTCCTAGTTCCTATATGATAGGGATTTGATAGGTGGGTTGAGGCATTGGACATGAAACCTACTAGAGATATTCATGGGCTAAATAGTATGGATAAGGGTAATAATATGGCCAACCATAGGGGTCTCTTATATGATCATTTTGGGTAGGGACCATATCTTTCATTGGATTTGAGGGTATTGGTTGCATGGGGATGGGTATGGGCACTATTTCTCACCCATAATATTGAGGTGGACTAGAATATCTATTACGTTGAGGTGGGTACCTTTGATATCCATTTGGGAGTGATATCCTTAATTGCTCTACTATTAGGGGATCTCAAGTTGTTCTGATAGCCAAATCTCTAGAAATTTTGTTGGTACTTGAGGGATATTATTTCATTTTTCATGTTCCTCATCATGTTTTGTAATTTATATATTTCTAAGAATTGAGAGATTAGGGGTATTGTGTTGGGGATAGACAAAGGTATTTGTGGATTGACCTAAAGCTATATTTGACTAGAAAGTGGTGGGTTGTATTGTTAGAGGAGGTTGATACAGTGGCCAAACATTAGGGAAAAGAGGCATGGGGGTCCTAGGGTATAACCTTCCAATATGGATGAGGTCTCTTTCATATTGAATGGCCATCAATGAATTTCCTCCCATGGTATTTACCATCATAGCTATTTCCAAATTGAATTCCTTCAAATAGTAAATAAAATCCATACCTAGTACAAGTCATATTTCCTCTAGGAATTTGTACCAAGACTTGTGTAACTTAGCATTGATGTTATCCTTAGCTTCCATAAGATCCTTTTTTGATAGTTTCCAAATACTCTAATAGGGATACTCCACCTTCCTGGTCCCTATCAATGAGTAGCTTTGCAATTTTATCCTAATCAACGATAAAATATGGGGTGAGTGAGATGTATTATTCTTATGCTTTGCCCTTAAAAGAGGTTGCCAAAATTCTAAGTGTGGTATGTTTTCTTAAATATTGTACAATATAGAGACTAACCATATGTTGGAGATGCTTAGTAGAAGTTTTGTGTCTTCTCCATTAAAATATGGAAAATATTTTAACATAGAGACTAGAATCTTGTTCCAAGTAGTCGTTACTACTGGTGGCTATAGGGGGCCTCTATAATTCCATGTTGAAATCCTTCTCTTATTCAAATTTTAATGGGTGGCCATCTTTTTTCATCAACCTCTTTGTCTATTGTTGAAGTTGGAGTCTACATTTTACTGCTTTGTCTAGTTTCTCCTCTCTTTTCTTGTTTAGTGGAGTCACTAGGTGGTGAGTACTTTTATTACAAAATAGAGGTTTCCATTGCAACCTCAATTTATATCTTGATAGGAAATTTCTTTAGGTTCTTATCTTGTATTAGATTTTTTAGGTGAATCTTCATAGTGCTTCAACAATAATGGGATTGAGGGCTTCATAAAAACCTCAATATAATTTTTAATCAAGGGATAAATTTGATGATTTAGGTCCCACCAAGCATGCCAAAGAAACAATTTGGGGACTAAAAATGGTTCTTACACTTTGGGCACTACAACCTCCAATAATGTGATTCTCATTAGGTGCATCAAGTGCCCATACCTCACTTGGAGCACTTGTGTAAGAAATACAAGGAGTGTGAAATGTGACTCCTTCAAATGACCTTCAATATTTTTTACCAAGTATCCTTGTTTAGATGCAATCTTTGATGCTTTCCTCCTAAACTAGCCTAATTTATTGGGTTCTTGATAGGGAAAAGAGGAAAGAGAGAAAGTAGAAAAATCTAACTAGCCTAACTAGCCATACTAGACTAAGATAAGGGTGGAAATGCACCAAATATTATAGATTCCATCTTGCAAATAGGTAGTGAAAACATGCATCAAAACATGATAGCTAAAGTGAAAACAGTCTCAACCACATATGATGGTAAATAGAAAATATCTCCCATGAAAGCCAAGACATATACTAGTCATAGCCCACCATAGAAAGATATATGAATATAGATACTAGGAAAAAAATGTAGTCAAATATCCTTGCATTCATATTAAAAGCACATTACATATATATATAATTGAAAGAGGTTTGACAACTTGTATATGCAATGACTCAAGGCTCAAGTCTAAACTAATACAAAATAGAAAGGGGAGAGAAAAATTGCTCAAGGCTAAATACCAGGCATGACAACAACTCAACCTTTATTTTTTGGCTCCAAATATGGCTACTTATAATATTTACATCAAAATTCAAAATTCCTTCCTAAAAGGCTATCAAAGGGAGTGCCTATATATTTCTTGGTTGTTGGATCAAAGGTATTGAGTTATATTATTTTTAGGAGATTTGGAGCTGCCTAGGGGTTAAATAGTCATAAATGCTCCTATAGGAAGCATAATATCCTTATAGATGTATCATTAAATAAACCTACCTTCTCTTACAGAAACTCAAGCTTGGGTGGTGGCTTCTATTGAAGGGGCCCTACTTTGGTGTCCATGACTTCATCTTTCCTTGATTTCTAACCCATGTCAATATGTTCTCCTCCTAATGTTGGTCCACTAGATTTTGGTAATGGCTTGTTCCTAAACCTTTTTTTTATCTAGTTGCTTTGGTAGCCCCATTTATGTGTTCTTGGTTGGCCTCCCAACCTGGTTGATGTCACATTTGATATTTTCCTACTCCTAATTATTAACCATCTAAAAAATTTTCTATATGGGATTCCACTGGACCTCATTTAAATGGACATGTTTCTAGTCTAATGTGTCTTGTGCATGCTCTTATTGCACCTTTTTCCATGGTTCCTATAGGGGATTAGTGTGTGGATTAACAAGATCAGGTGATCTTGTTGAATCAAAACTTGACTCATCCTATCCCCTTCTCATTTTCCCTCTTGGGCCCTTGGGTTTTTCATAGTAGATATGTTTCTCATGCCATTGAGCAATTACACTTGGGTATATGGAGTGCTACAACCCAATTACTAGAAGAGGGTAACTTGACTTTGGGCCCACCTACTACTTTGGAAAAAAGGGCCTGGTGAACCAAGATAATAGAGGTCCTACAATCATCAAATCCCTTTTAGTTACCACCAAAAGGGTTTTGGGGCTCTTTTTTATGGTTGGATGTGGCTTAGTCACCATTATAAAGGTTGTGATCCTTTGTTGCTCTAGTCTAGATGTATGACTTTATCTTGTGGTATTGTAAATTTCAAGCATGCTAGTAGTCTTTGGCATATACTACCCCTTATTGGTGTCTTCTTCAAATTAGCTACTTGGTATGTGGAGGGATATTAAAGGTCTTTCATTGGCTTAGCTTTGGGTGGTTTTCTTATTTAAACTTCTTTTCTGGTTAGAGGTCTATCCTATGTAGTGAAATCTTCACTACACATCTTTAAGTAAGATTACATGTAAATTTATGTAATCCTATGAGCAATTTTGATGTATTCACCCTTAGTGATATTGGTTAAACCAAATATATGATTAACCTCTATTAAAGGGTTTAGTACATTTATTATATTTTAATTTAACCTTTAAGTCAAGTTATGTTGACTTGAGAAAAAATATTTGGGAAGGATGGAGAGCGGGAAAGCAGGCGAGCGAGTGGCGGATGGAGAGCAATCGAGAGGATGCGGTAGAAAGGAGGTAGGATGGTCAGGTGAGGATCCATGAGGGATAAGCCATAGCAGTGATGATAGGGTAGGGTCAGATGCAGCAGGGGTCTAGGCGGATGGGTCGGACAAGAGTGGAAAAGACCCTCCTGACAAGGAGGGACCAAGAGGCGAGGTAAACCTAAACCAAAAAGGATCCTATGCCCAGGTACTAAGTCTAGAATCCCCAAAAAAGCAACCCACCCATGAATTGCTTCCTTGTGGAGTAGATTTGGTCATCCCTGAAGACCTAATGGACAACTACCTAGAGCTTGAGCATTTCACTCTGATTGGCAAGTTCGTAGGAGGGCGACCAGACATGGAGACCATTCAAAAATGGGCTTTTTCCAAGTGGAATACCAGTGGCAACATGGAAATTATTGCCCTCTCTCAGGGATTTTTCACCATCAGGCTCAACACTCAGGAGGACTGCTGCAACATCTTGGCCGGGGGACCATGGTTCCTAGGGCGTAAGAGCCTTTTTCTTCGAAAGTGGGGTGAGGATTTCAACCCTGAAACCCAAAACATAAATGTAGCTCCTCTGTGGGTTAGGTTTCCAAACCTCCCTTTCCAATGTTGGCATGAGAATGTCATTAGAGGGATAGACTGATCCATAGGTGAGCTCGTTGCCATTGATTCTTCCACCAAGGTCCGATCCAGGATGGTCCATGCCCGCTTTTGTGTCTCCGTTAACCTGGAAACAGAGTTACCCACTTTCATAAACTTGTATAGAGGATCACGCATCATCAATAGGCAACCCATCAAGTATGAAAACAAGCCAACATTTTGTACTAACTATCGCACTTAAAGTCACCTCCTAAATCAGTGTCTTGTCTTAAGGGCCCAAAATCAAAAGGTGACAGGTTCGAATAAGGGCATGCAAAGGAACCAGGGTATCCCCCCTCTCAACAAGGAGTCGATGCTAGGCCCGAAACACGTCATGCGTAATCCTGCCCACCAAGAACCTCAGGAGGAAGGTCATAGTGATGTTCCAAATCAAGGAAAGCAAAACCATGAGCGAGGAGAAGCCTCCACGTCAGCCCAAAAGGAGTGGGAGGTGCTCTCAAAATACCTGCTTCACATCAGTCCTAGCATAGAGGATCCAATTAACCAGGTACAAACCCTTCCCAAAATTATTATTCCAAATTCTTTTATGTATGAGTACCTGACCAGCAATAGGAAATCCCCAAACCGCTCGAATAGGGGTGAGGTACCCCTTTCTCCTTTCTCTAAAAAATAAGGCCCATCCATCTCTAGGAGAATCAGCCCAAAAAACACTAGGAGTAGGAAATAGGCCATTGACTATGGCAGCGAAAGGAAAAGAGGGAGACCCTCTGACAATGAGAAGAGAAATAAGGAAACTACGAAGGACATCACAAATGGAACCCAGTTGACACTTTTCTATGACGATTCTGACAACCAGAATGACAAGCAAAGAACCAAACCCCCCTTCCAGCTAGTGAAGGGAGGTAGGAAAAACCCTAAACCCTCGAAATGAAGGTCCTCTCATGGAATGCAAGGGGTCTCAACGAGGCAGCCAAGCAGCGGCTAGTGGCCGATCTAAGGAAAAGGATCAATCCTTCCATCTTCATTATGCAAAAAACCAAAATCGATGAGCTCTCTTCTCGAAATTTTGCCAAGGCCATTTGGGCCAAAGGAGAGTGTCTTATCAGTCCAACTCAAGGCATGTCATGTGGGCTCATGTGGCTTTAGGACCCTACCCTGGTTGAAGGAAGGCTTTTGTCATCCTCAAGAAAGATCCTAAACATTTTTTTTCACTCCAAGACCAGAAATCAATCTTGGATCCTGTCCAACATTTAAGCTCCAAATTACCCCATCGAGTGGGCTGAAATGTGGGAAATTGTAACTCAAATGAGGACCACCTTCCACACCTTTCCATGTATCATAGGAGGAGACTTCAATAGCCCGCTGCATCCATCTAAGAAGAAAGGAGGTAACGACTCTTTCAACAGAAGCATGGAGGATTTTAGAGGTTTTGTCAATACCAATGAGCTCATGGATGTTAAGCTCAAGGGGTCCTCTTTCACTTGGAGCAACAGGAGGATTGATAGCGGGCTCATCCAGGTGAAGCTGGACAAGTTCCTCATATCTCAAGAAGCTATCCCTCTATTTGGTGATGTCACCTTGTTGGCCTTACCTCAGATCGTATCAGACCACAGTCCCATCCTCCTTGAAACTAGCAGGCCTCCCTCCTTCAAAACTCCTTTTCGTTTCGAAGCCATATGGACTCTCCACAAGGATTTAAAATATCAAGTGTCCTCATGGTAGCATCAAAATTTTGGAGGATCCGCTACTTCTTAGATGGCTCAAAAAATGAATATGGTCAAAGAAAACTTGAAAATCTATAATAGGGAGGTTTTTGGCAACCTTTTCACCAATAAAAAGGCCATTACTAAGAAACTTAAGGATATGGAAAGGAGAATCGAAGCTAGGGACCAAAGTAGCCCTACTAGGGAGGACGAAAGGAACCTCCTATCAGAGTTCCATAACATCCTGGCCAGAGTGGAAACCTTCTGGAGGCAGAAGTCAAGAGACATGTGGGTCAAGGAATGTGATGCTAACACTAGGTTATTTCATGCCTCCACTATGTGGCACAGGGAATCCAACAAGATCAGGGAGATTGTGTGCAAAAATGGATCATCCACCAAGGACATAGTTGAGATAAGGGCTAAAGTGGTGTCATTTTTCCAGAACCTCTTGGGAAGTGCCTCGGAGGGTGACAGCCAAGCTTAGGATACTCTCCTATCAAACATTCCTTGCATCATTCCTCAGGATGTGAACCTCAGACTGGTGGAACCTTTATCCCAAAATGAGATTAATGAGGCCTTATTTTCAAATTTACTAGTACTATAGTCTAAAACTAGACTGGTTGGTTATCCACTCATCCTGGGGAGGCCATTGTTAGCTATGATTGACGTCTACATCAGTTGTCGCAATGGGTTTATGACCATATCAAATGGTCAGAATGTCAAGAGATTGACTATCTCACCTCATGCATAGTTTGTGGATACGTTGAAAGAACCCACGTGGGACAACCAAGAGGATATTTCATTGTCCATGCTCCAACCAATGATGGCATTAGTAGAGTTGGAGGAGTAAGCCAATGGAGACGACGTCATTACGAGATTCCTTCAAGGAGAATCCTCCCTCACATTTCTCGAGTCACCGTTGGTTGATGCTCAGGACCACCACACCAGGTAAATCGAAATTGAGCTTGGCTAAATTTTGAACATCAACAATGGGTTGACCCTCATACAACTAACAGAATTAAAATAACTCCTAACCAGGCACCAACAAGCATTTGTCTGGGATTATTTGGATATGAAGGGAATCAGCTTGAAAATTTGCACCCATCAAGTCTACCTTGAAGAACAGGCAACCCCAGTCAAACAGTCGTAGATAAGGATGAACTCGTCCATGAAGGAAATTGTTAAAGCTGAGCTACAGAAGCTCTTATCAACAGGATTCATCTACCCAATCTCCGATAGCGAATGGGTGTTCCCACTTGTGGTGGTCCCCAAGAAAAATGGGAAATGATGAATCTGTGTTGATTACAGATCATTGAATAAAGCGACAAGGAAATATCACTTTCCACTTCCCTTCATTGATTAGGTATTGGATACATTGTCTGGGAGAAAATACTTCTCTTTTATGGATGGATTCAGTGGATACAACCAAATCCAGATCGAGGAAGAAGACTAGGATAAGACAACATTCACTTGCCCATGGGGAACGTTCACCTATAGAGTGTTGCCCTTCAGGTTCTACAACGCACCAGCCACCTTCCAAAGGGCAGTGTTAAGCATATTCTCAGATATTATGGGGGAGGCAGTTGAGGTATATATGGATGACTTCATCGTTTATAGGTAAACCTTTGAAGAAACGATGATGAATTTGGAACGAGTACTCCAGAGGTGCAAAGAGAATAACTTATCCCTCAGTAATGAAAAATACTTTATGATGATGCATGAAGGCATAGTGCTGGGACATCATCTCTCAACAGGGGGAATTAAAGTTGATCAAAAGAAAATAGAGGTCATCAAGAACCTATCCAGCCCAAAAATGCAGAGGGAAGTAAGAAGTTTTCTCAGTTCAGTTGGGTACTACAAGTGATTTATCATTGATTTTAGTAAAATTACCAAACCATTGCACACCCTACTGATAAAATACGTAGAGTTTATCTGTACGAAGAACTATGAGCAAGCATTTCAGATGTTGAAGAAGAAGCTGATTTCTGCCCCAGTGTTGTAGGGCCCAAATTGGGTTGTCCTATTTCATATATTGCGATGCATCCAATAATGCAATTGGAGCTGTCCTCGGGTAGAAGGATGGCAAGGAGTTTTACACCATTTATTATGTCAGCAAGAACTTAGCAGGGGTTGAGCTCAACTACACAATAATAGAAAAATAATTCCTCATAGTTGTGCACACCATCAACAAATTCTGCCACTATATCACTGAGTACAAGGTGTTCATTCACACAGACCATGCGACCATCAGGTACCTAATGAGTAAACTAGCGATCAGTGGTAGGATCATTAGGTGGATTTTTTTGCTACAGGAGTTTGACATTACCATCGTTGATAATCCCATGAAGTACAACGTAGTCACAGACTTCTTGACCAGGCTAATACTAGCAGATCACGCAGCGGTAGAGGACCAGTTCCTAGATGAACATTTGTTTGTCATCAGCGAAAAAACGTCGTGGTATGTAGACATTACCAACTATTTAGCTACCAGTATAACTTCCCCTACTCTTTTTGTAGCACCCTAAAATTGGCACAGTAAAATTGGAATAATTACATTCACCTTAGTAAATAAATTTAAATTCAAATTTAACCTCCCAAACCGCCCGTTAACCACCGAGAAACCCGTTTCCTCCTTTTCTACGCCATTTTTAGCAGTTGTTTTGACCGTTTGACGATATCGTCTCCGATCAGATGATATCGCCCCAGATTTGATGATTTCGTCTGGACTAGAACGTCCAGACGATTTCGTCGCAAAACTAAATTTGCATAGTTGGAATCCATTCCAACGGGTCTCCAATCCGGGCAGAAGCGTGTCTGTGCCATTGGGACCCTTCCCCCGTTGGAGATCTCCCAAATTGGGATGATCTCCAACCTCCCAACAACTATCCTATGCCTATTTAACTCTAAGGCTTTTCCCTCCCCAACCCCTGGCTGAATTTTTATGCAAATTGAATCCTTATGCTCTAAAACATCGTAATTCATATTTTGAATTAGTCCTATAGTCATTTCATTGCAGGTACACCACTGGTTTTCAGTCGGAGCCAGTACCTATCGCAGCGACGAACCTGTCGAGATCGGAGGCGATCTCGTCAAATTCGGGACGATCTCGTACTAATGCGAGACGATTTCGATTGCAGCGCACATCGAGGCAATCAGTGCCTGGAGTTTGTTCTTCTGTCTCTTTTCTCTGTCATTTTATGTTATAAATTAGATTGTTTATTCAATTTTTATATTATATTGCATTTGAAGTTCACCCATTTTGTCTAGTTTACAGATTAAGATCATATTCTGTTATCTAAACACAGTTATTTGCATTTACTTCTGTTCTTGTATATTGTTCAACACCCATATTACTGTTTTACATAGTTTGCCCTCGTTTGCAAAATAGAATTTCTCGTATTTCGCATCTGTTTGCTGTTTTGTAGGTCTCTGATGAATTCGTCTGACGAATTCGTCAGATTTTAGACGATCTTGTCAGTTCAGAAGATTTTATCAAATTGAAGGCGATTCTGTTGAATTGCGGATGATCCAGAATGCTTCAAGCTTCAGAAACTCCATCAGACTTCCGGATCAGGTAATCTTCATTGGCCTCCTGCAAATTCTCTCGTTTCTGTTTTCCTTTCTGTTTGTTGTATGCATTTAAATTGCATTTTCATGTAGTTTAAGTTAGAATCATTCGGCCAAACCTAGGATGAATGTTTAAAAATAAAACGAACTCATCAAAACTCATTCCCAAAACCTAGGCGTGGAAACTGCCGTCAAATGTTTCCTGGTGAACCCACCATCCGTCGAAAAATCATCAAAATGCACCTCCCTTGAGAGGCGGGACCTTCGCAAAGTCCTCTCGTCCGAGGTACCGCACCATCCTTTTCCCATCCTCCTTCCGGGTGCGGATCCAATAGCCTGAAGGTAGGGGTGCAAAAAATTTGGAGCGATACATTTTGGTGAACCCGACGTGAATGCATTGTAAACCTTTTGAAAACAAAAACAAAAATATATATATGTATATAAGAAAAACACAAACAAAATCATCATTTCATGTTTTAGATTCAATTCTAAATAGTAGATGCTAAATATTACTTTTAGAAGTACTAAAGAAACCATGAGTTTTTACTCAAATCAATATGAGTCCATCAGTAATGTTGGAAGAATTTAGCTAAATACATTTTTTGATTATGACCAACCTCATCCCTATTCAACACCACCTCCATCACACTCTTCTTATTTTTCATCCATAACCCAACAAAACAATCCCTTTGCCAATCCTCTTCATAATGATATTATCTATTCTCCCATATATCCATATTATGTCTATCGTTCCACATACAATCCTCCACCACCTTTTCAATATTCTTCTTTCAATACAACACATCCATTTCAACAAGAAAATACTTATTCTTCCAATTCTACCGTGCACTCACCTCCTACATCACAATCTTCCTATCATCATTCTACCCATAATAAAGTAAGTAGAGGTGAGAAACCATTAGGTCCTTTTATGACGAAATTCCTAAGGCATTTATCAAAAACCTCTCAAAAACCTTCATCACGTAAATTTACTAGGCTTAATCAACCAATGGATATAATTCTCAAGTATTTACTTGACACAAATATTATTGTACTTCCTTCCATAAGACAACCTGAAACCACAACAGATTGGTTTAAACCTGAGCTACATTGTGAATATCATAGAGTAGATGGACATATGACACAAAATTGTAAAGATTTAAGATGTGCAATTCAATATTTGATTGAAAAGGGTCTTTTTAATATAAAGGAATTACAATCTACAACTGACTATAAATCTTCAGTAAACAATCAAACTCCTACACAAAAAATACCAATAATCAATCAAGACATGGAGATCTCCCAAGAACTCCTACTCAATTATCAACAACAGGAAACCAATCAAATATTTCATGTTAATGTGTCCCATTATGATGATATTATTAATATTGTAACAAAAACTATAAATAAGCAACCTCAAATTCAATCAACCCAATCTGATATTCAAGATATGGATTCCTCATTTGACTAGCCTTCAAAACTATCTTTGAATCTTATAATGATCCAAAATGGAATGTAAGCATAGAAAGATCATATTTAGAATCAAAATCTCAATTTGAAATCCACTTTGATAACCAAAAACAAGTGATTAATCCTCAAGCAAAGATATCCCTTTTAGAAGTATTACAAATTTATCACAAAGAAATTTTGTTCAAAATACCTAGCCAACAATTTGTTCCTCATCATATTTTCCCTAAGAACATAATTAATGGTGTAAACCCTCTTGAGATTAACCATAATTCATTCTATGATGAGGATATTCCTTCCTCTACTCCACAAGAAGACCCCTATATTTACATTATCGGAGCTAGTAAAGAAACACCTGTTAAAGCTATCATGGTAGATAATGACTCCTCTCTTAATTTATGCACTTATCAATTATTCCAAAAGCTCAAAACAAAGGAAGAAGATCTTAATGAATCAAATGTTATTATAAAATCTTTTAGCAATGAAATTCAAGAAGCTCAAGGTACTATAATTCTTCCCTTTAATATTGGATCCAAGATCCTGGATATTTTATTCTATGTAGGATATTGTCCTTCACCTTACAACCTATTTCTCCAGAGTCCTTGGATTCATACGATGAGGGTTTTCCCTTCCACTCTTCACCAATGTTTGAAGTTTGAACTTGCAAATAAAATTGTTACCATACATGGTGACCCAACACCATTTGAAGAATATTTAACGGTTGAAACATCAAGTTCTATACATTCTCTATTATCACAATTATCTTCTATCCATCACTTTTCTTCATCCATATATGATCATCCTTGTTTATCAAATAACATCCATGCATGTCTTTCACATATACTTTCTCCATCTTATCAAAACTTGGAATATAATAATAAGAATGAAGAACTTTCTTATATTTATGACATTTTATTTTGTAATATGATCAATTTTACACATAAAAGTCAAATCTTTTGCTACATTATTTTACATTATAACAAAGCTTTTGTTATCACTAATTTTTACTCATCACCTTTTGTTCTTACCTTCAACACAACCGGATTATCCTTCAAAACCTCCTTTGATTTTGAAGCAACCTTAGACATGCTATACTCAAATAACCTTGTATAGTGTATATAGATCATCTTGTATATACCATCAATTTCAATTCATAAATTAAAATAAAAATACAAAAAAAAATCAAAATCCTCAAAATAAAAAAAAATACAAATGCAACCAAAGAACTGAAAGGTAAGTTTGAGCCCAACTGGCTTGGACCATACATCATTACTGCAAAATTTGAATCAGGAGCATATAAATTATCTACCTTAGATGGTAAAGAACTTAAAGAACCCATGAATATTTTACATCTCAAACGTTATTATGCATAAATTTGGTCATTTCATCCATGTATATATTTGTTCAAAATCATTATCTTGTATTTCTTTCAATTTATTCAAAAACCTCAAAAACATTCATAAATCTCCAAAAATCTTCAAAAACTATCTATTGCATTTATTTAAAGCACTTGTCAAATTGTTTGCTCAAAAACTAAAATCAAAATACAAAATCTAAAAACAGCTATATGCTTGACTCTTTCGAAACCAAAACAATATACAGAAGAAAGAGAGAGTCAACATTCTCAAAAAATTTCTCACAAATCATTTATATATATTTTCTTACAATTATTGCAGTTATATGTTTCAACTTATTTTGGATAAATTAGCATTTATTTTGAATCCCTCACTTGCACACTCACAACAATAAATATCTTGCTTTTATCTGGCATGATTACTAATCTCTCTTATATCAAAGTTCACAAATTTCAATTAAATAAAGTTTGAGCACAGAGAATTGATCTTGTTATTTACGCCGTTGGGACCCTTCCCCCGTTGGAGATCTCCCAAATTGGGATGATCTCCAACCTCCCAACAACTATCCTATGCCTATTTAACTCTAAGGCTTTTCCCTCCCCAACCCCTGGCTGAATTTTTATGCAAATTGAATCCTTATGCTCTAAAACATCGTAATTCATATTTTGCATTAGTCCTATAGTCATTTCATTGCAGGTACACCACTGGTTTTCAGCCGGAGCCAGTACCTATCGCAGCCGACGAACCTGTCGAGATCGGAGGCGATCTCGTCAAATTCGGGACGATCTCGCATGCGATGCGAGACGATTTCGATCGCAGCGCACATCGAGGCAATCGATGCCGGAGTTTGTTCTTATGTCTCTTTTCTCTCGTCATTTTATGTTATAAATTAGATTGTTTATTCAGCTTTTTATATTATATTGCATTTGGAGTTCACCCATTTTGTCTAGTTTACTGATTAAGATCATATTCTGTTATCTAAACACGATTATTTGCATTTACTTCTATTTTTGTATATTGTTCAACACCCATATTACTGTTTTACATAGTTTGCCCCTGTTTGCAAAATAGAATTTCTCGTATTTCGCATCTGTTTGCTGTTTTGTAGGTCTCTGATGAATTCGTCTGACGAATTCGTCGATTTCAGACGATCTTGTCAGTTCGTGACGATTTTATCAAATTGAAGGCGATTTTGTTGAATTGCAGACGATCCAGACTGCTTCAAGCTTTAGAAACTCCATCAGACTTCCGGATCAGGTAATCTTCATTGGCCTCCTGCAAATTCTTTGTTTATGTTTTCCTTTTTGTTTGTTGTATGCATTTAAATTGCATTTTCATGTAGTTTAAGTTAGAATCATTCGGCCAAACCTATGATGAATGTTTAAAAATAAAACGAACTCATCAAAACTCATTCCCAAAACCTAGGCGTGGAAACTGCCGTCAAATGTTTCCTAGTGAACCCACCATCCGTCGAAAAATCACCAAAATGCACCTCCCTTGAGAGGCGGGACCTTCGCAAAGTCCTCTCGTCCGAGGTACCGCACCATCATTTTCCCATCCTCCTTCAGGGCACGGATCCAATAGCCTGAAGGTAGGGGTGCAAAAAATTTGGAGCGATACACTTTTATACAGATAGAATCAGGCGATGATTGAAAATAGCACTTCCTTTCAGTGGATTGATGGTCTCCTGTTCAAAACAGGACCCGACCATATCATAAGGAGGTGCGTAGCAGAGCATGAGTTTTCGAAGATACTCAAGGCCTGTCACAGCGAGCCATGTGGAGGGCACTTTTTAGGGAGAAGGAGTGCGTATAAGGTGTTACATACTAGGTATTTTTGGCCCACATTGTTCAAAGATGCAACCATATACGCCAATAGGTGTGATGAATGCCATAGAATGGGCAGACCAACCCACAAGGATGAAATACCCCTTCAACCTCTTATGCATATAGAGCCCTTCAACAAGTGGGACATGGATTTTATGGGACCCATAAACCCACCTTCGATCGAGAGGAGATATATTCTAGTCTGCATAGACTAGGTTACTAAATGGGATGAAGTCCAGGCGCTGAGGGACTCCAAGGAAGGGACAATATCCGAATTCTTGTTTGTCCATATTTTTACAAGGTTTGGGGTGCTTAGGGAAATTACAATGGACCAAGGACCCCAATTTACCTCTAGACTAATTAAGGAGTTTATGGAGCAATATAGGATTCGACACAACAAGAATACCCCCTACCATCTGTAGGCAAACAGGTAGGTAGAAGTGACCAACAGGGAAATCGAGAATATCTTGACGAAAATCGTGCAACAACACAAGAAGGATTGGGCTGCAAGATTTCCAGAGGCAGTGTGGGCATACAACATGACGTGGAAATCAACCACAGGATTTACACCCTTTCGACTAGTATATGAAAAGGATGCAATGATTTCCATCGATTTCGAGGTTAAGATGCTCAGAACGATGGTAGAATTGGACTTGAGCCTAGATGAAGCACAGAGGGAACAAATTCAACAGCTGAATCAGCTGGACAAATTTTGAATGGACACCCTACAAAGAATAGAAATTGTGCAGAGGCAAAGGAAGCAGTGGCATGACCACCACATTAATATGAAATAGTTCAAAGAAGGAGAATGGGTACGGTTGTATGATTCCAGGTTCTAAGAGCAGAAGGGAAAACTAATACAAAGGTGGATGGGACCGTATGAAGTGGTGGAGATCATCATAAATGGTGTTGTGCGCGTTAGGACAATTGATGACAACAATACCATTTTAACAATTAATGGCCATTGGTTGTGCCCATACCACACATCCAAAATCTTGCTGGTGGAGTCCAGAACAAGCATGGGGGAGACCCCATCCAAGTAAATCTTATCAAAGTTATCAACAACATGGTGGACACAGAGGTGTCCATCAAAAATAAGTTAGTGTAGTTTCCTATTTTTTATCTTGCAATGTGTTTTGCAGGAACAATGCCCGCATGCAAGTTGCAAGCATCCTGAGAGCCAAGGCCTAATAGGCACAAATTGCATTTAACTGCATTTTCCCTTTTTTTTCTTATTTTATTTTTGCAGGAAAATGACCTAATTTCTCGAACGATAGGCATCTTGGATAACAAGGCCTAGATCGGCTCAACATCCATGAACCTGCATGTCTAGGAAGATAGTTTTGATCCAAGCATGGGCGCGAGCACCAATTCCCTGCAAAGGAAAAATTATGCACCCCCATGCCTGGACGAAGCAGATGCCAACGTGGTGCGAGGAGAATTTTAGGACGCTTGATCAACCTCACATCAATGGACACGTCAGCCCCTATTGACTTTTCAATGGTGGGAGGTGTCTTACTCTAGCGCCTTACTCCGGAAGGGAGACGCCTTACTCTGGTGCCTTACTTCGGAAGGGAGGCGCATTACTCCGCCAAGGAGGCACCACTCTGGAGGTGTTCGTTAAATTAAAAAAAAAAAATTTCAAGGGAGGCACCTTACTCTGGTGCCTTACTCCGAAAGGGAGGCGCCTTACTCTGGAACCTTACTCCGAAAGGGAGGCATCTTACTCTGGAAGGGAGGCGCCTTACTCTGGAAGGGAGGCGCCTTACTCTAGCACCTTACTCTAGAAGGGATGCGCCTTACTCCGCCAAGGAGGCACTACTCCGGAGGTGTTCATTCAAATATATATACATATATATATATATATTTCAAGGGAGGCACCTTACTCTGGCGCCTTACTTTGGAAGGGAGGCACCTTACTCTGGTGCCTTACTCAAGTAGGCGCCTCGATCAACTCAAAAGCACATGCACAACTTGGCAGTTTGTGGAGCAACCGAAGCCAACACCATCATCTCACATAATGGAAATACCAAAAATATTTTGAAATTATTGGACAGGATCTCTGCACGTCCCAAGGCCAATCGTCAGAGGAGATATGCGTCCCGACCTGAACCAATAGGATCCACCGTATTTTTAGCACAGGATCTCGAGCGAACCAGAATTGCAGTAACCAAGGCGACGTAATCAACACATGGGAAAAATATTATCTCCATCACCACCAAGTACCAAATTGACATACTCCACGCAACACGAAATGACCAATCAAGTATGTGCATGATTTCTTTTAAATATATACGTAATTTTTCATATGATATGCTTCTCTAAAAATAATGTCGGTGCAAGAATTGAATTCACCCCTCATGCCTAATATGTCGTGCCAAAAATCAATTCGGGTGGCATACTTTGCCAACCCTAATGCAGAAACAATTTCCAGAGTTAGGTGCTTGAATCTATAAGAAGGCGCCTACTGAGAACAGAGCATCAAACTAGTCAAAATCAGCAGAGATCTCACCATGGGAGGACAATCGAAGAATCATGCGCTCAAAAAGCATGAGCCCAATGGAACGAAGGGGATTAAAGGAGAAGTCTGCAATTGGTTCGAGGTGGTCAGTAGATGAATTACTGTCACCTGGTCAGTCAAGACCAGGATGTAGAGGCAACAAAGGAGTTTGTTACCGCTATTAGGGAAGGAGTTGCCCAGTTACGTGGACTGGAGATTCCAGTCACCCTAGAACACATTGCTCATGTCAACGGTCTCCCCCTCACTCGAGAGTGCACATACAAATATGGCATGACAAAACAATGCACAAAATTATTGCTCGGACAGAGGAACGTCCGATGCGACCATGGGGGGCTTCCAAAGTAGGGACTCCTAATGCACTTGAGGAAGCTCTTCGAATAGGTTGCGAGATACTTCACATGCATCAGGAAGTACTCGCACCTGAATGTGAACCATATATGGTTCTTGAACCACCTGGTGCACGAGCAAAAAATTAGCATCCCGTTCTATATGGAAAATGCCCTGCAGGACGAGGCGTCACGGTACCAGAGAGGGGCGGTCTTTTCCCTAGCCCACCACGGGCTAATTACATCCCTGATACACCAAACAGAGGAACACAGGGGAAGCTCTTCGGTGGTAGGGGCCGAACACTCTAGTGCGCAAGAATAGATGGCAGTCAAAGCAGAGCAAGAGGTCAAATTACGAGTAGCGGTCGAAGAAGTCAGGGCTGAACATCTCGATGCACAGGAGCAAGCAGTGGCAGAGGTCGAATTGGGGGGAATGCCCGAAGGGGAACAATCCCAAATTTCACTGGATACTGCAGGAGAAGGGTATATTTCTCTGCCTAATTATACAGAGGATAGACCGGAATCCTCCAGCCCTAAACCCACAGCTTGACGTACAGATCGCATACACAACCGAAGATGCCTACGACGACTAATTTTGTCGAGCTAGGAATAAGAGGAGGACATCAAGGTTGGATTCGTGGCCCAAACCCTATAGCATTTGGCTACCCGCAGTCCACAGGACCTGCAGTCTTTAGTAGACCTCCAACAACAGTCTGAGGTGCTGATGGGAGAGGACCACACCGGGAAGAGCGAGAAATTCATGATGCAGGTGCTGTTCAAGGAATTCAAGGAGATGGCAGCGAGAAAAATTTAGCTGTAGGAGGCCATCGTCACCCAATTACAGCAACTGATCAAGTAGCTCAAGGCAGAGAACTAGTAGTTGTAGGTCAGGGCAATTGAGAGGCGGGACACCTCTACCCAAATAGATTGGGCAATTGAGGTGCCCACGAACTCTCCAACCTCACCAGAGAGGGTAGTCTCATCCGGGGTAGTCAAGTCGGATGCCCGAAATGAGGAAGTAGAGACAAGAGAGGGTTTGTGTGCCTCTGATAGAGTGAATACAAAGGAACAGGGGGATTCTATTTTTCAAACAGAAACCCCTGTTATTGACATTGACAATGATGAGGAGCCTTTAGGGCAGAGCCAAGGGCAAAATCCTGAACCCGAGGCCAAGAAGGACTCTCTAGAGTACCAAGTACCCAAAATTGAGGAACCACTACCTAAAGAACCAGAATAGCAGGAACCGAGCGACCAAGGAACAGGGGATACAACTACAGGGGACCTAAGACCAAAAGGGCAGATTCTTGGATCTTCTAACAGGGAGGCACCTCCCACGGGAAAGGAAGATATCCCCATGCATGCCATCGCTATACTAGATAGAAGGAAAGAGAAGGCACCTCAAACGTCACAAAAAAGGGCCAAAAGAAAGGCCAGAGTTACATTCACCAAACCAGACCCCCACTCGGATGAAGAATGGGAAGAAGGCATCCAGGCCTTCACTGAGCGAAAAGAAAATTTTGAAAAGCTTTGTGAAGAGCTCGAAGTGGCAAAGGCAGCTAGAAAAACTGCCAAGAATACCGAAAGAGGGCCTAGCATCTATGTGGACCCTTCTACGGATGACCAATTCTGGGAGATATATGGTTCGTCGCAGGGCCGACCCTCCAAAATGAGAAAATGGTTGGAAAGATGGGGGGTGTTCAGACCAGAGGCAGAGGCAGCATCAATTGCAGAAGAGAACACTGGCCTCACCCCTGAATAACTTCGGCTGTACAAGGCCAGCGTGGTCGTTCGAAAGAGGAACGACTCCAATATTCCACTCGAAGAGTTACGCCCTCAACTTGCTAACTTGTGGCCATAAGCAGAGATGGGCTTCCAGAGAGGAGAAACAACTGTAGTAGTGACGCCTAACACAGGTGTTGGGCCAAGCATGACAGGGAGGCATAGCCAGCGCACTAGGAAGTCGACGCAGAACGAAGGCCAACCCAACACAGCCGAAAGCCAGCGTAGCCATAGGTCAGCACGGCTTAAAAATTCCCCGCAACAAACCAGTGCCCCGCAGCAAAAACGAAAGCCTCAGACTGAAGGAAAATCCAAGGCCACTAGTAAGAAAAATAAATAGGGAGAAGTGGCCTATGCAAAGGAGGCGATTACCAGTTTCAAGTGCCACGAGGGCGTGGCACATATTAGGCATGGGGGGATGATGAGCACCGGATATGCTCATATTTTGTATAAATACTAATGGTTTTTGCGCGACAATATATCATGAGTTGTATATTTTTATGAAACATTAAATATTTATTTAATGAAATCATGTGTATTATCTAATCTGTGTGTGAAGTGTGTTTTGTGTAGTTATTCGCCTGAATTTTTCGTATTTTGCTCAATCGAGGTCCTACACGGACCTGGCACGCTTTCGCTCATCAGACTAAGGCATACCAAGTAGGCGCCTTACTGACGTAGGCGCCTTACTCAAGCAGTCACCTTACTCAAGCAGTCACCTTACTCAAGCAGGCACTAGGATTATGCGTATTGATTGGACGGTTGTAGAAGGACCTCGTTGACCACCGTTCCATGTCATCAGTGGGAAACCGCTGAATGAACGAGTTGTCCCAGCTGGAGTGGATGAACACAACCACTCAACGAAGCTTAACCTTAACAAAGCAAAAATCATCCGATTTCCAAGGGATGACGAAAAGCGGTTTAATCGTGCGCCTATTACAGTAACTAAACTGTCCTAGTTTAGATTGTAACCAGGACGCTTGTTGTAACAGAATTGCAATAGGAAGTCCTGTGTGTGTTATATAAACACACAGATTTCTCTATAGCAGAGGGAGGAAAATATTAGAGAGAACATTGTCACATGTAATACTGCATTGTCAATAAAAGTTTGAGCGTTCGTTCATTTGTGCATTGTCTTCGTGATTCGTTGGGCGGGATCTGTTGGAGCTCAGGCCCACTCCAACCCAGTATTTCTCCCCTGCTTCTTAGTTGTTTTCATAGACTTAATTATGCATGATAGCATGTTTATTTCTTAGATTGAATTTATTTGCTGTAGCATGGTGTGCTTTTCAATTACGTAAGTGTGATTACCGCTTTCAGTGTAGAGTGTTTATTTTTACGTATTTCATTTATGCATGAGTTTTATTGGTGTGGATGAATCAATTGCTGCTTTATAAACACCCCCAATGATAGTTGGACGGATTCATCTCAAAAGAGGTAATGTGAGCAATCTTAACCGTGGAACTTCAAAAATCTACGAGCTTCCTGGTTTGACAATTTAAATGCAAGTGTTGTGACATATCTAGGACAAATTTAACCAATTTTTGGTACCCAACAATCATCCAGCTGCCCACTTTGGCATAAATATTTGAAAGAAGAACATAAGATGCAGCACATTTAGGCTCCAAGACAAAAAGGATTGTTGCCACAAATTCCCCTATTCCTATATTTTTATGTAATCTACAAGCACCAAGCAGACACATCCACACAACCAGTTCAGGTTTTATAGGCATTTTGACAATGAAGTTTAAAGCTTCCTCAAGATAGCCTGCACGACCAATAAGATCAACAATGCATACATAATGATTCATCTCAGGAATAATGCAATAAGAGTCACTCATGCTATTAAAGTATTTACAACCCTCATCCACTAGACCTGCATGGCTGCATGCAAATAGAACACATACAAAGGTTATGTTGTTAGGGTTGGTTCCCATATGTTTCATCAGATCAATGAGTTTAAGGGCATCCTTGCTGTAGCCATGAATTGCATATCCTGCAATCATTGCATTCCATGAAACTGTGTCTGCATTATGCATCTTGTCAAACAATTCACGGGCCTTGTCTATTCTTCCACATTTTGCATACATGTCTATCAGGGCGCTCACAGCCACAACATGCTGAAAATCTATTTTCATTTATTTTTTGATGAATATTTATACCCTCTTCTAGAGCTCCCATGTTGGCAAATGCTGGAAGAATGTTGGCAAAGGTTACTGAGTCTGGCTTTGCACCTGACAATTGCATTTGCTTAAAAGTCTGCAGGGCCTTTTCAGAAAACCCATTTTGTGCATATCCTGCAATCATTGCAGTCCATGAAACTGTGTCTGCATTATGCATTTTGTCAAACAATTCCTGTGCCTTGTATATTCTCCCACATTTTGCATACATGTCAATCAAAGCACTGACAACCACAACATCCGATGAAAACCCATTTTCAACTATTCTTTGATGGATGTCCATGCCGTCTTCTAGAGCACCTGTTTTGGCACAAGCGGGAAGGATGCTGGCAAATGTTGCTGAGCTTGGCTTTACACCTGACAATTGCATGTGTTTAAAAGTTTCCAGGGCCTTTTCAGAAAACCCATTTTGTGCATATCCTGCAATCATTGCATTCCATGAGACAGTACTTCGTTGAGGCATTTTGTCAAACAATTCGCGAGCCTTTTCAACATGTCCGTTTTGTGCATATCCTGAAATCATTGCACTCCATGAGACTGCATTTGGATGAGGCATTTTGTCAAACAATTCGCGGGCTCTTTCAACTTGTCTGTATTTTGCATATCCTGCAATCATTGTGGTCCATGAAACCGTGTCTTTGTCATGCATTTTGTCAAACAATTCCTGTGCCTTGTGTATTCTCCCACATTTTGCATACATGTCAATCAAAGCATTGACAACCACAACATCCAATGAAAAACCGCTTTGAGGTTTGATACGTGCCAAAGGAAAGATGGCACAACAAGGAAGAAGACCACGAGGACCTCAACCCACAAACATAGAAAAAATGATGAGAGGAGTCATCGCTTGATTAGATGCACTTGAAACTACCCAAAGGAGAGGCATTCAAGTAGAAGACATAAGTGACAATGAGAGAAGGAAGCGGACCAACCAAAAGCTTGCAATGACGAACAAGAGGAGATCCAAAAGAAAGATTAATTTGAACAATTTCTAACATGGGTAGAAAGTTAAAATTAGAAACCTTGTCATATAATGGAAGTTTAAACCCTGAGGAACTTATTGATTAGATCGTGAAGATGGAGAAATATTTTGATTTTGAATTAATAGAAGACCCCAAAAAGGTGAAATTTGATTGGACCAAGCTAAAAGGGCATGCTCCTTGTGGTGTGACCATGTTCAAAGTTAAAGACAAAGAAAATATTAAGACATGGGAGAAAATGGTCACGAAATTGGAGGCCAAATTCCTCTCGTCAAATTATCAATTGAGTCTTTTTAGGAAACTGCAAAACTTAAGACAAAAAATATGAGTGTGAAGGATTACATGGAGGAATTTTATAGGCTCGTCATTCGGGTCGATCATGTGGAAAATGATGAGAAGGTTTTGAAGTATATTAATGGACTACGATTGTCCATACAAGATGAAGCTAGTATGATGAGAATGAAGATGGTAGAAGAAGCCTACCGGTATGCCTTAAAGGCAGAGGAGAAGTTGTCAAGGCAACAAAATAATCAAAGAGGAAGAGGATGGTTCTCACGAGGACAAGGACAAACAAGTAGTGGAAGAGGACAACAAAAACAAGAAGGAGAAGCTAGTACTTCTCGCAATGATTTCAGCCAGAACACCAGAGGAGGTGGAGACTCCTCATAAGGAAGAGGCAGTTTTGGTAGAGGAAGGGATAGAGGATTCCCCAAAAAGTGTTATAGATGTGGAGAAGATGGTCATCGGGTATTTGAATGTCCAACAACACAACATAGTATAAATAAGGGAAAGGAGGTTAGAAACCATATTGCACAAGCAGAAGAAGAAAGTGTTGATTCCTCGAAATATACAAAGGAGCCAGAATAGGAAGAATCTCTCATAATGAAGAGAGTACTGCTAAAGCCAGATAAGACAAAATGTGAACCTATCCAAAGTAGAAATCTTTTAAGAATAGTATACAAGTTTGAAGGCAAATGTTGCAAAGTCATTGTAGATAGTGGGAGTAATGACAATCTAGTATCCATTGAAATGGTAGAGAAACTAGGGTTGAGGAGGATAGAACACCCCAATCTGTACAAGGTCTATTGATTGCAAAAGGGATACCAAATTTTAGTCAGTGAACAATTTCAAATTGGATCTTACAAAGATGAGGTCCTATGTTACGGTACTTTATTCTCATTAACATAAATCATTCACCAACATGCATAAATATCAAATCATTAATCCATAAATAATTATCCACAATAATAATCCACACAATGAAATAGAGATAGATAATATCCTTAAGATAGGGCAACACCTAATAATACTCATTCAGGAAGGAATAGCTCCACAAGATCTTACACGGATGAGGTCCTATGTGATATTATGCCTATGGATGCTTGTCGTGTGTTGTTGGGAAGACCTTGGCAATATGATAGGAGGGTAGTACATGATGGTAGGGAAAACACCTACACGTAAGAAGTACATACTAAGTTCGTTGAAGGACAAATATGAAAGAGAGGACAATGGTCCTAAAGTATGTTTGATTTTTGGAAAACAATTTTTGAAGGAGATGACAAAGAAGAAGGTATGTTTTGCTTTGATTGCTAAACCCATAAAGGGTGGGATAGCAATAGGAAGGATGACCTCCGAAGTGAAGTAAAGGATTTGCTAGAGGAGTATGCAGAAATTTCGTTAGAAGAATTGTCGTATGGATCGCCACCGGGGGAAAAAAAAAAAAAAAAAAAAAAAAAAAAAAAAAAGAAAAAAAAGCAAAAAAAAAAAAAAAAAAAAAAAAAAAAAAAAAAAAAAAAAAAAAAAAAAAAAAAAAAAAAAAAAAAAAAAAAGGGGTGTTTCTTTGATTGCTAAACCCACAAAGGGTGGGATAGCAATAGGAAGGATGAAATCCGAAGTGAAGCACAAGATTTGCTAGAGGAGTATGCAAAAATTTTATCAGTTGTCGTATGAATCACCACCGCTGAGGATTATTAGCCACCACATAAATTTCATTCCTGGATTGAGTTTACCCAATAAGGCATCATATAGAATGATGCCAATGGAAAATGAGGAAATAAAGAGATAAGTCTAGGAGCTATTGGACAAAGGGTTGATTAGGGAAAGTTTAAGCCCATGTGCAATACCAATTGTACTTGCACCAAAGAAGGGTGGAGAATGGCACATGTGTACAGATTCAAGGGCTATTAACAAGATAACCATAAAGTATAGATTTCCATTGCCACACATGGACAATTTGATGGATTGCTTGAGTGAAGCAAAGTACTTCACAAAGATAGATTTGAAGAGTGGCTATTATCAAATCCAGATTAGGGAAGGAGATGAGTGGAAGATCGCATTCAAAACAAATGATGGATTGTATAAGTGGTTGATTATGCCATTCGGATTGACAAATGAACCTAGTACCTTTATGGGTTGATGAATGAAGTGTTGAAACCATTTCTTGGTAAGTTTGTGGTTGTTGATTTGGAGAACATTTTGATATTTAGTAAAATTAAGGAAGACTGTTTGACACATTTGAGATTGGTCTTACAAAGACTTAAGGAAGAAAAGTTGCTAGTCAACTTGAAGAAATGTAGCTTTATGAAAGAGGAATTGGTGTACTTGGGTTTTGTGATTTCACAAGAGGGGTTACAAATGTACCCTAAGAAGGTCAAGGCCATTGTAAATTGGCCATCCCCAAGAAGTATGTTTGAGACCAAGAGTTTCCATGGTCTAGCAAGTTTTTATAGGAAGTTTATCAAAAAAATTAGTGGGATTTGTGCACCGATTATGGAGACCCTAAAAGGAGGAAGGCATGAGTTTAAGTGGACAAGTACAACAAAAAGGAGCTTTCAAATCCTGAAGGAAAAGATAACGGAACAACTGATTCTAGCTTTGTCGGATTTCAACAAGGTCTTTCAAGTGGATTGTGATGCAAGTGGGACAACGATAGGAGTCTTGAGCCAAGAAGGCAAGCCCATCGCCTATTTCAATGAGAAGCTCAATGAGGCAAAGAGGAAATACTCAGACTATGACTAAAATTTTTATGCCATTGTTCACGCTTTGAAGAAATGGAGGCATTATTTGCTACCAAAATAATTTGTCTTGTTCATAGATAATCATGCTTTGTAGTTTATTAACAACCAAAGTAAGTTGAATCAAAGGCATATGAAGTGGGTGGAATTTTTGCAAGGATATTCATGTCTTGAAACATAGAAGTGGTAGGTCGAATCGAGTAGTTAATGCCTTGAGCATAAGAAATTTGTTAATGAACACGATGCAAATCGAAGTCATTGGTTTTTATGCTATGAAGGAGCTTTATACTGATGATTTAGACTTCAAGGAAGCTTGTGTAGCATGTGGTAATCCTATTGCAGGAGACAAGACCCCATGGCTTGATTATTTCATCCAAGAAGGAATGTTATTCAAGGGGCAGCAATTTTGCATACCATGAAATTCAATGAGAGAAATTTTGATAAAAGAAAAACACAATGGAAGACTTGCAAGATATTTCGGGACAAATAAAACCCTAAGGAAGCTTTAAGAAAGTTACTATTGCTCTGGAATGAGTACAACTGTAGGAAGATTTGTGCAAGGTTGTCAAATATGTCAGTATACAAAAGGGAAGAGCCAAAACACTGGATTGTATCAGCCATTACCGATTTTTGAGAGGCCATGGGATGACATAAGCATGGATTTTGTTCTTGGATTGCCAAGAATGCAAAGGGGTAATGACTCAATTTTTGTTGTGGTTGATAGATTCTCAAAGATGGCGCATTTCATACCTTGTAGGAAGACAAATGATGCGACTCATATTGCTACCTTATTCTTCAAGAAAATGGTAAGACTATATAGGTTGTCAAAGAGCATTGTTTTAGATAGAGATAACAAATTTGTGGGTCATTTTTTGAGAACCTTCTAGGTGCTAAGTTGGGTTTCAGTTCAATGTATCACCTAAAAACAGATGGACAGACAAAGGTGGTGAATTGAAGCCTTGGAAACCTATTGAGGTGTTTGGTAGGAGATAAACCAAGTTTGTGGGATACTATCTTAGCACAAGCTGAATTACATACAATAACTCGATTAATAGGAGTACCACCAAGAGTCCTTTTCATATTGCATATGGATTAAGTCCCCAAGGAGTTGACGGGTTGAGAAATACGACTAGTTTGGGAAGGAATAGTGCTTTGGCAAAATATATGCAAAATTTGCACATGGAAGTTAAGCAGTGTTACACGGGGATGCGTCCCCCCCTTGAGGGACGCGTCCCCCTGTCCCCCGTGTCCCCCAACATGGGGGGACATCATTGGGGACGTTTCCCCCCGTCCCCCTTTTGGGGGATGGCTGGAAACGTCCCCGGGGACACCTGAGGCCTACGGCCTCCAGTCCCCGGGACGTCCTTGGGGACAGCCAGCCGTCCCCAGGGATAGTTGGGTCCCTTTGGGGACCCAACTATCGTCGATGGCTGGGCATCCTTGAAATCTGCATATGTATTTGTCCAGTCTTGGAAATGAAGAATAGCATATTTGGACTCCACATTGTCCCTGGAATTTCGCATGAAGGATACCACTATTGTGCAATTATATGAATTCCAGTTCTGGAAAATTTCATTTTGTCCCTTTTGATAGACATTGTTCATCTAGTGATTGTCCTCAACCTTGCCAAGTGTTGGCTTGCAAGGGTGACTGAGTTGAGTTTAATCGAATATTGGTGAGTTTTCTAAACAATCTGCTTGTAGTAGCATTGATGTGTCATCAAATAATATTTAACTTTTCCATCATGTTTCAACTCCTCTCTGGTACACTCATAGATACTAAATGCTGAATTTTGAAATTCACAGGAAACCTTGCATTAATTCTAAGATTAGCATCACATTTGTGATAACCCCAAATGGTACAATCATTTTAGGAGGAAATTAACAGCAGAGGGAACTACAACTGTTGTTAAATGTAAGGTAAGTTCAATGGTGTATCCTCATCAACCATAGATTATCTCATCTCTACAAATAATTAGCTATAGGGAAGAAACTCGCTGTGACAAATGTTTGATTAAACTCATGTAAAAGAGGCATAAATTTTGGTGGATCAAGCTTTATTTTATAGCTCTTTAGCTTGCCGGATGAGTTTTCCATACATGTGCTTTACATTTGAAGCTCTCTATGGCTGACATTTAGAATTTATATAAGACATAAAAACCGGCTATAGCATCTACCATTACCAGTTTTGAAAATGGTTATATTATAAAAATTTGGGCACAACTATCCCTCAGAAATGGCTGCAAGAAGTTCAACCTGCAGGAAAAAAGTCAAATATAGGAAGGAAATATAAATTCTGTGGATAAAATGCCAGCCTACAAATCATAAAATGGCTCAAAGGAGAATGTACTGGAATGGGTTTTTAGGTTTGTGTTAGTGATTGGGTAGGGCACCAACCTGCCTTTCAGTTTTCATTTGACTTTTAGTTTTGAGGTTTATGAAGGGCTTTTTGCGCTAAATGATATGGTGAATAAGGTGGAAACAATGCTTAGGTTCAAAGGTCATGGTTTGCAAGTTGGTTCTATTATCATTTACTTCTTTGCATTTGCACAGTTGTTTAAAATCTTATGTGTTAAATTAAAATGGCTGGGGCTACTTATAACATCCATAAACCCAAAGGCTTCACTCGATTTACTATGTAGAAGCCTAATAACATCGAATCAATATAAAATATGTAATGACATTATGAAATTTTGATTATTAATAATTATTCCTTGATTTCTGATGCAGTAAGATGCACAATATTATTTCTCTAGGAATGAAAACCCTACTATAGGTACGCAATTGTAAATACAGCTTGATTGGTATAATAATAAAAGGTTAAAATATTTTATATATAAAATCTAAGGTTCAAATGTTCAATGTTCAATGCTTTTTATAGTAGCTGACCATTTATGCTGATTGCTGTCATATTTGAACAGTTAGTGACTGAATTTTTTTTTTAAAATGACAGTCTTTGCTTGAACATTGGTGGCTGAAAAAATGATGACTGTTATAAACTTATAAGTTATAACTTATACTTATTGTTTGAATGTTAAAACTTAAAAGCTAAAAGTGGAATAATGTGGGATTCATTACTTGAGCAATATCAACTAATTTGGTTAACTGTTAGAGATTGGCATATTGCACTTGATATCCTTGGCTGAACCTTCAAGTTATATTTGTTGAAACAATTAAATGGCTGCACTTAGTAACTAATATCAATATGAATATCCTAATATCATTTTTGTTGTGTGTAGAATTCTGAATGTGTAGATTATTCTAAATTTCTAAAAAAAATCAATTTTCATAGTATTATACCAGTCGTCCCCCCCAGCTGTCCCCGAGCCGTCCCCTAAAATCGGCTTGCTGTCCCCCGCCGTCCCCGAAACCCATCCTCCCGTTTCCCCGTCCCCCAAGCTCGTGGAACCTTGAAGTTAAGTCAGATTTGGAGAGAAATGACATGCGATACAAGCAACATGATGATATCAAGAGGAGAGAACATGAATTCCATGTGGAAAACATGGTTTTAGCACAATTAAGAAAGGAAAGGTTCCCACAAGGAACTTATCACAAGCTAAAGTGGAAAAAGATAAGACCATGCAAGATCTTGAGGAAGTTTGCCACAAATGCTTATGAACTAGAACTACCCAAAGGAGTCGGTATATCCCCTATCTTCAATGTAGCAGATTTATACCCTTATTACAAAGGATCAACAAGTAAGCAGGACAATACGACTCTAGATCCTTCGATGGCAGATTGGGTACGACAATTGCCAAAGAAGGAACAAGATGAAATTGAGGCAATCATAGATTCTAGAGTGGCTCGAAGGACCAGAGGCAAAGAATATTTTGAGCATCTGGTTAAGTGGAAGAATCAGGAAGTTGACATGAAAACATGGATAAATGCTTCCAAGCTTTGCTAAATACAGAGTTTTCGTCGAAAATTCCCAACAATGTTCATGAAAATTTTCCTTTACCCAATGAGTATGTGGAAGCACTCGAAGACCAACCATACGGTGGCCAACCATTGAGCAACCAAGAGGGCTACTGTCTCAATAACCGTTTCAATAGCTGCACTCCACAATTATATATATAAGGTCGTTTAACATCTATTAGAAGAGAGGCGGCAAAGGTGAAGAGAGCGGAGGAGAAGCTTTGAAGAGAATTGAGAAGAACTACTAACGGAATGAAAGAGTGCAGACTTAAGGAGGAATGAGTAGGGGAAGAGCTTAAGAAACATAGGATTTCTTTTTATCTGTGTATTTCCATTTGGCTGTTGCTGCACAGGCAATTTAATAAAATTTCCAAATACTTTTTTTAATTCTAGTTGTGTTATATAAAAGACTATTATGTTGTGTTGTTGAGTGTGTGTTACCATAACATGACACGCAAAAGTGCAGGTGACTGCCTAAGGTTGCAGGAGAAGCAATTGAGGGAGTACCGGAAGGGATTCTTATCGAGGGTGATTGCCATTCACTAAGGACATGTGATAAATGTCTCAATAAAACACAAAGAACGAGTATTTGAAATGAGATGTCAAATACTGAGAAGTGTCGTTCAAATTAAACAAAAGTATGCCCTTCGAAATTGATGACTTCCAAATAATCTTATCGTTCAATATTTTGTCATACAAACCAGCACACCATACAATTGAACGATCTTGTTCAAGTCGTCCAATTTGAAGGAATTTGTCGTACAACTAAAGTGTTGTACGAATTGACTGTTGTACAGATTGGATTATTGTACTCTAGAATATCGTTGTACAAAAAAGATTTACTGTCTCACAGGACACTAACTTGAGACAATCACCATTCAAATGGAACGTTGTCGTCTGTGACGACTGCATCAGCCCTTCTCTAACATTTATTGTTTGTTGAGTGCTTTCCATTTCCTTCAAGTATTTCTCCTTCCATGTTCACAATTCTTCCACCTCCTCCAGCTCTTCACTGTAAAGTTGTATACGATTCCTGATAAATAGTTCAATACCATCACTCATAGTATTAAAAAACAAGGCTTTCACAAATACCCCATCAATATACCTAGGCAGTTACATCCACTCGGACAATATGATGTCAGCAATCAACAACATTGTCTATTTGTACAAAAATATATTTTAAAAGTAGGGTTTTGAAAGAGTTACCCTTTCCCTTTTACATCAATTTTGTCACATTGAGCTATTTGGTGGTCGAGATTTGAACCTTGGTGTGGGCTACATCAACTATTTGTCCCAACTGTTGAACCAAGACCTCGTTGGCCTATTTGTACAAATATTTAATAACAGCACTTTTTGAGAAAATGAAATGAAACATGGTTCCTTTCTACCACTGAAATCTGAAAGCATGCACCATGTCATTGTGCAAGACTCTTTAGATCTTGTGTTACTTTGCATCACCAATAATCTGCATCACCAATAATCTCCACAAGAACATTTTCCATTTTTAAAATAATGAAATTGGTTTGCATCCCTTACAACAATGTCCCTTGCAACAATCTTAGAGATAAACTTGGTTGCAGTATGGCAGTCACCACATACTCAAGGTTCTTCACATGCAATTGCCAATTTTTCGTTATGCTAGCAGACAAGCAATTCTTTATCCTCAGCCTCCACATAAAGCAATTGCCAAGGTATTGTATTTGGAATATACCTTGCTGCCTTCATCTCACTCGACAATCCCTCCAATTTTCCATAGATCTCCTGTGTTTGTGGGTGTCATCTGTCTTCTCCACAAAAAACATGTACCCTTTTCTGAACTTCAATCCAACTACATCCAGGTGTCTTCTTAATTCCTCTATCTTTCATCAATGTCCTTATTCTTTGAACATCATCCCAGCTGCCCACTTCGGCATAAATATTTGAAAGAAGAACATAAGATGCAGCACGATTAGGCTCCAACGCAAAAAGGATTGTTGCCACAAATTCCCCTATTCCTATATTCTTATGTGATCTACAAGCACCAAGCAGACACATCCACACAACCAATTCAAGTTTTATGGGCATTTTGACAATGAAGTTCAAAGCTTCCTCAAGATAGCCTGCACGGCCAATAAGGTCAACAATGCATACATAATGATTCATCTCAGGAATGATGCAATAAGAGTCACTCATGCTATTAAAGTATTTACAGCCCTCATCCACTAGACCTGCATGGCTGCATGCAAATAGAACACATACAAAGGTTACGTTGTTAGGGTTGGTTCCCATGTGCTTCATCAGATCAAAGAGTTTAAGGGCATCCTCGCTGTAGCCATGAATTGCATATCCTGCAATCATTGCATTCCATGAAACTGTGTCTGCATCATGCATCTTGTCAAACAATTCCCGGGCCTTGTCTATTCTTCCACATTTTGCATACATGTCTATCAGGGCACTCACAGCCACAACATCTGCTGAAAATCTGTTTTCATTTATTTTTTGATGAATGTTTATACCCTCTTCTAGAGCTCCCATGTTGGAACATGCTGGAAGAATGCTGGCAAAGGTTACAGAGTCTGGCTTTACACCTGACAATTGCATCTTCTTAAAAGTCTCTACGGCCTTTTCAGAAAACCCATTTTGTGCATATCCTGCAATCATTGCAGTCCATGAAACTGTGTCTGCATTATGCATTTTGTCAAACAATTCCTGTGCCTTGTCTATTCTTCCACATTTTCCATACATGTCTATCAAGGCATTCACAACCACAACATCTGCTGAAAATCTGTTTTCAATTACTTTTTGATGAACGTTTATACCCTCTTCTAGAGCTCCCATGTTGGCACATGCTGGAAGAATGCTGGCAAAGGTTACAGAGTCTGGCTTTACACCTGACAATTGCATCTGCTTAAAAGTCTCTAGGGCCTTTTCAGAAAACCCATTTTGTGCATATCCTGCAATCATTGCATTCCATGAGACAGTACTTCGTTGAGGCATTTTGTCAAACAATTCGCGCGCCTTTTCAACGTGTCCGTTTTGTGCATATCCTGCGATCATTGCATTCCATGAGACTGCATTTCGATGAGGCATTTTGTCAAACAATTCGCGGGCCCTTTCAACGTGTCCGTTTTGTGCATATCCTGCAATCATTGCATTCCATGAGACAGTACTTCGTTGAGGCATTTTGTCAAACAGTTCGCGAGCCTTTTCAACGTGTCCGTTTTGTGCATATCCTGCGATCATTGCATTCCATGAGACTGCATTTCGATGAGGCATTTTGTCAAACAATTCGCGGGCCCTTTCAACTTGTCCATTTTGTGCATATCCTGCAATCATTGCAGTCCATGAAACTGTGTCTGCATTATGCATTTTGTCAAACAATTCCTGTGCCTTGTCTATTCTCCCACATTTTGCATACATGTCAATCAAAGCATTTACAACCACAACATCCGATGAAAGACCGCTTTTAAAGAGTCTTTGATGGATGTATAAACCCTTTTGCGAATCTTCCAGTTTGGCGCATGCCTTGAGGACGCTGGGAAAAGTGAATTGATTTGGATGGACTGCTGCTGCTGCTTGTTGCATTTGGTGAAAAAGTGTCAGTGCCTGTCGAGGAAAGCCATGACTTTCGTAAGCTGAAATTATCATATTCCATGAGAAGACGTTTCGTTCAGTCATGCAGTCGAAAACTTTGAGAGCGTCCGCCAAACTTCTGCAATGAACATACATGTGAATAAGTCTGTCTTGTAGAAATTTGTGCTCGGAGGTGTCAAATTTATGTCCGATACGGTTGATGAGTGAGTGAAGCAGCTTGCCCTCTGAAAGGGCATTGTTGGCGATGCAGGTCTGCAGGAGTTGAAGACATGTTGAAGAGTGTAAAGAGTTGTGTGTATTTGTATTTGTAGTAAGCAAAATGTGTATTGCGTCCTTCAACCGCCCCTCCCGACAGAGTTGTGTGAGAGTGATATTCATATCGATATGGAGATTGTGATTTTGGTGGGCAATGGATGAGATTGTATGATTGGAAAAACGTGAGCAACAAAAGACCATCGCCTTCAAAACACCGTCCCAAGAAAAGACCATTTTGTTGAAAAGCTAAGGACGTGGTCTTATGGCCATTTATTTCTGTGATTCGAGATTTCGATTGCTATAGTGAATGGGTTGCGGAGTTTTACATCGCGAAGGGAGTTGATTACAACCATACAATTTTTAGTAACTCAGAGGATAATTTATGCACTCTGTATTTAATCTTAAAATAGAGAGCTTTACATCCCTGTGATGGGGTAAGAAATTTTGATTATAAAAAGATTTATTGATATTAAATTAATTTAATTTTTTTTATTTAATAATAAGGATTAATATAACGGTTTGAATTTTGGATCTCATTAAGAAGAACAAAACTTTAAATCATTACACTGTTCCCAAAACAATATCAAATTAATTATTATTTTAATAGTTTCTTATGTTGATTTAAAAGGCTAGCCATGTCGAAATGGGACAAGTAGGTTATTTTCTTAAGGGTGACGATAGTTTCTTTTTCATTAAGATTTAATATCAATTTTGAATTAAAGTAATTTTTTTAAGTTAATGGTGAAAACCAGGGTTTTGAAAGGTCTAGAAATCTTTTATATTAGAGGAGGTAGATAAAGATAAGATAATTAAGCACATGCCAGCCTCCAAAGCCAAAAGAAATAAAAATTAAACTAAAACAACTATCCAAAAGCAAAGACCAACCCAACACTCAGCAGGACATACAGGAATTTTTTTATTATGATATACTTAACTAGATATAAAGGATATATATTTAAAAACAGTGAGAGTTATCAATCTCGAGGCGCCTATTTTAGAGATCATAAATATTTTAAATGTTTTTGTTAATGTTGGCTTTTTTAATAAAAAAAAATTTTATGACCTCTTTGCCTCCCACCCCCTTTCTATCATTGTAGGAACGATGTAATTATATTATTTATGTGATATTTTTTTAAAATTTATATAGTTTCGTTGAAAGAAGAAATAATTAGTTTAGCTACTCTACACTGGAGACAAGCACTCATTAACAATGTTCAAACTCTATAAATCTTATATAGGATAATAATTCTTTAAAGGATGCTTTTAATATTTTGTTTTAATTATTTGAATAAAAAATGCTTGCAAATGGTTATGGTAGTATAAAATTAATTGAATATTTCTTCATTAAATCCTTTTTGAGAGCATGTTTGTAGGATAGGCTCATGTATGGAATTGCATTAAGATCTTTTATAGTAACATATTCTATCATGGTAGTAGAGTCTTATGAAAAACATTTAGATGATCCTTGATTTTGTAAGGTTTATTTATCCTTTTCAAATTTGCAAAAGAAAATTGACTTTAGCATTTGTAAGAGCATGGATTAAGGGTTGGAGAATTCATTATTTTTCACAAACCTTAACTATTTACCTTATTTGTCCTTTGTGGTTGAAAAACAATTTTGACAATTAACTTTTTTTAAAATAGGGTCTTTGACTCTATTATTGGAAAGAAAAAGCCAAAACGGTTTTTAAGTAGAAGACTCACATCTCAAGTTTGGAGTAATTTTTAAAAAGGTTTATATGGTAAAGATTTACACAAAAAACTAGGTTGCTTTTTTTGCATTTCTTGGAGTTTTAAAGTTTTTGACATAGATTTGTGGGTTTAAAATTGATCTCCTAAGAAGTAACAAATTTTCAAGATCCAAAACTATAAACTTGCATAAACCTTTGAAACAAAATTAGTAGTAAAGCTCATTGGCCACCTTTACTTGTGGAAATATATTTTGTTCAAAATACTCCCTAATATTTTGCAAAGAGGATAGTTAGAAAAGATAAGAAGCACAACTTTCATCCTCATTTCTTCTTTAGAAGAGAGAAAAAGAAAGTTCAAGGTAGCACCCTTCTTCCAGTAGATTCTTATAAAGGTTAAGATTATAAACTTCCAAATGGTAGGTCTTAAATCTAATCTTAGTTCCCATATTTTCAAGGAATTGTTTAGTAAAAAGGAGGCCCATAAGAATTATATACTCGTTGGTCTTTAGTTGTAAGCTAGTTAAATACAAGATCATAGGATCCTAACAACAAATTTTATAGTTAGACAAGTAAAAGTGATTCAGTTGGGGTTTAGCTTTAATATTTGATGCCTCCATATGCATTATTTTTATTAGATTCCATGCACCTAATTTGCATAAAATAGGAGGTAATGCTTTGCTCCTTCCAGGCAAGCAAATGACCCACTTCGATAGGGGTTGCATCTCAAATCAAAAGGCACCTATGTGTGAAGTAACAACTCTCCCATGCTTGGGAAATTGAGAGTCCCAAGAAAGAACATTATAGATAACCTTAGTGAATTTTATAGATTTGAAAAATAATAATCATTGTAGGGATTTAGTCCTTTGAATAGCTCAAATTGAATTTGGTTTGCCTTAGTGGGACAATAAATTTAAACCATATGTGTAATTGGATTTTCATGAGAGGAATATTTAAATAAATCTTATTCTAATCTTAAGATCAAGACACACAATATAAACACCTCACTATGAATTAAATATAAGAAATTTGCTTTGATACAATAAATATCTTAGTGGAACTGTAAGTTATTAAAGGAGATTGCCTAAGAATGTAGCTCACATAACATCTCATACTTAGAATGGGAAGGAGATAACCATTATGAGCAAGAGAAGATATGTAGGGCTCCTCATTTATGGTGTCTCAACTATTACTAGAAGAATATAAATAAATTGCATTATTTATTGCTTCCTAAGTAAGGAATGAGAGTAAAAAAGTTGTCTAATTCATTGGATTTAAATATGCCAATTTTATGGTGGGGACTATAAACCTTGAGTTCATGAGTCCTTTGAAGGTCCTTTTAGGAATGAAGACTTCTCCTTGTAACAAATCCAAAACAATGATTAGGGTTTGTCCTTGGACAAGTTGCATTAAAATCCTTTGGCATTAGTTGCCACATGGTTGAGTGGTTCATTTGATCATCTTTCTATAGATTTAAGGAGGTCACAAGAAAGTCTAAAAGGAGAGATACACCTTTATTTTGAAAGTGTAATTTAATATGAGTTATTAACTTGAGTCAAATTTCACTAATTACAAAAAATGAAAGAGAAAGCCTAGTTTATTATGCACTTCATATTTTGGTATAATTCTCAATGATTATGTTTCAAGTGCAACATGCTAATAAAATCTTCATGGCATTTAATCTTTGTAAAAATGAACCATTTTTAAAGCATGAAGAACATGCATTATATGAGTAAGTATAAATAATTATGTCAGTTATAATAATGTAACCTCCTTAGATTGTTGGTGTGTGTGTGAGAGAAAGATTTTTCAACTTGTATATGGTAGCTATCTAGTTTTCTCTAACTAATATTATTACTTTTGGATTTGTCCCCTCTGTTATGAATAGCCCTCATGAAGTAATTTTTTGTTGTTAGTTACATCCGTTATAGATGGATAGTTGTATGTCTATTGTATATATCATAAATTATATCAATGAGAATTTTATTGCAACTAATTTGCATTCATCATTTGATTTCTTCTAGGCTATCCTAGGTGTGAGAAGAGTTCGTTGTAAAGTGGGAGTTGAAAAAAAATACCCATTCATGGTGAAGACTTCCCTAGCCATTCTAGGAAGTAGTTTGGCGATTGTATTGTGTGAGGAGAACAAACTCTTGTTGATTCGATAATTCTGATTGTGAAAAATAAGACATCTAATATCCAACTAAATGTTGATGCGAAAGTATAATTTCTATATTAATTATTTATTTATTTTTGCTTTGGTAGAAGAAGATTTTCTCATAGAAAAATTAAAAAATTCAAATTGAGTAGGCATTAGAGATTTGCAATGTTCATAGTAATAGAGTTTTCAAATATGTAGAAGGTTATCTTTGATGCAAAGATTATTTTATGTGAACAATGTTTGGCACAAGTTGTCTAAGGAAGTATCGACAAAGCAATGAGGTGAAGATCATTTGGTGCAAGAGTTGTTAACATTGTATGCTATCAAGTTGAAAAAAAAAACTTATCGAGAAGAGGAGTCATTTTATGTTGCCAATACTATTTGTCATCTAAGGAGGGCCATCTAGCAAATATTGAGAAGCATATGTAAATTTTGTCTAGAATAATTGATAAGTATATCTGAAAAGTGAGTGGTTGTCTATAAGAGTAATCACCATCTAGTAGAAGAAGGTGTTGTCTAGCAAGCATGTTGTTCAAGGTTTATCTGATGGAGTCTTGCAAATGCACCTCAAGTGTTATTGTTTGGTAAATTTTTGTTAACCAACAGTAAGAGTTTTCAAAGGAGATACTAAGGTAGTCATCTGATGAGTGAATAAACAACTAGGTTTGTCTAAGATTAAGGCTTACTGATGGATTTGTATTGTTTGATGCAAATCTTTGAAGAGTTACATTTGCATTAGACATGTTCAAAGGCATTGAAGGTATTGGAACATGGGAGTTTTTTGTACCTATCCTACAAACATAGTTGTTCCCCACCATATTGAGGTAAAATATTCATAAGATGGTTAAGGTGAAGGTGGTGCATTCACTTTAGGAATTCGTAATCACATAAAACTAGTCTCATCCAATGTTTGAGATAGATTTACAGATGAAGGTATTCAAAAGCTATTATTCTGCATGAGAAAATTTTTAGGTCAAAGACACAAGGACAAAGAATAGATTGAGTGTGTTGAAAATTCTAAGGCAAATGCATTTGTGTACCTCACCATTTCAAAGAAAAAAATATTTATTGAGACATTGAGTTATACATTGTGTAGACCTTCAATTCCTAATACATTTTTGAGAATTTGATGGCACAAGCTATTTCATGAGACATTGAATAGAAAAGAAAATCATGAAGAGAGTGAAATAATATAATTAAAAGAAGATTGTGTGCCATTGGATCTTGAAGGATCAATAAATACAATTTATTTGATGTTTTTGGATGGAAGGGACTAAATGGTCGGGACTATCATGCGAATCGACACAATAGGACTAGTCCTGAGAGCACAAGGTTTGGCTCGATTAGGGGCTTCCAAGAATTTTTATAGGGCTAACTCCTTTTAAGACATGAATTTGAGTGCACAGTCCTAATATAAAAACTTTGGGGTAAAGGGTTAGAGAAAAAGCAAAAAATAAAAGATACTGAAAAGGAAAAATTAAGCTAACAAAGGTGATGCACCAATATCAAGATAAAATATCCCTACACAACAACCATAAGTGTAGGGTGTCGACATAGTGAACACTTCCTATTCTAAACATATATAAGCACAATAAACACACACACATAAAGGAAATGAGACAAGGAGTACCAAACACTTAGAACCAAATAGTCATAGGCCTTTGGTATGCATATATGAATATAATTTTAGTATAAGATTATGCCAAAAGTGGGGGCTTGAGGGTGTTCCTCCAAGATCGCTAAAGAATACAAGTACTACTATACCTAGGAAAATGAAGAGAAATTTATATGACTTATAACTTCTCAATGCTTTATAACCTTAAGGAAGTACTATTTATAGATTACACAAGGGGATATTTTCCCTTCAAAATTGTGCAGAGATTTCAAGGATGACTACTCTTCTGTGTGTCAGGTCATGTCTTTAATAAAGTCACTAGTTCCTTTAGGTTCTATGGATATGTACTCATTAACGTTGAATGGTTTTGAGCCTTTGGATGTGCCCTTGTTATTGTTATTTCCATCAACCTTTTTTGGGATTACCCAAATACTAGACATAGGTGATCTTCTATAATTGATATTATGGATCTAAATTTGCCCTTGTTGTGTCTTACATGCTATAGCTTGTTGTGTCTTCCATGCTATAGCCTTCAATGCGTTAGTCACTTATATCATGCAGTAGTTAAGACTCAAAATTTTTCACCATTGGTACTTTTATAAGTTGAACTATCATCTTTCGAAGACGTGCTCAAAACTTTTCTTCTTTCATTTGCTTCGAAGTTTCCAAAAATTTTGATCTTTAGATATTTGTTCCTTTCATGTATTTCAAAAAAAATTCTAGCTTTTGAATTTTGTGGGCCAAATGTCACATGTCGTCAAAATGTTTGCCTTCCCCTTGTCAAAAATATTAAATTTTGGTACCAATTTTGATTGGAGTTTTTATCATATGAGAAGATTCATTCTTAAAAAAAATTCTCCACCTTTTACCTTTCATGAATTTTGATTGAAACTTCTGCTCACACTCATTCGACAATTCATTCCCTATTTTTTTCTACTTCTCTTCAGCCTAGGTTGGCTCTCAAAATTTTCTCAAGGTAAGGTTTGAGTGTAGTGAGAATTCACTGTAGTTTTGGTGACTCATAAGGGATGTTCAGCTTGATGAATATGAAGAACCCATAATCAGTTGCCTTTTCCATTGGGCACAGAGTCAACAACAACCAAAATTGGGATTGCACTCCAAGAAATGACACCAAAACAATTGTATAAAACCTAAAATATATGTTACATATAATACACATATACAAGGGTTGTGTGGGTGGCCTTATCCAGACATGGAGTCAAAAGAGGGCCATCCAATTGCTGCTTGAGTCATTTGTTTCTTTCTCTTTTTTAAGTTCCTCAAGTAAAATACTTTTACCCTTAAGAAAGTAGGACTCTTGAGCAACTCTCTTGTTGCAAGTAGACTAGTACCAGGAATAAGCAATTTTATTGGTAGATGTAGACCAGTACCAATGTTGACTCTCTTTCTGCTTTCACCCAGTCAGAGTACCTCTTCTTCCCTTGGTGAGATCCTTTTTTGTGTTTATGTCCTTACATGAATGGAGGCTCTTATTTTGAATCATAAAATTGCCTACACTTGTTTGCTCGAGCACTCCGAAGGGATCTGACTTTACTACCTCTAGTACCCACTAGCCCTTATAATCATTGATTTGGGCTTGCAACCTATTGGTTTTTAGAGTACCTACTTCCTCTACCTCCACATACTCTTCCTTATCATAATGTGAGGAGTGATAGGTTGGACGGTTGGAGTCAGCTACTCTATTTTTCTAAATCCATCCATAAATAGAGAAACAAGCTGATCCCATTCAAAAATGGAGTGTGGAAAAAGAGATTTATATCCCTTGTGAGCCTTACCTCTAAACTATGCCACAAGAAATCTCAAAGCTATATTTTTCTTAGTGATACTATGTAATTGGTACTGGCAAACCATATTTTTTAGATGCATCAATGGGATCGTCGGATCTTCTTTGGTATAATATTGCATATACTCAAGTGTTGATATTGGAATGTTGTCCCATATTTTTACTGGTATTGGAGGTTGCAAGGTGCTCTTATTGTTCCATGCTGGGAATTCTTAGGTGGTGGATTGGCCATCAACAATAAAGGATTTGATATGGAGTATTTTCATTCATAATATTTTGGGTCCTTCAAATGAAGTGGAGTCTCCAAGTGAACACAACATTTGCTCTAGAAGTAAATAGATTAAGATCTTCACCAAAACCTCAATTTTATGTCCCTCAAAGTGACTTATTTTAGATATTCATTATTGAGTGAAGTCGCTAGGTGATTTATGAAGTGCTTCAACAAGTAGAATATGCATAGATCCTCACTAGATTCAGAGCCTAGCTTGTTATTTTGTAGGACCAATGATAAGTCAATGGGGTACCACTAAGCATACCATTAAATTATTGTCCTCTTCAATTGTCCAGGTTGTCAAATAGGAGGGAATAGATGGTTGAGACTATCACACCTTGTGTTGAGCAACATAATAGAGCCATTATTGAGAGCATGGGGTTTGGCTTGATTGACAACCTCTAGGATTTTTTACAAGATCGACTCCTTTTAAAATGTGACCTTAAGTGCATAGTCCTAATCTAAAAAATTTGGGGGAAAAGGATTAGAGAAAAAACAAAAATAAAAGACAATAAAAAGAAAAAAAAACAAAGCTAACAAAGGTGATGCACCAAGATCAAGATAAGATCCCCTTGCACAAAAACCTTTATTGTAATGCATTGACACAATGAAAACTTCCTATTTTGAACATATATAAGGACAGATAAATACAAACACAAAGGAAATGGGACAGGGAGAACCAAACACTTAGAACCAAATAGTCATAGGCTTCTAGTATGCATATATGAATATATCAACATTACAATATTATGCTAGAAGTGGTTGCTCGAGGGCATTACCACAAGATCACTTAGGAATACAAGTACTACTATACCAAGGAAAATTAAAGAAAAACTATATGGCTTATAACTTGTCGATGCTCTATAGAATTAAGGAACTACTAATTATAGATTACACAAGGGAAGATTTTCCCTCCAAACCTATGTTGAGATTTCAAAATTACTGCTCTTCCATATGCTAGATCATGTCTTCATTCAATTCATTGGTTACTTCAGGGTCTATGGATTTGTGCTCATTAACATTGAATGGTCTTGAGACTTTGGATGCACCCCTACTATTGTTTTTGCCATCAAATATTTTTGGAATTACCCAAAGACTAGATGTAGGTTATCTTCTATATTTGATATTCCAAATATAAAGTTGTCCTTGTGTCTCCCATGCTGCGACCTTAAATGCATCAACCACTTATGTCATGCAGTAGGTGAGACTATGACTATTTTGCCATTGTTGATTTTATAAGGTCAACTACCATCTTTGGGAGATGTGATCAAATATTTTCCTCTTTCATTTGCTTCAAAACTTCCAAAACTTTCGATCATTTAGACATTTGTTCCTTTTGCACCTTTAAGAACTTTTACCAACTTTCAACTTTTGGGGGCTAGATGTTGCATGCCATCAAAATTTTTTCCTTCCCCTTCTTGTCAAAACTATCAAAAATTGGTGCAAGTTTTGATTTGAAATTTTTATCATCTAAGAAGATTCATTCTTTGAAATTGTTCCCTGCCTTCCACCTTTTCAAAATTTTGATCAAAATTTCTACTCGCACTCATCCAACACTTCATTCCTCACTTTTTTTCTACTTCTCTTTTGTTTATACCACCTCTCAATGTTTTCTCAAGGTAAGGTTTGAATATAGTGAGATTCACTACAATAACCATAATCAAAATTTGGATCAATAGTTACAACTGATCTAACCTTCCAATCTAACATAAGGTATAATATAGACTTTCTCTAATAATGTAATTTTTCCTATCATGCCCCCATTATTACATTATTTGGTAATAATTATCTAACATCTCTTCTTCTATTGGCTCTAACTTAGAGTCGAGCTTGAGCTCTGGATCTTGGCTTTTGGCTCTATCATTCCCTTCATCTCATCCATCTCACTACTCTTAGGAATAAAATTCTCAATGTGAACTTTGCACTTGCACTTTACTTACCAACATTGGGTACTACTGATCATGCACTCTAGACATAAAAAAATCTTGATCACACATTATGTAACTACTTATTCAAAT
This sequence comes from Wollemia nobilis, assembly GCA_028583015.1. Lineage (NCBI taxonomy): Eukaryota > Viridiplantae > Streptophyta > Pinopsida > Araucariales > Araucariaceae > Wollemia > Wollemia nobilis. Next base: position 1,705,313 of record JAQPPZ010002347.1, read on the forward strand.
AATAATACACACAAATTTAGTAGAAATTATGGTCTCATTGAATATCCTCTTGTGTATACAAACACACACATATTTTCACAAGGATTAAACTTGAATAATTTAATAAGAATCATTAACATATATATTTCTCTAACCAAATAAATATATAAAATCTCCATTCAAAAACGAAGAGCATCTAATTCTACTCTTTATAATGATCCTCCTAACTCACAAGAGTTTTAGAGAAATCATTAATGTAGTTTCTATTTCAAAACCAATCCTTCTTTATTTAAATAAACTATCCTTCAAAAATAAAAAAAATATATTTTCCTTCAATAATATAAGCATATATTTTCTTTATAAAACCAAAAGCATCTACAAAATTATCAAGCCTTTACTTGTCAATATAAAATCAATTCTACATTAATATTTACAACCAAACAACTACCATTATGAAAAAGGTCACAACCCCATACCCTTACTGAAGGGGTACCCATCCATTTAATTTAGATAAAGAGCTATCTATTAATATGTTCTCTAAAAATAGAAGTAAAACCTTAAGCCATTACCTTAAGCCAAAGAAGCATCAAACTATAAACAAAAAAGTAAGAGTAAATAATAGATCTTCCTATGGTTGACATCGACAAAAACCTAAGATCAAAAGCAATGTTGAACAGAGAAGCGATTGCGTGTAGGTTGCAAGAGTCAACATAGGCCAACGTAAATAAGGAAATATTTCACTCCACACAAGGAAGTGACCCTAAACAACTCACACTTGAGTCGATCCAAGCATCACACAAGGCACAAAACTAACATCTTACATAGATTCTGAAGGATATAAATTTGCACAGAATAAAGTAAAACAAAGCACAATGATTAACCAATAAAATGAATGTTGTATCATTTTGTATTGATCTTTCAAAGTGTTACAAAAGGATCCCTTTGAGGGGATTTTACCAGTGATACAATAGGGGTGTTATTCCTCTTTTTATTAGAAAGAGTTTGGGTGCAATGTGAATATCTTTATGCCAACACGTTGCTGGGGGAGTGGTTCTTTTTACAATCATCACATGAGACTCAGATCATGTGTCTTTCATAGTCCTTGAGTCCTGTTACTTGCACACAAAGAAAAAAAAAATCAAATCAATAGCATATAAAGGGTCCATCAAGGTTGGACCCGTATTTGATCTAAAAATGTAAAACTAAATAGAAAGTAGATGAATGCATGCGGTATCCATGATATAAACTAATGCACGAACAATAAATGAGTAGATCTAAGCTAAGATGCATAGAAAAGAGGGAAAATAGTCACCTAACCATGACCATCTCAGGTCAAGACAATTTTTGTCTGCGGATCATCTCAGGGAGAGACGATTGCTATTGCAGTTTGTGTCTTAGTGTAACCAGGTTTGGATAGTGTTTTGGATGATCTACAATGCTATTTCTAATGGGTTTTCATGAGTGTGAAGGTGAGTAAGGAGGTGCAGGTAATCAAAAAATCAATGTGAGTGGTTGTGTGAGGGAGGAGAGTGCATATTTGAATCCTAGATGGTGATCAAGCAACATTATTTTGGCCGTAGGAGAACTTGGAAAATAATTTCAACAACACTTCATGGATTTGAAATTTAAAATCAAGATCTTAAACAAAGGGGGTAGAGCACCATTTTATAGATATATTGGAAAGGAATGAAAGTAGCAAGTGTTAATTAGGAGCAACCTGATTATCTACCACCCCATAATTACAGGTGGAAGGTGAAATTGATGCCTGCAGGTCGACTAGCACCAATGCGAAATCAGGTACAACATTGACAAGAAGTTTTGACTACCTATTATTTTTTATTTTGGTTTTGTGCGACCATCTCAAGTTGAGATGGTCATGACTCTATGATCGTGTCAGGTCAGGATGATTAGAATTCCTATGGGGAAGGTTACTGCTTCTAGAAAAAAATCATTGAATTAGCCTAGAGGCTACCCAATGTGGATTGCATGAGTTAGAAGGGAGGATTCTTTGGGAGTATCATCATGATGATACATTTTAGGTGTCTATAGATATCCCTTTTTGGGATGCTTTATGCATAAGCACAATGTAAAGCAAAAATAGATGATCTAAAATGGTTGAATTGATGATGGATGATGTTAATTGATGAAAAATAACCTTGAAGGGGAGTGATGCAGGTCTAAAATAAAATTCAATGTGGGATACCCCAATCATAGAAAGGGTGCACATTGTTGAATCATTGCTTCCAATTAATTTATGGATTTGATTTGATCTTGGTAACATTTCAGTCGTAGGTAGACGTTGTTAGTCTACAAGATTTAGGATTTAGGTATACCAAGTGTTTGTTTGATTGAGATTTTTTCTTCTGCCCTAGCAAGGAGGGTGTATGGTAGTTTTGGCAATGATTATTGGATGAACGCAATTTTCACTTTCAAGTGTTTAATTTTTGACTTTATTTTGAGATAATTTTGTAGTTATTGGCTACCCCATCAAGTGATGAGTCAATGGAGGATATGTAAAATGATGATAGAGACGAAGTGCTTGATAAAAGTGAGATGGTTAGCATGGTTACCCTAGGAAAATATGAAATTTTATGACTGTCTCAACCCAAGACACTTTATTTTTATGTAATTTTTTATTTATATATATTTTTTCGCAAAAATGGGACCATCTTGGATGATCACATATTTTCATGTGATCATCCTAGACGGTTGCACCTGCAAAAAATTATAAATACTAAAATTTTCAAAAATTGGTTCATTTTCACCATGTGAGGTGAGAGAAGAGAAATATGGGGAGGAGGAGAGTATATTTTTTCGTAATGAAGTGCTACCGATGGAGGATTTGATAGACACAATGGACCCATCGGGCACATCAACGAGTGGTGGAGTTGATGCGAGAAATATAAGGACAAAAATCCTAACTTTTTCTTTATTAATGAAATGAACCAAATTAAAAATTAAAAGGAAATGAATGGGTGATATGGGTGAAATCATAGTTGAGAAAATCGGAATCATATTGAAATCTTGGAAAAGAATTGAGAAAAATCAAGAATAAAAAAAAATTGGAAAAAAAATCAACAATTTTTCATTGAAAAAATCGAAGTGTACATTTTCATTGAAAAAAGTTGTATTCATGCATATCACAATTTTTTGGCAAACAAATAGCAAAATATGCAAACAAATCGATAAGGTTGTAAATCGGGAAAAATCAACTCGAATCAGGATTTTTAAAGCTTTTCTCAACTATGGGTGAAATGATGGTAGTGTTAGGCGAAATGAAAATGTGGGTGGGGGATGGGTAAATAGTACTATATGCTTTTGCTTTTTCTCCTCTTTCCTTCTCACTTATTTTTTGTTTTTGCTTTTTTGTTTATATTTTATGTGAAACTAAGGTCGTCTCAGCTCGATACGACTCATTTTTGTGACTGTATCAACCTGATATGGTTTTAATTTGTGGCCATCTCGACTAGAGATGGTCTAGTTTTGTGATTGTCTCGATTCAAGGTAGTTTTTTTTGTGATCGTCTTGACTTGATATGTTTTGATTTTTACTTTTTGTGCTTTTTTTAATTAAGTTATTTTTTATTATTATTGTGGTAGCTTGTTAGAGCTTGACATTATTTTATGAATACCTTTAAGATTGCATGTGATGCTTTGTCTAGTGATGAATGGGTGTGGCTAAAGGACATCAAACTTTAGCACACAACTCAACTTGAATTAGTGCATGCAAACTAGGCCTACCTGACAATCTTGATCTACATATGAGATAGTCGAACAAACGCCTTTGACATGCCTACAGGAGAGATCATCGTTACCCTAGAGGATGTGTATCAGATTCTACGAGTCCTAATAGAGGGAGAGCAGATAGTGACTATGGCTATCGATGAGCGAGAGACCGTGCTACAAAGAGTATATCGATAGCATTGGATATACGTGGATTACCATGCTGGTAGTAGTGGGGTGAGAGTGGGCACTGGATATGAGACAAGCCTTTTGACCACTAGATAGATAGTTTTGATGTCACTGATGTCTAATTTTATTCTATCAGACTCTTTTGGTATGAGGTTCCCATGGAACTTGCTAGGTCTTGTAATGGACTTGGTTGAGGAGCCTAGTATCATGGCATGGGGCTCCACTTTGCTAGCCTAGTTGTACAAGGATTTATATGAGATCCTCCAATGAAGCCAATAGGGATTAAGGTGTAGCTTTCTCTTGTAGATATGGGATGGGAGCACTTTCGAGTGGATAGTCCTATTGGGTTTCCCTAAGAGGTGCATCAGGATATGAGGGATATAAAGGTCACATATGTTATGAGGTGGGGCCATGATCAAGAGTGGGGTAAGAGTAACTCATTTTAGGGCATTCTTTAGCATTACACAAATGCATGGACAAGGTTACAACCGACACAGGTTATATGGAGATCATGGTAGGGAAGATAAACTTGGTTTGAGAAGGCTAAGTAATTGAGGTGAGTGAAACAAGGCAAGTGGTTGACTGGGCAGCATGGGATAGAGCATGAGTACTTTTAGTACTCATGAGTGACCCATCAATTTAAGTTTTGATAGGGTGTTCCTAAGGCTACAGTGGTGTACAAGTGAAGTGACAATGAGACCCAAATGACATGGTCGTGAGTTAAAACTCTAAGTGATGAGTTAGATGAGTCCCTGATAGATACTAATGTAGAGGATCCTAGGACCACACTATATTATAACACTTGGTGGATAACTTGATAGTTTTAGAAGGGGGTAATGGCTAGAGAGGAGGTGGAGGCTAGTGTAGTTGAGGATATACTACAATAACAAGTACATAATTGAGTAAAGCAAGAGGTAGGAGGATCATAGAGCTCTAAAGATGTCATAGAGGCACATATGAGGAGTGATGGTAGGGATGACATGGATGAATAGGATCGACATAAGCATATCACCACCCTGAGAGAGTAGGTTTGCATCCTTAAGGGTCAGTAGACAGAGGTAAACACAACACATACCACTAAGTAGAGCCATTGAATGGTTGACATGTGTAGACACCAAATCCTAACCACTTTTTCTTCATCTTGGTCATTATACCACCCACTTGTCCACCATCCCCCTTTTTTGCCATTCAATTGGTCATTCCATGCCTTTCCCGCCATCCAATGGCCTACTATAGCCCTTTCCCACCATTTTTGACTCCTATTTGACTTATTTATATCTAAATATAATATTTTATATTATATTTTAATATATTTATTATAAAATATATATTTATAAACCAAATTAACCTCAACCATCCGATTTGATCTAATCTCATCCGTTCATCTTCCTTAATCCATGTCACACCTAAATTTTAATATCAGCCTTTGGATCTACTTTAATATTAACCACACGATCAAAAGCGTTAAGCTAAAACCCTAAGAAAACCCCAGGATTGATAATAAATAGGACCATTCTCAATGCTCAATCCCAGAGAACCCTGGAAGGAGAAACTTTGTTATTCAAACTTACTTGTGAGATCTAACTTTCCCTAGAGCTAGTTTCTTATGAGTAGATTATGCCCTAGCTTAGCCTTCCCCAAAAACCCTAGTTTGCCTTAGTATTTCCTAATTCAGCCATCTTTGCTACCCATTCTCGCTGTTTCCATTATCGTTCATCCATCGAGCCCTTCGCATCCCCCCGATCTACTTCTACAGATCTAGCCCTACCCGCAGGTGCTCCTGTGCATCTAGTGCATCCCACTGGTATAGTAGGGCACCTGCTACATTCTGCAAGTGCAACACGGAGCCTGTCGTCCCCACAAATGCAGACCAGAGCCTACCACGTAATATCATTAGGTGTCGTTGGGACACCTTGCCATCAATCTGCAATGGAGTGATAGAATATATCATCCACTACAACAAGGTAAATCTACTTTATTTTGTTATATTTCATATTGTTTAAATTATGTTCGTATTTCATACTATTATAACTAGGGTTTTAGTTATGATTTTTGAGGGCTCACATAGTGGAGCCCTTATTCTTATTACTAAATCTTTGGTGTTTCTTTATGTGCAGATTAGACATTATATCAAAAGTGTTGGATAGCTGATTAAGTTGGAGTGGCTTGACTCAACGGATATCTGAAGCCCACTCAACTCTGTTGGGAGCGAAACACAACTGAAGACACCACCATTTGTTGTAGCTAGGGTTTTGGATAACCCTAGAAATATTTGTAATAATTGTATCACAAGGGATTCTTACATCCACTATTGTAACAATGAAGTTTTTAGGCTCCCCCCTCTATTTAATATAAATCTCATTTGTTGTGCAATATCTGGTTTATTTGAATTTTGTTCTTAGCATTGCTTGGTGTTATGTTTTTAGGGTGATTATGGTGGGAATCCACAAGGGTTATAATTTATGATTTACTTATTGTGATAATTTAATTTTTTTTTTCCATTTTACAGGGTTTTCTGGAGCAAAAAACAAGCCATTTTTGTCGATTAGGGTTTTTAGAAGCTTTGCAATAATTGCAGGAGGTGCACAGGTGCTCTACAACACTTGTTGATCCCCATAGGCACTCTATGGAACCTATAGAGGTGTACTTCTACACGTGGAAGTAACCAGAGGTGCCCTGCTGCACTTGGCATTGACTAGAGGGGCCCTGTTGCGTCTGACATTGATCAGAGGCACCTTGCTGCATTTCCTACACAAACTACCCAGACTGTTTTGACCATATATCACTCATCCAGATTAAGATTAAGCTAAAATTTTAAGGGTAGGTTTCTGATACACCCTATCACATATCCACAAATTTTTAGATCAATTGGAGCAATAGAGATCTCAAAAAAACCTCACCAAAATGTAGGCTTTTCTGTAAGTCCATCCATTTCTGCTCATTTTTGCTTTACATTTTTTTGGGTTTTCTGCTGTGTCTTTCAGATTCTAAGCTTAAAAAGAACACACATTAAGAAATATAAATAAGATATTATATTATATTACATCTAGGGCATTTGTGCATTCATTCATCACATATTTTGAATTTTCTATTTTGAAAAGAATTACAAATTCAAATAATTCCTGCATCTTTCTGTTTGCATTTGAAAGTAAAAAGCATTAATTAGAATTTTAATCTTAGGAGTTAAGGGTTGCTTATTTTACTTATCTAAGTAGGAAAAATACTTAAATGTAAAAATTATTCCTTCCCTTGGGTGACTCCTTTTGCAGAGAGGTGGATGAACCCTCCGATTGTAATTTTTGGCAGGGGGTTTTAAGCGGTGTACTTCACACTCTTTAGAAGAAATTTGCATTTATTTTTTGGATTCTAATTTAGATTTGTGAAATCTATTACCTTTAACATTGTTTTTCCACAATAAAAAATAAAAAATTTAAAATTGATCACACACAACATGTTTCACTTTAAACAGTAGTGGCTGGATTTCGTCACTAGCCATTACTTGAGATTTGGTGACAGTGGCAGTCGTTTCCATCCACCAATATATGCCCTTAGACACCTTAGTAACATGCTCGAGCAAACTTGTTGGATTTAATCACCAAAAAGAATCTCGTTGCCCCATCCAGCCATAGTTTTTCACCTTTATTTTTTATTAAGCAAGATTAGGATACATCAAACACACAAAACAGTCACTCTAAAAGGAATACACAATAATAAAGGAGATAATCAATGAACAAGGTAAGCCACACAAGGTGAAACTTAGGATTGATTTTTTTTGTTTTTAAATTATTTATCTCTATTTTTAATTTTGGAGATTTAATTTGACAGTCCTAAAATTACATTTTTATTTAATTACTTTATAGTTTTAACTCGAAATAAAACAAAGGTATTAAGTCAAAATAATTTAATGGAAAATACAACAAACATACCCGCTACTTCAGTAGCCAACCCTTCCAATTCTATTCAACCAATTTCCACTCAGCCCATCTTCATTACCCAAATCCCCTCTTGGGTACCACAATCTTCTGTGGTTTCCATTCCCATACCTCCGTCAACCCATCCCATTCCTATGAGTCCACCCATCCATAGTCCTCATACATCATATCCTCTTCTTCATTCATAATCATTTCTTCACCAACCTCATCATCATCAAATTCATTCCATGCCCGCCAATTCATCACACCTCCAATAACACACTCAATCTCATCCATTCATTAATCCATTCACCACATCTCATGTCACTCAACAAGCCAACCAAGGCTTACAATCAAATTGTCAACACTAAAATTCTACAATAAATTTTAACTCAATTCACTAACATTGAGTTACATTTGAGTCATCTTCAGTGTCAGCAACCATAACAGTTGAAACATCCAAGTTCACAATCCATATATCAGGTTTTATACCTATACCATAATTTCAAAGTCCAACACAATTGGACAAATGCACCAAGCATCCCACAAAGCCTAATCACAACTACATAGTGTTTTCAAAATCTTATGCAACCATTTTTTGAAGCCTTTATGAAGCACAAGAGATTGTACTTCTAGAAATAAAATCAAGTGATATTAACAAGCAATATGCAAAGAATTATAAGAAGCACTTGTATTATCCTTACCATCAGCAAGTAGGCCATGACATCAACAATTGTTGTGTATTTAAAGATGTTGTCCAAGATCTTATTGATCTAAAAGTATTTACCACAAACGGTCAATCCAACCCATCTGATCAAGACAATGGTACCAACTCAATCACCAAGCAAAGTGGGGATTCTTAGGATATCACATCCTCCTAGTCACTCACATCACCAATAAAAAAGCTCCAAAGGTACCTAATCCCTTTGGTCACATTTTAACATGGCTTCATCTCAATCATTCATCATTAACATGGCTTCAAAAAAACCATTAAACCATTAACATGGCTTCATCTCAGCCATTTCATCATTAACATGGCTTCAAAAAAACCATTCAACCATTAACATGGCTTCATCTCAGCCATTTCATCATTAACATGGCTTCATCTTAACCATTCATCATTAACATGGCTACACAAAAAGCCATTTCATCATTAACATGGCTTCATCTTAGCCATTAATCATTAACATGGCTTCATCTTAGCCATTCATCATTAAAATGGCTCTACAATAGCCATTCATCATTAACATGGCTTCATATTAACCATTCATCATTAACATGGATCCACAATATCCATTCCATCATTAACATGGCTTCATCTCAGCCATTCATCATTAACATGGCTCCACAATAGCCATTCATCATTAACATGACTTCATATCATCCATTTATCATTAATATGGCTACACATCAGCCATTCCCACATTAACATGGCTTCATCCTAGCCATTCCACATTAACATGGTTCCACACCATTCCCTCTTTCTGTTGAGGCAAAAATAGAGCTCATCATTTGTATTTTTCATAATTACTCCTTCATTTATTACCATGACATCTTTACATCCACAATTACAGTTCCACAATCATTCATCACAATCACATTCACTTTCATCCATAATCATTTCATTCTCTAAATCAAAAATCCCCAAAGGTTCCTAATCCCTTTGGTCACATTTCAATTTCAAAAGCCCCAAAGGTTCCTAATCTCTTTGGTCACACTTCAATTTAAAAAATCCCCAAAGGTACTTAATCCCTTTGGTCACATTTAAATTTTTAAAAAGCCCCAAAGGTCTTAATCCCTTTGGTCACATTTCAATTTCAAAAATCCCCAAAGTTCCTAATCCCTTTGGTCATAAGCTTACCTAGCTAGGGGGATTAGAAAAACCCGAGCCAATGAACATCATACACTGGAAAGCATTCCATGCTTACTATGATTACTATATATGTATATGTATACATGGCTAATACAAAAAAATAATTTGCATACATTTCATTCATAACATTGCATTTCACTCGCATTTACATTTCATTCAAAATAATGTATTCACCCGCATCACATATTGCATTCCATATTTCAATTGCATTTCATACATTGTATCAACATCCACATTCCATTTTTCATATAGGGATCATTTATTCAAGATCTTAATTGGTCCAACAAATATCATGTTGCCTTAATCAGGGGCACCTTCACAATGTCTTACTCACTATTTCACAAAGCCAAATTTCCTTACATACAAGCCATATTCACAAATTTCTAGGTGTTTTCGATCACTTAGCCACCCCTAGTGTTTTAAGAAAACTTCAAAATACATTTCGAGTTATTTTGAGGACCATTGTACATCTTACACTAAGAAAATATTGAGTTATGGAATTGATTCCAAAAACATTCTTGAACCAAGCATAATTCTCACATCTTAAAAACATCTTGTGTCAAAGAGGGATAACACCATCCTTGGTAAGAACCTTGAAGTGAAAAGGGTCATCCTTGCTAGTCCCATCATGCAACATAGTCCATAAGAACAATGGTTTGTACCACTATCATAGTTGCTTCAAATTCAAAAGATAGAGTAGTAAGGATAGGGTACAATTCTCATCACACTTAGGTTGAGAATCTAATTCCCCAAAGCTCTAAACCTTTTACATCACATACTACTGATCATTGGGTTGTAAGGATCATACTACCTTTCCAATTAGATGGCTAGGTAGTCATCCCCAAAATTCAAGAAATCAAAAACAAAATCGTGGACTGTGAAGTTAACCTCCACTGGAGCTATAGAAACTTGATTGGTAGTGGAGTACGCTCACGTGTGGCGACATGTCTCTTTTAAAAGAGACCTCTGACCATTCATATGGACAAGCTAGCCTCTTGGTTTCAACCATAATAGGTTTACCTAATTTACTCAAGATGAGTTAATGAACTCACTTGCACACACACTGTTTCTTGACTGTCTTGGATCATTACCTTGATCTTGATTCAGTAAATGAATTCACTACATACACATTTGGTTCTAGAAGGATTTAGGTAGTTTTAGTGGGTTTGTTTGATGCCACTAGGATGTTTGAGTCTCTGCAAAATAGTCGATTTTCCATATCAACATCCATATCTTCTTCCATGTCAACATCCATGTCATTTCATGAGCCATTATCCACCAAAAGCCACCAAGTTTGGTGCCCCTGATTAAACAACAATGCTAAACATGGCCAAACAAAGATCTAAACCATAAATGATCATCCATACATTTCACCTTGCATTCATCATCCATACATGCCATCTTGCATAAATCATCCATACATTTCATCTTGCATTGATCATCCATAACATCTCATATGCATTAGTCATAAACATAAACATGCATTCCACAAACGCATTCACTTAAAAGCACAAAAGTAAAAGCCATGTATATATATATATATATATATATATATATATATATATATATATATATATATATATATAACTTGCATATGCAAATATCACTAGAAAGTGTGAACATCATAACAACTTGGGGGTATTCAAGGTTTCACACCTTTCCCCCAACCAAGCAAACATCATCACAACTTGGGGGTGTCCAAGGTTTCACACCTTTCCCCCAACCAAACAATAACTTGGGGGTATTCAAGGTTTCACACCTTTCCCCCAACCAAGCAAACATCATCACAACTTGGGGGTGTCCAAGGTTTCACACCTTTCTCCCAACCAAGAAAACAACATCACAACTTGGGGGTGCTCAAGGTTTCACACCTTTATCCCAAGCAAACATCATAATTTTTGGGGTACTCAAGGTATCACATCTTCTCCACCAATTCAAAAAATAATTCAATCATTCAATCACATCACATCATCAACAAGTCAATTGCTAGGTTCAAAAGGTTATGTCCTTTTGTTAAAGGTTGCACCCTTTGCCTTGCATTCACACCATTCACAACTTTTGCAAAAAACCCTTCATCCGTTAGGGCAAAGAATAGACACAAGTACAAGTGAACCTTGTATCTAGTGGTTTATCCTACTTAACTTGGCGGTTGTAGCGATTAGTTATCCATGCAATCCGATAGGATGGGTAGATCACCATAAGGACACTTACATCATAAAAAAAAAACCCTTCATCCATCAGGGTAAAAAAAATCATTTCATTTTTCATCATAAAAAGAAACCTTCATTTGTTAGGGTAAAAAAAAATCATTTCATTTTTCATCATCCAAAAAAAAAAAAAAAACCCTTCATCCGTTAGGGTAAAAAAAAAATCATTTCATTTTTCATCATAAAAAAACCCTTCATCCATTAGGGTAAAAAAAAAATCATTTTATTTTTCATTATAAAAAAAAAAAAAACCCTTCATCCGTTAGGGAAAAAAAAAATCATTTCATTTTTCATCATCAAAAAACCCTTCATTCGTTAGGGTAAAAAAAAAAATCATTTCATTTTTCATCATAAATAAAAAACCCTTCATCCGTTATGGCAAAAAAAAATAAACACAATCATTTCATTTTCACATTTCAAAAACCCCTTCATCTGTTAAGGCAAAGAACAGACACAAGTACAAGTGAACCTTGTATCTAGTGGTTTATCCTACTTAACTTGGCGGTTGTAGCGATTGGTTATCCATGCAATCTGGTAGGATGGGTAGATCACCATAAGGAAACTTACATCATAAAAAAAAACCCTTCATCCATTAGGGTAAAAAAAAATCATTTCATTTTTCATCATCAAAAAACCCTTCATCCGTTAAGGTAAAAAAAAAAAAATCATTTCATTTTTCATCATAAAAAAAAACCCTTCATCCATTAGGGTAAAAAAAAAAATCATTTCATTTTTCATCATCAAAAAAACCCTTCATCCATTAGGGTAAAAAAAAAAAATCATTTCATTTTTCATCATAAAAAAACCCTTCACCCGTTAGGGTAAAAAAAAAAATCATTTCATTTTTCATCATCAAAAAACCCTTCATCTGTTAGGGTAAAAAAAGAAATCATTTCATTTTCATCATTAAAAAAAATACCCTTCACCTGTTAGGGCAAAAAAAAACAAACACAATCATTTCATTTTCACATTTCAAAAACCCCTTCATCTATTAGGGCAAAGAATAGACACGAGTACAAGTGAATCTTGTCTCTAGTGGTTTATCCTACTTAACTTGGTGGTTGTAGCGAGTGGTTATCCATGCAATTATTGGCAATTTTGGGTACCTTGGGTATATTGCCTTTGCTCAAGTGTATAAGTTGTCATTGATGTCAAGAAGCTTTTAAAGGAATTTGATTTGATGTAAAATAATTTGTTTTGATGAAGGTTTCGGCATGACAGGTTCGAAAGAAAGTAAGTTAGAAAAATGTCGCGATATCGCGACATGTCACATTTTCGCGACTTAAGCAGGAGAGAGAAAGATTTTTAGAAAAGTGTCGCAATATCGCGACGTGTCGCATTTTCGCGACTTAAGCAGGAGAGAGAAAGTTTTTTAGAAAAGTGTTGCGATATCGCGACATGTCGCAGTTTCGCGACTCAAAGAGGAGAGAGAATGAACAGAGTTAGAAAGGTTGCGATTTCGCGACATATTACAAGGAAGGTTGAACGGATGAAAAAGTGTCACGATTTCGCGACATGTTGCAGGAGAGAGAGTTCGAGAGAAAAAATGTCACGATATCGTGACATGTCGGGTTTTCGTGACCCGAAGAAAAGAAAAGCGCTAAGGAGAAAAAGTGTCACGATTTCGCGACAAGTCAGAAGACAAAGTGGAAGCAAGATAAAGTGTCACGATTTCGCGACAAGTCAGAAGACAAAGTGGAAGCAAGATAAAGTGTCACGATTTCGTGACATGCAGCAAAGGGAAGAGTCTGAAATGAGAAGCATCGCGATTTCGCGATAGGTTGCAAAGAAGACGTACAAAAGCTGAAAGCGTCGCGATTTCGTGACAGGTTGAAGAGAAAGCTTACAGATGCAGAAAGTGTCGCGATTTCACGACAGATTGAGATGGCAGCATACGGTTGGAGAAAGTTTCGCAATTTCGTGACAGAAACAGGAAGTAGGTCTTCAACAGGAGAAGAGTCACGATTTTGTGACAGAAGTAAAACGAAAGAGCATGGAAGAAGAAGCGTCGCGATTTCGTGACAAATTCAAGAAGGAAGAGCTCAAAGGCGAAAGCGTCACGATTTCGTGACATGTTTCATTTTTGCGGGCATAAGGCAGAGAAAAGCACAAGGTAGCGAAAGTGTCGTGATTTCGCGACATGTCATGTTTTCGCTAGTACAAGCAGAGAAGAGTGCAAGGAAGCGAAAGTGTCACGATTTCGCGATAGAAACTGAAAGCAGGAATTCTATAGGAGAAGTGTCACGATTTCATGACAAAAGCAAAAAGGAGGTCGACGAAGGGAGAAGTGTCGCGATATCGTGACAAAAGCAAAGTTGATGCTGACAAAGACAAAAGTTTCGCGATATCGCGACATGTTGTAGTTTCGCGACAGAAGCTACAGAAGAGTTACAGAGGCAGTGAAGCCGACAAAGTTAAATTTTAGCCAATGAAAATTAGGGCTTGCAGCCGACGTAGATTAGGGTTTGTTTTTGTTATAACAGTCGACTAAGATTAAATTTTTCATCTTGAAAATTCTATTATAAAAGGAGGGCTGTTGTGATCGATGAAGGTGTTGAAAAAGTGCAACATTCGCAGATAGTGCATAGAGCAAGAAGTTCGATCGCTGAGAGTAGAGTACGAATTCGATCATAGTGTGTAGAGTGCATTTCGTCGAATCACTCTAAGTGTGAAAGATTGCAAAGGAGGCAGAGTGTATGAAGACGATGTCGCTGTGATTACGCAGAGGTGCAAAGGTTGAAGTTTGATCAAGTGCAGCTGGGATTACGCAGAAAGAGCAGAGGACTTGTGAATTGAGTTTGATAGTTCTATCAGAGAACTTGAGGACAGAGGTGCATTGGTTCTTTGAGAAGAACCTGAGAACAGATTTGGTTGCTGAGATGCTATGGACGTGATCATAGAAGATAGAGGTCTCTTAGGCTAAGCATTGAGGACAGGAGGTCTTCGGTGGAAAGGAGTTCCACGTGCTGGCAAGAGGTAGAGACAGTTGATCTTCTGAGGGATCATTTCTAGAGCAGAGGGGAAGGTATCTCCTTTGGGCCGAGGCTCATAAATATTGTAATTGGGAAAGATTCCCAAAGAACTTTGAGATAAATTTTAGAAAAAAGTTTTGTGGACGTAGCCTAGCCATTATGGGTGAACCACGTAAAAATTGGTGTCACTTTGTGGATGATATTGTGCATTGTTTTGAAATTGCTGTGGGTATATTGCTTTACTATTTTGTAATATAAAAGAAAAAGTAAAAAGAGGTCTTATACTGTTCACCCCCCTCTCAGTATAAGCTTGTGTTCTTCAATTGGTATCAGAGCAGGTGCCTTCGGAAATTTTAACAGCTTGAAGGAAAAGCCAGTAAAGAACACAAAGGATTATTCAAGTGGCAATGCAACACCTATTCTTGATGAGTCAGATTTTGGTCTTTGGATTGCAAGGATGAAGGTTCATCTAATGGCACTTGGTAATGAGGTATGGGAAGTAATTGAAGATGAGTACACTATTCCTGTACATGGTCCAAATACTAAAGAAGAAAGGCTCCTACATCACATCAATTCAAAAGCAATGAATGCAATCCTGAAAGGCTTATAGAAAGCAGATCTCACCAAAGTGATTCACTGCAAGACAGCTAGTGAAATGTGGAAACAACTGCAGGTGGTTCATACAAGTGATACAAATTTCAGAAAGGCCAAGTTGAGACACTTCAAAGGTATGTTTGAACAACTCAAGATGAATGATGATGAAAATATTAGTGACTACATGCTTCGTATGGATGAGGTTGTTAACTCCATGAAAGACTTAGGTCTTGAGCTTGTTGAAAATGATGTTTGTGATAAGATTTTAAGATCTCTTCCTAATAGATTTAGTGAAAAGATTTCTGCTATTGAGGAAGCTAAAGATTTGGATAAGTTGAAAAAGGATGAGCTCCATAGTATACTTGCAGCATTTGAGTTGAGAACTCAAGTGAAGGTTGACATCAAGAAAGAGGCAGCTTTCAAGGCTACCAAGAAATCCAAGGGTAAACAACTTCAAGAGAGTGATGAGTATTCTAGTGATGAAGAGGCATATTACAACAAGAAAGACAAGTTCTCTAGAAAGCACAAAAGCGTGAAAAATATAAGATGTTTCAATTGTGGAAAGTTTGGTCATTATGCTACCGACTGTACTGTTCTCAAGAATGAAAGTGATGAAGATAAATAGGATTCTAAGAGCAAGGATTCTGAAAAGCACAAGCATCATAGGAAGAACAAAGATGAGCACAACAATCAAGGAAAGAGGTATTCTCACAAGCACAATAAGAGTTTCTACCTAGACAAAGCAAGTAAGTGTTCTAGTAGTGATAGTGAAAGTTCTTCAAGTGATAATGAAAATGAGATGTTGTTCATATCATAAAAAGAGGAAGAACCGAAACATAGATTCATTATCATGAAATGTCTTAGATGTGGAAATTTTGGTCACATTGAGGATGATTGTACAAATAATGATTTGGTTTCTAGTATGTATGAGGATGCTTCAGAAAACTATAAGGAAGATGCATGCATGGTTTTTGAAAAAGGTAGCACCTCTAGTGATAAGAAATCTGAAAAAGGCTTTGATGATTCAGAAAGCAAACAAATAAAGGATCTTGAAAGTGAACTTACTAACGTTATTAGTGTTTTGAAAAAGGAAAGAAAGAAGAATGCTAGACTCAAGGATAAGTTAGATGAATGTTGTATGGAGAGAGATGATCTTATAGAAAGTCTTGACTTCTCTATGGCTAAGACACAAGAACTCAAGGATGAGTTAAAGTCTAAGGTTCTTGAGTATAGTGAGTTAGAATAGAAAATGGCTTCTTTGAAAGAGGAAACTAAAGAGTACAAGGATAAGCTTTACAGGTTTCAAGATAGCTCCAAAAAGGTTAAGTCACTCATCAAAGGTCAAAGAAAGACAATGGATAAAACAGGCCTTGGTTTTGTTAAGCCACACAAGGAACAAGCTGGAGAGTCTAGTAAGAGACTCCAAAAGGAAGAGAGTTCTGATGAGGAAAGTATTTCAGATCATGAGTCCTTGAATGATAGATGCGTAGAAACAGAAAACAAAATTTAGAATGAGAAGAAGTTTTCAAGACCCAAGAGGTCGAATAAAGGAAAATTTCACGACAGATGTTTTGCGTGTCATAGGTTTGGTCACATGGCTGCACATTGCATGGCTCAAGTGAAGAAGGTAAACAAAAATTTTAGAAGCACTAGTTTATTTCAAGGGTATTGCTACTCTTGTCAACAGTTTGGGCACAAGGCAGTCTATTGCAAGGTTAATTATAGTAACAGGTTTGATCAAAACAGGTTCGGCCAGAACAGGTTTGGTCAGAACAGGGTTAGTCAAAATAGGCGGATTCAAAGAACATGTATGCCTAAAAGAAATAACATTGTTACTTGTTATAAGTGTAACAATGAAGGTCACACAGCTATACAGTGTAGAGCTGAAATTCAAAGGTACAAGAACAGGAACAGTGGTATGAACAGGTCCAAGGATCAAGGCATGGATAAGAACAGGAATGATAACAGGAACAGGAACAGGAACAGGAACAGGAACAGGAACAGGAACAGTGATAGGAACAGGAACAGGAATACGAGCAAAGAGTTCAAGAGAAGGCCCGACAAGGAAATTATAAATGCTGATGATGATCAGTGCCTAATGGGAGTTTTACTCCCACCCCAGAATTAATCACCTCATCAGGAGGTGGGGGAGGGACTAAGCTAAGAGGCTCATTTTTAGTCCCGAGCCCCAAAGGTGACCCTTTGCCATTGATGACAAAGGGGGAGAGATATGAGTAAGGAGGAGAGCTTCAAGTGAAGAGGAAAGCTTCAAGTCAGGGGGAGCAAAATTTCAAAGGAAGATTCTCAGTTGTGGGCACAATTTCTCAGTTGTTAGCATAGTTGGTTTCAGTTTTGGCTCCTGAGACGTGTTTTCAGTAAAGGTTTGCCATCAATGACAAAGGGGGAGATTGTTGGTAATTTTGGGTACCTTGGGTATATTGCCTTTGCTCAAGTGTATAAGTTGTCATTGATGTCAAGAAGCTTTTAAAAGAATTTGATTTGATGTAAAATAATTTGTTTTGATGAAGGTTTCGACATGACAGGCTCGAAAGAAAGTAAGTTAGAAAAATGTCGCGATATCGTGACATGTCGCATTTTCGCGACTTAAGTAGGAGAGAGAAATCTTTTTAGAAAAGTGTCGTGATATCACGACATGTCGCATTTTCGTGACTTAAGCAGAAGAGAGAAAGTTTTTTAGAAAAGTGTCGCGATATCGTGACATGTCGCAGTTTCGCGACTCAAAGAGGAGAGAGAACAAACGGAGTCAGAAAGGTCACGATTTCGCGACATATTGCAAGGAAGGTTGAACAGACAAAAAAGTGTCACAATTTCATGACATGTTGCAGAAGAGAGATTCTGAGAGAAAAAATGTCGCGATATCGCGATATGTCAGGTTTTCGCAACCCGAAGAAAAGAAAAGCGCTAAGCAAAAAAAGTGTCACGATTTCACGACAAGTCAGAAGACAAAGTGGAAGCAAGATAAAGTGTCACGATTTTGCGACATGCAGTAAAGGGAAGAGTCTAAAATGAGAAGAGTCGCGATTTCATGACAGGTTGCAAAGAAGACGTACAAAAGCTAAAAGCGTCGCGATTTCATGACAGGTTGAAGAGAAAGCTTACGGATGCAGGAAGTGTCACGATTTCACGACAGATTGAGATGGCAGCATACGGTTGGAGAAAGTGTCACGATTTCACGACAGAAACAGGAAGCAGGTCTTCAACAGGAGAAGAGTCACGATTTTGTGACAGAAGCAAAACGAAAGAGCATGGAAGAAGAAGCATCACGATTTTATGACAAATTCAAGAAGGAAGAGCTCAAAGGCGAAAGCATCGCAATTTCGTGACATGTTCTATTTTCACAGGTATAAGGCAGAGAAAAGCACAAGGTAGCAAAAGTGTCATGATTTTGCGACATGTCATGTTTTCGCTAGTACAAGCAGAGAAGAGTGCAAGGAAGCGAAAGTGTCACGATTTCACGACATAAACTGAAAGCAGGTCTTCTATAGGAGAAGTGTCGCGATTTTGTGACAAAAGCAAAAAGGATGTCGACGAAGGGAGAAGTGTCGCGATATTGCGACAAAAGCAAAGTTGATGTTGACAAAGACAAAAGTGTCGGGATATCGCGACAAGAGCTTAGTTGAAGTCGACAAATGCTGAAGTGTCGCGATATCGTGACAAAAGCCAAAAGAAAGTGTACGGTTGCAAAGGTGTCGCGATATCGCTACATGTTGTAGTTTTGCGGCAGAAGCTACAAAAGAGTTACAGAGGCAGTGAAGCCGACAAAGTTAAATTTTAACCGACGAAAATTAAGGCTTGTAGCCGACGTAGATTAGGGTTTGTTTTTGTTATAACAGCCGACTAAGATTAAAGTTTTCACCTTGAAAATTCTGTTATAAAAGGAGGGCTATTGTGATCGATGAAGGTGTTGAAAAAGTGCGACGTTCATAGATAGTGCACAGAGCAAGAAGTTCGATCGCTGAGAGCAGAGTATGAATTCGATCATAGTGTGCAAAGTGCATTTCGTCGAATCACTCTAAGTGTGAAAGATTGCAAAGGAGGCAGAGTGTGTGAAGACGATGCCGCTGTGATTGCGCAGAGGTGCAAAGGTTGAAGTTTGATCAAGTGTGGCTGGGATTGCACAGAAAGAGTAGAGGACTTGTGAACTGAGTTTGATAGTTCTATCAGAGAACTTGAGGACAGAGGTGCATTGGTTCTTTGAGAAGAACCTGAGAACAGATTTGGTTGCTGAGCTGCTATGGATGTGATCATAGAAGGCAGAGGTCTCTTAGACTAAGCATTGAGGACATGAGGTCTTTGGTGGAAAGGATTTCCACATGCTGGCAAGAGGTAGAGATAGTTGATCTTCTAAGGGATCATTTACAGAGCAGAGGGAAGGTATCTCCTTTGGGTCGAGGCTCATAAACATTGTAATTGGGAAGGATTCCCAAAGAACTTTGAGATAAATTTTAGAAAAAAGTTTTGTGGACGTAGCCCAGCCATTCTGGGTGAACCACATAAAAATTGGTGTCTCTTTGTGGATGATATTGTGCATTGTTTTGATATTGCTATGGGTATATTGCTTTACTGTTTTGTAATATAAAAGAAAAAGTAAAAAGAGGTCTTATACTGTTCACCCCCCCGTCTCAGTATAAGCTTGTGTTCTTTAGCAATCTGGTAGGATGGGTAGATCACCATAAGGACACTAACATCATAAAAAAACCCTTCATCCGTTAGGGTAAAAAAAAAATCATTTCATCGTTCATCATAAAAAAATCCTTTCATCCATTAGGGTAAAAAAAAAAGTCATTCATTTTTCATCATAAAAAAAAACACTTCATCCGTTAGGGTAAAAAAAAATCATTTCATTTTTCATCATAAAAAAACCCTTCATCCATTAGGGTAAAAAGAAAAAAATCATTTCATTTTTCATCATAAAAAAAAAACGCTTCATCCGTTAGGGCAAAAAAAAATAAACACAATCATTTCATTTTCACATTTCAAAAATCTCTTCATTTGTTAGGGCAAATAATAGACACAAGTACAAATAAACCTTGTATCTAGTGGTTTATCCTACTTTACTTGGCGGTTGCAACGACTGGTTATCAATGTAATTCGGTAGGATGGGTAGATCACCATAAGAACACTTATATCATAAAAAAAAACCCTTCACCTGTTACAGTAAAAAAAAATATTTTTCAAAAAAAAAAAACAAACACAATCGTTTCATTTTTCATCATTAAAAAAAACGCTTCATCCGTTAGGGCAAAAAATAAAAACCCAATCAGTTCATTTTCACATTTCAAAAACCCCTTCATTTGTTAGGGTAAATAACAGACACAAGTACAAGTGAATCTTGTATTTAGTGGTTCATTCTAGTCACCTGGCGGTTGCAACAACTAGTTATCCATACAATTCGGTAGGATGGGTAAACCACCATAAGGACACTCACATCATCAAAAACCCCTTCATCTATTGGGGCAAAGAGCAGCCATAATCATTACATTACAATTTTCCATGTCAAAAACCCCCTTCATTTGTTGGAGTAAAATTAGACTCAATCACTTGAATCCATATATCCAAAAAGGTAGCTTACCTTCACAAAATCACTCCACATTGCATCCATCAATACATTTCTCATCACCACGTCTCCATATCACCATCAAATCCATCAACAATTATATTTATATTCAACATTTGCCAAGTTCACATGTCGAATTTCAAGTGAATCTTTTATATAGTGGTTTGTTCTATATACTTGGCGATTGCAACGATTTGCATCCATGCAATTTGGTAAGATGAATAAATTACCATAAGAACACTTGGTCATCATCATCATCCATATCTCCTCGTTCAAAAAGCACAATCAAATTTGGTTCCTCACATTTCAAGTGAAACCTTTGACAAAGATGAATCTTGCTAAAAAGTTATCATTGATGGCCTAGTTCATGGGGCTTGAAACATGGACAAAATTACATCCACTATTTTAACAACGAAGTTTTTAGGCTACCCTCTCTATTAATATAAATCTCATTTGTTGTGCAATATCTGGTTTATTTGAATTTTGTTCTTAGCATTGCTTGGTGTCGTGTTTTTAGCTTCATAATAGGCAATGATGGTAGAGCTTGGAGGAGAGGGACACCCTATGGGCCTAGGTACTGAGTCTACAAGAGGAGAGAGATAGTCTCATAGCAGAGCAAGATGCTCTATGAGCTCAGGTGGTAGGTTTGATAGCTGGGCAATCTCAACCACCCTTGGGTGGATATGTCACATCTAAGGTGATGAGACTACAGGTAGATGTTGCACGGTTGTAGGCTAGGGTGACCATTGATCATGCTTGATATCAAGTAGAGTGATATTATGTTAGGCAACTAGAGGATGAGGTGGGTAGGCTGTGTGGGGTGCTACCATCATGAAAGTTAGCATCATCCTAGTCTCAATGAAGTTGACAGAGTGAGGCATCTAAAGATCCATTAGTGAGACCACCTATTTTGATATTTGCACCATTGAGAACATTGTAGATGTCAGGGGCCAGTAGATCTAGGTAGCCTCATAGAGATGAGGTTGAGGATAGTGGGGAGAGCAGTGGTGTAGGACCAACCTGAGACAAGAGCCTATCTATTAGCATGCTTTTGAATGTGAGGTCTAAGG
The DNA here is from genome assembly GCA_028583015.1 of Wollemia nobilis. Lineage (NCBI taxonomy): Eukaryota > Viridiplantae > Streptophyta > Pinopsida > Araucariales > Araucariaceae > Wollemia > Wollemia nobilis. Next base: position 1,727,408 of record JAQPPZ010002347.1, read on the forward strand.
ACCCATTATATTATAGCCTATGAGCATTTTGTACCAGTGATGTACTTATATTTTTGATATATATATGATATAATTTTTATTATGCCTATTGTGTTGTTGATTTGTGCATATGTATGTGTAATTGTGGATGAATGAATGTAATGATATATGAGTATAGATGTATGCCTAGACTTATATATGTGATGATGTATGTATGTTAGATGAATTAATGATTTGAGATGATAGAGCTATTATGTATGCATAGAATTAGGTATGTATGTGATGGACTAATGACATATGAAAATTTGAATGATGCAAAATATGAATGTGTGTTTAAATAATGGAACATAATGAATGAATCTATGATGCAATAACAAACTAAGTGTAGGCACTACATAATGTATAAGAGTTACAAAATCAAGATGTAAACAATTTCTTCAAGGGCATACACTCGAACGAAATCCAAGCGAGAAAATATATGCAATGGAGAGGCATGCACAAAGTGGATTGAAAAAAACAAGAAGTCACAAGTGAATAGGAGAGCTTTCAGGAGAATCAAACACCCTAGTTGACCAATAAAAAGTTGTATACTACCCATGCAAGAATTTGAAAGATAAAAATCTTCTAGGAAGACCAAGATATTCAATATTCCTGTGTGTGCATAGTGAAGTTCATTACCTTGATTTTATACTTGGTTGGACTTAACTACTTTGAATGCAAGCCATCAAAAGCTAGCTCAACCACAAGTTGACATTGGTCTATACAAAAGGTCACTAATATGATAGACATGTCGCCATGCATAAGGCTACTCCACTGCCAGTCAGGCATCTATAGCCTCGATGGAGATTGCCCCATGGTTGTCAAAAATTGAGAATTCCAAGGATTCAAGCTCTTTTTCTTCTTTTTCTTTGGGATTTTGAGGATTTTGCTTTTTGGGAATTTTGCTCATTTTGTGGAGGAGCAAAGGGATTTTTTGGATCCTACTTGTTTTGTAGAGGAGCAAAGGCAATTTTTTCTTTTTGGGACTTGCTCATTTTGTGGACGAGCAAGGGAATGTTTTTATTTTTTTGGGGGGAGGATGAGCTTGTCCTTTTGTCAATTCTCAGCTTTTTAGACCATGTGCATGATAGGAAGAGTGAGATAAAATATTTGCTTAAGATGCAAGACTTGCTTTGTAGTGTCATCTTTCTTTGTTCAAAATCATAATTAATATTATAAGAATGTATTTGGATTTTAAGATAAATAAAGTATGACCAAAGAGAGATTATATCACCAAACATCAAGATGGTTTGCAATAAAATTTGAAAGGAAAACTGGGAATGGCTAAATGACCAAAAGACCATGTTCGACACCTTACAACAACTACCTAGGAGCAAGAAAGTGGTGAGTAAACAACATGGAAATATGAATGTGTATGAATATTGAAATGGGGTGTATGCCCAAGATAAAAGATATTACATCAAGACAAGTGACCCTCGTACAAATGTGATGCTATATGAAATGTTAAACAAAATATGAGATAAATACAACTATGGTAGACAAAATACCGAATGCAATGTAACTAATCATGCAACTAGAAAAATTCATGAATAAGTGATGATGATAAAATGCAAAATGTAATACATGGTGATATGCAATGCATTAATGATGTGCAATGAAAAGTGTGGTGGATGGTGGTATGCAATTTTGTTTTATGTTTTTGTGTTTTTGTTGTTATTATTTTTTTATGTATAAAATACCAGTAGGGGAGAATATTAAGTGGTTTCGTTTCCTCGACACCCTCAAGTGTAGTTAACCAATAAGTTCTCGGTCCCATATTTTATGTGATGATGAATGGGCCTAATCAGTTTGCAATGAATTTATCGCACAAATGGATAAATATGTTAGAATTTTGCTGGCTCTCCTTTAACACTAGATCACTAACCTAAAATTCCCTAAGATGTACCTTTGTATCATAGGATTTCTTAATACAATCTTGATAAACATGAAGATGTTCAGGAGCATTAATACATCGTTCATCAAGAAGAGTAAGTTGATCTAGATGAGCTTATCACTTAGTATCATAATCGGTGAATTCTTCTAATGAGATGCATAATGAGGGAATTTCAAGATCCAATGGCATGATGGCCTCAACACCATATACTAACAAAAATAGAGTTACCCTAGTTGGTGTTCGAATGCTCATCTGATAAGCCTAAAGGGCTAGAGGAATTTGAAGATGCCAATCCTTATGATGATTATTAGCCATTTTTTAAGGATGGCGATAATCATTTTTTGGAGGTCTCAACCTACCCATTACTCTAAGAATAGTAAGGAGTTGAAAATTTGTGTTGGATATGATACTTGGTGCACAAGGCTCGAACATATTTATTTTTAAATGGTGGCTCATTATCCAATATGATATTGGATGGAATACCAAAACAACATATGATGTTATGTAGTAGGAACTCCGAAATGCACGATCCTATCATAGTGGTGAGGGAAATAGCCTCAACCGACTTAGTGAAGTATTCAGTGGCCATTAGAATAAAAATCTAGATGGGATATTACCAAGTTTTAATAAATCTTGTATTTGAGAGAACCAGTCTTGATATGGTTTTGCTTGTACCAGGTGGATGCTTTTCTATTTTGTAGAAGCATCTCACAAAAGTGTGTATTGCTTAAGCACTTTAGCATATATGGTTGTGATATTATTGAAATGGTTGTACAAAATTAGAGATCCTAAGGAAGCCATTGTATATGCAAAATGATTGAAAAAGTGAGGGATAGCCTCAATGTCATACCATTCCAAATTTACAAGTGATTTGTTCATAAGTATTTTGTATTTTTTTAAGACTGAGCATTTGCATTGATAAATCCCTTTGACTTGGTTGATAATGAGATCTAAATTGCCAAAGATACTTAGTCGCTTGACATTCATAGCTAGAGCCATTTGGAGCCCCAAAAAGAGAGCTTCATACTCAACATTATTATTGGTGCATGGGAAATCAAGCTTAAATGAAAGAGGAATATGAGTCCTTTGTGGTGTAAAAAACATGATTCTAGCACCATCCCCTCGCTCAAACTTGGAGCCATAAAACAATAGTGTTAGGTCCTCTTTATGCTTAGGTTATTTTGGGTCTTTTGAGTTAGATAATGTGAATACTGCATCATCAAGTAGCTCGATCATAAGAGGTTTATCATCAGGAAGAGGTGCTTCTAATAGTTGGTCAACAATGACTTAATATTTAATATATTTTTTACTGATGAATTCAAGGTCAAAATTTGTCAAAAGTATGATCCACTTTGTGGTACAACTATTATGATATGTATGAATCATCATATATTACAAAGGGTTTTCCTTGGAGATAACATAAGTTGTTTTATTGATCATGTAATGACAAAGTTTATTTCTGGCAAAGACTACCGCTAAGCAAAGCTTCTCAACACAAGCATATTTTATTTTGTAAGTGACCAAGGTGCAACTGATGTAGTAAATGGCCTACTCCTTATTTATCTTATTCTTTTGGGCCAATATAGTCCCTAAGGTAAAGTTAATTACAAATATATATAATAGAAAAGACACACTAGGTTGCAAAGGAGATAATACTGGCATAGAAATATTGCTTTATGTCCTTGAAGACATTTTGATAATCTTGATCCCAATAGAAAGTCACCTCCTTCTGTAGAATATGATTAAATGACCAACATTTTTTCAATAGTTGTGCGATAAAACATCGTATGGCCTATATATTCCCTTGTAAGATATGAAGCTGCTTAAGATTGGTGGAGGGAGACATGTTTAATATTGCTTTGATCTTGTTTGGGTCAACTTTGATGCCACACTTAGAAATGATGAAGCCTAAAAGATTTTCATATGTTAAACTAAAAACAAAATTTTTAGGATTCAATCACATGTTATGATCTAGGAGGTGATCAAAGACCTTACATAGAATATCAATATGGTTGCAATGCAATAAAGAGTTTACCAGTAGATCATCGATATAATATTTGATAATATTATGCATGTAGTCATGAAAAATGTATGTCATTACCCACTGATAAGTAGCACCAAAATTTTAAGACCAAAAGGCATGACTTTGTAGCAAAAAGTCCCCCATGGTGTGGTAAAAGTTGTTTTGGGCTGATCATCAGGATTGATGCAAATTTGATTATAGCCTGAGAAACCATCCATGAGAGAAAGCATTATATCTTAAAGGACTTATTAATTTTTTTTTTTAAATTATTTATCATCCCAATATCTAAGTGATTCTCTAGTGATTTGCAGTTGCATCTTCGAGCGTATCGATTCTAAGGAGTGGGAATTCATATTTAGGGCTTGCTTTGTAAACATCCCAAAAAAATTGTGCATATACGAACCCCCCCATTCGACTTCCTAATAGGTACCATGTTGGAAACCGATTCAGGATAGTCAATGGGTTGGATGAAGCCTGTGTTCAACAATTTTTTTAATTCATATTTTATCATTAGAGCTATCATTGGATGCAATTTTCTAAGTTTTTTCTTGACAGGATTTATCGCTGGATTGAGCATCAAATTGTGAACCACTAAGTTAGGGTCCAAACCAAGCATGCCCTTGTATGACCAAGAAAAAACTTATATATACTCTGTTAGAAGAATAGTGAATGCAACACATTATGTCTCTAGGAGACCTTTTCCTAATTTAAGAATTTGAGGATGTTTAGGATCAGTGCTAATGTTAATATCGATCATCTCTTCTATTAACATGTGAGATCCTTCTTCCAATTGATGAGGAATAGGGATCAGATGAATATCATCAATGAGATTAAAATAATTAGATGTATTGTTTGACTCTATCTCAGCTTGGAGAACCACTAAGGGTGGTTGTAATGAAAGATGATATGATTGTAGCATGTTATCAAAGAGAAGAAACTCAAAGGGCAATGGAAAGAGAGCAACCTGATCAAAATCAATAGCCTCAGGATCAAGGGGTAAATATTGTGAGGGATTGCCTAGATAGACAAGTGGTATGGTAAGATCAACAGAGATCATGTTGATGGATGGTAGATGAACTTCATTCTTAGGTGGAAAAAAATGGTTAATGCTATGGTGATGAAAATGTGTAGGAGGTGGTTGAGGGGAATTGGGATGACAGGGTGTGCTCAGGGTGGAATGGGGATGACAAGATGCTCTAGTGGAAGAAGTTATGGCCAAATGGGGAGTTTCCTAGGGAATATGTAAAGATAAAACTCATATACACTCATGAGAGGGACAATGGAGGAGGAATCCTCCTTCGAGCTATATGAAGTGATGGATAGTGCCTCAAAATTATCTTCATACTCCTCATTTGATGAATTAGAGTGATCCATATTGAATATATTCACTAAGCAAATGAGTATGGTAGGAATCAACATACTCATTATCATCTATGTCCTCCTCAAGGCCTAGGTTAAGTAACTAAAGAGAATTTTGTAGAAGTTCATCGAGCATACGTATGGAGTATCTTAAACTTGACTTATCTATTGGCAATTGATAATGCAGTTTCAACAAGGTTCATGGATCCTACTTGTAGTGACTTAGTCCATTCTTGTAACAATGGTAGTGATAAAAATATCATAGAGCAAAGGATGGATTCGATAGATAATCAATATTCATAAGAAATGAATCTTCGTCTTTAGGTATGAGAGGTGCATCCGTAGAGGCATCAATAACTCCATAGATAATTTTTTTTTGATTTGGAAAGGACCCAAGGGGGACGATGGTACCTATGGGTAGCTATTCATTGCGAGGTCTACCAAAGTCTTTGATTGACTCAATTAGAGGGGTAAATGTAACATATTGCACTAAATATTTTCCAAGACTTAGATTAGCCATATGAATTGTGACCTATAGAGGAGGGGTAGATAAAGATGGATTGGTGGATTATGATGGGATATGTGTGTTGGAGGGTGGTTCCTCAAGAACATGATTAGTGTGGGTGGATGTTTTGGAAATGATTGATATTAAAGGTGTGAGAAGTGGATTGGATGAGTTATATGTGGACGTAGTAGGAAATGAGGGTTCATGTGATGGGGATTTCATTGGTATCTTCAATGGGTTTATCATGGGAGGGTCTTATAAAACGAAAGGGATTCCCATGGAAGCTAACAATTGTAGCTATGATGATGGTTATGATGATGATAGAATGGAGTTTTTTGGTGGATGAGTTGAATTTCTACGGGGTGGTTAGGTTGAACATCTAAATGAGTTGATGGTAAGGTGAACTCATAAGGATGTAAAACCATATGGAAAAATTTAAAGGGTTCGAAATCTACTAGGATACAATGAAATTGACCTTCATGCATATATTTGATGCTTTGGTGCAATATAGAAGGTACACATTTCATATATCTAATATAGGGTTGACCAAGCAATAAGTTGTATTGCATGGCACCTTCCAATACATGATAGAGTATGTGAATGATTTTTAGTCCAACCTAAATAGGAAGGACCATTGTCCCAATAGTGGAACACAATACATCATTGAAGGCACGTAGGGTGAAGGTGGATGATGCGATATGCAATGGTGGAAGATTGAGGTGTTTGAGGGTGGAAGTGGTGATGATATTTATGGAAGAACCTATATCAATCAAGACATGCTTGTAAGTAATACCATCCACACTAGCCATGATATGTAGTGGTGGATTAGGTATTTCAACATGTATTGTCTTGATTTCATGCTCATGAAATATTATTATAGGTTCTTGAAATTTGAATGTATCCCACAAGTTTGGTGAAAGAATTGGCATCTTGTGGTTGAAATTCAATGGATTTTAAAATATCCATTAGAGCTTCATGATTTAGAGTCGATTGTTGTATTAGCTCATAAATGGAGAGTTTTATTGAGTTCATTTTGAGACTGAGTAAGTCTATTTCTTAGCGTAAGCACCGGGTGAGGTGGAGGAGGTGTGATCAGATTTTGTCATGGAGGTGCTTGTGACATTGAATGAATGTTGGAAGGATCCACAGTTTGTGTGGATTGAGTTGGGTATATTCAATATATTGTCACAATGTTTATCATTCCCACAAAACCTTGGTTAGGTGGGACAATGTGTACTTGATTGACTTGCTTAGGTTGTTTCATTATAATGGTAGGTGTTATGGTTGTCCCAAATTAAGACAAAGGATATTGGTAGATGCCTATGTTCTAATTGTTAGAGGCAAGAGGATTGTCAATTTGAATTTATTACCGTTCGATCATGTCCTACACTAAGTTCTTGAATGAGTAGCATGACTAAATATCACGACTCTTCTGTTTGTGATAAATATAGTAATGGTACTCCTTGTAAGATTTTTATTTTGGTTGATTTGGATCTAGTGGGTAGATTTTAAGGAGGGAAATTGCTTGTGCCTTACACAACCGATGAAATATGTTCACCAAGGGTTTTGGTAGTGGTGTGTATTGGTGAGGTGGATGATGTGGTTGAGTTGGTGGTTGATTTTTTGGTGGTTGATGGGTTGGTTGAGGGTGGTATTGAGTAGGTGGAGGTTGAGACTAATAATTAGGATGTTGATATGGGGTTCAATTTGAGGGTCCACGGGTACTCAAAATAAATTCATCAGAGCTACCTTTTGTTGGGTTTGATTTCCCTTAGCATTTTTTTTAGGCCATTCTTTCTTGTGGAGCTTGATGTCTCCTTATTGGACTTTGATGTCTTTAATAACCTTCACGTGGGCTAGGGATTCCTCGAAAGTTTGATATTGTTGAAGTTATAGGAGGAGTGAGATATGTTTTGAGCAACTTCTAGAGAACATACAAGTAAGCTCCATAATGGGTAAAGTGAAGGGAAATTTTGTAATGACTACTCTCTATCTGTTACCATAATTCATGAATGACTCATATTCAAATTGGTAAAGGTTGTATAATTCAATCAGGGTAGCCTCCTTAATGCTAAAGGTAAAGCTTTCTAAAAATGTAATGACCATTTGTTCAAATGTGTAAATGCTATGGCATGGTAAATGATTGTACCACTTCAAAGAACCCCCAAAATGTGTTATGAGAAATATTCTAAGCATTAGGGGGTCACTGTCTTGAAGATAGAAGTAGGTATTTATAAAGCTACTCACATGGTCTTATGCATATTTATCACGTTTGAACTTATCTAGTTTAGGCATATCAAAGTGATGTGGATACAAAGGTGATGGAATAGATGGATGGATGGGTTGATTGTTGAGCTACCTTAATGTAGGTTTTTGGTAACCCACACCCAAGGCTTGATTTTCCAATGAATTGATTCAGTTAGCCAAACATTTATAGGCTTATGGTGAGATAATATTGGTTGCTCATATTTGAAGTTGTCTAAGTGAAGGTGGTGTATTTAGGTATTGATATGATGGTGGATGTGTGTTATCAGCTAGAATTTCCCCATAAGGCATGTCATGACATGTCTTTATTTGTTTATTGATATTCTATTTGAAATTTCTCATAGGTTTCATATTATTGCTGATAGGGGTGTAGTTGATATTTTTTAGGATGAATTGGCTCTTGATTGAATGGGTGGTGGTCTATGGTGTCAGGGATGAAGTGTTATTGGATGTGTGCAGGGTGGAATATTTTATTTTGGGTGTGATGGAAGATTGTACTATTGCATTGTGCACTCTAGATGATGTTGGGTTGGTTGCCTTTGATGCAAAAATGTGGGTAACCTTTGATGCATTATCTATTGTAACTATTATTGTTGATGACCCAAATTAGGTCTAGTTTTCTAATGAAAGCAACTTATTAGGTTAGTTGTGTGAGGATGATTTACACATGTCTTAGTGATGTGAATGGGTATACATTGTACCCCAACCCTGGAAGGGTTGACAATCTATTTCCTAGGACCATGTGAGGCCACATTGACTTGATGTTGAGGGTGAATGATTTACTTTGTGTAGGTAGGCTAGGTAGGAAACACTGAAGCACAATTGACTTGAGTAGATGTTGAAGGTTTTTCATGATTTTGATTGGTAGAGGCATCCAAAAAATCATATTCATTGCCCATCCAAGGGTTTTTGGTTATATTAACTTGGGCATCCCTATTCTAGTGTGGGGTATACCTCTATTATTCATCTAGTGGCATTGTAGGATGAGCCAAAATTGATGTTTAAGTTCTGCATGAGTGTGTGAGTTCTTTTTATCATTGCAAAATAGAAAACAAAGAGCACACAATGACTTTCACTAATGCAAAATATAATTTTAAAGTGTAATATTCTCTAAATAATAATCTATATTTTTAATAGGTAGTAATGTAGGAGACCAACAAGAAATACAAAGACCATATCTTATTGAGACAATCACATACAAGGATCGTCGACTTGAGATGGTCATAGATAGAGATCATTTCAATATGAGATGGTCACATTCTAATAGTTAAAAAAAAGCTAAAATACATGCAACTATGCTATATATATATATATTATTTTCAAAAATATGAAAGAAAATGACAAAGAAGTATAAAAACCCTAACTATTATAGACTTTTTTTGATGTAGGTTTTGTATATCTATAACTATTCTAACTCAGGTTAGGGACCATCTCAAGCTAACATGGTTTCTAGACAGGGACCATATTGGATAGAGATGGTTAAGCCTGAGAACTTGCAATCACAAAAGATAATCAACAACTAGTCAGATTTATCAAACATGCATTAGAAAAATAAGGACTAGATCCCACCGTGATTGCCATTTGAAGGATGAAAATTTACAGTGAATAAAGTAAAACGAAGCACAATGATTAACTAATAAAATGAATGTTGTATTATTTTGTATTGATCTTTCAAAGTGTTACAAGAGGATCCTCTTGAGGGGATTTAACTAGTGATACAATAGATACAATAGGGGTGCTATTCCCCTTTTTATCAGAAAGATCTTGAGTGCATTGTGAAGATCTATATGCCAACACGTTTTTGTGGGAGCAGGTTTTTCTACGACCACTACGTGAGAGTCAGATTCTGTATTTCACAATATTTGAGTCCTGTTATTTGCACACAAAGAAAACAAAAGTGAATATGAAGGGTCCATTGAGGTTGGACCCGTATTCAATATAAAAATGCAAAACTAAACAAAAAGCAGATGAATTCATGCAGTATCCAAGATCTAATCTAATGCATGAATAATAAACAAGTAGATCTAAGATAAGATGCATAGAAAAGAGGGAAAATAGTCACCTGACCATGACCATCTTGGGTTGAGATTATTTTTGTCTATGTACCATATTGGGATGATATGGTCATTGTCATGGGTCTATGCCTTGACGTAACCAAGTTTAGACAACATGTTGGGAAATTTGTGATGCTATTTGTGATGGATTTTCATGATCTTGGAGGTGAGTGAGTGGGTGTAGGTGATCAAAGGAGAAATGCAAGTGATCATGCGAGGGAGGAGAGTGCAACTTCGAATTCTAGATGGTGATCTAACAACATCATTTTGGTAGTGGGAGAACCTGGCGAATCATTTTAGCAACACTTTATGGATTTGAAATTCAAAATTGGGATCTTAAACAAAGGGGGAGAGCACCATTTTATAGACCTCTTTGTAAGGAATGAAATTAGTAAGTATTAATCAGGAGTATCCTGATTAGATACCACCCTATAATTGTAAGTGATAGAGAAATTACTGCTTACATGTCGATTGACATCAATGCAAAATTAGGTGCAGCGCTGATAGGCAGTTTTGACTGCTCGTTATTTTTTATTTTTGGTTTTATGCAACCATATTAGGTTGAGATGGTCATGAACCTGATACTATCTTAGGTCAAGATGATCAGGCTTCCCATGGGGAAGATTGCTTGTTGTTGGGGAAAATCACTAAATTAGCCCAGAGGCTATCCAAGGTGGATTTCATGAGTTATAAGGGAGGATTTTTTTAGGAGTCTCCTCATGATGACATATTTAGGTCTCTATAGATTCTAAGGAATATAAACACCTGGTGCATCAATTGGTCTACGTGATAGGCATAAAAGGAAATTGATCCATGCATAGCCAACTTAACCAAGCCACAAATCAACCATAAAGGCAATGTAGGTATCCAAAAATAACTAAGGACAAGCCAACATTATAAGCATAATTAAAATAGGCATCTACAGATGCATAGCACAAGCAAAGCTAATATCAAAGGACTATTAGATGAATGCAAGAACACATACAACAAAGAAGGCAACTTAAACAAACATCAAGCATCAATTAAAGGAGAGCAGTGTTAAATAAAAATAAAAATATAAGGTAAATGTAAAGAAAACCTGATTCAAGCCTTCTTTATGTTCCTTTGATGCTCTAGTTACAACTCCACCAGCCATTTACCTATCTCCCTCATTTCTTCCCAATCTCGAGCATTCCTTGCAAAAATCCCCCCCTAGAAATTCCCACACCAACCTCCTTTAACAAAATTTGGGTGTGACCTTCTTGCATGCATGGCTTAGTAATGTAGGCACGTTTCCAAGAATGTCCATTAACTACCACTTTCTCATTCAAATTTGAGTGCTCAACAAAACATGCCAGGAGATGAATATAGATATTTATTAAGCTAAAGGAGCCTTAATGATAATAAAATATTCCTTTAAACAACCTTTATTAACATCAAAGGTTGATATTAATTATTAATATATTAAAGCATTAATATTGATTCTAAAATAAATGCTAAATTGGTTCTATGCCTACTATACACAAGCATATATGCCATACAATATTAAATTGGTTAACACATAAGCATACAATCCAAACAAACAATATTATTACATTGGTTCTATGCTAATTACACATAAACATATAAACCAAACAAACAATAATATTACACACCATTGTTTTAATCCTTAAGTAGGTGGTCTTATTTAAGGTAGTCCAATGCTACCACCAACCTTATCAAGGAGGCTCATGCACAAGCATCTTCCTAACCCAATGGTGTGAATATTTGACATGCCTAAATGAAATGCATCTACATGAAAGGTATTTATCCATGTTACCTTGAGTTGTCGATGAACAAGTCATCATCATCATTTCTCTAAATATCTCTCTTTGTAGGTGGTTCACCCATATGGTCCCACCAAAGAGAGCACCTAGTCCTGCACCCACAAATATGTTAGCAGTACCATATTACATACCTAAAATAAAGCAATCATTTCATCATATAGACATAATAAAAGAAACTATCATTAATCATTCACATCAATACATAGTTCATTGTCCATAAGGACTTTTTCCAATTAGAAATGTTACAAGTTCTCTCTTACATGTATTCAAATCCTAATGTAAGTGCAAAATAAATAACAAAGGCACATGCATGAATTTTACAAAACCATGGGTTTAAAAATAACCCAAAAATAGCCCATCCGAAAAACATCATTTTTCCCCCTTTATAACTATAAAATATGAAAAGTATCCAACACATATCCAACATTCTCCCACTTGTTGAATACTTTACATAGGGGAAAACAACATTGTATTATCAAATGTTAAGGGTAACCATACCCATTGATTTTCTACACCAAGAAAATTTTTGAGCACTCACAACCTTTGTTAATGAATCAACAATATTTTCTTTTGTATCAATTTTTTCTAAAAACACCCAATTCCTCTTAGCCATTTATCTCACAAAATGATACTAGATATCAATATATTTTGATCGAGCATGAAAGACAAGATTATTGGCCAAAAAAAATTATACTATGACTATCACTATCAATTCTCACAGGCTTTTGTATAAGACTAACTGTTGAGCACAACCTTTGTAGCCACACTGCTTCATTTAGGCACGAGTTACTGCCATGTACTATGCCTCTATTATGTATAAACTCATCCAACTTACTGGCCCTCCAAATAGACTAAACACATAGGCACTAGTGGATCTTCTATTATCAAGATCTCCAACCCAATTAGAATCCACAAAACCTTGTAGATTCAAAGTTTTATTTTCTTCGGATTTTCCTTGGTAGTAGATTGCATAATTTGAGGTGCCACATAAGTATCTAAAAATCCTCTTCATAATAGTCCAATGTTCCTTTTGTGGATTGGACATATATCTGCTCACTACTCTCACTACATGTATAATTTTAGGTTTAGTACAAACCATTGCATATATCAAGCTTCCTACAATACTAGCATAAGGAACCTGATACATATCTTGAATTTCATATTATGTCTTGGAACACTATTTAGAAAATAAGTTTTTAACAATAAGAAATGGAGTACTCACCAGTTTACTAGCATGCATCCTAAACCTTTGTAGTATCAATTCAATATACTTCCTTTGATTGACCCACAATTTCCTATTTGCATGATCCCTTATGATTTCCATACCCAAAATAAATTTTGTAGCACCAAGATCCTTCATGTCAAATTGAGAAAATAACTGAGATTTGAATGAACTAATCATCTCTTTATTATTACCAATTAACAACATGTCATCCACATACAAAATAATGATAACAAAATTTTCACCTTCTTTGAAATACACACAAGGATTTGCTTTGCTTCTGTTAAGCCCAAGTGCCAAAACAAACTTGTCAAATTTTTTATTCCACATTCTTGGTGATTGCTTCAAGCCATAAAGGGATTTTTTAGCTTGCATACCAAGTCCTCCTTACCTCTTACCTTAAAGCATTTTGGTTGTTTCATATATATTTCTTCCTCAATTTCACAATGTATAAGTGTTGTCTTTACATCCATATATTCTATTTCAGTATCGAAAGCAACAATAATAGATAATAAAAATCTAATAGAAGTTAATTTAGCCATAGGAGAAAAAATATCACCATAGTCAATTCCATCAACTTGAGAAAATTCCTTTGCTACCAAGCAAGCTTTATACTTCAATTTTCCTTCCACATTGTACTTCTTCTTAAATACCTATTTACATCCAATAGCCTACCCCTCAAAATTTTATAGATATAAAATCCTTATTGGAAAAATTTGATCTATTAGGTAATCTATCCTTGAGTTAGATTTTAAATAGTATCTATTAAATCATTCGATTAAGAAAGACATTGAATTCAAATGGTATGAAAATTATGATAAGGTCTTTATTGAATTTAATAAGTTCCCTTTATGACCTCCAACGTTTTGTCCATCCAAACTAGATAAGCCTTTTATTTTATACATATCATTTACTCAAATTTCCATAGGATTGATCCTCACTCAACAAGAGTATAACAATAAGGAGTATGATATATACTATATTATTAAAATAATTCTTTTAACAAAAACTCAATACACTCCCATGGAGAAAGATTTCCTAGCCATCTACTTTTCATGGGAAAAGCTAAGGTATTACATGTTGTATCAAAAAAATTATATGGTCATTAAAATTTATCCTCTACAACACCTTCTATAAAAACCCTACTTCCCTAATGATACCCACTATGGAAAATTGATTACTATGATGCAAGTCTTTGATATTTGTATTATCACACAAAAATCTATGAAAGATCTACTGATTGTTGATCAATTGAAAATGGCCCCTAACACAACATAGGAACCCTTAAAAAAGGCTTTGTGTGATAAGGACATAATGGTCATATCTTGTTCTACTCATGACTATCATATTTCCTTCCTCCATTACCTCTAGTTTTATTTAGGAGTTTATGCCTTATGATATTACTAAACAAGAAAAGTCTTTCTTGAAATCTCATAAAAATATGCACCATGAGACAATGGCATTTTGATACACTTAATTTTCTAGTGTTTGATGAGGTCCTTCACCCTAACACTTGGATCCTTGAATTTAATAGAGCAAAGAAGTAATTTGGTATATGAGTTGGATCTTTCTCAAGTCTCCAATTCACCTAGATATTCTCATGTCCTTTCACAAAAAATTGTTTTGTTGTACTAATAAATTTATGAAATATAAGGCTTTAATTTTAGGGTTGCTAACTGCTCAATGTATAAATGTTAAACATATTATAGTGTTCGAAGACACCCAAATTATGGTCTATCATATCTTTAGTGAATATGTCATAAAAACACCCCATTTGATCCATTACCATAAAATATATATAACTTTAATTAATTATTTTGAGTCCTTTCAATTAGGTATTCCCCAAGGGTGCAAATTGCCAAGGTTGACTCCCTATCTACTTTGGCTAGTAATTCCATACCACATGAAAATATTACTAATACTATTTATGTGGTAAAATTTAATGATCAACCTATAATTTTTGTTTCTAAAACCCTAATGTATGTGCATATAATCAATATCAAGACTATTGATTACCAAAAATTTCATGATGATCCTTGGTACAATGACATTTTATGCATCCTTAATAATTCAACCTATCAATATATAGCTAATGCTAAGCAGTGAACTCACATCCATAAGGGAGTGTTTTGATATATTGTTCTTGGTGGGGTCTTATACTATCATAATCCTAATGGTGTTCTTTTATGATGCCTTACAAAATCCAAAGTTCCAAAATCCCTATTTGATGTCCATAGTGGTGATTGTGAGGGATATTGTAGTGGTCATCCCACATCTCATAAATTGTTAAGAATGGGTTATTTTTAACCCACAATAGAAGTTTATGGTAATAGTTATGTAAAATTATGTGACAAATGTCAGCTCCTTAAATATGAAATTCTTGTCCCTACCTATATTATTCTTCCTTTAGAGTCTCCTTGGACCTTCTCCACTTGGGTTATTCACCTTGTAGGACCTATTTATTATATGTCATTAGATGGCACAACTACATTATCATAGAGATAGTATATTTTATCAAATGGATAAAAGTTATGCAAATTATAAATTAGACATTTCTTATTGTGTTCAAATTTATCTTTAAGCAAATTATGTATCACTTTGATGTCTCATGTACCCTCATTTTATAAACAATACTCCTTTCAAAATCAATAAATGTAATATTAACCTCTCAATTAGATATTCAACATAATTTTTACATGCCTTACTATCCATAAGTGAATGGTTAGGTTAAATATAGTAAGAATATTTTGGTAAACATTTTGAAAAATATAGTTAAAATAATCAAAGAAATATTGAAACTTAAGGTTATATCTCATATTGTGGGTGTACCACATCAATATTTGTGTGTACATAAGGGCAAACCCTTTTTCTTTGGTCCATGGTACTAAGGTTATTTTGCTGCTTGAAATTAAATTACCTTCTTTGCATGTTTCTTTGAAGAATTTATTGTCATGATGAGTATGATGTATTAGTACCTTAAGGTTCATAGAAAATAAAAATTAAAAATATATATTTTGTTCTATTTTTTACTTGTTTAATTTTAGCGGCAATGACTATTGAGGTTCATTAATTCCCAAGACGGGTTGTCTTGTTCAAAAATCATCCATTGGATTGTTGATGTGTTATGCATTGTAATTTTACATGTATATCAGATTTGATTTTATCATCACAAGTTTTATAAGTATCCAAGTGGTTGAGAGTTGGTGAAAATAAGCTTATATAAAGATGAACTTAAAATAATTTGAGGATACCTCTTGGTAATTGAAGGGTTTTCTACTTGTGTGTCAACAAATAGGATCTTTTATTGGCTACATATTAATCCATGAGGGTTTGAGTAACCAAGTATTAAGTAGAGTACTTGTGGTGTCATAGATATGAGATAGAAGTGAGAAGTGTATGTATCTATTGTGGGCCTCAACTACTAAAATTAGAGTTTATTTTCTAGATCTATTTTTATTCCTTTGTGGCTTGTTATTATTTATTTTTTTATTGTAACAAGAATGATACTACCTTTTGTGTTAGGTTGCATCTCATTTATTTTTAATTTAAATATAAATATTTTTGACAACTCTATGTTTATTTCTCATTGTTTCATTTTTTGATGTTATTTTAAAGATTCTATTACATAACTATGATCTATGCTATTAAGATTATATTGAATTTATTTGATTCACCCCAAATACTATGTAAGTTTATCATTAGGATTATTGAGAAGCATATCTTGCCAAAATTATTACTCTTTATGAGAGGAATCTATTGACTCTTGATAATAATAGATCCTATAAGTGTTGTGTTGTTAGAAAATACAACAAGAAAGTTTATCATCATGATTTCTAAGTCAAGGACTTTATTCTCAAAATCAATAATATCCATAAGAAGAGCAAGGGAATTTTTTCAAAAATAGCTTTGTCCATATACTATCGAAGAGTTGCCTATATTTGGGGCAACGAAATTACAAATAGTTGATGGAGTTGAATTGGATGAACCCACCAATTTTGTGTATACCAAATGCTTTTACATGTAGCTCCCTTACGATCCATATGTATAGTCCTTTTGTTTTCCTTACTTTGCTAGTTGACTTTGGCGCATTATTTTCTATCTTGATTACTTTGATCATCTATTTGAAAGTGTCAATCCTGTATATTCTTTAGTTGAGCACATTCTAATCTATTTTATGATATATTTTCCCTCTTGAATAAGGTTGTTGATTTAAGTGGTGGTCCTAGTCATTCTTTTGTTTTTAGCTCTTTTCTTCATATTTTTATTAGTTTTTGCATTTGGTTGCTTCTTCTTGCATTATTTGCATATTGTTTTACTTGTTTTTTGGTATTTTCCATCTTCTTTTACTAGTATTTATTGTTGTTGACTTTGCTTTTCATTATCATGGTATCACTCTTGCTATTAAGGGGCACCATGGTGTCATAAAATTCTTCTTTGTTATTTTGTATCAATACTCTAATTTAAGTTCCATAAAGCAATAACCTTAGTTCAAACCATGCTATCTTTCATGTTGTAAGTTGTTGGAACACCAAGGCAACATTTCTTTTAATTCTAACTCAAGATATTACAATTGTTCAAAAAATCAACTTTTCAATCGTTTATTAGTGTTCCACTATAGTGGTAAACATGCCTTATTGAAAAACTTGATACTATAGTGTGTGAGCTTGGACCATTATAGTGGGGTATGGAGATTCTCTCTTTCATAGTATATCTCTTCCCTAGGTATACTACAATGCATATATAGACAATTTGTTTGTTTTTTCTCCCTATCATGGTGGACATGTCTTGTTAATAAAAATACTCATCATCAGTGACAAGGAATGAGTTGGCATCAGGGACATATATTTGCATACATTTGTGGCATAGGTTGGCTTATTCTAGGCCACCTTGTAGTAGTGAGTGGACATGACTATTAGATCATAGGGTTTATCTAGTAGTTCTTTTTAGGAACTAATGAGCATATCCTTAAGTTTGCATGTGGCATAAATTGGATCCTCTTGGTCCACCCTAATGTAGTGATGAGTTTTTTTATTGGTACTTAGCACTTGTTAGACACTATATGCGGTATGCCTACTACTATGGCATGTATGGTTGGAATATTACATAATGTATGGCCAATATTGGAGTGAGACAGTTGATGATGAGCACATCACTAGATGCTACTCAAATCATTTGTGCTCTAAAAAACATAAAAATATAAAATACATGTCACTAAAATCTACTTAAATTATACATGCAACTAGAAGACTAGATATGCCATGTTATCAAATGCTACATAAATCCTGAGTTCAAGTTATAAATAAGTTGACATATCATTGAATGCTACATAAATCAAATACTTTATAAAAGGGAATCTCAAATATATGTGTACATGAAAAAGTATGGTACATAGAAATATAATGTGATACAGGAGACATTGAGTGTCATCATCCTAAGCTGCTTGATGTATATATTTCTAAACAAAGGCTTTTTTGCATAATATTTTATCAATTTTTATAGGGATATCATAGGGATAGTGCTTCTTGGGATCTTTGATCACTTAAAACTTGCTTGTCCACCCTAGTTTTGCTTATTTTGCATCCAAGTAGTGTTTTTTAGTGTTTTGGATATTTTTAAAAGTTCCTTTCAAGCTGCCTAGGGCAAATAAAAATAAATTTATTTTGGCCAAAATTTTTAGGGTCTTGTACTAGAAAGTATCAGGCATATTTTCTACTTTCACATTTTTTTGTTTTGTATTTTTTTCCTATTATATATTATAAAAATTTATGCTTTTACATAGATCATAGAATCAAAACTAACTTAAAATTTATATTTACTCTACATCATAGAATTTTCATTTCTATTGCTTTACCTATCACATATTGCTCTTTTTTATTTTCTCCTAAGGACTCATGAGTGGCTGTCTCTTGTGGTCTTAATGATGATCCTTAGGGAGGGATAATAAGTATTTATAACAATACAACTAATAACTAACTTTTAAAATGGTGGAGTCTTTTCCTCTTATATCATATAATGGTGGACTGAATTTTTCAATTTATGGGTAGGATGATAGCAATCCATATCGATCAGTCATTTTGGTCCTCTTTATTTACCCAGTTGTTACCTTTCATCCATATTTCATTCTTGTTTATGATTTTTAAATTTTCCTAAACCTTGAATTAAGGATATAATCATGATTAAGTGACATGTTTACACATGTCCTCCAAATCATGCATCCTAAAACTTGATGGTGCCCAGATCATAACTTTAAGTGAGGATCATGGTTAATAATTAAGCTTTAGGTTTTTTTTATGTATTATCACAATTATATTATGTTTTACACTTAGGTTTAATACAAAACATCATTTGGACTTATGGTTGTGATCTTATGGATCCAAAAAGAGTGTAATTTAATCGTTAGCCTCAAAAAGGAAAATTATTCTTTTCTCCCACTACAAATTTCCATTTTATTCCACATTTAACCATCATACATTTATTTTTTTCTTAATTATTGCTAACATTGATCTAATATTTTCACATTTATTGCTTTCATAACATGTGACTCTTTCACCCTCTTTCTCTCTCTTACCCTTGCAAGTACAACCAAATCTATCAACCACTAGTATGTTGGCTTCCATGAAGGAGGATGGGCTGCTCTACTAGGATTTGCAACCAAAGATCATTAAATGCTACTTGAAAATAAGTTTTAAAGGTATATCATATCCTCTACATATAGTCTAAGTGTGATCTCTCATTTATTATTAAGGTGACATCGTAAGCATGATAGAATAGAAGTGATTATTTTATGTATGGTATGGTACTCAATTTCCTAGGTGTCAAGTAATTTCCTTAGACTTTTATTTTTGTGGATGATCTTAGTCTAATGTACTTTTCTCTTTCAATTTTTGCTTGGATCAGGTTAATTTTAGCTCTAACTACTTAATTATTTTTTATTATCTTGGTTTGAGAATTTTTGGTATATATTGTATTAATTTGTGAAATTATATGATATATCCCATTTTACCATAAACATTGATAGTTTACATACTACCCTAACCATATTTTGTGGCCTTCCCATTATCATTATTACTTGATAGGAATTTTCCTTTTGTATCATCAATCAAGTTTTATTTTTTATATTTTGGTGCCATAGTTACCAATGGCACTATGACATGGCACACCTTCCCCTATGTAATCATACTTTCTAATTATTTGTATTAGTCTTTGGAAATATAGGGCTCCAATGTAGCCTTGTTTACTAGTTCTTTGAATGGTTGACCATCCAATATCTCTAACTTGACTAATCCATTTTCATACATCTTTTTAGTTTTGTATGACCCTAGCTATTTGATCTTAAATTTACCTTAGATGTTATTTATATTGATTATCATATGGTAAATGCCATCACCCATTGTTTTAGAGTAATTATCTTTAAATTATAGTCATGCCATAGTTTTTGGCACCTCATTTCTTAGAGTTAGTGAATTATGACTTCCCTCCTTTCTTCATATTAATTAAGCACATCCACCAACCCTTTGAATAAATACTTAATCTCATCCATCCTTGCAAAATAGCTATCCTCAAGTTTAGGACAATATAATTCATTGGTATAGTCATTTCTAATCCATATATCAACTCAAATGGTATCAACTTGTTTAGGCACATATATGTTGTGTGTTATGCCTACACGGATACTAGTACATGTTCATTGGCATCTATATAGACTATGTTATCAATATTGGTTAGCATTGTACACAATACCTTATTGAAAATTTCAAGTGTCATTTTATTTAGGATGATATATGAAGATTCAATTATGATGTATCATGAATTTCCTAAATAATTATACAACTATGAAATTCACAAAATATGTCCTATGGTTACTTACTATTATTATCATATATCAAAAACTTATGTGATATTTTTATTTAGAAATCTAGCTACAAATTAAGTAGTAAATTTTTATCTAGCATAACTTCTAGCCATTTTCTAAGATAGTCTATGCTATAAATAATAATCCTAGTGCTAGACTTCTAAATTAGGGGCTAGTGAGAACTACAATT
Source organism: Wollemia nobilis (assembly GCA_028583015.1). Taxonomy (NCBI): domain Eukaryota; kingdom Viridiplantae; phylum Streptophyta; class Pinopsida; order Araucariales; family Araucariaceae; genus Wollemia; species Wollemia nobilis. Next base: position 1,748,595 of record JAQPPZ010002347.1, read on the forward strand.
GAAGAACACAAGCTTATACTGAGAGGGGGGGTGAACAGTATAAGAGTAATTTTTTACTTTTCTTTCCAAATAAATATTATGCAGTGTATAGATAGCAGTATCAATAGCAGTAATCAAAGCAATGCATAAAAACCACACACAATAGAGACACCACAATTTACGTGGTTCACCCAATGTGGGCTACTCCATGGAGAAAATATTTCACTAATTTTTTCTCAATCAATCTCTTGGGAATCCTTCCCAATTACAATGTTTATGGACCTCTATCCAAAGGAAATGTTGATCCCCTAAATCTAGTTTGTGGATATCTATCCACAAGAGAACTCCTTCTCCTCTACTCTGGCTAGTGATCCTATAGAATACTACTGCCTCCACTGCACTGGATTGTGGATCTCTCTCCACTAAAGACTCTTTTCCCTACTTAGAACACCTGTCCTCACTGCCTTGGCTAATGGATCTCTATCCACTGGAGACTACTATCCTCTCTGCTCTGTCACCTCAAAAGCTCTGTCTCAAATCTATACTAAACACAGTCTAGTTGGTCTAGCACAAATCTACTCAACACTACACTAAACATAGTCCAGTCGGTTTAGCACAAGTTTGCTCAACAAGCTTACCCAAATATGCACTAAACACATTCCAGTTGGTCTAGCATAAATTTGATCAACTTTGCACTAAACACAGTCTAGTCAGTTTAGCACAAGTCTGCTCAACAAGCTCACCCAAATTTGCACTAAACACAGTCCAGTCGATCTAGCACAAATTTGCTCAACAATTTCACTCAAAAATTGCTCAAATATGCTCAACAGGTCCGCTCAAAAACTGCTCAAGTTTGCTCAATATATCCACTCAGAATCTATCCAAATCTATTCAATAGGTCCACTCAAAACCTGCTCAAATATGCTTAATAGGTCCACTTATAACTTGCCCAAATCTGCTCAACAAGTTCACACAAAACTTGCTCAACCAGCTCAATAAGTCCTGTCTAGAACTTAACCAAATTTGTATTGTCAGCTTCTATAAAATCTCATACAAAATCAATCCACAAGTCTTCTCAAAGACTTACCTCAAATCTGCTTAACAAGTCCACACATAGAACTTGTCCAATATCATAGAAGTATAAAGAGAACTGTTAGAGACTCAATATGTTCTACTCTCAATGCACAATCACTTTCACAATTTTCTCAATATAATAGAAGCATAAAGAGAATTGTTAGAGATTCAATATGTTCTATACTCAATGCTCAATAAATTTTACAATTTTATCAAATCAAAATGTAGAATAATTTGTTTTATGGAACTTGAAAAATCACTTTATACAACCACTTGACTAGGTTTCAACCAACTCAACTCAACTAATTACTTAATGAAATTCCTCTTTTTCACAAACCCTAGTCCAAGCATATATCAACCAACTCAAAAAATTTTCAACAATTGCTCAACAACAAATCTCACATAACAATGATACTCATGTTATTTCCAAACCCTAGTTCAACTTCTTTGCACAACAACTCACTTCAACAACAATCTTATAACTCAATATTCACATAACAATGATACTCATGTTCTTTTCAAAACCCTAGTTCAAGTTCTTTGCACAACAAATCATTTCAAAAAAAATGCTTATAACTCAATCTTCACATAATAATGATACTCATGTTATTTTCAAAACCCTAACTCAAGTTCTTCACACAATCCAATGGCTTCAACAACAATGCTTATAAAACAAGGTTTTAATCACAACTCTTTATTCTAGAAAACCTTGAAGCATTAAGTCAAACACTTTCAAAAAGGAAACCCTAATCAAATCCCTTTCACTAAAAACTTTATTTTCTAGTAAGCAATCAATCAACTCAACCAATAAAGAATTTTCCCATACATTTTTGCTTGACAAGGAGTTGATCTCACAAATATGCCACACTCACAATTACTTCTTTTCCAATCTCAATAAGGGTTAGAAGATAATAATTTTCTCAACAAAACATAATTCAAAATGATATCAAAATTACACCTTATCACTCAAATAATATTCAATACCTTCACAATAATCTTCTTTAACACAAAAACCCTTTATTAAAATTAAAAAACACTCAAAATTCTTAATCCTTCAATATGCCAATATAGTAATTTAAGACTTTATCAAAAATAATTAAAACCAAAACTTCCTTATTACTCCAAGTGATAATTTTCAACTACCACCACTATCCAAAAAACACCCTTTCTAAAAAATTCCACTAACAAACCTTATACCTCCAAACACTCTTTATTGAAACCTTAGGCAATAAAATTAATTAAAAGTTTTACCTTGGCCACCGACGGGTTTTGACCCCGTAACCTCTGCCTCCATGAGCAACTTAGCTATAGGCTCCATGACCACATGCACTATAGGCACGTTTAAGAGCCAAAATGCTCTACCTTCACTTTAACCTTTGCACCCAACGAAAATGCACAAAAATCTTTTCCTTTTGGCGCTTACCACCAATGGGTTTCGAACACGGGTACTGTTTCCTCCAACGCTTTCACAATTTGCGCTCTGCCACATGGACCACCGTGTCCAACATGCTTCAAAAACTCCAACCCCTTTACTTTATCTTTGGCACTTAAGACGAAAATATTTTTTGTCTTATTCCTCAATGAACCTTTCAAAATTGCAAACGAAGTTTTAATCTTGGCGCATATCAATCGTTCGAGGTATGAGAAATAATGTCTTTGGAAGCCACCTTATATACACAAATTTTTATTTCCTTCAACGTCGGTGCTCCCTTATTTCAACGACGTCGACGACTTTATAAACACTTTATAATTTATACAAGGTGCTTTATTAAATTGGATGACATCAACATTAATTATAATTTATAAATGTAATTTTATAAATTATAATTATAGGATTTAATTTTTAAACCCTTCCTTTACATTGCATTCCATGGTGTAAATAATATTTATTTATAAAATTTAAATTCTTATTGAATTTAAATAATTTATAAAAAATATTATATCTCCCTTTTTAATGTTGCACTGAATCTCTTGACTTTTGGCCTTCTTCGTGGATATCAAATAAAAACTTTGAAAGCGTTGTTCCTTGACAAAAAACCTTGATATTAATGTTGACTTCATTTCTTGACATCAATGACAATTTTAAATTTTAGGACTCAAAATATCCAACAATATCCCCCTTTGTCATTGATGGCAACCCAAAAACATTTTACCAAAACTTGACTTCTTCTTCTGTGCTGCTTCCCCTGGGACATTGCTCCCCCTGGCTCAATTCTCTCTCAAATATCAAATCTCTCCCCATTACACAAATCTCTCCCCCTTTGACACCAATGACAAAGGGTCACCTTTGGGTCTCGGGGCTAAGAATGAGCATCTTAGCTTAGCCCCTCCCCCACCTTCTGTTAAGGTGGTTAATTCTGGGGTGGAAGTATTTCTAGTCCCAGAAAGCACTGTTCTTTAACTTTATCCTCTTCTCTTATTTTATAAATTTTTTGAATCCTCTGACTATTTCTATCCGTGTCTATGTTCCTGTCCATGTCATCATTCCTATTCTTGTTCCTATTCCTATTCTCATCCATGTTCCTGTTCATGTTCCTGTTCCTATACACATCAATGTTTCTGTTACTATTTTTGTTCACATTCATGTTCTTGTTCCTATTCCTATCCATGTTCCTATTCATGTTCTTGTTCCTATTCCTGTTTATATCCATATTCTTGTTCCTATTCCTGTTTATGTTCAAGTTACTTTTCATACTTGTCTCTGGAATGTATGCTCTACACCACTTTGTTGTATGACCATAATTATTGCACTTATAACACTTAATGTTATTATTTCTTGGAGGTGCAAATGTCTTAGGATTTCTCCTAGTGAAGCCATATCCTCTTCTGTAATGAACCCTGTAATTTATTACCTTGTGACCAAACTGATTACATGAGTAGCAATACCCATAGAAAGGATGTCCATTCCCATATTCATGTCTTTCATGTGTCCTGCACTGTGAAGCCATGTGCCCAAATCTGTGACATAAAAAACATCTTCCATTGAAACTTCCTTGTCTTGACCTCGTTGGTCTCCTATTATGATTGTTGTTCTATATGTATCTTTTTTGTGCACTATTCCTATTTTTGTTAAATTCACTATTGTCCAACCCATCCTCTGATGTCTCAATGTATTTTACACTATCTTCTTCTGAAGTATCTTCTCCAAAACTTGAAGTTGACTCTCCTTCCTATTTCTTTTGAACCTATTCAAAACCAAGACCTATTTTGTTTGTTGATCTTCTTTGTACCTTGATCATCTTATCCACAATATTTGAGCTATTTTTAAAACCTTTCATCTTGATTTTGGAGTCCTCTAAATCTTCTTTTAGTAGTGCCACTTCTTGTGCTAACTTATCACATTCTAAGATATTTGCTTCTAACTTATCCTTGAACCTCTTTTCCTTAGCCTTTGATTTTTCTAAATCCTCTATGAGCAATCTTCTCTTGTCATCACATTCTTGAAACTAAATTTCAATTTTAGAGTGTTGATTTCTTACCTTCCTTACCATGTCAATGGCATATATGAGTTCTCCCTTGAGATCATAACCATTATCTTTTGAATAATCCTCTATTCGTTTACCTTTGTGCACATCATTACTCTCTTTAGGATTGTCTTCTATAGGATCACTCACTTCTTCTTCTAATGTCATTAGAAGCTTTTCATCTGGTCCTTCAAGTGCATTCTTATACTCATCATCACTAAAACTATAACCATCCCTTGTACAATCATATTTAAGATGTCCAAAGTTACCACATCTAAAACACTTGAGAATAACTCGAGTCTTATTAACTGGTTATTTTTATTTAATCATAAACAAAAATTCATCTCTATCATTGTCTAAAATACTAGCATCACTATCACTTGAGTACTTACTTGCATTATCCACATAGTAGCTCCTCTTTTATCTTCGAAAGAACTTCTTTCCTTGTCTGCTTTGTCCATCCTTGCTTTTATTTAAGTGCCTATGTCTTTCTGATACCCTGTACTTGTGATCCTATTTTTCTTCACCATTGTAGTTCTTTGGTTCTTTACAATCTGTTGCAAAATGTCCAAACTTTCCACAATTGAAACACTTAACAGATCCTAGATCTATGGGTATTCTGTAACCTTTATCTCTTCTACCATAATTAGATTCTTCATCACTAGATGAATCACTGCTTGATTATGACTTCTTAACCTTTGTTTTCTTGATTGCTTTGAATGCTGCTTCCTTCTAGGGAGTAGGATATTTTGTTATTATCTCAAAAGCTATTAGCATAACAAGAAACTTATCTCTTTTCGAAGTATCACCATCCAATGATATTTCTATAGCAGAAACTTGTTCACTAAATCTATTTGGAAGATATCTTAAGACTTTATCACAAACATCTGATTCATCAATATTCATTCCAAGTCCTTGCATATCATTAACAACCTCATCAATTTGAATTAGATAAGCATTGATATTTTCCTCTTCATTCATTCTCAATGCTTCAAATTGTCCTTTGAGATTTCGTATCTTTGATTTATTGACACTTTTATCTCTCTCATATATATCTTGCAATTTATCCCACATTTATTTTGCAGTTCTACAATGCATAACTTTCATAGACTCTATTCTATGCAAACCTCTCACAAGTGCATTCATTGCTTTTGAATTATAGTGTTGTAGAAGCTTACCTTCCTTATCTGTAGGAGGATTGATTGTTGGATCATATCCAAATTCCACTACATCCTAAAATTCATTGCCAAGTGCCATCAAGTAGATCCTCACCATCATACTCCAATACATGTAATCACTTCCATCAAATATTGGTGCTGAATTATTTGAGGATACATCCTTAGGATCCATTGTATTCTTGTTAGCCTTTCCTTCAATCTTTTAAACTCTTATGAAGGCACCCGCTCTGATTCCAATTGAAGAACACAAGCTTATACTAAGAGGGGGGGTGAACAGTATAAGAGTACCTTTTTACTTTTCTTTCCAAATCAATATTATGTAGTGTATAGATAACATTATCAATAGCAGTAATAAAAGCAATGCACAAAACACCACACACAATAGAGATACCACAATTTACGTGGTTCAACCAATGTAGGCTACTCCATAGAGAAAATATTTCACTAAAATTTTCTCAATCAATCTCTTGGGAATCCTTCCCAATTACAATGTTTATGGACCTCTATCCAAAGGATATGTTGATCCCCTAAATCTGGTTTGTGGATCTCTATCCATAGGAGAACTCCTTTTCCTTTACTCTAGCTAGTGATCCTCTAGAATACTACTACCTCCACTGCATTGTCTTGTGGATCTCTCTCCACTGAAGAATCTTATCCCCACTCAGAAGACCTGTACTCACTGCCTTGGCTGATGGATCTCTATCCATTGGAGACTACTATCCTCTCTGCTCTGTCACCTCCAAAGTTGTGTCTCAAATATGTACTAAACACAGTCTAGTAGATATAGCACAAATATGCTCAACTCTGCACTAAATACAGTCTAGTCGGTTTAGCACAAGTTTGCTCAACAAGCTCACCCAAATATACACTAAACACAATCTAGTTGATCTAGTATAGATATACTCAACTCTACACTAAATGTAGTCCAGTTGGTTTAGCACAAGTCTGCTCAACAAGCTCACCCAAATATGCACTAAACACAATCCAGTTGATCTAGTACAGATATACTCAACTCTGCACTAAACACAGTCTAGTTGGTTTAGCACAAGTCTGCTCAACAAGCTCACCCAAATCTACACTAAATATAGTCTAGTTGATCTAGCACAGATTTGCTCAACAAGTTCATTCAGAACTTGCTCAAATATTCTCAACAGGTCCACTCAGAACCTGCTCAAGTATGCTCAATAGGTCCACTCAGAACCTGCTCAAGTATGCTCAACATATCCACTCAGAATGTATCCAAATATACTCAATAGGTCCACTTAGAACCTGCTAAAATATGCTCAACAGGTCCACTCAGAACCTGCTCAAATCTACTCAACAAGTTCACACAGAACTTGCTCAACCAGCTCAAGAAGTCTTATCTAGAACTTAACCAAATCTGTATTGTCATATTCTACAAAAGCTCACACAAAATCAGTCCACAAGTCTTCTCAAAGACTTACCTCAAATTTTCTTAACAAGTCCACACATAGAACTTGTCCAATCTCATAGAAGCATAAAGAGAATTGTTAGAGACTCAATATTTTCTACTCTCAATGCACAATTACTTTCACAATTTTTTCAATATCATAGAAGCATAAAGAGAATTGTTAGAGACTCAATATGTTCTATACTCAATGCTCAATCACTTTCACAAGTTTCTCAAATCAGAATGTAGAATATTTTATTTTATGGAACTTGAACAATCACTTTATACAACCACTTGACTAGGTTTCAACCAACTCAACTCAACCAATTACTTAATGAAATTCCTCTTTTTCACAAACCCTATTCCAAGCATATATAAATCAACTTAAAATGTTTCCAATAATTGCTCAACAACAAATCTCACATAACAATGATACTCATGTTATTTTCAAACCCTAGTTCAAGTTCTTTGCATGAAAACTCACTTCACAAACAATGCTTATAACTCAATATTCACATAACAATGATACTCATGTTCTTTTCAAACCCTAGTTCAAGTTCTTTGCACAACAACTCATTTCAACAACAATGCTTATAACTCAATATTCACATAACAATGATACTCATGTTCTTTTCAAAATCCTAACTCAAGTTCTTCACACAATCCAATGGCTTCAACAACAATGCTTATAAAAAAAGGTTTTAATCACAACTCTTAATTCCAAAAAACCTTGAAGCATTAAGTCAAACACTTTCAAAAAGGAAACCCTAATCAAATCCTTTTCACTCCAAACTTTATTTTATAGTAAGCAATCAATCAACTCAACCAAGAAAGAATTTTCCCATACCTTTTTGCTTGACAAGGAGTTGATCTCACAAATTTGCCAAAATCACAATTACTTCTTTGCCAATCTCAATAAGGGTTAGAAGATACTAATTTTCTCAACAAAAAACAATGCAAAATGATATCAAAATTACACCTTGTCACTCCAACTCAAATAATATTCATTACCTTCACAATAATCTTATTTAACACAAAAACCCTTTATTAAAATTAAAAAACACTCAAAAGTCTTAATCCTTCAATATGCCAATATAGTAATTTAAGACTTTATCAAAAATAATTAAAACCAAAACTTCCTTATTACTCCAAGTGATAATTTTTAACTACCACCACTATCCAACAAACACCCTTTCTAAACAATTCCACTAACAAACCTTATACCTCCAAACACTCTTTATTGAAACCTTAGGCAATAAAATTAATTAAAAGTTTTACCTTGGCCACCGATGGGTTTTGACCTTGTAACCTCTTCCTCAGTGAACAACTTAGCTACGGGCTCCACGACCAAGTGCACTATAGGCACGTTTAAGAGCCAAAAGGCTCTACCTTAACTTTAACCTTTGCGCCCAATGAAAACACACAAAAATATTTTCCTTTTGGCGCTTACCACCAATGGGTTTTGAACGTGGGAACTGCTTCTTCCAACGCTTTCACAATTTTTGCTCTGCCACTTGGACCATCATGGCCAACGTGCTTTAGAAAATCCAATCCCTTCACTTTATCCTTGGTGCTTAAGACAAAAATATTTTTTGTCTTATTCCTCAACGAACATTTCAAAATCGCAAACGAAGTTTTAATCTTGGCGCATATCAATCGTTCAAGGGATGAGCAATAATGTATTTGGAAGCCACCTTATATACACAAATTTTTATTCCCTTCAACGTCAACGCTCCCTTCTTTCAACGATGTCGGTGCCTTTATAAATACTTTATAATTTATACAAGGTGCTTTATTAAATTGGATGACGTCAACATTAATTATAATTTATAAATGTAATTTTATACATTATAATTATAGGATTTAAGTCTTAAACCCTTCCTTTACATTGCATTCCATGATGTAAATAATATTTATTTATAAAATTTAAATTCTTATTGAATTTAAATAAATTATAAAAAATATTATATCTCCCTTTTTAACTTTGCACTGAATCTCTTGACTTTTGGCCTTCTTCCTGGATATCAAATAACAACTTTGACAACATTGTTCCTTGACGAAAAACCTTGATATTAATGTTGACTTCATTTCTTGACATCAATGACCATTTTAACTTTTAGGACTCAAAATGTCCAACAACAATTTCTAGTTCTCATTTCTCAAAAGCTTATAGTGGTAGTGCTAGGTGTAAAGTCATATCGTCTATTCTACTTAGATTCCCTACCCTATGACATATGCCACAATATAGAGAATAAGTATGGGTTATTTTAAATACAACAAGGCACCAAAATCCTATTATCAATATCTTATTGAAGTTTAGTTCCCCTAAAATATAGTCACAAGCCACTCTCGTATGCATTATTAAGTATATCTTGGTGCTCATGTGATATACCCACTTAATTATTTTATTGTTTTCCATGTTGTAAAGATAATTCTCTATCAAGGTATAAGACATTCCATTGATTAGGAATAATTTACTTTTGTTGCCATCCAAGCCTTCTAGAAAATCACCACTTACTAGAAAAATTATTATTTTTTATATCTCTTCTATCATTGCTCTTACTCTAAATAGGTTCATAATAGAAAACCCTTTGCCTGTTAAGTTGCCTATTTCACTATATCAATTCTAGATAAGTGATTAGATCCATGATGAAATACTCCTAGCTTTATCACAATATTAAAGTCAAACTCTTTAAACAAAAGAAACTATCTGCATATCCATCCTTAGACCATTAAGACGTTAATCAAGTATTTTAGTGTTTCATGATCAATTTAGAATATTAAGGAGGCTACCAAATGATGATCCTTGTACTTCTAAAATTCATGTTCCATCCCTTATGCTTCTCTTTCCATGTATGAGTAGTTCATTCTAACTTGAATCAATTTTATACTCAAACATACCACTAGGTGATCCATGTTTTCTCTAGGTTGCACCAATATGGTTCTTCTCATCAGTACAAAGGTATTAATGTGTATATGTAATTCAACCCTTCACTCTAGAAAAGTTAATATTGGTGCCTTTACCAACTTCTCTTCCATTTTAATCAAGGCCTTATCACATTGTTCATTCAAAGTGACTTGGTATATTTCTTTCATAATTCTTCTATTCATGATATAATATCAATATACTTTTCAATAAACTTATGAAAACACCCTATCATACCAAGTAAATAACTAACCCCTAGTTTTATTTAAAGGTAATTGAAGATCCACAATTAATACTATATTTATGAGGTCTACCATTAGTCCTTATTTACAAATAATGTGCTCTTATAGGATACCATAAGTTGTTAGAAAGAAATATTTCCCTAATAGTAAAGATATTTATAGCTAGTGGTAACAATCAAACATCAATATTAGTTGTAGTAATATTTTTTAATAGGGTATAAATTGTCTAGTCATCCAAACACACTTCCTAGAAATTATATATGAACTTCTTATATGCATTTACCGCTAACCTAGAAAATCATCCTTACCCATTATTTTGTTTGAATGGAATCACAATGTACATAAAAAATACCCACTTAATTCTAAAAATAATCTCAGGAAAAACTTATTTGCCTATTTAGACATAATAAAATATTAAAAACTATATATGAATAAGTAAACCTCCCTTCTTGTAACACATTCTAATAATTTTTATTTATTACATTGAGAAAGGGATGATAGTTCATGCTTTTTTCAAAGGTATAAAGTCCATATAGGTCATGAAATCTCTTATCTTTGTGTTTTGAATTACCATTGTGTTACTCTAATCAACATTGTGACTAGAAGATATGATATCAACAACCAAAATTTTTTCTAACTATACCTTCACTTTCTTCTTAACATTAGGGTGTCATAAGTAAGGTCTCTATTTTATAGGTTTAGCATCATATTTAGTCTTAATATGCATCACTCCAAACTCTTATTTAATTTATTTTATCTTTTTGTATTCACTAGGGAAGAAGTCTTGATATTATATTATCTAATCTATAATCTTGTTAATTTCTTGTTTCTCAAAGTAGTCAACAATTATTTCTATTTGTGGCTTTTCCTCTAGAGTAATGCTCACTAGTTTATGCTTCAAATGCCTATGGTAGTATTTTTTTTAATTTAGATATTTACTCTAATAATATTTTTTCTTCCTTTGTAATTCTTTTGTTAAATTCCCTCTAGAGAAATTCTTTTGAATGTCTAATGGAGTTTGAAAGAAATATTCTATAAATAAATACTTTAGATTTTGAGATTTTCGAACTCTAGATTTTAGGAAAGAAAACTTTCACTTTACAAGAATTTCTAGGATCTTCTTTTAAAGGAAAATCTAAAATGAGGAAAGAACTTGTCACCCTAGGTCCTATTACAAGAAACAAAAAAAATGGAAGTGTTGATGTTGGCATAGAGTGTAAGGTTGGTAAACCTTCCAATAGGGATATCAAGAAATGAGAAATAGAAATAGATATTGTAAATGGATTGCAGATGACCCTAAAATTAGAGGGAGGAAAATACCTTTAGAAGATTTAGTTAGTGTAGCTTCCTTCATAACTTCTTTTTCTCTTCATTTTGGTAGAGGGAAGAAACAAAACTCTAAACCCCACAAATGAATATTACCTCTTGGAATGTAAGAGGTTTGAATGACAATTCTAAGTAGAGACTTATAGCTTCAATGAGGAAATATGTATCACTACAAATCCTCCTCCTTCAAGAAACAAAAGTGGAGGAAAACAATGTTGATACGGTTAAAAAAGTTATTTGGAAGGATGCTAAGTATATAGCAAGCCACACTCAAGGTGCTTCAGGGGTGCTATTATGTCTCTAGGACCCTAAAAAAGTGGAAGGCATGGTAATATCCTCCTTGAAAAGACTAAGAAATATTCTCTTCTTTTGCAAGGAGTCAAAGCATAGATGGGTTATGTACAATATTTACTCTCTAAATTCTATCTCAGGGAGATGCTCTTTGTGGACAAATCTTGGCCATATGAGGGAGGAATCTAAAAATGAATGCTAGATGTTAGTGGGAGACTCCAACTTCCTTCTTTATTAGTTTGACAAAAAAGGGTAATCCAATTTTGTCAATGAGAGTAGAATATTTTACATAATTTATGAATTTTAATGAGTTGATGGGCTTGGACTTGAGAGGAAATATATTTACTTAGAGCAATAGGAGAGGGGGAAATTAGTTGATCCAAATTATATTGGATAGAGTCTTGATCTCTAAGGAAGGATTGACTTTCTTTGGTAGTGATACTTTAAGCACCCTCCCCAAAATTGAACTGGATCATAACTTGCTATTGCTTGAGATCTTCCTTATTTCCAAAAAATTCATTAGACCCTTTTAGTTTTAACCTATGTGGATTTAGCATCCTAACCTAGAATCTAAGATAGAAAAATGGTGGACCTAAAATTATTTTGACCGCCTAATTTCCCAAATAGCTAAAAAGCTCAAACTAGTAAAAGCTAATTTGAAAGACTGGAATGAAACTATTTTTTGATACATATTCCTTAAGAAGGAGTTGAGAAAAAAATTTGAAGGATATTGAGTCCTTTATGGAAGTAGGATCCCTGATAGGAGATTCCAAACAAAGGGAGAAAGTGATCCTAGCAGAGTTTCATAACACTTTGGCTTGTGAGGAGATCTTATGGAGACAAAAATCAAGATCCCTATGGTTAAAAGAAGGAGATTGTAACACTAATTTTTTCCATGTTTCTACCCTAAGATAAGGGATCCAATAAAATCTAGGATGTGGTGAAGGCAGACTAGTCCAAAATAGAGGATATCATGGAAATCAAGGCAGAAGCAGTGAATATATTTGAAACTCTATTGGGCTCTAGAGATCACGGGAGGAACAAGTAGAGGAATATTATTCCCAACATCCCCTATAAATTTTGGATGAGATGAATTCCATCTTAATTAGCCTATTCAATAAATATGAGATCAAGGATGCTATATTCTCTATGGCTAGTAAAAATGCCCCAAGACTGGATGTTTTCCAACCTTAATTTTTTAGAAGTTCTAGCATATTATAGGGAAATATGTGACAAAAGCCATTTATGAGATTCAAAGAACCTATTATATTCTGAAAGATGTGAACTCTACCTTTATGGTACTTATTCCTAATATTGTAGGTGCCAATGATTTTAAAGATTTTAGGCATATTAGCCTTTGCAATACCATCTACAAGATCTTAACCAAAGTTCTAGCAAATAAAATTAAAAGGATTATTCCCAATACTATTCACTCCAATCAAGGAGGGTTTGTGGTGGGAAGATAGATTCTAGATGACATCATATCAGTCCATGAGCTCATTCATTTGTTGGAAAAGAGTGGAAGAGGTAGTTTATTTCTAAATTTGAACATGAATAAAGCATATAATAGAGTCTCTTGGTAGTTATTATTAGAAGTTATGACCAATTTTGGATTCCACTAGAGCTAGATCAACCTCTCCAAGGAATATATATCATTGACTATGTTCTTGGTCATCATAAGTAGGGGTTCTATGGGGTACTTCAATATCTCTAGAGGCCTATTTCAAGGAGATACTCTTTCACCCTACCTTTTTATTATCCTAGTATAATCTTTAGGAAAATCTTTCAAAGCTACATCCACCTTGAAGGTTATTGAAGGAATCAAGTTAGCCTTTCCTTTGAACTGGTCACTCATCAACAATTTGTTGATGACACTATCTTAACCACTTCTTCCTCTATTCCATAGTCCAAGGAAATTAAGAATATAATTTATTCTTATGAGAAATCGGTTGGGAAAAATTCAACTTCCTAAAAAGTAATATTTTCTTCCTTAACTCTCCTCTCAAAAGACAAAGGAAGATTACCTAGATTTTGGGATGTGAAATAGTTGAATTTACTTCTTCTTACCTAGGAATGCCCCTTTTCAAAGGTATAATTAAAGATAATATTTGGTCCCAAATTATGGAAAGAGTTCAAATAAAAATTGCAAGTTGGAAAGGGGCTCTTCTTAGTCAAGCGGGAAAATCTCAATTGGTTAAATTTACTCTTCAAAGTATCCCTATATTTTTCACACCTCTTTTCAAAATATCGATGAAGGTTGTTAAAAAAATTAAACATTTTTAGAAAATATTCCTCCAGTTTGGTTTAGAAGAAAAAATAGAATCCTTATTCTCTTCTAGGATCAAGTATATTCCAAAAAAGAAGCAAGTGGTCTAGGATTCAAGAAACTAAAGTAGATGAATAAGGTGCTAACAACTAAACAAGGTTGGAAGTTTCTTAAGTAGGAATATTCAAGATGGATTCATATTATTTCTACCAAATATTTGAAGCAATGTTGGGACTTTTGGGAAGACCCCCATCCTCCCTCTGAATCAACCTTTTGGAATAGTCTACTTAGAGCTAAAACTCTTATTAAAAAATGGCTTAGATAGAATCTAGGTAATGGAGCTAAATTTGAATTTTGAAATGATCCAAGGTTGTTGAATGCTCCAATGATTGATATTCCTAATCTTGCAATATTAGAACCCAAAACCCACCATATTTTTGGATCCAAAGTTGTAGATTTCATAAATATGGCTAATGATAAGAAAATATGGAAAGCTGTTCCCGCTCTAGAATTGGATCAAAGAGAGGAGGAAGCCAAAATATTTCCTTTTAATAAGATGATAACTTAGGTAATAAAGAAGTCTAAAGATGAATATTCTCTGATTTGAAAAAAAAAAGAAAATGGTTGCTTCTGTAAAAATAGTGTACTTCCTAGTGGAAGGTGAGTTGAATGTTGGTTCCCTAGAAAACAAATTTGGATAAAAACCTTATCCCTAGAACCAATTTTTGCTATTGGTTAGCTCTTCAAAATAAGACCCCCACTATAGAAAAAATTTAGAAAAGGAGAATAGTAATCTTGAATAGATGTTACCTTTATGAGAAGAAAAAAGAAAATTCTAATCATCTATTCATGGAGTGTCCCTTATCACTAGAAGTGTTTCAATCCATTACGAGAATTCTTGGGGTTTGTTGGGTGGCACCAAATAACCTGCTAGATTTATGTGGTCAATTGGTACCTACCTTCTCTAGAAAAAAACTTTGAACCCTATGGTCTCTAAGCCTTCCCCATTTCCTAGGGAGTGTGTGGAAGGAAAGAAACAACAAAGCATTTAAGAATAACAAAAGGGATATAGTCTCAGTAGGAATTAGAATTCTCAATGCTATCATTGAAAATATTTCAAACATTACCTTCTCCAAATATAGGGATAGTGTGGTTGAGAATAGACTTGTGGAAAATCTAGGCCTTCATCTAGAAATAGGTAGGTGGAGAAACTAGGAAGAATATACAAATCTCATATTAGATGGAATCCTCCTCCCATAGGTTGGATAAAGCTCAACTTTTATGGGGCCTCTAAAGGGAACCCAAGGATTGATGGTGTTGGAGGTGTTTTTAGAAATGATAAAATGAAGTTATTCTAGCCTTTACAAAAAACCTAGGGATCCAAACTAGTCACTTTGCAAAAGCCAGAGCCATTTTCTAGGTATCTACTCTTCTTGAATCTTTGGAATGTAGAAATATGATCATTGAAGGAGACTCTTTAAATATCATCAATTCCTTAAGTGGTTCCCACACCTCCAGTTTGAACATTGGAAACTTAATGGAGCAATATAAAAGGAGTGTTTAGAACCTTGAGGAATCTCAAATCAAACATGTTTACAAGGAAGGAAATAGAGTTATATACTCACTGGCTAATATCAGTATTCAACAAGAAGGCCTTACCATTTGAAAGGAAATGTTTTCCCAAGTACTCACTCAACTCTCTTAGAGAGATTATAATACCACCCCAGATGGATCCTGGTTTCTTCCTTTATGCTTGGATTAGTCAAGGGAGAGATTCTAGATTGGAAGATTCTTGTTTAACTCTTAGATTTTTGGACAATGAGAAAATCCACATCCTTTAATTAGATTCGAGGAGTAATTTATTTTGGATTTTTGTGAGGAAAATTTAGCACCACCTGACCCCTTTTAATTTTGAACTCAATCCTCATGGTGGGAAAAGGAATATGGTCTTAGGTTCAACCACTTGGCTATTGTAGAAGATCAATATGGTGGGCCTCCCTACCATAAAAATTAATAATAATTTAGTGATGAAGGAGAATTATTCACCCTTCATTGTCTATGTGGGGTTGCTTCAATGGGATGATATGCTCAATTTAACATATCCTCATATTTTTAAAAAACACTTTAATTTCATGATGTGGAGGACCTAATCACCACTCACAACTTACATGTGGTAACTTCAATAAGAAAATATTATTAGTATGATGTTCCCTTCAACTTCCCAATTCAACTATATTCATGCTATGACCTATAAAATCCTTTCCCCACATGTATTATGGTTTCATAATTTTTGGGCATGGCTTTCTCAAGGTGTGTTGGCAATTCTTGAATACATCCCGTGTTTTCCATACTAGCATGATTTAGGCTATTCCTACTATTCTTGAGTGTTTCTATTATGACATTCATAGTAATCATGAAGATGCTAGAGTGATCATGGAATTCTCATTTCTATGTAGTACCTCCCTAAATTCCTATTGGCCCAACCTCTTGTTCTCTTTTGGAGGTTTTTTTTGAAGTGGTTGTAGGATTTTTCTAGGGATGAAAGCTTGATTTGGGAAGTGAACCCATTAATTCTTGGGGAAGCTTTTGGATGCTATTCACATATTGAAATATGGAACGATGTTAAAAATAACCCCATTTCTAATCTCCTTATGTTTATTCATCCTACAAGTTCAATTCTATTAAGTGAATTTTGTTTGACTCTCAGGAACTGTCTTAGGGTAAAGAAGTAGATCATGGGGAACGAGTTGACAATAGTGGAGCATTTGGCCCTTACTCTTGAAAATGAAGTTTGAGAAATTTTATAAAAGTTGGGGCTCCTCAAGTTCCTAAAACATTTTAATGGATACAATCATGAGTTATCCATTGAAATTGCACACTCATGGTAAGACAACAGAGTCACTATAAAATATCTAGAATTTAACATTTCCATTCCTCTTATCTCAAAGGTTTCTAGGTTTCCTATTGCTGATGAATGCATAAATAGGAGAAATATTCCATTACTAAGGAATTCATGATATTCAAAGGGAAAGGTGAAAACCTGAATAAATACTAGAATGGGATCCTATGGGAATCCCTCTTGACATCATGGGATAGGGTGGCCATTATAGTTATGGAGTTTTTTACTCTTAATAACCACTTTATGATTGTGAAGAGTTTTCATCTAGTCTTCTTGAATCACCTCTACCATAATAAGAAGATGATCATCCTTGCTTTCCTATTCAAGATGATTGAAAAGACAATCCTACAAGTTTAAAGATGTGATGTTATGGTCCCTCTCTACCAAGGGCTGATAAAAATGGTATTCAAACATGTAAAAAAATGAATAAAGTGGGGGATAAGCATTGATATAGAATTTGGAAGACCCTTTGAAGTTGTAAAGAAAATCAACCATCTTGAAAATTCTAAGAATAAGGAGCTAAGAACCCCACCCTTGACTCCTTTTGAACACAATTTTTCTATGAATAAGGATTCTCCAAATAAAGAGGAGGTTGAAATAAAAAAAAGAACCAAGGAAAAAATAGAGCAACCGAGATGTTCCAAAAGTAAAGAGGAAATGATGAGGTGCTTTAAACACCTAAATTCAAGATCAGTGAAACTAAATAAGTCCATGCATATCATCCTTGAATATAAGGATTTAGAGGATTTTGTTCCTTCTTATTTAAATATTAAGAAACCTAAACCTCATGGGAGAGTCTCTACGATAAAAGGAAAAATACGAGTGAAAATAGATGATCCACTCAAAACCCCTAAAAGTGCTATGAAGGTAATTAAATATTTGCTAAGTACCCTATGGAGAATGATAAAAATGAATGCTACATACATAGATGAGATTACTATGATGATGGAAAATTTTTAGAGTCAAAAGGATTATGAGGAGGAGATCGATATTTTAGAGGAGAAAGAGGAATAATAGGGTTGGTTATGATATTTAGTTTCCTTAGGGTATCTTCATCCTTCTCTCTTCTTCTTAGTGTTGTAGTGTTTTATCTTTTGAACCACTAGTAGGCTTGTTTCTTGTTTGTTTGGTTATGGTTTTCCTTTCTGATGTCTTAATATATTGGTTGTAAAAGGTTTAGGGACCCTTTCAAAACCCCTTCTTCCAACTAATAAAAAATCATTTTTCTTCCTCTTTGAGGTTGACTTCAATATCTTGTGTCTAGGTATTCTCCTCTTCTTTGAGGGTTGCTTCCTACTTAGTCTTCGCTAGTATACTAATAAGAAAGAATATTATTCCCAATGGCACCCAATATTTAGCCATAGAATTATATTTGTTTTAGTTTCTATCTTCCATAATCATGATGTATAATCTCTCTTGAGCATCATCATCATGTATGAATATAAAATATTTTATTATCTCTAGTGCCACACCTCTTTGAATTCTTGGACTATACAAATTAAAAGTATGTATGAAGTCTTTTACTAGTCCTTCCCACTTTCTCATTTTATGCCTCAATTATTGATCCACATACCAATATTTTATGATGGGTCCTAGGGTCTAATAGAAGCTCTATACCCATGTTCTATATTTTGTAATGCTTGCATCGGTTTAAACATTGTTACATAGGCTTATATATTGGTAGGGTTTATCTCTCCATTGTATTGATCTAGAACTATTAAATTTATAGGAATAACACTTAGAAATTAATATTTAACCTTAGCTTAGGCTGAAACATTAGTTTCTAAGGTTTTCCACCATCTAGTAGGAGTGCTTACTAATATCCTATCCATGAATTTCACCTATGTGACCAATTCTAGAAGTGTATCTTTACATTCTTATAGGAAATCCATCAAATATAAAAAGTGTTTTAGTTCTAGACACCCAATTTTGCTAGTTAAATACACCATAACACTCATCCACTAGCCTTCTAATAAAACCAAATTCAATGCACCTCCATCATACCCAAATTTGGAATATTTATTGTTCTAAAAATAAAATCTTTGGGGAATCATTTTCCATAGCAAATATTCACATAATTTTAATAAAATACTATCATTAGAATATTCTTAAAATATATTTTTAATAAGTATATATATTCCTATACTCCTATAACCATCAATGTCTCAAATTGTGAAAAAATAACACCTGGCAATGTTGGTGGTGCAAACGCCTTTAGGTGATATAGATGCTAGTCAATGTAAATGCTACCTAAGTAGTGTAAATTTCAGACAATAGAAATTCTACCTAGTCAACACAAATGCAACTAGTTTAAATACTAACTGGATAACACGAATGTAAACTTTGACTATTTAACCCTTTCCCACCTAAATCTGATCTTTAATGGTTACCTAGCATTTGCACCAACAATTTACAATATAGTGCAAATGAAATTAGTGTAAATAATTTGGCATGAGTGGAACTATAGAGGCATGCTTTAAATTAAACACCAGTACCTAGCATGATAATTCATTCTCATCCTTCATTCATGCTTGATTCCTTTTGAGCTTTAAATTTCTAGAAGCTTCTCTCCTAAAACCTCTTACAAAAATCTATAAATAAGACTTTTGGATAGGGTATATGAATCAATTATATCTGCTACTAACTATTAGTAATAGAGTGATCTTCTAGTATCTCACAAAATATCAAGACATAAAATATGCATTCACTCAAACAATTGAAAAGAACTCATAAAAATATTTTATTGAAAAATCTACTTTAAGAAATGTATAATACAATGCTTCTTCAATATAGTTTACAGAGCATTGTCTTCCATATATACATACATGAGACTCTTCATATGCACATGAATATTGACCTTTACACTTATATAAACTCTTCATCTCCTTATATTCACAAGAGATGTTAAATATTCACATTTCCCTCTTAGATAATAATAAATATCACATGTTACATAAAGGTAAAGTCTCTCATGAAGTCTCTCATGATTGTACATAACTCCTCACTTATAAATATGACACTTCACTCATATAATTCACACTTAAAAATATGAAACCTCACACATAACTGACACATAACCCACACGTAATAAATTGATACATACTATGGAATCACACCCTAATCTAAATTATTTAGAAGGTACCAAATAATGCAATACCTCCAACACCTCCCCATATTAAATTATTTGGCATGAAGGATATTTTCCTTCTAATTATAAAACCATGACTATGTAATATGTAAAATTTTAATGCAATTTAATAACATTCCACATGTAACCCTATTGTGGACTACTACCTTTAGCCCATCATGCTATCTACTTGATAAAAGAAAATTCCAATTGGGTCCAATCATTTAAACCTCAAATAGTCCTTATTTGATGCTAAATTTTTTTAAATAGCTTTCCTCAACTGAATAGCTTCCTATTGACACATCACTAAGTCTATATGGGTTGTGAAGTACTGAAGATACATCCCCCAAAAATATTTAATAGATGAAAATTATGCTTGGCCATGAAATATTTTAGCTCAGAGCATAGGTAATTTACAAGTTTATAACCATGTATCATAACCCATGTACAAACATGAACAATGTTTGCTTTGAGCAGTATAAACTATCTACATGGTTTCCTATTTCAATGCTAGAAAGTGATAAATTTGGATTAAGGACTTTGGACTTCATAATTCGAGTAATGCACATCACTTTGAAAGAGAAATAGGATGGAAAGCCTTTGAATAATATCCACTAGGAGTTGAATAACCTTCAATACAAGGTTTTGGTCCTAATGAATCCAAATTGATTCCCATTATACTCATTATTGTGTTAATCACTAAAACTCCATCACATATTGATTTCAATTCCACTCTAGTTGGCTCAGTAATATTTGTGATGTTTGATGTCATATTTTCCCTTACATGAATTTTTTATTTTTCATTATCCAACCACAAATATTCCCCAATAAGCCATAATATTAATCAATGACTACACTCATTTTGCATTTAGTCATCTTATGAGGACAATAGAAGTTAATCTCTAGTGCATCTACTCATGTTTTTAATTCAACGACCTTAGTTAATGTGACATGAAGAAAACTATTCTCTTTAATTCCATTATCATCTATGTGAATATCATCCTTCAACACATTGACATTGTATATGTTGCCACCCACATGAGAAATAATAACCTATTATTTGTTCAAGTTATTTCTTTACATCTATAATCATATGAGTAAGCTCCATGTGGAGATCAAAGTTATTTCCCTTGATAGCCTTCACTAAAATTTCCATCGTTGGAGAGAGCAAAAACACATGAGTTGTAACCGTTAAAATATCCTACAACTTGATCTTACTGGAAAAGTACCATTACCCTTTTATGCTTATTAATAATCTTCCAATATTTCTATATAATTCTCTAAAAAAATTATTTTTAATTTTGGAAATATTAATTCCTTATTCCTTTATGTGCTTCGCTTTAAGTATGTTGCTAATAATTAAAATCACTTCCTCCAATAATATACTCTATCATTTAAAATTCATTGAATAAAAACAAGGTTAATATTTTACCTTTGTTGTGCACACTCCATTCTATCTTCCTTTTTCTACACTATAACATATTAATTCTATCTTCATTTTCTTGATCATTTTTACATTTTAATTCTACACATTTAGGTTCCAAAAAAATGGTGTTCAATAGAAGTACTATAGAGAAGATTCATTGGTTCCAATTAGCTATGGACTCACTCAATAGAAATATTATGTATTTTTTCTATAGACAATGCTTTGTACAAGCGGTGAACCAAATTATTGTTCTTCTTTGTGATATATTTTGTTGCACTCCTCACTTGCAAATGATGATTTTTTCTCCTTGCTCAAATATGGATTTCACCAGGTGCTTTCTTTCAACCAAATCTTTCCTCAATTGTAGTTTTTTTTTTTTTTTATTATTTGTGGAAAACATCCCAGAAGGGATGCCACTTTTGGGTAAGACCCAAGGAGGCAGGGGTATCCATTCCACAAAAATCGCCCAGGACTCGAACTTGGCTACCACCTTTGACATACTCAAGGAGCAAACAAACACACAAAAACATTTAAAAAAAAAAAAACCAAAAAAATAATAAAATAAAATAAAAAACATGCTCCTTGAGTGTGTCAAAAAGAAAAGCACAACCAAACACACACACACAATAAGATAAAAAAAACCACAACACAAACCACATAGAAAAACACAAGAACAACATAACAAAACACAAACAAGACAAAAACAACAGAACACTACAAAGACATAACAAAAAAAACATGAAAAATAAACACAACCAAAACCTAAAAATAAAAAAATAAAATAAAAATAAAAAACAACCAACAACAGACAATAAAAAATACTTAATATAGATTTTGATGGGATGGTAGAGACGTTTTTCGCAGGACTGCCCAAACTTCCGAACTCGTTTCGGCCATATCTCACTCATCCGAACTCGGATTGAGCTGAAATTTTGAGGGTAGATGCCTGAAAAACCCTAGAACATCTCCACCAATTTTCATATCATTTGGAGCAACACAGATCCTAGCGCATCCCTATGTGTGAACGATATATTTGGCAAGCGGCTATGCGAGGGTTTCATCCGGGTTGAGTGCAAGCGGCTCCAGAGGTTGGTTTTTAGGGCCTTCGGGCCCTAGCGGCCAATATTTTTGTGGTTTATGCTCAATATTTTAGCAAGAAATGTTGCGGGGGATACAAGATGGGTTAGAAATTTGTCTTTCAACGGATCATACTGTGAACTTGAGTGACAACGGCTTCCAATTTCTTGCACAAAAGAAAAGTGAAAACCATACCTTTCCACGGCGTCTAGGGCAAGGATTAAAGAGACCACGAAATAAGTTTCAAGCGGGTTGATCAAAAAATGGCTCATATCTCAAGTGAATCTGGTGCTAAGGTGCACCCACAAAATAATTCTACTATGAAAACCCCTGTCAAGGGTAAGAATTTTGAAGACTCGGTCCCAAAAATGAATTTTAGGGATGCCCTTCGTGGTGGACAGCCTCAGCCCAATGCTAATATCAATACTAGGGCTTCTCATAAACCTCTAAGAATGCCTAAGATTGATCCCAGGAAAACGGAGTCAGGATGTCTTAAAGCAGTGGATGGAACTCCTATTGTTAAGCTTGATATGGGTAACATTAGATGGCATTGAAGATTTAGAAAAAAGAGGACTAATTTGTCGGTTCGTGGGTTTTAATCCGAGTCTATCTGCTTTCAAAGTCTGGGCTGCAAAAAGCTGGAAAACTAAAGGTGAGTTACAAATCTCTATTTATCCAAATGGTTATTTTCTTGTTTTATTTGCTAATAATGAAGATAGAGAGAAAACTTTTCAAGGGGGTCCTTGGTTTTTGGAAGGGCGGGGCTTTTCATGAAGCCCTGGCATACTAAATTTAAAGCCGAAGAAGAGATGCCTTCTATAGCTCCCGTGTGGGTTAGACTCTTTGGCCTCCCTATTGAATTTTGGAATCCTACTATTTTTTCTTCAATTGGAAACTCTTTAGGAACTTTTATGATGATTGTTGATTGTACTCAAAATTTTGAACATATTATTTATGCTCGAATTTGTGTTTTAATGGATTTTGACAAACCCCTACCTAAAAATATCACATTACAATTTGGGGAAGACACTTGGGAGCAAGTAGTGGACTATGAGAACATTCCTTTTCGTTGTAGAATTTGCCATGAATATGGTCATTTGGCCAGTGCTTGCCCAAATAAAATTCCTGATCAAAAGAAAGAAGATATAAACTCGAGCAGGTTTCCAAATACCTAAGAAGAAGAACACTCGGAAAAAACCGGTAATGAAGGATCAATCAAAGTCATTTGCTAATATGTTTGAAATCCTTTCCACAAATGATGTCCCAAGTGAGGAAGAGGAAATAATGGAAGCTGAAATCTTAGAAACACAGTTTAAATATGAAGGAAAGAACTCGAGAGACAAACCAACAAATCAAAGGTTTTCAACGAGAAAAAAAAGGAGAAAATTTACACAAGAAAAACAATATTTCAAATGTCAAAACTTCAAATAATGCGGGTCCCAATATAGACTCCATTGAACCATCTAGTAAAATTTTGGCTGTGTATGAGCATTCTTCAAGGTTAGAAGCCATCTCGAGATTCAATTGGAATAAGTCAAGAAACGAGGGAAAAAAAAATTGAAGATGGATTCTAATCAAAAAGTAGGTCGCAAGACCAATCAATATCATATGGTAAAAGAAGGTGAAAAGCTTGTAGAGGAAGGTAAGATTAATGCCCTTCCCAACATTTTTAGCCCTGGTATTAATGAAGATCATCACTTGGAATATTAGAGGACTCAAAGGGAGTCTTTCAAAACAAAATGAAATTAGAAGAATGATTCGGATAAATCATCCACATCTTGTTTTCCTTCAAGAAACAAAAATGTCAATGGAGGATATGGACTTAATTGCCAATAAAATTTGGCCAGTTGGAAAAGTGGTTTCCCTCAGTTCCCAAGGGACTTCGGGTGGCATTGCTTGTCTTTGGGACCCAAAAGAGGTAGTTATTCACCATATGGTTGGCGGTTGGGGTTTGTTGGCTATAGCTATTCAAAGTAGACATTCCAACCAGATTATGCTCTGCATTACTGTTTATGCCCCGACTTCTTTGGAGGAAAAAAGAAGGCAGGTGGAAGGATATTACTCATATTATCTCTCATTTTCCTAAAGCTTGGATCTTGATCGGAGGAGATTTCAATACCATCCTCTCTCTGGATGAGAAAAGGGGGGAAATAGAAATTTGGACAAAAGTACTGACCTCATGAGCGAATATATTGCAAACCTCCATCTTGTGGATATCCAACTGAGATAATGGACTTATGACTTGGTCTAACAGAAGGCAAGGCTTAGCTTGTATAATGGAGAGATTGGATAGGTTTTTGCTCTCTGAAAATTTCTTAATCCATGGTCACATTCCTAAAGTGAAGACTCTTAATAATGCTTGGTTCGGATCATTGGCCGGTCATGGTGGAAATGTGGAAAACCAATGTGAGTTTCTCTCCTTTTCGTTTTCAATTAATGTGGCTTAGAGACATTTCCTTCAGACCTCGTGTGCAACAATGGTGGAAGGAAGGTAAACCTAGGCATGGGACTAAGATGTTCTGTTTTGCCAAAATATCGCAATACATTAAATCCAAAATCAAGACTTGGAGCTGGAAAGAGTTTGGGGATGTTCATAAAAAAAAACATGAAGTTATTGCTCATCTTGAAAATTTGAATAAGAAAATCCGTTTAGATGGCCTCACGAGAGAAGAGAAGTGCGAGATGAAATTAAACTCACAACTCGGTTAGAGGAATGGGAAAAAAGAGAAGAAATCTTATGGAAGCAAAAATCTAGAATTCAATGGCTCAAAGAAGGAGATCGAAACACAAATTTCTTCCACAAATCTCTTCTAGCTCGAAGATCTCACAACTTTATTTCTTCCTTAAAATCAGATTCTGGAGATGTTGTTTATACTTGGGATGGCATGAACTCTATTGTTGTTGATTACTTTTCCAATATTTTTCTTGCTACTCCTCTTGACTCGAGCTTCTCAACAAAATGTTCTTCAAGCAATCCCTTCTCTTATCACTTATGAGGAGAACTCTATTTTGATTGCTCCTATTACTATCAATGAGCTTCAACAAGTAGTTTTTAAAATGCAAAAAGGGAAAACCCCGAGGTCTGATGGTTTTCCTATTGAGTTCTACCAAGAGTTATGGGATATCCTTCATGTTGATTTATTAGAGGTGGTGGAAGAAGCCGGGAAATCCAAAGAAATTTTGAAGGTTATCAATAAAACTTATATTACTCTTGTTCCAAAAGCTCAAGAGGTTGATCATATCTCAGCTTTTAGACCTATTGCTTTATGTAATGTTCTTCTCAAAATTATTACTAAAATCATGGCAGAAAGGTTGAAGCCTCTTTTACATAAGATTATTTCCCCAGAGCAAGGGGGATATGTGGAAGGACGTCAAATAGTAGATGAGATAGTTCTTGCTTAGGAAGCCATCCATTCCATGGATATGCAAAATTCTCCTTCTATGTTCATCCGGTTAGACTTATCCAAAGCTTATGACGAGTGGATTGGCACTTCCTTATCAAAGTTTTGAGGCAATTTGGTTTCTCTAAGGATTGGATGGATTGGATTATGGGATGTATCTCTTCGAGTTTCCTACTTAGTTCTTATCAATGGCAGGCCTTCTCGGTCTTTCCCAGCTTCCAGAGGTATCGGGCAAGGTGACCCGCTATCCCCTTATTTATTCATCATTCTTGCTGAATGCTTGGGTAGGACTATAACCAAAAAGAGGGAAAACAAAACCCTTGAGGGAGTTACCATTGCTCATGGAGCTAGACCTATCTCTCATCTTCAATTTGTGGATGACTCTACCCTTTTAGGTAAAGCTACAATTAAGGAAGCTTCTAATTTTAAGCAAATCATTAGCTATTTTTCTAAGGCTACTTGGGCAGTTGATCAATGAAGACAAATCTAAAGTTATTTTCTTTCATTGCTCTGCTAGACGAGGAAGCCATGGTCTTGGATAAATTAAGATATAAGAAGACCTCTCTTCCAATCACTTATTTAGGTATTCCCATAAATATTCAAAGGCAGAAAAATAAATATTGGAATTGGTTGTTGGACAAAGTCAAGAAGAAAATTGGAAAGTGGACCAACAAGTGGCTTTCTTCAGGGGGTAGAATCACCTTGGTAAAATCAGTCCTTCAAGCTATTCCTATTTATGTTTCTTCCATTTTGAATATCCCAAAGGTTGTTCTTCGAGAATTGGATCAAATCGGTCATCGTTTCCTTTGGAGTGGTACTAAGGAGAAAAGAAAATGGGCCTTGGTGAAATGGGATACTTTATGTCTTCCTAAGAGTGAAGGGGGGTTAGGATTCCGGTCTTCAATTAATAACAACAAAGCTTTAGCTGCTAAATTATATTGGAGGATGTTGCATAACCCCAATGCTCTTTGGGCCAATAATCTCCGTGCTAAATATGCTTGAGAACAAAAGTCCTGAAGACCTTGTTCGCTATCAACTTCCTACCAAAGGTTCTCCCATTTTAGCAGTTCTTAAGAGTGGTGAGGATTTGATAAAGAAAAAATTATTTTGGATCATTCATAATGGTCAACATGCAAATTTTTGGATAGATTCTTGGGATGGTCACAAGCCTTTGATAACTCAGTTTCCCGATTGGAGGCCTTGGATGGAGGAGCTTCACCGAGCTAATTGGATAAAGGTGGCTAATTACTGTCGGTACCATACTGGTAATTCAAAGGTTGGTAGATATTGGATCCCTATTGAGGACTGGCCTATTCAAATCCCAGAAAGGCAAAGACAAGATATCCAAGGCATCCTTCATATGAGATCCCTCTCTTGGTCCCATGAAAAAGATTGTTTTGGATGGAACGACACTACTAAGGGTGAGTATTCTGTTGCTCAAGGTTATTTGACCTTATGCCATAATAATCCCAACCATTCTTCTGACATATTTTCTCAATTGTGGGCTCAAAAGCTCTGGCCTAAGGTGAGGTTCTTTAATTGGCTTTTATTGCATCGTAGGGTGCTTCTTGGTGAGCAACTTATGAAGCGTGGTTTTCATGGCCCTTTTAGATGTGAAATGTGTGAAGAGAATGTAGAAAATATCAACCATATTTTTATTGAGTGTACTTTAGCCTATGAGCTATGGAGGAGAATGGCAACTTTACTTGGCTTACAGTGGTCCAATTTTTTCACTTTTGAACAGCTTTGGAGGGATTGGCCTAATCAAGAGGGTGTTGATCATTTTATTAGGCGGTTAGTTTGGATGGGTTCTACCATTCTTCTTTGGAATATTTGGAATGAAAGGAACAACCAAATTTTTAATCAAGATAGGAAGGATATTCACTATATTTGGCAAAAGACCATAGCCAACTTAGTTGAATCAGTCCATCATCTCCTTAATCACCCCCAAAACTCCCACCAAAGATGGGATCAAGTGATGCAAAGATTGAAGATTAAACCTTCTAAGGGCAACCAACTTAAAGGGAATGTGAGTATTAGTAAGATGGATAGGACTAGAAATTGGCAACCTCCTCCTAAGGATTTTGGAAAAGTCAATCCTGATGGAGCCTCTAGAGGGAACCCTGGAAAAGCCGGTGTGGGAGGAATTGGTAGACTTTCGAGATGGCTCCCTGGTTTTTACTTTTGCTTGAGAATTTGGGTATTCTTTCCAATAACCTTGCTGAGGGGTATGGTATCCTTAGAGGCCTTCAGGAGGCTACTAAGGTTGGATGGGAAAAGGTGTTAGTTGAGTCGAACTCTCAACTTATGATTAATCTCTTGAAGACTCCTTCTAAGAATCATAAGGTGGATTGGAGAATAAAAAGAATTATTGAGAAGATTCGGTTAATCCAGGATGGGATTTTTGAAAGTTGATTACAATCATGTGGTCGAGAGATCAAAACAAGAGTGTTGATGCTTTAGCTAATTGGGCTTTGGACAAAGGTGATCTTACTTGTTATGGCCACCCTCCTATATGGTGGGCTTCTCAATTTAGGGAAGCTCTTCTTTCTATCATTTCTTTGGATGGCTCCGATTCTGAAGGTACCTAGTTTCTTCTTGTTTTTTTTTGTTTCTCTTTGGTTCATTCAGTTTTTTTAGTTCCCTAGCTCATTCTATTCTTTATTTTGTTTCCTCTGTTGATTCTTGCATTAATAGTCTTCTGGTCTAGATAGGTCATTGTTTTGTTCATTTTTTTTCTTTTGTCTTCTTTGTTTTTTTGTTTAGTTTTTTAAGGTGGGTGGGTTCTTTTGTTTTGTTTTGTTTTTGTGTTCTTTGTGTTGTTTTTTGTTGTTCTTGTGTTTTTGTTGTTTTTTTTTATGTTTATTGTTATTGTTCTTGTGTTTTTTTCGTTCTTGTTCTTGGGTTTCTCTTTGTTTGTGTTATTTCATTTTTTTATGTGTGAGTGTTTTCTATGTTTTTTGTTTTTGTTTATTGTCTGTTGTTGGTTGTTTTTATTTTTATTTTATTTATTTTATTTTTTAGGTTTTGGTTGTGTTTATTTTTCATGTTTTTTGGGTTATGTCTTTGTAGTGTTCTATTGTTTTTGTCTTGTTTGTGTTTTGTTATGTGGTTCTTGTGTTTTTCTATGTGGTTTGTGTTGTGGTTTCTTTTATCTTATTGTGCGTGTTTGGTTGTGCTTTTGGTTTTGACACACTCAAGGAGTTTGTTTTTTATTTTATTTTATTATTTTTGTTGTTATTTTATTTTTTTAATTTGGTTTTGTGTGTTTGTTTGCTCCTTGAGTATGTCAAAGGTGGTAGGCCAGGTCCGAGTCCTGGGCATTTTTGGCGGAATGGATACCCCTGCCTCCTTGGGTCTTACAGAAAGTGGCATCCCTTTTGGGATGTTTTCCACAAATAAAAAAAAAAAAAAAATAAAAAAAAACAAAAAACATAGAAAACACTCACACAAAAACACAATTAACACAAACAAAAAAACACAAGAACAAGAACAACAAAAACACAAGAACAATAACAAAAAACAAAAAAACAAAAAAACACAAGAACAACAAAAACAACACAAAGAACACAAAAAAAAACAAAACAAAAGAACACACACACCTTAAAAAACAAAAAAAAAAAAAAAAATTGAACATAACAATGACCTATCTAGACCAGAAGACTATTAAGGCAAGAATCAACAAAGGAAACAAAAGAAAGAATAGTTTGAGCTAGGGAACTAAAATAACTTGAATGAACCAAAGAGAAGCAAAAATAAAGCAAGAAGAAACTAGGTACCTTCAGAACTAGAGCCATCCAAAGAAATGATAGAAAGAAGAGCTTCCCTAATTTGTGAAGCCCACCATCTAGGAGGGTGGCCATAACAAGTAAGATCACCTTTGTCCAAAGCCCAATTAGCTAAAGCATCAACACTCTTGTTTTGATCTCTCGACCACATGATTGTAATCAACTTTCAAAAATCCCATCTGGATTAATTGAATCTTCTCAATAATTCTTTTTATTCTCCAATCAACCTTATGATTCTTAGAAGGAGTCTTCAAAATATTAATCATAAGTTGAGAGTCGGACTCAACTAACACCTTTTCCCATCCAACCTTAGTAGCCTCCTGAAGGCCTCCTGAGGATACCATACCCCTCAGCAAGGTTATTGGAAAGAATACCCAAATTCTCAGCAAAAGTAAAAACCAGGGAGCCATCTGAAAGTCTACCAATTCCTCCCACACTAGCTTTTCCAGGGTTCCCTCTAGAGGCTCCATCGGTATTGACTTTTCCAAAATCCTTAGGAGGAGGTTGCCAATTTCTTGTCCTATCCATCTTACTAATACTCACATTCCCTTTAAGTTGGTTGCCCTTAGAAGATTTAATCTTCAATATTTGCATCACTTGATCCCATCTTTGGTGGGAGTTTTGGGGGTGATTAAGGAGTTGATGGACTGATTCAACTAAGTTGGCTATGGTCTTTTGCCAAATATAGTGAATATCCTTCCTATCTTGATTAAAAATTTGGTTGTTCCTTTCATTCCAAATATTCCAAAGAAGAATGGTAGAACCCATCCAAACTAACTGCCTAATAAAATGATCAACACCCTCTTGATTAGGCCAATCCCTCCAAAGTTGTTCAAAAGTAAAAAAATTGGACCACTGTAAGCCAAGTAAAGTGGCCATTCTCCTCCATAGCTCAGAGGCTAAAGTACACTCAATAAAAATATGGTTGAGAGTTTCTACATTCTCTTCACACATTTCACATCTAAAAGGGCCATGAAAACCACGCTTCATAAGTTGCTCACCAGTAAGCACCCTACGATGCAATAAAAGCCAATTAAAGAACCTCACCTTAGGCCAGAGCTTTTGAGCCCACAATTGAGAAAATATGTTAGAAGAATGGTTGGGATTATTATGGCATAAGGTCAAATAACCTTGAGCAACTGAATACTCACCCTTAGTAGTGTTGTTCCATCCAAAACAATATTTTTCATGGGACCAAGAGAGAGATCTCATATGAAGGATGCCTTGGATATCTTGTCTTTGCCTTTCTGGGATTTGAATAGGCCAATCCTCAATAGGGATCCAATATCTACCAACCTTTGAATTACCAGTATGGTACCGACAATAATTAGCCACCTTTATCCAGTTAGCTCGGTGAAGCTCCTCCATCCAAGGCCTCCAATCGGGAAACTGAGTTATCAAAGGCTTGTGACCATCCCAAGAATCTATCCAAAAATTTGCCTATTGACCATTATGAATGATCCAAAATAAATTTTTCTTTATCAAATCCTCACCAGTCTTAAGAACTGCTAAAATGGGAGAACCTTTGGTAGGAAGTTGATAGCGAACAAGGTCTTCAAGACTTTTGTTCTCAAGCATATTTAGCACGAAGATTATTGGCCCAAAGAGCATTGGGGTTATGCAACATCCTCCAATATAATTTAGCAGCTAAAGCTTTGTTGTTATTAATAGAAGACCAAAATCCTAACCCCCTTCATTCTTAGGAAGACATAAAGTATCCCATTTCACCAAGGCCCATTTTATTTTCTCCTTAGTACCACTCCAAAGGAAACGATGACTGATTTGATCCAGTTCTCGAAGAACAGCCTTTGGGATATTCAAAACGGAAGAAACATAAATAGGAATAGCTTGAAGGACTGATTTTACCAAGGTGATTCTACCCCCAGAAGAAAGCCACCTGTTGGTCCACTTTCCAATTTTCTTCTTGACTTTGTCCAACAACCAATTCCAATATTTATTTTTTTGCCTTTGAATATTTATGGGAATACCTAAATAAGTGATTGGAAGGGAGGTCTTCTTATATCTTAATTTATCCAAGACCATGGATTCCTGTCTGGAAGAGCAGTGAAAGAAAATAACTTTAGATTTGTCTTCATTGATCAACTGCCTAGTAGCCTTAGAAAAATAGCTAATGATTTGCTTAATATTAGAAGCTTCCTTAACTGTAGCTTTACCTAAAAGAGTAGAGTCATCCACAAATTGAAGATGAGAGATAGGTCTAGCTCCATGAGCAATGGTAACTCCCTCAAGGGTTTTGTTTTCCCTCTTTTTGGTTATAGTCCTACCCAAGCATTCAACAAGAATGATGAATAAATAAGGGGATAGCGGGTCACCTTGCCTAATACCTCTGGAAGCTGGGAATGACTGAGAAGGCCTGCCATTGATAAGAACTAAGTAGGAAACTGAAGAGATACATCCCATAATCCAATCCATCCAATCCTTAGAGAAACCAAATTGCCTCAAAACTTTGATAAGGAAGTGCCAATCCACTCTGTCATAAGCTTTGGATAAGTCTAACCGAATGAACATGGAAGGAGATTTTTGCATATCCATGGAATGGATGGCTTCCTGAGCAAGAACTATCTCATCTACTATTTGACGCCCTTCCACATAACCCCCTTGCTCAGGGGAAATAATCTTATGCAAAAGAGGCTTCAACCTTTCTGCCATGATTTTAGTAATGATTTTGAGAAGAACATTACATAAAGCAATAGGTCTAAAAGCTGAGATATGATCAACCTCTTGAGCTTTTGGAACAAGAGTAATATAAGTTTTATTGATAACCTTCAAAATTTCTTTGGCTTTCCTGGCTTCTTCCACCACCTCTAATAAATCAACATGAAGGATATCCCAGAACTCTTGGTAGAACTCAATGGGAAAACCATCGGGACCTGGGGTTTTCCCTTTTTGCATTTTAAAAACTACCTGTTGAAGCTCATTGATAGTAACAGGAGCAGTCAAAATAGAGTTCTCCTCAGAAGTGATAAGAGAAGGGATTGCTTGAAGAACATTTTGTTGAGAAGCTGAGTCAAGAGGAGTAGCAACAAAAATATTGGAAAAGTAATCAACAACAATAGAGTTCATGCCATCCCAAGTATAAACAACATCTCCAGAATCTGATTTTAGGGAAGAAATAAAGTTGTGAGATCTTCGAGCTAGAAGAGATTTGTGGAAGAAATTTGTGTTTCGATCTCCTTCTTTGAGCCATTGAATTCTAGATTTTTGCTTCCATAAGATTTCTTCTCTTTTTTCCCATTCCTCTAACCGAGTTGTGAGTTTAATTTCATCTGCACTTCTCTTCTCTGTGAGGCCATCTAAACGGATTTTCTTATTCAAATTTTCAAGATGAGCAATAACTTCATGTTTTTTTTATGAACATCCCCAAACTCCTTCCAGTTCCAAGTCTTGATTTTGGATTTAATGTATTGCAGTATTTTGGCAAAACAGAACATCTTAGTCCCATGCCTAGGTTTACCTTCCTTCCACCATTGTTGCACATGAGGTCTAAAGGAAATGTCTCTAAGCCACATTAATTGAAAATGAAAAGGAGAGAAACTCACATTGGTTTTCCACATTTCCACCATGACTGGCCAATGATCCGAACCAACATTATTAAGAGTCTTCACTTTAGGAATGTGACCATGGATTAAGAAATTTTTAGAGAGCAAAAACCTATCCAATCTCTCCATTATACAAGCTAAGCCTTGCCTTATGTTAGACCAAGTCATAAGGCCATTATCTGGTTGGATGTCCACAAGATGGAGGTTTGCAATATATTCACTCATGAGGTCAGTGCTTTTGTCCAAATTTCTATTTCCCCCATTTTCTCATCCAGAGAGAGGATGGTATTGAAATCTCCTCCGATCAAGATCCAAGCTTCAGGAAAATGAGAGATAATATGAGTTATATCCTTCCACTGTCTTCTTTTTTCCTCCAAAGAAGTCGAGGCATAAACAAGTAATGCAGAGCATAATTTGGTTGGAATGTCTACTTTGAATAGCTATAGCCAACAAACCCCAACTGCCAACCATATGGTGAATAACTACCTCTTTTGGGTCCCAAAGACAAGCAATGCCACCAGAAGTCCCCTGGGAACTGAGGGAAACCACTTTTCCAGCTGGCCAAATTTTACTGGCAATTGAGTCCATATCCTCCATTGACATCTTTGTTTCTTGAAGGAAAACAAGATGTGGATGATTTATCTGAATCATTCTTCTAATTTCATTTTGTTTTGAAAGACTCCCTTTGAGTCCTCTAATATTCCAAGTGATGATCTTCATTAATACCAGGGCTAAAAAAGTTGGGAAGGGCATTAATCTTACCTTCCTCTACAAGCTTTTCACCTTCTTTTACCATATGATATTGATTGGTCTTGCGACCTACTTTTTGATTAGAATCCATCTTCAGTTTTTTTTCCCTGTTTCTTGACTTATTCCAATTGAATCTGAGATGGCTTCTAACCTTGAAGAATGCTCGTACACAACCAAAATTTTACTAGAGGGTTCAACGGAGTCTATATTGGGACCTGTATTATTTGAAGTTTTGACATTTAAAAGATTGTTTTTCTTGTGTAAATTTTCTCCCTTTTTTTCTGTTGAAAACCTTTGATTTGTTGGTTTGTCTCTGAGTTCTTCCCTTCATATTTAAATTGTGTTTCTAAGATTTTTGTTTCCATTATTTCCTCTTCCTCACTTGGGACATCATTTGTGGAAAGGATTTCAAACATATTAGCAAGTGACTTTGATTGATCCTTCATAACTGGTTTTTTCTGAGTGTTCTTCTTCTTAGGCATTTGGAAACCTGCTGAGTTTATATCTTCTTTCTTTTGATCAGGAATTTTATTTGGGCAAGCACTAGCCAAATGACCATATTCATGGCAAATTCTACAACGAAAAGGAATGTTCTCATAGTCCACTACTTGCTCCCAAGTGTCTTCCCCAAATTGTAATGTGATATTTTTAGGTAGGGGTTTGTCAAAATCCATTAAAACACAAATTCGAGCATAAATAATATGTTCAAAATTTTGAGTACAATCAGCAGTCATCATAAAAGTTCCTAAAGAGTTTCCAATTGAAGAAAAAATAGTAGGATTCCAAAATTCAATAGGGAGGCCAAAGAGTCTAACCCACATGGGAGCTATAGAAGGCATCTCTTCTTCGGCTTTAAATTTAGTATGCCAGGGCTTCATGAAAAGCCCTACCCTTCCAAAAAACCAAGGACCCCCTTGAAAAGTTTTCTCTCTATCTTCATTATTAGCAAATAAAACAAGAAAATAACCATTTGGATAAATAGAGATTTGTAACTCACCTTTAGTTTTCCAGATTTTTGCAGCCCAGACTTTGAAAGCAGATAGGCTCGGACGAAAACCCACGAACCGACAAATTA
This sequence comes from Wollemia nobilis, assembly GCA_028583015.1. NCBI lineage: Eukaryota > Viridiplantae > Streptophyta > Pinopsida > Araucariales > Araucariaceae > Wollemia > Wollemia nobilis. Next base: position 1,783,855 of record JAQPPZ010002347.1, read on the forward strand.
GTCCTCTTTTTTCCAAATCTTCAATGCCAGTCTGAATGTTACCCATATCAAGCTTAACAATAGGAGTTCCATCAGCTGCTTTAAGACATCCTGACTCCATTTTCCTGGGATCAATCTTAGGCATTCTTAGAGGTTTATGGGAAGCCCTAAGATTGATATTAGCATTGGGCTGAGGCTGTCCACCATGGAGGGCATCCCTAAAATTCATTTTTGGGGTTGAGTCTTCAAAATTCTTACCCTTGACAAGGGTTTTCACAGTAGAATTATTTTGTGGGTGCACCTTAGCACCAGATTCACTTGAGATATGAGCCATTTTTTGATCAACTGCTTGAAACTTGTTTCGTGATCTCTTTAATCCTTGCCCTAGACGTCGTGGAAAGGTATGGTTTTCACTTTTCTTTTGTGCAACAAATTGGAAGTCGTTGTCACTCAAGTTCACAGTATGATCTATTGAAAGATAAATTTCTAACCCATCTTGGATCCCCTGCAACATTTCTTGCTAAAATATTGAGCATAAACCACAAAAATATTGGCCGCTAGGGCCCGAAGGCCCTAAAAACCAACCTCTGGAGCTGCTTGCACTCAACCCAGATGAAACCCTCGCATAGCCACTTGCCAAAAATCTCGTTCACACATAGGGATGCGCTAGGATCTGTGTTGCTCCAAATGATATGAAAATTGGTGGAGACGTTCTAGGGTTTTTCAGGCATCTACCCTCAAAATTTTAGCTCAATCCGAGTCCGGATGAGTGAGATATGGCCAAAACAAGTTCGATAGTTTGGGCAGTCCTACGAAAAACATCCCTCCTCAATCAAAGAAATTTGCATTTAGAAACTATCTTACATGGACAACTCTACCTTAATTACTGAAGTATAATTGTTATAAATGCATGTTTCCATTGTAGCTTATCTTCACATGAAGTTGTCTTTGGTAATTCGACTAAGTCTTATAACTTCGTTGATTTTTTTGCAATATTTGCTTAATATTCTCCTTCAACCACACTATATTATCTCATTTTTACTCATATTTCCCTTTTAAAGTATCCTTTATTTTCTTCAAAAAATCACTTTCTTCAATATTCTTCTTTTTTGCAACCTTTAATCTTCATATTTAGTCTTCTTCTTTTCAAATTTTCTTCAATTTATTTCTTTCTCAATAATATTCTTCTTCTTATAGCTCCCTTAAATTTTTATTCCTCCAAAATATTTATTCCTCTTTAATAAAATATCTTCCTTTCAATAAAATAAATTTATTCAATTCTTCTTCAATATTCTACAATTTCCAATGCTCTATGCAATTATCTATCTTCAATTTTGAATGATCTATTCGACCCTACATCTCTTCCATATTTGGGTGAACTCAACCTGACTTCTCTCAATCTTGATGGTTTTTATTCTTCTTACTCTTCATAATAGTTTCATTAACCAGTGTTCTATCAATATGAGATTTTACAAGTGCGTCTTCCTTTGAATTTTTATATGACTTAGCTCTTGGATTATCATAGACAACTTTAGTGCAACTGTGGACCTTCCTTCTACAAGGTTTGGCTTATTTCAAACACAAATTTCTTAATATCTTTTCTCTAAAAATTTGGGTCTTCATTATACAAGGCTTAACTCTATTCAAACATGATATTGTTACCGCTATTGTAACAACCCATATTGAAAATACCTTCCATTGTTTTATTGATGTATTTATGTGTTTCTAATTAATGCATAATCCTATTTTATTCTACCAAGATGAGTTGATAGTTGTACTTTATGCTTCATAAAGTTGGATTATGCTATTTTTAGAAAATCATATTGTTGATGAATTTTGTGGTTGTAGGACTAGGTACTCTCATAGGTGGATTGGTATGGGACAACCATTGGAGTTGAGAGAAATGAGAAATGGGAAATGATGGATGATTTTAATTGATATCCCACAAGGGTAAACAATCATGTAGAAGCATTTGCATATGTGTGTATGTGTGATTAAATGCATCATCGGGAAAGGAGGTTGCTATAAAAGCAAAAGAGCCCTTACCCTTGTGCTTAGGGGTCCTTCATAGGTGGTTGATAACCTTGTAGTTATCATAATACCTCCTACTTAGGGAATAGTAATGTTTGTGCATATTCTTGCTTATTGTTGATTGCATCTTAGTCTAGGTGAGGATAACTTTTAGCAAGAGCCCTTGTGTTGCTTAGGCTCTTATTTTATCATTAGGATGCATTAATGCTTGTGTTCTGAAGTATAGAACTTGACTTGGTTAATTATTATCAAGTAAGGTATTAATAATTATGTTGAGATTATTAATACTTAAAATATTAAATACTAATGTTAAAAATAAAACTAACATTAGAAAATAGTAATAGTATTAATTTAATTATATGAAGTGAGTAATTAATTTAATTACTATTGTTTGAAAGTATTAGTTAATTAAATATTTAAACTTATTGGGGGGCACACTTTATAAATATTATTATAAGAAAAAAAGAGTTCACATTCTAATTAATGTGAGGAACCTTGGAAAAATTATTCTTTGTGGAACGTAGAAAATTAGAAGGGGTTGGGAGATTAAACTTTTTGAAATGGAAAAAAATGAAATCAAGAGGGAGTTACCCTACACTTTAGTTTCATCTTCCTTGATCTCCTTCTCCTCTACAAATGCTATTTGAATCACCTAGCTATGATATTTTTAGTAGGACAAAAATATTGGGCTGGTTGGGAGGATGTCTCAAGGCAATAAGAATTGAGGAGAACAATCTAAATTGTAAGTTTCTAAAATTCTTCACTCAGTAATGGAGTTATTTAAAATATTTTCTCATGTTTATAATGAAATTGATAGCTCTATGCTTTTCATTAATGTGTTGCCTTTGTAAGCTTTTATCACAGAGACCATGTTCCAAAATTCAGTTTATTTGAGTCTTGTTTTTTTATGAAATATTGAGATTGTTATGTTCCAAGCTTGAGGATGTTTTCCCAATGTCCATATTAATGTTTCATTTTTATTATTTATGTGATATTTTTATGGGTTTTATATCATGAAATCCATTCTGAAAATCCAGTTGGTTGAGTAAATTTTTTCTTGATTGTTGCACTTTAATGGAGTTTGAGTTGTGGTTGCCTAGTAGTAGGATATCTCCTAATGTTTTAGAATTTTTTTTTCTTATTGCAAAAACTTGGATTTCACTCCTTCATATATGGGATGTCTCTATAGATTTCGTGGTGGTTATTTTTCCATAACACAAAAGGTATTTTATATTTATTAGTTTAATGATTTTAAATATTGGTTGACTCATATTGGTTAAGAGGTCAACATTTCTTACAACTTTAAACCATATTAATATGATATGAGAGTCCATCATTTTCCTAGGTTGATCGAAGTTGGTACTTTAGTATGTGTTCCATAGTATTGAGCAATGATTTTATTCTCCAATAGAATTGAATTAAATATGGTTTGTGGTAGGGATGTTTTTCATTGTTGCAAAATTTTTGGCTATTCTCTTCTTTATATTTTGACATTTGACTTTGAAATGTTTTGTCTTAAAGAAAATATATTGAAATTAAATCTATATCTAAAGAAATGAGGAAATTAATATTTACTCTCGAAGGTTGAGTAGTAAATTTATCCAAGGGGATAGTTGTGGCTTGTATAAAAAAAGATCCATAATTGAGTGAGAGAAGTATGGGATTCTCTTATTTATGACTAATAAACATTGGGAGAATGTTTTAATGTCTATTTTGAAAAACTAAGATCTTACCTTCTTGTTGAATGTTTCTACTTGCATAATGCATGTTAGGCTTGCATATTCATTCAAAGAGTTGTCCTAATCCCTTTACTTATGTTCAAAAGTTCGATGGAGAAGACCTATCAAGTAGAAGACTTTGAAAAAAAGATGAGACTAGTGACCTTTGGGTATTGATGTTTGAAATGTAATATTGTATTTGGAGATAAGAAATACTTAAGAGGGTATCATGTGTAGAAGTTATGTTATGCAATGATTATGATGAAGAATGGGATATCCTTGTAAACATATTTGATGTATTGTCATGTTTATTTAATAGATGAAAGATGAATTATTGCTTTCTTTCTATGTTAAGTTCCTTTGGAAAATATTTGTAGTTAGCAAGATAGATAAATTGTATTTATTAAAAAAGATGATGGAATAATAGAAAAGTAATTAATGAAATTTGGTTATGATTTCTAGATGTTATTTTTTTCCTTTCATGTAAATAAAGGAAATACCTAATTTTCTAGTGTTATATTGGAATGAAGTACCTAAATTCTTTAGTCTTTATCAATATGATATGTTGATGTTAGTATTGAATTTTGGGTATGATTTATTATAGCACTCTATTTTTGTGAGTTAGAAAAAAATGTTTGTTTAGGACCCTTAGGTTAAGAGGGGGTTTTATGGGCATGATTGTTAGTGCCATATTAGAAAACCCTAGAGTTGAGTTGCACCCAATCCTAGTTGAGTTTATGGGTAGACAAACCAACTAGGTAATTTTGGTGAATGACAAACCCTAGCAGTGAGGCTTGGGTGGACCCTAGTGGTGAGGCTTGGGTGATTCCTAGAAATGAGGCTTGGGTAATCCTAATGGTGGATTGGTATGGGATAATCCATAAGATCATTCACCAAGGTAGTATAGTGGTGGTACCTTGTGGGTAGGCAAGTGTGACCATGATCATTATTAGGTGAGTGATAATGGTCTTAGTTTCATGGGTAGATGGAACTAACTAATCACTAAGGCATTATGCCATAGTAATCCTACATAGATGCTAGTATGTAGGGTTAGGGAATAGGCATCACCTTTAAGTGATATGGGCCTTAAAGGGTAATCCCTACGTCATGGTCAAGTTGTCCCATACAGGGTAGTGTAGGGAAATGGGGGGACCACTAATGGCATCTTTTCTAATGGTGAGGTTAGAAGAGTGAACCCTAAGAAATTATAGGAAGTTGGCCACTCTTATCCACTTGAGTGTCATCTACAATGACAATGAACTCAAGATGGTTATGCCTTAATACTGATGAAAATATTGGGTCTTCTTTGTGAGTTAATGAAAAATAAAAAAATTAGCTCTCTCCCTTGGGTCAAGAAAGTGGGTCATTATAGTTGGTATCAAAGCCTAGGTTATAGGACTCAATGCTTCCTTGAAAAAGAACCAAGATGACCTTTCCTTATGGTACTAATGTTAAGAAGGCTAAAATTTTCTAGGGACCTTAAATTGATATGGGATAAGTGGGTATTACATGTCATCTTGATCGATCAGACCAAGGAGTAAAAATCCTAGAAAGTACAACTTCTTATTGGGAATCATAACCTAACCTAGCTCCTTTTTATGACTAGGAAATGACACCTATTTTGAGAGGGGGATCTTCCAAGAAGCTCAGGGTCAGCTATGCAGGAAGAAGTTGTAGCTTGTCCCTAGAAGGAATATAGAAGTTCAAGGGATTCCAACAAAAGGATGGAAAATCTTACATCAATAGTTAAGTTGCTACAAGAGAAGATGGAGCAACAACAACAAATGTTGGAAACACTTCTTAATCGAGAATCCAATAATCGAGATGTAAAAGGTAGACAAGAAGAAAATAATGCTAGCAAAATCCAATGGGAAAAATTTCAAATTAAGGATGAGCTTGCCAAGGACTTGAAGAATGTTAGGGTACCTAAATTTAGTGGAAAATAAGGGGGTGATGCAACTGAATCCTGGTTGAATGAATTAGAGACCTACTTTTCCATGAAGAACTACTCACCTGAAACACAAACTATTTGGGCCACCCTTCATCTACAAGATGTTGCCTTGGAATGGTGGAATACATTCAAGGTGGGTAGAGGAATTCAAGTGATGGATTTGAAATGGAATTAATTTGTAAGGGTATTCAAGAAAATATTCCTAATAGAACAATTCTATGTAGAAAAAATTGAGGAATTTTCTACACTTCAACAAGGTACCTTGACTGTGGAAGCTTATTATTAAAAATTTATCAAACTTTTAAAATATATTCCTGAATATGAGACTAAGGAATATTTGAAAGTGCAAAATTTTATCTTAGGAGTAGATCCTAAAATCCGAACAATAATCAATTTGCTTAAGCCCAAAACTCTACAAAAGGCATATGATTTGGCTCGATAGGAGGAGATAAATCAACACACTAAAAAGACCTTCATAAATTATGGAGAATTGAAAGAAGAAGAATGATAGGAACTCAAAAAGAGGAAAAACATTGGGTTTGCAAGATGGTCTAATGAAAAAAATAATAAAACAAAGGAAACCCAAGAGAGGGACCAAAGTTTAGGAATAGGAACAATGAAAACAAGGATAATTACAAGAAATTTTAGAGAAAGGATAATCCAAAATCCCATCCTCAAAAATAGAATGATTCAACAAAATGAGGATACAAGGGATATAAGACAAGAGAAGTATCATGCACCCAAGATAGGTTATTTCATTTTTAGAGGTTCTCATTATGCAAACAAGTGTCCCCAATGGGCATAATATAGTGGCAGAGCAGAGCAACCTCATCAAATTTATGTAGCAATAGAAAGTCAAAACTTGGATGGCTAGGCAACTCCTATGTTGTTAAATGGTAAATTTTTTAATAGAAATGTAAATATTTTAATTGATTGTGGAGCCATAGATAGTTTTATTTCTACTAGTATTATTGGGGATATGCCAAAAAAAACCTAGATTTTTGGCACAAGGGTGGAAAGTTGAGTATGGGTTTGGGAAAACCTATTTAGTGAGTCAATGCTTGTCCAATGTCAATATTTCCTTACCCAATGGATCAATTATTTGGAACTTATATGTAGCACCACTACATACCTTTGATATAATTTTAGGGATGGATTGGCTGAGAGCCCATGGTGCCCTAATCAATTTCCAAGAAAGGTGGATGGATTATACTGATAAAGATAAGCAAATATTAAGGGTTCAAAGCAAGCAAGGGTCTTTCCAACCCCATTTATTGTCATATTTGCAACTTAAGAAGGCAATTAAAAGAGGTGGAATGTTGTATGTGGTCAAAATAAATGGAAAGGAAGGAAGTAAGGGAGATTCAAAATTATTTAAGAAACATCCAATCTTGCATGAATTTAGGGATGTGTTTCTAAAAGATCTTCCAGGCCTTCCACCTCGATGTGAATTTGATTTCACTATTGAATTAATGCCTGGAGCTGAACCTATTGCTAGGACACCCTATAGAATGACCACTATTGAGTTGCAAGAGTTAAAGGTGCAACTCCAAGACTTGTTGGAGAAAGGTTTGATTAAACCTAGTGTGTCACCCTGGGGTGCTCCAATGTTATTTATAAAGAAGGATGGTTCCTTAAGACTATGTATTGATTACAGGATGTTGAACAAGGTGACCATCAAGAATAGGTATCCCTTACCAAGAATTGATGATATTTTTGATCAATTAAAATATGCCACCATTTTCTCAAAAATTGACCTAAGATCGGGATACCATCAATTGAGAATTCATGAGGAAGACACTCACAAAACAACTTTCAAGACAAGATATGGACACTATGAATTTATGGTTCTACCATTTGGATTGACAAATGCACTAGTGGCCTTTATGAACCTAATGAACAGTGTGTTTAGGAAATATCTAGACCATTTTGTTTTGATATTTCTGGATGATATCTTGATATATTCCCACACCAAATAAGAACATGACCAACATTTGAGATTGGTTTTAGAGGTGTTGAGGAAGAATCAACTTTATGGAAAGTTGTCAAAGTGTGACTTCTATGTTTCACAAGTACAATATTTAGGGCATATTATATCTGCAGAAGGGATTGTTGTTGATCCAAAGAAAATTGAAGCCATACTAAGCTGGCCTGCACCTACTAATGTGTCTGAAATTCAAAGTTTCATGGGAATGACTAGTTACTATAGGTGATTTGTGGAAAACTTCTCAAGGATTGCATACTCTATTACTAGCCTTCAAAGAAAAGGAAAAGAGTTCAAATGGATGGAGAAGTGTGAGGCCACCTTTGCAACTCTAAAGAATAAGCTTACTACGACACCAATTCTCAAAATACCTGATCCTTTTGGGAATTTTACAGTATGCACAGATGCTTCTTTAGAAGGGTTGGGAGGATTTTTATCCCAAAATGAAGCTACAGTAGCCTATGAATCTAGAAAACTTAAGAAGCATGAGTTGAACTATGCTATGCATGACTTGGAGCTAGTAATGGTTGTCCATGCTCTTAAGGTCTAGAGGCATTACTTATTGGGAAAACCTTTCGAGCTAAGGATAGATCACCAAAGCCTAAGGTACATCTTTACCCAACCAATATTGAATGCAAGGCAAAGAAGGTGGATAGAGTTCTTAGCTGAGTATGAATTTGGTATAGAATATATCAAAGGAAAGGAAAATAAGGTGGTTGATGCCTTGAGTAGGAGGAGGCATATAACAAATTTAACCCAGAGTCATGTTGACTTGATTGAAAAAGAGAAAAAAATAGTTATAAGACCCGTATTGCATTGAAATATAGACTAAAGTTGAGGTAAATCCTGAGGAAAGTGGGGATTTTAACATAAAATATGAGCTTTTATGTTTCAAATATAGGGTTTTTATACCAAATATTGGAGATTTAAGGAGAATGATTATGCAAGAGGTACATTTTTCTCCATATTCTACTCATTCAGGAGGTGCCAAGATGAGAGAGAATATGAAAAAGATCTTTTATTGGCCTAGAATGAAATGGGATGTCAATGGTTTCATTGCTAGATGTTTGGAATGTTAGAAAGTAAAGGCAAAACATCAACATCTAGCAAGAAAACTATATCCACATGATATACCCACTCAAAAGTGGTAGGTCATATCAATGGATTTTATTGTGGGTTTACCTAAAACTAGGTACCAACATGATGCAATCCTTGTGGTGGTGGACAAGTTGACAAAGGTTGCACACTTCATACTGGGGCATTAAAGGAAATAATTTTGTTGTATGATTTCCTTGAAGTAATTATCTCAGATAGAGACTCCAAATTTATGTTAGAATTTTGGCAAGCTCTTCATCGTGCCTTGGGCACCAAGTTGAATATTAGTTTTTCTTACCATATGGAAATAGATGGAAAAATAGAGAGGGTAAACCAAGTCCTTGAAGATATGCTCTACATGTATTGCATGGATCAAAAGTCTAAGTGGGAAGACTATTTGCATTTGGTAGAATTTGCATATAATAATGGATACCATGCATCCTTGGGAATGGCTCCTATAGATACTAAAATCATGTCAATCCGATTAGGCAACCAGAAGCATTGACTAATTGACATCATATGGTCCCCTTGGGCAACCCTCAGAGGTTACACAATGGTTCTAACCACTCTTGGAAGGCTCTAATCCACTTTTGGGAGGTTTTGGGATACATAGGCATGATTGTACCACCCTGGGATGATCACAGTTCATGACCATCCCACCTAGGGACGATGGCAAGTGACCGTATGTGAGTGGGACAACCACAAGATTTGACTCCCAAAAAGTCAAATTTTGGACAAATGGCACCCAGAAAATGACATTTATCTTGCCTATTCGAGCATGCAGACCTAAGGGTACAAAATCCTTATGACATGCTGCAAATGGAGGCCAAAAAGGGAGATTCTCTTCCCCTTCCAATGCATGCCACATTTTGGATAAATGGTACCTCTTGCATTGCATGCCCATTTGGCCATAGACCCCTTTGGTCTATAAAGTGGATTCATTTTCCACCCAAAATATAGAGAGTATTTTTGATACATAGCAACAAAGTGCTCCCAATATTTCCCCTCACCCTTTCATGCCTTTTTCCATCGTAATATCTACCTAGCGAAGGAGGTTCTCGAGTGATTCAAGAGGCGCACTTAGTTTACAAAACTGAACCAATTGAGTGAATTTCACCACCAAATTTGTTGACAAAACTATTTAGAGGGTTTTGACCAATTCACAAAGGAATTGGTGGCAAATAAGGAGTAGAACTGGTGGTCATCCCACCCTAGGACGGTCCCCATTCTATGACAGTCACCACCGTACTTGCAAGGTATGGTGATAAATTTATGCATTATTTTTCTACTATATTTAATAGGAATATTCTAGGGTATTCTAGGAACCTACTGTCCAAATTTCATGCAATTTGGAGTTATATTGAGTGGGTTATTGCACTTTTAATGTTTTGCAGGCTTGTAGGGTTCATCGAAGGGTGCACCTAAAATGTAACCAATTTTGCTAATCTATTCACATGGGTTCTCTTTAAATATTATTTTATATATTTTTTCCAAGTTTGATTTCATTACACTTTTCTACTTTCTAGTCTATTATTGCATGTATTTCTTTTGCATATTTCACAATCCACACTTGCTATTGATAAAATATGGTTTTCTTGTGTGTAGGTGCAGGTTTTATAGTGCATGAGGAAGGTGCATTGGATCAGAACATCAAAGAACAAAGTGGTAGAATCGTAGACCAACCCACTTTGATTGTGGGTACGAGGAAGAACATTGGAAGTGCACCTGAGTTATTGAAAGGATTTGATCCTTGGGCATCCACTTTGTAACTAGTGTATCAATATAGGGCTCTCAAGGGGAAATCCATGTAATCGTGATTTAATATATCAAATAAATAAATAATAACTCCATTTTGTGCATTTTATTTATCTTATCATTATTACTTGAACACTCCTTTTGTAATGCTTATTCAACACTAGCGATAGATGCACATTGTTTAGCATTGTTAGGTGCACCGTTTTTCCCATACTTCAACTCCATTTGAGGCCTTCTATGGAAGGTGGTCTAGAAAACCTCTATATTGGGATAATACAAAATATCAGGTAGTGATTATATCAAAAATTATCAAGGATATGGAGGAACAACTCAAGGTGATTCGACAAAGGCTCAATGAAACAATTGATCGCCAAAAGAGCTATGCAGATTTAAAAATATAACCAAGGAAATTATCTATAGGAGATAGAGTCCTCTTAAGAGTGCAGCCTAAGAAAAGTGCCATCAATTCAACTAAGTTGGATCCTAATTTTTTTGGATCATTTAACATAATTAATAAGATTAGTCCAGTAGCCTATTGACTCGCCTTATTGCCCAACCTAGAAAAAATCCATGACAATTTCCACATATCTTGACTAGGAGATATGTTGATGATCCCTCTCATATTCTGAATGTATCTAAATTACATATGGTAGTTCCCATGTCTATTGAGGTACGACTTGTAAATATTCTAGGGGTCCACTCTAAAAACCTAAGAAACTATATCTTAGATTAGTGTAAGGTCTAGTGGGACCATTTTTCTGAGAATTGTGCTACTTGGGAAGATGTTGATGTAATGAGAAAGTAATTCCCATTTTTGTTTGAATAAAATATATTGTTTTTAGAAAACACAAAGAAACATTTTTAGTCCTAAGGTGAGTATGTAGTGGCCCATGTTGGTAGGACCTTCCCTTATTGTTTGATTTATGTACTGATGTGTTGATAATTAATGCATGATCCTATTTTATTCTATCAAGATGAGTTGATAGTTGTACTTTATGCTTTTTAAATTTGGATTATGCTATTTTTAGAATATGGTACTACTGATGAATTTTGTGGTTGCAATACCAGGTAATCTCATGAGTGGATTGGTATGAGACAACCATCAAAGTTGAGATAAATGATAAATGTGAAATGATAGATGATTTTTAGTTGACAGACCATAGGAATAAAACAATCATGTAGAAGCATTTGCATGTGTGTATGTATTATTAGATGAATCATCAGGTAAGGAGGTTGCTATAAAAGCAAAAGAGCCCTTACCCCTATGCTTAGGGGTACTTCGTAGGTGGTTGATAACCTTTGTATTTATCATAATATCTCATGCTTAGGGAATAGTAATGTTTATGCATATTCTTGCATATTGTTTATTGCATCTTCATCCGGTTGAGAACAAATTTTGGCAAGAGCCCTTCTATTGCTTAGGCTCTTATTTTATCATTAGGATGCATTAATGCTTGTGTTCCAAAGTATAGAACTTGACTTGGTTAATTATTGTCAAGTAAGGTATTAATAATGATGTTGACATTATTAATACTTAAAATATTAAATACTAATGTTAATAATTAATATTAACATTAGAAAATAGTAATAGTAATATATATTTTTTAAGCTAAAAACCCCTTGCGGAGCCGCCTTGGTCTGAGAGACCATGAACAGGGGGTTCTACATCGTCAAAGTCACCCGGGAGTCGCACCCGACCCTGCCCGCACCAACATTATCAATTGGATTTTGGATACCCAATTTAGATTTTTGGTAGGGTGGAGATTTGAACCTGGGACCTCCCTTGGAGGATTGCCCTCTCCTCTCCAACTCACCTACAATACCTGGGTAGTAATAGTATTAATTTAATTATATGAAGTGAGTAATTAATTTAATTACTATTGTTTGAAAGTATTAGTTAATTAAATTATTGAGTAATATTTTATAAAGTTGGGGGGAAACTTTATAAATATTATTATAAGAAAAAAAGAGTTCACATTCTAATTAATGTGAGAAATGTTGGAAAAATTAATCTTTGTGGAATATAGCAAATTAGAAGGGATTGGAAGATTAAGAATTTTGAAATGGGTAAGAAAGAAAATCAAGAGGAAGTTACCTGACACTTTAGTTTCATCTTCCTTGATCTTCTTCTCCTATACAAATGCTATTTGAATCTCCTGGGTTCAAGAGTTTTGGGAGGACAAAAATAATGGGCTAACTAGGAGGAAGTCTCAAGGCATGAAGTATTGAGGATAATAGTCTAAATTGTTAGTTTCACTTACTAATAGAGTTATTTAAAATATTTCTCATGTTTATAATGAAATTGCTAGCTTTGTAATTTTCATTAACATGTTGCCTTCATAAGCTTTTATCATCGAGACCATGTCCCAAAATCTAGTTTATTTGAGTCTCATTTTTATGGAAGCTTGAGATTGATACGTTCCAAGCTTGGGGATGTTTTCCCAATGTCCAGATTGATGTTTTATTTTCCTTATTATATGATTTTTTGGATTTTATATTGTGAACCTCATTTTTTAAATCCAGCTGGTTGAGTAACTTATTTCTTGAATATTGTGCTTTCATGGGGTTTGAGTTTAGGTGGCCTAGTAGTAGGAGACCTCCTAATATTTTGGAAATTCTTGTTTTGATTGCCAAAAATTAAATTTCACACCTCCATAGATGGGACATCTCTGTAGATTCCATGGTGGTTATTTTTCCATAACCTAGAAGGCAAGTTATGTTTATTAGTTTATTGCTTTTATATATTGGTTGTCTAATGCTGGTTAAGAGGTCAATATTTCCTAGGGCTTTAAGCCATATTAATATAATATGAGAGTCCATCATTTTCCTAGGTTAATCGAGGGTGGTTCTTTAGTATAGTATTGAGTGATTATTTTATTCCCCAATAGAATTGAATTAAATATATTCTATGGTAGGGATGTTTTTTATTGTTGGTTTCCAATATTTTTAGCTATTCACACCTTTATATTTTGACATTGACTTTGAGCCTTTTTGTCTTATTAATATTGATTTAACAATAGGTTTGTTTATTAATCAATATTAATTTATTATTTTTAATAATAGTAGAAGTTTGAAAACTATTTATTAATATTAGTAAAAAGGATTGAAGACTTTAGTCATTTTAATATTAATGGAATATTGTGTTTTTTTAAATATCAATATTAATTTATTATTTTGAAGAAGAAAGTTATAGTTGGGTTTAGTAAGAGAGTGGTAAACCCATGTTATATAAGAAGATTATAAGATTTATGAACAAAGATAATGTATTAAAATTAAATCTATATCTAAGAAATGAAGAAATTATTATTTACTCTAGAAGGTTGAGTAGTAAATTTATCCAAGGGGATAGCTTGGATTGTATAAACAAAAGAGTCATAATTGAGTGAGAGAAGTATGATATTCTCTCATTTATGACTAATAAACATTGGAAGAATGTTTTAATTTCTATTTTAAAAAATTGAGATCTTGCCTTCTTATTGAATGTTTCTACTTACATAATGCATGTTAGGCTTGCATATTCATTCAAAGAACTATCATGATCCCTTTACTTACGTTCAAATTTTGATGGAGAAGACCTATCAAGTAGAAGACTCTAAAAAAGAAGATGAGACTAGTGACCTTGGGTTTTGATGTTTGAAATGTAATGTTGTATTTGGAAAAGAGAAATACTTAAGAGATATCATGTGTAGAAGTTATTTTATTGATTCAGAATGGGATATATTGTAAACATCTTTGATGTATTTAATTTAAAAGAAGAAATATGAATTGTTGCTTTCTTTTTATGTTAAGTTCCTTTGAAAAATATTTGTAGTTAGCAAGATAGATAAATTATATCTATTAAAAGAGATGATGAAATAAAAAAACTAGAGAAAGTAATTAATGAAATTTGGTTATGATTTCTAGATGTTACTTTTCTTCCTTTCATTTAAATAAAGGAAATACATAATTCTCTAGTGTTATTTTGGAATCTACCTAAATTATTTAGTCTGTATCAATGTGATATGTTGATATTAGTATTGGATTTTGGTATGATTTATTATAACGTTCTATTTTTGTGAGTTAGACAAAAATGTTTGATTAGGTACCTTAGGTTAATAGGGGTTTTTATGGGTATGATTCTTAGCACCATATTAGAAAACCCTAGAGTTGAGTTGCACCTAATTCTTGTTGAGTTTGTGGGTAGACAAACCAACTAGGTGATTTTTGTGAATGAAAAAATCTAGCAGTGAGGCTTTGGTGATTCCTAGTAGTGAGACTTGGGAAATCCTAATGATGGATTGGTATGGGATACTCAGTCGAATCATTCACCAAGGTAGTATAGTGGTTGTACCTTATGGGTAAGCAAGTGTAACCATGATCATTATCAAGTGAATGGTAATGGTATTAGTTAGTTTCATGGCTAGATGGAACTAACTAATTGTAGGCCCAAAATGGCCACATACTTAGGAAATTTTTTGCAAATTTTGTCTAAGTGGAAAAATCTTCATTCCGCACCCCTTGCAGTGTATTTTGGAGCGGATCCACAATAGAAGGTATGAGCCCGCCCGACACTTAGTAAATTTTCATGATTGAAGCGATTCCGGGAGACTTGTCTTTGGCTCTAGACTGGCGATGCATCTCAAATCCACAAAAGTTTTGAGAAGAGATGACGTCAGCGATAAAAAAGTGTGGATTGGCAACTTCACGAGTGGCTAAGTTTTAGAAGGCCCGATTCCAGAAAACCCATAGAGTATTTGCACCCGAAATGGTGACAAGGTGGAATGCTATGGCCAAGGTAGATGCGGATTCATGACTAAGGATGATTTTGACTTCTCCTTTCTAGAATGGTGACAAGGCGGAAGGTTTTATTCTGAGGATAGTGCAGAATGGAGAAAAGGTCATGCTGCACTATGACGGGTCCGGATTGACGATCATATGCTAATGCACTTGCTCATTCCGGAATGGAATCCACAAAATTCATAAAGGAGTGATGTCATCAATATTTTTGTGCGGATTGGAAGGCACCTTGCGGATAACAAAGGAATCTGAAGAACAAAGAGCGGATTCGATCTTGCTTAGTTTTTAGATCATTTGGGAGCCGGATTGGTGATTTCATAGTTTCTGAGATAGAAGGATGATATCACCAATATTTTAAAGTGGAATGGCACCATTTCTCCCCACCATTGTAATAAGATTTTATCAGATTTAATCAGAACCGTATAATGAGGGAGATCAATGGTGGAGATTGCATCAAAGAATATGAGGTATTTAGGGATGTTTCTTCACCAAAATTGGAACAACCAGTTGGAAGAGGAAGCTAAAGCATCGAGGGTTTCCAAGAAAGCTGAACCAGAGGTGGTTACAGATCGATGATGGTAGATAGCATCCAAGAAGAATCAATGATGATACGTGATTTCCAATGGCCTGGACTCTAGTTGCATCGAACAACCAACAAGTTGTAGAGGCCTCGAGCTGCCATGGTGGACCACATTCAATGGATTTCTTAGAGGATGTACCAGTAAGCAAATGCCAGCAAGAATTCTCTGTTGTACTGTCAAAATAAATCTTTGTAATGTTCTTTGTATTTTTAATTTTTGCAAAACTATAAATAGAGGTCGAACCCTCATTTTTAAGGGTCGGCTCTAGTGTGTTTGCCTATGCTACTGTAAATATTCCCAAGAGCTAATGGAAGGAGCATTACATTGATCTTCACCTCAAAATTTGTATCTTCATGCTTGATATCAGAGGTTCGAATTCTTTAGTTGTATTTCTATGAATACTTAAGTGGTTAGTTTGTGCCAAATGAATGGATTACTAGTTGTTAAAGTAATTGAAATCTACTTCTAAGTTTGATATTTATTGTTAGGAAGTGCATTTCTATAGAATCTAGATATTGGTGAATTCTGTTATTTGGATTATCATTGTCTAGATATTGAAATCGTTGTCTGCAATATTTCTCTATGTGCTTTAATGAATGAAGAGTCATTCAATTTGTGATAATGTTGATCTGAGTTATGTATCTTTGGGTTAGTTTTTCGGAGCTTTGTATGGTGGTGCAATGTTGTTAGCCTATCCATCCACTATTGTTCACATTTCTCTAACCCTAGCCTTTTCTTACCCTAACCTTCAAACCCTAAGTGAGCATAATTGTGTCAACACCCTACTTAAGTTGACAAGGAACCAACCTACTCTGGAGGTTGGATCGAAAACTCTATTTTGGTCCATCCAATGTTGAGTGTTGAGCTGCAGCTATCGGGTGCAAGTCTAGACAGAAAATAGGAAGATAGACAGTCGTAGTATCGAGTGAAAACTTGGTGCAATTCAGTGCCCAATAGTTTTTGGCACGCCCGATGGGACCAGTTCACAAGGAACACGAAACCCATCAAATGAGTTACTATAATCTCAACCCGAAGGAATCAAGATTAGGTGAATTATCTTGACCTTATAAGCGGAGAAGAGCAAGTTCACCTAGTGACTCCCTGGTCTTTAGACTCAAAAAAATAATTATCCCTGTAGACCAGTGTCCTTTCATGTATACCAGGTCTTTCAAAAGGAATAACCCTAACTCCTATTTTTACTGTGAGTTACCTTATAGAGGGGCTGTTGTTGCTAGAAGTTTAGATCAATATTTCCTCATAGAGGAAGAGCTTCTAGAAGAGGATTCTACAGTCCATCCAATAATTCCCCCAATAAGACCTACAACCAAAAATATGGCACAAAATGGCCCCCTAATCAGCCATTACAGAAGTATCCCAGCTGGAACACAATCGGTCCTCTCAGATTAGCCCAAATGAATGCCATCCCTCAAGCTATATCTAAAGCTATTCCCACTTATGATGGATCTGGGAAAATAGCTTATGAGCACTATCAGGATATCTTGAACCTGGCAGCAATCCACAACATAAAGGAAGAAGATATTATTGTAAGAATTCTAGCCCTATCCTTTAGAGGAAAGATATTGCATTGGTTTAGAACCTTGGAGGACAATACTATCACTTCATGGCAAGCGTTAGCCGAGCCATTCATAGAGGAATTTAATGAATCTATTGATCCTTTTTCTCTACTTAATCAGTTTACCTCCATGCAGAAAACTCAGCAAGAAACTGTCTCAGATTTCAATTTGAGATTTAGCAGAACATGGAAAATAATTCCCCCCACTGCTATACCAGCTACATGTTTGGCTTATATGTATTATATCCGAGCTCTTGGATCAGATTTGGGGCTACAGACACAACAATCAGGAGTGGAAACCTTCCCCCAAATTTATAATGTAGCAGTTCATGCTGAAAATATCCTAATCAATGTCGGAAGACTTCCCCCCAAAACTGTGTTGCCTTACAACTCAGAAACCACTAGTAGCCAAATTCAATCCACAAACCCCTCTTACATAGACCCTCTATCTTTATCATCCCCATATCCACAAATGAATGCAATCCCTCAACCAAAGCCTATGCCCTCTACAGCTCCTTTTCCTCCCCTTCCTTCTCAACCATCTCAAGAGTTTTCTGCTATCCTGGATATACAAAATACTCTAAAAACTCTGAGTAATAGAATGAATTCAATGGAAAAGAGAGACCAAGAAAGGTCACAACAGAGGAGATTCCCATATGTAAACAAATATTAGAGACCTGGTCCGAGTAATAGTACTAGGGTCAGGGTGAGTGCGGTATATGAGGAGCCAGAATGTTCTTCAGATACTACTCTTGCGAATGTTTGGTGTTTAGTATGTAATGACCCCCATGACTCATAGTCTTGTGTGATGTACCAACACCATGTTCAACAAGCTATGGATCAAGCTGAAAGGAATCAAAAGGGGAGAGTCAATATGTTATGGCACCCTGATCAAATCATGGTTGGGAAAGAGTCAGCTGAGGATAGCCCAATTGTTGTTATGACAAGATCTGGGAAGAAAGCCTTACAAGTAGACCCTCAAAAAATGGGACAATTCCAAGTCCCTTCTCAGAAGAAAGTTGATCCCCTCCCTCAGAGCAGTAACACCTTCCCTATTCCTCAAGCAAAGGGAAAAGAGAAGACAGATAGTCTCCCTAAGAGACCAAAAAAGGAAACAGAAGGAGACCGAATGAGATCCAAGGATGAAGATCAAGAAAGACTGAGGTTCCCCTCTATTACAAAAATACAAATATTAGAGGCCACCCAAAAATATAAAAGAAGATACGATGAGCAAGAAAGAGGGCTGGAAAGACTCTCCTTGACTAAGTCTGAATACAACATTGTTGAAGAGATGAAAAGGATCCCATCAAAAGCTAGCCTGTATGACACTCTATTCATCCTTGGTCAGATTGACTTGCTTAAGGCTTCTCTCAACAAAAATCCTCAGAGTAGATTGGCCACAACAATCCTTAGTATGCCATCAAAAAAGAAAGAAATGACACCTACTATTTTAAAGAATAAACCTCCCCCTTTCTATATATCCCTAAGAATGGAAGGTTGGGTAGTCAAAAATTGTATGATTGACTCAGGAGCATCAACTACAGTTATGCCTAAAGCAGTCTATGAGGAGATGGGTATGGAGTATACCCGATCTTGTCTTGGAGTATTACAACTAGATGGAACACCTGTCAAGATAGTTGGGGTCATTAAAGATGTACTGATGAGGTTGCACAGAGCCCCTGAGGTGACAATAGTGCAAGAAATAGTTGTGGTTGACTTAGAACCATATTTTGGATTATGTCTTTCAAGAGAGTTTACTGCAAAGTTAGGGGGATGTATGTATATGGATTATTCTAGCATGATAATCCCTTTCAAAGGGAAAAGGATAAGGATAACTCCTAAAAAACTAGTAGCTTATCACATTGAAAATATTGAAGAAGATATGTGCAATCTTAATCCTTTGGAAGAATTTGAGCTGGTGGAAAACATTGAAGAGTTGGACATAGAGGATGAGTTGCCTTTTAGAGAAGACTACAGTCAGTTCAGAACTGGTATGGGAACATACAACATCTCAACAGAATCAGAGAAGAAAATCCTTGCTATA
Organism: Wollemia nobilis; assembly: GCA_028583015.1. Classification (NCBI taxonomy): domain Eukaryota; kingdom Viridiplantae; phylum Streptophyta; class Pinopsida; order Araucariales; family Araucariaceae; genus Wollemia; species Wollemia nobilis. The sequence continues at coordinate 1,803,342 of JAQPPZ010002347.1, forward strand.
TCCAACCAGTATCTGAGAGAGAAAGAAACTTGGATCATGCACTTTGATGGTGCTAAATGCCAAAATGGTGCAGGAGCTGGTGTGGTCCTTCAATCCCAATCAGAAGGTACAAAAAATTTTGCTTACAGACTGACATGGTCATGTACTAACAATGCGGTAGAATATGAGGCCCTATGTCTAGGATTGATACAAGAAGAAAGTATGGGCATTAATATTTTGAATATATATGGTGATTCTGAGCTAATAGTCCATCAAGTAAGAAATAGGTGCAGCAGTAAGCACCATTACTTAAAAGCTTATAGAAATAGGGTATGGGATTTAATGGAATATTTTGATGCCCTAAATTTAAATTTTATTCCCAGAGAAAAGAATACTTTGGCTGATTCATTAGCAACAAAGGGAGCTAACTTCAACCCTTATGTAGACTTTGGAATCAAGAAGGCCAAGGGAATTAAAATTATTTTCAGACCTGCAGTACCAGACAAGCAGATTTTTTGGCAGGTTTTTGAAAGTGATGAACAAATAGTTGATTTTTTGGTGAGAGAGGCATGTCTTTCTACTATCCAAGAGGAGAATTCAGATGAAATTGATCAGCAGGACATTATCCAACTAAGGAACAATCATATCCCAAGAGGGTTGGTCACCCTTGAGAGTTTGTTTGATAATGAGGATAGAAAGAAGACCAAAGCCATGAAGGTCAACGAAAAAATCTATAAAGAAGTTGAAGTTGGTATAGAGAAAAAGCTCAATGTCGGAATCCGATGTTCACCTGAGGAAGCAGAAGATATCAAAGCTCTATGCTTAAGATACCAAGACATTGTGGCTTGGTCATATGAAGATCTCAAGGTGTATGATAAAAAGGTTATCCAACACACTATTGAGCTAGAGCCTGATGCAAAACCATTTAGGTAGAAGTAGAGGCCAGTCAATCCAAGGATCGAAGCCATTATGAGAGAGGAGCTCTTAAAGTTATTAAAGGCTAAGATCATATACCCAATAAAACATTCTACTTGGGTAGCCAATTTGGTACCCATGAGAAAAAAGAATGGGGATATACGCTTGTGTGTGGACTTCAGAAATCTGAACCAAGCATCCCTCAAAGATCACTACCCTCTCCCTCAGATTGATCAGATCTTGCAGGTAGTGGTAGGAGTAGAAATATTCTCATTATTGGATGGTTACTCTGGATATAACCAAATTTGGGTGAAAGATGAAGATCAGTATAAAACAACATTCACCACAAAATGGGGTACATTTGCCTACCAAAGAATGCCTTTTGGGTTATCCAATGCAGGAGCCACATTTTAGAGAGCTATGGACTATGCCTTTGGAGCACTGATCAACAAGGCTATTATGATTTATCTGGATGACATGACTATGTTTTCCCATGATAAAAAAGACCATCTGTCACACTTGGAGCAAGTTTTTCAAAAATGCAGAGAATTTGGTATTTCACTCAATCCTAAGAAGTCATTCTTTGTAGTCCATGAAGGAAAGCTACTAGGTCATGTGGTCTCAAAAGAAGGCATGGCCATAGATCCAGATAGAATCACATCAATTCTCGCTCTTCCTTTACCTACAAATAAGAAGACATTGCAGTCTTTCCTAGGCCAAATCAATTTTGTCAGGAAATTCATTTCTGATTTTGCATAGAAAGTAAGGCCTATATCTGAGTTACTTAAGAAAAATGTCGAATTCAAGTGGACTGAAGTCAGAAAATAAGATTTTGAGATCATCAAGCAATCCATTGCAACAGCCCCAGTACTGGTAAACCCAGATTTCAGCAAAGATTTTATTCTTTATGCATATGGAGCTGAAGAAAGTTATGCCTCAGTGCTCACTCAGAAAGATGATCAAGGGGAGGAACATCCTGTGTTCTTTTGGAGCCAGACACTCCATGATTATCAAGTCAAATACAATTTTATTGAAAGGCAAGTATTTTTTGTGATGAAGTCACTAAAGAAGTTCAGGCAGTATTTGGTACAGAGCAAGACCCTGGTATATGTGGTTCATCCAGATGTAAGAAGTTTTATCCTACAAGGTGATTTAGGAGACAAAAGAGCTGGTTGGATTACCAAAATCTAAGAATATGATGTAGAAATACACCCCACCAAGCTAGTAAGAGGTAGGGCTTTATGCCAAGGGTTAACAAAAGCTACAACATTGGTAGAAGTAACAACTTGCCAGGCAGTAGAAGAAAATCAGGTTGAAATAATACAAACTGAAGACTCTGATTGGATTGACCAGATGATTAGGTACTTCTAGAGTGGAGTATGCCCCCTTAATCTAAGTGCTTCCCAAAGGAGAAGATACAGGCTTCATGCTTTGAAATATGTATTACTACCATAGGGCTTATACAAAAGAAACTTGGATGGAATTCTTCTAAAATGCTTAAAGGATGACCAACAAAAAAGGGTCATGGAGGAATTCCATGGAGGATCAGTTGGTGGGCATAGTTCAGGTAGGGTTACAGCTTTAAAAATCATAAGAGCAGGCTATTATTGGCCCACTGTATTCATTGATGCTTTTAAAGTCACCCGGGCTTGTGACAAATGTCAGAGATATGTGGGAAGGACAAGGAATGCTTCATCCCCCCTCAAGCCCATTCAAGTTGAAGAGCCTTTTCAACAATGGGGGCTAGATTTCATAGGGGTTATCAACCCTAATTCCTTAGTAGAGCATAATTTTATCTTAACTACCATATATTATCTTACCATATGGGTAGAAGTTATTCCTACCAAGAAATCAGATCAAGATGTTGTGATCAATTTTATGGAAAATTTGATTTCAAGGTTTGGAGTTCTAGAAGCTTTGGTGAGTGACAATGGCCCAAATTTCATAGGAGCCAAGTATATTGAGTTTTCTAGTAAGTATGGCATTACTCTTAAAAATACTTCCAATTATTATCCATAGGGTAATGGACTTGCAGAATCTACCAACAAAAACCTATTAAGGATTTTGAGGAAATCACTGGAAGGTAATAAAAGAAGTTGGCACCTATTATTGGACCAAGCTCTGTGGGCAGACATGATTACTATTAAAAATTCCATCAATACTTCCCCTTATGCACTAGTGTATGGCAAGGAGGCAGTGTTACCAATCCATTTGGAGATCCCAACACTTAAGCTTGTCAATTCAGAAGAAGAGTCGAAGATCCTGTGAAAACCAGATTGACACATTTGCTGAAATTAGAAGAGAGTAGAGCTCAGGCATATAATAGTTTTCAAAAGCATTCATCAGACATTAAAGCATGGTTTGATAAGAAGGCCAGATTCAAGAAATTCTAGGTTGGAGACTCAGTTCTCAGGTGGAATGTTGATAGAGCAAAGCCAAGCAAGCATGAAAAGTTTGATTCTTTTTGGGATGGTCCTTTCAGAATAGTAGATGCTAAGGAGTCCAATGTATTCCAGCTAGAAGATCCGGAGGGAAACATACAACCAATTTCGGTGAATGGTTTTCATCTCAAGCTCTACTATGTGTAAGGAGTGATTTCACTATAACATATGTATATACATTGTATAATTATTTTCCTCCTTTATACACTTTGTACTTTAATTTATTTCTGCACTTTGTAATCAGTTCTCTTAAAAAAATATTGAAAAATAAAAAAGGAAAAAAGTTAACAAAAATGGACTAAGTGCACAACATGGTTTCATTCCGCACTATGAGAACCTCTCGAAATGACGTGCGCTCTTGAATCCACATTGTAAATATGCTAAGATTCTCCCAGAATGGTGAGTCATTGGTCAAAATAAAGTGAAGGGCATTCCCAATCCGGGAACCTTTTGAAGCCAATGTTGGAGTAAAATCAAGATGAAAAGTCACACCTAAAAAGTACTAAGTGTCCATGGACCCAAAAGCTTCTTAAGCCATCGGTTTCAAAGACGAAGTGGAACCAAGTATGATTTTGACCATGACACGTGGAGACCAGAGCATGATCCCGCAATCAATGCTAACGAACTCGTACCATAACCCGAGAGTAGCCGAAGGGGTGCAGTGAGGTGGCAACACAATTTGAAATTTTGACCAATGAAAAGATAGAGTGCCACCATTGAGCCATCAAAGGGAATGATTAAAAGTTGGAAAGTGTGCCAATGGTAAGGTCATGTAGTAGCTGCATTAATGGTGGAGGATACATGCATTCCAGAAGAATAAAAAGTGATGAAAGACATACACGATGCTCATTTGGCATCGATTTGCATCCCCAGAGTGGTAAAGGGCAGAGTGAATTTCTGAAGAACTTACCACAAACTGTAGGGAGAACGAAGTCTTGCTACTATCAAAATGGCCCCTAAAAAATCACTCACTGAGGTACCAAATACGGGAGCAAGGTTACAGGCTCATGTACATCAGACCAGACAAGTCACAGATACAATGATGACGAGAGTAACGAGGACCCACCTAAGGATAGGTTTTGAATTCCCATATTTTGAAGGAAAGCCAATGCATCGACAAGGTACTATAGCTATAAAATATTTCTTGTTCACCTATATCTATGATTCTATACATCATTACCCTGAATTAGTCTCTGCTATGATTCAATTCTATGATTCTAAAAATAGAATAGTTAAAACCTTCGAGGGTGCTCCCCTATTCACAATTACAAAAGAATTCTGCCATGAATTATTTGCAACTGGAGTAGGGCCACCCTCAAAACCCAGACCATTTGACATAGCAAAATTAGCTAGGGCTTATGATGCAATGGTAGCTTCAGAAGTAAAGAAAAGGGCTATAGAACAATGGTTGCATTTTAATTTTAGAATAATAAGGAATGAAGATGAAATGCCTAAAGTCCCTATTCATATTGATGAATTTGCAAATCTCGAATTATTTTCTATGTTGGCTTGCATGGAGGGTTTAGATTCTGATAGAATGGTACATGGCTAGAAAATTACCACAACATACTATATTTCTAATGAAAGAATGTATGAGAAGGATGCGGGAAAGAAAGGGACTAGAGTGATTTATTTTGATTGGCCAACTTTTCTTGCACAGAGGATACATGAGCAACTAGTAAGCATGAAAAGGGGTGTCGATGCTCCTAGTTTTAGGCATTGCTCAAGTTTAGTGTGGATGTTCTATGCCACCACCAAAGATAGAATGTCATGGATTCCAATCAAGGATAAAACCAATGATGGAGAACCCTTATCGATTTATTATTGGATAAGCCATTTGAGGAGCAGTGAGTCCTATTATAGATTCAATTTGGAATTTCTGGGACCTACTTTAAAAATAATGTATGGTAAGTGCCCTAGGTTGCCACCTTTAACTAAGCAGATTCTGAGAACAAAGAGTGCAGAAGAAGGAGACTGGTATTTGTTGACTGAGGGCACTATGATCAAGTTGTATGGTTTCATGGGTAAACCCTTCCTCCTACCCCATTTCATCATAGAGAGGCTTTTTGCCCTAGAATATCTGAGGCAGGTGGAGTACATTGATGTGAACTATGGCTCTAGAAGGAAGAGGAAGTCTTTACTTACCCACCGCACTTTGGATGACATCACCATCACCAAGAAGGGGCAGAGCCAACAAATCGACCAATACCTCGATAGGTTAGGTCTATTTTATATTCCCCAAATATGGAGCTATGACCCTGATGGCATTTTTACTACAAGAAATAAAACCCTAAATGGAGATAAGGCCTATAAGTTTGAAAAGAGGCCTAAGGCTCATTTTGAAAAAGGTAGGAATAATGATGAGACTGCTCTTTTAGAGTGGAATGTCTCAAATATGGGTCAATTACCCCCATGGTTGGATTTTTATGAGCAAATTGTTGATTTTGACCCTGAAAATAAGCCAAGTCATCGGATTATAGAGGCTACAATTGAAAAAATTGAGGTTGAATCAGCAAAGAAAAAATATCCTCCACCTGAGGCTAAGTCTACAAAGAAAAAGGATCCTCCACCTGAAGAAGAGATTGCAGAAGAAGAAGAGGAGGAAAAGGGACCATGGAATGTAGCCAAAATAATAGATTGGTGGAGAATGAGGATTGAAATTGGAAAGCCTAAGTCTAAATTTGGAATGAAGATTGATAAGGAGTTTTCAAGAAGATATAATAAAAACATTGGAACCTAGAAACAAAAGGATGTCAGAAACATAGTATTAACGGTTGAAAAACCTCAATCTAGTTCTGAATCCCTCCCTCCACCTACAGATCATGAGGCTCATCTAGAAGAACCAGGAACTCCCTTGACAATGGCTGAAGTACTAAAGACCTTTCATCCTACTACTGAGCAGGTGGAAACATTTCCTAAGGGAGCTAAGTTGATGAGCAAGATGCAATATTCTAAGGAAAAAGTTATCAATACTCTAGTTATTGAAACAACATCTAGGCCTAAACTCTTAGCTTTGGGAGCATGACCTCCAGACATAGATATCAACTAGAAATAAAAGGATGAAATATTTAAGTACAAACCCCTTTCTTTTACCCCTACAACATCAATTGAATTACGACCTATTTATGAGCAAACATTACTTTCTAGAGTAGTGCAAGAAGATGAGTTGGAGGAGGATTCTGAGAATGAGATGACTACTTTTCAATTAGTTCATAGAAGGACTAAGAGGGTTCTAGAAAGAGAGGAAAAAGATATTTCAAAGAAACAAAAATTGGATATGGAGGAGATTGCTAAAGAAGTAGCTGATTTTGCTATGGGAAAATTGATTGATCAGGAGCAGCAACAAGATACAGAGATAGAACAAGAACACCCTACATCAGTAGGTGAAGGTATGGCTTCTAATCCCTCTTCTCCTCTTCATCCTCATGATTCCCCAAAGAAATCTCCCTCCCTTTCTAATCAAGAAGACATGACAAGTGTACCTCCTCCCTCTCATAGTCCACCACATGAGTCATCAGTAGCCATCAAGGTACAAGTTACTCTTGTTTCCTCACAACCACCTCAAATCCCATCTCCAGCATCTGAGGTTCCTACTCCCTCATCTACCATCATTTCACTTCCATATTTTTCATCACCACCATCAATGGGACACTACGTTCCAAGTATATCCACCCATCCAATTGTTAGTCTTGCATCAATTTCTATGAGTCTACCAACAACAACAATAGTTACAGAGTCCACTATTGTCACAGAGGCTGTTGTAACTATATCTTCACCCCCATCATCAACAGTTTAGTCCACCCTTTCATTTCTAGTGTCATCATCTCCCCTAGTTGTTGGTCTTTTAGGACCTATTACTATACCAAAGGAGCAGGCAACCACTCAGAGTATAAATTATTATTGGGTAGAAAGGCTTGCTAGGCCTTCCAATAGGATGGCGATCAAGAGAAGAAGTGTGTATGTTGATCCTATTTCTAGACAGAGAATATCAAGATCTATGACTCCACTAGTAAGCAAACCTGAGACTGAGATGACTATTCAAGATTATCGAGTGGAGGAGGTCACAGAAGATATTGACAAGCTCCCTGAGGAAGATGAGTTGATCATAGCCAAAGCTCACTTGGATACCTTCTATGTGAAAAATGATTTAGTCAGAGAGAAGGTGGACAAGTTGGAGAAAAAGGTTGAAAAGCTTAAGAAGAGTCTCAATGATAAAAAAGAAATAGAAAAGGCTCTGAGAAAAGAGGCTAAGGCTTGGCAGGAGAAATTTCAAGAGGCCAGTAAACTAAAGGACCAATTAGAAGAGCAAAAGAAGTTGAATGAAGATCAGGTGAAAGAAATTCAGAATTTAAAGAATCAACTTCAGATAGAGAAAGCTAAATCTTTAGGATTTTCTAAGAATGATTTGAAAAGTATTAGAAAAGAGTTGCTTTCTGAGGTCCAGGAGAAATGTTCAAGGCTTCAACTTATTATTGATTATCTTAATGATGCCAATCGTCTACTCTCCAATATTCAGAAAGAGCTAGATCAGATCACTGGAGAGTTGTAGCCTATGGTGATTCGTAGAACAAATGTACAGGTTGGTTGGTAGCAGACTCAGTGATTCTGCTAAACCTATTCCTAATAAAGAATGGAATCTTGCCAGAGTTGCTACCAGGATAGTGGTTAAAAAGCATAGGGCACTTCAAAGAGCCTGGTTGTTGTTCGATAGGATTGAGGGTATGATTAAGGATGTTGTTGAATTGAATAAGGAAATGATTCAAGTTGGATTTAAAGGCCTATGGATGGAGGACCACAACTTGTTATCCATGGAAGAAATCCAGAAAAGCATCAATGAGAATTTGCAGGATGAATCCAGGATAGATTCTCTAGAAGAGCCACTACCCCAAGAACAAGTTGTCCAATTGATTGTTGATTTTACCCGGTTGAGAGATCTCATGGAAGATCTGGTAAATAGAGGGGATGCTGCTAACTATGAAGACATTGGTGAGCTACAATATGTTTATAAGCAGCTCAAAGAAACATCAAATCCCTCTGAAGCAGATTGGAAATAGGCTCTACAATATTTGGAATTGATGATCCAATTGTTTGGTGATACTTCTGGAGGAAAAAGTCTGAAAACACCTATTCAAGAAGAAGAAGAAGAGCAAGATGAGGAGGCCGAGGAAGAGGCCCATGAAGAAGAAGAACTGGATAGATCAGTTACAAGCCCAGGAGGGGCTCACACTTAGTTCATTTTTATTTTGTACATATGCATAAGTTTTGTATTTTTTGTTTTGACTCTGACAATTGTCAGAAGTAAGCAATAAAGGCATGAAGCCTACAGAGGTAGAAGAGCAACGAACTATATGTGAAGGTATTTCTTGAAATAAGGCCTTATAAAAGGAGTAGAGTTATGTCTAGTTGTTGAAGACAGTGGCAAGACTTGTATTTCAGACACAGTCTCTGTATGAGCGGATGAGTTCTATGTATTTTTGGCATCACTTCGATATGAACCTCTACTCTCTCAACAGACTGATGAAACTATCAGAGAGTAGTGTTTATATGGAAGTTATTCTATAAAGTATATTTTTGAAGATGAGTATGTTTGACTCCTAAGGCCCAATGGATAAGACTCTGAGTTCGATTGGCTTTGCAAGCAAATCCACCCGGGAGGCGCCAGAATGTAGGCCCAAAATGGCCACATACTTAGGAAAATTTTTGCAAATTTTGTCTAAGTGGAAAAATCTTCATTCCGCACACCTTACAATATATTTTGGAGTGGATCCACAATAGAAGGTATGAGCCCACCCGACACTTAGTAAATTTTCATGATTGAAGCGATTCTAGGAGACTTGTCTTGACTCCGAACTAGCGACGCATCTCAAATCTACAAAATTTTTAAGAAGAGATGATGTCAATGATAAAAAAGTGTAGATTGGCAACTTCACGAGTGGCTAAGTTTTAGAAGGCCCGATTTCAAAAAACCCATAGAGTATTTATGCCCAAAATGGTGACAAAGTGGAATGCTATGGCCAAGGTAGATGCGGATTCATGACTAAGGATGATTTTGACTTCTCCTTTCTAGAATGGTGACAAGGTAGAAGGTTTTATTCTGAGGATAGTGTGGAATGGAGAAAAGGTCATGCTGCACTATGACGGGTCCGGATTGATGATCATATGCTAATGCACTTGCTCATTCCGGAATGGAATCCACAAAAGTCATAAAGAAGGAGTGATGTCATCAATATTTTTGTGTGGATTGGAAGGCACCTTGTGGATAATGAAGGAATCTAAAGAACAAAGAGCGGATTCGATCTTGCTTAGTTTTTAGATCATTTGAGAGCCGGATTGGTGATTCCATAGTTTTTAAGATAGAAGGATGATATCACCAACATTTTAAAGTGGAATGGCACCGTTTCTCCCTACCATTATAATAAGCTTTTATCAGATTTAATCAGAACCATATAATGAGGGAGATCAATGATGGAGATTGCATCAAAGAATATGAGGTATTTAGGGATGTTTCTTCACCAGAATTGGAATAACCAGTTGGAAGAGGAAGTTGAAGCATCGAGGGTTTCCAAGAAAGTTGAACCAGAGGTGGTTACAGATCGATGATGGTAGACAATATCCAAGAATAATCAATGATGATACGTGATTTCCAATGGCTTGGACTCCAGTTGCGTCGAACAACCAACAAGTTGCAGAGGCCCCGAGCTGCCATGGTGGACCACATTCAATGGATTTCTCGAAGGATGTACCAGTAAGCAAATGCCAGCAAGAATTCTCTATTACACTATCAAAATAAATCTTTGTAATGTTCTTTGTAATTTTTAATTTTTGCAAAACTATAAATAGAGGTCGAACCCTCATTTTTAAGGGTCGGCTCTAGTGTGTTTTCATGTGCTACTGTAAATATTCCCAAGAGCTAATGGAAGGAGCATTACATTGATCTTCACCTCAAAATTTGTATCTTCATGCTTGATATCAGAGGTTCAAATTCTTTAGTTGTATTTCTGTGAATACTTAAGTGGTTAGTTTGTGCCAAATGAATGGATTACTAGTTGTTAAAGTAATTGAAATCTGCTTCTGAGTTTGATCTTTATTGTTAGGAAGTGCATTTCTGTAGAATCTAGATATTGGTGAATTCTATTATTTGGATTATCATTGTCTAGATATTGAAATCATTGTCTGCAATATTTCTTTGTGTGCTTTAATGAATGAAGAGTCATTCAATTTGTGATAATGTTGATCTGAGTTATGTATCTTTGGGTTAGTTTTTTGGAGCTTTGTATGGTGGTGCAATGTTGTTAGCCTATCCATCCACTATTGTTCACATTTCTCTAACCCTAGACTTTTCTTACCCTAACCTTCAAACCCTAAGTGAGCATAATTGTGTCAACACCCTACTTAAGTTGACAAGGAACCAACCTACTCTGGAGGTTGGATCGAAAACTCTGTTTTGGTCCATCCAATGTTGAGTGTTGAGCTGCAGCTATCGGGTGCAAGTCTGGATAGAAAATAGGAAGATAGACAACCACAGTATCGAGTGAAAACTTGGTGCAATTCAGTGCCCAACACTAATCACTAAAGAATTATGCCATTGTAATCCTACATAGATGCTAGTATGTAGGGTTAGGGAAATCACCTTTAAGTGATATAGGCCTTCAAGGGTAATCCTTATGTCATGGTCATGTTGTCCCATATAAGGTAGTGTAGAGAAATAGGGAGACCATGATGACGTCTTTTCTAATGGTGAGATTAGAGGAGCGAACCCTAGAAATTCTGGGAATTTGACCACTCCTATCCACTTGAGTGTCATCTATAATTACAATTAAATTGATATGGTTATGCCTTAATACTAATAAAACTATTGGGTCTTCTTAGTGAGTTAAGAAAAAAAATTAACTCTCTCCCTTGGGTCAAGTAAGTGGGTTGTTATAGATATCTTTCTCAAATGCTACAATCTCTCACACTATGATTACCATGGCTTTCATGAAGTACACCTAATGTGGCTCTGATATAACTATTAGCAATAGAGTTCTCTTCCAATACATCACAAAATATCAACACATAAAATGTTCATTCACTCAAACAATTGAAAAATAACTTACTAAAATATTTTATTGAAAAATCTAATATAAGCAATGCATAAATGCATTTCTTCTTTGATACATATTATAGATATTTTTATTCTATATATACATAAATTAGACTCTTCATATGCACAATATTCGTGAAATTTACACTTACATAAATCTTCATCTCCTCATACTCACAAGAAATCCAACTCTTCACATTTCTCTATTATATAATAATAAATCTCAAATATTAAATAAAGATAAAGTCTCTTATGATTGTACATAACTCCTCACTTCTAAAAATGACACTTCACTGACATAAATCACACTTACAAACATGACACATAACCCACACTTACTAACTTGACACATACTATGGACTCACACCCTAATCTAAACTATTTATAAGGTACCAAATAATGTAATACTTCCAACACTAGCATTTTATTGTTATTTTTTTTAAGCTATTGATAAGAATAATCTTCTATTTTTATTCTATGATTATAGTTGTAGCCACTTCTCTTACATCACCATAGGCATAATATTTAGAAAGCAAGCCAAAGAAGGTTATTGGTAAACTTTTTTTAGTAGAAATCAAGGAGCCCATTGGACAAAATCTACAAGAGGCACCCCATAAGGCTTAGGTTGTGTTATGCTCCATCCTTAATTGCTTTTTGAATTCCTTTCCTTTTGTGTTTTTAATCTAACTTTATTTTTTACTTTGTCATATACAATTGATTGAGGGATTAGTTTACTTTTAGCTTAGTGTTTGTAATAAGCTTTTTTGCATTTGAAGTGCATTCTCCTTGCATTTGTTAGCTTCTTATTTGATATCATACCATTAATTAGCATTTTCTTATTGACTATTTTTTATGACATTTTTTGCACAAAAAGGCTCTTTGCCCCTCTAGTTATCTCCTCTCTCCCATAATCACTCAGATCTATTGTTCCCTTACCTCTTCTTTACCTAATGCTCTTTTTAATACATTTGTGTTGGCTGACGATAGTTAGACATCATATTTTCCTTACTAGTTTTAGGATATTTTTGTCACTTGCGTTTGTGCTATAGTATGTTTTTTTAGAAGGTGCAAATGCTCCCTCATCCTTTCCTCTTATATTTCTACATTTGATCATTTTGATTCCTTGTTTAAAGCATTTCTCTATCTCTATTAATAGAATATAGTTTTGATATCCTCTAAGTTTTCAATGTTTGCATCTCTATAATTAATTAAAAGGTGTATCTAATTGCAAGACACATTACACTTCTACTTTTATAGAACCATTAACATTCTAAATTCTATATTTATATTTCATTGATAAAATAATTCATGTTGCATGATTGTAGTTAGGTAGCATAAATACCATTAGTTTATTTGTTCCATGTTTATTCAATTTCTTAAGTGATTAGGGTTCTGACCTATCAAATTAGAAAAATTTTATCCTTTATTAGGTTAGGTAGACCACCTCACTCTCATCCTTGTATTTGTTATGCTTGTTTTTGTAGGGTTCATATTTGTACCACCTAAGGTTATTTGCACCCACTAAGTTATAGGTAGCATAATCACAACTAGGACACCCATTTACCTCTAGGGGAAATTTAGGCATTTCTATTCCATGCTCTTTTTCACATTTTATAACAAGTTTACTAAAAGGGAAATCATTAAATTTTGTTTGATTATCCTTTAGAATTTTGTTTCACCAATTTTTCATAGGCAAGAAATGAAAGAGCAATTTTTCATAGGCAAGAAATGAAAGAGCATAGTTTTTCATTTAGAGTAGTTTGTGTATGGTTGCATTAATACCTCATTTTGTTGAGCGTGGTGCAACAAGAGTATTGTCATTGTTGTCAACACAGTCAGATAGATCTGTTGATGTAGTGGACAAGAAGTTCAAAAGCTATTCAGATGCAAAAGACAGGAGTTCAAAGGTTATTCGGAGTATGTACAGTGATTTTCCAAGAAGACCAAAGTGGCCCATGTGCAAATTATCAAAGAAAAAGACAAGTAAGAAAAGTGTCACAAAATCGTGACATATACAACAAGCAAGGAAAACTGTTGCGATTTCGCAACATGTTGGAAGAGAGAGAAAAAGCAGGAAAAACTGTCATGATTTCGCGACATGTTGGAAGAGAGAGAAAAAGCAGGAAAAACTGTCATGATTTCACAACATGTTGGAAGAGAAAAAGGCAAGTGGAAAAACTGTCATGATTTCGCGACATGTTGGAAGAGAGAGAAAAAGCAAGAAAAACTGTCGTGATTTCGCGACATGTTGGAAGAGAAAAAGGCAAGTGGAAAAACTGTCGTGATTTTGCGACATGTTGGAAGAGAAAGAGAAAGCAGGAAAAACTGTCATGATTTCGTGACATGTTGGAAGAGAAAAAGGCAAGTAGAAAAACTGTTGCAATTTCATGACATGTTGGAAGAAAAAAAGAAAGCAGGAAGAAGTGTCACGATTTCGCGACAAGTTCGAAGAAAGAGAACAAGTAAGAAAAGTGTCACGATTTCGTGACATGTCACATTTTTGTGACTAAAATAGGAGAGATAAAGTAAGTTGGAAAAATGTCACGATTTCGCGACATGTCGTATTTTCACGACTAAAATAGGAGAGAGAAAGTAAGTTGGAAAAATGTCATGATTTTGCGACATGTTGCATTTTTGCAACAAAAGAAAGAGAGGAAGCATACGAAAGCAGAACTATCACGATTTCACGACAAAAGCAGAAAGCAAGACTTCGAAAGCAGAAGTGTCGCAATTTCGTGACAAAAGCAAAGAAGTAAAGTACGAAAGCAAAAGTGTCATGATTTCATGATAAAAGCAGAGAAGAAGACTTCGAAGGTAGAAGTGTCATGATTTCATGACAAAAGCTAAGTTGAATATTACGGAGGCAGAAGTGTCACGATATCATGAAAAAATAATAGAGAAAGCATACGGAGGTGAAAGTGTCGCGATATCGTGACATGTTGTATTTTTGTGGGCCAAAGCTAAGAGAAAGAGCAAGGAGAAAAAGTGTCATGATATTGTGACATGTATTTTTATGGTTGAGTTGAAGCCAACGAAGACTGATGACAACCGACTAAAATTAGGGTTTACAATTGTTATGAAAGTCGACTAAGATTAGGGTTTACAATCGACTAAGATTAGGGTTTTCATCATGAAAATGTTGTTATAAAAGGAGGGATGTTTGGAGAATTTTTGCATGTCAAAGTGTGCAAAGTTCGGTCGTAGTGCGCAGAGAGCAAGTCGTGTCGAATCGTGCTAAGTGTGAAATTCACAAAGAGAGCAGAGTGCGCAAAAGGGAGAAGACGATCGTGAAGGTCGACTGTAACGAAGTAGAGTGTGTGAAGTGATTGTGCAGAGAGAGCAGAGTGTGCAGAGAATGCAAAGGTGAAGAAGACCAGTCAAGGTCTTGCAAAAGCAAAGGTATCTTACTGTTAAACCTATAGATTCAAATTGAAGTCCAGGTTGGTGCTTGGCATTAGGGGTTGGTGCTCCTTCCAGTTGGTGCTGGTAAATCAGGGGTTGGTGCTCCTTCCAGTTGATGCTAGTAAATCAGGGGTTGGTGCTCCTTCCTGTTGGTGTTGGTAAATCAGGGGTTGGTGCTCCTTTATGTTAGTGTAGATAAATCAGGGGTTGGTGCTGCTTCTAGTGTGTGCTGGTAAATTGATTGTAAAGTTGGTGCTTTGCAAAGGCTGGATTTGGATGGTAGTCCAAGCAGTAATTTTTGAGGAGTAGCCACATTGGTGAACCTCGTTAAATCTTGTGTTGTGTGATGCTCTTTTGTTATACTTGTTGTATCTAGTGATAAGTTTTAATTCCTACTATATTAAGAGCTATAAATTCAAGTTTAAAGAGCTACATTGATTCACCCCCCCTCTCAGTGTGATTGTAAGACTAACAATTGGTATCAGAGCTAAGTTCCTGTACAATCTTAACCGGCTAGGGTGATCTTGGAAGTAACACAATGATAGGTGGTGAAGGCTTCTCATCAAATAAAGCACCATTGTTTGACAGATCTAATTATGTGTTCTAGAGAATCAGGATGCAAACATATCTCTGTGCTTTGAGATACAACATCTGAGATTCAGTAGTTAGTGGATACACAATACCCATCACTCCTTCAAAAGAGGTTGACGAAAAGAAACTATTTGAAAATAACTCAAAAGCAAAGAATGCTCTCATGTGCAGATTAGCAGATAGTGAACTAGTAAAGATCATGAGCTGTAAAATGACAAAAGAGATTTGGGAAAAACTGAGGAGTATTCATGAAGGAGACGATAAGATCAAGGAGGCCAAGTTACAGACACATCGAGCTCAGTTCGAAGCATTAAAGATGAATGACAATGAAAACATTGAAGCATATATGCTGAGAGTTAATGGAATCATTAATGCGATCATAGGACTCGACGAGGATATCGAAGACTCTACCATCGTGAAAAAGGTATTAAGATCTCTTCCTCAAAGGTTTGATTCTAAAGTCTCAGTGATAGAAGAAGCTAAAAAATCTAAATTATTTTAGTATAGATGAGATGTATGGTTCTTTGATTGCATATGAGATGAGGATAGGAAGATCTAAACCCACAGATAGAGAAGCGGCTTTTAAAGCCCTTAAAGATAAAAACACAAAACAAGAGTTCGAGGAAGAAGAGACATCAGATGAAATGGAAGCAAACTTTGTTAGAAAACTAAAAAGGGAAAAAGAAAAATACAAAGGAAAGCTACCGCTTAAATGTTTCAACTGTGGAGACTTTGGGCATTTTGCGACTAAATGTCCACTTAAAGAGAAGAACAAAAATGATGAAGGATCGCACCAAGAAAGAAGTGACTGGAAGAAGAAAATGAATTTCAGAAAAGACAACTTCAAGAAGAAAAGTTTCATCTCTAGGAATGCCAGTTCATCAAAAGACAGCTCTGGTGAGGATTTTGAAGAGGAAACAGGTGAAGCTATTTTCATGGCATTTGAAGAAGTAAGATCAGAAAAGGAAGAAGGAGTGAACTCTAAAGTATGTGGTGAAAACCCTGAGGCTGAAGTAGATCTAGAAGGTGAGTTGATCTCTGCACTTGAAGAGTGGAAAATACAGAGAAAAAAGAATAAGAAAATTTTAAAAAATCTTGAGGATGCAAATGAAATCATAACCAATTTGAAAGTATAGATAGAAGAATCCAAGATAATCTCCGAAGATCTTGAAGTGCAAATAACCATGAAAATAGATTATTGCAGCAAGCTAGAAGAAGAGATTGTTGGTTTAAGAATGCAGCTAGAAGAGATGAATAAGAAAATCAGTTGTTATCACAAACGTGAAGAAAGTTCTATGAAGTTGGATAAGATCATAAATGACCAAAGGCCTGTAGGCATCAAATTTGGTCTGATTTTCATCAAAAGAGAATCATCAAATGGATCAAAGGCCAAAAATGTAGAATCCATAAATAATGAAGATAAGAAACAGGTTGATCAAGGAAAAATATCTCATGCAAAAGAAAGCAATAATGCCAGGCACGAAAGGAGAATTGAAAATGATGGATTCACCAATGTCACACATCAAAGAAGAAGAAGACCTATGGATCCTACATCAACATGGCAAAGACCATCACACAGGTTCAATTATCCATTTTCTGGTTTCTATTTTAAATTCAATGGCTATGGACATAAAATCTCAGACTACAAATATAATGTAAGACCAAGGAATTTCACTAGTAGAAATGTTTTTCTCCTCTGATGAATTATACAGTAGAATGTTATAACTATCATAATTTTGGGCACATTGCAAGAAACTGTAGAAGTACATTTGCATCAAATCAGTTTCAGGGAAGAAAATTTCAACCAAATAGGATGAGACAAAATAGAAAACTTCTCGAAAAACATGCACAAGCTATTGATAAGGGAAAGGCAAAACAAGAACCCAAAACTACTATCAAAATGGAGTGGAAAGGAAAAGAGCGACTTAAGGAAGAAAATGAATCCTTAACCGTACAAAAAACATTTAAAGCACAGAATAAATATATACCATGGATACTTGATAGTGGATGCTCCAGTCATATGACAGGTGAAAAACAAAAATTTGAGAAGTTACAGAAATATGAAGGTGGTTCAGTAAAGTTTGGAAATAATGATGGAGCTAAGATAGTTGGCAAAGGTTCAGTTAAAATTAGTGATGGAAAATTTAAGTCAGAAGAAGTCTTGTTTGTGGATGGTTTAAAATATAACTTATTGAGCATAAGTCAGATTTGTGATAAAGGTCATGAAGTAGTTTTTATGAAGCAGGGTTGTGAAGTTAGAAAAACAAACAGTGGAAAATTGATAGCAACTGGATCAAGGACATCTAGCAACCTGTACACGCTCTTAGAGACTTCAAAAGGAGCTTGTTTTATTGGATAGGAAGAATAAAATTGGTTGTGGCACAAGAGAATTGGTCATATTAGTTTTGATAATCTAGTAAAAATCACCTCAAAAAGGGCAGTGAGAGATATTCCCACCATTAGCAAACCTGCAAACATCATTTGTGCTTCATGCCAAAAGGGGAAGCAAACTAGAGTCACATTCAAAACAAAAGAGTACTACACAAGCAAAACTTTGGAACTAATACACACTAATTTATGTGGACCCATGAGAACACAAAGCATAAATGGTGACAAATATTTTATGTTGTGCATTGATGACTATTCCAGAATGACATGGATATTTTTCTTGAAGCATAAATCAGAAGCGTTTTATATGTTCAAAATTTTCAAAAACCATGTTGAGAATGAAATAGGAAAGAGGATCAAATGTTTAAGATCAGATAGAGGAGGAGAATTCATTTCAGAGGAGTTTACAGAGTACTGTGAAAAATACGGTATTAGGAGACAATTTTCAGCAACCAGGACACCTCAGCATAATGGAGTGGTAGAAAGAAAGAACAGGATAATGCAGGAAATAGCATGGACTATGTTGGCTAAAAGTAGAGTAGCAAACATATTTTTGAAAGAAACAGTCCATACTGTGGTGTATATCCAAAATAGGTACATGCTGAGAACACATGAAAACAAAACTCCTTATGAGTTGTGGTTCGGTAAAAGGGCAACAACAAAATACCTCAAAGTTTTTGGCAGCAAGTGCTACATCAAAAGAACTAAAGATAATCTTGGCAAGTTTGAAGATAGAGCGGATGAAGGTATTTTTGTTGGTTATTTGCCAAAAAACAAAGTTTTCAAATGCTACAACAAGAGGCTAAAGAAAATTGTGGACAGTGTCGATGTTAAATTTGATGAAGGCAGAGAATGAGTAATTAGCTATAACTACCCAATGTATGAAGAGGTTATTGAAGGAGATGAGAAAAACGAAACGGAAAAGATACAAAAAATTGACTCAAGTGATTTAAGTTGTGATTCAAAAGTGGAAGAAAATAAGAAATTCAAAACAGGTAGCTGGCAGAAAAATCATCCTAGAGAGCAAATAATTGGAGACCCCAAAGTTGGTGTTCGGACAAGAAGAAGAGTCATAAGTAACTACTCTCTATTATCCAGCATTGAGCCCAAAAATGTTGCTGACACAAGCCAAGATGAAAGTTGGATGAAGGCAATAAATGAAGAATTAGATCAGATCAAGAAAAATGAAACTTGGGAGTTAGTATCTAGACCTGCAAATAAAAATATAATCGAGACTAAATGGATTTTTTGAAACAAATTGAATGAAGACGGACAGGTGGTCAGAAATAAAGCAAGATTGGTATGTAAAGGTTATGCACAAGTTGAAGGCATTGACTTTGAGGAAACTTTTGCACCAGTAGCTAGACTAGAGGCAATTAGAATGTTTTTGGCTTTAGCAGTCTACAAGAATTTCAAAGTTTATCAAATGGATGTGAAATCAGCGTTTTTGAATGGGAAACTTAAAGAAGAGGTTTATATTGAGCAACCAGATGGTTTCCAACTTGGTGATGATCCCAACTTGGTTTGCAAGTTGAAGAAAGCATTATATGGCTTAAAACAGGCACCCCGAGCATGGTATGCAAGGCTAGATAACTATCTCACTCAACAAAGGTTTAAGAAAGGTATGGTGGATAGTAATTTGTATGTCAAAACAGAAAATGGGCATCTTATTGTTCTTTTTGTATACGTAGATGATATCATATTTGGCAGCAGCAAAGATGAGTCATGTAAAGATTTAGAAAATAAGATGCAAAAGGAATTTGAAATTTCAATGATTGGTGAACTTTCGTATTTCCTCGGCTTGCAAGTTAATCAAAACAAGAAGGGCATATTTATTTCTCAAGTTAAATATGTGAAAGAGATGTTAAAAATGTTCACAATGGAGGATTGTAATCCAGTTAGCACTCCCATGACGACAGGTTGCAAGTTGAGCAAGGATGACAAATCTCCACCTGTTGATCAAACCATGTACAGATCCATGGTTGGAAGCTTACTATACCTGATAGCTACCAGACTAGATATTTTGCAAGCAGTATGCATGGTAGCATGATTTCAGGCTAATCCCAAGGAGACTCGTGTGACAGCAGTGAAGAGGATTCTTCGGTACCTCAAGGGTACTATGGAGTATGGGTTATGGTATCCAAAAGGTAAAGACTTCACCCTTATTTCATATTCAGATGTAGATTGGGTAGGATGTGTAGATGACAAAAAGAGTACTAGTGGAGGTGCATTCTATCTTGGAGACAGGTTGGTCGCATGGCATAGTAAGAAATAAGAGTCAGTTTCCTTATCAACAACAGAGGCAGAATATATCGCAGTGACAACATGTTGTACACAGGTATTATGGATGAAACAAAAATTGAAAGATCTTGGTATTAACTTCAGTGAGCCAATATCAGTTACGTGTGATAACACCAGTGCCATTAACATCTCCAAGAATCCGGTTATGCATTCATGCACAAAACACATTGCTATTCGGTATCACTTTTTGAAGGAGAAAGTTGCGGAAGGTGAGGTTAATTTGGATTTTGTTCCAACTATAGAGCAAGTAGTAGATATCTTCACAAAACCATTGCCCAAGGAAGTTTTTGAGTACCTTCGCAATAAATTGGGAGTCGTCACACTTTCCAAGAATTGACTAGCTATAGGGATCACATTCTCAGGGGGAGCATTTAAGTATTTGATTATCTTTTTGCTCATGTTCATGATTTTTGCTAAGTGTAATAAATTGTGCCTAAGAATGTTGTGCATGGACTCGGGGGAGTCTATAGTAGCCCTTTGGTATTATTGTCAAAGGGGGAGAAGAGTTACAGGAAATTGCACATGTGTTGTTAACAATTCCAAAGGGGGAGATTGTTGAGCAAGGTGCAGCAATAGTATTTTCATTGTTGTCAACACAGTCAGATAGATCTGTTGATGCAGTGGACAGGAAGTTCAAAAGCTATTCAGATGCAGAAGATAGGAGTTCAAATGTTATTCAGAGTATGTACAATGATTTTCCAAGAAGACCGAAGTGGCCCATGTGCAAAATATCAAAGAAAAATACAAGTAAGAAAAGTGTCGCGATATCGCGACATATACAGCAGGCAAGGAAAACTGTCGCGATTTTGCGACATGTTGGAAGAGAGAGAAAAAGCAAGAAAAACTATCGTGATTTCATGACATGTTGGAAGAGAGAGAACAAGCAGGAAAAACTATCATGATTTCGTGACATGTTGGAAGAGAAAAAGGCAAGTGGAAAAACTGTCGCGATTTCGCGACATGTTGGAAGAGAGAGAAAAAGCAGGAAAAAATATTGCGATTTCGCGACATGTTGGAAGAGAAAAAGGTAAGTGGAAAAACTGTCACGATTTCGTGACATGTTGGAAGAGAAAGAGAAAGTAGGAAAAAATGTCATGATTTCGCGACATGTTGAAAGAGAAAAAGGCAAGTGGAAAAACTATCACGATTTCACGACATGTTGGAAGAAAAAGAGAAAGCAGGAAGAAGTGTCGCGATTTCGCGACAAGTTCAAAGAAAGATAAAAAGTAAGAAAAGTGTCACGATTTCGTGACATGTTGCATTTTCGCGACTAAAATAGGAGAGAGAAAGTAAGTTGAAAAAATGTCACAATTTCGCGACATGTCGCATTTTCGTGACTAAAATAGGAGAGAGAAAGTAAGTTGGAAAAGTGTCACGATTTCACAACATGTCACATTTTCGCGACAAAAGAAAGAGAGGAAGCATACAAAAGCAGAACTGTCATGATTTCATGACAAAAGCAGAAAGCAAGACTTCAAAAGAAGAAGTGTCATGATTTCACGACAAACGCAAAGTAAAGTACGAAAGCAGAAGTGTCACGATTTCATGACAAAATTAGAGAAGAAGATTTCGAAGGTAGAAGTGTCACGATTTCATGACAAAAGCTAAGTTGAATACTACGAAGGCAGAAGTGTCGCGATATCGCGACAAAAGAATAGATAAAGCGTACGAAGGTGAAAGTGTCATGATATCATGACATGTTGTATTTTCATGGGCCAAAGCTAAGAGAAAGAGCAAGGAGAAAAAGTGTCACGATATCGCGACATGTTGTATTTTCACGGTTGAGTTGAAGCCGACGAAGATCAATGACAACCGACTAAAATTAGGGTTTACAATTGTTATGAAATCCGACTAAGATTAGGGTTTACAACCGACTAAGATTAGGGTTTTCATCATGAAAATGTTGTTATAAAAGGAGGGCTGTTTGGAGAATTTTTGCATGTCAAAGTGTGCAAAGTTTGGTCGTAGTGCGTAGAGAGCAGGTCATGTCGAATTGTGCTAAGTGCAAAATTCGCAAAGAGAGCAGAGTGTGCAAAAGGGAGAAGACGATCGTGAAGGTCAACTGTAATGAAGCAGAGTGTGTGAAGTGATTGCGCAGAGAGAGCAGAGTGCACAGAGAATACAAAGGTGAAGAAGACCAGTCAGGGTCTTGCAAAAGCAAAGGTATCTTACTGTTAAACCTATAGATTCAAATTGAAGTCCAGGTTGGTGCTTGGCATTAGGGGTTGGTGCTCCTTCCAGTTGGTGCTGGTAAATTAGGGGTTGGTGCTCCTTCCAGTTGGTGCTGGTAAATCAGGGGTTGGTGCTCCTTCCAGTTGGTGCTGGTAAATCAGGGGTTGGTGCTCCTTTATGTTAGTGTAGATAAATCAGGGGTTGGTGCTGCTTCTAGTGTGTGCTGGTAAATTGATTGTAAAGTTGGTGCTTTGCAAAGGCTGGATTTGGATGGTAGTCCAAGTAGTAATTTTTGAGGAGTAGCCACATTGGTGAACCTCGTTCAATCTTGTGTTGTGTGATGCTCTTTTGTTATACTTGCTATATCTAGTGATAAGTTTTAATTGATGTTGTATTAAGAGCTATAAATTCAAGTTTAAAGAGCTACACTGATTCACCCCCCCTCTCAGTGTCATTGTAAGACTAACACATTTGTCTTAAAAGAAAAAAACCTTTACTTTATTATAATAATTTGAATTGGAAAGAGAATGTAGTTTAAAATTATATTTTTACATAACTTGTATTCATGCATTATTTCAATTCTTGTCTTAGATATCTCAAAGGCTATACATAGGAATTTAGAAAGAGAAATATTGTCTTCTCCGAAATCCCTTAGATGTTCTATATAATTAACATAAAAATATAGTAAAGGATATAACATATATATTGAAGTAATATATAGTATTCAAACTCCTTGCATAGGTTGAAGAAGTCTCAGATGCCTATGATTACATTTTGGTCAACCTAATGTGAACACCTCTATAGGTCATGAAGTTCCTTGAGCCTAGGCCTAATAAAATATAAAACTAATCAAAACCCCAAATAAAACCACCTAATTTTCTTGTGTAGTTAGATAAAATTAATCCATATTAACAATAGCATAATAAAAAATCTAGTTCTATTGGGGTTTCATATGACCCCTTGAGTAGATGCAATAGGAACCTATAGGTTAAATATGTATATAGTGAGCCTAGGATGCCAAGCTCCCATATAGGGTCTCACACATACTTTAATGGTGGACTAGTGGATCATAAGGAAGACTTTACATTACCTCTCATGTACACATCATTGGTCATGTACCTAGAAGGTTGTTTCCACGTATAATTTTTTCATACCTTAATTTCTTTCTCACATGTAGTCTCATATATTGAAAGGACTAGCTTATTCCATATACCAATGAGAATATAGGAAGGGTGGATATATAGAAAGGTTTGGGTACATCAACAATTCTCTAAGGTATATTGATGGTATTAGTATATCAAGAGAAGGAGATATAAGAAGTCAAAACATTTTTTCTTCTTCTTGTTTTTATTAGAGTATATTACATAATTTGGTACATGCTAATGTATCACCTTGGGTACATCTTTAGATTAGGAGCGTGTCTTAGATTAGAGTGTGAGTATTTACTTTATGCAATGTAATAAATGCACAAGTATTATTAGAATGTGCAAAGTATTCAATAATGTAAATGTGCATAATAGTCAATGTGCATATGAGTCCATAGCATAGGAAAGTGAAGAGCCTCAATAAGAGTGAAGCCCAAGAGTGCTCCATATGAAGAGTTACATTCCATAATATATGTTTCTATGTGTGTGTATGTATGAGATACAGTATAGAGTGAGAGTGTATGGAAGTATGGTGTATATGAGATATTTCTATATTAAGATACTATTTTCGTGAGCATTTGTTAATGGCTATTTTATGAATTGTTGCAGAGGTTATTTATGAGTTTTATATGATTTAGATATTGCTATTAACATATATTTCATATAGCAACTTTATTTTAGATCTGGTGGTTATTTATTTTAAGTATTAAGCATCAAAAGCTAACACTTTTTATTCTTCTTTAATCAATTCTTTAGATGAATTTTCCTTATCCATTTCCAATAGACATCTCTCTAAACTTTAGAAACTTGTTAAACTTAATTCTCTTCCATTTTTAAAACTTCCTAGAGATTGAAATATTCTATGTGGATCGTAAGGTAGTCTATCAATTGGCCACTCATCATAAACCTCTAACAGAAGATCATGAATATCCTTCCATCCTTGACAACCCTAACCTAGAGGAATTAGAGTAGGGTGCTACACCCTTAGGTTCTCTAATACCCTTGCATAATAGAAAAATGAGAGTGGTCCTTAGGCCCTTTTATCATGTTGTACCCTATTTGAAATAACATAAGGATGTTGTCCCTATCATCCCTAAGAATGAAAAAAATAAGCAAAGCACTTATTTAGGGGAGGACTTCCTCATGGATTACACCTTATAACATAACCCTAATTATTAGTGCATCAACTTTATTTCACTCCTATCATAACTACTTCCACTAATGTTAAGACACAAGACATTATATTTTCCTTGTAATGACATCCATATATCCCTCCTATTAAGGAATTATTAAGGGTCAAAGCAAGTTGTCCTACATTGCAACAAGCATGAATTGAATACCTAACTTGGGTGCACCTCATAGTGGCTAAATTTCCTATCCTTTCATCAACACTTCTAATAAAATTAGGGAAAATATGAAATTTACCCAAAATTCTATTCTTTCCACCATGCATCCTACATTTTGTAGTGAAATATAACTACACTAGGAAAATCCATCCTAAAGGGAATTATTAGTTGAATTTCCAGCTAATGATAAAACATATGAGAGGACCTGAAGCTCCATCAATCTATCAAGTTATTGATGATATAAAATACCAAATATGCTTACAAGGGAAATCCTATGAAGAAGCCTACTAGCACATTTTAAACTCCTTGTACAATGAGGTTGTGCTAACTCACTAGACTAGAAAGATAATAATTTATAGCCTTTTTTTGTGGAAGCTAATCCATATTCTACTTTTTATAAAAGCACTAGATCCTTTTCAATGATAGCTATAAGGACTTTACCTTAGGTAGCACTTAGTCCCATACAATGGTTTTAGTTTCACTCATCAACATGTAAATTGGGTTCAAAAATTGAGCTATACTCCACATATGATGGGGTCCATTATGATTATCCAACAAGGGATATTGGAAAATAAAATTCAATAAAAATGAAGGAATAAAGTGGAATCAAGGTGACTAGGCAAGAGATTGGTATCATCCAGAAGAGCTTAAGATCTATGGAAACACAAGCATCCTGCATGTTTCAAGGTACCAAACTTATGTAGATCAAATAACCTTCTTGGTCGATAAATATATCACATTGGTCATGGTGATAAAGAAAGGAAAAGGTTTTTGGACCCTACAATTCCTTAAACCTTTAATCCAAAATCAAGGGGAGTGAATATACCAAGCTAGACAAAAAAAATAGCTCAGTGCATAAGTCTAATAACTCTTGTATGAAGGCAACTATAAAGTATAAAAAATAAATTAACGATCATAGTATATAAAGTAAACTTAATGGGAATGATCAATAAAGGGTTGAAGTGAGTAGTTCTAGACTCAAAATTGTTGGCTTAATCCTTCAAGCTGAGAGCTTTTAACTAGACTAACTTGTTGTCATAGCTATAAGAAAAATACTTCAATTTTTTTGGCAAAGTAAGGAGCTCATAAGACCAAAATAACATAAGGACAGGTTCTTCAAAATATAGAAAGCTAAAATTTCTTAGCAATGATATTAGCATAACTTTCAAAAACGTTTGGACAAGTGTAAAGTCAGAAAGACGGAAAGAAGCCAATAAGTCAAACTGGTAAGCTAAATGTGCCAAAACGTTTTATTGCTAACATCATCTAAGGTATTCCAAACATCTGAAATAATGTAATCAATCAATAATGGATCTTGGAAGGCAATAAATACATTAGTACCTCAGACTCAAGTATCTTAGCACAAAGAACACTTGACACTCCAAAAATGGGAAATTAGACCATGTAGTATCTATGAGAACTAGAAAGTGATAACCACTTCCATGAAGTATAACTAAGGACCCTATAATCATGACCATATAACAAGTGATGTTTAGAGTAAGCTAAAAATACCAAGTTATGCCAATCCAACCTAGGATCATGCTTGATCAATTTTGACCAATTATTATATATAGCAGTTAGCTTTATTTTAACCTAGAGAAAGTTATAAAAGGAGCGATGCTCCTCATTTGTAAGGGTCAAATATTTTAGTATTTTAATTTTAATAATATAGGTATTTTAAGCTATTCCAAATTAATCAAAGGGTTGTTTGGATTCTTTCTGTCATAGTGTATGGAATATTTATAGTGATACATTTCTCTTTCAACATTTCATTTAAGCTTTAATTGTAGTAAATTATGTTAGACTCAATGTTGTTTACCTTATTTCAACTAAAGGTTAAATTCAATGTTATTAGGATTGAATATGTTTGGATTATTTCTATTAGATTGTTTGGAGAGTTGAATGCTATGATAATTAAACTTTTAATATTTCTATTAATTTCAGCTGAAGTGAATTCTATTAGGTGAAAAAGTTGTTTGGATTATTTCAGTTAGAATGTTTGGAATACTAGATGTTGTAATTCTTGTGCTTATTACATTTCATTATAAGCCTTGATAGAGGGGAATTATATTAGTAATTTTATTAGAATAGATTGTCTATGTTCACCCAGCTTGCATTCTTACTATTAGCTAAATTTCATACTCCATTAATCATATTTCTGTCCCTGTCTCCTTTGTTTATATTTTAACCTTTTCTTTAATATTCAAGCATCATAAAGGAGTTGACATTCACTAGAGATTGATCTAGAAGCATTTATAGATCATACAATCATGACTTTGGTATAGGGTGTGCATTTCATATATAGGTGGATCGAAGGATCAAGAGTTTTTGGTGATGGCTTTAGTAGCATTCAATTGCAACAAAAGAGATCAAAGAAATAGAACATCTTATTGAATGAATATAAGTGATACAAAATGAGGTGAACCATGACCCCCTTCATATAGGAAGAAAGGTTCCTTCGTCAAAACTCCAACTAGTTGTACAAGGGGACACCTTTCACACCTACAACATGCATAATGATACTTGTGCATATGTTACTTCTTCATCAAGTAACTATATAACTTCTCCCTAAAGTAATATAATGTCCTAACTATGTACCTTAGGTACATTACATAATATCACCCAAATCATGTAATATAATCTAACTCTAATACCCCCCTGTATTACATTATTTGGGTATTGAATACTTTAATATGGATCTCTGTATTTGTCTTCATTCTTCAAGTGGTCTTCGAATTGATATTTTTCTTGAGCTTTACTTTTTTCTTGACTCTGTATTCTAACCTTGGTACTATTATTGGTTTCCATATGAATCTATTGTCAAAGAATTTCATACCTTTCTTGTGCCCATGCCTATACCTTGAGGTATATATTTAAGAGAATTCACTGATGAAGTTTACGTATACCCAATCAAAGAAATGATTTTATTTGTACCAACAATATCTTTGGGAATGATTGGTTCCTCCACAAATTTTATAGCTATGTATATTCCAAAATCTCTCTATCTTGTGCCCATATATATTACAATCACTGTACCTATTTTCTATAGCCAAATATCTTTGACCATTCTGTCCTTTACAACAACTATTTCTATCAACCTCTATCATTGATTATGTTCCTTGATTATTGTTGCTAGTCTGACCTGTGTATTTAAGACCTTCAGACTTTGATCTAATTTTTTATGCTATTGGTTCTTTATATCCATGTTCATGTTTATCTGATATTGTATCTCATATCTAATCATATTTGAACAAAAACCATTAGTATGACCAATACAATCATTAGAATAAATTTTGGTAATATCAATATAATATTGCTCATCGTTGTATCTATCATCATATGAATTTATGCCTTCATCAATTCTAGCACCATGAACCTTTTCTAAGTAATCATGAATTGTATCTAGATCACTTGTATCACATATAACATCAATATTTGTAATGGTACTTCTACCTTCATCAAGGATTCTATATTAGTGGTGTCAATGCTTGCATTACAATATTCCATTTCATTTTGACAAGAATTATATTTTACATATTTAATCATTTGAAGAAGATCACTAGTATCATGGCATGCATCAATCATCAATGGTTTTGATTCTATGGTATTGCAACATGAATCTACCATCATAGGTTTTAAGTCCTTTGTATCATTAGAAGCATCTTCCATTTCTATCTTGTTCTCTTGTCTTAGAACTATTGAGAGTGACAATTCCTTTGTAGATTATCTTCCATAGATTGGTTGGTATAGTAACAAAATCTTCATAGTAATCATTAGCATTACTAAGGATATTTTGCATGTATTTTTGAAGTGTAGAGTAATCTCATTTTTCTGATTCACTAGTGATATTTGTAAGCCTGCTATTCAAAGTATTTGCCTCATAAAAATACCTATTCTTTAAATGTTTTTATCACGTCCTCTTGTCTCCTATTATTATCCTTAAAAATTTCATGAGAAAAAAATACCATATACATCAGTTTTCCTATATCACTAAGGTAATGTAAAATTATTTTTAGAGTCTTCAAATACCTCCTGAATTTTTGCATTCAGATAACCATTGAGTGTTAAAAAAATTTCATTTCTGATGTCCTTTAACATTGATTGTAAAACACTCTTTGATGAATCCTTTTTAGTGTCTTCTATCAAATCTTGTGTATAACATTTTAATATTTCTAATATTTCTAAAATATCCTGAATGTCTAATTGTTCTCCTTGGACTTCATGGATGTATATTTCTTATTCCTGAGATTCTGAGTCTTCTCCAAAGATAATTAGTTCTTGAAGCTCTAGTTTCTGAGTTTCTATTTTTAGATTACTTGTTTTCTTTTTTATTTGCTTTTTCTTTACCATGTTTCCTTAATGTAGACTACCTTATGATTCCCTAGATAAAATATTTAGAAAATAATAATATCAAAAAACTAATATTTCAATGTAGAAAGCCATATATCTCCAAGTTAGGTTTTGATTTCCCAAACTATTTCAATGGCTATGATTTACGTTTGGATTTCCCAAACCTTTGATTCTCCTCCAACCCAGTTATGTTGTTGTAATGATTAGAACTAAAGAATTGGCTATAAGAATTTCCTAAACCTTTGATTCTTCTCCAACCTTTGACGCTTCTGCTACCCTTTACTTCATTGCATGCTTTACAGAATCAATAGTTATCATCCCGCTTGAATTATGATGATTTCTTTCCTGACCTCAATAGTTCCCTTCAAATAGTCTACAAATCCTTAAATCACTACTTGTCCACATGTAGAATTGAATATTCCTCTTGTGGATGGTACTTTCATTAGTGAGTGAGGCCACATGGGTCCTCAAGTGTTGTATCCTTGGAGTATCTTCCACTAGAATCAAATAACTAAGTGTTGTATCATTTTAATCAAATCAATGGCTATCAAGTGTGCCTTTCTTGATGCTTAAGTGCGATAAAAAGACTTTGCTCAAAATATCACTAATGGTTACTACCTTGGCTAGTAGGATTTCTATAATGATGTCTCTTACTATATAGTTTCCCAAATATACTATTTGACCATCTTCCTACGCTCTTCCTGGCGGTATTTTCTCCTAGATATGACTGCGTGATTTGTGCTACCAAATTGCACCTTGTATAAACAATGAACACCTACCTGTGAATGGCTCATTTTTTTCTTGCAAGCTATTCTTGGCTCCAACTGTTGATTATTCTTGGGTGCTTTGATGATGGTGCTCCTATAGCTGGCAATTACTCCAAGATATACCTTGGTAATGTGCCTTGTATTTCCTTCTTTTGTACTTGTAATATGCTGTATTGGAATGCTTAGTGTAGACCTTGTAATTCCTTCCTTCTTATGTGGATGACGAGCTAGCTTTGGTGCTTTGTTGATAGCTTCTGGCTTATGCAATGGATGCCTACACATTACTCATTGTGGCTGTTCGAATCCGTGGTTGATGGAGGTGTTTTTGGACACTATAATGTGAGCTTCAACCTTGTGTGGATAGTGCTCCTCTACGACCGCTTGTGTGACATTCCTTGCTTGTGAAGGATGTGCCTTTGTGGCACTTGAACCCTATTATATATATATATATATATATATATATATATATGTAGGACATATTAGAGTATTGCAAGATAATGTAAATGGATTTGTATATAAAACACATTTCTTTGCACCTCTTTTTGCAATTTGATTCTTCAGCAGATTTTTGAATGTAATGTGAGGGTTTTGAGGATGTCTTTTTGGCTAGACTCCTCACCCTTTTTGCTTGGATAATTTGATGATAAATCCAGGCCCTTAATGATGTAGATAGAAGCTTATTTTTTCTGCCTTTAGTTAGTTTTTATTTGGATTACACTAACCTGTTTTGGTGGATTCCCTTGGCTACTATGTGTTGCAGATTTCTATGTTTTAATAATGTCATACTTGATTCAAATAAGATTTTGTGGCTTTCTCAAGAACAAAAACTAATCCTTTTGGGAGTAATAGAATAGTGCAAATGAATCTAATAATATTTCACTTTTAATGCACTACTAATTACACCTTATCACTCCAATCAACTCTCAAAATAATGCACTTCATAAATTTACTGCAACTAATCAAAAATAATTTGAAATGAACCTTCAATAATTATTCTATAATTTCACTACAATTAGTATTATAGGACTTAGTCTTCTTTTGCTTTCCAAAGTAGATGATAGGTAGTTGATATATAGTTGATATTTGAAATCTAATCAACTCCTAATGTGCAAATGAACCTTAAAAAGAACCCTTTTCCTTTTGTACTTCTGAAGATTGTAATCCAATTTTTCTTCTTGCAACTTCAATTCAGATAAGGTGTTCCCATGAATCTGATAAGTAATTAATAAATATTATTGCACCAATAGTTGCTTACATTTTTTTGAATGATGTTGTATAGGATTTAGATCTTGGTGTCTAAGATCACCAAGTTGTTGCCTTGAGTAAGATCTTGTAGCTCTTTGTAGGCTGCCCTAAACAACTTCTTATTCACCAAAAGGTGATCTCAAACTTTCTTTCACGAGCCTAGGATTTGGTGGCTTTTTATTCTCTGGGGGTTTGGCACTCCTTACAAAAATTTTATCTTCTAGGGATTTGGCACTTCTTACCAAGTTCTTATTTTTGGGCTTGTTTTTGGATGGTGACAATTGTCCCGAATATTTTGCTTATCAAAAACTTCTTTGATCTCCTTATTCTTATCGAGCTCTTCAAACAATCTCAAAGCAATAGAATTTACAAGTGGTAGGTCCAAAGGTACGTTTTTTTTGCAAAACCCATAGCAATAAATTTCTCTATTCCTATCTAGGAACGATTACCATTGATGGATTTAGCAACATTCAATTAAAAAAAAAGAGTTGAAAGCAATAGAACATATTATTGAATGAATAGAAGTAATACAAAATAAGGTGAACCATAACCCCATTCATATAGGAAGAAAGGTTTCTTGGTCAACACTCCAACTAGTTGTACAAGGAGACACCTTGCACACCTACAACATGCATAATGACACTTGTGCATATGTTACTTCTTCCCCAAGTAACTAGATAAATTCCCCCTAAAGTAATCTAATGTCCTAACTATGTACCTTAGGTACATTACATAATATCACCCAAATGATGTAATATACTCTAACTCTAACATTTGGCACATCTGGTTGGACAAAATTTCATAAATTTATCCCAAAAACAAGAGCACTATATGAAGATATTAGAAGGAAGCACCCACCATGTGAGTCTCAAGAGTTGTTGGCATGCCTAGTGGGACCAAACCAATCTAGTTTGTCTCACAAAGAATCATTGATGAAAAAATAATTTAACGATCACTTGATCATAAGTTAGAGCCACCATGTGCATCAAAGCATTTGACATACCCCTATTTTAATATGAATGAGATTTTATTGAAAATCTTGATCTCACAAAGTGGATATAATTAATTCACCTACCAAATCCACTATTGAAAGAACCTAAGATTGGTGATTCTAGTAGAACTTATCTCTAGAATTATATGATCACTAGATTGAAATCTAAGAAGCCAAAGAGCCAATGCAGCTTATTGAGTTATCAGTTATTTTGACAAGTCGAAAAGGTAAGTCACTTTTCCCTATTCATACTTTTTCTTTCTAAATGTCCACTCCTCTAAAGGCCATATCTCTGCAATCACTTTCTAGATCCCCACCTAGAAATCTTATTTGATATATATACCCTGGATAGAATATTGTCAAACATCTAAATATTTCAAATCTCAATGATATTCCTTAGTCTACATTGAAAAATTTGCCCTCATTTGATGGTAGTAAAAATATGAACTATGGACATTGCCATTATATAGTGGCTTTAGCTGATGTTCATAATATTATCCTTGAGGATAAAATGGTGAGATCACTAGCCTTGTCTTTTAGGGGCAAGGTTTTAGCATGGTACCATTCATTAGAGGAAGGTAGTATTGGCACTTGGGTCAAACCTGTTGAAATATTTATCTTAGAATTCAATGATTTATAGGATATATTTTCTCTACTCACATGGTTCACCTCCATTCAAAGGAATCATAAAGAGAACATCATGGATTTCAACATCCAATTCAATAAGAGTTGGAGAAGAATTTCTTAGGATATAAGTTCACAACATGCCCAAGCCTACTTCTACTACCTCCATGCTTTTACTCCAAACTTAGGTCTTTAGATCTAGTAGTCCAATGAGATGATATTTACTCAAATCTTCTAAGTGGATATTATAGCTAAAAATGCACTCATCTCATTTGGTAAGCTTCCTCCTAAATTCATAATACCACATTTTCTAGAAATCCATCAAATGAGCCAACAAGCTTCACTTATAGCTTTTTCAAACCCTTTAATTGCCACCTTTCCTACACTCAAATCAATTTCTTAGCATACTAGTCTAGAAATCATAGAACCAATATTGCCTACTTTAGATCCAAATGAATCAACAAAGATGCAAGAGTTGAAAGTTGCAATTAGAAATAGCACAAATAAGGTTACAACAATGGAGCAACAAAATGTTGAAAGGAGATATGATGGATATCAACAAAGAATATACCTCTACATCTCAAAATATTAAGGGGCTTCTACCAACAATGCTATTGATAAGGAAGTTGTTATTGTCAAAGGTCAAGAGGAGGAGACATCCATTACCTAGGAAGACTATTGGTGCTTAGTATGCAATTATGCTCATAATGCTAAAAATTGTGTAGTTTATCAGCACCAATGACAATTGACTACATCCCAAAATATAGAAAGACAAGAAAAAGGGATTGTAGGCATGTTGATGGATTCAAATTAAAATTTAGCTAGTAAAGAACCTTTGAGTTCCAATATGGTCTACATATTGACCATATTTGGAAAAATACCATTGTTGTCAGATCCCCAAAAGTTCGATGGTTTAAAAAATTTCCCATAGCCTCAAAAGGAGTAGAAGAAGAAAAAATCCAAGGAATAGGACCAGCCAAAAAAAAAACCACAAACCCACCAAAATAGAAGGGTTTCTAGAGAAAAATGGATTTTACATGCTTGATTTTAGTGTAGTATTTTTTGTAGACATGGGAACTCATCAAACACCAAAGACAATCAACCATCCACTTTTAGCTACAACAAGTCACATGATCCAAATAATGGATAGGTGGGAGCAAAGTGCTAATCTGGCTAATGATACTTCACATTACTCTCAAGTTGATATAGAAGAGCATCTAGAATAATTAGAGAATATGATAGAAAGGGTGCTTGTAGAAGATGAGTTTTCCATGCTTAATTTCAATGCAATAATTCACACAAGCATAGGAACTCATCACATGATGGATCCAACCCAATGTGAATTCCTAGATTTAAAAAGTCATATGTTCAAAAAAAAATAGGTGGGAGTAGAAGAAGTTTGGGTTATTTTGGTTTGGACATTGCAAATTCTAATAAATGAGCTTCATATGAAGTATCAAGCATGCATAAGGACATCAAAGATCATGTATCATATTGTGAATAAGCAACATGTAAATAAAGTTGATAAAAGTTGCTTTGTATAACCATTGGCTAGAGTAGATAACTTAACACTCACATGTAACAAATTTTTGGGAAAGCACACCATGCAGTTCACATACATGTTTGAAGGAGCATATTAAGAGGTTCCAAAATTAGCAATATAGTTAACAAAAGTGGATAATTATACCTTTATTAACTTAGTTACATTGAAAATCCCATGGTCTTTCCAAATAATATCAAATGAAAAAGAAGGTTCATTTGATAAGTGACTATAATGACTTTTCTAATCATATTGTAACACCCCTCCTTGGCAGAACTTATTTTTATGGATGCATGGAAATTTAATGCATAAGCTTTATTTTATGATGTCAATTAATATGGTAGTTGCATTTGATGATTGAATTCTATTTTTTTTAGAATATGGTATTGCTGATGTGTTTGTGATTGCAAGACTAGGTACTCTCATCAATGGGTTGAAAAGGGACAACCACTTGAGTTGAGATAAAAATTGGGGAAATTATGGTGATGACTTGTTCATCGATAGCTTAGGATAATAAAATACCCTTCATATAGGTGCATTGCATTATGTTATCATATGTTCACACCATTGGGCTAGGAAGTTGCTTGTGCAATGAGTCTCCTTATTAGGTTGGTGGTAGCAATAGACTATCTTAAATAAAAATAACCACCTACTTAAGGATAAAATAATATGTGTAATATTACTGTGTAATATTGATTATTGAGTGGCATATGCTTGTGTGTGTGTGGTAAGCATAAAAACAATTAATTAAAGGAGTATTAATACTATAAGCATCATTAATACTTGAGAATGTTAATATCAAGGTTAATAATTAATATTAACCTTTGATATTAATAAATATTGCAATAATTTATTTAAGAGAAGATTTAAATGAATTATTATGGCTCTTTAGTTTGATTAAGCTCTCATAATTATTAATTACCATGCTTTGGGTGGGTGCTCTGCATTAAAAGAAAAAAGGTGGCAATTAATGCATATCTTCTTAGTAATGTGCATACGTTACTGAGCCATGCACAAAGGCAACACTTTGGCCTATTTGAATTGAAGTGATATGAGCATTTGGCTGGTTGGTTTTTAGAAAATGAGTATTCAACTTGGAGAAGTATTCAAATTGGAAGAAGGACATGCCAATGCAAACTAGGGATAAGGGACATCGAATAGCTTGAAGGTAGTTTTAATGATCCTTAGGAAAGAAGTAATATATTATCTTCAAAGTCCTTGTATTTCATTCTCTTATATGTGAAGCATGCTAGTGTTTTAATGTCTTCTTTGTTGGTTTGTTTGAGTGGTTAAACCCCTACTTGTATGTGAAGTGTGGAAGTCTTCCTTGTTGGTTCATTTGAGTGGTCGAACCCTTGCTTGTATGTGAAATGTGGAAGTCTTCTTTTGTTGGTTCATGTAAACACCTCTACTTGTTTGTGGAGCATAGGAGTGCTCTAGTTTTGTTTAGAAATTATTGTTTCAACCATAGGTTGGATCTCCTCATCCAAATTTTGAAACATCTATGCTAGGAAGTTGGATCATTATCTTGGCTTATGTTAGCTTGGTTTTTCTCCTTATAATCATTGTGCTATTCTTGTTTGGGAGACGTAAGTGGTCCTTTTAGTTACTGTGTTGCTAGCTCTTTTATCAAAGGATTCATAGGTTTTATTGATTGTGTTAGCCTACCTTTAGCTTGTTGTTCTATTAGTTCTCGACCTGCATGGAGATATTTGAGCAATGTTGTATTTTGCTTTGGGGTGGTTAGTTTATTTATCGTAAAGGTAGAGGTAAATCATTCCTGAGGTAGTGTTTATTCTATTAAAAATATTTGGATCAATTTGGTATACACAGATTTAGCTACCTTAGTTATTTTATTTAATTTCATTTTTAACTTAAAGGTTGTTAATTTATTTATAAGACTTGGATATATTTTAAGAAGGAAATGATCTGGTTAATGTTAAGATAAGGGAATAAAGTTTATGTGCTTGAGAAATATTTATTTTATTCAATGGGAAGTTAAAATAGAAGCTTGCTATGTTGTTTATTTTTTAAGGGGCATGCATATTAAAAAAACAATATTGTTTGGTTGTGCTAAAGGAAACTAGTCCTTAAAATTACTTAGATTAATGCTTGCTTTTATTTATAAAAGTATGAGATCAATATTTATGCTTTAATTATCAAGGAAATAATATTGCTTTGTTATGATAAAGAAAACTAGTGTCATTATAATATTTGTTGGATCTATATTGAATGCTTGCATCAAATAAGCTTAAATGTATAATGGACCCCTAAGACTTGAGTAGGTAAATGGGCCATTATAGAGAGAAGTATGGAATTATCTCTTTATTGTGTACATGCATTTTTGGGGCATGTTTAAATTGTTGGTTTTGAAGAATTATAATGGACCCCTGAGACTTGAGTAGGTAAAGGGGCCATTATAGAGAGAACTATGGGATTCTCTCTTTATTATGTACATGCATTTTTGGGGTATGTTTAAATTTTTGGTTTTGAAGAATTGTAATGGACCCCTGAGACTTGAGTAGGTAAAGGGGCCATTATAGAGAGAAGTATGAGATTCTCTCTTTATGGTGTACATGCATTTTTGGGGCATGTTTAAATTGTTGGTTTTGAATAATTGTAATGGATCCCTAAGACTTGAGTAGGTAAAGGGACCATTATAGAGAGAAGTATGGGATTCTATCTTTATTGTGTACATGCATTTTTAGGTCATGTTTAAATTATTGATTTTGAAGAATTGTAATGGACCTCTAAGACTTGGGTAGGCAATGGGGCCATTATAGAGAGAAGTATGGGATTCTCTCTGGGTTTGTTTACTTTGTAATGATTTATGTATGGTTGCTTGATTAGTTTTAAGAGCATGATATAATTGCATTGCATTTAGATTTGTCTTGATCCCTAAGAATTTCCTCAAGTTAGGGGTAGCTTCCTTCATGAAGAAGGTCATCCGAGGAAGGTGGTACAAAGGTCATTTGGGTGGAATGACATTGTTGTATCTGGGATTGAGAAATGATTATGCAAATGAGAATTTATTTTGTAATATCTAGAAAGGAATGCTTCGACTATTATTTTGAGAATAGTAGTTTTGTATTATGGGATTGGTTTGTTGTGATCAATAGAGAATATTTGGAAATCATGTGGTTCTCATGCTCATTGATATTATTGTCACTACAAACATGTGATCTTGTGATTAAATGTTAAGGGTATCTAAGTGGAAATTGATAGCACTATGAATATTTGTTTGAGCAATATTTTGAAATGCTTTTCATGTAATCTCTTTACTAGCCAAATATAACATGTGGATTACTATAAATGTGATGATGCTTATGTTATTTTGATATGCTTATGATATGATGCTATAGATTATATTTTATTTAGATTTAAGCATTTTTTTCTTAGAGAAGTTTGGTTTTGCTTCTTGGTATAGAAGGGAGTTCTTGGGTTGAATTTAGATCTTCTGTTAGGACCTAAGCCCAATCCTAAAAGGAGTTACGAGAATGCAATAATCGATTAGAAGTGATCCCTAAAAAGAGTTGTGAGAGAAGGTGGAAAAGAAGAAGATGATAAAAGAATATGCAAAAGCAAGGTATTCTATTATAAGCATATTTATATTATTTTACACCATAATATCCTATCCTACGTAGCAAAAATGATAGAGTCTAAATGTCATAAAGACACATCATTCACAAGCAAGGATCATCTCATAAGCAATCGTAGAGAAGCACTATCGAAGAAAGATCAAAAGAGCCTTCAAGAAGATCACATCACCCATGATTTTGGATAGTCACAACAAGAAACCTACAAGCATACATAGCATAGCACAAGGAAGAAGTTATAATATACAAAGGCAAAAAATTAGTAGCTTGAAAGCATGAGAAGATTAAAGCATAAGGGGAAAGAAAGGGAGAAATACCCAAGATATAGATGTTCATATAAAAGGAGAGTTCGAAGCCACCATTGAAGTGTCTTAAAATTCCATCAAAGCGTTTCTCATCATCCTAGCTCAAAGCCAACATTGGAGTATCTCAAAACTCCACCGAAGCATTGCTCATCATCCTAGCCGAAGCTACCATTGGAGTGCAAAATAACCTCCATCATAGCATTGCTCATCATCTTAGCTGGAGCCACCTATATAGGAAATACGTTGGCTTGGAAGAAGGTGTTGGAGATAAGATATCAAAGCATTAGCTGGAAAAAGAAGAGGTAAGAAATATATGTTGGAGAAGACTCACATGCAAAAATCCTAAGCACCACTTGGCACATTCCTTCTTGATGCTCTCATATTGCTCAATGTACGTTCAAAGAAGAATGTTTAAGGTATATTTGATTACAAAACTAGGAGGTTACTCAAGCATTAGCAATCATTTAAGGTTACAAATGCCCAACCATTATTGCACAGGAAAATGAGCATTAGAAGAGCTCATATCTCAATGCTCACCTTAGTGTAACTCCTAAGTGCCACTTGTCATAAGGAGGAATGCATCTTCACTATTTAATATCACCTATTATTGAGGTGCATACATATAATATAATATTTGCAATATTCAGAATAGGAGATATAAGGTTGTCAACCTTGATTAAATCATTAATTAAATTGCAAATATCATTATTTTCTAATATTCCAAAAAGTAGGGAGATATAAGGCATACTACTTCAAACTATATACATATAATTAGAATTTAGAAAATTAATCTCTTGGAAATAGAAGCAAATCAATTGCCTACATATAAGAGTTAGAATTAATTGTTAAAAATTGTCTCATACTCATTCTAAGGAGACAAAAAGAAATCCAACCATTAAAGCATACTTCATTAGGAAAGATAAGGTAAAATTAAAAGTTGATTATTATCAAAACATTACAAAATCAACTTAGAATGTAAACTAAGCATATTATAATTATTAGGGATATATAAGGAAGCCTACAAAACCTAATTCTAAAAAGGTTTTATCAAATTAGTTCACATCTCTTAACTAGGGATATATAAGGAAATCTACAAGCCAAGAAAGGTTTTAAACCTAGAGAATCATCATGACCACAAACAAATTCCTCCTTACAAAATCTCAACTACTTAAAGGCCCAAATTACTTCTCATGGAAAAATAAAGTGAGAGCTATTATGACATTTGAAAATATTTGGGATATTGTCAAAGGAGCAAGAACTAAACCAACTCAAGGAGAAACAAATATTCAGAAGTTTGAATAAAATGAGGCTAAGGTATTAATGATAATAATATTTGCCATCACAAATGAAATACAAACTTACATTAGCTTAGCAGGGACATCTACAGATGCTTGAAAAATATTAGAGAAAATATTTGAAGCAAAAATAAAACCACTATCTTAAATATTCAAACCCAATTGCATTCCCTGAAAATGATCAGTGGTGAAAGCATAGAACCATTCTTAAGAAATATAGCAGATATCAAAGGAAAAATACTAACCCTAGGAGAAAAAGTTGAAGATAAATTATTTTTTCAAGTAACCTTGAGAGCACTTCCAGATATTTACAAGCATCTAGTTACATCCTTATAGGTTTTAAGCAAAGATACAAATTTTGATGAACTAATCAAAATTATTCAAGAATATGAGATAGAAAATATAGTGAAATATGAAATGGCTAACACTACATTGGTTCTAAAATATAATCCACAGGGAAATATTGCTTCATCATCAAAATGTCGAAGACCATGGAATAAAAAATATTGTCAGATATGCAAGATAAAAGAGCATAACACCAACTATTGCGGATTCAATCCAAGAAATCAAAATCAAGGAAATTAGATGAACTATGAAAGCCAACCAAATAAGGCATTCCAACCAATGCAATATAAAAATAATCCCTGATAGCAACAATATCAACATGAGAACTATTATCCACAATTGGAATATTGAAAAGGGAATAAAAAAGGACATCTAGCTCAGAATATTAAAGAAATTGAATAAATAGAAGATACGATAGATGATCAAGGAGTCAAAGCTCTTACAAAAAGGGTAACATGGTATGAAGACACTAACTACTTGCTTGAACATGATACAAGAAACAAAGAAGATCCATATTGAATACTAAAGTCTTCAATACCCAAATAATGTAATACAGGGGGTGTTAGAGTATATTACATCATTTGTATCATGTAAATGTACCACCCTTGATATATAACTAGAGTTATAGATTACTTTAGGGGGTAGTTAGATAGTTACTTCAAGTAATATAATAAATGCACAAGTGTCTATGTGCAAGTTGTAAAGATGCAATG
This sequence comes from Wollemia nobilis, assembly GCA_028583015.1. NCBI lineage: Eukaryota > Viridiplantae > Streptophyta > Pinopsida > Araucariales > Araucariaceae > Wollemia > Wollemia nobilis. Next base: position 1,843,876 of record JAQPPZ010002347.1, read on the forward strand.
TGTCCCCTTGTATAGCTAGGTAGAGTGTTGACCAAGCAATCCATATTTCTATATAAAGGACCTCATAGTGAGTGATTATATATCTTTGTAGGTAGTAGTAGGAATATTGTGTCCATCACCATATAGATTGGTGATGGGGTACAATATTCCTACTACTACCTACAAAGATATATAATCACTCACTATGAGGTCCTATCAGTACTAGAGTTTTCATTTTCTCCATATTGCATTGTATCATTTTCATCACTTTACATTAATAACATATTTTAGCATCTTATATTTTTGCATATTTCATATCTTGTGATTGTATTCTCCCTTGGCATACACCATCAAAAGCTAACAAAAGAATTGATGGTATTTTTGCCAAACATCCTAAAATATTAATGTTGTGCATGCAATCTTAATACCATTTCAAATATAATTTTAAGATATTTCCATCAAGTTTTGAATCACCTCAAACGGAACTCTCTAGTAAAATTTATGGTCATTTTAGGTTTACAGTTAATTATGGGAATAAAAGTGGTGAAATTCAAAAAACCCTAAAAAGCAACTTATTTTTTTTAACTCTGAGAAACAATTAAAATTTAATATGGGTGATCTTAAAAGGATAGACATAAACATCTTAATGTAAAACTCAAAATTTCAAGTGGGTCCCAATTGGGGTGAATTGTACAATGGCAACAACACCTCAAAAAATTTATGAATGAAATGAGGTTTGATATCTCTCAACTAATTAGTAAAGTTCAATAAGATCTATTATCAAAAGAATTTGATCCAATATCAAACAAAAAATATATTAAATTATTCAAAGAATGAAAAGTTTACATATAGTATCCTAACAAGATATCTATATAATAGGCATTCAATTTAGTCTCTTTAATGTTCATCATTGTGGATAGGATATGATCAAATATAAGAGGAATGACAAACTAAAAAGAGAGATTTTTAGTAAAATAAAAGGATGAGTTGGATACCAATTTCCAAATGACCTAGGTAAAAATCCCTTCTAACATGGATTAGGCTATTAGTAATGATGCTTCACCTTTAGATTGGGAGGATTACTTAATTTTTTTGATTCTTATTAATTCTTTCAAATTATTTGATTCTTTTAGCATTCATATTCTTCAATACTTTATGTCCAATAAATAAGGCATGCTAGGATTCATCCCTAAGCAAGCATTTGCTCATAGAATTCACTATAATGATAATTGTCTTGTCCACTTTCATTGTGTAATAAATCACATCAATTAAGTACAACATATGTTAGTATTTGGAAGCATAAGCAAATTTATATGAATTAGCTTAAAAGTACCAAGGTGAATAAGATGAATATGATTCAATTCCAAATATGAAGATTTTGTAAAAAAATAGTCATCTTGAAGGACGTCAATTTGTTGAATAAGGCCAAAACATTTACTATCATAAATTCATTGGTGCACTAATCCATTGAGAAAAGGTCAAGTTGTTAAAAATTAATACCTCCACAATGATGTCATTTTGGCTAATCAAGTATAAAAATGAAAATGTGATAAGATATTAAGGGATATCTTGATCCATTAGAGGATGGATGATGGTATGATGATACATTATTTGGATTACTAAGGAAATGAGAAGAGAAGAATAAACCAAAGAAGGCATTCTATTACCTACCACTTAATCCATCATGGTCTCTATATAAAATAAATCAAAACATCAATCAATTGATTGGTTAAAAGTAGAGGGGAAGCATAGACAAGGTTCCCATGTCATGTTCTAGCTTAGCACCTACACCCTAAAGGTTTTGAGGGAATAATTGACCAGGGTAACAAGTACATTGATTAGATAAAGGTAAACATGTTCAACATACTTAAATACACTAATATCAATATGATGTCATATTGTCCAATTATATGCCTAAACTAGTGAAGAGGAGGGAAGGCTTAGGATATTTCAAAGAGAAGTTATGATCCATTAACATACAATGGCATCATGACATTTATATTCAATTGGTTAATATAAAAGAATAAAGAGTTTGGGATGGGACTATTATCCACCAACCATTACATAATCAACCTCTTGGAATGTGATTGTTACATTCCAAATTTGGGCCTTCCTTCTACAATACTTGGCTCCTTTCAAACATGATATTATTACTGTTATCTTTCTCAAATTCTACAATCTTTCTCATCCTACGCTTACCATGGATTTCATGAAGTTCACCTAATGTGGATCTGGTACCATTTTTAACAATAGAGTGCTCTTCCAATATCTCACAAAATATCATACTTAGAATATGCATTCACTCAAACACTTAAACAATAACTTACTAAAATAATTTATTGAAAAATATACTATAAGCAATGCAAAAATGCAATGCTTCTTCAATACATATTATAGATATTTTTCTTCCATATATGCATACATGAGACTCTTCATATGCACACGACTCTTGAACTTTACACTTGCATAAACTCTTCATCCCCTCGTACTCATAGAATATTCAACTCTTCACATGGGATCATATTTTTCTTAAAATGTGAATTACCTTAGATGATTACAAGAACAAAAATAGTCATGAAAATAAATTTTAGGTATAAAGTGATGGTCATTGGCAAGCCCCTCTATATAGTATTGGGAAAATTAATACAGATGAGGCATCAAGGAGAAATCCAAAGAGAGCTAACATAGGGGGTATAGGTAGAATTTCAAATGGTTACCTATCTTCATCTTTGCAAAGACTATGGGTATCCTCTCAAGCAACTTAGTTGAGGCTTATGGTATTATTTGAGGGCTTCAAGAGGTAGCCAAAGTTTGATAAAATATGATACAAGTGGAATTGGATTCACAAATGGTTGTCAACCAATTGAAGGATCTTACAAAAACTACATCCTTGTATGATATTACAAAGAGTGCTAGAGAAAATAGGTAATATGTAAACTAGATTAACAACAGTTGAATGTATATATGCTCCACATAAGCAAAAAAATATTGTTAATACAATGGAAATTTGGATGTTGAACCAAGAAAATCTAACTTGGTATGGATACCCACCTAGATGGTGGTCATAACAAATAAAGGAAGATATTTTCTCTATTTTATGTCTTGATGTTAGTAACATGTACAAGTGTACTTAATATTTTAAAATAAATTAGTAGACTTACTTCTAAGTATAATTATTTATTGTGATCAAAGTATTACTATCAATCATTTGTAAAATGGTGGCTAAAAGTCCTCTATACCTAGCAAGGCAAGAGATGTAAAATGCTAACTAACAACCCTACATCTCTAAAGAAACATGAAATGTAAATTATTTGATTTTTTTTAAAATAATAAAAAGTCTTCTCACTTAATAAATATATTTTGTATTACATTAAAGACAAAATTACCTCATAAATTAAAAAAAATGGTTATTTGTTTAAAACTTTAATATAACCATAACTTTTTTGAAGTTGTCACAAATGTAATTAAACATAAATATTTTTTTATTCTATTCATATTCTTGCTCGTAAAAAGAGAAAGTATGAAATATAATATTGATGATCATTTTAACAAGCTTTCTATTATAATTGTTTTAGTGGGAAGGTTTGATTTATTGTAGATGTATTTTCATTTTTAAATTGAGATAATTTATAAAATCCTCATTAAATTTTAATAACATTTATATATGAAATACTTAATTATATTAAATGAAATAAGTATAAAGTTATTATCTTGTTAAGACATCAAATTGATGTTTGTGAGTTTTTGTAAAATATTTAAATTCAAACTAGAGAATAAGTATTTTTTTTTTTTACAACTACATTATTTTTAGTAATTGACAAACACAGGGTTCAAAACAGAAGGGCTGCTCTTACCAAACTTATTCCGTCTAGTTAATTCATACCGTCATAGACGAGACGTGCACTTAAAGGATTCAGATCCGACTACTACCTTAAAGATTCAGGTCCGACTATTACCTTTTCCGACTACTACCTTTATAAATACTGCTACCTAAATATCTTCTTGATAATTACCTGGTTTTCAAACAAACGCTTACGAATCCACTAACCTTAAGAGCAATTTTAAATCTTTATCATAGCTCTTATGTTGTTTTCACACAGCCTTGTCGACTCGACTTGTATGCTTTGGGTTGAACGAATCCCTAGTTGATTGCTTAGCTCTTAAGTTATATATATATATGAGAGAACGAAAATATATTCTAAAATGTTTGAAATCCTGCTTTAACCAAACATGGTATGATTTTCCATGCAGCTTTGGAAACAGTTTCGAGAATTAGTGGCTTTTGATATGCCTCAGATGAATATGAATCTTTTATATTTATTTATTTTTAGAAAAATTAGGCAAAGAATTCTTATCGTATTACAAAAGTTGGTATCTTTGAAACGTTTGTTTGTTACAATGGACATTTCTGTCTGATCAGAATTTTGAAGATCTATCCTTTCTGGCCATGATACCATGAATTTTGATTTGAATTGCAACTTACTAGAAACAAAAACTAAAAGCGAAAGATGCTTGTTTACTTGTCTTGTTTGACTATGAATGTTGTGGACTGTGAGCTGAATATTTCATAGTACTTGTCCATACGTGCACTTGTTTTAGTCTGTGACGTTTAATATTGAACCATCTTTCAAACATTACAAGAAATCTGTTGATAGTGATTTAGTGTTTAAATATGGATTGTTTTTTATAGCAATTTAGTATTTATAAATTGATTGTTTTTTTTTTGTTACAGCCACTATTTTTAGTAACTGGTAAAGGTAGAGTTTAAATCACAGGGATTGCTCCCAACAAACCTATTCGTCTCCTTTACAAAGAATTGGTTTCTCCAAAATTTAAACATAGATCTCTTCTTTTACCAATCCATTAACCCTTAAAATATTTATAAATTAATTGTTTTTTGATAAACATTCTCTTAATTAGAGGACTAACAGCCAAACAATTATAAAAAATCTCTAAAAACAATCACCTAAAGGTATTCTCAACCTTTATAATTCATTGAAAAGAACCTTTTGACTGTGTTTGGTGTCGAGATACGGGGAACAGGCACGCACTTCGTAAAGGTATTCAAGAACAGGCATGCACTTCGTAAACGATAAAGTAGAGTTTGACGTATCATAAGTAGTTGACAGGAACGCGCAAGCCCAGAACGGCATCCGACGGCAGAGCCGAACCGGATGCCGACTCTTTTTTGTCTCTCGTCGTCGCCATGTTCCTTTCACCAGCTATATATAATCTACAGCTTACACAGCCCAATTCGAAACAAGTCTGATTCTCTCTCTTGCCTGTGCTTTCTCTTTTAACAATGAAGGGAGCTGCAAGTCTAAATCCAACTTCCCAACCGCAGCTGCCACCGGGATTCAGATTTCATCCCACGGACGAGGAGCTGCTCATTCACTACCTGAAAAACAAAGCTTCCTCTTCTCCTCTGCCCGTCTCGATTATTGCAGACGTCGATCTCTATAAATTCGATCCCTGGGATCTGCCTCGTGAGTTCTAATGCTATTTCTCTGCTTTTCATATTTAAATTCTATTGATTCTCTGTAATGGAATGGCGTTTTATTGCCAGGAATGGCGTGCTTCGGAGAGAAAGAGTGGTACTTCTTCAGCCCCATGAACCGAAAATATCCCAACGGCGACCGCCCCAATAGGGCGGCGGTGTCTGGATACTGGAAGGCCACCGGCACCGACAAGTCGGTGGTGATATCAGGCACCCCTCATAAGGTAAAGTAGAGTAGTTTTTAATTTGTAGTAGATTAATCTACGTGTTGTAGGTGAATTGGAAAGAATAGAGGTTCTTGGTTAGAATTTTTATTTACCAAATTTATATTGGTATCTAAAATTCAGATGATACGATGAAGGCTCAAATTTTTTTTTTTAATTTGAAAAAAAACTTTGAAGAAGAATTTTTGGCTAAATTCAATTTTTTTTTGAAAGAGTATATATATTTCAATTGAAGATGTTATTTATTCAATCTGTTTATCCAGGTGGGTGTGAGAAAAACCCTGGTATTTTACAGGGGCAAGCCCCCCAAGGGCATTAGGACCAACTGGGTCATGCACGAGTACCGCCTTATTGATGCTCCACCCATGACAGAAAAGAGAATGGGATCACTGCGGGTAAGTATAAAATTCCCATGGTGAATTTCAATCTTGATGGGTTTTTGAATACACATAATATTAAGCGTTTTGTGGTTGCGAGTGGTTCAGTTGGACTACTGGGTACTCTGCCGGATATATAAAAAGGCCAATTATGCTCCGGTGACGGAAGAAAGCAGAGAAGAGGAAGAGGATTCCACCACAGAGTCGTTGAATTTGAAGAATTCCACCGGCAGAGCTGTAAAACCGTTCCAACAGCATCAAAATTTGCAGAAGTTTGATTCGTTTTCATGGCTTCAGCAGAGCAGAGAGGAATCGAATTTCCCTGCCAACAAGTCGGATAACAACATAGATCTGCCAGACGAGAGTGTTGTTTCTGAAGAGTTGGTGTCCTCAAAACTAAATTCGTTGAAGAGATGCCTCTCTCTTGAACCCGACGATGACAACGGAGATGACGATCCCCACACCTCTTCCAAGAGGCCTAACACCAACAACGTCTCTTACGTCCAGGCCGTGGAAAATAATCTCTATGGTTCATACTTTCATTTCTAGCAAATATATCTTAAAGAAAGGAGCAGGCACACATTGTTGCAGCAAAACACACGTAATTTTGGTTATTGATTTTTTTCAATTTAATAAAATTAACAATTTGTTTAGAGAGTTTAAAGCTCAAAACGAGAAGCTTCTTACATGTATTTTGGTTAAAAATAATAAGATTATTATTTTTTAAAAATTTGTATTTAAATAATATAATTTTTTATTTCGAAAATTTTATGGCCAACATTTTTTTGCTATTTGATATGATATTTGACATATTTATTAGTTTATGCAATAAAATTTTGGATATTAAATATTATCCATATCATTCTTCCCCTACTTTTTTAATGTAGTAATACCTAACATTTGTTTCATCCTTATAATATTTTTTATGATGCTTTAATAAATAAATCAGCATCTTGGTTATTGGTTTTGCAAAACTTTAGTTCAATATGATCTTTTATCACATGATTTCCAATAAAGTAATGTTTGATATCAATATGCTTAGTAAGACTGTGGAAACTTAGAGTCTTTACTATGGCAATTGCAAAGTTATTATCACAATAAATAGTTGTTGCTATGTTTTGTTCATGCCTCAAATTTGTTAAATTTATCTTCAACCAAATTGTTTGGCATGAAGCTAATGTCGTTGTAATATATTTTGCTTCTACTAATAACAATGCAACAATTGATTGCTTCTTTGAAGACCAAAAAATTACACCTGACCCCGAAGCTAAATGCATATCCTAAAATACTTATTTGATTATCAATAGATCCTCTCTAATCATTGTCAATCTATCCGACCAACCCAAAATTATTAGTTGATGTATGCAAAATACCAAAATTACCTATACCATGAATATATCTTAGTATTATTTTTGCTACACAAAAAATAATCTCACTTGGATCTTGCATAAATCTTGAAAACAAACTTATAACATGCATAATGTCAGGTCTAGTGGTAGTAAGATACATAAGATTTCCAACTAAACTCTTGTATAGTTTAGTGTCTATCTTTTCACTACCATTATTCTTACTAACTTCTCACTCACATTCAAGGGTGTGTTCATTGGTTTGCAACTTTTCATTCTAAACTTGTCAAGTAAATCAACTACATACTTTTCTTGTGAGATAAAAATATCATCATTCAACTATCTTACTTCTAAGCCAAGGAAGTAATGCATTAAACCCAAATTTGTCATTTCAAATTCATTCTTTATGATATTTTTTAATTCCTTTGTTAACTCTTTATTAGTGCAAATGTGAATCAAGTGAAAAATAAACAGGAAGACAATAAGTAAATCATCAATACCTCTAGATTTGACATAGAGTGTGGGTTCACTTTCACTCTTGTTGAAGCCATTTTTCTAAAAATACCCATCTATTATATTGTACTAAGCTCTTGGTGCTTGCTTTAGTCCATAAAGAGATTTCTTCAGCCTATAATATTTTGTTCTTGTCCTACAACTCTATAACCCAGTGGGTTTTCTATAATACTTCTTCATCCAAGAAACCATTTAAAAATGCTAATTTAACATCAAATTGATATACTGACCACTTAAATTATATTGGCAATGTCAAAACATTTCTTATGCATAGGTTTCATTGTAACCTATACCTAGCTATTGTGAGAAGCCTTTATGATGAGGACATTATTGTACCTTAGGCTTATCTATAAATCACATGAGGTATAGTATGCCCACGTTAGATATTGGTTTATTAGTGGTTAGGATGCATGGTTATGTTGTTGAGGTTTTTCTTGTCTTCTAGTGTATGGTTATTTTGTTTGCATCTATATTTTTTGCAGGTTTTTATCCTTGCACAACATATTGTTACAAGTGGTTGTAACCCCTTTGATTCCATTGTTGTACTATTTAAGCAGTTGTGCATAATGAATATCTAGATCCACGTTTGGTTTCAATATCATTGGTACCAGAGCTACAGGAAATTTTAGCAATAAGGGAGGCAAAGTGCCAACTTCAATTGCAGGTGCTTAGTTTGGATCAAATCCAACAAGGGTACAAGTTCCTTGGTTAGGTGTTGCATTGGATTGGCTTGGACCAATTTGCAGAATCCTATTGTGAATCTCAAGAGATGCTAGAGGGTTTGTAATTGCCCCTAAAATAATCATAAAAGGGTAACCTAAATTTCGTGATATAAATGAAGAACCAAACTTGCCCTAAGGAAGACTAGACGATTTTGAATAGGGTTGCTTTTCAATAATAGAGCTCTCATAATGGAGTATCTAGTGTAGTTGGAAGGACTCAACTACATAGGGTATAGGCCAATTTGTGGCTAGAAGAAGGCCTCAAAACTCCTTACCGATAAAGCATCCGAGTAGTTGAAGGGTGCACAGGTCTTGAGGTTTATGTGGTTCTTGAAAGTTTTGAGAGTATTTTTTGAGGTTCAAAGGATCAAGAATGATCAATTAACATATTTTGTAGATCCTGGCCCCTCCCTTCTTCCTTACCACATTATCCGATCAATCATTTTATCTACTATCCAACTTAATCGATCGAATCCTATGCCGATTGGCAAAGGCACAAGCCATCCCTTCCCCCCTCATACCCTACCATCATTTTCTCCTTTCATCTACCTTCCCCCTCTTTACGCCCTTCCCTACCATTGTGTGAACTTCCCTCAGATGCTTCCATGACCATAAGTGACATACCAATGCCACCTTGACCACCTTCCACAAAATAATGAGGGAGTTCTCCCTCCTTCTCCCCACCATTATTGTGTGATATCCTAATGCCATCATAGACTGAAACAATGCAGGCGATGATGCAATAGGTCGCAGTATAAACAATGAATACTTGTAGATGTTCATAGACAGAGGAGACAAAAAATTAAAACACATTTCTAAGGTTCAAATGTAGCTAATAAAAACATAGATTTAAAACCTAAACATTTTCTCCAACCAAATATTGACACGTGAAATTTCTAGTAAGTTGAGTTTGATTTGTTTTCATGGCTTCAACAGAGCAGAAAGCAATCAAATTTACTTACCAACCTTGTTAACACGTTGGATAACAACAAATATGTGCCAGACGAGAGTATTGTTTTTGAAGACTTAGTGTCCTCAAAACTAAATTTGTTGAAGAGATACCTCTCTCTTGAACCTGACGATGACAGTGGACATGACGATCCCTACACCTATCCCAAGAGGCCTAACAACAACGTCTCTTATGTCCACGTTGTAGAAAATAGTCTCTATGGTTTATACTTTCATTTCTAGCAAATATATCTTGAGAAAGGAGCAAGCACACATTATTGCAACAAAACCCACATAATTTTGGTTATTGATTTTTTTTCAGTTTAATATAATAACAATTTGTTTAGAGAGTTTAAAGCTCAAAGCAAGAAGCTTATTACATGTAATTTGGACTATCTAAAAATAATATTATTTTATTATTTTTTAAACCATCTTAAAAAATAAGGGTTTCGTTTCTTATTTTAGAAATTTTGTGGCCAACATTTTTTGCTATTTTACATGATATTTGGTATTTTTATTAGTTTATGTGGTAAATTTTTTGGATATTAAACATTATCCATAATATTCTATCCCTTATTTCTTAATGTAATATTACCTTACATTTGTCTCATCCTTATAAAATTTTCTTTTGATGATGTTTTAATAAATAAATAAGCAAGTTGGTTATTGGTTTTGTAAAACTTTAGTTTAATATGATCTTTTACTACAAGATTTCTAATAAAGAGATGTTTGATATCAATATGTTTAGTAATATTATGAAAACTTAGAGTCTTTACTATGGCAATTGCAAAGTTATTATCACAATAAATAGTTGTTGCTACGTTTTTTTCATGCTTTAATTCTGCTAAAATTCTCTTCAACCAAATTGCTTGACATGAAGCTAAAGTCATTGTAATATATTTTTCTTCTACTGATGCAAATGCAATAATTGATTGCTTCTTTGAAGACCAAGAAATTACATATGATCATAAGCTAAATACATATCCTAAAGTACTTATTTTATTATCAATGGATCCTACCCAATCATTGTCAATCTATCCAACCAATCCAAAGTTATTAGTTTATGTATGCAAAATACCAAAATTACCAATACCATGAATATACCTTAGTATTCTTTTTTCTACATAAAAATAAATCCATATTGGATATTGTATAAATCTTGAAACCAAACTTATAACATGCATGATGTCAGATCTAGTGGTAGTAAGATACATAAGATTGCTAACTAAACTCTTGTATAGTGTAGCATCTATATTTTTACTACCATTATTCTTGACTAACTTCTCACTCACATTCAAGGGTGTGTTCATTGGTTTGCAACTTTTAATTGTAACCTTGTCAAGTAAATCAACTACATACTTTTATTGTGAGATAAGAATACCATAAATCAACTATCTTACTTCAAATCCAAGGAAGAAATGCATTAAACCCAAATCTATCATCTCAAATTCATTCTTCATGGTATTTTTGAATTCCTTTGTTAACTCTTTTTTAGTGCAAATGTGAATTGAGTCATCAAAAATAGGAAGACAATAACTAAATCATTAGTACCTCTTGAATTGACATAGAGTATGGGTTCAATTTCACTCTTGTTGAAGCTATTTTTCTAAAAATACCCATTTATTCTATTGTACCAGGCTCTTAGTGCTTGCTTCAGTCCATAAAGAGATTTCTTCAGCCTATAATTTTTTTTTTTCTTGTCCCACAACTCTATAACCTAGTGGTTGTTCTATAAATACTTCTTTATCCAAGAAACCATTTAAAAATATTAATTTAACATCAAATTGATATACTAACCGCCAAATCAATTCTTATGGTATTCAATCTCATAATAGGAGCATAGGTTTCATTGTAACCTATACCTAGCTAATGTGAGAAGATTTTATGATGAGGACATTATTGTACCTTAGGATTATCCATGAGCCTAATATATTATGTCTTGCATTGTACTCACATGAGGCATAGTATACCCACGTTAGATATTTGGTTTGTTAATGGTTAGTATGCATGGTTTTGTTGTTGAGACTTTTCTTGTATTCTAGCATATGGTTTTTTTTTTTGCATCCATGTTTGTTGCAGGTTGTTATCCATGCATAACATATTATTACAAGTGGTTGTAACCCCTTTTTCTATGTACTTAGTTTGAATCAATTCCAACTAGGGCATAAGTTTCTTGGCTAGGTGTTGTGTTGGATTGGATTTGACCAGTTTACAACATCCCATTGTGTGTATTTGTATTCTTTGTAAATCAACATTTGGTATTAGATCTTGTTTAATTTGTAAGAGCTCATGCTTTTCATAATTTTAAGGCTTTAATTATAAAGTGATCAGAATCTAGTAGCACACTGATCAACCTAATTTTGAAATATCTGATTTTGGTCAAATAACATGTAAGAGCATTTGGATAATGTGAAGAGAGATAGGTATATTGTCTTTCTCTACTTTGATATCAAGATAATATTATAAAATATTTTTATCATATGACTACTAGCAGTAGTAGTTTAAATCTTACTCAACCTCAAATTTCTTTCTTTTAGGGAGATAATGATAATTTTTGGAGCATTAATATGAAGACACTTCGTTTCTCAAGATTTGAGGGATTTGGTTGAGAATGGTTGCACATAACCTATAGACATACAAAATATTACCACTTGGACTCAAGCACAACAAGATCAATTGAAATACAATAACAAGGACTCAAAAGTCTTTTGTATACATGTAGTAAATGAGTCAATTTTTTTAAGAATTGCTACAACAACAAAATCAAAACAAGCGTGGGTTCTACTACAAAATGCATATCAAGGAATAGAAAAGGTAAAAATCATTAAACTTAAAATGGTTAGAAGAGGTTTTGAAAATATTTTCATAGAAGATTGAATCTATGTAATATTTTTTTACTTGAGTTATGGGCTTAGTAAATCTGATTAAATTTTATGGAGAGAATTTATTAGATTAGAAAATTTGTAATTTTTTTGAGGAGCCTCCCTCAATGTTTTGATCCTGTTATGATTACTATTGAAGAATATAAGGATCTAACTTTATTATCAATAAATGAGATTATGGAGTCTCTTCAAGCTCACAAGGAGAGGATGAATAAATCAACTTAAAAAATTGTTGAATAAGTTTTTCAATCAAATCTTGGTATTTCAAAAAATAAGGGAAAAAGAATTTGTAGAATCATCTTATAAGGGAGCAAGAAATTTTAGAGGAAGAGAATGTTCAAGTAGAGGAAGTAGAAGTGGACAAGGAAGAGGCAACAACAATATCAATATAGAAAGAGATAGTAGCCACAATGAAAGAGGTAATCAAAATCTTGATAAATCATAAGCTTAATGCTATTTGTGCAAAAATTTTAATCATTATGAATGTGATTGCTAAAAAAAGCATAAGGAATGTGTTAATTTTTATAAAAAATAATAATAACAAAGTAGTTCATTTTATACTTGTGATATTACAAAATAAATCTTTGAAGATGTATTGCTTTTGGATAGCAGTTGTAGCAGTCACATGATAGGCAAAAAAAATATATTTTAAAAGATGGATAAATTTGTCAAATCTCTAGTATGGCTTGGAGATGAAAAGGAAATTTGGGTCAAGGTAAATATACCATTGTAGTTAAAACAAAATAAGGTGAGATAAAATTTATTCATGATAATTTATGTGTTCCTAGATTAGTTGACAATTTTTTGAGTACAAAATATCTTATTGAAAAAGGATATTTTAGTATTTTTTAAAATAATGAATGTGTTATCTATGATAAAAATTGTAGCAAATCAGATTGTAGCAAAAGTTAGTATGCTACAAAACATAATTTTTCCTCTTAGACTTGCATATAAAGAAACTCAAGCCCTAAAAACTATCTTAAATGATGAATCTTGGTTATAACACATGATGTATGGACACTTGAACATTAGAGGGCTAAAACTACTATATTAAAAGCAAATGGTGAAAGGATTTCCAATTATTGAAGAAATGATTAAGTTTGTGAAGGTTATATTTTTGGTAACTAACATCAAGATTCTTTTTCAATAGGAAAATCATGGAGGTCAAAGGTGACACTTAAATTAGTGGATGAAAATATCTATGGTCTAATACAAACTTTTATCACAAACAAAAATAGGTATTTTATTAATTTTGTTGATGACTACAATAGAAGAGCTTGGGTATATTTCATCAAATAAAAGTCAAAATATTTTTCTATCTTTTAGCAGTTTAAAGCTAATGTAGAAAAACATAGTGTCTATCTCTTGAAGGCTCTATGCACGAGGGGAAGAATTTATGTCTAATGTATTTTGATACTTTTTACAAAATGTATGGTATTCAAAGGCAATTGATGGTAAGTTATACTCCTCAACAAAATGGGGTAGTTCAAAATAATAATCGTACAATCATGGAGATGGCAAGAAGCATGCTCAAGGCCAAGGGTCTTCCAAATACTTTTTGGGCTAAAGCAGTAGCCACAAATGTGTACTTGCCAAATAAATATCCAAAAAAAAGGTGTAAATAATATGACTCATTATTAGGTTTGTAATTGAATAAAACCTAGGGTAGATCATATTAAGGTGTTTAGTTGTATTTCTTACACTTATATAATTTAAGAAAAATGATAAAAACTTGATGATAAAAGTGAAAAATATATATTTTTTTCCACGAAGAGGAGATAAAGTGTTATAGACTATATAATCCAATGATAGAGAACTTTACAATTAGTCATTGATGTATTTTTTGCTAAGAATGAAGCATGGTAATGGAACGAAAATGTGAAATAAGAAAAATCAGTACTTGTGGTTACAAAACAAGATGCTTCATCTTATTCTACCAAATGAAGTAGCAACTCAAGATCTCCTTTTGCTCCATCAAGTTTAACATCTTCTCCATCTAGTCCTCTTTAAAGTCTCCTCTAAGAAAAGTATAAAATCTCAAAGAAATTTATAAAGGGACTACTAGTATTAATTTAATTATGCATTTCATTTTATTATCTCATATTCAAGTAGGACCATGACATTTTAAAGATATAATGAAAAATGAAGTTTGATCTAAATCCATGAATGAGAATATTATTAACAAAAAAGGGAATGGAAGGTAGGAGTTAATAGATCCTCCATAGAAAAGGATATCATTAGACTAAAATATATCCACAAAATAAAATATAAAGCTGATGGATTCAATGAAATATACAAAGAAAAATTAGTAGCCAAAGGTTTCTCACAATAGCTAGGAATAGATTACAATGAAACATATGCTCTTGTTGTGTGATTGGATTACATAAGAACTGTGGCATTGGTAGCACAATTTAAGTGGTCAGCATATCAATTTGATGTTAAATAAGTATTTTTAAATGGTTTCTTGGATAAAGAAGTATTTTTAGAACAACCACCACGTTATAAAGTTGCAATACAAGAACAAAATATTTATAGGTTGAAGAAATCTCTTTATGAACTCAAGCAAGCACTAAGAGCCTGGTACGGTAGAATATATGAGTATTCTTAGAAACTGACTTCAACAAGAGTGAATATGAATCCACACTCTATGTCAAGTTGATAGGTATTGATAATTTAGTTATTGTCTGCCTATTTGTTGATGACTTGATTTATATTTGCACTAGCAAAGTGTTAATAAAGGAATTAAAAAATACCATAAAAATAAATTTGAAATGACAGATTTGGGTTTAATGCATTACTTCTTTGGCTTTGAAGTAAGATAGTTGAATGATGATATTTTTATCTCATAAGAAAAATATGTAGTTGATTTACTTGACAAGTTTAGAATGAAAAGTTGCAAACCAATGAACACACCCTTGAATGTGAACAAGAAGTTAGTCAAAAATAATGGTAGTAAAAAGGTAGATGCTACACTATACAAGAATTTAGTTGGAAGTCTTATGTATCTTACTACCACTAGACCTAACATCATGCATGTTGTAAGTTTGGTTTCAAGATTTATGCAAGATCCAAGTGAGATTTATTTTTGTGCAACAAAAATAATACTAAGGTATGTTCATGATACAAGTAATTTTGGTATTTTGGATACATCAATTGATAACTTTGGATTGGTTGGATAGATTGACAATGATTGGGTAGGATCCATATATAATCAAATAAGTACTTCAGGATATGTATTTAACTTACGATCAAGTGCAATTTTTTTATCTTCAAAGAAGCAATCAATTATTGCATTGTCATAAGTAGAAGCAAAATATATTACAACTAGCTTTATGCCAAGCAATTTGGTTGAAGAAAAATTTAGCAAATTTGAGGCATGAACAAAATATAGCAACAACTATTTATTGTGATCATAACTTTGCAATTACCATAGCAAAAACTCTAAATGTCTACAATATTACTAAGCATATTGATATCAAACATCACTTTATTAAAAATTTGTGATAAAAAATCATATTAAACTCTTTTAAAACCATTTAAAAATAATAATAATATTATTATTTTTAAATACTACAATTTACATGTAAGAAGCTTCTTGTTTTGAGCTTTAAACTGTCTAAAATTTTTATTCTATTAAATTGAAAAAAATCAATAACCAAAATAAACACACACAATGTGAACCTGCTCCTTTATTAAGATATATTTGCTAGAAATTAAAGTATGAACCATAGAGATTGTTTTCCACAACTTGGACATAAGAGACGTTGTTGTTGTTAGGCCTCTTGGGAGAGGTGTAGGGATCGTCATCTTCGTTGTCATCGTCGGGTTCAAGAGAGAGGCATATCTTCAACGAATTTAGTTTTGAGGACACCAAGTCTTCGAAAACAACACTCTCGTCTGCCAAATCTCTGTTGTTATCCGACGTGTTAACAAGGTTGGCAGGGAAATTACTAATTTTCTAATCTAATAAATTCTCTCCATAAGATTTAATCTTATTTACTAAGTCCATCACTCAAGTAAAAAAATCTTGCATAGATTTAATCTTCCATGAAAAGACCTTCAAAACCTCTTCTAACCATTTGAAGTTTAATAATTTTTACATTTTCTATTCTTTGATATGCATTTTGTAGTAGAACCCATGCTTGTTTTTATTTTGTTGTTGTAACAATTCTTGAAAAAAATGACTCATTTACTACATGTATAAAAAAAAAGACTTTTGAGTCCTTGTTATTGTATTCATTTGATCTTGTTGTGCTTGAGTCCAAGTGTTAATATTTTGTACCTCTATAGGTTATGTGCAACCATTATCAACCAAATCCCTCAAATCTTAAGCAACAAAGTGTCTTCATATTAATGCTTCAAAAATTATCATTCTCTCTCTTAAAAAAAGAAATTTGAGGTTGAATAAGATTTAAACTACTACTGCTAGTAGTCATATTATAAAAATATTTTATAATATTATCTTGATATCAAAATAGAGAAAGACAGTATACCTATTGTCCAAATGCTCTAAAAATGTTCTTCAACCAAACTCAAATATTCAAAAATTAGGTCGATCAGTGTGCTACTAGATTATGATCTCTTTATAATTCAAGATTTGAACTTCTACAAAGCATGACCTCTTACAAATTAAACAAGCTCTAATACCAAATGTTGATTTACAAAGAAGAAAAAATACACAACGAGATGTTGTAAACTGGTCCAAGCCAATCCAAAACAACACCTAGCCAAGGAACTTATGGCCTAGTTCGAATTGATTCAAACTAAGCACCTAGAAACTAAATTTGGCACTTTTTTTCCTTTCTTGCTAAAATTTCTTGTAGCTCTAATATCTATGATATAGAAACCAAATATGAAGCTAGATATTCATCATGGACAACTGCTTAAATAGTACAATAATGGAATCAAAGGTATTACAGGGGTTACAACAACTTGTAACAATATGCTATGCATGGATAACAACCTACAACAAACATGGATGCAAACAAAATAACCATATGCTAGAAGACAAGAAAAGCCTCAAAAATAAAACCATACATCATAAACACTAACAAATCAATATCTAATGTGGGTATTGTTGGTCATCAAATCTGCCCAGGAAAGGATTTGGGTAAGTGTATGTGCCCTAGACCTGGACCAACATTGAAAGGCCGAAGAGAAGAGATGCTCCTCGTGCCAATATTCGGAGAAGGCCGACTCCTATACTACACTACTTCGATGTTTAAGATAAGGGTGCAGGAAAGAGATAAACAGAGTAAGGGTGCGAAAAAGAAATAAAAGAGTAAGGGAAAAAATTTCAGTAGTTTAGTGGTGGGAAAGAACCAGAAGCATGATTACTAGCCAATAACTTGGAACAACAACAAAGAAAACCAAGAATAAACGAAATGAACACAGTATTAGCCCTCTTATGTATCCTCTGGACGAGTTCTAGGATTCTCCTTTCCCTTTCGCTAAAATTCAGGGTTCAGAGTAACGGTGATTAAGAAAAGTGAATATAGCAAAAACACTATTCATAGGCAGCATAAAAGAAGGCCAACACGACGTCTTCCTCTCCTATGTATCCTTCGGGAAAATTTCATGGTTCAGTCCCCAATCACACACCTAAATCCAAAGTTCAAAATTATAGTATGCAAATGAAGAAAGATGAAAGAAATAAACGCAGAAGGTAGCATACAAGAGAAAAGTAGAGTCCAAAGCTCTTTTGTATTAATCGCAGGAATACAAGTTACAACAGTTTTCTAGCAGAAAGTTCCCACCCCTTTTTACATTACAATGCTTGGGTTTTTATAGAGGACCCGACCCTCTAAGCCATAATTGCACAAAATGGAGGAGTACACCCTCAAAACCTGAGAATTAGGCTCCTCGTGGCCCTCGTGACAGAGCTCTCAAATCTATTGCCAAAACTGGAAACTGCGACCTGGTCAGCCGTGGAAACTTGCATTAATGAGTCGTCTTAGCATCCTTGGATTTTGGGTGCAATAGTCGAGTGGCTGCCATACTTTTCGAGCTCTTCTTCAGAGACTGATACTTCATTTCCAATTGCCAAAAATGCGCAGCGGGCTTACCGAGCATAAAAAAATGCATTTATGAGGCACTTGATCACCTTGAGAAAATACCCGGATTAGAGCGTGTGCCTTTTGAAGTGCTTCACTAAATTTTCATTCGCACTTCGCTTCGCAATGGATTCGAGCCGAAGCAGATCCTCCTTGATTTACACTTCGCATGGAGGAGCTTCGCAAAACAACTTTGGGGGTGGCGAGCATCGAAGTAGATTTCCTTTGCAAGATGGGCTCTTCACTTCTCGCTGCTTCGCTGGAGAGATGTGTCAAAACTGCTTCGGTGAGGCCCTTCGTCCAAAGTAGATACTTCGTTGGTGAGCTTAGAAATGCTTCACCGTGAACCTTCTTCAAAACTACGGTTCGGGGGTATTTCGGCCGAAGCGCATTCCTGCCTTCAAAAGATGTTGCATTCTTTATGGCCACTACCACTTCGGGTGAAAGTACTTCGCATGAAATATGGCCGAAGCAAATGCTTCGCAACGACTTTTGGTGAAGTAGAAATGGTTCGCTGGTGCGGGGGCCCGAAGTGGGTGCTTCAGCGGCTTTTCAATGAAGTATTTTCAATGTTGCGCTCCTTCAAATCCCGCTTCGCAAAACTTTTGCCCGAAGTAGTCTTTTGAAGTGCTTTGGGCCTGAAGTATTTTTCATTCTTCTTCCTTTGCATTTTGCTTCAGCAACACCGCTTCGCAAAACTTGCGCCCGAAGTAACTGTTTGAGGGACTTCAGGCCCGAAGTAGTTCTTTCTTGCCTTAGCCAATTATAACTGTGATTTTCCTTCGGTGAAGCTGTTCTTTTGAAATGCCGCTTGAATTCCGCTTCACAAAAATTTTGCCCGAAGTAGCTGCTGGAAATACTTCGGGTGCGAAGCTCTTTTTTACGCCTTACTAGAATTTCTTCTTCGGCAATGCTGCTTTGCAAGGTTTTCACCCGAAGTAGTTGTTTGAGGGACTTCAGGCCCGAAGTAGTTTTTATCCTTAACAATTTCTTTCGACGAAGCTGTATTCCTTAGCTTGTTCAGAAGCGAAGCTCTTTCTTCTTCATTTTATGTACAAGGGGGTGGCAGGGAAAGCCAAAAATAGCAAGGGAACAAATTCATGAAATTAAAAGAAATACTTTACAAAAATTCAATTTTTCTACCCCATTGTGCAATGTGACAAAATTGTCAACATTCTTGGCGGCTCGCGGGGCAACGAGCTTGTCTCGGTGGAAGAACCCTTAGCCTTGATCCATTGGGCCAGAGTTACCTCCAGACCCTTCTCCCTTTTCTTATTCTTCTGTTGGCTACTCCCGGACTTGTTCTTGTTCTTATTCCTCTTCTTCTTCTGCTTTCTCTAGCACGACTTCTTGTGGTGACGATGGGGCAAGGTGATCGCGGATATTTTTCATGGTTTGGCATACATGAGCCCAAGCACCCTTCGAGAAAGGCTCTTGATCTTGCAATGCCTTAACCAAAACATGAAAGTGATCAATCTGCTTGATATCAACATGTTTGGCTCTGGTATACAGATCATTCAGGTAGGCTGCAATCTTGCAGTATCTCAGAATGAAATCTATGATCTGCCTTTCTGTTATCGACTCTGCCCATTCGTCTATCTCCGAGATGTCACCTTCAAAATGAAGCCATGTCGTCTTAAGCTCTTCCTTGTTTAGAAGATTCCCATAATCATCCGTGAAGCTTGAGAAACCTGGAAGTAGCCTAGCGACGTGCCCTTCTGGCAGAGCGACCATGGTGACTTCTTGTGTAATAGGCTCCTACTCTTTTTGGACTTCGGTACTCTCGACTTCCACAACTTCTACTTCGGGGTCTCCCTCTTGTTGGAGGAGTTCCTCCACATCAATGATGTCTATGTCTAGGATCGTCTCGGCACTTGGTGGCCCCGCATCTTCAACATTTGCTTCGATCGGGCCTGATGTAGGTTGTCCAGCAGGAGCACTTGGGAGCTTTGCACGGGGTCACTTTGGGTGGCTCGAAGCCACTTGAATTTTCTGCCTCTTTCTTTTCTTTCTCTCCAGTGGTTGCTCTGACTCTTCGAAACTTATGTCGTGGATTTTCGACGGTCCTTGTGGTAGTGCCTCTGGTGTAGCTTTGGCTTCTTCCTCTTCTTCTTGGTCCGAAGCATCGTCAACTCCTCTTGGGCTTTCGCCCAATCCTGGGGTAGCTGGAGGAACAAAATCGACAAAGGATATGGACTTCCAAGTCCCAACATTGGCTTCGTAGACAATCGTGAATTCTTTATCCGATGTCAAGAGTCTGTAAGAATTCATCTTCTGACGATGGACCCTCATTATCCACCACTCCCTTAATTTTTCCTCGCTCCAATTCTTCAATTCTTTCTTTAAATTATCCTTTGCCTTTCTCCAAAATGTGGAGCTTGGAGTTGGGAGGGGGTGCTGGTCAGGGTCAAACTCGACCTCCATGGGGTAAAATTCATGCCAGGGAGGCAATGTTCTCATCCTCTCCAAATGCCACTCTAGATCCTTCCCATTGGGATTATTTCTTTGTTCCACAATTTTAGGGTGGGGGCAGATGTGGAAATTCTTGAATTTTAAGTGATCCCTCATCACTCCCAAGGGATCATAGAGCCATTGCTGAGGAATCTACAGTAGTCCAAAATTGGCAAGCTTTTCCTCTAGGAAAATGTTCTGTTTTAAGGCAAATACTTCAATTACCCCCATCCTGAAGGGGAAGTCGTAGGTATGTGCCCATTTTCGATCGTGGCCGTACACAGAGTTTGTAGTGTCGCTCTACCGAGCGAGCTCCAACGTGAACTGATACTCGGAAGGGTAGACTAGTAGTAGGAAGGGCTTCCTAATGAAGCCGAATAGGCGAATCACTAGCCCCTGCATCAGTTGAAACACGTCTCCCCTCTTCTCCTGCACCACTCTATCTCTCAAACTGAGGGGCACCCGAGGGCAAGAACCCCTCAACAAATGCATAGCAGGTCCCAAAAACTATTGATTGAAAGAATAATAAGACTCTGTCCTCAATAGGAGGGGAGTCCACTGGTACACAGGCAAAGGATTTCCATCCTCGTTGCTCAGAGAAATGGCGATGTGGGGGAATTGCTTATGAACCTGGTAGAAAAACAACCAGACAAGAAAAGAACAGGGTGTGAAGTACTGGCCCGTCGTCGAATTCTTCATGCTTGTGAGCCGTGTATGCAAGGTTCGGGCCACCCATTCTGCCCAATCGAAGAAAACTGGGTTGGTGTTTGGTCTTGAAGCGTCAGGGGCATAGAATTCCCATATCAAAATACATTCGACCAAAGACACCTATTAGGGTTGTACTGAAGCATCTGTCGACAGGCTCGCTACCCATGCAATGATGGAGAAAATATCGATGTTCTTGAAGGCCGCCAAGGGTAAGGGCATCTGGGGCAGCTTGTTTGAAGGGATCCCACTTTTGTGGTTCTCGCGCAGGAATTTCAATATGTAGCTGTTGGAGGTGAACCTCTCCATCTGTTCGCTCAGAATGACGTTGCGAACGGAATAGCCCTTGGGCAGACCTTATTGTGGTGTGAAGGCTGCTTGCACATCTTCCTTCAAAATTGAAAACAACTTATGGCCTGCAACATCCAACACTTGCCTGGAGGTAGGCTGGTAATTTTGTGTGATAGCATAGATCAATTCGGGACAGTGGTGAGCAGGCGGGGTCAAATACCAGTAAATTTGAGAGTAATATGCAGCAGCTCTCTTATTCTCTGGGGTGATTCTACTTGTCATAAACTCTATGGTGCGTTGGAGGTCGAACACACCCTTAGAGAGCTCTGTGTCTCTAATTTTCTCCCACCCATCAATCGGTGGTTCTTCAAGCTGTTCTTCCACAGAGTCTTCTTCTTTTATCGACTATTTCTCAGGGCGAGGGGTGAGATTTATCTTCTTTGGTGTATGCTTTTTCTCTTCCTTGCCCTTCTTTGTTTTTTTGGGGCCTGCTACTTCGGGCTCCTTCCCATTTTCCTTAGAGCTTTTCTTTCCCATTGTGAAAATGAGCGGTGGCTGAGTCCTTGATACGGAGGGCTTTGACGTAAAGGGCTTCGATGCACAGGGCGGGAGGATTGCAGAATAACCGAAGGCTCTTAATCTTGCATGAACTGATGGATGAATAACCTTCTCCTTGCTATGGCCTTGCGTTTTATAGCCCTAAAAGGCAACTACCTAAATTTATGGCACCTACCATAATTAAACTTACGCTTCAGACGAAAGAGATTGCTGTGCTCTTTGATTGGCTCTGCAACGGTGTAGTATGTGGGGCCACATGTTTTGATGATTATGCCTTGCATTGGAGATGCAACCTGTTGCCACCTCGTACCTGGGCACGAGATTTTCTCTTAACCGAATTGCCTCGGGATGTGCTCCGCCACCTTTGCCTTAAATTCATCCGCTTCGAACTCTTTTCACGGTTGTTGTCTGCTTGTTCTCTAAGACATGTTTTAAATGCTTCCACTTCGACGAAGTTGAAATCGTCATTGAAAATGCTTCACGACGAACCTTTGGTGCGGGCTATTTTTTAATGCTTCGACCCTGAAGTACTTCTCCTTCACTGCGCTGCCGTTTTGCTTTGTGAAGACCGCCTATCGAAGCTTGCCTTCTTGGAAACTGCTTCGCAAAATTTTGCTTCAAAAATTGCTTCACAAGGGCTCTTTTAAAATCTACTTCACAAAACTTCTATCCGAAGTCACCTCTTAAAATGCTTCGGGTGCGAAGCTCTTTTCGTGCCTTTGTTTGAATTTTGGTTCGGCCCTTTTGAGGGTAAAGTGCTTCACTGCGAACCTCCTTGCAACTGCTACTTCTCATCAAAAGTCCCCGAAGGGGATTTTGGAGTGTAATACTTGGATTTTGCAATCTTAGAACAGGATGTATATACACAAATGAAAATTATATACAAAAGTACATATTTATTATTATTATTATTATTATTATTATTTTTCTCCTCAGCGATGAAAATTCTTCAGATGAAGACCATTAACATAAATTGGTAATACCTGGCCATCTGCATCTTTGAGGATGAAAGAGCTGGCCGAGTTCACCTTCATGATTTCGAATGGTCCGTCCCAGAAAGCATCCAGCTTGTCATGATTTTCAGGCTTGGCCTTCCAGGAGTCCCACTTCCATACTAGATCTCCCACCTTGAATGTGCAATCGGATGATTTTTTCTTGAACCAATCTCGGGTGACCTGAGCATGTTTAGCGAAGCTCTGGTAAGCCTTCTCGCGATCTTCCTCCAGCTATAGCAGCTAAGCCAGTCTGTTTTCCAAAGGGTTGACTCCTTCTTCTTCTAACAACTACAATGTAGGGATCTCTATATGGGTAGGTAAGATGGCCTCATTGCCGTAGACCAGGGCGTAAGGTGAAGTCTTGATCGACTTCTTGACAGAAATTCGATCGGCCCACAAGGCATGATCTAGAAGAAGATGCCAAGTCCTTTTGTTCGTCTCTATGAGCTTTCTTAGCACCCTCAACAGAGTCTTGTTGGTTGATTCTGCCAAGTTGTTGCCCTGTGGATAGTAATTGGAGGATACTTTATGATATATCCCATATATGTAGAGGAATTCATTAATTTTGGTGCCTACGAAGCCAGGACCATTGTCTGTTATGACTGCTTCGGGAATGCCGAACTGGGTTATCAATCCTTCAAGGAAGGCTATGACAGTCTCCTGATCAGCATGCTTCGTGGGAACTGCTTCGGCCCATCTGGTAAAGTAATCAATCACGATCAGGACGAACTTATGCCTAGAGAAGGAGTTCGGTGATATGACCCCTATGAAATCCAACCCCCATTATTTAAAGGGAGTTTCTACTTGTATCAGTAAGAGAGGCATCAAAGCATTTATGATTCGGTCGATGAACTTCTAACACTGCTCGCATTTGTGACAAACCACGAAGGCATCAACGAAGAGTGTGGGCCAATAGTAACCTGCCTTGATGATCTTCAGTGCTGTTGTTCTCCCTGCGAAGTGGCCTCCAGATAATCCTGAATGAAATTCTCCCAGGATTCTCCTTTTATCATCATCTTTTATGCACCTGAGAAGGACGCCATCAATGTTTCTAAAAAATAGGCCTTTTGTTGAGCAAGGTGCAGCAACAGTATTGTCATTGTTGTCAACACAGTCAGATAAATCTGTTGATGCAGTGGATAGGAAGTTCAAAAGCTATTCAGATGCAGAAGACAGGAGTTCAAAGGTTATTCGGAGTATGTACAGTGATTTTCCAAGAAGACCGAAGTGGCCCATATGCAAAAGATCAAAGAAAAAAGACAAGTAAGAAAAGTGTCGCGATATCGCGACATATACAGCAGGCAAGAAAAACTGTCACGATTTCGTGACATGTTGGAAGAGAGAGAAAAAGTAGGAAAAACTGTCGCGATTTCGTGACATGTTGGAAGAGAGAGAAAAAGCAGGAAAAACTGTCACGATTTCGTGACATGTTGGAAGAGAGAAAAAGCAGGAAAAACTGTCGCGATTTCGCGACATGTTGGAAGAGAGAGAAAAAGCAGGAAAAATTGTCACGATTTCGTGACATGTTGGAAGAGAAAAAGGCAAGTGGAAAAACTGTCACGATTTCATGACATGTTGGAAGAGAAAGAGAAAGCAGGAAAAAGTGTCACGATTTCGTGACAAGTTCGAAGAAAGAGAACAAGTAAGAAAAGTGTCACGATTTCACGACATGTCGCATTTTCACGACTAAAATAGGAGAGAGAAAGTAAGTTTGAAAAGTGTCACGATTTCGTGACATGTCGCATTTTCGACTAAAATAAGAGAGAGAAAGTAAGTTTGAAAAGTGTCACGATTTCGTGACATGTCACATTTTCGTGACTAAAATAGGAGAGAGAAAGTAAGTTTGAAAAGTGTCGCGATATCGTGACATGTCGCATTTTCACGACAAAAGAAAGAGAGGAAGCGTACGAAAGCAGAACTATCATGATTTCATGACAAAAGCAGAAAGCAAGACTTCGAAGCAGAAGTGTCATGATTTCATGACAAAAGCAAAGAAGTAAAGTACGAAAGAGAAGTGTCACGATTTCATGACAAAAGAGAAGAAGACTTCAAAGCGAAGTGTCACGATTTCATGACAAAAGCAAAGAAGTAAAGTACAGAAGCAGAAGTGTCACGATTTCATGACAAAAGAGAAGAAGACTTCGAAGGCAGAAGTGTCATGATTTCATGACAAAAGCAAAGAAGCTAAGTACGAAAGCAGAAGTGTCATGATTTCATGACAAAAGCTAAGTTGAAGACTACGGAGGTAGAAGTGTCATATAAAAAATAAAGAAAGAAGTGTCGCGATATCACGACAAAAGCAAAGTCAAAGTCTATGGAAGAGAAGTGTCGCGATATCATGACAAAAGCAAAGACGAAGTATACGGAGGCAAAAATGTCATGATATCATGACAAAAGAAAAGATGAAGTCTACGGAGGCAGAAATGTCATGATATCATGACAAAAGAATAGAGAAAGCGTACGAAGGTGAAAGTGTCATGATATCATGACATGTATTTTCATGGCAACAACAACAAAAGAAGCTACAGAGGCAGAAATGTCATGATTTCATGATAGGTCATAAATGCGCAAGTCAAGAAGGAGAACCTGACTGAAATGAGAAGTATGACAGTGGACCGACATCACTACGACATTTACGAGGCGAGTTATAGAGTGATTTCATACTGCTAAAATATGAAGAGTGATCAAAAGTCAATATGGCGGTTATAGGGTCTATCCAGAATGAAATCATCAAGCGATGGATAAACCGAACATCTTCTTGAGTTGAAGCCGACGAAGACCGATGACAACCGACTAAAATTAGGGTTTACAGTTGTTATGAAAGTCGACTAAGATTAGGATTTACAACCGACTAAGATTAGGGTTTTCATCATAAAAAATATTGTTATAAAAGGAGGGTTATTTGGAGAATTGAGAGGTGGTGGAATGTGTGTGAAATACGGTCATTGTGCGTAGAGAGCAAGTCATGTCGAATCATGCTAAGTGCAAAATTTGCAAAGAGAGCAGAGTGTGCAAAAGGGAGAAGACGATCATGAAGTTTGACTATAATGAAGTAGAGTGTGTGAAGTGATTGCGTAGAGAGAGCAGAGTGCGCAGAGAACGCAAAGGTGAAGAAGACCAGTCAGGGTCTTGCAAAAGCAAAGGTATTTTACTATCAAACTTATAGATTCAAATTGAAGTCCAAGTTGTTGCTTGGCATCAGGGGTTGGTGCTCCTTCTAGTTGGTGCGTAAAATAAGGGGTTGGTGCTCTTTTGGTATAAATCGGGTTGGTTCCTTTGGTAATAAATCAGGGGTTGGTGCTCCTTTCTATTGGTGCAGATAAATAAGGGGTTGGTGCTCCTTCTAGTTGGTGCTGATAAATCAGGGGTTGGTGCTCCTTTCTATTGGTGCAGATAAATAAGGGGTTGGTGCTCCTTTCTATTGGTGCAGATAAATAAGGGGTTGGTGCTCCTTACAGTGGGTCTTTGGTAAATTGATTGTAAAGTTGGTGCTTTGCAAAGGCTAGATTTGGATGGTAGTCCAAGCAGTCAATTTTTGAGGAGTAGCCACATTGGTGAACCTCGTTAAATCTTGTGTTGTGTGATGCTCTTTTGTTATACTTGTTGTATCTAGTAATAAGTTTTAATTGTTATGATATTAAGAGCTATAAATTTAAGTTTATAGAGCTACACTGATTCACCCCCCCTCTCAGTGTCATTGTAAGACTAACAATTGGTATCAGAGCTAAGTTCCTATACAAGCTTAACCGACTAGGGTGATCTTGGAAGTAACACAATGGTAGGTGGTGAAGGCTTCTCATCAAACAAAGCACCATTGTTTGATGGATCTAATTACGCATTCTAGAGAATCAGGATGTAGACATATCTCTATGCTTTGGGATACGACATCTAGGATTCAATAGTTAGTGGATACACAATACCCATCACTCCTCCAAAAGAGGATTCTAAAGAGGAAACAGGTGAAGCTCTTTTCATGGCATTTGAAGAAGTAAAATCAAAAAAGGAAGGAGTGAACTCTGAAGTATGTGGTGAAAACCCTGAGGCTGAAGTAGATCTAGAAGGTGAGTTGATCTCTACACTTGAAGAGTGGAAAATAGAGAGGAAAAAGAATAAGAAAATTTCAAAAAATCTTGAGGATGCAAATGAAATCATAACCGATCTGAAAGTATAGACAGAAGAATACAAGAAAATATCTGAAGATCTCGAAGTACAAATTACCATGAAAATAGATTATTGTTGCAAACTAGAAGAAGAGAATGTTGGTTTACGGACGCAGATAGAAGAGATGAATCACAAAATTAGTTGCTATCACAAACACGAAGAAAGTTCTATGAAGCTGGATAAGATTATAAATGACCAAAGGCCTACAGGCATCAAATTTGGTCTAGGTTTCATCGAAGGAGAATCATCAAATGGATCAAAGGCCAGAAATGTAGAATCCATAAAGAATGAAGATAAGAAATAGGTTGATCAAGGAAAAATGTCTCATGCAAAAGAAAGCAATAATGCCAGGCACGAAAGGAGAATTGACAATGATGGATTCACCAATGTCACACATCAAAGAAGAAGAAGACCTATGGCTCCTACGACAACATGGCAAAGACCATCACCCAGGTTCAATTATCCCTTTTCTGGTTTCTATTTTAAATGCAATGGCTATGGACATAAAATCTCAGACTGCAAATATAATGTAAGACCAAGGAATTTCACCAGTAGAAATGCTTTTTCTCCTTTGATGAATTATACAGTAGAATGTTATAACTGTCATAATTTTGGGCACATTGCAAGAAACTGTAGAAGTACATTTGCATCAAATCAATTTTAGGGAAGAAAATTTCAACCAAATAGGATGAGACAAAATAGAAAACTTCCCGAAAAACATGCACAAGCTATTGATAAGGGAAAGGCAAAACAAGAGCCCAAAACTACTATCAAAACGGAGTGGAAAGAAAAAGAGTGACTTAAGGAAGAAAAGGAATCCTTAATCGTACAAACAACATTTAAAGCACAGAATAAATATGTACCATGGATACTTGATAGTGGATGCTCCGAGTCATATGACCAGGTGACAAACAAAAATTTGAGAAGTTACAGAAATATGAAGGTGGTTCGATAAAGTTTGGAAATAATGATGGAGCTAAGATAGTTGGCAAAGGTTCGGTTAAAATTAGTGATGGAAAAATTAAGTCAGAAGAAGTCTTGTTTGTGGATGGTTTGAAACATAACTTGTTGAGCGTAAGTCAGATTTGTGATAAAGGTCATGAAGTAGTTTTTAAGAAGCGGGGTTGTGAAGTCAAAAAACAAACAGTGGAAAATTGATAGCAACTGGATCAAGGACATCTGGCAACCTGTACACGCTCTCAGAGACTTCAGAAGGAGCTTGTTTTATTGGACAGGAAGAAGAAAATTGGTTGTGGCACAAGAGACTCGGTCATATCAATTTTGATAATCTAGTAAAAATCAACTCAAAAAGGGCAGTGAGAGATATTCCCACCATCAGCAAACCTGCAAACAACATTTGTGCTTCATGCCAAAAGGGGAAGCAAACTAGAGTCACATTCAAAACAAAAGAGTACTACACAAGCAAACCTTTGGAACTAATACACACTGATTTATGTGGACCCATGAGAACACAAAGCATAAATGGTGACAAATATTTTATGTTGTGCATTGATGACTATTCCAGAATGACATGGATATTTTTCTTGAAGCATAAATCAGAAGCTTTTGAAATGTTCAAGACTTTCAAAAACCAAGTTGAGAATGAAACAAGAAAGAGGATCAAATGTTTAAGATCAGATAGAGGAGGAGAATTCATTTCAGAGGAGTTTATAGAGTACTATGAAAAATACGGTATTAGGAGATAGTTTTCAGCAACCAGGACACCTCAGTAGAATGGAGTGGTAGAAAGAAAGAACAGGACAGTGGAGGAAATGGCACGGACTATGTTGGCTGAAAGCAGAGTAGCGAGATAGATTTTGGAAAGAAGCGAGTCCATACTGTAGTGTATATCCAAAATAGGTACATGCTGAGAACACATGAAAGAAAAACTCCTTATGAGTTGTGGTTCGGTAAAAGGGCAACAACAAAATACCTCAAAGTTTTTGGCGGCAAGTGCTACATCAAAAGAACTGAAGATAATCTTGGTAAGTTTGAAGATAGAGCGGATGAAGGTATTTTTGTTGGTTATTCATCAAAAAGCAAAGCTTACAAATGCTACAACAAGAGGCTAAAGAAAATTGTGGACAGTGTCGATGTTAAATTTGATGAAGGTAGAGAACGAGTAATTAGCTATGAAAAGAACTACCCAATTTATGAAGAGGTTATTGAAGGAGATGAGGAAAACGAAACGGAAAAGATACAGAAAATTGACTCAGATGATTTAAGTTGTGATTCAGAAGTGGAAGAAAATAAGAAATTCAAAACAGGCAGCTGGTAGAAAAATCATCCTAGAGAGCAAATAATTGGAGACCCCAAAGTTGGTGTTCAGACAAGAAGAAGAGTAGTAAGTAACTACTCTCTATTATCCAGACTTGAGCCCAAAAATGTTGTTGACGCAAGCAAAGATGAAAGTTGGATGAAGGCAATAAATGAAGAATTAGATCAGATCGAGAAAAACGAAACTTGGGAGTTAGTACCTAGACATGCAAATAAAAATATAATCGGGACTAAATGGATTTTTTGAAACAAATTGAATGAAGACGGACGGGTAGTCAGAAATAAAGCAAGATTGGTATGTAAGGGTTATGCACAAGTTGAAGGCATTGAATTTGAGGAAACTTTTGCACCAGTAGCTAGACTAGAGGCAATTAGAATGTTTCTGGCTTTAGTAGTCTACAAGAATTTCAAAGTTTATCAAATGGATGTGAAATCAGCGTTTTTGAATGGGAAACTTGAAGAAGAGGTTTATATTGAGCAACCAGATGGTTTCCAACTTGGTGATGATCCCAACTTGGTTTGCAAGTTGAAGAAAGCATTATATGGCTTAAAACAGGCACCCCGAGCATGGTATGCAAGGCTAGACAACTATCTCACTCAACAAGGGTTTAAGAAAGGTATGGTGGATAGTAATTTGTATGTCAAAACAGAAAATGGGCATCTTATTGTTCTTGTTGTATACGTAGATGATATCATATTTGGCAGCAACAAAGATGAGTCATGTAAATATTTAGCAAATAAGATGCAGAAAGAATTTGAAATGTCAATGATTGGTGAACTTTCGTATTTCCTCGGGTTGCAAGTTAATCAAAATAAGAAGGGCATATTTATTTCTCAAGTTAAATATGTGAAAGAGATGTTAAAAAAGTTCACAATGGAGGATTGTAAGCCAGTTAGCACTCCCATGACGACGAGTTGCAAGTTGAGCAAGGATGACAAATCTCCACCTGTTGATCAAACCATGTACGAATCTATGATTGGGAGCTTACTGTACAGACAGCTACCGGACCGGATATTTTGCAGGCGGTATGCATGGTAGCACGATTTTAGGCTAATCCCAAGGAGACTCATATGACAACAGTGAAGAGGATTCTTCGGTACCTCAAGGGTACTATGGAGTATGGGTTATGGTATCCGAAAGGTAAAGACTTCACCCTTATTTCGTATTCAGATGCAGATTGGGTAGGAGGTGTCGATGACAGAAAGAGTACCAGTGGAGGTGCATTCTATCTTGGAGATAGATTGGTCGCGTGGCACGGTAAGAAACAAGAGTCGGTTTCTTTATCGATAGCGAGAGCGAGAATATATTGCGGTGACAACATGTTGTACGTAGGTATTGTGGATGAAACAAACCCTGAAAGATCTTGGTATTAGCTTCAGTGAGCCAATATCGGTTAAGTGTGATAACACCGAGTGCCATTAACATCTCCAAGAATCCGGTTATGCATTCATGCACAAAAAACATTGCTATCAGGTATCACTTTTTGAAGGAGAAAGTTGCGGAAGGTGAGGTTAAGTTGGATTTTGTTCCAACTACAGAGCAAGTAGCAGATATCTTCACAAAACCATTGCCCAAGGAAGTTTTTGAGTACCTTCGCAATAAATTGGGAGTGGTCACACTTCCCAAGAATTGACTAGCTACAGGGATCACATTCTTAGGGGGAGCATTTAAGTATTTGATTATCTTTTTGCTCATGTTCATGATTTTTGCTAAGTGTAATAAATTTTGCATGAGAATGTTGTGCATGGACTCAGGGGGAGTCTGCAGTAGCCCTTTGGTATTATTGTCAAAGGGGGAGAAGAGTTACAGGAAATTGCACATGTGTTGCCAAAAATTCCAAAGGGGAGATTGTTGAGCAAGGTGCGAGCAACGATATTGTCATTGTTGTCAACACAGTCAGATAGATCTATTGATGCGGTGGACAGGAAGTTCAAAAGCTATTCGGATGGAGAAGACGGGAGTTCAAAGGTTATTCAAAGTATGTACAGTGATTTTCCAAGAAGACCGAAGTGGCCCATATGCAAAAGATCAAAGAAAAAGACAAGTAAGAAAAGTGTCACGATATCGCGACATATACAACAGGCAAGAAAAACTGTCACGATTTCGTGACATGTTGGAAGAGAGAAAAAGTAGGAAAAACTATCGTGATTTCGTGACATGTTGGAAGAGAGAGAAAAAGCAGGAAAAACTGTCGCGATTTCGTGACATGTTGGAAGAGAGAGAAAAAGCAGGAAAAACTGTCGCGATTTCGTGACATGTTGGAAGAGAAAAAGGCAAGTGGAAAAACTATCATGATTTCGTGACATGTTGGAAGAGAAAGAGAAAGTAGGAAAAAGTGTCACGATTTCGTGACAAGTTCGAAGAAAGAGAACAAGTAAGAAAAGTGTCGCGATTTCGTGACATGTCGCATTTTTGCGACTAAAATAGGAGAGAGAAAGTAAGTTTGAAAAGTGTCACGATTTCATGACATGTCGCATTTTCACGACTAAAATAGGAGAGAGAAAGTAAGTTTGAAAAGTGTCACGATTTCGTGACATGTCACATTTTCATGACTAAAATAGGAGAGAGAAAGTAAGTTTAAAAAGTGTCACGATATCATGACATGTCGCATTTTCATGACAAAAGAAAGAGAGGAAGCGTACGAAAGTAGAACTATCATGATTTCATGACAAAAGCAGAAAGCAAGACTTCGAAAGCAGAAGTGTCACGATTTCATGACAAAAGCAAAGAAGTAAAGTACAGAAGCAGAAGTGTCACGATTTCATGACAAAAAAGAAGAAGACTTTGAAGGCAGAAGTGTCACGATTTCATGACAAAAGCAAAGAAGTAAAGTACGAAAGCAGAAGTGTCACGATTTCATGACAAAAGTAGAGAAGAAGACTTCGAAGGTAGAAGTGTCATGATTTCATGACAAAAGCAAAGAAGCTAAGTACGAAAGCAGAAGTGTCATGATTTCATGACAAAAGCTAAGTTGAAGACTATGGAGGTAGAAGTGTCGCGATATCGTGACAAAAGCAAAGTCGAAGTCTATGGAAGGAAGTGTCGCGATATCAGAAAAAGAAAAAGAAATGTATATATCGACAAAAGCAAAGACGAAGTATACGGAGGCAAAAATGTCATGATATCATGACAAAAGAAAAGACGAAGTCTACGGAGGCAAAAATGTCATGATATCATGACAAAAGAATAGAGAAAGCGTACGGAGGTGAAAGTGTCACGATATCATGACATGTATTTTCATGGCAACAGCAACAAAAGAAGCTACAGAGGCAGAAATGTCATGATTTCATGATAGGTCATAAATGCGCAAGTCAAGAAGGAGAACCCGACTGAAATGAGAAGTATGACAGTGGACCGACATCACTACGGCATTTACAAGGGCAATTACAGAGTGATTTCATACTGCTAAAATATGAAGAGTGATCAAAAGTCAGTATGGCGGTTATAGGGTCTATCCAGAATGAAATCATCAAGCGATGGATAAACCGAACATCTTCTTGAGTTGAAGTCGATGAAGACCGATGACAATCGACTAAAATTAGGGTTTACAGTTGTTATGAAAGCCGACTAAGATTAGGATTTATAGCCGACTAAGATTAGGGTTTTCATCATAAAAAATATTGTTATAAAAGGAGGGTTATTTGGAGAATTGAGAGGTGGTCGAAGGTGTGTGAAATACGGTCATTGTGCACAGAGAGCAAGTCATGTCGAATCATGCTAAGTGCAAAATTTGCAAAGAGAGTAGAGTGCGCAAAAGGGAGAAGATGATCGTGAAGTTCGACTGTAACGAAGTAGAGTGTGCGAAGTGATTGCGTAGAGAGAGCAGAGTGCGCAGAGAACGCAAAGGTGAAGAAGACCAGTCAGGGTCTTGCAAAAGCAAAGGTATCTTACTATCAAACTTATAGATTCAAATTGAAGTCCAAGTTGTTGCTTGGCATCAAGGGTTGGTGCTCCTTCCAGTTGGTGCTAGTAAATCAAGGGTTGGTGCTCCTTTCTATTGGTGCTAGATAAATAAGGGGTTGGTGCTCCTTTCTGTTGGTGCTAGATAAATCGGGGGTTGGTGCTCCTTTCTGTTGGTGCGAGATAAATCAGGGGTTGGTGCTCCTTTCTGTTGGTGCGGATAAATAAGGGGTTGGTGCTCCTTACGGTGGGTCTTTGGTAAATTGATTGTAAAGTTGGTGCTTTGCAAAGGCTGGATTTGGATGGTAGTCCAAGCGGTCAATTTTTGAGGAGTAGCCACATTGGTGAACCTCGTTAAATCTTGTGTTGTGTGATGCTCTTTTGTTATACTTGTTGTATCTAGTAATAAGTTTTAATTGTTGCGGTATTAAGAGCTGTAAATTTAAGTTTAAAGAGCTACACTGATTCACCCCCCCCTCTCAGTGTCATTGTAAGACTAACACCTTCAGGGTGCAAGGTATATCAGGAGGACCGCATCCTGAAATTTTTTCACTATGAAGCATTTAGATATAAAGGACATCTGCCAGTATTGAAGTATTCAACTATATCACTAACCCAATATTTTTTGTCCTCTTCCTGGTTTGCGAAGCATTCTTCTGCTGGCGAGTCATCCCACTGAGGTTCTGTAGCTTCGACCGTTACACTCTTCGCTAGTTCTTGACACAATGCACGACCATGAACTAGCTTTGTAGGTTTGATCTCAATGTCGAATTCTTGAATCTTGCTGACCCAACTGGCTTTTTTACTACCTAATTCTCCTTGGATGATGAAATTACGCACATCGGGGTGAATGACAAAGACTGTAACCCGACTTTGGGAGATGAACTGCTTGAATTTCCTAAGAGACTTCATTACTGCATGCACCTACCTTTCTATGAAATTATATTTTTCTTCATGAGGATTTATCACTTGGCTTAGAAACGCGATGGGGCGCTCTTCGCCATCTTCTCCCTTTTGTGTTAGGACCGTAGCATAGCTCTCAGGTTCTTCTATAGCATATAGGATGAAATCCTGATTGTAGTCAGGGTTGGTCAGGACCGATGCTTGAGCAATTCGGGCTTTTATTTCTTCGAATGCTTCTTTTTTTTCCTTCGTCTAGATGAATTTTGCACCTTTCTTCAAGAGCTCGGACATCGGCTTGATAACCTGGACGAAATCTGGGACAAACTTTCTCACAAAGTTGATCTGGTCGAAGAAATATTGAAGTCATTTCTTGTCTATTGGGAGTGGGAGCTTCATTAGAGTTTTAGCTCTATCAGGATCTACAACAAGACCCTTTTCTGATATAGCATATCCCAACAACTTCCCTTCACTGAATACGAATATAGACTTCTTTAGATTAATTGAAATGCCAAATTATCGACATTTTTCAAAAATTTTTTGTAAGTGTAAGGGGTGATCCTCCCTTCTTTGGGAGAAGACGGTCATGTCATCTAGATAGATAACAATAACCTTATTCAAGAGCTCGCCAAAAGCTAAATCCATTGCCCTCTAAAAAGTGGCTCCCACATTCGAAAGGCCAAAAGGTATTCGCTGGTAAGAAAATATGCCCCACTTGGTCATGAATGCGGTCTTATGTTGGTCTTCGTCCCTAACCCAGATTTGATTGTATCCAAAGAAACCATCGAGTAGGGAGAAGCGTTGAGCCCCAGCCATCGAATGCAAGATCTGATCGATCTGTGGAAGAGGGTAGTGATATCTGAGAGAATCCTGGTTCAGGTTGCGAAAATCCATGCACAATCGTATATCTCCATTCTTCTTTCTGACTGGGACTAGATTCGCTACCCAAGAAGAATGTTTGATGGGATAAATTATCTTTGCCTCGAGCATTTTTAGGAGTTTGACGTTCATCAAGAATTTTATCTTTGGATTGACAGGCCTTTGCTTCTGTCGAAAGGGTTTGATCCCTTCCTACAACTCAATTGTATGCTGGATTAGTTGCTGATCATATCCCCTTAAGTCTTGATAAGACCAAGCCACTATGTCAGGATATTTTTTGCACAGAGATCGGATCTGCTCTAGCTCTTTCGAAGTGAAATCTGTTCTAACTTTTATTGCTTTCCCAGGTTCAAGTTCTAAATCTTGATACTACTTTGCATTAAATTTGATCCTATGAGAAACTGCTCGATCATTCTGATCAAAGAGGCTTTCAAGGGTAATTAACCCTTTGGGAATGTGGTTATTCTTCAATTGAACTAGCCCTTCATATTCTTCTTCGTCAGGGCTTCTGCTCTCAACTGTGGCTGCTTATTGAATCATGAAATTCACAATCTGCTCATCACTATCAAAAACTTGCCAATGCAAATCTTTGTTTGGGATAGAGGGCCTATAAATCATCCTCACAGCTTTGGACTTATGCACCATGTATTCTGCTGGAGAATACTTTGCCGCGATGGATGCTAGAACATCAACATGTCAATTTTTTTCTCTCGAAATAGACTATAGATTGAGAGATTCGAATTGGTCGAGCAAGTCCCATACCCTGTTTCGGTATGACTTGAGATAATACTTCTTTGAAGTGCACTTGTTTGTGACTTGATTGCATACCAATTTGGAATCTCCAAAGATTTGGAGATGCTTTATGCCCAACTTTTTTGCTTTTTTGAGTCCTAGGCATAATGCTTCATATTCTGCTACATTGTTGGTGCAACTCCACACCAACCGATAACAATATTCCTTCTGCTCTCCAGAAGGTGATACTAGAAGAATCCTCACCCTGATGCCATTTTTGCATCGGGCACCATCGAAGAACAATTTCCATAGTCCTTCGACGAAGACCTTATCTTTTGATTTGATATGTTTCTCAGGCTTAGCGATGGCATAAAACCCCATCTCAGTTTCTATCATGGCCTTAAAGTCTGTCAATGAAAAATCATCTTCACAACTTAACTGTGCGAGAGACTCCTCAACCAGATCCACCTGCTCTATTCCTTCCACTATCGCATGCACAGGATCGCTGCTTTCTCCTTCGGACATCTTCTCTACGAGGAAGGTAGAAGGCTTCTCATTGTAGATTTTAATCTTCTTCCCTTTGAATGGAATCTCCAAGTGCGAGTAGTCCATAGATAGATATCCTCCTAGCTTAACCGTAAATTCTCTTGACAAGCACATACTGAAGTAGGGCTCAAGTTCAACGACTACCAGCTCTTGTATAACTATGATTTGAGGCATCTTGTGTAGCCGAATAGGAATGTCCTTGATCACTCCTACAGTCTTCATGGGGGTACCATCCAACTGAAGTACACCATGACTACTTCATATATATTCCATCCCTATCTCCTCGCACACTGCCTTTGGCATGACTGTCGTCGCAGCCCCAGAGTCAATCATACAGTTATGTAAAACATACGCTTCCATTTGTAGAGACATGTAGAATGACGGTGGCCGATTCTTCCCTATAATGGATGTGGATAGGGTCTTCACTAGGGCAAGTGGTGTTGCCTTTCTTGCTTTGGTTATCTTCAATGATTCTTGCAACATGTCCACTTGTCCGGGTAGTTGCAATGCATCGTACAAACTAATTTTGGCTATAATCATCTTCAACTCATCTACAATTTTGTACGCCAGGGAACTGGGCACCTCAGGTTCCTTTCTCGACTCATATCTGGTGCGATACTATTCTATAGCTTTGACCCTTTACCGCTTAGTCAGTGAAGGAAGCTTGAGTTTCTCTCTGGCTTGTTCCTTAGTTTCCACCTACGGAGGATTTGCAGAGCTTGTTGGACCTTCTCTTTGACTGGTGCAGGATGTCGAGCTTCGTTCGGGGTCGAAGGAGGTTGTTGTCCCTTCTCATGGTGAGCATGCACCTTTAAAGGAGCCATTTTAGTAGCATCCACTTCTATCGATTTTTTTCCTTCTCTGGTAAGGACTGCAACTGGCTCTTCTTCACCAATTACCAGGTTGTGATTCATTTGCCTGATGACATTGACTTGACCACCATGACTACTACTCACCAGTGTTTGTACATAGTGTTGGTGCAGCATGCAGGTATTCTCTTCATGAGGGTCATTACACGTTGAGAACCAATGTATATAATCGAAAGTGCTCAAGGCTTCATCTATTGCAGCATTTCTTGTCGAAGCTCTTCCTTGCTGGGCCGCTTGATCTTTAGTAAGCGCAGGTGTAGGATAAGATCTTCTTGGTAGAAACTCTTGTTGCGCTTGTTTCTTCTTCATAATGGTCATGTCGTTAGACAGGGTTTGCACTGTGGAGTTCAGGGACTAAAATTATTGTAGTATTTTGGCTTGCATGTCTTTAGATTTGGGAATCGATGGCAATGGAGCCATTGTTGGTATTGGAGGAAGGGCAGGGTGTTGAAGTGGTGCTGGTAGTACAGGGAATGCGAAAGTGACCATGGGCTATGAAGTCAAAAAAGTGGGAAAATGAATTTGTGGAGCAGTGATTTGAGATACGATGGGATTCGGGTTCCAAGATGAGATCGAGAGTGCAGGGGTTGTAGAGATCTATGAAGTGACTGTGCTTGCATACTGGTATTGATAGAAATCAGGAAGTATGGGCATCAACATCCTTTGGGGAAGCTTACCCACAGCTATTAGATCCATTTTTGCCTTTTGGGCTAACTCATATAACTCTGGGAAAGCATTGATGTTCGAATACCTCACCATGATGCTGATATCAGGATTGAAAGCCCAAAGGAAATAGTACGCTGTGGCTTCGTTGGTTGGTCGAAGTCCAACTGGTATTCTTTGCCAGGTTCGAGCAAACCTAACATTGAAGTCTACAATCTCCTCTTGTGGATGTCTCTCGATGTTGTGAACTACTATAGGAGAGAGGTCAGATCGACGGACTCATTGAAGCTTAGCATCAATTGTTCGGATAACTGGTCCCATCCCGTAATGGTACCAGGTGGTAAATATCTATACCAGTAGAGGAGTTTTCCTCTAAGAGACAGAACCAGAAGCTTTACCATAACCCGCTCTTCTGTGATGTCATGGATTGCCGCTAGAGAAACTATATCTTGGATGTGCTCCAGGGCAGTCTTCCCAGTTTCGTCAAATATTGGGATCTTCTTTATAGCAA
Organism: Wollemia nobilis; assembly: GCA_028583015.1. NCBI lineage: Eukaryota > Viridiplantae > Streptophyta > Pinopsida > Araucariales > Araucariaceae > Wollemia > Wollemia nobilis. The sequence goes on from JAQPPZ010002347.1 coordinate 1,882,856, forward strand.
CAGGCGACACTTGCCCTTGTCTTGCTAGATTTAGTGATCCTGAATAATTCCATGCAGGGAATAATTTGGGTGGCGGTTGCTGCTACATTTGTTGTTGTGCCATATTTACGACTGGACTTTGAGAGATAGGAATCCTCGAAGCTCCTCCTTGGTTTCTAACAAGGCATTTGGTAGGAATGGAGGCACTAGGATGCTTCGACGAATTGGGAGGATTAGAAGGAAAGAAGGCCGCTGTGCTATCAAAAGTTAGACCTTGTTCGTCTACAGCTACCTCTTACGAGGATGTTCCATGTAACAAATACTCAGGGGTAACCAACCTAAATCGCTCCCCAAAGGCATCAATATCTAGCTCAAAGAACTTAGTTTCCTCTCCTCTATTCCTAGCTCTCCATCTTGTTTGCATGAAGGCACAGACTTAAGTACCGGTCTTTACGACTTAAATATTCTCGGGTAAACAAAGTCGCTAGATGCTAAGAGTCTTTCGGTAATGAGAGCATCGGTTCTCACTACCACTTATAAGGTGAGACTGATCGGGTCCCACCGGACGTGCCATAAATTGTTGGTCATCAAATGTTCCCAGAAAAGGATTTGGGTAAGTGTATGCACCCTAGACCTGGACCAACATTGAAAGGCCGAAGAGAAGAGATGCTCCTCGTGCCAATCTCCGGAGAAGTCCAGCTCCTATACTACACTACTTCGATGTTTAAGATAAGGGTGCAGGAAAGAGATAAATAGAGTAAGGGAAGAAATCTTAGTAGTTTAGTGGTGGGAAAGAACCAGAAGCACGATTACTAGCCAATAACTTGGAACTGCAACAAAGAAAACCAAGAATAAACGAAATGAACACAGTATTAGCCCTCCTATGTATCCTCTGGATGAGTTCCAGGATTCTCCTTTCCCTTTCACTAAAATTTAGGGTTCATAGTAATGACGATTAAGAAAAGTGAATATAGCAAAAACACTATTCACAAGTAGCATAAAAGAAGGCCAACACGACATCTTCCTCTCTTATGTATCCTTCGGAAAAATTTTAGGGTTCAGTCCCCAATCACACACCTAAATCCAGAGTTCAGAATTATAGTATGCAAATGAAGAAAGATGAAAGAAATAAACGTAGAAGGCAGCATACAAGAGAGAAATAGAGTCCAAAGCTCTTTAGTATTAATCGCAGGAATACAAGTTACAACAACTTTCTAGAAGAAAGTTCCCCCCCTTTTACATTACAATGCCTGGGTTTTTATAGAGGACCCGACCCTTTGAGCCATAATTGCACAAAATGGAGGAGTACACCTTCGAAACCTGAGAAGTCGGCTCCTCATGGCCCTCGTGACTGAGCTCTCAAATCTGTTACCAAAACTAGAAACTACGACCGAGTCAGCCGTGGAAACTTGCATTAATGAGCCATCTGAGCGTCCTTGGCTTCTGGGTGCAATACTCGAGTGGTCACCATACTTGTCGGGCTCTTCTTCAGAGACTGATACTTTGTTTCCAATTGCCAAAAATGCGCAACGGGCTTATCGGGCATGAAAAAATACATTTATGAGGCACTTGATCGCCTCGAGAAAATACCCAGCTTGGAGCGCGTGCCTTTTGAAGCGCTTCACTAAATTTTCATTTGCACTTCGCTTCGCAATGGATTTGAGCTGAAGCAGATCCTCCTTGATTTGCACTTCGCATGGAGGAGCTTCGCAAAATAGCTTCGGGGGTGGCGAGCGCCAAAGTAGATTTCCTTTGCAAGATGGGCTCTTCACTTCTCGCTGCTTCGCTGGAGAGATGTGTCAAAAATGCTTCGACGAGGCCCTTTGTCCGAAGTAGATACTTTGATGGTGAGCTTAGAAATGCTTCACCGTGAACCTTCTTCAAAACTACGGTTCGGGGGTATTTCGGTCGAAGCGCATTCCTACCTTCGAAAGATGTTGCATTCTTTATGGCCGCTACCGCTTCGGGTGAAAGTACTTCGCATGAAATATGGCTGAAGCAGATGCTTCACAACGACTTTCGATGAATTAGAAATGTTTCACTAGCGCGGGGGCCCGAAATAGGTGCTTTGGCGACTTTTCGGCGAAGTATTTTCAATGTTGCACTCCTTCAAATCTCGCTTCGCAAAACTTTTGCCCGAAGTAGTCTTTTGAAGTGCTTTGGGCCCGAAGTATTTTTCATTCTTCTTCCTTTGCATTTTGCTTCGGCAACACCGCTTCGCAAAACTTTCGCCCGAAGTAACTGTTTGAGGGACTTCGGGCCCGAAGTAGTTCTTTCTTGCCTTAGCCAATTCGGACCGTGATTTTCCTTCGGTGAAGCTGTTCTTTTGAAATGCCGCTTGAATTTCGCTTCGTAAAACTTTTGCCCGAAGTAGCTGCTGGAAATACTTCGGGTGCGAAGCTCTTTTTTATGCCTTGCTAGAATTTCTTCTTCGGCAATGCTGCTTCGCAAGGTTTTCGCTCGAAGTAGTTGTTTGAGGGACTTCGGGCCCGAAGTAGTTTTTATCCTTAACAATTTCTTTCGACGAAGCTATATTCCTTAGCTTCTTCGGCAGCGAAGCTCTTTCTTCTTCATTTTATGTACAAGGGGGTGGTAGGGAAAGCCAAAATTGCTGCAATGCTTGAAAATGTTGTTTCTAAAAAAAAGCAAGGGAACAAATTCATGAAATTAAAAGAAATACTTTACAAAAATTCAATTTTTCTACCCCATTGTGCAATGTGACAAAATTGTCAATAGGTATACTATGCCTCATATGAGTACAATGAAAGATATAATATATTAGGCTCATGGATAAGCATAAGGTACAATAATATCCTCATCATAAAAGCTTCTCACAATTGCTAGGTATAGGTTACAATGAAACCTATGCTCCTATTATGAGATTGAATACCATAAGAATTGTTTTGGTATTGCCAATATAATTTAAGTGGTTAATATATCAATTTGATGTTAAATTAGTATTTTTAAATGATTTCTTGGATGAAGAAGTATTTATAGAACAACCACTAGGTTATAGAGTTGTGGGACAAGAACAAAAGATTTAAAGGCCGAAGAAATCTCTTTATGGACTGAAGCAAGCAATAAGAGTCTGGTACAATAGAATAAATGGGTATTTTTAGAAAAATAGCTTCAACAAGAGTGAAATTGAACCCATACTCTATGTCAAGTCAAGAGGTACTAATGACTTAGTTATTGTCTTCCTATTTGTTGATGACTTGATTCACATTTGCACTAACAAAGAGTTAACAAAGGAATTCAAAAATACCATGAAGAATGAATTTGAGATGATCGATTTGTATTTTAATGCATTACTTCCTTGGATTTGAAGTAAGATAGTTGATTGATGACATTCTTATCTCACAAGAAAAGTATGTAGTTGATTTACTTGACAAGTTTACAATTAAAAGTTTAAAACCAATGAATACACTCTTGAATGTGAGTGATAAGTTAGTAAGAATAATGGTAGTAAAAATATAGATGCTACACTATACAAGAGTTTAGTTGGCAATCTTATGTATCTTACTACCACTAGACCTGACATCATGTATGTTGTAAGTTTGATTTCAAGATTTATGCAAGATCCAAGTGAGATTTATTTTTGTGTAGCAAAAAGAATACTAAGGTATATTCATGGTATAGGCAATTTTGATATTTTACATGCATTAACAGATAATTTTGGGTTGGTCAGAGAGATTGATAATAATTGGGCAGGATTCATTGATAATCAAATAAGTACTTTAAGATATGCATTTAGCTTTGGGCCAGGTGTAATTTCTTGGTCTTCAAAGAAGCAATCAATTATTGCATTGTCATCAGTAGAAGCAAAATATATTACAACAACATTAGCTTCATGTTAAGCAATTTGGTTGAAGAGGACTTTAGCACATTTGAAGCATGAACAAAACGTAGCAACAACTATTTATTGTGATAATAACTTTGTAATTACTATAGCAAAAGCTCTAAGTTTCTACAATCTTAATAAAGATATTGATATCAAACATCACTTTATTAAAAACATGTGGTAAAAGATCATATTAAACTTTATTTTAATATATCCGGCAGAGTACCCAGTAGTCCAACTGAACCACTCGCAACCACAAAACGCTTAATATTATGTGTGTTCAAAAGACCCATAAAGAGTGAAATTCACCATGGGAATTTTATACTTACCCGCAGTTATCCCATTCTCTTTTCTGTCATGGGTGGGCCATCAATAAGGCGGTACTCGTGCATGACTCAGTTGGTCCTAATGCCCTTGGGGGGCTTGCCAAAAAGAGTCGGCATCCGGTTCGGCTCTGCCGTCGGATGCCGTTCTGGGCTTACGCGTACCTGTCAACTACTTATAATCCGTCAAACTCTACTTTATCCTTTACGAAGTGCATGCCTGGTCTTTTCAATAAATTTTAAAGGTTGAGAATACCTTTACATGATTGTTTTTAGAGATTTTTTTTAATTGTTAGTCCGTATCAAAGGATTTCTTGTAATGTTTGAAGGATGGTTGAAAATTTACACGTCCGTCATTAGAGCAGAAGTCAAAAACCACTAAAACAAGTGCACGTATGGACAAGTATGAAATATTCTTCTCACAGTCCGCAACATTCATAAACAAACAAGACAAGTAAACACGCATCTTTCACTTTTAGTTTTTGTTTCTAGTAAGTTGCAATTCAAACCAAAATTCATGGTATCATGGTCAGAAAGATCTTCAACAAATTTGGAAAGTTACAAGTCATCTAGAAGCTGACGAGTCATATTGTGGAAAACTTTGTCTATAGCAAGCGAAAGCGGGGAGTCAAATTTAGGTATCATATCTAATGATAGGTTGAGTCTCCAAAGTAGAATCTTGAGAAAGAGGAGGAAGTGGACAGAGTAGTGAGGGTAGCGGTGGTGGCCTCCTTAGGTCATAGATCTTATTGATCATTGATATATCTAATTCAAGTATGGAAAATATGACATTTTTGTGATGGTCATGGAAGAGAGTGATTTAATCTAAAAAGATTTGAGGGCATATAGAAGATCTTGTAAATCGAATGATTGCAAAGCTAGGGTACAAAGTTAACAAATTAATCAATTGTGGTGGAGCAAATTGAATGGGGAGCTCCAACACAGGTTCTACCTCTTCTTCTTCACAATATTTTGTTAGGGTAGTAGTAGGAAGAAGTTCTTTATCTTCAACTGTATTAATAGGGTTTTTTTACAATTATTTATGTGTTTTCATCATCAATAACAGTATAGTCTAAAAAGGGACAATGGGCTCCATGCCCATAGATCTTGGTTCAATTCCAGGTACTGCTACTTCATGAATTTCCACAATTTCTAAGTGTTCCTAAGAAAGATTAACATGTTCTTCTACTTAAAGAGTAGTATCATCTAAAGGAAAGTCGGTGGCATTTTCGCCAAAAGATCCTAGTTCAATTCCAAGTGCTTCTTCAAAATTTTCTTCATCAATTTTGTCTAGAGGAAGAATTTCTTCTTTAATAAATTCTTGTTCTTTTGTCAGTTGGGCAATTTGAATCTGCTGGAGATTAGCAATAATCATTTTGATTTGTTGTCTCATCTCTTCAAAAAATGTCATGGTGCCCTAACCTCGATCAAGAATGTCTAGGCAACTATTAGGAACAAATTTGAGGGTTTCCTAATGCACAATTGCCTAGAGTAAAATTTTTTTACTTCCAAATTAGAAAAGAGATAAAATTTAGTGCTTTACAAAGTTACATCATTTTGTGCAATTACAAAGGATTTACCCTTCAATATGAAGTGGTAAAACAAAAAATTGGCACTAAAGTTAAAATTTGACCCTTAAAAATTGCTAAAATTTGATTTTTGGAGGCAAAAATTAAATTTTATAAACAAAAATCACCTTGGCACCAAAATAATGAATTCAAATTTGAAATTCAACCCAATGGTCGATTTTGACTGCAAAACTATCCTGACAACAATTTGTTTTTTGAATTTATCGACGGTCAACGACAATGACCGATCAATAGTATTTTAAACTTTTTGGTGATCAACGACAACGGTCGATCAATAGTGTAAGGGACCCCAAAGTCCCGGAACTAAATTTTTCTCTAATTCAACCCTTATTATATTATATTATATATATATATATATATATATATATGTAAATCTCTTTATAAAGGTTGACTGAGCTTCTTTTCCAAAGAAGATACATCTAGTCTCTAGTATTCCCCTTCTAGAGTTGAATAAGTCATAACACTCTTATATGAGTTACAACTAAGCCTAATAATTCAACCATCCCTACTTCTTCACATGTCCATTTGTGAGAAGCATTGGTGCAATTCACTTCCACTCCAACTACCTTCAATTCCTAACAACATAGTTGGTTCTCCTTTCACTCTTTTGAAAGGAAAATCCCTAGTCTTTACCCTTGAACAAACCCTTTAGTTCAAGATTTCTAGGACACTAGTCTCCTCTCTTCACGCAAGTCTTTTAGCATAAGAGTTCCATAGACATAGCTTCTCATTCACTTCCACAAGCCTTTTAGTAAAAGAGTTTCATGGATATGCTAATCCCTACTCCTTACCTAGTTCCTTTAGTGTAGGATTACTAAGCATCGTCCACAATAATTGACCAACTCATTTCCCAAGAGGATTCCCTACCCAGTATCTAAAACATAATCGGACTCCCTCTAGATTCTATTCCCAAACTATTTCCAAAAATTGATATCAGTTACATGAGTCCGAGTTGAGTGAATTCTCTTTATAATATTTTTAACTAATAACTAGTTTATCCACATTATAACTCTAATTGGTGAGCAATGGATGTCCATTGATTACAGACGCCATCCAAAGGTGCTAGATACCCAGTTGTCTTTATTCAAATATAGGGTACATAATATTTCATTAAATCTACAAACACATCGTTAATCTCGGTGCAATCCCGTAACTCAAGCTTCGATTAAACTTAGTTAAATTTAGTTTCAGGTGATTCAAGGTAAGCTCCATAAGATTGCTATTTCTCAAAAGTCTATCTCTAAGTTATTATAGCATCACCAACATAACATAAGCATATATTTACACCAAGGTCAGGTTAAACTCAACTGGCATGATTTTATTAAACATTCTAAATCATTCGAAAGATATCCGAACTATATACAGGTTTTCAAATCCAAAACATTGGCAGTGCATCACTAGACAACCCCTAGAGGTGTATTTACAATGATATAATTTCAAAGATGTTTACTCTCTACAGAAGCATTGCGTTAAGGCAGTCGAAGATTAACCACCATTCATATTTTGAAAATTCTAGTTCGTTTCGCATCTGGAAAATGTTGAGCACCAACATCATATCATAAAGTTTACTCCCAAGGCTGAAAATGTTCCAAACTCACGTCATTATGTAGAGCTTCTGGCATAGACTCCAGTTGCACATGTGGATCTAACCACAACGACGTCCATAGAACTCTTCAACAACAAAACAATAGCACCAACTGAGAAAAGACTTACCTTATAACAAATATCAGAGATGACTTCATTTCACTTCCTAGAATGTTCATTATGCATTCAAATGAATCTCAAATTCTAACATCCTTTCCAAGAATCTTAATTAATTATTTAAAAATAATGAAAATATCTCTATAGTTTAACAACAACAATGATAAAACAATGCATTCATTAAACACATTTCTATCAAAAATAGAATTCCATATAAAATCAAATACAAAAAAGGTAAATGTCCATCTTTTCAATGTCTAAGCAATTGCCATTTTCCAAGAATTCACAATCAATCTAGCCTTTAAGATTCATCTCATTCCTAGCTTCTCAACCAACATAGAGCCAATCATAATCAAAATAATCATTCAAAAACCAATGAACGAGATTCAAATTAATCGTCCATTCTATTCTATCAACAATATTGATTAAGCAAGCATTCAATATACGCATTTCAACATATATAATTTTAGATAAAATCAAAGCATTAGAAGGCAAGCATTCTCTTTCAAACATCTACGCATATACCAAGTGTCTTTGTTCTCTGCTAATTTTACCAAATCATTCATGGAAATGGCATAACATGAACATAATAAAGATACACTTAAAGCCTCTACTGAACCAAAACTCACACATCAACATGAGGTCCTTCTCTTGGCAACCATAACTTGGACATCAACACCCACAGTGATATCAAAACTACTACTAGAGATCAAATCGAACGAGCATACAACAAGGTTTCACTAGATACGTTTGTAAGGCATCGCTAAGTTATAAACACAAAAATTTATATAAAAATATTAACTGTGAAATGTGTTCTCTATCAACATACTAGGTATATAAATAGTGATATATTTCAAACGACAAATTACCAACAATATACCCCAAACATAGTTGAACACACACAAGCCCATTATTCTAAGCATAAATTTTTTTGAAGCTTTCATCCAATAGAAGCAAATAGTTTCATTACTTACTGAGACTGAACACTCTTCACCTTCACATCTTTGTTGCACTAAACTCCATATTTTCCCAAGCCTCTCTACAAAACCAGTCAATGCCATTTTTTTCTATGTATCTTTTTCTTTTTTGTATGTTCACCTTTCTCTCCTTTCTTCTGGTGTACCCACTCTAGTCTCCAAAATTTGTGCATTAACTTCAAAAACTCCTTAACAACCCACTCCATTGCACTTCCCATATGGAATCCAACGAACACAACATAACCAGTCTACATTATTACAATAAATGTTATGATTTCTAAAATAGTCAAGAGTAAAGCACATGCCAAAACCACAAAAGAGAAATCATTTATAAAAACTAAGCTTTGATATTTGTTGTTCTTTCCTTATTATCCACTATGGTAATAATATCAACCAACTCTTACTTTATAATATTTCATTATAAGAAAACTACAACACACAAATGCAACTAAGAAATTTCATGATATGCATCTTCATGCAAAGGTATTCTTTTCTCAGTGAAACCTTAATTTTTGACAATTTACCCATCACATAAATTTTCCAAGGTATTATTTTCTCAGTGGTTGCTCTTTCTACCACCGTAAAGAAACCTATTCCTATAAAAATGCACTTTTCATTAGCAGCATCATATTCTCACATCAAATGCATGTCTTTTAGATTCAAACATGGAATTATCCTATATCCCACAAAGGATTCACATCACATATTTTCCATATGAAATAGGTAATTTGCATATTAAAAATGATACAACCAGTCATTCTATCCATAAGCAATATAACAAAATATAAATCCATCAAAATAGAAGGTTTGCCAAAAGTAGGGTCATGACAAATAGTATTTTGAATTTTTTGACGGTCAATGACAATAGTTGATCAATAGTCAAACTAGGTTATCTATAAACTATCCTACCACCTAGCATGAGAGCGCATATGCATGTGCCCTCAACTGACACCTAATGAGGTGCTTAACAACTAGCGTAGCCACACCTGAAAGCGAGGCCAAATGTGACCATCGAGAGGCGGTCACTACTTCTAGCATACTTTGATGCTTTTAAACCCGCTTTGATCTGTCATAGGGATAATGTGGGATAATTACTTGGAGAAAAAATTTAAACAACACATAGCAACCACCTTGTGTCAATCCTATTTTTTCTTGAAACCACCAATAGGTTTATGCTACATGTCACAAGAAAATTAGAGTATGAAGATTCTCACTGAGAGGCCTAGAAGTTCCATGTGTTAATATTTGGTTGGAGAAAATTTTTAGGTTTTTGAATTTGTATTTTGATTAACTATGTTTGAACCTTAGAAATATGTTTTAATTTTTTATCTCCTCTATCTACGAACGCTTGCAAGTATTCATCGCCTACACTACGATCTATTGTGTCATTGCCTACATTATTTTAGTCTACTGTGACATTAGGATATCACATAATAATGGTTAGGGGAGGGAGGGATAACTTCCTCATTGTCCTGTGGAAGGTGGACAAGGTAGCATTGGTATATCACTTATGTAGAGGTTGACACTAGTTTGGGTGATGTTAAGCATCCACTTGGTATGGTCGTGGGAGCATCCGAGGGATGTCCAAACGATGGTAGGGAAGGGTGTAAGGATGGGGAATATGGAGGAAAGGATAAAATGGGCATGGTATGAGGGGATTAGGTATGGTCTGTGCCTTTTCTAACTAGCACAAGATTTGATTAGTTAAATTGGCTAGTGGACAAAATGATCAATCGAGTAAGGTGGTAAGGGGAAAAGAGGGACCCTCCTGATTTTATTAGTGAGGCATCTGAAGAACCTGAGGATGCAATGGACTTTACCTATTTATATCCTACCCACATGTGATGGATTGGTGAGAAAATTCACATGAATTCTCACTCATTCTCTAATTGAGAATGCATCAATAGTTGGATTCCTAATACTAAAGAAGAGATGAGCAAACAAGAAGGGTATGGTTCATCCAATGCCCCAAAGACTGATTGGCTTGAAGAGGGTAGTGGATCCACTCAAGATCAGGATGACATATCCATTTATTCCTCTTACCATGACTCTTATACCATATCCATTACTTCAAATAGCTCAGAGGGTGCAACAACTATTGATGATCTCAAGGAATTCTACCTTCATTTATTCCATATGGGAATGCCCATTTTTCCATAGCTACTACTACAAGATCCGATCATCTTAGATCCTCCTAGGCATCATCCATTCATTCCATTTCCATCTCAACCACCTTCGATGCATTCGAGACCATATATTTTCTATAGGCTCCATCCACCTACCAATGGAAATCATCCACCATCCATCAATATGATTGCCATTGACCTAACCATGCTACTTCATAATCTTAGTGACCCTTCAAAACCATTGTACCTCAACCATGAAGCCATTCATTTTGATCACGTCACAATTCCCCCATCACCCACAAAGTTATTTCCTTGCGAAGAGATGCTACAACCATTTCATTTCTCCCAAGGATCATTCGACGATGTGTGTCAAGTTGAGGTCCAAACTAAGGAAGAGATCGATTCTCCAAATCTAGCTAATGATATCCATTTGATCCCTATGCATCATCATCTTGAGGAGGGATCTCATATGTCAATTGAGAAAACAATTGATGTAGATATTTGATCCCATAGTTTCTAAAAATGTCAAGTTGAGAATCAGTTTTTCCCTAAAGGAACAAGTTGATATCGTAGCTCTCCTAAAATAAAAGAGAGAATAGTTTGCTTGGTCGTATAAGTACATATCAGGTCTTGACCCGAGTTTGGTCATGTACAATATGATGCTCAATCCAAAAGTTAAACTCTTCAAGCAAAAGCTAAGAAATATGCATCCAAAAATTGCATTAATGATAAAGGATGAACTTCAAAAATTATTGAATGCTAAATTCATCCAGCCCATCGATTATCCTCCTTAGGTCTCCAACATGGTACCCATCAAGAAACCCAATGGGAATATTCACATATGCATAGATTTTTGAGATCTCAATAAAGCGACTCCTAAAGATGAATTTCCCCTTCCTAACATCGATGCTCTAGTCGATGCAATTGCAAAACATGAAATGTTATCCCTCATGGATGGTTTTTCAAGCTACAATTAGATTTAGGTCAATCCTGAATATCAACCCAAAATAGCCTTTACCACACCTTGGGGGACATTCTGCTATAAATTCATGCCTTTTGGTCTCAAAAATGCTGGTGCCACATATCAACGGACCATGACATACATATTTCATGACTACATGCACAAAATCCTAGAGGATTACATAGATGATCTAATTACTAAATCTCTATTGCATCACAAGCACATAGATATTCTTAGGAAGGTCTTCAATCATTTCATAGAACACAATGTTAGACTTAATCCCAAGAAGTGTGTCTTTGGAGTTGCATATGGAAAAATCTTGGGTTTCATAGTCTTAAAATGAGGCATCGAGGTTGATCCCTCCAAACTCAAGGTGATACTTGAAATGCTTCCCCCTACGAACCTTAAGGAGCTTCACAACTTACAAGGAAAATTCACATCCATCAAACGCTTCATAGCGTAATTATCGGATAAATTTCAACCCATGAATCGACTCTTACACAAGGGGGTCCCATTCAAATGGGATGATGAGTGTCAAAAGATCTTTGATGAGATTAAGCAATACCTAGAATCTCCACTAGTGTTAGTTTCACCTTTCTATGGTGTATCATTTTTACTATACATAGCAGCTATCAATTTTACTTTAGGGACCATGCTAGCCCAAAATAATGTAGCACATAAGGAATAAGTTGTCTATTACATCAACCGCATCCTGGTCAGCTACAAGCTTAAATATGCATACGTTGAGATGCTTTGCCTATCAGTGGTATTTGCCACTAAGAAGCTACGTCATTACACATTTAATCAAAAAACATATGCCATATCTAAGGAAAAGCCTTTATGATACTTTATGAATCAAACATATCATAATAGTCGTACCACAAAGTGGATCATGCTATTCACAGAATTTGACCTTGAATTCATAAGCCAAAAATTTATGATCAATTAGTAGAGGCTCCTCTTCAAGATAATCAATCTCTTACCATCATGTTGCCTGATGATGCAGTTTTTGCATTATCCAACTTTTTTGAACCATAAAAACCAACAAATCAAGTTGATATGACGTTGTTCTTCGATGGTTCAAAATGTGAGAAATGGGGTGGCACATAAATCATGTTATTCACATCGTGAGGGTCTCCTTTGCCCTTATTATTTAAACTTGATTTCCCATGCACCAATAATAATACTGAATACGAGGCCCTCCTTTTGGGCCTTCAAATAGCTATCACCATGAAAATCAGGAAGCCAAATATCTTTGGTGATTCCTTGCTCATTGTCAACCAAGTTAAAGAGATCTATCAATGCAATAGTTTGATATTGCAGTATTATAAATCCCTTATGGATAAGATTTTAGCTAAGATTGAATGAGACAACATCGACGTAGTCCCTTGCTCATATAATCATTTTGTGGATACCATGGCCTATTTGGGATATTTAATTCGACAGAACCCTTTATATGACCTTACAACCATTCATGTCAAAATGTTTTTACAATAAAAAATTTCACGTGAATATTCTGAAGATGATGAAGTTGTCCACATGATTCATATTGAACCACACCATGACCGGTTCTCTCACATACACAACTTTTTGACACATGCTTCCTAGGGGTCCTTGATCCCAATAGTCCTTTTGAGAACAACAAAATGATTCATCTTAAGGTTGTGTTTCAATCAGTAATCATGTGGGATGATCCTCAAAGGGAGAAAGTATTTCCTTCAGTCGATACTTAGAAATAACAAGATTGCCTCGCTCAACTCAAAGATTTATTGAAGCTTGGTACTATCCCTCCAAGATTTTTGCACACCATCAAATGAATATTCAATCAAAAAGTGATAAATTATATCTTTATGGGAGAAATTTTGTATCATCGATACTATGATGGTCTTCTTCTTCGTTACCTAGAGCTCCACAAATTTGCTTGGGCATTTTTACAAGCTCGTGATGGTACTTGCGGTGGTCATTTCAGTGGCATGGCTATTGCTAAGTGCATCCTTCAAATGGGCTATTATTGGCATACTATGGACCAATATTATTGTTCCTATGTCAAGAATTGAATGAAATGTTAGCATCATGCTAATATTTTGCACGTACCTTCTTAGGCCTTACAACCAATTCATTCAATGTGGTCTTTTTCGTAGTGGGGTTTTGATTTAATTGGGAAAATATCACCCCCATATTCTGGCCATCACACATTTATCTTAACGACCATAGAGTATTTTACCAAATGGGTGGAAGCAATCCCTCTTACCACTATGACTAGACCAAGAATTGTGAAGTTCATACTTCATAATATCATATGTCATTTTGGTTTTCCATCCAAGATTATTTTGGATAATGGACCTTCATTCAAGAATAAAGATGTGTGAGCATTAACTGCAAAGTATAAAATTTAGCATAGTTTTTCCATGCCCTATTATCCATAGGTAAATGGGCAAGTAGAGGCTTCAAACAAAATCGTCATTTCCATCCTTAGGAAAACTATCAAAGATAATCATAAATATTGACATCTTCAATTGCCTCTCACGTTATGGGTTTATATAACTAGCATCAGGATGCCCATTAGGGCAACTTATTTTTCGCTGGTGTATGACAAAAAGGCCATTATACCCTTGGAGTTATAAATTCCTTCATTGTACATCTCACTCCAAGAGTTCATTGATGATGATACTGCGTGATAAGATTACCTTGATCAATTGATCCTGCTTGATGAGTGTCATGTTAATGCTCTCGAGCACCTCTACATTTATCAAGACCGTCTTAAGTGAGCTTATGATTTGAAATTCCATCTTAGATACTTTAAAATTAGATACCTTGTGCTTAAATAAAATCAACAAAACTCCAACTTGCCACTGCACATGCGATACAAATTCTTGGTAAACTGGTTAGGTCCATTTATCATCACACAAAAGATAGGGTCTGGGATGTATCGATTAGCATCTCTTAGGGTGTTGCAGAGCCTTAACCTCTCAACATACTTCACCTGTGAGCATTTCATGTGTAAGGCCCGGCTCAAAAAGCTCCAAAGGCACTTAAGCCCTTTGGTCAACTAAGAAAATCACAAAAACAAAATAAAAATAAAAAATCAATCAAAAACAACCAAAAACATCAAAAATTTGCAAAACACAAAAACATTACATCATCAATCGCATTGCATTTCATCATGCATTTCTCATTATTACATTGATATACTAGCTGCATTAGGCATATTCATTACTTTTCCATTAGGATATGATGTTCTTGCATTTCCACAAATAAGCACCATGCTTGTATGATTGTCCTAAATCTTAATTAGCCTTATCCACCATCATCATTTGCAGTTTTTCTTATGAGCTTTTGCTTATTAAAGGGTCTTTATAAGATAGGATAGATACCATATGAACATCAATAATTATGTTTATATGGCCACTGACTATTTTGCACATGCCTTTTAGTTTACAAAAGATCATAGGAAAAACCCCCACATTTCAAACATCATATCATCCACATTCCCCTTTGTGGGTAACTATGTTTTTCAACAAAACTAGTAAGTTGTTATGGGTTGTTCACTAGGGTTTTCAATCATTCAGCCATTCCTAGTTTTCCTTTTAGATTGTGTATAATTTGTATTAATTTTTAAAGGTAGGATCTTGATTTGTTCGTACCTTGCATATCTCAAAATCTCAACACAAAATCACACATTAAAACAAGGATAAATCTACAACATAGTCCTTGCCACCTTGAACGAAATTTTTCTCTTGCTTGTCCTATTATGTGCATGGTCTAGGATGATGAGAATTGACAAAAGGACAAGATCCCCCTACCCAAAGCAATAAAATCCCTTGCTTCACAAAAATAAGCAAGTATCCCTCAAAAAAAAAAAAAGCAAAAAGTGGTTTTCACCACTAAAGAAAATAAATCCCCTTTCTTCTCACCAAAGCAAAGAAATAATCCCCAATCAAAGAAATAAAAATAAAATAAGGGGGTAATGAGTGTGAATCCATGGAATCCTTAGTATTCAAAAGTCATGGGGTGATCTCTACTACAACAATGAATTTAATGAAACCCGATTGGCAATGGAGTAGCCTTACGCATGGTGATATGTATGTCACATTAGTGACCTTATTTTTTATAGACCAATGTCAGCTTGTGGATGAGCTAGATTTTGGTGGCTTGAATTGCCTAGTAGTCAAGTCCAAATGCATCCAAAATCAAGATAATAATGACCATAGGGTGATCCTCATTACAACAATGGGTTGAATGAAACCCGCCTGGAAATGAGGTATTCTTATGCATCATTAACAAACATCACATGCACACATAGGGATATTGAATATCTTGGTCTTCCTAGCAGAATTTTATCTTTCAAAATCCTGTATAGTCAGTATGCATATTTTGACTATTTAACTAGGATGTTTGAGTCTCATGAAAACCATGTTGTGCCCCTATAACATCTTGTTGGTCATCCATCCACCATCTACATTTTTCATCATCTTACATATGGTTGAATTTCAAATGTATGCCTCTATTGAAAAGGTTAACATTTTGATTGATGACTTTTATACATCCTATGGTGCTTACATTTAGGTTCTTTTGCATCTTACAATGTCTAGGCATACATTCATCATCCACAATTGCATCCATCAAGTGCATCCATGCATCACATAAAACAAAAATCCCCAAAGGCACTTAAGCCCTTTGGTCAAATCACCATCTAAAAGCCCCAAAGGCACTTAAGCCCTTTGGTCAACAATCAAAAGGCTCCAAAGGTACCCATATTCCTTTGGTCAAAATTCATCCAAAATTTCCCCAAAGGCACTTAAGCCCTTTGGTCAACATAAAAAGGCTCCAAAGACACCTAACCCCTTTGGTCACATAAAATCTAAAAAAATTGAGTGAATCTCGTATCTAGTGATTTAATCTAAAAACTTGGTGGTTGTAGTGATTAGTTATCCATGAAATTCAGTAGGATGAGTGAATTACCATAAGATCACTCACCAAAAACAATAATAAATGGGTCAAATAAAGGTTATAATGGGGCATGCACCCTCTAAATTTTGTAACGATCCTAGAAAGCCTACATCAAGTCATCTTGGTCAAGCGACTCATCGCTTTCATCATTTTATCATTTCCTCATTGAATCATCGCTTGAGGGGGTAGTCATACATCACATAATTCATAATCAAATCAATAATAAAACACTCAATCATGTAAGTCGCATTTATTTAAGAATTATTTCTAGAGACTATCATATATTCTCCTATTTGCTAGGGCAAAAGCAAACATTTTGATCAATAAAATAATTGGTATTCATGTAGCATGGAGGCTCGTAGACCCATAGTGTCTCCCCATGATTGAAAAGTTTGCCAAGGTCAAGTATACCTCAAATTCATAACCCTAGCTGAAAGGTTTACTAAAACCAAGTTCTTTAATTTATCAAGAGCAATGGTTTGAAAGTGTATGCTCCTTTCAATATTGAGGTATTTAACATTGATTAGATCCATAAACATCATCAACCCACAATTTGACTTAGGGTCATCTATTTTTTCTCCACGTTGTGTTTTCACACAACGTGTCCCAAAAAGGGGAATCTGTAGACACCTTAATCGTTTCATATTGGAAATACTACCTAAATAAACCTATTTGGGACCATATAACTCACTCTAGGTAGTCTTAGGCCTAAAATAATGGTTTTTACCACTTAAATAGGGACATTTCCCTTTGTAGCCCCCTTGGCCACTCAAACCCTTTCCTACACTTAGCCCTTGGTCACCATATGACCACCCCTCTGCAAGTTGACCTTAGGTGCATGCATGACCTAACCTTAGTTTAACCTAACCTAGGGACACCTCATCACCCCCCTCACCTTGCTCCAAAGTCTTTAAATACCCATCTCATTTGAGAGGAAGATATAACAAGAAGAAAAACAAAGAGGAAAGTTTGAAAGATTTGTAGGAAAGGAATGCTAGTGTTATGTTACTCAAATATTGATGCATGTATGCAATGCTCACTATCTATTTTCTAGTTACATATTTCAATTTCATTTGATCTATCTTAACAAGAGCTACTAAATCTCTTTGTCTATTTGCATGTGTGCAGGTTTCAAGTTCTAAGGTTCCAAGTTCTAGTTTCAACAAGATCACATCGATTCAAAGGTTCTAGATTCGAAGATCCAAATCCAACATGGTGGTTATGAAAAATCCACCTCCACCATTGAGTGTAGCAAGAAGAATCATACAATACCATTTTATTGTAAAAGAGGATCTCCCCTCTCAGGAATTTGCATTGTAAAACTCGCTTTGTAAAGGGGCCTATTGTAACTAAAGGATCCATCTTATGAAATAATAAAATGTTTTTGTTTTAGCACATGGTGTTATTTTTTTTTGTTTACACTAACTCCCCCATGCATTACATTATTTGGGTATTGAAGACTTTAGTCTTCAATGTGGGTCTTTTTCTTGATCTTGAGATTCAGATTCTTCTTCTCTATTTTTGTAGCTTGTTCAAGCAAGTAGTTAGTGTCTTTATAACCTGTCATTCTTGATGAAAGAGCTTTGACTTCATAATCATATGTATATTATTCCAGTTCTTTGATTTCTTCTATCCTCTGAGCTGGATGTCCTTTTTTATTTCTTTTTTTATACTCCAATTGGGGATAATTGGTTGGATGTTAAAATTGTTTTTTATGAGGATTTTGATATTATCATGGTTGAAAGTGGTTTCCATTGTTCATCTGATTTCCTCGACTCTGATTTTTGGGATTGAACCTGCAATAGATGGTACTATGGCCTTATCTCTTGCATATCTGACAATATTTGTTGTACCATGGTTTTCATCCTTTTGATGAAGAAGCAATATTTCCCTAAGGATTATCTTTATATTCCAATGCAGTGTTAGTCATTTCATATTTAATTGAATTTTCCACCTCATATTCCTGTAGAGTATTGACTAGATCATAAAAAGAGGTTTATTTACTTAGGACTTGTAAAGATATTACCAAATGCTTATAGTTGTCTGGAAGTGCTCTCATGGTTACTTGAGTAAGAAGTTCATACTTAATTGTTTCTCCTAAGGTCAATAATTTATCTTTAATATCTGCTACCTTAGGAATAGTTATATGCTTTCTCCACTATTCATCTTTAATGAGTGAAGTTGATTTTGAATATGAAGAATAGTTACCTTATTCTTTCCATCAAATATTTTATCTATGCTTATCCATGCATCTGAATATATTTTTGCTGAGATGATATAGGGTTCTATCTCATCAGTGGTAGCAAAATTTATTATCATTAGAGCCTTTAAATCATTTTCCTCAAAATTTAGGATTTCAGTATCACCTGTGGTAGGTCTATGTGTTTTCCCTTTGAAAATATCCCAAATTTTTTCATATACCAATATTGCTTTCACTTGATTCTTCTAGAAGAAATAATTAGGACCCTTGAGTAGTTGAGATTTTGCTAGGAAGAATTTGTTTGATGCCATTTAAATTCCCTAATATCAATCCTTAGATTTTGTGGACTTCCTTATGTCTCCCTAGTAATGATATAGTGCTCTTGTAAAAGGTAGTTCAATTTTTGGTTGATTTTATAAAGTTTTGTAAATATCAAAAATCAACTTTTCTATTATCCCTTATTGCTCCGATTTAACTAAGCATTTTTTTCAAATTTGAAGAGGTTTTAATGTTGGATTTTTTTTTATCTTTTATGAAATTTTTATACAAGAATATTATAAATTTTCAACTTTAGCAAAAACCTTAATAAACTCTTTTAATATCCCTTTAGGATTTAAGTTTTTGTGTATCTAATTTCCAATAAATTAATTTGATGTAGTAACCCTTATAACTCCTAAATTTTGGAAAATTAGACCACAATAATATTTGCAAATATATTTAAAATAAATTTCCAGTAGAAACCCTTATTACTTCTTAGTTCAATATTACAATTATTATATTGATTTTATAAATTATTCCCTTTGAAGTATGGCTTTCAATATGATTTATTTCTTCTATGTTTAACCTCGATTAATTAACATTTTTTTTTAGCAAAAAACCTCTTATGGGGCCGCCTTGGTCTAAGAGACCACGAAAAGGGGGTTCTACACCGTCAAAGTCACCCGGGGGTTGCACCTAGCCCTGCCCGTACGAACATTACCAATTGGATTTTGGGTACCCAATTCAGCTTTTTGGTAGGGTGGAGATTCGAACCTGGGACCTCCCTTGGAGTATTGCCCTCTCCTCTCCAACTCACCTACAACACCTGGGTGATTAATTAACCTTATAAATCCCAAGAAATGAAACCACATTTAAAATGGGAATAAATATTACCTTGCACTATACAAAGATTACAATAATCGGTACTGATTGTAGGTGTGCAAGCATTGCAATATTAATGTCTCTTCTTTGGTCATTCCCTCCAATAGAATGCTTGGAACCTTCCTTGGATTTAATGCTCCAAATATGGCATCTTTAATCTTTGCCTTTGATCTTCCTTGACTAGAGCATTAAAGGCTCTTCCACATTACTTCCATGCTACAACTCGATCATGTGCATGAAGAATTAGGAGTGTTGAATGTTGATGCATGAATGTTGCTAAATGCTTTGTCTTTGGCACTCTTAAAATGGAGGAGAATATTGTATTAAGTGCCAAGTGGCACATCCATTTTCTTCTTGAGCGTTTGAGGAGTAGAAGGTACTAGAAAATACTTGTACCTTCATTTGAGTAATGTATGAACATTACATTCTTTAGGGGAGCACTTTGTTTATTTGTGGACAAGTGTCTCTCATATACTTAATGCACCAACCTATTGTTAGTAACTCCTTTCTTGGTCAAGATGAGCGCTCGTGTGAGGAGTGTTAGGGTTTTACCTCAAGTGAAAAGTGCCACTCCCCCTTTGTGCATGGACGTCTTCTCTAATACTTCTTCAATGTACCCTTTGGAGGTTCTTTAAACCTTGTAAAATTTCTAGCTCGTCCTTCATTCAATGAAACTTGATTGTGAGTTGTTTCCAACTAGAATGAGAAGAAATGATTTGGAGGCTTGAGCACTGATTTTGAGCAATACAAATGTGAATATTGAAACACTCCAATGGTACCTTATTCTTCTTATTTTTACACCTATTATATGTCCTCTTTTTGTAGATGACGTTGCTCTTGAATATAATTTTTTTTCTCCCTTTGTTTTGTACATTGTCTTTTTTTGGTTCAGCCATCCATGATATGAGGATTATGAGCCCTTAAAGTGGCTCCTTTCGCTATCCTTGGAGAGTGCTAGTGTTTGATCACATTTGGCTAGTTTTTCCAGCAAATATTTTACATTTACGACACCTTCAAATCTTCTCTCTTTCCTGTATAAACTAGATTAGGATAGTGTAATACAATGTAAAACATTATGTATAAAATTACCTTTATTGCACCCTCTTTTGCACTCCTTTTTTTAGTTCTAAATTTCTAGTTTTGTAGCAGAATTATTTAGTGCAATGTAGGGTTTTTGAGGTTGTCTCTTTGAATAGACACCAACCTATTTTTTCTTGGATACTATTATGACCAATCCAAGCTTAGATTAAAGTAGATAGAAGCTTCTTATTTGGTGCAATTTTCTACACATTTTTTTCTTGCAACTAATCATGTAATGATTTGGATTTGAGACTCACTAAGTCTCAATATTTGAAGCTTCTATTTTCTGATTTTGGTTAGTTATCTTCTTCTCCAAGTTTTGGATGATTCTAGCTTGTTTTGGTGGTTTCACTTGGCCACTATGTGTTGCATATTTTTATGCACTAATAGTGTCTTTAGACACTGTCAAGTTCTAATTTTGTGCCTTTCTCAAGAACACAAACAATAATATTTTTTAGAGTAATAGAATAGTGCAAATAAATCTAATATTATTTTACTTTTAATGCACTAACAATTTCACCTTATAAATCCAATAAACTCTCAAAATAATGCACTTAATCAATTTACTGCAACCAATCAAGAATAATCTGAAACAAATCTTCAAGAATTATTCTGCAATTTTCTTACAAAGTTGTAGGGGTTAGTCTTCTTTTGATTTCCAAAGTAGATAATGGGTAGTTGATAGATAGTTGTAATTCAGAAATCTAATCAACTCCTAATGTGCAAATGAACCTTAAAAGGAACATTTCTCTTTTTGCACTTTTGAATACTGTAATCCGATTTTACTTTTTACAAATTTAATCCAAATTAAGGTGCTTTCATAAATCTGATAAGTAATCCAATTAATGAATCTACTTGCACCAATAGTTGCTTACCTTTTTTAAAGATTTTGTAGCTCTTTTGTCACTTCTATAGAGGATGTAGATCTTGGTGTCTAATATCACCAAGTTGTTGCTTTGAGTAGGATCTTGCTACTTTTTGTAGGTTGTCCTAAATAGCTCCTTCTTCACCAAAATATGGTCTCAAACTTTCTTTCACAAGCCTAGGATTTGGTGGCTTGTTATCCTCTTGTAGTCTCCTATTTTAGTAGATTTGGATAAGTCTTTGTCTCTAAAGTGGTGCCTTCTTTTTTTGGTAAATTATAAGAAGGCACCACTTACTATGAGATGTAATCTTCAAATATCTTGGATTTGGAGAGCTTCTCTTGTCTTCAAATATTTTTGTAGAATTTTGACTTTAAGCATGATCTTCTTCTTAAGATTTTGAATGTCTTGAAGTCTTCACTAAATTTTTCTTCTGGGATTTGGCACTCCTTGCAAAATTCTTCTTCTTGAATTTGGCACTCCTTACCAAATTCTCCTTCTCTTGGGCTTGTTGTCGAATGACAATAATTTTTCCAAGTCCTTCACTATTAGGGACTTCTTCTTGGTAGTGGATTTATCTAGTGAGTTATCCTTTGATGATTTATTTAGTAAGGCTCTCCAAGACTTTTACTAGATGCTCATTGAGACCTTTCCAAGGTCTTTGATCTTGCAACTTATTTTGGTCTTCCTTGAGACCTTTTCTTCAACCTTCTACTCCTAGAAGTGTTGGTGGTGAAATATTCTTCTATATCTTTGATTATATTGCTTCTGGATTTAAGTAGGACTCTCCTAGTCCTTCTTCTTCTTCCAATATTGGAATTTTTTCAATGATATATTCTCTTGATCTCTTTACATTCAATTTTTCTTCAAGTGATGGATTGATTCTAAAGAAGATACTCTTTCTTTCTTGTAGAAAGTTTCCCAACTCACTAAATATTTTTTCCCTGCAAAAAAGTATTAGTACTAAAATCTTAATCTGCTTCTAAATTAGATACTCTCTTCTAGATTCTTCTTCAGGATCAAGGCTTTTGTGGCATTTTATTTAGTACCAAGACATCTATGGCCCTTTTTTCAATATGAAGGCTTATGTGGTCTTTTCTTCAATATCAAGGCTTTTGTGGCCTTTTCTTCAATATCAAGGCTTCTATGGCCTAAGTTCTCAATGTAGAAACGAATATCTCCAATCTCATAACTTCACCATAAATCTTCTCCAAAAGTCTTCTTTCACAGTATTCTTTTCTTGCACAAGGAACTAATCTCTGCACTATAAAGGCATGCTGACCTTTAGGCAATGAAGTTAAATTATCCTAGATTTTTGTTGTAGGAGTTCCAATCATCTGAGAATTAATTATTTTGCAACAAAATAAACTTTGGGAAATAGTTAACAAATTTTAGATATCCTAAATGATCTTTACCAGATGATTTATCAATCTAGTGGATTTAATGTTGAGTCCTATTCTTTATGAGTTTTTCCTGCAACTCTATGAAAAGAATCTAGCTGAATTTAATCTTAGTGTTTTTGGAGCTAATATTTATTTCAGTCATCACTTGTAGCTCTCCCTAATTCTACCACCTATACTCTTCTAATATTTTTTGATAGTGGTTGGTCTAGCAACATGTCAGGTTGATAAAAAACTTAGGCTCAATGATAATGGTGGTTTTCCTATTGATCTACTATGGCTAGATCTATCGTGGCTCTAATACCACTATTATATTTTGATACAATGTGTAATGGGAGATAGCAATCACAAGATGCAAAATAATATGAAATAAAGTAAATATGTGAGATGACTAAAATATGCTATAAATAGAAATTATGGAAATGAATACAATGTAGCTATGGAGGAAATGAACACTCCATGAATAAATCTACTAGACTACATTACACCCATCACCAATATATGGTGATCCACACATCACTATGCTACTACCTATGAATAGGCTCTGATATTCTCTATATATCTATTACAATGAGGCTCTTATTATATACAAAGATAGATTCCTTGGCCAACTCTCTACCTAGATGTGCAAAGGACATCTTGCACATACACAACTTACACATTGACACTTGTGAATTTAAATTTATTAAATTGCATGAAGTAACTAGATAACTTCACCCTAAATTAATTTAATTTCCTAAGTATGTACCTAGGAAGGTACATTTACATGATCCAAATGATGTAATATAATCTATTTCTAATAGTTCATAACTTAGAAGATGCTTTTGTAATTAAATTTCCAATATTCCTCAGTTTCAAGCAAATACTTCTAGCCTAGATCAATTAAATACAAGAGATAACCCCATAAATATCCTACGAATGAATTCCCCACACATTCTTTCCTAAACATAGCTAGAAAGTACTTTCATTTACCAAATTCCATTAGTTTCAATTCACTTAGAAATAGCATTTAAACAAAAGAATCAAGCATTAGATATTTTCATTAAATTTTGAAATATAATCCAAACAATTTTTCCACAAAATATTTGGTAAATATAGCATTCAAATTTTCCACAAAACATTCCTTTAACTAGCATTCAATTTATTTTCCACCAAATTGTCCTAACTAACATACAATTTCTCCACAAAATTGCTCCAAGTTTATCTTACAGATTTTCATAAAAATGTCCATTATTTTTTCCTACAATTTCACCACAAAATTATTCTTTAAGAATCATACAAATTTTCCACAAAACTGTTCTCTAAGAATCATACAAATTTTCCACAAAATTGTTCTCTAAGAATCTTACAATTTTCCACAATTTGCTCTCTAAGAATCATACAAGTTTTCCACAAACTTGTTATCTAAGAGTCATACAAATTTTCCATAAATTTATTCCCTAAGAATCATACAAAATTTCCATAAATTTGTTCTCTAAGTATCATACAAGTTTTCCACAAAATTTTTCTCTAATAATCATACAAATTTTCCACAAATTTGTTCTCTAAGAATAATTCAAATTTTCCACAATTTTTTTCTCTAAGAATCATATAAATTTTCCATAAACTTGTTCTCTAAGTATCATACAATTTTTCCGCAAAAATAATCTCTAAGAATCATACAAATTTTCCATAATTTTTTTCTCTAAGAATCTTACATTTTTTTTACAAATTTGCTCTCTAAGAATCATACAAATTTTCCAAAAAATTATTCTCTAATAATCATACAAATTCTCCATAATTTTTTTTTCTAATTATCATACAAGTTTTCCACAAAATTTTTCTCTAAGAATCATACAAATTTTCCATAAATTTGTTCTCTAAGAATCATACAAATTTTCCACAAATTTTTTCTCTAAGAACCATACAAAGTTTCCACAAATTTTTCTCTAATAATATAAATTTTCCATAAATTTATTCTCTAAGTATCATACAAGTTCTCCAACTTGTACTCTAGGAATCATACAAGTTTTCCTCAAACTTGTTCCCTATGAATCATACAAATTTTCAACAAATTTATGCCCTATAGTTTCATAAAAAATTTCCTCAAATTTTTTCCCTATGAATTATACAAATTTCCACTAATTTATCCCCTATAGTTTCATACAAATTTTACTCAAATTTGTTCCCTATGAATCATGCAAATTTTCCACAAATTTATCCCCTACAGTTACATATAAATTTTCCTCAAATTTGTTCCCTATGAATCATACAAATTTCCCACAAATTTATCCCCTATAGTTTCATACAAATTTTCCTCAAATTTGTTCCCTATAAGTCATACAAAATTTCCACAAAATGCTTTATCAATCCTATAATTTTTTTTCCAAAAATAGATCTATGAATGAATTATATATTTTTCCTCAAAATGTTTTACAATAGCTTTCAAACTATAAGGTTCATCTTATATACCACCTAATTTGATCAATTCTTAGTTTAGATTTTTGCCCTACCATTTTTATTTTTATAGCATAGTACTTTGGTCTCAATAAAATAGATGCTATATAACCTCCAAAGCCAAGGGTTAAATTTGTAAAAAGAAAGGTTTTTAAGAAACCAAACACCTCCAAAAATAAATAGGGATAATCAACCAAAAAGGGTGGTTGTCTAGGTTTAGCTAATCCATATTCAAATTCAATTCAATCTAATAAATCATAATCAATTGTATTAAAACCTCTGAAAAACCTTCGATAGAAAGTTAACCTTAGTGCCTTGCAATTGGTGCTCTATCCTCCCCAACTAGCCTGACCACCAACCTATGGTCATTTAATTAGGGGATAAATTCCCTTTATATATACCTTATTACACTTCCACACACGCAATGTGGGATAAATCATCCCACTCCAAATAGATAAAATGAATTAAACCCACCCTTACAAGCGCACAACAAAATACATGCATCCATGTGGAAACATCAAGGTGATATTATGTTAAAGGTCAACTAAAGTTAATAGAGTAGGATTATGACATGAACCTCCATCTAGTGCAAGCTATCCACTAATTGGCTCGATATCCTAACTACCACTTGATGGTTGAAAGGCTTAGGGAGATAATCTCCCTTTAAAACCTTTAGTGGTCCGAGCATGTCCCATGTGGGACAATGCTCATGGAAGGCCATGAAGATCTTTTTCCTGAGTGAGGCTAAGCACATACCAACACACATAAGCCACTTAGATTTAACATTAGCTCTAACGCATATAGAACCATTGCCTAAATACCATAATATGCTTTCAAACAAATGAAGGGGAAAAGAAGTTCTTAGAATTCAAACTCTATCGACCTATGATGTGATATCTAACCCAGATATTTTCAAGTAGGGTGGTTGATAAAAAATTGTTATAGGATTGATATCAAGGGTTTTATCAACTACAAATTCCCATAATTCAATCAACACAAAGGTAAGCAATTAGCTTCTAAACAAAGGTATAAAAATTCTATCGAATGGACCCAAGTTTAAAGCAAATTGAAACATCCAATTGTAGATGTTAACAATAATTAAAAATACCTCAACAATGGTATATGCCAAAAATAGGGTTTAACAGGGATCAAACACATTTAAATTTGAGCACAATAGAACCACCAAGAACATTTCTTAACCAAGGCATAAGATAATCCATAACGAAGATTTCAATTTTAAGCTTACATAAGTTGATTACAGGCCTCTTTTCAAGGGTCAATCAATACGTAAAGACCACATGCCTTATCAAGATTCAAAACAACCAAAATTGTGTTAAATCAAGTAGTAATTGAAGTTCAACACAACAAAACCATTATCACTCGAATTGAAATCAATCAAGTACCCTAAAGTAAGAATAATTCAAATGCTTTAATAAAGGAAGAGGAGTAGTATCAGTATGAACTAAAATAATTTATTATTTCATTCCACATTCGAATGTCATCAAAGTAAGGAGGCCCTCGACATAAATTTCCTGATGGGTTGTCTCCTTTCCCTGTGTAGACTCCAAATGTCTTCCTCATTTTCTTCTTGTTAAACTAAGTCCTTCTAGCTATATGTATATATGGACTTTCGAGATTTTATCCATCATGCTAGGGAGGGAATAAAATGAAGGATCTAAGAGGAGACTAAATTGACCACATGAAGACTAAAATGACCACCCTCTTGGTTCAAATTTTCTTCCTCTAGAACCTAATCCAACTAATAATATTTTATTAGGTCCAATTAACACCAAACACAACTCAACTAACTGCATTCCAAAATCTTTCAAATTTATTAGGCTAACATGCAATTAATATAACCATAAGTGATTAATTTGCTTTTCTATTTAAAAATATTTATTAAAATATGTTCTTCACAAAAGTATTTATTACATCACAAAACACCAAAAATCTAAGCATTAGGTCCTAATTCATTATGAAAAGGATCCTACCAAGGCAAATCATGACAATATAAAATTACTGCATTTATATTTTAGCATAATTTCTAAGAACAAATATATAAATTTGATGAATTTTAAGATGTATACCTAAGTTTGATCTTCTCTCCAATTGTTGGTGGTCTCAGATGTTGCGGGTGGTGTATATATCTCACTATGTGTGCCATGGTATTTGGTGTTGAGATCATACGTCCAAAGATTCCAAACATGATCATCAATGGTAAAATATTTATTTTTACCCCTATCCCACCCTAGATAATTTTAATGTTTTTCACAACCTCTCATCAATTTACCTAGGTACATCATGGTCAAGTGGATTTTCCTCTATCAAACTTGATTTTCCTCTAAAACTCAATGGTGCACATAGGGGCATCATAGTAT
Organism: Wollemia nobilis; assembly: GCA_028583015.1. NCBI lineage: Eukaryota > Viridiplantae > Streptophyta > Pinopsida > Araucariales > Araucariaceae > Wollemia > Wollemia nobilis. Next base: position 1,910,800 of record JAQPPZ010002347.1, read on the forward strand.
TTTATGTTGTTACAAAGACAAAAATTTGAATCATCAATAATTAACAAATCAAAAGTATTAGTCATCTTAAATCACCCAATTTAATAAACATGAAATCTTCATCTCAAAATAATGGCATGCAAGCCAATTCTTAACATGTTCATCATTCAATTAATGCATCAAAAAAGGAAAATGTAGACACCAATTTCATCAAATCCTAAAAGCTCACTAGCACTCAACTCATCTAGCCAATCAAGCATCTTGATCAACTCAACTAGCTAAAGACCAATATAAGGGGAATTTAATGCCCTTAATCAAAAGCATCATATCTTAGATAGTAGTTTCAACGATGTTGATGAATGACTAACAGTGCTTTTACCAAATTTTTGAATTTATCCTTTTTTGCTTAGTCAACCTAACAACTATTATTTTTACATTAGTTCCAATATCCTTAGTGTTGCTTGCACTCATGATGCTAGTTCTACTCATTATCATAATACAAAAATGAAATAAATATAGCTAACAAGCACCAACTACACACTAAATATAGGACCTAACATCCCAATCATGCTTATCATTTGTTAGAACTCATAAATTAACATGATTAGAAACTAATATTCTTCAACATTCCCTTTTTTCTTGGCATCAAATATTCCACCATATTTATATGTTAAGCTTCAATCCTTGTCCCTTTAACCTATTTTCTCCTCTTCATGTAGCTTAACACCCCTATAGCCTACCATTCCTTATAGATATTCAAAATGATCCTCCAAGGTAGCCATGCCTATAGTAAAGCCATCCCTTAATGGATCCCACCCATATGGATCTTTAAAAATTAAGTTCTATTAATTGATATCTAACTTTACTATAGTAAATTTATGCATTTAAGCCATTTAAAATTGTTAGCTCATAATCAGTCCTTTTGCATCTTGAATCTTTGCCAAATTATTGGCTCGTTTGCATCCAACCTTTGCATATTAAAGTTATATTGCATTTGAAACTTGAATATATGAAGATGAATTGTTTCCTTTTTGACCATTGGAGGCCAATTAAAGCTTGTGTGTAAGGTAGAGCTCTTGAGTTCATCCTATAACTCTATTTGCATGGAAAATAGGGTACTCTTTTTCGAATCAACAAGGCTATGATTCTCAACTTCTAACTTTACCTTTACTGGATCTTGCTTCATTTTTATCCATTAATATTAATCTTAATTTTATTTTAGTTAAAGCATTGGAGTTATGCTTATTTTAATCATATAAACATTATATAAGTCACTTTCTTGACATAATTGGGATCCCATCATCTTATTGGGTGGGGTCCCATAATTTGGCTTAGGTTTTTACATTTAAAAACCTATATTTCTACACCTATAGGTGGAAATATTATAGAATTATAGTACCATTAGTGTTACTATACTCTGGTTTTGTTGTAGCAAAGATTAATTTTATAATGAGTCTCTACGTTTGTTAAAAATAAAAGCACTATCTACATTTGGAAGCCCTAGTAGTGTTATTGCTTGGTTGTGGTGCTTTTTATTTTTGTCTAATAGATATCATTATTAGCTTTTGGTATTTAACATTTTATTACGAATAGAGATCTAATACCAACTAAGGGAGTGATAGACCTCCATTGACTTAGGTAAACCCCTTTGCATGTGATCATATTTTTATTTTTCTATTTTGCAAGTGTGTGTGAAGCAAGAGGTAGGTCTATAGAATCATAGGTGATGGTTTGGCACCACTCAAAAGCATCAACAATGCTTCTATAACACTAACATTACTATCAGGGACTAGAATCAAGTTTTCTTGTTCCTTTTTGTTCTTCTCTTTAGCTTAGGATTAATTTTTTCTTTATTGTCATCTCTAATTTTTTGTCTATTTATGCTTCTATTTTTCTATTTATGATATTAATTAAAAAAGAAAAAAAAAGGAAGCTAGATGTAATCATAGTGTCTTAGGGTACAAGTCATTTAGAATATAGCATTTATTTAGCTAAATACATAAATTAATATTTCATATCTTTGAAATTGAACTACAGATAAAGGCTAGGATTATTTGTCACATTCTTCTCTTAAACCCTTTTTGAAATCTAAAATACATTTCATTCATAATTTGAAAATTTAAATGCATATATAAATGGATCTACTTTTTACATATTATTTTTATAAAATTTGTAGTTAAATAGTGTTAAATTAAGAAAAAGTAGTCAGTAGGGATATCTTAGGAGAATATAGGTTTTTTTGAACCCAAAGCATATAGCCTTAAACCCTTCAAAAAATTCCTTTCTCAAAGTGAGGTGTCATATATAGGACACAAAATGGGAGGATCTAGCATGCCCATCCCCCTCTACTAGTAGTCAACCATCACTATTTTTTCCATCTCTCAACACCACATTTTCACCACTTTAGTTTCTCTAATCTACTATGTTATCAATAGTTAGTTTCAATTGATTGATGCATGGGCTATATGTAAAAATCATGTACCTGTGGTTCTAAGGACAACCACATCAATTATAAATTCATCCCTTTTTATGAAATGGGCATAGAGAATTGAAGGTGGTATTCTGATGCCAAGCATAATGCACTATCCAAGTTTTCATAGTCACCTTTGGGAATGGAAATCCCCTCCTCATTACTAAGACTTCATTTCATTAGTAACACCAGAAACAAAAGGGTTGGCCTATTCATAGGTAAAACACAAAACCTCGTCCCCCTAAAGCCTCCTAAAGTCCATCCATGTATGATATGCATTGACAATGGAATTATTAGATCTTCCATATAAGGCTAGTCATTTCTATGAATATAAAAAGAATGGGTGTGATTTAAAATCATGTCCTCCTCTCTCCCATGCACAACATAAACTTCCATGCTACACCATTAATTGAATTATAGGTAGTGGAAATATAATTATATATTCTATTATAACTCAATATTTTGATTTATTGTATTATGAAATTATGGGTATTTAAGTACATAGGATGCCTATTTTAGGCATAGAAAACCTTCAACCAAACTTGTAACTCTGTTTGTCTTATACTGCAAGCATGTACCTTGTGAGGGGTGGTTATGCCACTTGGCTTTTCACATGGTCTATGATGTAATAACTCCTAATATACCCCCTATTGCATTATAGTCATAACTCTATTTTTCTTATGACAAAAGAATAATTTCTAGGTTGATGTTAGAATTTGAGATAAATATTCTCCCTTTAATGTATACTTTTAACTTTGATACTTAGAAGTGTAGGGTTCCATCAGTCATGGACTCCAAAAACATTTTTTTGGTAAGTTAAAATTTCATTAAAGTGGGTTTTGAAAGGGTCCCAAAACCTTATTACAACAGGTCAGTAGACCACAAGAAATGCCGCAAGAAAGGCCACTAAAAATGCCAGAGGAAAGGCCAGAGGAAAGGCCCGAGGAAAGGCCTAAGTAAAGGCTTAAGGAAAACCATCAGTAAAATCACCAAAAAAAGCGAGACAAAAGAACATCCTTCCCAACCACAAATTTGAATAGACTGCTAAGCAGGAAAATGAAAAAGCGAGAATTTTTAAAATTTAAACACTCCCACCTAGGCACTAATTTGAACAACCCATTAGCGGGAAAAAAGAAGAAACCCTCCAAATAAGGGAAAATACAAAAATGCGCAGTCCTGCATAGGGTAAAAACCAAATTACGATAAGGCAACACCGAAAAACCAAAACTATTTTACAAAAAACCACCCTAAATAGTAGGATGGAGCAGATCCCAAGGGTATCCTAGAATAAAGGCATTCGAAAAATTCCACTAGAAGGTATGGAAATGGGAATACAAATGGATCAGTGACCTCCCACACCAAATAAATCATTTGTAACTCTAGCCAATCTAGAAGGAAGGGTCAGGGAAGTGCTAGAGAGCTGAGATAGAACCAAGGAGGGGAAAGCTACATAATAGCATCCCACACATGCCTAAAAATTGGAACAACAAGTTGGGGACCTCCACAGGCCATGAAATCCCCTTGCATAAAAAAGCAGGGAAGTAATAAAAATACCAGCCTCCCACACAGGCCTGAAAAATAGAACAACAATATGGGGATCTTCACAAGCCATGAAATACCCTTGCAATGAGGTAGATATGAATGCACCAATAGAAATAGAGGAAGAAATAGACATAGAACAACAAGCCATGGGAAAGAGGTAGGGAAGTTCTCGAGGAACCCAAAATGAAGGAGCCACGGGGTGGATAATTTGTAGGCATTAAGCACATGTCTTCCCAAAAAAAAAAATATAGCAAGAAACCCCATACAACCTTTAGCACCACCAACGAAAAGCTTTAAGAAACTAGATGAGGAAGACCAGTGGGATCACAGTAGCAAGCAACATAGAGGCCCCTCCCAAAGCCACAAAAAATATTGAGAATCCACCAAGCCCACATCCATGAACCCAAAGAGCAGAGTCATAGGAATAAGCACATGGTCCCTTCCTTGACCAAAAATATGTTGTGCAAAACTGCTCATGAAGCACCTCTCCCATAGCCACGAAACACCACACCTGGAGAACCTCTGAATACTGGTACCAAGTAGAAACCTACAAAAAACCTAGGACACATTGAGAGCACTAGGGAAAAATATCCCTAAAAAAACCCATAAATCCCAAGGAAGATCCCAAGGAAAGTCCCAGGGATGTCCCAGAACAAAGGCACCTAAAATAACACTTCAAATAGGCATGGAAGGGGGCACAAATGGAGAAGTGACCTCCCAACCAAGAAGGAAGGGCTAGGGAAGTTCCAAGGAACTAGGACAGTACCAGGGACCAGGGAAGGGGGATGAAGGGAAGCAGAACAAGACTTCAGAGGGAAGTCCCCTGTAGTCCCCCCTCCCTCTGAGCACACTATGCATCTACATAGAGTAAATATATATATATATATATATATATATAGACTTATTAAAAAATACTTATTCAATTATTATATATTAATTACGTGTCTTATTAAATGAGGAGGATATTTATCAAATATGTTATTTTTTGATATGATCAAATGTTCTCCTATCTTGTAAAATTGTTCCCAAATCTTGTCTTGATCAATATATTCAACTATGGTGAGGTCAATCACCTCTTGTCTTTTCTTCCTTGTCATGGCCTCATTCATTTCATTTTATATTTGCTCATGATACATGATATATTCCTAATTCCTTTGATCTTTAGTATTGTGTGCTACCATTCATCCTATGTCGATCATTGAATTGATCGGCTTCCACTACTTTTTATATGTTGTCATATCTTATGTGCAAACTATTTTCCATTTCATATTTTTATTATCTCTTAATGCAATAAGATCGATCATCCTCTATTTCTTCTTGGAATTATTCATCCAAAGAAGACATTATTTATGGAAACCTATGTATTCACTCTTGATAGTTGAATCTTAGATGCCTATTGCATTGATCCCTCATTTTATTTGCTATCTTCTTTTTCAGATTCTTCTATGTATGGTGATGAATCATATTCTAAGTGTATATCTTCATTTTGATGTCTCTAGTTGCATATGAATGGACATAATTTTCTTGACTTATCAATTTTTTGGAGTCATACCAAACATCATTGGATTATCTAAGCTATGCTTGTGTAAAGATATACACTAGAATACGATTCATCACATGTTCTTCTTCTTCTTAAAATTTATTCTCCTCGGCTACATTGCTTTGCTATGACTTTTTTCAATTCTTATTTTACCTTTCTAAAGATGATATCTCTTGTTTTTGTTCATCTCTTATGAAGGATATTTATTTTTTAATGGATTATGCCAATATTCCTTCATGGCATGTCCATTTTTTCCATAATGTTCATATATCTTTTGCATTTGAAAAGTATTTATTTGAGAATCATATCTCTAATTTTGATATCTTTGAAAATATCTTCTTTGTTGGAAATATTACAAAGGTCTCATGCCTCTTCTGAATGATCACTTCCCTCTTTAGTTTATAAGCAGTAATTTTTCTTCTTCATTTGTTGTATGTGAGGCCTCTGTAAAATTCGAACCAAAGGTTTATTGAATATTGTGCAGTTTAAATAAGACTACAATAACAAGAATTGTTGGAGGTTGCCAAACCAACCAGCATACATTAGCATATTGTTATAACAAAATAACAAATGCATATAATAGGAAAAATAATGAAATAAAAGTATAACTACGCTAACATCCCCCCTTATTACATTATTTGGGTAATAGGATAACTACTAGCTATACTAACATCCCCCCTGATTACATCATTTTGCAATACAAAGAGAGCTGCGAAACAATTCAAATTTGACATGTGCAAGTGCCTTAGTGAAAATGTCCGCAACTTGAGCATCGGTGGGAATGTATTTGAAGCTGAATTCGGTGCTTTGGAACTTCATCTCGAATGAAATGACATTGTGTGTCAATGTGCTTTGTTCTTTCATGATGGACTGGATTCTTGACGAGGTTCAGAACACCCTGATTGTCGCAAAACAAGTGTATTGGAGATTTTGATGGATGGCCCATACTTGTCAAAATGTGACGCAACCATATCACTTCGCACACAGCTTCACATGCGGCGTGATACTTTGCCTCTGTTGATGAAATAGCAACCACCTGATGCTTCTTGCTGTGCCAAGAGACAGGACCGGATCCCGGATGAAAAATGTATCCAGAAGTTGACTTGCAATCATCAAATGATCCGACATAGTCAGAGTCCGTGTATCCTTGCAAGAAGAATTTGTCGTTCTTCTTGTATTCTAGGCCATATTCCATAGTACCACGGACATAGTGAAGAACACATTTTGTTGCTTTCCAATGAGTGGTCTTAGGCTCTTGCATGAACCTCGAAAGATAGTTGACAGCAAATACGAGATCTGGTGTAGTATTGGTCAGATATATGAGACTCCCAATCAATTGTCGATAGAGAGTACCATCTACCTAAGGTGAATCATCATATCACGATAACTGAAGTCCTGTCTCCATCTGAGTTGCCATTGGCTTGCAATCAGTCATGCGATATTTTTCTAGCAATGTCTTGGCATATTTTTTCTGAGACACTTTGATGTAGTGCTCCTTCTGGCTGACTTCCAGACCAAGACAATAATGGAGAAGTCCGAGATCTGTCATCTCAAAATATTTACAAAAGTTTCTTTTGACAGTAGATATCATAGTTTCTGAACTCCCTGTAATGAGCAGATCATCAACATAGAGTACAAGCAACACTATCTCAGAACCCTATTTCTTGAAATAGAGGTTTGCATCTGACAGACATATCTTAAATCCATGTTGCAGAAGGTGATTGTCCATTTTTATATACCAAGCTCAAGGAGCTTGTTTCAGACCATATAAGGATTTGACAAATTTGCAAACCTTCTGCTCTTGGCCTTCCACTTCAAATCCTTCTGGCTGAGTCATGTAGACTTATTCTTGGAGATCACCATTTAGAAAAGCACTTTTGACATCCATCTGGTGAACTTTCCACCCATATTGTGTTGCCATAGCACACCTAACTCGAATTGTGGTCATCTGAGCAGTAGGTGCAAAAGTTTCCTCGTAGTCAATGCCTTCCTTTTGAGCATAGCCCTTTGCAACAAGACGGGCCTTATGCTTATCAATTGTTCCATCTGCCTTGTACTTGACTTTATATACCCATTTGCAGCCAATGGGTTTCTTTCCATGCGACAGATCAACAAACTTCCAAGTTTTATTTTTCATCAAAGACTCATACTCTTTATCCATAGCGGCCTTCCACTGAGGCTTTCTTAGAGCATCTTGCACTGATGCAGGTTCAAGATCGTCTATGGTAGACATGAATGCCCTGTCATCATCAATATCCATATCCTCTACTTTTGTACGTGGAGTTACATAAAGTTCCTCAAAAGATTGACAAAGATCATCAACCTCACCAGTTTCTTTGGCTTCTTTTTCCTTTTGAGCCATACTGTGTGTACGAGGTCTATCCAAGTTCAAATTGGGAGGAGTGGATAAATTTGCGTCTCTGATTGTATTTGTATGCCATTTTGGATTCTTCTTCGGTGGTGTTGAAGAAGATGTAGAAGGACCTCCTGTCTGTGTTGACGAAGGAATCTTCTCTTCCTTAGATTCCACAAGATCTAGGTGTAATTTAGATGTGCTCTGTGATGTGAAAGCTTCATCAAAGACAACATCTCTGCTGAAATGAATTTTCTTGGTCAAAGGATCTATCAAACGATATCCTTTAGAGTGCTCATCATAACCAAGAAAAATACATCTCAGTGTTTTCTCATCTAGCTTCTTCCTTTTCTCTTTTGGTATGTGCATGAAAGCGTGACATCCAAAAATACGTAGATGAGATATGGAGGGTTTTCGACCACTCCATGCTTCCTGTGGAGTCATTCCTTTTAGGGCCTTTGTGGGTGCCCTATTCAATAGATATACTGCAATGGTGACAACTTCTGCCCAATATTGTTGCCCAAGAGTAGCTCCTGTGAGCATACAACAAACCATTTCCATGATAGAACGGTTCCTTCTCTCAGCAACTCCATTTTGTTGAGGAGTATAGGCAGTTGTTAACTGTCTCTTGATTCCATGCTTATATAAGAATGCAAAAAATTCTTTAGAGGTAAACTCCCCCCATCGATCTGAGCAGAGGGTTTTAATAGAAGCTCCTGACTCCTTCTCAACGGATTTCTTGAACTGCTAGAAGAATGCGAAAGCTTCGGATTTCAGTTGGAGAAAGAAAACCCACATCTTTTGTGAGTAGTCATCTATGAATAACTAAAAGTACCTCTTCCCTCCACAAATGTTGGGTGTGAAAGGACCGCACAGATCGATGTGAATTAACTCCAGAGGTTTTTGTGCTCTTGTTGAGCTCTTCTCAAATGGTACTCTATCTTTGCTTTCTGCCAAGCGGTCGAGCACACTGCGGCAATGTGGCAGAAAGGGAAGGAAGACCCTTTACCATCTCATACTTACTGAGCTCAAGTAAGTAGCCAGAACTAATATGCCCATATCTCTTGTGCCATAGGTAAGTTGCCTCCTTGTTAGAGACAGTCATGGCAACATGTGGAGTAGAGATAGCATCTAGGGCAAATAAGTCGTGCTTATATGAAGCTGTTGCAATCTGCTTACCCTTCCTGGTAATAGTACAACACTTCTTGCCATTCTCAACACGAAAGTTGACAACCATATTTCTATCCAGGATTTGTGTGACTGACAACAAATTGTTAGCCAATCCTGGAACATAGAGGACTTTGTCAATCTAACACTTGCCATTAGGAAGAGTGACTGAAACTGTACCCTCTCCCTGAACCCTGTAGGTTTTATCATCAGCAATGGTGACAGGTTTGCCCTCTTTGGCCATGAATGATTCAAACCACGATCTGTCGCTAGTCATATGTTTGCTAGCTCCAGAATCGACATACCAAACAGGATCCCTCTGTGTGGAATCTATGGTAGTCATGAGCACCTTGTGTGCCCATTCAGAATCTGAGTCAGATTCTTCAATAGCAACATTCACCTAGGGTTGCTTGTTTTTATTTTGTGGTTTGTTTTGGCCTCTCTGCTTGTTCTTATGCCAACACTTGTTGGTGTCATGGTTGTCTTTCTCACAGATCTTGCACCACCTCTTCTTCTATTGAGGTTGTTTTCCTTTTCCTTTCATATCCTGTTGAGAATTTCCTCCTTTCTGAAAGTTGCCTCCTTTTTTCCCATTACCTTTCTTCCTAGAACCTTGCCTGCTGGTGTATAGGGCTGTATTGGAGGAATCATCCTTGTGAAGTTGGCGTGCCTCCTGTTGTTGAAGCAGATTGACCAACTCGATGTAGGTAATTTGTCGTTGAGACACCTGGATGGAGGTGATCAACATATCAAATGAAGAAGGCAAAGCTCTCATCACAATTGAAATGAGAAGCTTTTCATCCATAGGATCTCCCAAAGAATTCAATTTCTCTTTCAATTCAGACACTCTGCACAGAAAGAGTTCAACTATTTCACCCTGTCTCAAACTCAGGTTATGAAGTTGTTGTTGAAGATGAAGAATGGTGGAATCATTATTTCCCTCATAGATGGTTTTAAGTGCATCCCATGCCTCTTTACCACTTGCTTTGTTAGCTATATGAGGTTGTACTTCATCTGAAACAGCAAACAAAATGAGCACCTTTGCTCGACTGTATTTCTTATCAAAAGCTATCTGATCAGCAGTAGGAGCTGTGGATCCTGATGCTAGTGAAGGCCTAGGTGTTACTCCAGTAACAATATCCCATAAATCTTACATTTGGAAAATTGCCTTCATCTTATGTTTCCATGGTGTATAATTTGGACCTTTCAATAACTGATGAGGATCAGTCATCAACTTTTCAATAGCGGCCATAGTGAAGATTCCTTATAACACCAATTGGTCCCCCTTTCGATATACCTTTTGCTAGGCCGTTATACCGTACAAAATACCCGCCCTTACGTGAGGGAAACTATAGGTATTTAGAAAGATCAACAAAAATCACCCGCCCTTACGTGAGGGAAACTATAGGTGAGTTTTAGAGATCATACGATACATGGAACATAAGCAGTACGAAAGGGAATCGCCTTGTTGATGGCACCTACCATAGAATATTCTTCTCATGCATGGAGCGTAACTTCCCCTAAACACTATGAAGAATACTTCGTCAGGATTTACGCCTAAACACAAGAGCGATTAAGGGTAGTGGATGGAGTAAAAAAATGCAAAAATGGCAAACTTATCTCTCCCCGACGATTTATAGAGAACAAGCTCAGACGTCGTTGTAGCAGCTATATTAGGTGGCGGATACAGTAGTGCAATCACGATAGCTTTACCTGTAAGTGCTGGCCAGATGTATCACAAATACCGAACGCTGTAGTGCAATAAATTGCATGGATGGGTTTTAATTATTCCGGGGACTTAGGGAGTGTATTTGATTTTTTTTTTTTAACTTTTAATGAAGTAGTGCAAAAAATGAAATATGCAACATACAACATAAAAAGTGCCCACAAGAATTAACCCTCCAGGTGTCGGACACAGCCGAAAATGCACCTTTACAATAATGCCAAAAATTTGCTTTTTCAGAAAATTACTCACATTCCCCCTTTGATTTTTTGAAAAAAAAATATCCCCCCTAAAAAAAAATTCTCTTTAACAAAGCATTTTAATAATTATTATGTATTTAAAGTTAAAATAAATAATTTTAATTTATATAGTTTTAAAAACTTATGAAAAAATAAATTAAAATTAAATTTTAATTTATAAAGCTTTAAAACTATAGAAAATAAATTAAAATTAAAATTTTAACTAAAAAATAATAATTAAAAAAAAACTTTGAGAAGAAAATTTTACCTTTGAAAAGAGGGGGAGTCGACAGGATTTGAACCCTTGACTTGGGGGCTCCCAGAGCCTTACCGCATGGCTCACGACCACGTGAGCCAGCGGGCTTATCCAAAAGGATTAGGGGCCCCCTCGTATTTGAGGAGGGTCCCCAGTCCGCTGCCTGAGCGCGGCCGCCTGGCCACAGCTTCCTCCTCTGCAGGGGCCTCCTCTGCTAGTCGCGGTCGTAGCGTGCTCTTCGCTGCTACTTGATCGCGACTACCGTTCGCTACGCGTGCACGTCCGTAGTCATGCGGCGCACGATAGGGGGGGTCGAGCGGCCACGTTCGCAGGGGGGGGTCGAGCGGCCACGTCCACGGGGGGGGAGGGCAGACGGCCTCGCGGCTGCCTACGCATGTGACCACTTCTGCGAGGGCCGTCACGCGCTGCGGCTGCCTGCACATCACGCGCCGCGGTTGCACGCTCCCTCAGTCGCGCGTGGATGCGCGACGACTGTCGCGCATCTGCGCACAAAAAAATATATATATATATATATATATATATTTTAAATCCTCCACTTGGCAATCCCTTGTGCTTCTCTGCTTCCGCTTCCAGCTTTCTCTCACTCTGATTCTCTCCCTTCACTGTAAAAAAAAAATTGTCGTAGCACAGAGTGCACAGAGAAATGCAAATTCAGCTGCCTTCACCATTCTACAGAAAAATTGCCGTAGCAATCTGGCTCTGATGCCATGTAAAATTCGAACCAAAGGTTTATTGAATATTGTGCAGTTTAAATAAGACTGCAATAACAAGAATTGCCGGAGGTTGCCAAACCAACCAGCATACATTAGCATATTGTTATAACAAAATAACAAATGCATATAATAGGACAAATAATGAAATAACAGTATAACTACGCTAACAGCCTCTAATTTCTCTAGTAGGTTCACTAGATTTTCAAATCTTGGTGTTTGCTTAGTAATATTTAATATTTAATATTTAATATTTATAAAAACATGTTACATTTATGTAAGAGTCATAAAATACCTCCTCTCCTATTGCTTACAATGATGATTGCAACTAAGATATTTGCCTCATAAACAATTTTACTTTCTATCCACCTTTCATCTTCAAACAATGGAGTTGGTTTTGATAGAATTTGATTTTGATTTTTTGCTTCAAAGATTTTATTCAACTTCTCCCATGATTCTTTAATTGTGGTTGAATCCCAAATGTGTGCTTGGATCTCGTATGCTACTTTGAACATGAATATTAGTCTTGCATTTTTGTTTATCTTGTCGAACTTTCTTTGATCTTAATTTGCTTATTTATGATAGGTAATGAACCCGTCTACTACTTGCCAAATTTTTTCAAACTTAAGTTGTGTTCTAATATTGGTTTTCCAAGCATCATGATTGTTTCCCCTCAACAATTGGAAATATGACAACAAAAACTTTTGTGCTCCACTAGCCATAGTAAACTTTTATAAAATTTAAATATTCTTCTTTCACTAAATTTGCCTTGAAAAATACTTTCTAACTATATATATATATATATATATATATATATATATATATATATATATATATATATATCAACATGTATTTCTTGCTTCAAAAAATATAAAATATAATACTGTGTTCCCAAGAAAAAATATGAGTTGTCCTTTTATTTGAGAATATTCTTTGAAATATTATTAATTTAAAATATATTCACCTTTCATTTTATCTTGCAAATATTCAAAGGAAAGAGATGTAATTTATGCAAACCTTTTTCTAATCCACTTAGAAATCTGGGATTTATTTCTTTGACTTATTGATCCTTTTTCATAATTTTGATTATTTGAATTTCTATTCCCATACTTCTTGATCCATGTGTTCATGCTTTGGGTAAAATTTTAACTCCTTTCTTTCTAAACAATGTTGTGTTTTGCCTTACCTTTTTCTATTGACTGTATTTAATTTATTTTGTTTTCCAATTTTGAATTTGCATTCCCTGTTGAATCAAACTATCATCTTGAATATCATTTTGTCTTTGAGTGAATTTTTTGTAGGAACAACCATATGTCTAGAACAGACGTTTTATATTGCTTGTCAAACAATTTGAAAACTACATCGTAACCTTTCTTTTAAATTGTCTAATGATCTTAGTTCATTCTTTGTTTCTAGAATCAAATTTGCTAGCAGATGAAGCTACTCATGTCCAAATATTAAGGATATTCTCTTGAGTAAAAGCTTCACGTAGTGATAAAATTAGAATCCTAATATGCCACCTTCCACTCTAAAAAATATATCATTTGTAACATAGAGGTAGTTCTAGAAAGATTTTGAAATATTCTTGCACTCATTCTCTTATGTCCAAGGTGCTTTGTAAAATGATATCAAGCAAAATTTGGTTGAAGTTCTTCTACTTGATGCGTCTTTCCTCAATCTTCTTCGAGTAATATCAAAGGTGGTTCTATAAGGGCATTCAATCGACTTCTTTGCTTTGAATACCATATTTTCCTTCGTTTTTATCCTTTTTGCTTTCTTTATTTTATATTGAGCACTTCTTATTTTATATAATTACCTTGAATCTATTCATTCCATTGAGGCATAAGGGCTCTACCAATAGACTAATTTCAAATGCTTTCTATTTTTAACACTTCATAGGATGTTTGTATTTTTTGGTTCAAGTGTTCATGAGTTTAACACTTACTTCATTCTTAACGTAGTGATTCTTCTTCTTGTTAGGTGTTGGTAGAGACAAAATTGCTAAAATTAGATGCTTTGGTTAATCATTATACTCTCATGCAAAATCAATTGATCTATTTTTTCTTAGACCTAGTAAATTCTTTCAAATATGCTTTGGATGGTTGTTCATGCACTTCAATGTATCCCTTTGAGATTTGCTTTATGCCTTTGAATGATAACCAATTCTTTCTTCTTGCTAGTGATTTTCTTGATTCCTTTGTGATATCTCCTTAAGATCTACTTGAAATTCTTGTTCTTAGAATAAATATGTCAAATGTTACCTTTTAATGATAAATTCAATAATGATTTTTTTCTTCTTGTTGATAGTGCAGTTTTTAAGAACCTTTAACGAATTCCTTGTTTGTTGGTTTTATTCCTATAATTTTTTAAGAAGATTTAATTGCTTTTATATTTTATTTTAAAATTTAAGGAGATTTTATAGCTTCCTTTCCTTTTAAGGAGCTTCTTACGACTTCCTTTCTTACTAAACTTTTTCTGGTTATTTCTTGCAAGCTTATGACCTTATTAGTATTAGAAGGTATTGAACCCCTTTTGATGCTTGAAGACTTTTTACTTTGGCAAGAGTTTTCACACTAAAAAAAAATAATAATCTACCTTAGAAATTTTACCTCACGATGATGTTCGTCCTCTTTTATTTTCAATAATTTTATACAAGGCAATAAAACCATTGAAACTTATTTTCTCAAACTTAGATTCTTTTCTCAAATAGAGTGTTCTTTGGCTTCTCTATGTCAAATCTAGAGGAGGATCATAAGGAGAAATTTTTTTTCTACCTACTCTAATACCACATGGTATATCTTAATGATTCAAATTATTTTATTATGAAATAATGAGTATTTAAGCATATATGATGCCTATTTTAGGCATAACATACCTTCAACCAAACTTGTAACTATATCCTATACTATATGCATATGTTTTATGAGGGTTGGGTATACCTATTGACTTCTCACATGGTCTATGATGTAATTTCTCCTAACATCCTCATCTTAGCTCCTATCATAAAAATGTTTCATCCTCCTTGACCAAAATAGGCACATGACAAGCTTTGAACTCAAGATCTTGGTGAGACAATGCTCTAATATTTTCTCTTCTAGTTGTAATGGCCACCCTACAATTTACATAGGGGAAGGTCACTTCTACTTGAAAAAGGGTACCATGATTTCCTATTCACATAGGCTCCAAGCCAAAGCCAAAAGGTGGAAAATGATGCCTTTTAAAAATTGAATTTTATCACAATCGTATCAACATATAGGGATATCTAAAAATGGTATTTTGGCAATCTAAAACTTTGAATTTAAAGCAACAACAAAACTATAATATTTTATTTTTAAAATTTTGAATCCATTTAAAAAAAAAAAAGGTTTTTCTTCAATACTCAAAAAGACAAATAAAAAAGATAATCTAAAAGCTCCATTTCATCTCTTATGTAGAGATGGCTTATAAGACTTTGAAGAGAAATGTTTTCAAGGATTTTAATAAATATCAAAGGATCCAAGTAGCATTTCTAGGTGATTAATGTAGCTCTATACCCATTGTAATACAATGTTGAAATTCACACCCATTTCTAGTCATGAATAAAATCAATCCATCACTCAAATATTCTATAAAAAGTATTAAAGAATAAAAAGGAAAGCGAAAGGCATAGAATTTATGGGCTCTCTTGAGCATCATAAATAATCATTTTATTATCTATGGATAAGGATCACAATAGTATGATACAATGGATGGAGTTGTGAGGATATTTATACCAATACCATATCCCCAATTACATAAATGAGTTTAATATAAGTTAGTATAACAAGAGGAATGTAAGATTAATAGAAGTTATAAGATGGATCTAACTATAAAAATGTTAATCATGGCACATAGGGATTTTATAATAAAATATTACAATAAATTAAAAATAATTATACAATTATTTGCATTAAGCCTATATAAGATTCTATCATATAATATCATCCTTAGCTATAAGTTAGATTATACTTTTATCAATTAACTCATTCATGAGGAGATCAATTCACCTACCAAGGAGAAATAAAAGAGAATTTTTGACAAAAATAAAGCAATCAAATTGACTCTTGAATAATAAAATATAGACTCTCAAACATAATGGAGTAACATGATGGTTCAAAAATTTATTGCATCAGAGACATCTACAATATCAATCCTCCAAGTGCAACCATTGATATTAGTGTGTGTTAGAAAAATGATGATTCTCATAGGTAAAATAATTCAAGAATTAATAAATCAATCACATAGATATCAATATCTCATAAATCTATCAAATATTATCAATATCACAAAAAATCACAATGAAATATTGTATTGATCACAACTCAAGAAATGCATAAATCAAAGCTTATTCGAGTTACAAATTACATTGCTTTGTCTCAATATAAATATACATACGATCTTTCAAATTACATGACACTTGGATTTTGCTCACGGGAGAACTTGACACTTCACATTCCTTTCTTACATACTGAGTCCCACATATTACATAAATATAGTGTCCCTATAACTCCCTACTTCTAAACAAGGCACATCACTCAAAGAATCTTCACTTCCTAACTAAACACCTCACACACTTAATTACATGATGCTTACACACTCCTACTAACTTGACACATACTTTATACATAAAATAAAACTCACACCCTAAACTAAATATTTACAATGGGATCATATAATATAATACCTCCAACACCCCCCCCCCACCATATTACATTATATGGTATAAAGGTCTTCAATATTCAATCTCTAATTTTGGTCTTCACTTTTTTACTCTAGATTTTATGTTGCTCTGCTCCATTGACCTATTCCCTATTCTTCTTCTTCTTCTTCTTAGTCCAGTCTCAACTATGGTATTCCTTCAAATTTAGGCACTAAACATGTTCTTTAAGACTAGTACCTAAAATTCTTAGGAGCAGATCATCATAATAATAAATTTTATTAATATTGTCCTTGAAATTATTATAATTCCATGATTTGGCACTAATACATGTAGATAGTAATTTATCATCCTATTTATCAACACTATATATATTTTCTTTGTTTGTACTCAAACTTGATTCTTAGAGAAGATCATTTACTATAATATGTCATAAGTAATTTATGTCACAACTAATATCCTTCATTTTAGGTTTGTTTTCCAAAATATTAATCATTTTTTCATCTTTGGTTCTTGTCTTTATATATTTCAACCATATATGTTATCATACCTATATCAATAGGTAGTATAATAACATTTTTTAAATTTTATTTTGCTTCAAAAAGTTCTAAATGTAGATAATTGCCAAATGTTGTAAAATTTTCATCTTTGACATCTTTGATAATTTTTTTTTTTTTTGAAAAAATGAAAACTTGTATTAAAACAAGAACCAGATACAGCGGGAGAGAACACATCCCGAGCCAGAGCCACAAGCAAAACAGCAAGGAAGGCGCACCAAGGCAAAGCTAGGTACCGCAAGGCATAGAGAACGAAAGGCACGAAACAGCAACAGGTCGCGAAAACGTGACATGTCACGAAATCGCGACAGGAAAACCCGTCACGGCCACTTTGGCACCAACAGGCGCGAAATCGCGACATGTCGCGAAATCGCGACATGTCGCGGAATCGCGACAGGAATGGCCCTCGACAGCCACCCGCAGAAAGCGTCGCGACAGCGCGACAGAAACAGAAAGCAACAATCAAGCCTCATGAAGGTCGCGATATCGCGACGGAAAACCACCCAGTCACAAAGGAGCCCAACATGCCGCGAAATCGCGCAAGAAAAATGCCAGAGACCAGGAGGGCACAACCTGTCACGAAATCACGACAAAAACCAGCTCGAAGTTGCATCATCACTACAGGTCGCGATATCGTGACAGTTATCCACCCAGCCGCCTAATTGCCAAAAGTGTCACGAAATCGCGACAGAAGAACCATGCAGCTTCCAAAACTCAAACTTGTCGTGAAAACACGACAAAATATTAACATTTCTATTCAACCTCAAGAAGGGACTGAGAGCACGATAAAAACACCATTCGAACCTGGAAAGAGGGACCTGTCGCGATATCACAACGTGTCGAGGAATCACGAGGCACGAAAACGTGACATGTCGCGATATCACGACATGTCGCGATATCACAACAAGACGCGAGATCGCGTCACGCGATAACGCGACATGTCGCGATATCGCCACATGTCGCGGAATCGCGTCACGCGATAACGCGACATGTCGCGATATCGCGATAGAAACCAGCCGGAGACTGCAGAGGCTCAACCTGTCGCGATATCGCGACAGTAACCAGCCAACAGCCGCGACAGGGCAACATGTCACGAAATCGCGACAGAAAGGACCCATAGCAAAAAAAACTTTGCACATTATTTCAAGAATTGTTCAAGGCCTTGTCTGATCTCGACATTCTCCACAGACAAATTGCTATGCAGATGAATCCCAACCTCTCTCTCAGCACCCAACTTAGCAAGGAAATCGGTCGCTTTATTGAGAGATCTACTAGCATAAACATGAATCACATCCTCAATTTCTTTCCAAAGCTCTAAAATTTGGGCGACCAAAATCCGGAGCCTCCAAGCTTTTAAGGCAAAGTTCCGCATGCAATCAAGAGCACCAACCAAGATTTGGGAATCAGACTCAATGATTATCTTTCTGTGACCATGCTTGACGGCCCAGATGGAAGCAGATTTAATAGCAAAGGCCTCAGCTTCATTGTTTGTGGCATATCCCAGACCTTGCAATTCCCAATATAGCACAGTCCCAGCATGATCACGACAAATAACACCACTGCCAGCATTGCTCGGATTACCTTTAGCAGCTCCATCAGTATTGATTTTGACCCAGCCTTCTGGGGGAGGTTTCCAACAACTTCTTACCTGTCTCTCCAGATCAGCACCTCTCCCACTCAAAGGCTTAGAAGCAGGCTGGTTTTCCTTCTCAACATAGATGGCTACGGTTTCCACAACTTTGCTCCAAATGATCTGCCAAATCCCCTCCACCGAAGAGAAGGTTTCACGAAAAATACGAGCATTTCTTTCCAACCAAACCTGCCACCAAATAAAAAGGAAACCGATCTACCACCAAGATCGAAGAGCTTTAGAAATAAATCTACCTCTCTTCCAGCTTTCCCATAAATTGGTCCGGGACAGATCTCCAAGCACCTGAAGTTTAAAGTGGGAGAACCAACGTTGCCAAATATGTTGTGTGAAAGAGCAATCAAACAGAAGATGGTTCACGCTTCCTCATTCCTATAACATAAAACACACTCGGGAAGGACCAATGATGCCTCTAATTCTAAGGTTGTCAAAGGTCAAGATACCATTATGCATCAGTTGCCAAGCAAAAAAGTTCACTTTCGGCCAGCCCTTGGGATGCCAAATCTTCCTCCATTCATGAACAGGAAAAGAGTGTGGGGGGGGCTCAGGTAGGATCGAAGCATAGCCCTCCTTCATAGAATAAACCCCAAGGTTCCCGAAGCCCCAAGCAAGCTCATCCTCCTCATCTCTCCCAGAAAGAAACCTTTCAGCCAAAAGTTTTTCCAGAATTGGGGCCTGCTCCGGAGGGATTGGAATAGGCCATTCACCCAGCCGCTTAAATTTTTTAACCTTATACTCCCCAGAGGGCTGGTAGTGAAGTAGGTCTGAATATGAATCCAACCTTTGTCTTAAAGAGCTGTTTTTAGCGAAAGCAGATCGGGAAACACAGCAAGAATAGGAGGATGCTGATCCCAAGAGTCAGTCCAGAACTGGGACTTCTCCCCTCTCCCAACTTTCCAGAACAATTGATCTTTGATAATGCAAGAACCAAGCTTGAGCGCCTGCCACACAAGAGAACCATTACCTTCCAGAGGATAGCGTCCCAAGTCATTGGGAGGAACAGGACCCAAGTATTTACTAGAAAGGATTCTGCTACAGAGGGACGAAGGCTGAGAAATCCACCTCCAGTACAGTTTCCCAGCCAGGGCCCGATTGTTAAACTTGGAGCTTCTCAAGCCCGACCCACCTTTTTCCTTGGGTCGGGTGACCTTATCCCAACCAACCAAGGCCCATTTCCTCTCTCCATTGGCACCTTCCCAAAGAAAACTTCTAGCCGCTTTGTCCAACTCTTTCCAGATTGAGGGAGGGGCGGCCAGAATTGAGAATTTGTAAATAGGCATAGCCTGAATAACAGACTTCAAAAAAGTTAGTCGGCCCCCATAGCTTAACCATCTATGAGACCAATGATTCATTCTCTCTTTGATGCCATCTAGCAGGTCCTTCCAAAAATCAGCTGTCAGTTTTTTGAAATGCAGAGGAACCCCCAAATAAACAACAGGAAGGGAGGTCCGAGTGAAACCCAGAATCTCCATAACTCTCTCTTGCGACCTTTGATCAAGGTTGAAGAAGACCACTTTTGATTTTGAATCATTGATGGCTTGATTAGAAGCCCGAAGGTAGACGTTAAGAGTAACTTTGATTCCTCTTGCTTCTCTGAGGCTGGCAACCCCCACCAAGCCCGTATCATCCACAAACTGTAAATGAGTCAAAACTTCGGCTCCGATTTTAATTCCCCGTAATCTGTCCTTGACGTCTTCTTCTCGGGAGGAGTCTGCCAAGACCTTCATCCAAGATAAGAAAGAGATAAGGAGAGCAGGGATCTCCTTGACGGAGACCCCGAGAGGCTCCAAAAGGTGGCGAGGGAAGCCCCTTAATTAAAACAGAGTATGAAGGCGTAGAGATACAGCTCATGACCCAGGCAATCCAGATCCCGAGAAAAACCAAAGGCTGCCAACATCTTGACCAAGAAACCCCACTCTACTCTGTCATAAGCCTTAGACATATCCAATTTGATGAACATTCCTTTGTTACCTGAATTATGCATAGAATGGATAGCCTCCTGAGCCAAGATCACTCCATCCAAGATCTGTCTTCCTTCAACAAAACCCCCTTGCTCAGGGGAAATTAAATTTTGAAGAAGGGGTTTTAGTCTTTCAGCCATAAGTTTAGAAATAATTTTGTAGATCACATTACATAAAGCAATAGGTCTGAAATCAGAAATGAGAGCCCCCCCCTCTCCTTTCGGAATTAAGGTGATAAAGGTATGATTTAGAGCCTTGAGCATTCTTTTGTTAATTCGGGATTCCTCAATGACAGCCAACACGTCCTCCTCCAAGATGTCCCAGAAGGCCTGAAAGAACTCAATAGGGAAACCGTCCGGACCAGGCGACTTTCCTGTGCACATCCCAAAGACCACCTTCTTGAGTTCATCATGATCAATGGGCTTAAGGAGGGACTGATTCTCTTCATGAGAAATAATAGAGGGAATTCCGTCAATGACTTCATTTTGAGCTTCCACATCATGCAGCAAACTTTCCTTGAAGAGGTTTGAGAAGTACTCCATAGAAAGGGAATGCATGTCAGGAAGAGTGTCAAAAGAATTTCCAAACTCATCTTGGAGGAACTCCATGTTATTCAATTGCCTTCTAGTACAGGCAGAGCGATGGAAAAATTTAGTATTTCTGTCTCCTTCTAATAGCCAAGTATTTCTGGCTCTCTGTCTCCAGTAGATCTCTTCTTGATTATCAATGTCCTCAACTGCTTTGCGTAAGGCATCATCCTCAAATTTAAGATGCTCAAAAATAATTCCTTCTCTGAATTGTTTTTGCACCTCATTCCATCTGTCCAGCAAGGGGGCTCGTTGGAGCTGGAAATCAGATTTGTTAGTTTGCTTCCACTGTTTCAGTTTACTCTTAACATAGAGGAGCTGTTTGTGAATTTTGAACATAGCTGTTCCAAAAGGGGGACGACCTTCTTCCCACCACTGTGGAATTTTCCTTCGTAGGTCCTCTTTTTGCAACCAAAAATTTTCAAATTTAAAAGGTTTGTAATACTTTCCTGACATAGTCCCTCCCTCCAGCAAAATGGGAGAGTGATCAGAAACTGGGCCCTCCAAGATCTGGAATTTGATATTCCATCTAACATAAGCTTCCTCCGAGACCAAAAACCTGTCAAGCTTAACCCTCCTACTGTATGGCTCTCTTCTCTTATTAGTCCAGGTAAAGTTTGTACCAGGGCCTTTGATGTCAACAAGGTTAAAGGCCTGAACGTGGGCAATAAACAGCCTATCCCCTGTATCCAGAACAGGGATGCCACCTTCCTGATCTCTAGCGGATAATTTAGCATTGAAGTCCCCAGCTAAAATCCAATCAAGATCTTCCCGGGAGGACCTCATGTTTTGAACAACTTTCCATTGAGACCGCTGACCTTCGGTATTCTGAACCCCATAGAAATTTGTAATTAAGACTTGTTCAGCTATAACTATATTCTTGAAAAGAGATGTTAGGACCCCTCTCCAGGCTATATGATCTACTGCTATCCATGCCAAAGGATTCCAAAGAGTAGCAATCCCTCCCGAGGCACCAAGAGCAGCCCACTGCCATATGGCCGACACCCTCCGCATTCGGCCGACAGTTTTACTCATGAGGTCTAATGACATTTTTGTTTCCTCGAATGAGCAGAAAGTCTGTTTTACTTCCTTCTAACAGTCTTTGAACAGTAGATTGATGGGTTCTACTGTTTAAACCCCTCACATTCCAAGATTGTATAATCATTGGAAACCTTGGGAGCAATACGAATCAATTGTTCTTGCCAATCCTCCATTGATTAGCTTATCCCCTTGCACTGCGATTAGATCCTTATTGGATTTCCTGCCCACCCCTTGGGAATTACTATTTTTCGATCTCTTCTCTACCTGGGAAATTCCAAGAGCTGGTCTTTCTCTGAGCTTTTCTGTAATTCCCATAGAAACATCTTTAATAACGGGCTGGGCTGGGGCGTGGATAACCAGAGTCCCAAGGTTTTCATGGTGCAAAGTCTCAGAGGAATCAAAAGCCTATTCAAGTACAGGGGTTGAGGAAGGAGGGGCATGAGTAAGGATAATATTATCCTCAAGGATCCCATCTGCTCCTTCCATAGGTTGGTCTTCTTGATCCACAAGAGATTTGAAGATTTCATACCGATTTGTTGGCTTGGGTAGAGCTTGCTCCTTACCATTTCTCTTTTTGTTTCTTCTCCTCTTCTGCTATTCAAAAGCCATAATTCTGGCCCTCGGACCCAGTGGGAATGACAGATGGTTCCTTGGCCGAAGTGGACTTACCTCCTCGGGAGCGATTTGACATTCCCTGTGTAGCATCCGCATTGGTGCTCAAGATATTTGGGCAGAACCTTGCCAAATGGCCATGCAAATGACAGACTCTACAATGAAAAGGTAGGGCTTCATAGTCTAGCTGCTGTACCCAAGAATGTCCTGCTAGCTCCAATTCCATCTCAGCTGGTAGCGATTGACTAATATCCAATTCTACACAGATTCTTGCATAAACGGCAGTATTTCCTTCAATGGTATCCTTAGAAACTCCCAAAAATCTACCTAAAGAGTTGCCTATCAATTCAAGAATCCGCTCACCCCAAAACTCCATCGGGAGAGCATACAGCCGGATCCAAATCGGGACGGCCGTGGGTTCAATGCGAGGGTCGAAACCCGCTCTCCACGGCTGGACAAATAACCCTGCCGGGCCATGGCTCCTCTTCTCTGATTCAAATGCTCTGTTTCTATCCAGTAGGGAAGAAAAACTAATAATGAAATACCCATTGCTAATGGGCCATAAGGAGTACTCACCGATTGGATCCCAGTTTTGTCTCACCCAGGAATGCAAAAAGTGCAGGGTGGGTCGAATGCCCATGAACTTGCAAATCAGATCATGCATGGTCCGGTAGTTTATCGTGTCTTCAACCAGCTCTGGTTCGATGACTATTTTCGGTCTTGATGCAGATTGCGGGAGACAACCATTAATTATGTGCCCAGGAGAGCCCTTGCCCGCATTCTTTGCTAGCAGATGGAAGGCACTACGTTGAGCTTCAGCAGAGGAAGACGCAGGATTATCTCGAAGAATCTCCGCATAAGAGGTCTTTTTTCCTTCGCGAGAACCAGGAAGATACCCCATTGGGCCCTCCCGGGAGACCGAAAGATCCTAGTCCAGAGGCCTGCAACAGACTCCAAACACGCTGAAGGAGGTTTCCGAACTGAAACCCTAGAGCCACGGCCGTCGACAGTGCAGAAGGATTCCCGCCAAAACGCCAGAGCTCAAAAAAAAGGCAATAGTCGCCAGTCCCCCAACATCGTTTTTCAACATCTTTGATAATTAAAGATACTTCAATTTTATTGGAATATCTCTTTGTTCATCAAAATTCTCTATTAGATGTTGTGTATAAAATTTTAGATTTTCCAACATCTCCTCACTATCCTCTAAAAATGCATTTTGAATAATTTCTTCCATGTTGATTTTTTTTTTCAAATTTCTTTTCTTTCTTCAAAAAAATCAATCTCTATAAATTTTTAGACCTTAATCGATTTCAAATCATTCCCTTCTTATGAACCATGTAGTGAATTCTCACTACTAAGTTTGCACACAAGTAAAAATCTCAAGGGAGGCAAAAGTTTTGATCTAGGAGGATCATAGTTTTAAAGATGATAAGAAAAGGATACAGTGTTAGAACCTAAACGTACATGACGCATTTTGAAAGTGAGAAGTCAATATGATTCCTAATAATTGTAATTAATGGGAATCTTATGAAATGAAGGAAAGAGAATTTTTGACAAGCAAGATGATGAGGGAACTAAAGAATCTTTCTCCCAGATAACTCCAATGTTGAAAGTTTTGTAATATCCAACTATGGCTAGTGATAAAAAAAATTGACCAACCTATAAGAATGCATTGAATTTTGAAAAGGGCTTAGGATGCACCAAAAAGTTTGAAGTTATCACCAACATCTCAAACAATATGAAATATGTAGAACTAGAGGGGTAGGTGAGTTGAGTTAATATGATCTTACTTGGAAAGAACAAGGACCACCTACCAAATATCATTTCAATTAAACATTTCAAAGGCTCATTTAAGACAAAGCATGGTTATGAGAGTCCCATATTTAAAAACTGAAACGGCTAAGGTACCTCATTCAATTTTTAGGATCCTTAGAAGATATAGTTGAAATTTTCAAACCCACCTGCAAACAATTTTGGAGGTAAATTCACCCTGTTGTATCTATAAAAACAATAGTCTAGACTATAAAAAATATTGGTAATTTTGTATTTGTACTATTTTGTAAGGTTTTCGTCCATTTTGTTTTGTAAAGTATTCGGCTCCTAAGAAACTTATGGGCAAATTGAATCCTAATCCTGGCACAATCCTTGTAGAAATTATTTGCATATATATATGGAGTCTTGTATTATTTTTTTGACTAGCCATCTATGGCTTTCATGTTGAACCATTTTTGTATGTGTTTATAGTTTTTACCTAAATATTGGGTTTTATTTACATGTCTATGTGGGAGGCCTACATCAATATTTTGGCTAACCGTATGTGGTTACCATACTCTAACCTATTTCCTTATGTACATATATATTGGTAACTCTCATCTGGGCTTCAACTATTTTAAGGAGAGGAAGTGTTCACCATTAGCACATAATTTTTAGGTCTATTAGCTTAGGTTTTCCTTTTATTTGAGTTGTATGTTTTTATCTCTCACACCCCTTTCTCCCTAAGTTCAAGTGTGCCTAAAATATAACATCATAACAAGGAGTCAGTCCTTGTCCTTGATTGAGCTAAACTTTATGCTCTCAACTGAGATCCTATTGTGTAGCTTTATGTGAGGTGTGATTGTTATAACCAGAATAATGAAAGAGGATAATAGTTTAACAATATGTTTGGTGGGACCCCAATGACAAATTATTGGTCCCATAATCACAACAAAAATTTAGGCCTAGACTTAGTGAGGATTTTTGCGTAGTCTTGCTTTTTAAAATACCTCTCACTCACCTAGAAATTTTATTGAAGAAACAACACCAAAAATTTGTTGCTAATGATACTAGATTGAGGTTGTAGTGAAAGCCTCAATCTATTTGATATATTTTTTATGTCAAATTTCAAGATATGGTCATCTACTCAACTAACATTTCTTTGAGTTGGGATAATCCAAGTCCACTATGCCCCCAAGACCACCTATTATAAGGGTAAAGATCCCAAAGTTAGTACTAGCAATATTACCAAAATATATTAGTGAGGGTCTAATAACTCCATTTGAGCACTTTAAGTAGTTGGTGTTTATATATCAAATTCACAACATTACAAATCAAAATGTTGCCTTGAGGTTTCTAGCAGAATCACTCAAAGGAGGAGCACATAAAAAGTATGATCTGCTTCTCTCATATTCTATTACTAAGTGGGACCAATTGACTTTTATGATAATGAATGGATTTAAAGACAACCAACTAAAATATTACCCAATCTAGAAGTGACTATTCATAATCTACTAGTTTCCCTAAGGAAAGTATACATAGTAAAAACCCAATGCCTTCAAAAGAAGAAACCTCAAAAATAAGATCATGTGGGTATCAATCAAGATAGCAACACCTAGCCAAAAATAGTAGGTTCCAGTACATATGACACATTCATCAGCTCATCAACCTCTATAGAAGGGTCAAATGATTGCCCTAGTTTATAAATCACACATTCAAGACCAAATATCTAGATAAGAAGCCCTAGGAGAATACAATTAGGAGTTGACATAGAGACACTAATGACCCCTATTTTAATAAAATAGAGTGTTCTTCTTATCAAAAGAGCCACATGATCAAATATCAAGTCATAGGATCAAAAGAGATACTCGACTGGGGTAAATAAATATTTGATGACGACAATGGGGAGACACTTTTAAGTTGTCTTAAATATTATCAACTACATGAATCACCAATTGAAAAAGTCCCAACCATAATGGTAGGCTTGAAAGCATATGTGTTATCCCCAAAACTCCCATAAATCCAAATTCAACTAATATTTTGGATCTGGGATCCACTTGATACACAAATTTAACATAGTGGGCTAAATATCAATCCTAATCTAGTAATATCTAAAATGTGTGTGCATAAATATATACAAATTGGACATAAGAAAGGCACCAGTTTGAATAATCCAATTCTATCACAATAATTAAGACATCCTGACCAATCAGATAGTTGCTCAAATAGACAAAAAATAGAAAATATTTATCTATGGATGACATCCATATAGAACTTTAAAGCTTGTCCAATCACTCACTAGCAAACATAAGCCAATGGTTTCCATCAATTAAGAAGTAGTTGAAAAGCATTCATTATAAGGAAAGGGTATTATAGAAATAGATAAGTAGCTAAAAGCAACTATCTATACACAAAAATTATTTTACCTTGCTACAAGGGTTCATGTAAACTACCTAATGATAAACTTTAGTCTAAGGATTGATATGTGAAAGCTAGTGGTATCCATGGAATTGAAGAAGAAGAATAAGAGTGTGACTGCCCTATCAAAATATACAATAGAAAGATTAAAGTAGGCCCAAGTTGAAAATAATGAACCACTAATACATATTAAGAATAAAGTTGAGATGGTTAATGACCCTAGGCTATCAAAGTATGAGATAATAGTTAGAAATGAAGCTTATCAAAAGTAGCTAGAAGCCGAGGAGGAATCCTTTATAGCAAAAGTATAAAGTAGTTATCTTAACCAATATCTTTTGCTCCTATTAATTGGTACAAATTTGAGTGGGATGCTAAAGAATCCATCCAAAAAATGTTGTAAATATTAAAGGGTTTTAGAGTGAATCCAAAATTTGTAAGTTTATACTATTTAAGATAAAGGACAAACTGAGGATTTTAAACCAAAAACTTATCAATGCCATAGATAGTATGCTATAATTCCCTTTGAAGAGTGATATATTTACATAGGAGGCTAGAGACTCCCTAAGTATGGCATCTTTGAGACTTCTAATGACACAAAAATAACAGAGGAAATGTTGGGCATCATACATATGAGGGACTAATCAACTTCAAAGGAAATCAACAGTTCAAATACTACTCATTTCTAGTCCATCTTATTTTATAAAAAAATATTTAGAAATTTAAACACTATAATTTAAGAAGAGAAAATGAAACAGGGGGAGCAACCTTTGTATCCAAGTAGACAAAATTTTTATATTTGCATTCCCCCTATTATGTGTTCTCAAATAAGTTCTTGGTTCCCATAATAACTACAATAAAGGAAGAGGAACCCAAATAGATATTGAGATACACCATAGATATATTGAAGGTAAAAATATAAGGGGATTGGTATTTCTTGGAAGAGGGAACTATGATCCATATATTTGGTTTGAGTGGAACAATATTTATTTTTCCAACATTTATGACCAATAGAGTGGCATGCATTGAAATCTTAAGGCAAGTAAGTTTGATAGATTCTACCTATGAAAACGAGTAGAATAAGTTGGGATTTTACAAAATCCCATACCTCCTAGGGACAATAACCCAATATATAAGAAGAGTGACTGAGGATATAGAAATAAAACTAAAGTAGTTATGATTATAAATTTTAGAAGATAAATAGAGCTATGATCCAGATGGAAAATTTATTGCATGGCTAAAAGTGCTCATATCTCTAGATAATTTGAGCATGAATCAAGATGACATTGAGAAAGATAGAAGCAATCAAGAAGAGGTCTTTCTACCAGCCAAAAAGGATTTTTTCATACAATGGGAACCTCAAATAAAATTATATAAAAGCTTTTATAAAATAGAAATAATTTGACCCTACTCTCACAATATTAGTTCCTATGCGAAGGACACTTAAAAGGATGAAATGGATTGATAACAAGATCAAATCATGGTGGAGGTTTCATCAAGAAACTGATAAAATGGAAGCACCTTTTGGAATACTAGACCTAGATGAAGATTAAATTTTTAGTATGAGTTATGACCAGGTACACCCATAGGAGGTATTGACAAAAGATATTAAGAATAAGGTTGTAAATAAATGCCATAAAATCTTCATTAGACCATGATAAAAGGGGTATAGGGCAAAGGAAATTAAAAATAAAGTCTCCCCAAGGAAACAAAATTTAATAATTCAACAAGAATTATCAAAGGAAGAGAAAAAACATAAATACTTGGCTCGGAAAGGTACTCCTCAAACCCAAAAGCAAATAGTTGAATTTAACAAGCAGGTAAAGGAAGAATATATGTTAATGCAATAATAAATTATAGCAACATTAATGACCATATTAGATAAAATAGCCAGCCCAAAAAAAACAAGAAAAGATGAAGTAATTGAACTTCCAAGTAATTTTGCAACCTCCTTGATTGAGCACCCAACATCTCCAAAGGTTATGAAGGTATCAAATTTGGTCCTAGATATAATCCTAAGGATATATAATATCCTTAAAATAATTCCTAATATACCATCTAATAAAGCTAAGAAATATTTATAACCTTATAATGGTGCATCTCCTCTTCAACCAATATCATCATTCAACAAACTTTATCTCACACAATCACAAGGATTGTATGCCCTACATTAATAAATAGAAGAAATGAATCGATGGAAGTAGATAATATTTGCAAAATTATAAGCCTCAACCTAGATGGATTTCTATTTTATCCCTCAAGATGAAACCTTAAGAATCTCAATAAAATATCCTCTAGTGATAAAGCATGAAAAATAGATGACAGGGTAGGAGTGGCAGATTAATAAAAAAAAGACTTGACCTAAAAGGTATGCAAACCAAATATAAGATACAATTCAAGTAGGAAATAAAAAATATAGTTGAATACAATTATTATACTCTATGGTCTAAACTAAAAGAGGTAGAGGAGGAACTAGAAATGGTGAAAATGACTCTAAAGGACTCATAAGCAAAAACAAAATAACTCTAATAACAAGTAGACATATTGGTTGAATTCCTAGAAGGCCAACCTATAGAACCCCTTATAAAAACTAAAAAAGAGAAAATCAAAATATTCTCAATATATTTGATTGAGCAAGATACTGAATTTTGCTTGAAAATTAAAAGCATACAAAAGAAAAATGAGAAGATTGAATAGAAAAATATATCCAAGTAGAAACAAAAAATGGAAGGCTTAATCAATAAATTTAACGTTACCTACTAGGATTCGATCATAAATACAATTCACCTACTATACTAGATATTTAAGTCTGTCAATATTGTGATCATATTAGGAGCATAGATCAGGCAATAATTAAATCCAACATGGTTGAAATTCCTATAAAGTTGATAGAAGTTAAAATGTACCAAGAAAATTTTATTCTAATAATTTAATGCAAACTAAAAACCATGGAAATTTTTGACAGGGGGATGATAATGCAAAATATGATGACTCTCATCCATAAGGAGAAAACTACATATGCATGTGAAGCCCAAGTTATGGTATTAGATAAAGTTGTGATACTGTTCAAAAATGAAGTTGATATATTGCTACAGAAAGGACTTCATTCTCCCTAAAATGAAAAGAATGAATTGATGATAGAAGCAATAATATATTAAAATTTTGGAAGAATGTAGGAAAATAAATTTGTCTTCATAGAAATGATCAATCACTATAACTAAAGAACATCATGTAGGAAATTGAAACGATTCTTGATCTCCAACTTTAGACATGTCAGATTGCCACAAGAATTGGAAGCCTCCCAATAAGTTGAAGTAGAGATATAATATAACCATTTTTAAAGTGGTTCAATGTTCATATGAGGAAGAACAAAAAAAAATCAAAGAAGTGTTGCAAAGACCCCCAACCTCATGATTTTCTTTTATATTTTCTTTTCTTATGTTCTCTTTTTGCAAGTTTTAAGAATTGACTCTACACCAAAGGATAAAGGTAATTTTTAGATTCTCCTACAAGAAAGCTAGAAGCCCCCTATGAGCCACAAAAATTATAGTGATCTCTCACTCTAAGTTTTCTCCCAAGGCAAACTCTCAACGGAGGAAAAAGTTTTGATATATGAGGATTGTAGTTTTGAAGAAGATAAGCAAAGGAGACAACTTTAGAACTTGAAAGCACATGATACATTTTGAAAGTGAGAGGTCAATATAGTTCTTTATAATTGAAAGTAAGGGGAATCTT
The DNA here is from genome assembly GCA_028583015.1 of Wollemia nobilis. Classification (NCBI taxonomy): domain Eukaryota; kingdom Viridiplantae; phylum Streptophyta; class Pinopsida; order Araucariales; family Araucariaceae; genus Wollemia; species Wollemia nobilis. Next base: position 1,941,783 of record JAQPPZ010002347.1, read on the forward strand.
ATGAAATGAAGAAAATGAAATTTTTAACAAGTAATATGATGAAATAACTAAAGAAGCTTTATCCTAGATAACTTTGATATTATAAGTTTTGTAATATTATACTAAGGATAGTGATAAAAAGTTCTAACAAACCTACAAGAATGCATTGGACTTTGAAAAGGACTTAGGATGCACTAGAATTTTTAAAGTTATCACCAACATCTTAGACCAGCTAAAATGCATGGAACCAAAGGAGGGATAGGTGAGTTGAGTTAATATGCTCTTACCTAGAAATAAAAATGACCACCTATAAAATGTCATTTCAATTAAGTGGTTAAAATGTTAATTTGAGATAAATAATTGTGATGATATTCTTAGATCTGATAACTAATATGGTCAAGCATACCTCATTCAATTTTTAAGATCCCTAGAATAGGTAGCTAAAATTGTCAAACCCACCTACAAATAATTTTGTAGGAATGGTCTCCCTATTGTATCTATAAATAATAGTAGTTTAGACTGTAAAAAGATCAACAAGTTTGTATTTATATTTTTTTGTAAACTTTCCTTTCATTTATTTTTGTAGAGCAATCAACTCCTGAGTGACTTGTGGGAACTCTTGGCTCAATTCTTATATAAATTATTTGCACATATATATGGAGGCCTATATCAAATTTCTAATTAGCCATTTGTGGCTCTCATGCTAATCAATTTTTGTGTGTGTATGTGTTTGTAGTTTTTACCTAAATCTTGGGTTTTATTTGCATGTGTGTGTGGGAGGCCTACATCAATTTTTTGGCTAACTATCTATGGTTCCCATGTGTTGACTGATTTTCTTATGCACATATATGTTGGTAAATTTTATTTGGGCTTAACTTGTGTTGAGGATAAAAAGTGTTCACTTCTAGCACATAACGTTCAAACCTATTATGCAAAGAGATATTAGCATATCTTTTGGTGCATCACCACCTTTGTTAACTTAGGTTTTCATTTTCTTTTAGTTGTGGGTTTTTATCTATCACATCATTTTACCCTAAGTTCAAGTGCATCTAAAACATCACATCATAAAAATGACTTGACCTAATAAAAATCTCCTAGATACCCTTGATTGAGCCAAACCCTACACTCTGAGTTGTGGCCCTACTATGTCACTCCATGCAAGGTACAATTGTTCCAACCAAGAAAATCAAAGAGGAAAACAACTCCCTTTAATAAAAAAATTTAATTCCTTTCTCAAATCAATTCAATCACCTTATCAATTAAATAAAATATTAAATCAAATTTTTCCTAATTAATTTAATCAATAATTCATTTATCAAGTTAATTTTCTTTCTTATATATCCCAATATTAATCAATGAATTATCAAATCAATTCAATTTTCCTTCTTCAATCAATCAATAATTTAATTCTCCAATTAATCAAATAAATGTCTTCAATTATCATATCAAATTATTCAATTCAAATTCTTATCTCTCAATTTTAATCATTTAGTAAGTCAATTTCAATCAAATTCTTCTTATATCTCCAATGATTTAATTAATTATTCTTTCTTTTTGTGGAAAACATCCCAGAAGGGATGCCACTTTCGAGTAAGACCCAAGGAGGTAGGGGTATCTCTTCCATAAAAATCACCCAGGGCTCACACTTGGCCTACCACCTTTGACATACTCAAGGAGCAAACTTGAAACAACAAAAAACAAGAACACACAAACATAAACACACAAAAAGATTAAAAAAACATGTTGCTTGAGTGTGTCAAAAAGATAAAGCACAACCAAATACATACACAATAAAATAAAATAAAACACAACACAAACCACATAGAAAAAACACAAGAACAACATAACAAAAAACAACAGAACGTTACAAAGACACAACCAACAAAAACATGAAAAACAAAAACAATTAAAAACTAAAAATAATTTAAAAAAATAAATAAATTAATAAAAAAAACAACCAAAAATAGACAACAAAGAAAAACAAAAAATAGAAAACACTCATACACCAAAACACAAAAACACCAATTAACACAAACATACGAAAACATAAGCACAAGAACAACAACAAAAAAAACACAAAACAACAAAAACACAAAAACAACAAAACACAACACAAAAAAATAAAAAAATAAAACACACACATAAATAGAATAGAAAAAGAAAAAAAAAATAGAACACAACAATGACCTTTCTAGACCAAAAGACATTTAAGGCAAGAATAAATATAGGAAACAAAGAAAGATTAGTTTGATCTAGGAAACTAAAATACCCTGACCGAACCAAAGAGAAGAAAAAATAAAGCAAGAAGAAACTAGGTACCTCCAAAACTAGAGCCATCCAAAGAAATGATAAAAAGAAGAGTTTCCCTTATTTGTGAATCCCACCATCTAGGAGGGTGGTCGTAGCAAGTAAGATCACCTTTGTCCAAAGCCCAATTAGCTAAAGCATCAACACTCTTGTTCTAATCTCTGACCACATGATTGTAATTAACTTTAAAAAATCCCATCTAGATTAACTTAATGTTCTCAATAATTCTTTTAATTCTCCAATCAACCTTATGATTCTTAGGAGTCTTCAAAATATTAATCATGAGTTGAGATTCAGAGTCAACTAGCACCTTTTCCCATATAACCTTAGTAGCCTCTTGAAGGCCTCTAAGTATACCATACCCCTCAACAATGTTATTGTATAAAATACCCAAATTCTTAGCAGAAATAAAAACCAAGAAGCCATTTGAAAGTCTACCAATTCCTCCCACACTATATTTTCCAGGGTTCCCTCTAGAGGCTCCATCAGTATTGACTTTTACAAAATTCTTAAGATGAGGTTTCCAATTCCTTGTTCTATCTATCTTGCAATTACTCGCATTCCCTTTAAGTTGGTTGCTCTTAGAAGAGTTACTCTTCAATATTTGCATCACTTGATCCCATCTTTGGTGGGAGTTTTGGGGGTGATTAATGAGTTGATGGACTGATTCAACTAAGTTGGTAATGGACCAATGGTATTTTTTCGGATATAGTGAATATCCTTCCTTTCTTGATTAATTATTTAGTTGTTCCTTTCATTCCAAATATTCCAAAGAAGAATGGTAGAACCCATCCAAATTAACTACCTAATAAAATGATCAACACCCTCTTGATTAGGCTAATCCCTCCAAAGTTTTTTAAAAGTAAAAAAATTGAACCATTGTAATCCAAGTAATGTGGCCATTCTCCTCCATAGCTCAGAGGCTAAAGTACACTCAATAAAAATATGGCTAAGAGTTTCGACATTCTATCCACACATTTCACAACTAAAAGTGCTATGAATACCATGCTTCACAAGATGCTCCCTAATAAGCACCCTGTGATGCAATAAAAGCCAAGTAAATAACCTCACCTTAGGCCAGAGCTTTTGAGCCCACAACTGAGAAAATATATCAGATGATTGGTTGGTATTATTATGGCATAAGACCAAATAACCTTAATCAACTTAATACTCACCCTTAGTAGTGTTGTTCCATCCAAAACAATATTTATCATGGAACCAAGAGAGAGATATCATATGAAGGATGCATTGGATATCTTGTCTTTGCCTTTCTGGGATTTGAATAGGCTAGTCCTCAATAGGGATCCAATATCTACCAACCTCTAAATTACCAATATGGTACCAACAATAATTAGCCATCTTTATCCAGTTAACTTGGTGAAGCTCCTCCATCCAAGGCCTCTAATCGAGAAATTGAGTTATCAAAGGCTTGTCACCATCCCAATAATCTATCCAAAAAAATTCTTGTTGAAAATTATGAATGATCTGAAGAACACAAGCTTATATTGAGAGGGGGGGTTAACAGTATAAGACCACTTTTTACTTTTCTTCTCAAATCAATATTATGCAGTGTATAGATAGCAGTAACCAAAGCAATGTATAAAACACCACACACAATAAAGACACAAATTTTAACGTGATTCACCCAATGTGGGCTACCTCCACAGAGAAAATATTTCTTCTAAATATTTCTCAAATTATCTCTTGGGAATCCTTCCTAAATTACAATGTTTATGGACCTCGGTCATAAGGAGATGTTGATCCCCTAATCTCAAGTTCGTGGATCTCTTCCACAGGAGAACTCTTTCCCCTTCTGCTCTGGATAGTGATCTTCTAGAAGACTTGGTCTCTATGTTGCACTAATTGGTGGATCTCTCTCCACATGAAGGCTTCTCACTCATATCTTGTATTCAATTATCATGGCTATTGGATCTCTATCCACTGATACTCTGTCCTCTATACTATGTCACCTCCAAAGCTCTGTCTCAATACTGTCCCAAATACAGTCCGGTCGATCTAGCACAATTCTACTCAATCTCTTGCACTAAATATAGTACAGTCGGTCTAGTACAATTCTGCTCAATAGGTTCACTCAGAACCTGCTCAAATATTCTCAACAGGTTCACACAAAACCTATTTAAATCTGCTCAACAGGTTCATACAAAACTTGTCTAAATATGCTCAACAAATCCTCTCTAGGACTTGCTCAAATCTGCTCAATAAGTCCTCTCTTGGACTTGCTCAAATATGCTCAATAAGTCCTCTCTTGGACTTGCTCAAATCTACTCAATAAGTCCTCTCTTGGAATTTCTCAAATCTGCTTAAGAAAGCTTTCACAAAAGCTTAACTCAAAATAGTCCAAAAGCCTTCTCAAAGACTTGTCTCAAATCTGCTTAACAAGCTTACACAGAACTTGTTCAATCTCATAGAATCATAAAGAGAATTGTTAGACTCAATATTTTCTAAGCTCAAAGTACAATCAATATCTCAATTCAATCTCATATAAGCATAAAGATAATTGTTAGAGACTCTATATGTTCTATAGTCAAATCCCAATCTCAACTTAAAAGAAGCATAAAGAGAATATTTAGAGACTCAATATGTCCTATTCTTAAATCTCAACTCAAATCAATCTCATAGAAGCATAAAGAGAATTGTTAGAGACTTTATATGTTCTATACTAAAATCCCAATCTCAACTCAATAGAAGCATAAAGAGAATTATTAGAGACTCAATATGTCATATTCTTAAATATCAATCTCAACTCAAATAAATCTCATAGAATAGTTTGTTTTATGGAACTTGAACAACCATTTCACACATCCACTTGACTAGGCTTAACCAAATCAACTCAACAAATCACATCAAGGGACAACCCTTTCTAAAAAACCCTAGTTCAAGCATGTATCAACCAACTCAAAATGTTTCCAACAATGCTTTATCTCAAGTCTCATATAACAATGATAATCATGTTCTTTTATAGATCATGTTCAAGTTCATTTAATCATCAATGGGCTTCAACAAAAATGCTAATGCAATAAGGTTTAAATACAAATCACAAATCAAAAAACCTTGAAGCATTCAACCAACCATCTTCACAAAGGAAACCATAATCAATCCTTTTCTCTTCAATGATATTTCAGAAATCAACCACCGTAAACAATCAATAGGAGAATGTGCCCATACCTTTTTGATGCCAATAAGTTGTCCACAAAATCTGCCACACTTAATCACAACTTTCCTTTTCAATATTAATAAGAGTTAGTGGTCTTTTAAATAATCAGAATAAAAAAATAACTTAATTTACACCCTTTTCACTCCAACTTCATAAACACATCCACCAAAGTCTATTTTAATAAAAACACTTATTAAGAATAATCCACAATAAATCTCTCAAAATCACTTTAACAACTCCTTATTTCTCCTAAAATCAATTCTCCATTTCCATCAAAATAAAACATAAATCAAATATGATTTTGCAATAATAATCACAGCCCTAATGATAAAATTTAATTCCCATTAAATACCTTATAACTCCAAACTTTAGGGCTAATAAAAATTATTAAAGGCAAAAACATAAATACCTCTCAAGGAGATTCGAACCCTTGCCTGTCACACACCGTGAGCATCTTAGCTATGGATAATATTCCAATAGAGCCAAAGCACTCGTTGGAAAAGCAAAGACCAAAAGGGCCTTTAATATTCCTCCACCTACCGCAAAGGACAAAGCGCCAAAGCGCTTCCCACATGTTGTCGTCAAGGGGATTTGATCCCTAATATTTGTGTTGCCCATAGTATCAGCAAAATTGATACGCCAATACGTCATGCCTCATACCACGTTTGAGATTTCCAAATCACTGCGCTTTCTTTGCTACTTCCTTTTTAAAAATTCACACGAGCTCTTTCAAATTCCAAGGCAATTAATGCACGAGAGCAAGGATAATATTTATTTTAATTGCCACCCATTTATATAGTGTTTAATAACACTTTGAAGACGTCGATGGAAATATTAATATTTTATTTGCATGATGATGTCGGTGGGAAAATTTCCACTTAAATTTGAATTTAAATTTTAAATAATTAAAATTTAAACCAAACATTAAAACTCAAATAACTCCATCACCATGGCACCTTTTTCGATGAAACGAAAGCCCAACGTGGGTTTTAAGAAAAAACTAGATCAAATATTTTGTCCATGGTTTTAAATAAAACCTTTTATTTTCCCTACCTTGGTTTTCATGAAAACCCTTCATAGATCCTTTTGAAATTTATTGCTCTATTGACATCAATGACAACATTTCAGCTTAGGGACTCAAAATTTCCAAAAATATCCTCCTTTATCATTGATGGAAACCCAAATCCTTTTACTGAATTCTGACCTTCTTTTCTGCTCCCCCTGGCTCAACGCTCTCTTAGATATCAAATCTCTCCTCATATCCAATAACTCTTCCCATAATACACAAATCTCTCCCCCTTTGACATCAATGGCAAAGGGTCACCTTTGGGGCTCAAGGCTAAGAATTAAGCCTCTTAGCTTAGCCCCTCCCCCACATCCACATGAGGTGGTTAATTCTGGGGTGGGAGTATTTCTAATCCTCGAAAGCACTGTTCTCTACCTTTATATTTTTCTTTTTTTGTTTGTTGAATTCTCTCATTGTTTCTTTCTTAGTCATCATCCCTATTCCTATTCATGTTCTTGTTCACATCCATGTTCCTGTTCTTGTACCTATTCTTGTTCTCATTCTTGTTTTCATACATGTTCATGTTCTTGTACTTGTTCTTGTTCTCATTCTTTTCTGAGTCTCTTTTCTTTTATGAGTCTTTGTTCCTGTTCATCTTCTTGTTCCTATTGATGTTCCTATTGATGTTCTTATTCATATTCATGTTCCTATTCATGTTCATATTCCTGTTCCTATTCATGCATGTTTCTGGAATATTTAATCTACACCATATTTCTATGTGACCATCATTATTGCACTTATAAAACTTAATGTTATTATTCCTTGGATGTGCAACAGTCTTAGGATTTCTCCTGGTGAAGCCATATCCTCTTCTATCATGAATACTGTAATGCATTGCCTTGTGACCAAAATCATTAAAAGAATAGCAATATTCTTGTAAAAGTTGTTCTCTTTCATATACTTTGATTTCATGTGACCTACATTGTGAATTCATGTGCCCAAACCTATGATATGAGAAGCATCTCCCATTAAAACATCCTTGCCTAGACCTCATTGGTTTCCTATTCTGATTGTTGTTCCATCTGTATCTTCTTTTCCCATTATCCCTGTTGGACTCACTGCAATCTAACTCATCCTTAGAAGTTTCACTTTCACTCACATATGAGAATCCCTCTTCTAAAGTATCTTCTTCTGATGTTGTTTCTTCTTCTTCAAGACTTGAAGTAGACTTTGCCTTTTTTTGTTTCTTTCCAAAACCTAGACCTGTTGAACATGATGTTCTTTGTTGTCCACGAATGAACTTATCAAAGTTATTAGAGCTGTTTGTGAAACTCTTCTTCTTTATCTTGGAGTCCTATAAATATGTTGCAGTCCAAACATAGCCGACAGTCGACGCTTCCAAGAGTTTAACATTTATTATATATATTGATCCAATAGTTTATTTGGATCTATCATCTTTGTTTTAAAATCTTCATTGGCGTTAATCGCAACTGCCTATTGGCGAGGGTGTGCCCACCTTGAGTGGCTTGTTTATTCCATTCGTTCACTGTATTTTCTTTATTCAATATTTACTTCGTCTTTCGGTTCGGCAGTATAATTATCTTTGTAAGTTCATTAAGCAGAGGATAGAATTATCCTTGCAAGTGGTATCAGTTATCCATCTTTCGAAGCCTCGGGACTTCCATTGCTGCTCTTTCCTCGCACATATCCGGGCGCCAGACTACAGGGCAAGTGACGTCTTCGCGGAAGAGAAATTGGCGTTCACACTGGTTTTTGCGTTCTGTTTTACATTCTTAACAGCGCACGACTGCAGGCTTACATTCAAAATTTTAAAAGCAATCGGCCAAATCTAAGTCCGTGTCCCATTTCGATCTCACGCCGCGGCCTGTGAAACCATCGCCGCCTGCAAACACCTCCGAAACAGGCATACGCCAGGGCAAACGCGTCGTCCAATCAGAATTCAAGGAAGTGTTTTAATTAAACGATTAGCCTAAGGTCGTTTGCGGGAAATTAATTGCTGACGTCAGATATTATTGTTTTCGCGGGTGGGCTTAATTGTTTATCCCACATTCGGCGCAGTAGTTCGGTTTACCGGTTTAAAAGGCACAAGTCACACCTTCTACGGTGTGACTTCGGTCACACGGTGGTGTTACTCCATGCCTAGTACGGTCATCTCTCCAGTCGCCAGTTGTGTCTTTGTCGCGTATCGTGGTCTTCGGTTCCGCTCCGTTCGCGTGTTCGGGTTTTCTGTGTGTCGTGTCGTTTAGAGTTTCCGTTCCGTTCGCTTGGGGTGCTCGTTTGGTGTCGTGTCGTAGTCTTTCGTTCCAAGTATCGAGTGTCCGCGTCGTGTCGTTGGGGTGCTCGTTTGGTGTCGTGTCATAGCCTTTCATTTCCAAGTGTCTGGCCACCGTGTTTCGTTGGGTGGATTTCGCATTCATTGGTCCGTGTTGTATCGTGTCAGGTTGTCGCTGTCACGTGTCTCATTGTCCGTGTCTAGTAGGGTCGCGTCGTGTCCGTCGCATCTGAAGTTGGTCCGTGTTGTATCGTGTCAGGTTGTCGCTGTCACGTGTCTCATTGTCCGTATCTAGTCGGGTCGCGTCGTGTCCGTCGCATCTGAAGTTGTTCTCACGGAGCCCACAACATCCTGTTCCGCGCCACAGTTGGAGTGGCAGTAAGGCGGACAACAAATTTTGTTTCTTTTTGCCATAGCTCAATTTTGCAGAAATTGATGTTCAAGGACACAACTAAGCAAGAAATTTTGAAGTTCAAGAACTACTAAGCAAACAATTTTGAGCAGTGCATGAGTAAAAGTTGGATCAAAGGGCCTGACGGTCGATTATCAAGCTCGAAAACGACCAATACCAACACAAGAAGACCTAACCGCAGCCCAGGTACTAAAAATTCTCTTTCTCCTTTTAAAATTGGTAGTTATAATCCACATCATCCACTAGTAGATCCTATGGCTACTAATCCTTCCCCAACTCACGAAAACATCACACAAGGAAACTCAAGTAACTCAGCCATTTTCGATAGTGATTCTCTTCGACTCTTACTAGATGGTATGAATGAAATTGGTGTCCTCCTAAAAGACCTTGTGAAAGCACAAAACCAGCCTAATCCCAATACTAATCCCCAAAATCACTCCCATGCCCAAAGGAATGAAGACAATGTCGATCAAAATGACGATTGGGAACAACAAATAGGCACTTCGGATAATTCCAGGGATCGCTATCAAAGACAACGGTATAACCAAAATCAAGAAAGGGACACGGGTTATCACCAACCGAGAGGTCCTAATAATAATAATTTTCCACGAATTGATATGCCCACTTTTGAAGGTCATGATCCTCGTGGTTGGATAGCCAAAATGGAAGGCATTCTTGACTTATATCAAATTAAGGAAATTGACAAAGTCCCTTTCGCTGCATCAAAACTAGGCACTGAGGCCTACCAATGGTTTGTATGGCTTAAACGAGAGAAAGGAGCTACTATTAATTGGAGAAAATTCACTACCTCTTTTTTAGAAAGATTTGATGAAGGAGCTACATCATCATACACGGTAAGACTATTATCTCTTAAACAAGAAGGGTCAGTTAGTGAATTCGTTTCGGAGTTTACCAGTTTACTACCATACACTTTAGACCTCAGTCCCGACACAGTGGTAGGAGCCTTTCGCAATGGTTTGAAAGAAAATATTCGAGTGGAGGTAGACATGCACGATCCAACCTTGCTAAACAGTTGTATAAGAATAGCCAAGTTGGCCGAGAAGAGACATCAGTTGTCTGCACGACGTGAAACTTATAGTCGTCCCTCATATCGCAACAATTCCTTTCGTAGAAATGATCAACCATCAAGATATTTTTGCTATAAATGTCGCACTCATCACCCCAGGGAACAAGCATGTGCTCAAAAACAAAACTTTCATATTGAAGGTGATCAATGTGAAGGAGAAGAGGATGAACCTTACCAATCAGAAGAACCTATGCCAGAAGACCTACCATGTACTATAGAAGAAAAAGAAGAGGATACAATGGCGATTTCCGTGCATGCTCTCATGGGTTTAACCGCCCACCATACCATCAAGGTACCGGGATTTCTCCGCCAGAAAAAGGTGAATGTGCTAATTGATTCCGGTAGTACCCATAATTTTATCGACATCAAAACCGCAAAAGCTTTGAATTTATTCATTAACTCTTCCAACAAAGACAAATTCCTAGGTTCTAGTGGCCAACGGGGTGAACGCACAATGTGTTGGTCGCACATCTCAAGTTTCCATAAAAATGGGAACTTATACTTGGCTTGGATCCCTTTTCGTCATGAATTTGGGGAACTCGGATGTCATTTTGGGAGTTGAATGGTTGGAAACATTAGACACGGTTAGCTTCAACTTCAAAAAATTATTTGTGGAATGGAAGGAAAACGGACGAGTCATTCGCTTACAAGGCATTACTACTCCTCCATCACAAATGGTGAGCTCTCATAGTATGGAGAAGATGTTAAAAAAGGGTGGATATGGGTTTATAGCTCAAATTAATTGTTTGGAAAAACAATCTCCAAGCAACTTCGGATATTATTGCCCCGAGTTACAAGACATCATAACACATTACGAAGAGGTTTTCCAAGAACCTCAAGGATTACCACCTAAACGATCTCATGACCATGCCATCCATTTGATTCCAGGGAGTGTTCCTCCTAACAATCGTCCTTATCGCTATCCTCAACCACAAAAGATAGAAATCGAACAGATCGTTCAGGATTTGTTGGATCATGGAGTCATTCGTCACAGCACTAGTCCTTATTCCTCACCTGTAGTCCTGGCTAGACGAAAAGATAACTCTTGGCGTATGTGTCCTGACTTTCGTTCTCTCAATAAACTCACTATCAAGGACAAATTTCCTATCCCTGTCATAGATGACCTATTAGATGAGTTGCATGGTGCAAAATTTTTTACAAAATTAGACCTTCGCTCATGGCTTTCACCAAATCCGTGTTAGAGAAGAAGATATTCCCAAAACGGCCTTTCGTACTCATGAAGGTCATTACGAATTTTTGGTCATGCCTTTTGGTCTCACTAATGCACCATCCACATTCCAAAGCCTAATGAACCAAGTGTTTCGTCCACTCCTCCGTAAGTTTGTGTTAGTTTTTTTTTTATGATATTCTCATATACAACAAAACATGGACGGACCATTTACATCATGTGGATAAAGCCCTTCACATTTTACACAAAGAAAAATTATTTGTTAAACGTTCCAAATGTTCATTTGGTGTTCAAGAAGTCGAGTATCTTGGTCATATAGTTTCCCATGAGGGCGTCAAAGTGGATCCCAATAAGATTAAGGCAATTCAAGAGTGGCCTTTACCTAAAACCATCAAGAAACTTCGTGGTTTTTTGGGTCTCACAGGCTACTATCGCAAGTTTGTACAAAATTATGGTAAGATTGCAGCACCTCTCACCGCACTCACAAAGAAGGATGCTTTTCGTTGGTCAACCGAGGCCTCTCAAGCCTTCGAAGCTCTTAAGAAGGCCATGTGCACAACTCCAGTATTAGCAACTCCCGATTTTCACAAACCATTTATTATCGAATGTGATGCATCAGGAACAGGAATTGGGGCCATACTCATGCAAGAAGGTCATCCATTGGCATTTGAAAGTAAACAACTATCAGGAAAAAATTTGGGAAGATCAACATACGAAAAAGAAATGTTGGCTATCCTGCACGCAGTAGAAAAATGGAGACACTACCTAATCAGTAGCCGCTTCATTATAAAAACAGATCATAGTAGCCTCAAACATTTTCTTGAGCAAAGGTTTTCATATCCGAAACAAAATAAGTGGTTAACCAAAGCTGTTGGGCTATGATTTTGTTATCGAATACAAGAAAGGGAAGGAAAATATAGTCTGTCGATGCGCTGTCCAGGAAATATGAAGATGAAGTAGTCATTAACGCTATTTCAGGTCCTTGCTCCCAATGGGTGAATCAATTACAAGATGAATGGTTGTCCAATAGCGAAACTGCTCAGATAATTCAAGAATTATCTATAGGGTCCTCTAAATACCCTTTGTTCTCTTATGAAGATGAAATCCTTCGGAAGAAAAACCGCATTTATATTCCACACAATTCAGAACTCAAATCAAAGATCCTAGACGAATCACACGCCTCTCCATCGGCGGGACATTCAAGATTTTTGAAGACATATTTAAGAGTCAAACAATCATTTTGTTGGAAGGGATTAAAAGCAGAAGTCAAACAATGGGTAGCAGAATGTGAAGTTTGCCGAGCGCAATAAAGGAGAAACAGTCAAATCACCAGGATTGTTACAACCATTACCCATCCCCGAACGACAGTGGGAACATATATCCATGGATTTTATTGAGGGTCTTCCAAAGTCGGAAGGCGGGACGGTAATCTTCGTTGTCGTAGACCGGTTATCCAAATACGCTCACTTTCAGGCTTTACAACATCCATTTTCCGCAAGCAAGGTGGCAAAGGTATTTATGGATTCAATTTTCAAATTACATGGTATGCCAAAAAATATTGTAAGTGATAGAGATCCCATCTTCACTAGTAACTTTTGGCGGGAATTATTTCGACTTAGTGGTACCAAATTGAACATGTCTTCAGCCTACCATCCAGAGACAGATGGTCAAACAGAAGTAGTTAACAAATGTTTGGGTACGTACTTAAGATGTTTTGCTCAAGATAAACAATACCAATGGAGCCATTGGTTAGCATTGGCAGAATGGTGGTACAACACTTCTTACCATTACTCAATTAAGATGTCTCCATTTGAAGCATTGTATGGCACCAAACCTCCAAAAGTCATAGATTACGTACAAAGATCATTCAAAGTAGCCAAAGTGGATGATTGGTTCCAACAAAGGCAGTCTACACTCACCATCCTCAAAGAGAATTTAGTCCAAGCACAGAATCGTATGAAACAACAACAAGACTTGCACCGATCAGAGAGAACTTTTAATATAGGAGATTGGGTGTTCCTAAAGTTGCAACCTTACAAACAATCCTCGTTAAAGATAAAGTCCAGCCAGAAGTTGGCCCCACGATTCTATGGTCCCTACAAAATTGTGCGCCGCATTGGAGAAGTAGCCTATCAATTAGAGCTACCTACATCTTCACGAATACACCCGGTATTTCATGTTTCATGTCTCAAAAAAGTAATTGGTCAGAAAGTACAAAGTCAATCAGAATTACCAGTGCTTGATGAGGAAGGACGCATACATCTCCAACCAGAAGATATACTACAACATAGAATCCGAAAACTGAGATCACGTCAGATTCACGAATTTCTCATTAAATGGCAAGATTTATCAGAGGAGGATGCCACATGGGAACCTGAAAGTATATTCCAGACATTTCCAGCTTTGAGGACAAAGCTTTCCGAGGAGGGGAGTCATGTTGCAGTCCAAACATAGCCGACAACCGACGCTTCCAAGAGTTTAACATTTATTATATATATTGATCCAATAGTTTATTTGGATCTATCATCTTTGTTTTAAAATCTTCATTGGCGTTAATCGCAACTGCCTATTGGCGAGGGTGTGCCCACCTTGAGTGGCTTGTTTATTCCATTCGTTCACTGTATTTTCTTTATTCAATATTTACTTCGTCTTTCGGTTCGGCAGTATAATTATCTTTGTAAGTTCATTAAGCAGAGGATAGAATTATCCTTGCAAAATATTTCTTTAGAGTAGCCACTTCTTGTGCTAACTTCTCACATTCCAAGATTTTTTCTTCTAACTTTTCTTTGAACTTACTTGCCTTGGCCTTTGACTTCTCTAAGTCCTCTATGAGCAATAATATTTCTTCATCACATTCTTGAAATTGACTTTCAAGCTTAGAGTGTTGCTTTCTTACCTTCTTCACTATGTCAAGAGCATAGATAAGTTTACCTTTGAGATCATAACCATTCTCTATTGAGTAGTCCTCTATTTTTTTGCCTTTGTCCATATCATTTATTTCTTTTAACTTGCTTTCTATAGGATCACTCAAATATTTATCTTATAAATCCATTAGAAGATTCTAATTTGATCTATCAAGTGCATCTTCAAAATCATCATCAATGAAACTATAACCATCTCTTGTGCAATCATCTTCAAGGTGTCCAAATTTACCACATCTAAAACACTTGAGAATAACTGGAGTCTTTTTCTTAACTTAATCTTTTTCCGTAACCATGAACAAGACTTCATCTCTATCATTGTCTGAAAAGCTAGCATCACTATCAATTTGGTACTTACTTGTATTATCCACATAGTAGCTTCTCTTTTGCCTTTGGAAAAACTTCTTCCCTTGTCTATTTTTTCCATCCCTGTTTTTCTTTTGGTACCTATAATTTTCAGATTCCCTGTACCTGTGATCTTAATCTTTGGCTCTTTGCATTTTGTTGCAAAATATCCAAACTTGTCATAATTAAAACATTTAAAATATCTCATATCTATTGGTATTTTGAACCCTTTATCTCTTCTACCATAGTTAGCTTCTTCATCACTAGAAGATTCATTGCTTGATTCTGTCTTCTTACCCTTTTTCTTACTATCCACTTTGAATGTAGCTTCTTTTGGAGGAATAGGATCTTTTGTTCTTATCTCAAAAGTTGTAAGTATACCAAGCAAAGCATTTCTTGTTAGATTATCACTATCAATTGATGTTTCTATGGCACAAAATTTTTTCACTATACCTTTTTGGAAGAGTCCTCAAGATCTTATCGCAAGCATCAGATTCATCAACCTTCATTCCAAGACCTTTCATCTCGTGTAATTTCATCAACCTTGTTGAGATAGTCACGAATGCTTTCGTCATTCCTCATTCTTAGATTCTCAAATTTTCCTTTGAGATTTCTGATCTTTGCTTTCCTGACACTTTTATCTCCTTCATATATGGTTTGCAAGAGTTCCCACATATCTTTTGTTATTTTGTATTCCATCACCTTCATAGATTTTGATCTATGTAATCCTCTTATAATTTCATTCATAGCTCTTGTATTTGTATGCATGAGAAACCTACCTTCCTTATTTGTAGGAGGATTAATTTTTGAATTGTACCCAAATTCCATTGCATCCCAAACTTCATTGCCAAGTGCCATCAGGTGAAATCTCATCAGCACACACCAATATAGGAAGTCACTTCCATCAAATACTGGTACTGTATTATTGAAGGCCTCATTATTTTGATCCTTTTGATCCATTGTATTCTTAGACCGCTTTTCCTTCAAGTTGTCAAACTCTTATGAAGGAACCTGCTCTAATACCAATTGAAGAACACAAGTTTATATTGAGAGGGGGTGAACAGTATAAGACCATTTTTTACTTTTCTTCTCAAATTAATATTATGCAGTGTATAGATAGCAATATCAATAGCAGTAATTAAATCAATGTACAAAACACCACACATAATAGAGACACAAATTTTAACGTGGTTCACCCAATGTGGGCTACCTCCACAAAGAAATATTTCTTCTAAATATTTTTCAAATGATCTCTTGGGAATCCTTCCCAAATTACAATGTTTATGGACCTCGATCCAAAGGAGATGTTGATCCCCTAATCTCAAGTTCATGGATTTCTTTCATAGGAGAACTCTTTCCCCTTCTACTCTGGCTAGTGATCTTCTAGAAGACTCTGACTCATTACTGCACTGACTGGTGGATCTCTCTCCACTTGAATACTTCTCACTCAGATCTTGTCTTCAATTTTCCTGGCTGCTAGATCTCTATCCATTGAGACTCTATCCTCTATACTCTGTCACCTCCAAATCTCTATCTCAATATTGTAGCAAACATAGTTCATTCGGTCTAGCATAGTTCTGCTCAATCTCTTGCACTAAAAATAGTATAGTAGGTCTAGTATAATTTTGCTTAATAGGTTCACTCAGAACCTACTCAAATCTACTCAACAGGTTCACACAAAAACCTGTCTAAATTTGCTAAACAAGTTTACACAAAACCTATCTAAATTTGCTCAACAAATCCTCTCTAAGACGCTCAAATATACTTAATAAATCCTCTCTTGGACTTGCTCAAATTTTCTCAATAAGTCCTCTCTTGGACTTGCTCAAATCTGCTCAATAAGTCCTCTCTTGGACTTGCTCAAATCTGCTCAAGCAAGCTTTCATAAAATCTTAACTCAAAACAGTCCATAAGCCTTCTCAAAGACTTGTCTCAAATCTGCTTAACAAGCTTACACAGAACTTGTTCAATCTCATAGAATCATAAAGAGAATTGTTAGAGACTCAATACGTTCTAAGCTCAAAGTACAATCAATATCTCAATTCAATCTCATAGAAGCATAAAGAGAATTGTTAGAGACTCTATATGTTCTATACTCAAATCCCAATCTCAACTTAATAGAAGCATAAAGAGAATTGTTAGAGACTCAATATTTCCTATTCTTAAATCTCAATCTCAACTCAAATCAATCTCATATAAGCATAAAGAGAATTGTTAGAGACTCTATATGTTCTATACTCAAATCCCAATCTCAACTCAATAGAAGCATAAAGAGAATTATTAGAGACTCAATATGTCCTATTCTTAAATCTCAATATCAAATCAAATCAATATCATAGAATAGTTTATTTTATGGAAATTGAACAACCATTTCACACATCCACTTGACTAGGCTTAACCAACTCAACTAAACCAATCACATCAAGGAACAACCCTTTCTCACAAACCCTAGTTCAAGCATATATCAACCAACTCAAAATGTTTCCAACAATGCTTTATATCAAGTCTCACATAACAATGATACTCATGTTCTTTTCTAGATCATGTTCAAGTTCATTTCATCATCAATGGGCTTCAAAAACAATGCTAATGAAACAAGGTTTAAATACAACTCACAAATCAAAAAACCTTGAAGCATTCAACCAACCATATTCACAAAGGAAACCATAATCAATCCTTTTCTCTCCAATGATATTTAAATCAATAGGAGAATGTGCCCATACCTTTTTGATACCAATAAGTTGTCCACAAAATCTGCCACACTTAATCACAACTTTCCTTTTCAATATTAATAAGGGTTAGTGGTATTTAAATAATCACAATAAAAGCATAACTTAATTTACACCCTTTTTACTCCAACTTCATAAACACATCCACCAAAGTCTATTTTAATAAAAACCCTTATTAAGAATAACCCACAATAAATCTCTCAAAATCACTTTAACAACAACTTCTTATTTCTCCTAAAATCAATTCTCTATTTCCATCAAAATAAAACATAAATAAAATATGCTTTTGCAATAATAATCACAGCCTAATGATAAAATTTAATTCCCATTAAATGCCTTATAACTCCAAACTTTAGGGCTAATAAAAATTATTAAAGGCAAAAACGTAAATATCTCTCAAGGGGATTCGAACCCCCGTCCATCACACACCGCGACCATCTTAGCCGCAGCTAAGATTCCAATCGATCCAAAGTGATCATTGAAAAATCAAAGGCCAAAATTTCCTTTAATCTTCCTCCGCCTTCTGCAAAGGACAGCGCCAAAGTGCTTCCCACACACTGTCGTCAAGGGGATTCGATCCTTGATATTTGCGCTACCCACAGGCTTAGCAAAATCGATACGTCAATGCACCACGCCTCATACCATGTTTGAGATTTACAAATTGCTATGCTTTCTTCACTACTTCCTTTTCAATAATTCACATGAGCTCTTTCGAATTTCAAGGCAATTAATACACGAGAGCAAGGATAATATTTGGTTTAATTGCCACACCTTTATATAGTTTTTAAAAACAATTTGAAGACGTCGATGGAAATATTAAAATTGTATTTTCATGATGATGTCAACAGGAAAATTTCCATTTAAATTTGAATTTAAATTCGAATATAAATTTTAAATAATTAAAATTTAAACCAAACTTTAAAACTCAAATAACTCCATCACCAGGGCATATTTTTCATTGAAACAAAAGCCCAACGTGGGTTTTAAGAAAAACCCAGATCAAATCTACTATCCATGATTTTAAATAAAACCTTTTATTTTCCCTACCTTGGTTTTCACAAAAACCATTCATAGATCCTTTTGACATTTATTGCTCTATTGACATCAATGACAACATTTCAGCTTAGGGACTCAAAATGTCCAACATGATCCAAAATAATTTTTTCTTTATCAAATCCTCACCAGTCTTAAGAACTGCTAAAATGGGAGAACCTTTGGAAGGTAATTGATAGCGAACAAGGTCTTCAAGACTTTTGTTCTTAGCATATTTAGCATGGAGATTTTTGGTCCAAAGAGCATTGGGATTATGCAAAATCCTCCAATATAATTTAGCAACTAAAGATTTGTTGTTATTAATAGCAGACCAGAATCCTAAACCCCATTCATTCTTAGGAAGACAAAGTTTTCTATTTCACCAAGGCCCATTTTCTTTTCTCCTTAGTACCACTCTAGAGGAATCAATGACTGATTAAATTTAGTTCTCGAAGAATAGCCTTTGGGATATTCAACATGATAGAAACATAAATAGGAATAGATTGAAGGACTGATTTTACCAAGGTGATTCTACCCCTAGAATAAATCCATCTATTGGTCCACTTTCCAATTTTCTTCTTGACTTTGTCCAACAACCAATTCCAATATTTATTTTTTATCTTCGAATACTTGATTGGAATACCTAAATAAGTGATTGGAAGGGAGGTGTTCTTATATCTTAATTTATCCAAGACCATGGATTACTTTCTAGAAGAGCAGTGAAAGAAAATTATTTTAAATTTGTCTTCGTTGATCAATTTCCCAGTAGCCTTAGAAAAATAGCTAATGATTTGCTTAATATTAGAAGCTTCCTTAACTGTAGCTTTATATAAAAGAGTAGAGTCATAAACAAATTGAATATGAGAGATAGGTCTAGCTCCATGAGCAATGGTAACTCCCTCAAGGATTTTTTTTTTCTCTCTTAGTGGTTATAGTCCTACCTAAGCATTCAGTAATAATGATGAATAAATAAGGGGATAGGGGTTCACCTTACCTAATACCTCTAGAAGTTTGGAACAACTGAGAAGTCCTGCCATTGATAAGAACTGAGTAGTAAACTAAAGAGATGCATCCCATAATCCAATCTATCCAATCCTAAGAGAAACCAAATTGCCTCAAAACTTTGGTAAGGAAGTGCCAATCCACTCTGTCATAAGCTTTAGATAAGTCTAACCGAATGAACATGAAAGGATATTTTTGCATATCCATGGAATGGATGGCTTCCTGATAAAGAACTATATCATCCACAATATGATGTCCTTCCACGTAACCCCCTTGTTCATGGGAAATAATATTATGCAAATAAGACTTCAACCTTTCTACCAAGATATTAGCAATGATTTTGAGAAGAGCATTACATAAATAAATAGGTCTAAAAGCTAAGATATGTTCAACCTCTTGATATTTTGGAATAAGAGTAATATAATTTTTATTGATAACCTTAAAATTTCTTTGGCTTTCCTGGCTTCTTCCACCACCTCTAATAAATCAGCATGAAGGATATCCCAAAAATCTTGGTAGAACTCAATGGGAAAACCATCAAGACCTGGGGTTTTCCATTTTTACATTTTAAAAAATACTTGTTAAAGTTATTTGATAGTAACATGTGCAGTCAAAATAGAGTTCTCCTCAAAATTGATAAGAGAAAGGATTGCTTGAAGAAAATTTTGTTGAGAAGCTGATTCAAGAGGAGTAGCAACAAAAATATTGGAAAAGTAATTAACAACAGTAGAGTTCATGCCATCCCATGTGTAGACAATATCTCCAGAATCTGATTTCAAGGAAGAAATAAAGTTGTGAGATATTCGAGCTAGAAGAGATTTGTGGAATAAATTTGTGTTTTGATCACCTTCTTTGAGCCATTTGAATTCTATATTTTTTCTTCCATAAGATTTCTTCTCTTTTTCCCATTCCTCTAACTGAGTTGTGAGTTTAATTTCATATACACTTGTACTCTTTGTGATGCCATATAAATGGATTTTCTTATTCAAATTTTCAAACTAAGAAATAACTTCATATTTTTTTATGAACATCCCCAAACTCCTTCCAGTTCCAAGTCTTGATTTTGGATTTAATGTATTGTAATATTTTAAAAAAATAGTACATCTTAGTCTCATACCTACGTTTACCTTCCTTCCACCATTGTTGCACTCGAGGTTTAAAATAAATGTCTCTAAGCCACATTAACTAAAATTGAAAAGGAAAGAAACTAATATTGGTTTTCCATATTTCCACCATGACTGGCCAGTGATCCGAACCAACATTGTTAAGAGTCTTCACTTTAGGAATGTGACCATGGATTAAGAAATTATCAAAGATCAAGAACCTATCCAATCTCTCTATTATACAAGCTAAGCCTTGCCTTCTATTAGACCAAGTCATAAGGCCATTATCTGGTTGGATTTCCATAAGATGGAGGTTTGCAATACATTTGCTCATGAGATCAGTGCTCTTGTCCAAATTTCTATTTCCCCTTATTTTCTCATCCAAAGAGAGTATGGTATTGAAATATCCTTCAATTAAGATCCAAGCATCAAGAAAATGAGAGATAATATAAGTTATATTCTTCCACTATATTCTTTTTCCTCCAAATTAGTCAGAGCATAAATAGTAATGCAGAGCATAATTTGGTTAAAATGTCTTCCTTGAATAGCTATAGCCAAAAGGCCCCAACTGCCAACCATATGGTGAATAACTACCTCTTTTGGGTCCAAAGGAAATCAATGCCACTAGAAGTCCCATGGGAACTGAGAGAAAAACCACTTTTCCAACTGGCAAAAGTTTACTAGTAGTTGACTCCATATTCTCTATTGACATCTTCATTTCTTGAAGGAAAACAAGATGTGGATGATTTATCTAAAACATTCTTCTAATTTCATTTTGTTTTGAAAGACTCCCTTTGAATCCTTTAATATTCCAAGTGATGATATTTACAGGGTTATGCACAAAGGCAAATTTCACAATTTATAGTGAATTTTAGGATTTTAACAATTTTTATTTTGCTAATTTTGGGACCCTAGAGGTCATTCGATTTGCCTGAAAAATTACAAAATTATTTTTTTAGGCTAAATTCGCCTTGGTACATGTAGCACCCTAAAATTGGCGCTAGTGAAATTGTAATAATTACATTCATCCTAGTAAATAATTTAAATTCAAATTTTAACCTCCCAAACCACCCGTTAACCATCGGGTAATCCGTTTCCTCCTTTTTCGTGCCATTTTTAGAGGTTGTTTTGACCGTTTGACGATATCGTCGCCGATCAGACGATATCGCCCCAGATCTGACGATTTCAGTCTGGGCTAGGACGTCCAGACGATCTTGTCGCAAAACTGATTTTGCACAATTAGCTTCTGTTCCAACGGGCCTCTAATCCGGGCAGAAGCGTGTCTGCACCATTAGAGACCCTCCCCCATTGGAGATCTCCCAAATAGGGATGATCTCCAACCTCCTAACTACTCCCCTAAGCCTATTTAATCCTTAGGACCTTCCCTTCCCAACCCCTGGCTGAAATTCTCTGTAACTTAACTTCATACACGTTAAATCATCCCAAATTCACACTTGCAGTAGTCCTATACCAATTTTGTTGCAGGTACCTTAGTGTTTTTCAGCCGGAGCAAGATTTCATCGTCGTCGACGAACCTGTTCAGATCGGAGGCGATCTTGTCGAATCAGAGATGATTTCGTACCAATGTGGGACGATTTCGACTACAGTCAACATTGAGGCAATCAGTGCCTGAAGTTTGCATTTCTTCTCCCCTTTTTCTATTGTTTTATGTTGTAATTAGCAATTTTATTCAGTATTTTATGTTATTTTGCATTTGGAGTTCACCCATATAGCTTAAGTTGCATGATAAGATCATAATTTCTCATTCGAATGTCATAATTTGTTTGAATTTCTATTCATAACCATTGTTTAGTATTCATATTGTCATTTTGTGTTGTTTCCCTCTATTATCATAGGGGTATTCTTTGTATTTTGCATCTGTTTTTCTGTTTGCAGGTCTTTGACGAATTCGTCTGACGAATTCGTCAGATCTCAGACGATCTTGTCAGATCTCGGATGATTCTGTCAAATTCCAGGACGATCTCGATCGCTTCAAACATCAGAATCTCCATCAGACATCCGGATCAGGTATTCTTCGTTTATATTATGTAATTTCTCTATTTTCTGTCTTTAAATCTATTTTTTGTACTCATTAAATCTGCACTTTCATATAGATTAATTTAGATTCATTTGGCCAAACCTAGGATATGAATGCTTAAGACTAAAAACGAACACATTAAAACACATTCCAAACCTAGGCGTGGAAACTGCCATTAAATGTTTCCTGGTGAACCCACCATCCGTCGAAAAATCACCAATATACACCTCCCTTGAGAGGCGGGACCTTCGCAAGTCCTCTCAGTCCGAGGTACCGCGACATCCTTTTCCCATCCTCCTTTCGGGCACGGATCCTATAGCCTGAAGGTAAGGATGCGAAAAATTTGGAGCGATACATTTTGGTGAACCCGACGTGAATGCATTGTAAACCTTTTGAAAACAAAAACAAAGACAAAAAAAAATAGAACAACTAAAACATAGATGCATTTTAGATCATTTAAGTTTAATATCATGTTTAGATGGTAGCTCCTAAGAAAATATTAGCAGTTACTATAAATGTAGAAAACCAATTGGCAACCATAGAAGTCAATTCTGTACTTAGTGTGCCTGAAACAGATAGAAATCAACTCTTGTGGAATGAACTTGATAGGAGACTTAGTGTCATTTCATCTAGGTCAACAGAACTTAAACAAATCAAGAGGCTAGTCCTAGATAGAATCCTGGATCCTCATCAACTTGTCTTTTATCATGAACTTCAGAGAGCCTGCCATAGATGGTTAGCTTATAGGAAAGCTCTTGTATCTTCAAAATTTTTAACTTTCGAGGAATATCTTAAAGACACAGTTGTGGTACGCCCATTTCTAGTTCATATAGAATCCCTAGAAACTGATCTTATGATTAGAAGAAGATGGAACAACATTCCTAGAGCTATGTTGTATCGTGAATATTGTCGTGAGAATTATTATTATCAATCAAAATCTGAAATACATGGTATTTCTATAGCTCTTTTCATTAAATTTTTAAAAGAAAACTTTCAATTTGAAGAAGAACACTTCATGACTCCTGAAGAATTAGAGCCTATTAATGATATTTATAAATTGTTTATAGAAAACTAGATTATTACTTTCAGTCTTATTTCTTGCATTTATTGTGTTGATTGTCTTTACAATATTATTTCAAAAACAAAAACTAAAAAACTAAAAAACATAGCAAAAACTTAAACATTTCATTTCAAATATTGTAGTAGGTATATAATTAATATATACCTCTTAAACTTGTTGCATATATATATATATATATATATATATATATATATATATATATATATATATATAAAAAATATATATATATTTGCTGAAATCAAAATTTAGCACCATGCCTAAACTTAGGAATGGTAAAGAAACTATAGGAGAAGAAGAAGATTGGTTACAAGATACAACTAGAGACCCAAATGTCCTTCCTGAAGATCCAACTTCGGAAGGAAAAACTCTAGCTCAACCAGAAGATGACCTAGGTGAAGATAAGGAACAAGAAGGAAGTGTTAAAGAGGATGGACCCTCATCCCCTAGAGTAGCTCCAGATGGAACTATTGCTTTTGACAACGTAGATCATCTCCAAAAATTTCTCAGTGATAATATTGACGCCCTTAATGTGGCAGTTCGTATTGATAAAGGGCAAATTAGTAACACTCAAGCAGCCATGGAATATATGTATGATGTGCGCACTAATCCCTTGTCTTTCATTGATCAAGAAAGTGATAAGGCTGGGCCATCCAATACGAATATGGTCACTATGATGCAAAACATGTCAAAACAATAGGCTATCCAACCTCCTAAGGAACCTCGTTATTCAACCTAAAATCATTCCCACACAAAAGAAACCTTCCTTCACTACTTTATTCCGCCAAACTATTGAGCAATATGCTTCAAGTAAACAAAAACCTAAAACGAAACCAAATACCAATTTTCAACAATCTGGAATACATCATAATACAACTTCAAAGTTCCTTCATAACACTTTTCCTACCAATAATTTACACAATAGTAACATGGCATCTAATCTTCATGTCCCTCCATCATATGCTCACAAAACCCATGTCAATGCCCTACCAAACCAATATGGGGGGCAAACTAGTAATCTGGAAGCCATGGTGAAACAGTTAGCTTCACGTATGGACCAGATAGATCCCTACCGTCCCTCGTATAATTATCGAGAGATATGTAGTCAACCTTTGGATCCCATAGTTGTAGCTCAACCATACCCTAAGCATTTTCCCATGCCCATCTTGCCTATATATAAAGGAACCGAAGATCCCATAGAGCATCTTCGCATGTTTAGGATAGCATGTCATGATATATCACATGATGACTTGCTATTACTAAAAATGTTCCCGAAAAGTTTAGGTGGAATGGCATTAGAGTGGTACTATCAATTGCCCACTCATTCTTTGAGAAACTTTGAAGAAACAAGTTGAATCATTTGTCCATCAATTTAGTGCCTACATCGAGAGGCATGTAACCATTAAAGATCTATACAATTTAAAACAAGACAAGGATGAATGTTTTGCCGATTTCTTAGCTAGATGGAGGCAATTGACAGGAAAACTGCACTTTGTGCTACCTTATAGGGAAATGTTGGACATTTTCATCAATAATTTACAAGAACAAATATCTTATGAGCTATCAACTGCTACTTTAACTACCTTCGATCAAGCTATAGATTTAGCTCGAAGAGTAGAAGATGCCCTCATTAGGAGAGGCCAACTTAGGAAGAAGGATGATGAGAAAACATCCAGAAATCAATATAAAAACAAACAAGTTGTCGGTGATGGAGTCATTGACAGCAGAAATGTTGCTAATATCAATGCAACGAAGACAACAAAAAATTTATATTGAAACCTCCTGATAAGCCTCCTCGAGAATTTACTAGATTAAACCAACCCTTATCAACTATTTTACCTCAATTACTCGAAAGAGGTTTGATCCAATTACCGACTATCTGGGAACCTGATCCAACTATACCCGGATACGGAGCTGACTTACATTGTGATTTCCATAGAGGACCTGGACACTCTACCAATGCTTGTAAAAGGTTGAAACATAAAATACAAGATTTGATTGATAATAATGAAATGGAAGTGCAAGCCTTCCAACCTAAACAAAACCCTCCTAATAATACTCAAAAGACCATTCCCCAAAATCAAAATCAAAATGCTAATCAAACATTAGACATATTTCAACACCCTTTACCAAGACATGGTAAAGAGGTAGCCAATCAAATCGAACATCATAATGTTCCCCCTCCTACCCGATATGTAGGAACCATTAGCGGACAATTACCTGTTCAGGATCCTCAAATATTTGACACAACCTTATCCCTGGTTACGACCAGGCCCTTACATAATTTTCAAACTTCTGATTCTAGTGATATAGAATCAGATACTGAAAGTGAAGTAGACATTACTTCAAACCAATCGAATAGTTCTGAAAATGAATCAGATCCTATTCAACCCATCACAGATGCTATGGTTCTAGAAGAACCATTTCCTAGAAGAGTTACTACTCGACCTTCTTCTAATATATTCCTTTCTAATGAACAAGCCATCAATGCTCAACCGAGACCAGTTCAACGTCTTCACTATAACATTGTAGGTACCATTGGAGTCGTCACCCGACAACAAGCTCAAAATTCCCAACAAGAACCAAACCAGAATGATGGATCGGCTCCATTCGTTTTGAAAAATCCCAATAAAGGGAATCATGCTCCTAATGTTCAACCTAAACCCCCTTACAATATTAATGAGCAATTGTCCAATACTACAGCCAGAATTTCCCTTTTGGATTTATTAAGATCTTCTCCCACCCATAGGGATGAGTTGATGCTTACATTAAGCCAAATGATGGTACCTCAAAACATTCAACCTGAAGCTATGGCCAATACTATCATCACTCGAGAGGTTGATTGTATTGACTTTCGGGATAAAGATATCCCACAACACAGTTTACATAAGGATAATCCCTTATACATTACTGCTCTAATTGGAGATGTAGTCGTCAAACGAGTCTTGATTGATAATGGCTCATCTCTAAACATTTGCACTTTTGACTTCTACCAAAGATTTGGCTTTAGAAGTGATGAAATGAAGAAAACCGATATGATTATCAAAGCTTTCAATGACGAAACACAAGAAACGTGTGGAGTTATTACCCTCCCATTGCAAGTTGGTCCTAGAACCCTAGAAACAACCGTGTTTATTGTACATTGCCCAACATCGTACAATATACTTTTGGGTCGCCCTTGGATCAATGCGATGCGAGCGGTCCCATCAACTTTACACCAATGTGTTAAATTTGAATTTAAAAATCAGTTGGTCACTATCCATGGTGACCCTAGACCCTTTGATATGTGTGCTTTGGCAGAACCCGTTGGAGTGCAATTTTGCCCTGCTCTGTCATCCACACATCCTAGTTCTTATTTTTCATCTAAAACTGTGAAACACACACCCATAACTTCACCTATTTCCCCTCCATTAATTTCATCCTCCTATATAGATCAACAATCCTCTAAACAAATCACTCTAGAACCTCAAAAAGATCTTAAATCTACAACCAATCCTTCATGTTCTATCCCTATAAATTCAAAACCTATAAACACATCAATCATACCTTCCACATCTCAAGATATAGGGAATAATCCTTCTACATCTTATGCCCTTTTCGATGAACTTTTACCAGATTTATCCACAACCTTAATATCAGAAAAGACAAATGCTTTCATGCAAGATTCAATTCTTTTAAATAAATTTCCGCCATCTCCTCGTACTTTGGGCCTCCCACAACCTATGGGAAGTACTTACCAAGTCGGGAGTTGTGCCTTCATTTATAAAGGATATGACTGGGGAAGAATCCCTCGGAATATCAAAACTCATCATGAGGGATACGCTCGGTGTTATTTTACCAATGATTATATTAAAGCTAAACCCATGATGCTTAAAATGGGATATAAAGGGAAAGGCTTGGGACCTTTCCAAAATGGCATGAAAGAACCTTTCGAGGTAGAACCGTGGCCTGCCACTGTGGTGTGGGCCTATTTCCTAGTAAGGGTCAACCCTTTCCTTTTGAAGATGATGATCACCTCATATGTTATCAAGATTATTTGGATAGGTGTGATGATTTGCCTCTTAAAAATCAGTCGTTTTCATGTAACATGCTATCCATAGCTTACCCTGAAATGATTGCTGACCCCGATGAAGAGTTGGAAGGAGATATCTTCCATGATGTCTCCGTTGAAGAGATGTTACACAATGGATTTTATTTTGATGGTTCTATACCAACTATAGCCCAACTTGAGGCCACTAATCCTCAAGATGAATTATCTAAATTAACCTTACAAGAATTACAAGAATTGGGTGTTTCACCCGCCCCACCTAATTTTGAAAGAGATCTACACATGGAGGTAGAAAACGTCATTAAAATTAATATTGGAACCGAGGATAATCCTCACATAATCAATATTGGATCAGAATTAAGTCAAGAAAAACAAGAACAATACATTGCATTCCTTAAAGAGTATGAAGATGTCTTCGCTTGGACATATGAAGATATGCCAGGTCTAGACCCTTCCGTAGTCATGCATCATCTAGTGGTCCATCCGGATGCTAAACCTGTTAAACAAAAACTTAGAAAAATGCATCCCAAAGTGGCTCTGCTAGTCAAAGGGGAGTTAGAAAAACTCCTGAATGTTATCTTTATACAAGCTATTGATTATGCTGAATGGATCTCAAATGTAGTTCCAGTCACCAAGAAAGAAGCTACCAAAGTTAGGGTTTGCATAGATTTTAGAGATATTAACGTTGCATGCCCTAAAGATGACTTTCCTCTTCCAAACATGGATCAAATCATTGAATTTACTGCCAGGAGTGGGATGATGTCCTTAATGGATGGATTCTCCGGTTATAATCAGATCAGGATAGCTCCTGAAGATCAGGCTAAAACAACCTTTATTACCCCCTGGGGTACCTTTTTTTGGAAAGTGATGCCATTTGGCTTAAAGAACGTAGGTGCAACTTATCAACGAGCTATGACCTATATTTTTCATGATATGATGCATGATATCCTACATGATTATGTAGATGATATTATAGCTCGCTCTATTATTGAAGATAATCATTTAGATGATTTGAGAAAAGTTTTTAATCGATTACGAGAATATCTTATTCGATTAAATCCAACAAAATGCATATTCGGAGTTAAGTCCGATAAACTATTAGGGGTTTTAGTTTCTTTACGTGGTATTGAAATCGACCCTCTCAAGATTGCGGCTATCACTGATATGCCCGCACCTACTAATATATCTGAGTTACGAAGTTTACAAGGTAAACTTCAAGCTATCCGTCGCTTCATTGATAAGCTGGCGGACAAAACCGGTCCCTTTCTTAAACTCCTTAAGAAGGATGTCCCTTTTAATTGGGACATCGAATGTAGAGAAGCTTTTGAACTTCTCAAACAATACCTCCTTAATCCACCTGTGCTTTCACCACCTAAACCTGATCGCCCATTCCTCCTATATATTTCAGCTTTAGATTCTGCCTTAGGAGCTATGTTAGCTCAACTTGATGATGAAAAGAGAGAACGTGCTAATTATTATATTAGCCGAACCTTCATCAATTATGAAACCCGCTATACAGCGTTAGAGAAACTATGTCTAGCAGTCGTGTTTGCTACGCAAAAATTATGACATTATATGCTTAGTCAGAAAACTTATGTCATTGCCAAATACGATCCCTTAAGGTATCTCATGAGTCGACCTTATTTATCGGGTCGCACAACCAAGTGGGTTCTTGCTCTAAGCGAGTTTGATCTCACATTCATAGGACAAAAGTCTGTTAAGGGTCAAATCATAGCAGATCAATTAGTCTGCTGCACCCTTAGAGTCTACCCATCCCCTCATCATCGAGTTTCCTGATGAATGCCTTCAATTAGAGGCGGACCATATTGAACAATGGTCCTTATACTTTGATGGAGCCCGATGCATGAGTGGGGCTGGTGCGGGAATTATTTTAATATCTTCGCAAAAACATCTTATTCCTCTATCCTTCAAATTGACATTTGCTTGCACCAACAATACTGCTGAGTATGAAGCTCTAATCCTTGGATTACGAGCTGCCTTGGCGCTAAAAATTAAACACCTTTTAGTTTTTGGTGATTCTCAACTGGTTATAAACCAAATTAATGAAGTTTATCAGACCAGAGATGATAAACTATGCACCCATATAAGGCCTATGTTTTACAATTAATGTCTCTATTTGATCAAGTTACCTTGGAAGCTATTCCTCGAACTTGCAACCGTGCGAGTGATGCTATGGCCGCAGTGCATCTCTCTCGCCCTTGGAGTTAGATGACGAATATGCCACTATCATTATTCATCGACTCCAGGAACCCGCTTCAAATAAATCATGCTTAGAGCCTTTGGATGTGTTTCTAATCAATGAAACTACTCCCGAACCTTGGTATACGGACATATTTGATTTTCTCCAAAATGGGACTTTCCCTGCCAATTCTAATAGAAACCAGCGTCGGTTATTACGTAGACGAGCAAGTCGATTTGTAATAATTGGCAATACTTTATATAGGAGATCTTTTGAAGGTATCCTATTAAGATGTTTAAACTTAGAAGAGTCTAAATCAGCCTTGAGTGAAGCCCACGATGGATCTTGTGGAGGACACTTTAGTGGTAGTGTCATTGCTAAAAAGCTCCTTCGGATAGGATATTTTTGGCCTACCATGGAAACGGATGCACATGAGTATGTGCGCCATTGCGACAAGTGCCAAAAACATGCCTGACCTTGTCCATGCGCCTGCACAAGAGCTACAGGCTATTTCATCTCCTTGGCCCTTTTCTAAATGGGGCTTAGATATTATTGGCAAAATCAATCCTGTGTCATCTGATGGACACAAGTTCATCATAACCGCCACTGAGTATTTCACGAAGTGGGTTGAAGCTATGCCTTTAGCTTCCTGCACTGGCACACAAGTCTCTAAATTTATTTTTAATCAAATCATTTGTAGGTTCGAAATTCCTGCAAATCTCATCTCTGACAATGGAACTTGTTTCAAAAATAAAGATGTTAAAAAATTATGCCAAAAATATAAGATTCAACATCGCTGGTCCACTCCCTATTATCCTCAGGGTAATGGTCAAGTAGAAGCATCTAACAAAACCTTAATCAAAATTCTCAAAATATTGGTCAATAAAGCTGGTCGTGACTGGCACATTCAATTATATCCGACCTTGTGGGCCTATCGAACTAGTGTTCGAACCCCCACGGGAACTTCACCATTTGTTTTGGTTTACGGTGTTGAAGCAGTTTTTCCCTTTGAATTAGAAGTTCCTTCTTTGGCTCTACTACTTCAAGATACCGAAGTAGGAGATGAATATCGAGCTGGCAGACTCAGTCAGCTGGAACTCCTAGATGAAAAATGCATCAATGCTTTGGAGCATCTCCGTGCCTACCAAAACAAGCTTAAAAGATCATATGCTAAAAAAGTTCGTCATCGATCCTTTGAGATCGGCGACCTTGTTTTAAAAGAAAACCAAAAAAATACAAATGCAACTAAGGACCTTAAAGGTAAATTTGAGCCCAACTGGCTTGGACCATACATTATTACTTGTAAATTTGAATCAGGAGCATACAAATTATCTACCTTAGATGGTAAAGAACTTAAAGAACCCATGAATATTTTGCATCTTAAACGTTACTATGTATAAATTTGGTCATTTCATCCTTGTGTATATTTGTTTAAAAAAAAATAAAAAATTTAAATCACTATCTTGTATTTTCTTTCAATTTATAAATTCAAAAACACCAAAAACATTCATAATCATCAAAATCTTCAAAACTATTTGTTGCATTTATTTATGGCACTTGTTAAATTTTTTGTTCAAAAACAAAATAATGATAAAAATATAAAAACAACAATATGCTTGACTCTTTCGAAACCAAAACAATATAAAGAAGAAAGAGAGAGTCAACATTCTCAAAACTTCTCAAAAGTATTTATATATATTTTCTTACAAATGTTGCAGTTATCTGTTTCACATTATTTTGGATAAATTAGCATTTATTTGGAATCCCTCACTTGCACACTCACAAAAATAAATATCTTGATTTTATCTGGCATGATTACTAATCTCTCTTATATCAAAGTCCACAAAATTCAATTAAATAAAGTTTGAGCATAGAGAATTGATCTTGTTATTTACTTAAACCAAGCACATCTTTTCACAATAAAATGATTATATTTGTAATTTCCATGTTTTGCTACATAGTAGAAGTGATTTCTTGAGCGAAAAGTTTCCCCTGCTATCCTATCATGCACATGGTCTAGAATCTTTGAGAATTGGCAAAAGGACAAGCTCACCCCTACCCAGAATAAAAATCCCTTGCTCTACAGCTAATCCGAGCAAGTATCCCTAGCAAAGAAAAAGAAAAGAAAAGTTCAAGAAAAAAAAAAAGAAAAGAAAAATGTTATTTTATATCATTACAGCAATATTTCAAGCACTATCTCAAAAATCAAGCAAAAATACACAAAAAAAAAAAAACAAGAAAAAGAAAGCAAAAAAAAAGCAGAAAGCAAGAAAGCAATAAAATCCCTTTCCCTACCCTTTGAAAAGAAAAGAAGGGTTGATGAGCTTGAATCCCTGGAATTCTCAATTATTCAAAAACTGTGAGGTAAGCCCCATAACAAGTGGTTTGTGCCCAACCTTCTTGGCCTTGGGTAACTCCTAGCGTGGTGATATGTCTGTCACATTAGCGACCTTCTTTTGTATAGACCTATGTCTGCTTATGGATTAGCTAGCTCTTGATAATCCGACCTACATAGTAGTCTAGTATGGTTATATGCATCTACATCATGGTTAATGAACACTTATTTGGTTTCTTCAAATCACTTGTATCATATTATCTTGCTCAAAACTGGTAAATGCACAAAGCAATTGCACACACATTTGTATTTGAGAGATTTTGTGTATCATTATGATAAATCAAGATCGGAAATGAATTCACATATGCACATGGGATTCCTTATAAATCTAACTTTTGTCTTCAAAATACTTTGAAATATTCTTTTTGCAACTTGTTTGGAATAATTCAAGTACAGTTGTTTAGCATAAAGACAACTATATAATAGAAAAATCAAAAATTTCTTTCAAAACTATACAATCAAAACATATATATATAACTTTTGTCGACTTTCGCGACGATGGTATAGTTCCAAAACCAAAATTGGAATTTTATGCCTAGCGCAAGTCCTCATCTTCATATTTTTTGTTTATTAAAAATCAACCATGCAATAAAACTATCTATTTTTTTCTTTTATTTTCGCGATGATGGTATAAGTCTATACCTACATATTCTATGCCTAGCACAAATCATTGTAACAATTTTTATTCCCCATTTATTTAAAAATCATGAAAACCATATGACTTAATTCATTATGTTACACAAATTATGCTTTTAAAAAGCAAACACATTTTCATTATTTCATGTCATTATGTCAACCTTCAATTTTGCAATGATGGTATAATTCCTAAGGAATTATTCAAAAATTTTATCACACTTAGGAATTTATGCCTAGCAAAAATCATTTTAACATTATTTCATGCATACTATTTTTATGAAAATCTGAAAAACAAACCATCATCATCATCATTTGCACCATTGCACCAAAGTCTTAAGACAGTCTCTTAAGCACTCTTTTACTTTTAACAATATTTCTATAACTGGGATTAGCTTGACGACCGAGTGAGCGACGACTCCATGAAATGGTCTATAATAGCGACAATGTCCTTTGAAATTATTGTTAGAAGTCTCTTTTTATTTTTATTTTTTACCACATCACATTACAAACAACCCATTTGTTACATCAGATTATTTCATTTAAAATATTACCGCATGACATCAAAATTATAAATTTTCAAAACGACATAATTTCATGAATCCTCAATCCAATCATCAAATCAATCAATCAAACATAAAAGCATCATAAACATACACATAACACAAGTCATATGATCAAAACTATATCATCTATATATATCAACAGTATATATACATCATATCAAAATTGGATTGGTATGCCACAATCTGTACCTCGGCATACTCAATCCTCTATCAACAAAATAATAATAAAATGCTCTATCCCATGCAGTCCTCTAGCCTCGAGAGCCCCTCGAGCTCTCAGCCTCATCTCCTCCCCCGCCCTGAGGTGGACGAGGTGGCCCCATCACAGTATGTGTAGTACTGTGAGTCCTAGTCATCGATCGGGACGAGGTCCTCGACGACCCGATCCTGATCGGCTCTACGATGTTAGCTGGCAGGGGTAGTCTATCCTCCTCTGGCACCAGCTGATAGTACAAAGTCTGGTAGAAAGTAATTTGGGCAATAGCCCGTGTCAGCTCCCCAGTGCTCGCCCCTCCGCCCCGTGCCCTGAGGCATGCAATCTCGTCTCTGAGCTGTGTAACCTCAGCTCGGTGGCGTGCAGCCTCATCCTGTAGAGTCTGCACCTGTGCCTGGAGATGGATATTCTCCGTCCGAAGAGTAGCCATCTCACTACTCTCCCCTGTGTCGACACCCTTGCCCTTATCGGGCGATGGTGGCCTCTCCCTCTGTGGAGAAGGGGGTCTCGCCTCCCTCCTCTCCCTCTGTCGTGGCCTCTCCTGTGCCTGTGGCCTCCTCAGCTCTCTCCCATCGTGACCCTGGGCCGCCTCCATAGCCGCCTGGCGTCGCCTCCCTATCCGACGCACAACTGCGTGTATCGAACCCTGAGCCCTCGTCATCCGAGGAGGGCGGATGCCTGCGTACCAGGCATCATAGCCATCTGCTACCCCTACGTCGTCCCCATCCACTGGCTGAATGGGGGCATCGTCCGTGTCCTGACTCCAGAAGCGCTGCATGTCTGGAGCCCCGCTCACTGTGGTGTTATCCCGGACAGTCCGAGAAAACTCATAATCCCTGAGAGATGGGATCCCCTGCTGCAGACCGAACTATCGCAAAACTCGGTCATAGCGGTGGAGCTCCACCTCTCCCCTCTCCATTCGAAGCCAGCAAACTCGCCTAACGCGAGCCAACTCCTGTCCATCCTCGGCCCACCCTGGATGCTCCCTCCATGGCCTCCAGGTAATCTGGTCCGGGACTAGGTCATCTAGCAGTCTTCGGGACATAGGAAGGTCGATCCACCGCTGTGACCCTCTTCGGAGCCACCAGTAGAAAACTCGGGGCCTCTCCCCATCAATCCCTATCAGAGGAAGCCCTACCGGCCTCCGCACTGCAATGTGCTCCCAACACCAAACCTGTAGGAGCGATGTCATCACCAGACATCGGCCGCCCTTGTACACGACCCCATGTAGGATCCTGTACAATCGGCATAGCACATAGCTGCCCCAAGAAAACCTGTAGCCATGGTCCCGCATGTCGTAGATCACATCTACCAGCATCCATGGCACCCTGCACCCGCTCTGGTGGCACAACAGAAGTCCACCAACCACTCCAGCTAGAACCCGTGTGAGTCTAGATGCCCTAGGCATCTGACGTAGTGCCTCGATATTAACTTCGCCCTTCTCCAGGGTGAAGCTCGGGTCACCACACAATCATCCCATAGCATGGCCCTGATTTGCCGTAGGAGTGATCAATCGTCCTTGTATGGGGATTCTTAGAATCCTCCATACATCCTCCAAAGTGGGAGTCATCTCCCCTGTAGGTAGCCAAAAACATGAAGAACCCGGATACCATCTCTCTGCTAGGGCTGTCAGTAGCCCCATATCTGTAGACACTTGTGGCATCTCTGCCACATGCTGCAAGCCGGCCTGTGCCATCTGATCTCGCTCTGCCTGTGTAAGAGCGGCCAAGTCATCTCTCAAACCTCCATACTTCCATTCCCTGCTCTTTAGCAAACCTCTCTGCAACATAAACAACAAAACAACAAACAATCATTAATAAAAAATTCAAGTATTTAAAAATGCAAGTAAAATAAGTTCAATTTAATCAAATGATGATATCGTCCACTATTGGACGATATCGTCCCAAATTTGAGCATAATCGTCTTCGATTTTGCAAGCCGAAATCGTCCCTAATTTGACGAAATCGTCCCCCTTTCGTCGATTTCGCCCTTAGACGAAATTGACGAAATTGAGACGATTTCGTCGAAATCGGGACGATTTCGTCCCGACGACGTCGACGGCCCAAAAATGGCCGTGATGCTCAAAATTCATCTAAAATTCACCTAAAAAGCATGTAAAATCAAATTAAAGCATTCTAAACTAAGTTTAGACTCTTACCCGTAGACCGCGTCGGACCTCTGTTGATCTGTGCGTCGTCTCCACCATTTTTGCTTCAGAGCTCTAAAACCAGTAAAAATGAACAGTAAAAATGAATTAGGGTTTTACCCTATTTTTCTTAATTTTATTCAAAAATAATTTTGCTTTTTCGCGTTTTTACCTCAAACGTTCGATTTGGGTAAAAACACGGAGGGGGCACCATAGTAAGCTGTCGTACGATTCGACCAAGAATCGTCGCCTAAAAATGGGAATAATTTTTGCTTTCTCGTAGATCGAGAAGAACTCATCTTTAACGCATTTTCTTCGAAAAATTCGCTAAAGAGGGGGCAAAATGTAGCACCCTAAAATTGGCGCAGTGAAATTGTAATAATTACATTCATCCTAGTAAATAATTTAAATTCAAATTTTAACCTCCCAAACCGCTCGTTAACCATCGGGTAATCCGTTTCCCCCTTTTTCGTACCATTTTTAGAGGTTGTTTTGACCGTTTGACGATATCGTCGTCGATCAGACGATATCGCCCCAGATCTGACGATTTCGTCTAGGCTAGGACGTCCAGACGATCTTGTCGCAAAACTGATTTTGCACAATTAGCTTCTGTTCCAACGGGCCTCTAATCCGGGCAAAAGCGTGTCTGCATCGTTAGAGACCCTCCCTCGTTGGAGATCTCCCAAATAGGGATGATCTCCAACCTCCTAACTACTCCCCTAAGCCTATTTAATCCTTAGGACCTTCCCTTCCCAACCCCTGGCTGAAATTCTCTGTAACTTAACTTCATACACGTTAAATCATCCCAAATTCACACTTGCAGTAGTCCTATACCAATTTTGTTGTAGGTACCTTAGTGTTTTTCAGTCGGAGCAAGATTTCATCGTCGTCGATGAACCTGTTCAGATCGGAGGCGATCCTGTCGAATCAGAGACGATTTCGTACCAATGTGGGACGATTTCGATTGCAGTCAACATTGAGGCAATCAGTGCCTGAAGTTTGCATTTCTTCTCCCCTTTTTCTGTTGTTTTATGTTGTAATTAGCAATTTTATTCAGTATTTTATGTTATTTTGCATTTGGAGTTCACCCATATAGCTTAAGTTGCATGATAAGATCATAATTTCTCATTCGAATGTCATAATTTGTTTGAATTTCTATTCATAACCATTGTTTAGTATTCATATTGTCATTTTGTGTTGTTTCCCTCTGTTATCATAGGGGTATTCTTTGTATTTTGCATCTATTTTTTTGTTTGCAGGTCTCTACGATTCGTCGAATTCGTCAGATCTCAGATGATCTTGTCTGATCTCAGATGATTCTGTCAAATTCCAGACGATCCTGACTGCTTCAAACATCAGAATCTCCATCAGACATCCGGATCAGGTATTCTTCATTTATATTTTGTAATTTCTCTATTTTTTGTCTTTAAATCTATTTTCTGTACTCATTAAATCTGCACTTTCATATAGATTAATTTAGATTCATTTGGCCAAACCTAGGATATGAATGCTTAAGACTAAAAATGAACACATTAAAACACATTCCAAACCTAGGCGTGGAAACTGCCATTAAATGTTTCCTGGTGAACCCACCATCCATCGAAAAATCACCAATATACACCTCCCTTGAGAGGCGGGACCTTCGCAAGTCCTCTCAGTCCGAGGTATCGCGACATCCTTTTCCCATCCTCCTTCCGGGCACGGATCCTATAGCCTGAAGGTAAGGATGCAAAAAATTTGGAGCGATACAAGTACAATATGTATTCCTACCTAATATTCACCCTAAAATTATTTAAAGAAAAAATTATCCCATCTAATTCACCTCTTGTACCCCCACTATATATAGGTAACCCTAACAACGACACTCATAGTCTCAAGATGACTATCATAAGGTGTCCGTAAAAAGCGATTGGTATAAATGACTGACACGATGCGACTGGCATTTCACGAATGACATGATGCGACTGGCATTGCATGAATGACATGTCATGATTGTCACAAGGTGATTGACATGCCATGACTATCACAAGGCGACTGACACACCGTGATTGTCACAAGGCAACTGATATGTTGTGACTGTCATAAGGTGATTGACATGCCATGACTATCACAAGATGACTAGCATGCCATGACTGGCACAAGGTGACCAACATACCACGATTGGCACAAGGTGACTAACACACCATGACTGTCAGAAGGTAACTGACACGTCATGACTGTCATAAGGTGACTGACACGCCACGACTGTCATAAGGTGATTGACACATTGTGACTTCACAAGGTGACTGACATACAGGGCCAACCATTTGCAGGTAAGTTTCTATTATCATTTATGTTTCTTTTTAACACATTTTTGTTCATTGACAGTCAATAAGGATGTTTTCCTATTATTTGGGCACTAATATCAAGCTTCCTTGGATCAAATATTCCATTGTCTTGAATAGTAGTTCTCTCTTTTACTAGTTATTTCTATTTTTCAAAATGATTTTCTTGTTACTCTTCTGTTTATATAGGTAAAATATCACGTGTTGGTAGTGGAAAGAAGGGAGGCCAGTCTTCTAGTTCTGATAAAAGAAGTATCCTCAAATACTTTCATAATATTTTGAAATTCAGTCAGCCATCAACATCTGCACAAATTAAAGGTATGAACGCCTTTACTTACTAACTAGTTATTTTTTATGCATTTTTAATTTTATATATAATGTCTTCATTCATTAAGAAGGGTGATTTTTGGTGTATGGCTTTGTCCATTGTTTATTTGTATTTTTTAAAAGAAGGTATGTTTTTAAAAAGAATAATGATAATGACCCTAGTATTGACCCTAGTATTATCTTTATAGACAATATTGTTGACCCTGGTATAAATCCACTTCCACATAACTACAATAATGAAAAGTTAAAATCTATCCCAAAATGACATTATTTCCTTACCACCATTGTTTGGGCCACTTTTTACCTATTAAATCATCTTGAAACTTCATAAAAACACCACCATTAGATCGGGCCTAAAAAGAGCTTTCCAATGAGTACAAATATACCTATGTTTGGATATATATTGATGCCTAAAACTATGAAATTATTGTCAGTCACCATGTGACAGTCGCCTTGTGATAGTCGTCATGTGACAGTCGCTACCATGTGACAGTCGCCTTGTGACAATCGCCATGTGGTAACTATCACAAGGCGACTATCACATGGTGACTGACAATAATTTTATAGTTTTAGACATCAATATATATACAAACTTAGGCATATTTGTACTTGTTGGAAATCTCTTTTCAAGCCCGATCTAATGGTGATATTTTTATGAAGGTTTAAGATAATTTTAATATGTCAAAAGTGGTCCTAAATATG
The DNA here is from genome assembly GCA_028583015.1 of Wollemia nobilis. Taxonomy (NCBI): domain Eukaryota; kingdom Viridiplantae; phylum Streptophyta; class Pinopsida; order Araucariales; family Araucariaceae; genus Wollemia; species Wollemia nobilis. The sequence goes on from JAQPPZ010002347.1 coordinate 1,981,034, forward strand.
GTGGTAAGGAAGTAATGTTATTTTGGGATAGATTTTGACCTATTAAATCATCTTCAAACTTTATAAAAACACCACCATTATATCAGGCTTGAAAAGAGCTTTCCAATGAGTATAAATATGCCTATGTTTAGATATATATTGATGCCTAAAACTATGAAATTATTTTCAATCACCATGTGACAGTCAGCTTGTGATAGTTGCCATGTGATAGTCGCCATGTGATAGTCGCCTTGTGACAGTCGCCATGTGACATTCACCATATGATAGTTGCCATGTGACAGTTGCCTTGTGACAATCGTCATGTATAGTCACCTTCTGATAGTTGCCATGTGACAGTCACCATGTGGTGACTGTCACAAGGTGATTGTCACATGGTGACTATCACAAGGCGATTGTCACATGGTGACTAACAATAATTTCATAGTTTTAGGCATCAATATATATCCAAACATAGGCATATTTGTACTTGTTGGAAAGATATTTTCAAGTCTGATCTAATGGTGGTGTTTTTATGAAGTTTTAAGATGATTTAATAGGTCAAAATGGCCCCAAATATGGTGGTAAGAAAGTAATATCATTTTGGAATAGATTTTGACATATTAAATCATCTTGAAACTTCATAAACACACTACCATTAGACCAGGCTTGATATTAGCTTTCCAACAAGTACAAATATGCCTATGTTTGGATATTATTGATGCCTAAAACTATGAAATTATTTTTAGTCACCTTGTGACAGTCACTTGTGTCAGTCACCTTGTGACAGTCACTTGTGTCAGTCGCCTTGTGATAGTCGCCACATGGCGACTGTCACAAGGTGACTGACAATAATTTCATAGTTTTAGGCATCAATATATATCCAAAAATAGACATATTTGTACTCGTTGGAAATATATTTTCAAGCCCAATATATTGGTGGTGTTTTTATGAATTTTAAGTATTATTTAATAGGTCAAAAGTGATCCCAAAAAATTTTATAATTTACATGTAAATTTTTTGAAATTTCGCCATATTTTGATAAATTTTCTGCAAAATTAAAAAAAAAATTGCCCCGATGTTTATACATGATTCATCTTGATTCGCCCCAAATTTATACATACTTTTTTGGTACTACTTCTTATGCATAACCCTGGATCTTCATTAATACCAAAGCTAAAAAATTTAGGAAGGGCATTAATCTTACCTTCCTCTACAAACTTTTCACCTTCTTTTACCAAATGATATTGATTAGTCTTGCGACCTGCATTTTGATTAGAATCCATCTTCAATTTTTTTCCCTATTTCTTGACTTACTCCAATTGAATCTGAGATGGCTTCTAACCTTGAAGAATGCTTGTACACAGCCAAAATGTTACCAGAAGGTTCAATAGAGTCTATATTGGGACTTGTATTATTTGAAGTTTTAAAATTTAAAAGATTGTTTTTCGTGTGTATATTTTCTCCTTTTTTTTGTTGAAAATATTTGTTTTGTTGGTTTGTCTTTGAGTTCTTCTATTTATATTTAAATTGTGTTTCTAATATTTATGTTTCCATTATTTCCTCTTCCTCACTTAGGACATCATTTGTAGAAAGAATTTCAAACATATTAGCAGATAAATTTAATTGATCCTTCATAACTGGTTTTTTTTTAGTGTTCTTCTTCTTAGGCATTTGGAAACCTGCTGAGTTTATATCTTCTTTCTTTTGATCTAGAATTTCATTTGGGCAAACACTAGACAAATGACCATATTCATGGCAAATTCTACAACGAAAAGGAATGCTCTCATAGTCTACTACTTGCTCCCAAGTGTCCTCCCCAAAATTGTAATGTGATATTTTTAGGTAGGGGTTTGTCAGAATCCATTAAAACACAAATCCGATCAAATTTTTTAGTACAATCAACAGTCATCATAAATATTCCTAAAGAGTTTCCAATTGAAGAAAAAACAGTCAGATTCCAAAATTTAATTGGGAGGCCAAAGAGTCTAACCCACACGGGACCTAAAGAAGGTATCTCTTCTTCAACTTTAAATTTAGTATACCAGGGTAGGTGGTCCCTAGTTCTTTGTAAGGGTAGGGCTTCATGAAAATACCTACCCTTCCAAAGAACCAAGGACCGCCTTGAAAATTTTTCTCTCTATCTTCACTATTAGCAAATAAAAATAAGAAAATAACCATTTGGATAAATAGATATTTGTAACTCACCTTTAGTTTTCTAGATTTTTGTAGTCGATACTTTGAAAGCATATAGGCTTGAACAAAAACCCATGAAATGATAAATTAGTCCTTTTTCTTCTACATCTTCAATGCCAATCTGAATGTTGTTCATATCAAGCTTAACAATAAGAGTTCCATCAGATGCTTTAAGACATCCTGACTCTATTTTCCTAGGATCAATATTAGATATTATTAGAGGTTTAAGGGAATCCCTAAGATTAATATTAGCATTAGGCTGAGGTTGTCCACCACAGAAGGTAACCCTAAAATTTATTTTTGTGGCCTTCAAAATTCTTACCCTTTATAGGGGTTTCCACAGTAGATTCATTTTGTATGTGCACCTTAGCACTAGATTCACTTGAGATCTAAGCCATTTTTTTATTAGGTTCTTGAAACTTGTTTCATGATCTCTTTAATCCATGCCTTAGATACCATAGAAAGGTATGATTTTTACTTTTATTTTGTGCAGCAAATTGGAAGTCGTTGTCACTCAAGTTCACAGCATGAAGATCTATTGAAAGATAAATTTCTAACCCATATTGGATTCCCTACAACATATCCTACTAAAATCTTGAGCATAAACCATAAAAATATTGGTCGCCAGGGCCCGAAGGCCCCGAAAACCAACCTCTAGAGTTGCTTGCACTTAATCCAAATGAAACCCTTGCACAGTCGCTTGCAAAATATATCATTCACACATAGGGATGCATTAGGATCTATGTTTCTCCAAATGATCTACCCTTAAAATTTTAGACATCTACCCTTAAAATGCACAATCATTTTTTAGACATCTACCCTTAAAATTTCAGCTCAATCTGAGTTCGGATGAGTGAAATATGGTTGAAACAAGTTCAACAGTTTGGGCAGTCCTGCAAAAAATATCCCTCATAATTTTTCACCTTCTCATCTCGATGGATCTTGCCCTCATATTACCAGTCACACTGGTTATAGGATATATCAATTAATTATTTTCTTCAATTATAAATTCAATCATCAATTGTTAATCGTTCAATTAATTAATTCCACTTATAACTTCCAATATTACAATTTATCCTTTGTAATTATCAATTCAATCATTTTAGTTATAATTCATTCCCCTTATCAATTCATCAAATTAAGCAATTCTACAATTAATCAATCCCTCAAGAAAAACTAATGCCCAAAACCTAATCAATCAATTTAATCTCTCATTTTTGTATAGGGTCCCCAAAACCTATTTACAAAAATATTTTAGACTTCAAAAAAAAAACTGAAACATATCCCCAAAAAACTGAAGCATTACATATTAGTTATATTATAGACATCAATCCAAAAACTATAACTAATTTACCTCTTCTGCTTCTTGAAAAAATTATTGTCTACATCATTCACAACATACCAATCGATCTTGTTTGAATGTCCTTTCAATTATTCTTGTACCAAATAATTATTACATCTTAATTCATCATCATTATACATCATGTTATCTTGGGAGTCACATCCAACACCCCCATTAAGCCATATCCAACTCATTATCACCTTCCACCTCATCATGAAAAAGTAATTGTGGTACTTTTATCATTTCTTTCTCCTTTCTTGTGCTTGGGTGTTGACAAACTGAATAAATATCACTTACATAGGCCTTTACTAATTTTAATCTTATTATCACTCCATAAATAATTCAATCCAAAAATAAAATCTTAAAAAATATGTAGGTCTGAATATCAATGAAAGGTAAGGTTATTGTTCATCTTGTATAGAAAAATATCTTTTGACGTCTCATCAGCTATAGCTATATATATGTAATAATATATCCTACTAGGAATTAATCATGCTACACTCAAAAATTTTAATATCTCTATGCTTTGCAGGATTCAATGTAGTAAATTATTGCACAAATTCTCTTTCTCCTTATGTTTGTTGGCTGTAGAATTTAACACTTCAGGATTTCAAAGCTTGTCTTTGAATATTCAAAACTCTAACGCCAAAAATTTTACTCCAAAATATGGATTCTTCTTCTGTGTTCTCAAGAAATTTCCTACAAACTTCCTCTATACAATATCTGCATAGCTTCCTCTAGGCAACGTCCTCCAATTCCAAACTTCCTCCAACAGCATCCTCCAAGCTATGTCCAATCACACAAGCATCATTCTCCAAGCTATGTCTTCCAATCATTACCCTCTGATTTTTTATCGGATTCCAACCTCATATCTAGCTTTATTTCTCCTCCAATAATTAATAATATTTCCTTCTTCATAAATCAAAAAATGCTCTCCATATATTTTTCATCATCTTCGACAACCTTTCTCACTTTCCTCCTTGAAACCATTTCACTTAACATGGATTAATTTGAGCTTACTCACAGTGGATTTGATACCACTATTAGAAAAATGATGTTATTCTCATAGGTGAAATAATTCCAATATTAATAAATCAATCACATAAATATCAATATCTCATAAATTCATCAAATATCATCAATATCATAGGAAATCACATTGAAAGCTTTTATTGATCACAACTCAAGAAATGCATAAAGCAAATATTATTCGAGTTAAAAATTAAATTCCCTTGTCTTAATATAAATATACATGAAACCTTTCATATTACACGACTCTTGGCTTTTGATCTCCTCAAAATCACAAGAGAATTTGACTCTTCACATTCCTTTCTTACACAATAAGTCCCACATATTACATAAATATAAAGTATCTCATGATTACATATAACTCCCTACTTCTAAACAAGACACATCACTCAAAGACTCTTCACTTCCTAACTAGACACCTCACACACTTAATTACATGACACTTGCACACTCCTACTAACTTGACACATACTTTATACATAAAATCAAACTCACACCCTAAACTAAATATTTACAATGGGATAAAATAATGTAATACCTCCAATAGTGTGACTCAAGTTATGGCTAATTTATTAAGGGTTAGTATTAGTAAATTAATACAACATAATTCCACTTAGGCTAAATTAGGCACATGTAGCATAGAAATGTCTAAATATGCCAATAAGATTAAGAGAACCAAGGCTAAGATACTCTATTTTAAAAATATTTTATAGGGACAATTACATGAATACCACTATAGGGAATTTAATTCTTATAGTTGATAAGAGCATAAACCAAGTGTTTATATGACTTTATAGAATATATTTACTCAGTATCTCTAAGTAGGATTTGGGCATCAATCCTTGGATAATTTTTGGTTCCACAAGTCTAAGACTACCCGAAACCAATAAATAATTATACAAGAGCATATGATTTTTGGACAAGCATAATTAAGATCACATCATCAGATGATGAACCTATTAAGATAACACATAGAGAAATATAGAATATGGTGTGTATCAATAATGTTATTATCAAATTAATTATCATAATATCCACACAAAAATAGAGTGGACTATGTTTTTTTTATATAAAGTGGTTGATCCCAAAGATGCATAATATTTTGAGCTTCCATTGGATATTGATAAGTTCAAGATACATGTGCATATTTACTTCTATTTTTAGAGAAGTTAGTAAGTAGAAAATGCATAAATAACATATAGCAATACTATAAAATATATAATTTGAATGATCTTCACCCTAAAATTTTAGACTGTGTAGAGTGTAGTGAATTTCACTACACTAAAAAACTCTTTAGCTTAAGCAAGTCTTTGAAAGAAGAATGAAATGAAATAAAATTTGGTGGAAAGCATGGACAAAGATATCGGACCAATGTGGGCAAAAATTTCCAATTCAAGGGTTGACACCATTTTACAAAAGTCCTAACCAAGAAAGGAAGACAAAATTTCTTGAAGCCTACATGGCCAAAATATTTAAAAAATAAAAAAGTGGCAAAGAAGTCTGATAGGAACAAGCAAAGAAATATTTTTGAAGATCATGAATTAGAAAACTTTTGAAAGGAAAAGTATTAAAATTCACAAGAAATTTTTTTAAAGATGGAACATTCAAAATATCCAACAAAAAAATAAAAGAACACTTTTGACAAAAATCCATCCCAACCTAAAAATTTTATAGAATTCAAATGCTGAAGGGTGAAGAAAAGTTGCAACAACCATATAATAGCTTGCAAGATAAAAGGAAGTTGAAGATATAATAGAAGCACTCTAGGAAACAGGGCATAATGCAAAGAATGACCAATGAGGAAGAAGGTTAGATCAGGTTGCAAGATAGTAGTACTAGTGCACAAGCTTCTAAAAGGGTACATGATTTGAAATAATAAGCCTTTACTGAGGAAATTAAAGGATCACCTACTCACATCAATTAGGCTCAACAATATAAAGCAAGTATGTGGTTTATTAAAGACAATAGCAAGGCAACTGCGATAGTAGCAATCCCAAACCTAACAACATTAATTCTAGAGGGTGATTCTAATCATATTTTAGGATCCCTAGGGTGGTATATGGATATCTAGTAGCTCAAAATTTATGACTCCAAATATAGATATCTTGAAGGGCTAAAAGTGATGTAAGGAGTATAAAATCAAGAGAGTAGTAGAGATACCTTATCAAAGGTTCCTATACAATTTTTGGATGGAAAGCTTCCCTATTTTTCTATAAAAAGTAAAGTTTTAAGCATTGTAAAGGATTGAAAATTTGCTTATTCAAACCTTAAGTATTATATGTAACTTTCCTTTCATTTTCTTCTCTATAATTTTACCTAAACCTTGAGTAGTTTTATAGGCAACCTTTTGATCCCTCACTTCTATCATGGTCTATAATATTCATACTCATATATATATATATGAAGCCATAGTTATTAGAATTTTTGTTTCATTTTTTGTGTTTATGTATGTTTATATGCATGTGCAAGAGATCATGACTATCTTATTTCTATCTCGTTTCTTGTATGTGTAATATATGCTTAGCTCTGCATGCTAAGAAGAGAAAGTGTTCAGTTTTCACCTTGAGTTTTCAGCATATTAGACTTGTGTTCACGTGTCTTACTATTATTCAGATGAATATTATGATCTTGGCACATCATACTCATTAGCTTAGGTTAAGTTCAGATTTTTTTCCTTTTTTCTATCTTTGTTTTCTATGGTTTCTCTTTCACTTTTTCCCTGTGCACCCATAGGTTAGGTTAGAGAGTGCTAAAGATCACATCTTAAAAGGATCCATCCATATCAAAAACCTTGGAGATAATTTTATCGAGTTGCTTACCATGTTCTTAGAGATACCCTATTGTGTCACTCCATGCGAGGCATGATAGTCTGGTCATCTATTCCCTCACATATGGTGACCATGATAATCAAAGAGGACAATGATTTAATGGTATATCCAATCAAACCTTTTTTTTTGGTTCCACGATAAAGAGGACTGTCATAGTTTGAGACCCTAGTGAAGGTCCTTGCCTATTTTCTTGCTTGAAGCATATAAAATTATCACCTGGTGACTCTACTCAATGATGAATATATAGAAGTAGCCACTTAGAAATATATTAGATTAAGGTTTTGATGGAGACCACATTCTAACAGGTTAGAAAGAAATTATTATATTCACCTGGTGACTCTCCTCAAAATAAAGAATCTAAAATTTTATGAATAAAATACCTACCACTAGATCCTTTGTTGTTGTAAATATTTAGGTGTTTCTCTCATTATTCAACACCATTATAATAATAAGAGGCAAAGTCTAGATCATGGTTGCTCAACCACCCAAAATATTCCTAGCTTTGAATGACAAATTTCCATTGCAACCTCCTAATTCACCTATAATATGGGACAAGACACCAATATTTGCACTAAAATCACTCCCATAATTCATTAAGGAATATATGAAAACTCTTATCAATCACCTATAGATCATGGTGAGCTTGTGTGTGCTTCATAATGTAACAAATAAAAAATTTACTTTGAGGTTGTTGGTGAAACCATTTAGAGACAAGGATTGTGTATGGTATGTCTCAATTCAACCACACTCAATTACTAACTAGGACTAGCTTGTTACCTTGTTCATATAAAGATTCAAAGATAAGGCATATGGAGTGTCTCTCTTGGAGAAATTGACAACTATAAAGAGAGCATCGATGGAGGCTATGGATGACTTTAACCTCAAATTTCATATTTCATGGCATATAATACCTTATGATATTTTTCCTCTCCTAGGTATGACATTTATTTACTATTTAAAGGCCTTATATTTTGAAATATCATTAATAATTAAGGCTAGATGAGGAATTTCTTTGTCATATGCCTATGTCATAGTTATCCAAGTTGAACATGATATTATCCAAATAAAAATTCTAGCTCATAATTCCCCCATGACTTTGTTTCATAGTGAAAATCCTCCATACCAACCTTCCCAAGGCATTCAACAAATGCCAATCATCTTTGTAGTCATTAATCCCCTTCCTGTTCTAGTTCCCTCTACTTTAGACAACTTTGAGTTTGAAGCAATGAAAATCCTACTCAAGATAGTCACCAATGAAATGTTATCTATGGGGAGGTAATAGAATGCCTAGAGATCTCAGTATTAGAAAAATTCAAGACCTCCCTTCCAGTAAGGTAACTAGGATTATAGACCTCTTTATAATAGCTATACAACACTCCAATTCTAGGCCAAAAGGGATACTAACCAAGTATAGAGCCAAAATCAGCAAGTGATACCAATCTTGGCCTCTTGACAAGAAGTTCCTCCTAACCCTACCATGAAAATAGCTCCCATATAGAACAATTATGTGGAGAAATTTACTTTTTGGTTCTTCCCACCTATAAATACCTACCTAGCCCAACTTTATCTAGAAAAAGTACCCAACCATTCATAGAAACTTTTAGTGAAATGATGCCTACCCAAGCTTCCACTTCTTATTCAAGAGTTTAGGCATAATAAACAAGCCAACCTTCCCATACACCATTCCTTATTTAATAAATTAGCACATAGTTAGAGAAAATCCTAGTAACATGGGATGAGGAAGAATTCTATATGATATCTAACAAGAAATCTAGTAGTCAACATGCCACAAGTTTGATCAAACTATGTGACAAGGGAAGAAGAATAGGTGGTGGGAGAATAGGAGAAAATCAACCACACCATCCCAAGCACTCAAAGAAGAATGGATGGTCCTAGAATGGAACCCTCTACTATAAGAACACAAAAAAAAAACACATTGAAACCTCTGGTGGTTAAAAAACGAAGAGCTCCAGAAGTCTTAGAACAATCCATACCCTAATCAAAACAATTAAAATTTCCTCAATAAGTTATGGAAAATACTAAATATTAGTAGATGTTGAATGCTCCTCAAAAGACCAACTCCCTTGGGTCATTTAATGTGATTGAACATTTAAATAAATCCACTATGGTTGTGTGCATATGGTATATCTTGTCCATTTTGGAGCAGAAAGAAAATTTGAAGAAGAGACTAGAGGAGCAAAAGGAGCAAATACAACAGAAGGTATTGTGGTCTTGCAAGTATCTCCACATGCATCATATTTAACATATGCCTATAGTAGGTACAAGCACTAAGCATGCCTTCATAGTAGAGGAAGAATAATTCACACTAAGAAGTTCTAAAAAATAGTAAATCTCTTCTAGCATAATGATAAGAAGGAACAATGGACTATCAAAACCTAGGATCATAGTATCAATGATATTTTGGAGATAATATATATGGATTGAGTTGAAACCTTTTATATTTGTATATTAAAAAATATATATTGAGTATAAGGGAAGCAAAAAATGATCTTTTAGGCTTCATTCTTTGATCCTTTGCCAAAAAATCCAAATAAGTTTCAACACTTGAAGCCTAGCTCATTGCACTAGAAGAGGTAAATTTTAAGCAATCAAATTAGGCAAAAAACAAAAGGGGAAGCCTTATAAATGTGTCAATATTTAAAATTAGTCAATCCTAAGCAATGACACACAAACCAAGTGGTCTCGCTATTTTAAAAAGCTCATATAGCCAAACAAATACCAAGCTTGAGTGGGTGTATTAATGATGAGAAAGATAGTGTCAAGCCCTATAAATGTGCCTTCTTCTCAATGTCATTTTCACCTACATTGAATAAGCCCTATAAAGTTCTCAAGATTAAAATAAAATAGAGCTCTAAAATCAAAAAGCTTGCATCAACCATGGAAGCTAAGAGAAAGAACAAAGTTGTTGCCACACCATCAAATCCTACTACAAAAAAAGTAGCTTGTGCTCAAGTCATAAAAATAGAGCCCTTGAGACACAATGAAGATGCAGTTGAAGGAATGACAAACCCTAAGTTGTAAAAATATGAAAAAACATTGAGGGAAGAAGCTCACCAGAGGTACCTAAAAATAAATATGAATCTTCCGCAACAGGAGTCCGGACTAGTTGTTTGGCTTGATATCTCATTTCTCATGTTCATCTCTATTATGAACTACTAGAAGCATGTGCATTATTCTATGACTCTTATGTAAAGATGGTTATTAAAACCCATGATAATGCCTTCCAATTAAATATAATTGGAGAAGCTATATGGAAAATTTTGTTACTACCAAGGGGGATCAATATAAATTTAGAGATCGCAAGTTGGTATTGTGTTAAGATTAAATACAAGATAAAGTGCTTTAATTGGGATCTCAACAAGTTTAAAGAAGCTATACCATAGTTTCCCTTAGTAAAACACCTTGAGCATGGTAGCGTTCATATTCAACTTTGAATATGATAAATAAGTAGCAAAATAATAATTGGTTGTCATTTATATGTTGATTAATTTAAAGAGCAATCCTCTAATCCTTGACTTCATAGCCCAACAAATTCATGAAGAACTGACCAACTTCAGGGAGAATCAGACCTTTAGGTATTGCTTATTCTTAGCTCATTTGGTTTTATATCATAACATCTGGTTGTTTAAGTACCTCAATATGAAAATGGAAGATTAAAAGACCAAGAAAGGTATGTCTCTATTTGGATAGAAGTCTTATGCTAGAGCTCCTCCTACTATAATTTTTTGAATGAGTTCCTAATACGAGTAGTAAGTGCAATCAAAGAAGAAAAGGTTTGATGTATATTAGAAGATACTATCAAAATATAGTGATTACAGATAAAGGAGACTGCTATTTTCTAGAGGATGCCATTATTTTATACATTTTGGGGTTCAGTAAGCTTGTATATTTGTTGCCAAAATAAGTAAAAAAGAGAGTGGTATGTATTGAAATATTGAGGTAAGAAAATCTAATTGATGTTGCCTAGGTTAGTGGGTAAAGAAAAATGTTATTTTATAAGGCTTTGATTTAATTGGGGAGTATAAACCAAGATAAAAGGAAGGTATATTATGAGTTAGAAGCCAATATTAAAGAATTAGGGCTAAATATTTTGGATAATGCCTAGAATTATGACCTAGATGTAAATTTTTTCACATGGTTTAAAAGTACCAAAATCCCTAGAAAATTCATCCATGAGCTTGTGCCTGATCTTGAAATATTTTGGATTATAGAAGATAAATATTTACTACCTCTTTGAAAGGAGCAATTTGTGTTGCATGAGTGATGAGGAACTCAAGTTTAAAATTTGAAAAACTAAAATTTGTTTTCATGCAAGGTTCTTAAATAGCACAAATTCAACCATAACCTTCCCAAAATGGAATGTGCTAACAAATTGCTAACCATAGACTATAATTAATCTAAGATGCTAATAAATGCCACCTAAGCCTAACAAACAATCCTACATGAGCTTGTAGGAGCTTCACGTGGGTACATAGGTTGGGAAAATAATAATATGCCAAATCTAGATAAGAATATGCATAGCTAGAAAATAATAAGGCTAAAATTTAAATAAACCTAGGACTAAATGATGCCCTCATCATACCTCCCCATAATAGAAGCATCAGACTTTGATGATCTTACAATATAAGTGAGAGGTTGAGACACCATACATTGAAAATAGATCCCACCAAGAGGAAAAAGTGGAAGTTGATATGGCATATCATCGTGGGTCTAAAAAATGTCACGGAGACCATGAGATATAGATGCTACGATACAATATCAGGGCACAACTTTATCATAAATCTATGAATGAATATGGTGAGGAAATGATGAGACACCAATAGGTTGCTACAAAGTCTACAAAGTTTGTTGCATAATAGGAACTGATGAAGGTGGTAATGAAGAAGGCCACTCTAAAATTAAGAGGAATAACAGTAGGAGGAGTAGCAAGAGTAGCAGGAAGAGGTGCAAATAAAGAAGAATAAATCACCTTCTTGTGAGAAGGAGGTGTTGTGGAAGTAGGTGTGTTCTGAGGTCTATTAAAGATTAATGTTATCTTTTGTAGTTGATGGGAGCAAAGCAAAAGTTTGGAATGTATAAGTTTATGAATAAAAAATATCTTAATATCATGATGCAAAGTGTAGGTTTGGTTATATGCATCATATAGAGCCCTTTTATCGAATTTATAGGGTTGGCTAAGAATGATACCGCAATAGTTCATTGGAGTCACATCGCAAGTGACTCAATCCATAAAATGCGGGCCCAAAGCAAAGGACACAGTGAAATTTTTTGTGATGTAGGAGGTAGAACCCATATCTTTACATCTAAATGGGTATGGATGGGGATATTGAGGATTAATCCACAATGTATTTTTTTAATAAAAATAGGTTGCTAAGTATACATTCAATTATATCTACCATAATGTAATAGAAGATTAATCTTAGTAGATATAAATAACAACTAAATTATAAAAACTAACAAATCTAATTGAACAAACTAAAATTTATTGATATTTTTGGATGCAAAAAAATAATAAGTAATAAACTAACTAATAAATAAAAAGAATGCCTAGCTAGAAATTAATAAGCCTAGGATGTAAAATAAACCTAGGACTAAATGATGACCTCATCAATGAGACCCAAAATAAACTATATAAAATCTTCTATATAAAAGTAAGGAAGGTTGACCTCTCCCTTCCAATCAACATAACCATGAAGAAATTCTTGCATAAGAAAAAATGGAGAAGAAATAAAATTATAGCATGGTGGATACTTTGTTAGGAAATAAATAACATTGAAGCACCTTTTTGAAAGATTAGATCTAAATTATGATGAAACCTTCATTCAATTATATGATATGGAACACCATGGAGAAGTGTCCCTCAAGACATAGAAACGGGAAAATAGGCCATAAATAAAGAACTTTTTATCACAAATATGATGCAAAAACTTCTAGATGAAGCCATGGCAAATCAATGAGAGTTCCAAGCAAGAACATGACATGAAAAATTTCAAGAGGATATGGGACTCCTACAAGAAAGTGGAGGTTAATACTTTAGTATGAATCGCAAAATAAAATAGAAATGAGTAAGGACCACTTCAAAATACTCCTTAGTCTTCAAATAAAGTGGTTGAATTGAGAGAAAGGAGTACAAATCAATGAAGACATAGCCATAGCATTAGTTATCATTTCTAACCAAGGAAGCACTCCAAAAAGAACTAGAGTAGAAATATATTATGACCCTAAAGTTGAACCACTCACTAGAAAAACCTCTCCACCTATATCTATTTGATCTTCTGCTAAAGAGCCTTAGATTTCTTAAAATATCCCAACCTCACTAGCCATATGCCTAGTGTTATAACCACAATGGTTAGTTCTTCCTCTAATTCCTCTATGACCTCTACCATTTAAGAAGTAGGAGTCTAGTCATCCTTGAGTCCTTTGATCCCGTCAAACTTAGATACCAAAATTCCTTTGCCTTTAGTAGTCCTAATTTTCAAGTCATTAATCACATTTATGCCATCTCTAGAATAGTAAGAAGGCTTGTAAATAATTGGGCAAGTTGTGAATCCACTATAGGAGTTTCATAGGGTTCAAAAATATACAAAACAATACAATAAAAATAAGTGGGCCTTGTTGGCGTAATTACTAGTTGCAACTCAAATAATCATCCACTTCACCCCTTAAAAGAGGGTATTGCATTTACATAAAAAATTAATGGTATGAAGATCCAAAGTATTATATCTTTGAAAGGAGAGCAGATGGCAAAGGCAAAATCCATTGATGGTGACAGTGGGAACTAACCTTCTAGAGTGACGAATTAAGGGTATAGACCAGATAAAGAAGCCACATCTATTGGTGGAGCGATTTTCCAGGGAAGCCCCTCGAGGGCCCTTGGGATAAGGAATCTCTTGGCAAAAGGCCTGTCAAGTACCCCATCCCCAATAAGGGCCTAGCTCTTGGAAGCCTGAGTGGGCCTTCGTATGCCCAGGTCATCTCTAATGGCCTTAAAATTTCAAAAACCTTAGATAACCACATAAATCCTATCGAAGCAGATATCATCTTCATGGAGGAGGTTTTCTCTAGCTAAATTCTCAATGGAATCATACTCTTTGATTGACAAGTTAATTGGAGGATGGCTTGATACGAAGAAAATAAGGCATTGGGCCTTCTCCAAATGGAAAACCTCAAGGAGCATGGATATTATTACTCTTTCTAGAGGGTATTTTTGCCACAAGGCTATGCAACCATGATGATGTAAACCGAATCCTAATGGGAGGACCATGGTTCCTAGGTAGAAGGAGCTTGTTCCTCAAGAGGTGGGCTATGGATTTCAACCCCAAAACCCAGAGCATTAACTTCGCACCCATCTAGATCTACATCCGAGATCTACCCTTCCACCTGTAGCACGAGGACATCCTGGGAGCCATTACCAAGACCGTTGGATACCTGGTGGTAATCAATTCTACAACTGAAGTGCACTTAAGAATGACACGCTCGCATTTGTATGAACACCAATATCGACTCTGAGATACACATATTTATAAACCTAATCTCAAGCTTCTTTAGATGGCATCAACCTCTAGAATATGAAAATAAGCAAACGCTTTGCATCCATTGTCACACGCAAAGCCACCTCAAAAACCAGTGTTCCCTTCTCAAGGGTAAACCTTCAAAGGAACCTGAGGATTCTGATAAGTTCATTTTAATGCCTTCCCTCACAATATCTCATAATAGGTTTCCTTCCCAACCATCAAGGAACCATCATATCAAGAATATTCAAAGTTTTTCTAAAAATAATAACTCATATTCTCATTCAAACCAGGTCATGAACTATCAAAGAAGGGATGGTTCCTCTGATGATAAAGGGAAAAACAATGGTGATTCTCCTTCGGCCCCAGACTAAGACTAGGTATATATTTCACTTGAAACTAATTCTTTTTTCTTTGAGGGTAAAATGGGCTTCCTAGTGGTTGATCTCCCACCTCTAATCAAGTCTACTGCTCTCCAAGATGATCCGATCGAGAATGATTCCATTGAATATCCATCAATTTGATCTCTCCAACCCCCTCTCAAACCTTTCAGACCAGTATCCATCCATTCTAAATATGAAGATGAAGGAAACCCTGTTCCATCCAAATCCATCTTGGAGAACTTTAGTCCCAAGTAGACTCAAAGCAAAAAATCCCTCATTGACTATGGAAGTGATAAAAAGAGAGGAAGGCCATTCACTACTGAGCAAATAAGAAAAGATATTGAAGAGGATATAGCAAACAACTTCCAATCCACTCTGCTCTTTGACTCTCTGAACCTGATAAGATATGAACCCAAAATATCCAAACCTCCCCCACAACAATCAAAGGGAGGTAAAAAATCCCTCAAAAAGTTATAAATGAAGATTCTCACTTGAAATGTAAGACGCCTTAATGGATCCCCCAAGCAACGCCTGACTACAAATTTAAGAAAGGAGTACAGCCCTACAATTCTCATTATGTAAGAAACAAAACTAGATTGTGAGAAGTGGAACTAGATCTCAATTATTTGATGAAGTATAAATAATACAATAGGGCTAGGATTAGTCTGGAGGTTGTGGAAACACCCGAGACCAATATAGGCACAGTTGTAACAAATAAAAACTAGCCTAAATTAATAAATTCTAACAATATAAGATTGTAAGGATCAAATTAATTAAAAGGAAAAAAAATATTGAAATATATTCTAACATCCCCCCTTATTATAATATTTGAGGAAATATATAACTACTAGCTATACTAGCATCCCCCCATTATTTTGAAATACATAGAGAGCTGTGAAACAATTCAAATTTGACACGTGCAAGTGCCTTAGTGAATATGTCTGCAACTTGAGCATTGGTGGAGATGTACTGAAGCTAGATTCGGTGCCTTGGTACTTCGTCTCGAATGAAGTGGCATTATGTATCAATGTGTTTGGTTTTCTCATGATACACTAGATTCTTAACAAGGTTCAAAACACCCATGTTATCGCAAAACAAGTGAATTGGATATTTTTATGGAAGACCCATACTTGTCAGGATGCGACGCAACCATATCACTTCGCACACAGCTTCACGTGTGGTGCGATATTTTGCCTCTGTTGATGAGATAGCAACCACCTGTTACTTCTTGCTATGCCAAGAGACAGGACCAGATCCAAGATGAAACAAATATCCTGAAGTTGATTTATGATCATCATATGATCCGACATAGTCAGAGTCTGTGTATCCCTGTAAGAAGAATTTGTTGTTCTTCTTGTATTCTAGGCCATATTCCATTGTGACATGAACATAGTGAAGAACTCGCTTTATTGCTTTCCAGTGTGTAGTCTTAGGTTCCTGCATGAACCTTGAAAGATAGTTGACAACAAATACGATATCTGGCCTAGTGTTGGTCAGATATATGAGACTCCCAATCAACTAACAATAGAGAGTAGCATCTACCTAAGGTGATTTGTCATATCGCGATAACTAAAGTCCTAATTCCATTGGTGTTGCCATCGGCTTGCAATCAGTCATGCGATATTTTTCTAGTAGTGTCTTATATTTTTTTTGGGCCACTTTGATGTAGTGCTCCTTCTAGTTCACTTCCAAGCCAAGATAGTAATGGAGAAGTCTGAGATCTGTCATTTCAAAATATTTGCTCAAATCCTATTTGATAGTAGAGATCATTATTTTTGAACTCCCTGTTATGAGTAGATCATCAACATAGAGTACAAGCAACACTATTTCAGAGCCTTGCTTCTTAAAATAGATGTTTGCATCCGATGGACATCTCTTGAATCCATGTTGTAGTAGGTGATTATCCATTTTTATATACCAAGCCCGAGGGGCCTATTTCAAACCATATAAAAATTTGACCAATTTGCAAACTTTTTGCTATTGGCCTTCCACTTCAAATCCTTCCAGTTGAGTCATGTAGACTTCCTCTTGGAGATCACCATTTAGAAAGGCACTCTTGAAATCCATTTGGTGTACTTTCCACCCATATTGTGCTACCATAGCACAAATAACTCGAATAGTTGCCATCCTAACAGTAGGTGCAAAATTTTCCTCATAATCAATGCCTTCTTTTTGAGCATAGCCCTTTGCAACAATTCAGGCCTTATGCTTATCTATTGTCCCATCTGCCTTGTACTTGAATTTGTACACGCATTTGTAGCCTATGGGCTTATTTTTGTATGGCAGATCGACAAGCTTCCAAGTTTTGTTTTTCATCAGAGACATATACTCTACATCCATAGCGACCTTCCACTGAGGCTCACTAAGGGCGTCTTGCACTAAAGCAGGTTCAAGTTCATCTATTGAAGACATAAACACTCTGTCATCATCAATATCCATATCTTCTATATCTCTCTCTGGATCTATAGAAATTTCCTCAAAATATTGACAAAGATCATCAACCCTAGTAATCTCTACTATAGCTTTCTCCTATCGAGCCATGCTATGAGTACGAGGCCTAAAGTCAAATCTGTTGGAGTGGATAGCTTAGAGTCTCTGATTGTATTTGTATACCACTTTGGATTCTTCTTTTATGGTGATGAAGAAGATGAAGAAGGACCTCCAACCTTTGATGAAGGAGACTTCTCAACCTTAGATTCCACAAGGTCTAGGTATACATCTGATGTGTTTTCTGATGTGAAAGCCTCATCAAAAAATACATCTCTACTGATGTGAATCTTCTTGGTTAAGGCATAAATCAATCGATAACCCTTAGAGTGCTCATCATACCCAAGAAGAATGCACTTAATTTTTTATCATCTAGCTTCTTCATATTTTCTTTCGATATGTGCATGAATTCTTTACAACCAAAAATGCGTAGATGAGAGATGGAGGATTTCCTGCCACTCCATGCTTCCTATGGAGTCATTCCTTGTAGGGCCTTAGTGGGTGCCCTATTCAACAGATATACTTCTATGGTGACATCTTTTGCCTAATATTATTGCCCAATTCTAGCTCTTGTGAGCATGCAACAAACCATTTCCATGATGGAACAGTTCCTCCTTTTAGCAAGTCCATTTTTCTAAGGAGTATAAGCAGTAGTCAACTATCGTGTGATCCCATTTTCAGTCAAGAATGCAAAAAATTCTTTAGAGGTGAACTCCCCCCCTCGATCTAAGTGGAGGGTCTTTATAGAAGTTCTTGAATCCTTTTCAACAGATTTCTTGAATTGCTAAAAGAAGCCAAATGCTTCAGATTTCAGTTGAAGAATGTTGAGCAAGGTGTTGCAAGAAGTTTGTCATTGTTGTCAACACAGGAAGTTAGATCCAATGATGCAGTGGATAGACAGTTCAGGAGCCATTCAGATGCAGAGGACAGAAATTCAAAGGATAGTCAGATTATGTAAAGTGCAATTCCAAGAAAACAGAAGTGACCCAGTTTCAAAAATTCGAAGAAAAAGACAAGTTAGAAAACTGTCGCGATATCGCGACATGTTTTCTGTCGCGATTTCGTGACAGGTCGGAGGAGAGAGAAAGCATAGCCGAAAATGTCATGATTTCATGACAAAAATGAGGAGAGAGAAGGCACAGCTGAAAATGTCACGATTTCGTGACAAAAATGAGGAGAGAGAAGGCGAAAATGTCACGATTTCAAGAGAGAGAAGGAAAATGTCATGATTTCGACAAAAATGAGGAGAGAGAAGGCACAAAATGTCATGATTTCGTGACAAAAATGAGGAGAGAGAAGGCGCAAGGCAAACTGTCACGATTTCGCGACATGTTGGAGGCCAAGAAGCTAAGTCGAGAAACTGTAGCGATTTCGCTACATGTTGAATTTTCGCTGGCCGAAGCAGGGAGAAAGTGTTAAGTGAAAAGTTGTAGCGATTTCGCTACGAATCAAAAGTGCACAAAACAAAGGTGTAGCGATTTCGCTACGTGTCAAAATTGCACAAAACAAAGGTGTAGCGATTTCGCTACGAGTTGAAAAAGCACAACACGAAGGTGTAGCGATTTCGCTATGAGTTGAAAAAGCACAACACGAAGGTGTAGCGATTTCGCTACGAGTCAAAAGTGCACAACACGAAGGTGTAGCGATTTCGCTACCAGTCAAAAATGCAGAACTCAAAGATGTAGCGATTATGCTACAAGTCGAAAGCACAAGGCACAAAGTTGTAGCGATTTCGCTACTGCATGAAGCAAGAAATGTACGAAGCCAAAGCGTCACGATTTCATGACAAAGATGAGGATGACGTCAGCAAAATTGAAAGTGTCACGATTTCACTGACAGTCGCAAGAAAAGCCTCCGGAAGCCGAAAGCGTCACGATTTCATGACAAAGCTGAGGATGACGTCAGCAAAATTGAAAGTGTCACGATTTCACGACAGGATGCAAGAAAAGCCTCTGGAAGCCGAAAGCATCACGATTTCACGACAAAGCTGAGGATGACGTCAGCGAAAGCTGAAAGTGTCACGATTTCATGATAGGGTGCAAGAAAAGCCGCTGGAAGCTGAAAGCGTCATGATTTCATGACAAGAATGAGGATGACGTCAGCAAAAGTTTGAAGTGTCACGATTTCATGACAAGAACGGTGGCAAAGCTATCAAAGGCCAAAATGGTCACGATTTCATGACAACAAGGACAAGAAGGCGTACGGCTACAAAAGGTGTCGCGATATCGTGACATGTTATTATTTCATGGCAATAAGCTACAGGAAGGTGACAAAGGTGGCAGAGGCGTTTGAGGCCGACAAAGTTAAATCTGGGCCGACGGATTTTAGGGTTTTGCAGTCGATAATTTCTAGGGTTTTGTAGTCGACATTCTTAGGGTTACAGCCGATGGATTTTAGGGTTTGGCAGCCAAAAAATTCTAGGGTTTCTCAGTCGACGTTCTTTAGGGTTTGTTCCTGAAATTTCTTCTATAAAAGGAGGGCTTCTTCGAGTTTGAAAGGATGAAGTGTGAAGATAAAGTGCGAATGCGAGCAGAGTGATTGCGCAAGTAAAGTTCTTATCGAGCAGAGTGCGAAGTCGCAGTTAGAGTTGAAGCGAAGTGTGCAGATCGTGATGGTGTGAATTAAGAGCGCGATGTGCAGAGGTGGAGTTATGAGTGTGAAGTGATAGCGTGCAGACAACAGAAGTGAACGATCATCCGATTGCTATTGAGAGTGTGAAGAAGTTCACAGAAGTGTCAGACAGTGTGAAGCGTGTTGCGTAGAAGTAGCAGACGACAGAGAAACAATAGACTGTAAGAAATAACATGAGAATTTTATTCTGTAATTTTCTTAATCATTATTGACTTCCAAGTTGCAGCTTGGCATAAGGGGTTGGTGCCTCTTTCCAGTAGGTGCTGGTAAATTGGGAGTTGGTGCTCCATTCTATTTGTAATAGATAAAGCTAAGGGGTTGGTGCTCCTTCCAGTTGGTGCTGGTAAAAGATATTGTAAAGTTGCAGCTTTGCATTGGCTGGATTTGGATGGTAGTCCAAGCAGTCATTTTGAGGAGTAGCCACATTGGTGAACCTCGTTAAATTGTTGTGTTATGTGTGATGCTTTCTTACTGTAGTTGATATATCTTTTATAAGTTTTAAACTGCTACTGGTTTTAGAACTGCATATTTGAAATTTAAAAGGTCACACTGATTCACCCCCCCTCTCAGTGTCACTGTGATTACAACAATTGGTATCAGAGCAAGGTTCCTGAACAGGCTCAATCAGCTAGGGTGATCTTGGAAGTGATGCAATGGCAAGTGGTGAAGGCTTCTCCTCAAACAAAGCACCATTGTTTGATGGAACTAACTATGCTTTCTGGAAGGTAAGGATGCAGACTTATCTCCGTGCGTTGGGTTTTGACATCTGGGGTGCAGTAGTCAATGGTTACAAAGCTCCCACCACTGCTCCAACAGACACTGCCGGTAAGAAGGCATTTGAAAATGATTCGAAAGCAAAAAATGCCATCATGTGTGGATTAGTGGACAGTGAGCTAGTCAAAATCATAAACTGTGAATCTGCAAAAGATGTATGGGACAAACTTGAGAACATTCATGAAGGAGATGATAGGATCAAGGAGGCCAAGCTTCAAACACACCGAGCTCAATTCGAATCTTTACAGATGAACAATGATGAGAACATAGAGGCTTTCATGCAAAGAGTCAATGGAATCACAAATTCAATGAGAGGTCTCGACGAAGATATGGATGATGCTACGATTGTGAAAAAGGTATTAAGATCTCTACCTCCAAGGTTTGATTCGAAAGTTTCAGCCATAGAAGAAGCTAAAGATCTAAATCGCTTTAGTATGGATGAGATGCATGGATCTTTGACTGCGTTTGAAATGAGAATAGGAAGGTCTAATCCCACAGATAGAGAAGCAGCTTTCAAAGCCCTAAAAGGCAAAAACACAAAACAAGAGTCTGAAGAAGAGGATGCTTCAGATGAAATGGAAGCAAATTTTGTCAAAAAGCTGAGAAAAGGAAAAGGAAAATACAAAGGAAAGCTACCTTTTAAATGTTTCAATTGTGGAGGCATTGGACACTTTGCTACCAAATGTCCTCTCAATGACAAGAACAAAGGTGAAGAAACTCCGCATCAAGAAAGAGGTGAATGGAGGAAGAAAACAAACTTCAAAAAAGGTAATTTCAAAAAGAAAAGTTTTATCTCCCGAAATGCAGAATCTTCAGAGGACAGTTCTAGTGAAGACTCTGAAGAAGGAACAGGTGAGGCTCTCTTTATGGCGTTTGAAGTAGAAAAATCAGAAGAGGCAGAAAACACAGAAAAGAGAGAAGGAATGAACTCTGAAGTATCTATTGAAAAAGGTGAGGCTGAAGTTGATTTAGAAGGTGAGCTGGTTTCTGCTCTTATGGAATGGAAATCTGAGAAAAGAAAGAATAAAAAACTGTCAAGGAAGCTTGAGGATGCAAATGACATTATAGCCAGTCTAAAAACACAGACAAAAGAGTACAAGAAAATGTTCGAAGATCTTGAAGTACAGGTAACCATGAAGATAGATTACTATTGCAAATTGGAAGAAGAAAATGTTGGTCTTCGAATACAGATACAAGAGCTGGATCAAAAAATTAGCTGTCATTTAAAACGTGAAGAAAGTTCGATGAAGCTGGACAAAATCCTAAGCGATCAAAGACCCACAGGTATCAAATTCGGTAAGGAGAATCATCAAATGGACCAAAGGCAAGCAATGTTGAATGTGAAAAGAGTAAAGACAAGAAACAGGCTGTTGAAAGAAAAACAAATCAGGCAAAAGAAAGCAGTAATGCCAGTCCTGAAATAGGAACTGACAATGATGGCTTTACCAAGGTCACACATCAAAAGAAAAGAAGATCTAAGGCTCCTGCAACAACTTGGCAAAGACCATCTTTCAGGTTCAATCATTATTTCTATGGTTTCTATTTTAAATGTAATGGTTATGGGCATAAAATTGTTGACTGCAAGTATAATATAGGTCCAAGAAGTTTCACTAGTAGAAATGCTTTTGCTCCTCTAATGAGTTATGCAATAGAATGCTTTAATTGTCACAACTTTGGGCATATTGCTAGAAACTGTCATAGAACTTCTGTTTCAAATCAATCTCGGAAAAGAAGAATTCAACCATATAGGGCAAAACAAAATAGAATTCCTTCTGAAGGATATGTGCAAGATTCTGAAAAGGGGAAATCCAAGCTAGAACCCAATACCACAGTTAAAACAGAATGGAAACAGAAAGAACAACTCAGGGAAGAAAAGGAGTCTTTAATAGTGCAGACAACTTTCAGAGCTCAGAATAAATGTGTACCGTGGATCCTTGACAGTGGGTGCTCAAGTCATATGACAGGTGATAAACAAAAATTTGAAAAACTACAGAAATATGAGGGTGGCTCTGTGAAGTTTGGAAATAATGATGGAGCCAAAATAATAGGAAAAGGGTCTGTCAAAATTAGTGAAGGGAAAATCAAGTCAGAAGAAGTTTTATTTGTGGATGGTTTGAAACATAACCTGTTAAGTGTTAGTCAAATCTGTGATAAAGGTCATGAAGTAGTCTTCAAGAAGCAGGGTTGTGAAGTCAAAAAAATAAACAATGGGAAATTGATAGCAACCGGTTCAAGGACGTCTGGTAATCTGTACACACTCTCAGAAACTTCAGAAGGTACGTGTTTTATTGGACAAGAAGAAGAGAACTGGCTGTGGCACAAGAGGCTTGGACACATAAGTTTTGATAATTTGGTGAAAATCAGCTCTAAACAAGCAGTGAGAGATATTCCAACCATTAAGAAACCTTCAAACAGTGTTTGTGCTTCATGTCAGAAGGGAAAGCAAACCAGAGTCTCATTCAAAACAAAAGAATACCACACTAGCAGGCCTTTGGAACTTATTCATACTGACTTATGTGGACCCATGAGAACTCAAAGCATAAACGGCGACAAATACTTCATGTTGTGTATCGATGATTATTCCAAAATGACATGGATATTTTTCTTAAAAGATAAAACAGAAGCTTTTGAAATGTTCAGATCCTTCAAACAGCTAGTTGAGAATGAAACAAGAAAAAGGATCAAATGCTTACGATCGGACAGAGGAGGAGAATTCATTTCGAATGAATTTACAGAATACTATGAAAAACATGGTATCAGGAGACAATATTCAGCAGCTAGAACTCCACAGGGAGAATGGCGTAGTAGAAAGAAAGAACAGAACTATACAAGAAATGGCACGCACCATGTTGGCAGAAAATAAAATAGCAGATAGATTCTGGAAAGAAGCAGTTCACACTGTAGTATACATCCAAAACAGATATATGTTAAGAACTCATGAATGCAAAACACCTTATGAGTTGTGGTTTGGTAGAAAAGCAACAACAAAACATCTCAAAATATTTGGCTGTAAGTGCTACATCAGAAAAATAGATGACAACCTTGGGAAGTTTGAAGATAGAGCAGATGAAGGTGTTTTTGTTGGGTATTCATCAAAAAGCAAAGCTTACAAATGCTACAACAAGAGACTCAAGAAAATTGTGGACAGTGCAGACGTTAAATTCGATGAAGTTGGGAAACGATTAGCTGACTTTGAGGAAAACTACCCAATCTATGAAGAAGTCGTTGAAGGAGATGAGGTGAATGAAACAGAAAATAAATCTACGCTTGATTCAGATGAATTAGTCGATGACTCAGAGGTGCAAGAAAACAAGAAATTCAAAACAGGCAGCTGGCAGAAAAATCATCCAAGAGACCAAATAATTGGAGATCCCACAACTGGCATTCAGACAAGAAGGAAAGTAATAAGTAATTACTCTCTTTTATCTAGCATTGAGCCCAAAAACATAGATGAAGCAAGCAAAGATGATAGCTGGATGAAGGCAATAAATGAAGAGTTAGATCAGATTGAAAAGAACAGAACTTGGGAATTAGTACCTAGACCTACAAACAAGAATGTAATCGGCACCAAATGGATATTTCGAAACAAATTAAATGAAGACGGACAGAGTCATTAGGAACAAAGCAAGACTGGTTTGTAAAGGATATGCACAGGTCGAAGGCATTGATTTTGAAGAGACTTTTGCTCCAGTGGCCAGATTAGAAGCAATTAGAATGTTTCTGGCCTTAGCAGTTCACAAAAACTTCAGAGTTTATCAGATGGATGTAAAATCTGCCTTTTTAAATGGGAAACTCGAAGAAGAGGTCTATATTGAACAACCGGATGGATTTCAAATTAGTGAGGATCCTAACCTTGTCTGCAAATTAAAGAAAGCACTGTATGGATTAAAGCAAGCACCACGGGCATGGTATGCTAGGCTAGATAACTATCTCTCTCAACAGGGATTCAAGAAAGGTTTAGTGGACAGTAATCTGTATGTAAAAATAGAAGGTGGGCATCTCATTGTTCTAGTTGTCTATGTAGATGATATCATATTTGGCAAGCAACAAAGATGAATCTTGTAAAGACTTAGCAAATAAGATGCAGAATGAATTTGAAATGTCTATGATTGGTGAACTGTCTTACTTTCTTGGGCTACAAGTTAATCAAAATGAGAAAGGCATATTCATTTCCCAAATCAAATATGTGAAAGAAATGCTAAAAAGGTTCACTATGGAGGACTGTAAGCCAGTCAGCACTCCCATGACAACAGGCTGCAAATTGAGTAAAGAAGACAAATCTCCACCTGTAGACCAAACCATGTACAGATCTATGATTGGAAGTCTACTATATTTAACAGCCACTAGACCTGATATTCTGCAGGCAGTTTGCATGGTAGCTAGATTTCAGGCCAGTCCCAAAGAGACTCATGTGACAACAGTTAAAAGGATTTTTCGGTATCTCAAGGGCACCATGGAGTATGGGTTGTGGTATCCAAAAGGCAAAGACTTCACTCTTATATCATATTCAGATGCAGATTGGGCTGGATGTGTTGATGACAGAAAGAGTACCAGTGGAGGTGCATTCTATTTGGGGGACAGATTGGTTGCATGGCACAGTAAGAAGCAAGAGTCAGTTTCTTTATCTACAGCTGAGGCAGAATATATTGCAGCAACAACATGTTGTACACAAGTCTTGTGGATGAAACAAACTTTGAAAGATCTAGGTATTAATTTTAGTGAACCAATATCAGTTAAGTGTGATAACACCAGTGCAATTAACATCTCTAAGAATCCAGTAATGCACTCACGGACAAAACACATTGCTATAAGGTATCATTTCTTGAAGGAGAAAGTTGCAGAAGGAGAAGTTAAATTGGATTTTGTCCCAACTACAGAACAAGTAGCAGATATTTTTACAAAACCTTTGCCCAAGGAAGTATTTGAGTACCTTCGAAGCAAATTAGGAGTAGTCACACTTCCTAAGAAGTGACTAGCTACAGGGATCACTTTCTCAGGGGGAGCATTTGAGTATTTGACTATTCTTTTGCTCATGATCATAATTTGTGCCAGATGCAACAAATTGTGCCTGAGAAGTGTGAGGATGGACTCAGGGGGAGTCTGCAGCAGCCCTTTGGTATTATTGACAAAGGGGGAGAAGAGTTACAGGAATGTACACAGGTGTTGCCAACAATTCCAAAGGGGGAGATTGTTGAGCAAGGTGTTGCAAGAAGTTTGTCATTGTTGTCAACACAGGCAGTTAGATCCAATGATGCAGTGGATAGACAGTTCAGGAGCCATTCAGATGCAGAGGACAGAAATTCAAAGGATAGTCAGATTATGTAAAGTGCAATTCCAAGAAAATAGAAGTGACCCAGTTTCAAAAATTCGAAGAAAAAGACAAGTTAGAAAACTGTCGCGATATCGCGACATGTTTTCTGTCACGATTTCGCGACAGGTCGGAGGAGAGAGAAAGCACAGCCAAAAATGTCATGATTTCACGACAAAAATGAGGAGAGAGAAGGCACAAAAAATGTCATGATTTCATGACAAAAATGAGGAGAGAGAAGCGAAAAAGTCACGATTTCATGACAAAAATGAGGAGAGAGAAGGCACAGTCGAAAATGTCATGATTTCATGACAAAAATGAGGAGAGAGAAGGCACAGCGAAAATGTCATGATTTCACGACAAAAATGAGGAGAGAGAAGGCGCAAGGCAAACTGTCACGATTTCGCGACATGTTGGAGGCCAAGAAGCTAAGTCGAGAAGCTGTAGCGATTTCGCTACATGTTGAATTTTCGCTGGCCGAAGCAAGGAGAAAGTGTTAAGTGAAAAGTTGTAGCGATTTCGCTACGAATCAAAAGTGCACAAAGCAAAGGTGTAGCGATTTCGCTACGTGTCAAAATTGCACAAAACAAAGGTGTAGCGATTTCGCTACGAGTTGAAAAAGCACAACACGAAGGTGTAGCGATTTTGCTACGAGTTAAAAAACAAAGGTGTACATTTCGCTACGAGTCAAAAGTGCACAACGCGAAGGTGTAGCGATTTCACTACCAGTCAAAAATGTAGGACTCAAAGATGTAGCGATTATGCTACAAGTCAAAAGCACAAGGCACAAAGTTGTAGCGATTTCGCTACTGCATGAAGCAAGAAATGTACGAAATTCGAAAGCATCACGATTTCGTGACAAAGATGAGGATGACATCAAGCAAAATTGAAAGTGTCACGATTTCGCGAAGCACAAGAAAAGCCTCCGGAAGCCGAAAGCATCACGATTTCACGACAAAGCTGAGGATGACGTCACGAAAATTGAAAATGTCACAATTTCACGACAGTGGCAAGAAAAGCCTCTCGAAGCCAAAGCGTCGCGATTTCGATGACAAAGCCGAGGATGACGTCGACGAAAGCGAAAGTGTCACGATTTCGTTCAGGACGGGGTGCAAGAAAAGCCGATGGAAGCCGAAAGCGTCGCGATTTCGTGACAAGAATGAGGATGACGTCAACAAAAGTTTGAAGTGTCACGATTTCACGACAAGAACGGTGGCAAAGCTATCAAAGGCCAAAATGGTCACGATTTCGCGACAACAAGGACAAGAAGGCGTACGGCTACAAAAGGTGTCGCGATATCGCGACATGTTATTATTTCACGGCAATAAGCTACAGGAAGGTGACAAAGGTGGCAGAGGCGTTTGAGGCCGACAAAGTTAAATCTGGGCCGATGGATTTTAGGGTTTTGCAATCGACAATTTCTAGGGTTTTGTAGCCGACATTCTTAGGGTTACAGCCGATGGATTTTAGGGTTTGGCAGTCGACAAATTCTAGGGTTTCTCAGCCGACGTTCTTTAGGGTTTGTTCCTAAAATTTCTTCTATAAAAGGAGGGCTTCTTCGAGTTTGAAAGGATGAAGTGTGAAGATAAAGTGTGAATGCGAGCAGAGTGATTGCGCAAGTAAAGTTCTTATCGAGCAGAGTGCGAAGTCGCAGTTAGAGTTGAAGCGAAGTGTGCAGATCGTGATGGTGTGAATTAAGAGCGCGATGTGCAGAGGTGGAGTTATGAGTGCGAAGTGATAGCGTGCAGACAGCAGAAGTGAACGATCATCCGATTGCTACTGAGAGTGCGAAGAAGTTCACAGAAGTGTCAGACAGTGCGAAGCGTGTTGCACAGAAGTAGCAGACGACAGAGAAACAACAGACTGTAAGAAATAACGTGAGAATTTTATTCTGTAATTTTCTTAATCATTATTGACTTCCAAGTTGCAGCTTGGCATAAGGGGTTGGTGCCTCTTTCCAGTAGGTGCTGGTAAATTGGGAGTTGGTGCTCCATTCTGTTTGTAACAGATAAAGCTAAGGGGTTGGTGCTCCTTCCAGTTGGTGCTGGTAAAAGATATTGTAAAGTTGCAGCTTTGCATTGGCTGGATTTGGATGGTAGTCCAAGCGAGTCGTTTTGAGGAGTAGCCACATTGGTGAACCTCGTTAAAATTGCTATGTTATGTGTGATGCTTTCTTACTGTAGTTGATATATCTTTTATAAGTTTTAAACTACTGTTGGTTTTAGAACTGCATATTTGAAATTGAAAAATGTCACACTGATTCACCCCCCCTCTCAGTGTCACTGTGATTATAACAAAGAAATAATACCCACATCTTTCATGAGTAATCATCCATGAATAATTTAAAAATACCTCTTACCCCATAACTGTTGGGTGTTAAAGGACCACACAGATAAGTTGTGAACCAACTACAGATATTTCTTTGCTCTTGTAGAGCTCCTCTCGAAAGGTACTCTATGTTGCTTTCCTGTCAAGCAATTAGAGCAAACTAGCAATCTGGTAGAAAGGGAAGGAAGACCCTTTATCATCTCATACATACTTAACTCAAGTAAGTAAACAAAACTCATATGCCTATATCTCTTGTGCCATAGGGAAGTTGTCTCCTTTGTAGAGACAGTCATGGCTACATCTGGAGTAGAGATCACATCTAGGGCAAATAAGTCATGCTTATATGAAGTGGTTGCAATGTTCTTACCCCTCCTGGTAATAGAACAACACTTCTTGCCCCCCTAAACACTAAATTTTACAGCCATATCCTTGTCTAGAATTTGTGTGACTGACAACAAGTTGTTTGCAAATCCTGGAACATAGAGAACCTTCTCAATCTGGCACTTGCCATCAGGAAGAGAAACAAAAATTGTACCTTCTCCTTGAACCTTGTAGGTTTTATCATCAGTAATAGTGACAGGTTTGCCCTCTTTGGCCTCAAAAGACTCAAACTATGATTTGTCGCCAGTCATGTGCTTACTGGCTCCAAAATCGACATACCAAATAGGATCCATCTATTTGGATACTGTGGTAGTCATGAGCACTTTGTGTGCTCGCTCAGAATCCATGTTAGATTTCTCAACAACAACATTCACTTTCTATGGCTTGTTCTTTTGTGGTTTGTTCTGGCCTTTTTGTTTTGGTTGTTTATTCTTATGCCAACATCTGTTTGTATCATGACCTTCCTTGTCATAGATCTTGCAATATCCCTTAGTCTATTTATTTTGTTGATTTTTTTTCCCTTTTGAATCCTTTTGAGAACTCCTTCCCTTTTGAAAATTACCCTTCTTATTCTGGCCCTTCTTGTTTGTGTAGAGGGTAGTGTTAGAAGAATCATCTTGCTGTAGTTGGCATGCTTCCTCCTCTTGAAGAAAATTTACCAACTCAAAAAAGGTAACTTGTCTCTATGATACATGAAGTGAGGTGATCAACACTCTAAAATAATCAGGTAATGCTCTCATTACCACTGAGGTAAGGAGCTTATCATCAACTAGTGTTGCCAAGGTATTCAATTTTCCTTTCAACTCAGACACTACAAATAAAGAGTTCAATTGTCTCTCCATATTTCATGCTTAGATTGTGTAATTGGGATTGAAGAAATAGAATGGTGGAATCATTATTTAATTCATATATAGTTTTAAGGGCATCCCATGCCGCTTTACTATTTTGATAGTCAGCAATATGAGGTTGAACTTCATCAGAAACAGCAAGTAAAATGAGCACTTTTGCTTTGCTATCTTTCTTGTCAAAGTCTTTCTGATCAGTAGTTAGATTTGTGGCTCCAGCTAAAGATGAAGGTCTTACTATTGTTCCAGACACAATATCCCAAAAATCATCCATCTCTAGGATTGCCTTCATTTTGTTTTTCCATGGTGTATAGTTTGGACCTTTCAATAATTGATGAGCATCAGTCATTAGTTTTGCAGACATTGTGAAGGTTCCTTATAACACCAAATGGTCCCCCCTTTGATATACCTTAATGTCAGGCCGTTATACCGTACAAAATACCCACCCTTATGTGAGGGAGACTATAGGTATTTTGCAAAACCAAAAAAATACCCACCCTTATGTGAGGGAGACTATAGGTAATTTTATGATTATACGATACGTGGTACTTAGGCGATACTGAAAGGGAATCAACTCGTTGATGGCACCGACCTTAGAAAGCCTTCAATCCTCATGCGTGGCATGTAACTTCCCCTAAACACTTTGGATATCCAAACTTTCATCTAGATTTAAGCCTAAACACGAGAGTGATTGGGGTAGTGGACGGAGTAAAAAATCGCAAAATGGTAAACTTATATCTCCCCGATGATTAATAGAGAACAAGCTCAGACATCGTCTTGGCAGCTATATTAGGCAATGAATACAGTAGCACAATCACGATAGCTTTACCTGTAAGTGTTGGCCAGAGGTATCACAAATACCGAATACTACAGTGCAATAAATTGCATGGATGGGTTTTAATTATTCTCGGGACTTAGGGAGTGAATTTGATTTTAACTTTTAATGATGTAGTGCAAAGCAAGAAAAGAATGCAACATATAACATAAAAGTTCCCAAAGAAATAAACCACTAGGTGTTGGGCACAGCCGAAAATGCACCTTTACAATAAAGCCAAAATTTCCTCTCTTTTTTTTCTTTTTTTCAAAAAATTACTCTCTATCCCCCCTTGATTTTTGAAAAAATACTCCCCCCTCAAAAAAAAAAATTGTCCTTTCAAAACATTTAAAATTTTTTTTTTTTATAACTAAAGTTAAAAATAAAAAATAAATTATCTCATATAGTAAAAAATTATTTGGTAAAAAATAACTTTAAACTATAGTAAAATAATGTAAAATTATATAATTTTAACCTTAGAAAAAAATATTAAAAAAAAAATTGAAAAAAAAAAAAAATTTATACCTTAACGTAGGGGGGGTCGGTGGGATCGACGGGGTTTGAACCTGTGACCTCAGGGCTCCCGGAGCCCTTACCACTTGGCTCACAACCAGTGAGCCAGTGGGCTGATCCGAGACTAGATCTCAGTGCCCTCTCCCTTATACTATAGCCATGATCTAAATAAGGATCGCACGGCTACTCAGCCACCTCGGCTCGGGTGGATCTCGACTCAGCTCGGGCGAAGCTTGGTCGGCGTGATGGGGTGGTAGCAGGGTGGCGTGCTAGCAACAGAAGGGTGGCACACAGGTGATGAAAAAAACTCAAATTTTTTAATCAAACACTGCACAAAGTGATCGCAGAGGATCACTGTATTCTTATAGAAAGATTTAAAAACCTTTCAAACCCAAAAAACTTTAGGAAATGCTCAAACTTGCTTTGTTAAAGTTTTACAGTGATGCCTTCTAAGAGGAAAAATCTTGCATGAGAGGGAATTTGATGATAAAAAAAACATCCTAATCTAGAAAAAGTGCTTGGATTTCATCTCCATCTCCATGAAAAATTACAGAATTAAAATCCATCAGCCTCAAAGATAAGGAAAAATAGGTGGTGGCAAGTTTTGTTGACGCAGTGACGGATCTGTCAAGTACATGGGCGATTACAGGGAGGAACAAATTTCTCACATTGAAGGGGCAGTGAGGTTATATAGGGTTTAAACAAATCTGGACTTCATAAAGGAGTATCTCCTCTTGGGGACTCTCTCTTGAGAGGGTGCGAACTCTCCTCCCGTGCATGGGTAGCAGCCTTGGTGTTGGCTGCCTAGCTTCGACCCTCATGTGATCTGTCGATCTTTCGACCATCTCTTGCCTCTTATGATATTTTTATCTAACCCCTCTTCTGACCGGTTGGTCGATCTCCCAAAAAAAAAATTGGGATTATCTTGGCATGAATTCCAATGGGAAAAAATTGTAATAATTGCCCCCCACGTTAAAAAAATAATAATTCACCTCTTCGTAGCTTCACCCCCAAACAAAATTTACCTCCATAGCTTCACTCTCAATGCTACTACAAGATCATTTAAAAAATGAGAGTTGCGAAGAGAGTGGTGGAGTGCTCTGATACCATGTGAGAAGTGGAACTAGATCTCAATTATTTGATGAAGTATAAATAATACAATAGGGCTAGGATTATTCCAGAGGTTGTGGAACCACCCGAGACCAATATAGGCATAGTTGTAACAAATAACAACTAGCCTAAATTATTCAATTCTAACAATATAAGATCATTAGAATTGAATTAATTAAAGGGAAAAAGAAATATTGAAATATTTTCTAACATAGATGAGATCTCTTCCCCTAAAGTTTTCAAATCAATATGGAATAAAATTGAATTTGTCTTCACTCCTATCCAAGGAATTTTTGGAGGGCTTATGTGCATGTGGGATCTAACTAAAGTTGAAGAAAGAATGATCTCCTCCTCAAACAAGATTATAAACATGTTTTTTCATTGCAAAAACCTGGATCCTTACCAATATCTATGCTCCTAATAACCCCCTTGAAAAAGCCTTACTGTGGAACTCTATAATTCAAATGAGAAACTCTTTCAATACCATCCCTAGATCCTCGCAGGAGATTTCAATAGCCATATCTTCCCTTTTGATAAAAAATGAGGTAAAATTTTGCTTACCAAAAGCATGGAGGAATTTTGAGAGTTCATAGACGCAAATGAACTCATGGATGTCCAACCCAAAGGAGTAAAATTTACCTGGAGCAATAGAATGGTTGGATTCAGTCTCATATATGTTAAATTGGATAGTTTTCTTCTCTCAAGAGAGGCTATTCCCATTTTTGGAGATGTCACCCTCAAATCCATTCCCAAAATTGGCTCTGACCATAGTCCCCTTCTTCTTGAAGCCATCAAATCTCCTTCCTTCAAGACCCCCTTCTACTTCGAGGTGATGTGGTTCCATCATCCATACTTCAAGAACCAAATATCTCAGTGGTGGCAGAAGTCCTTCAAAGGGTCCCCCTCCATCCAAATCTATCAAAAACTTAGATTCATTAAATAAAATCCTAGGACCTAGAATAAATAAATATTTGGAAACATCTTTGAAAGCAAGCAGATAGTCAAAGAGAAACTAGAAATTATAAAGCAGCAAATCCAATTAGGTAACCAGGACAACAACATCAGAGCCAAAGAGGGCAAGGTCCTAGTTAAGTTTCACAACATCATGGCTAGGGAAGAAGTGTATTAGAGATATAAATCAAGGGCCCTTTGGCTTCAGGATTGTGACTCGAATACCAAATTCTTTCACTCATCCTTGAGAAACAAGAGCACCAACAAAATATCAGATCTCACCTATAGTTATCGAAGGCTCACAAGGGAAATATCTAAAATTAGGAATGAATCTATTAATTTCTTCTAGTCCCTTCTAGGAACCTCCTCTCCTACTTCTGTCTGGGTTAAAGAAGCCCTCTTGGGCAGTATTTCCCATTCCATCTCATCATCCACCAATGCAATTCTCATCATCCCTCTCACCCATGAAGATATCAAAGGAGCTCTGTTCTCTATGCAGCTTGACAAAGCTTCTAGACCATATGTCTTTTCTCCATGCTTCTTCCAAGTGTTTTAGGATCTGATTGACTCTAAAGTTTGTGCAATATTTAGAGATCTCCAATCCTCCAAGGCCATCCCCCAAGGGGTCAATTCCACCTTCATTTCCTTGGTTCCCAATTTTTTGTCCTACAAAGCTTTGTCTGACTTTCGTCCCATCAGCCTTTGCAATGTCCTCTACAAGATCTTAACCAAAGCATTGGCTAACAGACTTAAGGATATCCTCCTCATTATCATCAATCCTTGATAGGGTAGCTATTTTAAAGGGAGGACCATAACTGATGGAGTAATCACCATTCATGAGGCCTTACCCTCTGCCACCCTGGCCAAGAAACTAGCCTTTCTCCTAAAGTTGGACATGAATAAGGCCTTTGATAGATTCAGCTGGGAATTTCTTATCAATGTCCTCCTCAAATTTGGCTTCCACTCAATTTGGGTTGACCTCATAAAAAGTTGCATCTCCTCTCCTTGGTTCTCTATCTTAGTCAATGTATCCCCTAATAGTTTCTTCCCTAGATCTAGAGGACTGAGGCAAGGAGATCCCCTATCCCCAATCATGTTCAACATCTTGGCTAAGGTGCTAGGGAGATCCATTGCAAGTGCTAGCATGAGAGATATAATTTCTAGGATCAAAGCTACTACTGGTCTTAACCCCATTACCCACAACAGTTTGTTGATGATACTATCCTATCCATTTTCACCTTATTTTCTCAAGACAAGGCCATCAAACATATCCTTCATTTGTTTGAGAGTGTTGCAAGGCAGAAGATAAACCTCCTAAAAATCAAAATCTGCTTCATTAACACACATATATTTGGGTGCTCCTCGAAGGCTCTTACCACCACTTAACTTGGGATTCCTCTATTCTCAGGAAACCCCACAACTTCAATGTGGAACAACATCATTGAGAGAATTCAGAATAAGCTAGCCTCCTAAAAATGTCACCTTCCCTCTTAGGCAGCCAAAGCTACCCTTACTTAGGCTTATCTCTAGAGCATCCCGATTTACTTCCTATCTATCTTCAGGGTCCCAACCTTAGTGAGATCTAAGATTGAGCAAATCCAAAAAATATTCCTCTAGTCTGGGAGCAAATATAGGAAGAGAATTCTCTTGGTGGCTTGGAATTTGGTGTGTTGCAAAAAAAATCACGAGGGCATTGGGCTTAGTAAAGTCACCAAAATGAATCTTGCTCTCCTAGCCAAGCACGCATGGAATATCTATACCAACAATAGTACAAAATGGGTTGAGATAGTCAAGAAGAAGTATATGTAGAACCACTAGTTCTTAAATGAATAGAGGACCCAGACTGGATCGACTTTCTAGAAATCCATCACTCAGACCAGAAACCTCATCCAAAAAGGTAGTAGATGGATTCTTGGCAATGGAAACAACATCAATTTTTGGCATGATAGGTGGCTTCAAGACAAACCTCTAAGTGAAAACAGAGCCTCGATGATCCTCAAGCCTTCCACTGATACCCTCCTAGGGAGTAAGGTTGCTAACTTCATTAACAGTCACAATGGAGACCCTAGATGGAAGACCATTAATTTTCCCAACTTCCCTAATCAAGTTGATACCCTATCCAGTCTTCTCAATGCATTCACCATTCCCACTGGAAAATTTGAAGATAGACCCATCTAGGGAGGAACTGATGAAGGGTCCTTCTTTTTAAAATCAGTCTACATCCTCCAAGATAATGCCTAGGCTCCAAATATTCCTTTCAACCTGGTTTGGAAGAAGAAAATCATACCTAAAATAAGTTTCTTCTCTTGGATTGCTATCCAAAATAAGATCCTCACTATAAAAAATTTGTCCAAAAGAGGGTTCATTATCCCCAACAGCTACTACCTTTGCCTATCTGACTGGGAATCTTCAAACTATATTTTCATCAATTGTGCTTTCTCCTCCACTGTCCTTGGCCACCTGATCAATTCCTTCCACATCCAGTGGATTCAACCCAAATCAATCTTTGACCTCTTCTCCCAATGGCCAAATCTCTTTAGCAATCCCAAGCTCTTCTCCCTCTGGTACTTCTACCTCCATCATTTCATTTGGTAAATCTAGCTTGAGTGCAATAGTAGGGCCTTTTTTACCTCTTCCAGGGATCCTCTATCTATGGATTCCAAATCTATTGCCTATGCTATCAAAAATATTTGGCTTATCCCTTGCTCATTAGTCCCAACCTTGGCTCTCGAATGCTCCCTCTTAAAATATCTTTCCATCCTCGAGGAGGATCCTAGAGCTCAGCAAAGGCCCAATCCCAAAGCTAATATTAAATGGAAGCCCCCCCGAAGGGCTGGATCAAGCTCAATTTTGATGGGGCTTCCAAAGGAAACCCTGGCACTGTTGGGGTAGGAGGGGTCATTAGAGATCACAAAGGCAACCTGATCGTTGTATTTTCTAAGTACCTTGGACCTCAAACCAATAACTATGTGAAAGCCAAGGCTCTGTGAAGAGGGCTTGTTCTACTCAAAGAGGGTCCTAGGAAAGCAATCATAGAGAGTGACTCTTTGAATATAATCAACTATATAAAAATGGTAAGATTCCATCTTGGAAAGTCTTCAGCACCATCCAATAATATAGAAAGCTTCTTTGGAATCACCCACAAATGACCATCCACCACAACTACAGGGAAGACAATCATGTTGCTGATCTTATGGCCAACATGGCAGCCTCCTTCAATAGTCTCAAAGTGTGGAGAGATAAATTCCCCTAATACATCACTAATGCTACAATCCATGAAAATCCTAATAATCAGAGTGGCAAGTCCCAATGAAAGAAATTTTGAATCTAAGCTCATCACCAGGCCTCTCCTCAACAATGCTAGAGTTCTCAAATTTTACTCTCTAAATGCGGGTCACTATCATAGGTGGACCAAGACAACGTAAAATTACACTTTCATCAGGTTTGAGCTCATGGGTTGTAAGGCACGGGAAGCTCCTAATTCTCACCATATGCTTGAATTATGGTGGTTTCCTGACCATAAGGCCAATGGCACATGCGCCAACAAAGCTACCTTGTTCCACGTAATTAGAGCCCTGCATCGCTTCACTTTTTTCTATGTGGTCAAGCATCAAAAGCTAGAAAGGCATATCTATCTTCATTCTGCTAATCATACCAAGAATATCTGTCATTATTTGCCTACCCAAATTGTCAATTGCTCTTGCCAATACCCACAATCTTCCATGCAATATTTTTTTTGACCTCATCCTAGAGTATTTTCTCATGCTCCAATCATGCAAATCTTAGGTATTAGGGGCGATGTCCTATTCCTTCTCGAGCACTCTTGATCCCCAACCCATGCCTTATTCCAATGCAATTTTTCTCACCCTGATTCCATCATTTTTAGCCTTTTCATTCTCTCCATTCCTTTTTAACCTACAAAGGCTCTACCCCCTTGCTCGCACCCCCTCTATTGTCAACCTTGGCTTGGATTTACTAAACTCTGGCCTCAGCTTCCACCCTCTCCTGCTTATTTTCCTTAGCCCCTGGTCCCTAGCTAAAAGCATGGCTTATGTCGAACTTGGCTAGCTTAATCTGAATCCCACTGCCCAGATTTTCATGGATGCCAAAGGTTTTAACCCCTTCCTATAAAATTTTTCTAAGACCGAGGACCATATTACCAAGGATTTTATTGCTTCTTGGAACTAGGGTGAGGTTACAATTTAGGTTGTTCACTTCAAAATGACTATCGATATGTTAGCAAAGATCACTGGTCTTCCACTACAGGCCGATTCATTCACTGTGATAAGCACAACTAGGAGGAAGAAATTGATTAATTCCCTGAAAAAGGTAAAATCCTAGGTTGGGATAAGTCTACCCTCCATTGCTCTTCCCTTTTGGCTCCTTGGAACATCGCTATAGTTCCCATCATGCAGTACATCACCTGTGATGATCCTAAGAAGCCCCTGAGGAGCTTCCACATTGCCTTTGTTAATCACATTCAAGATGGTAAGGTTGTCTGTATCATTTACTACCTCCTTTACTCCCACTTTGACCATTAAGAAATTTTAGAAGTCCAATGGCAATCCCCTTCATCAAGGCATCCTTCCTATCATTTTCAAGCATGCCCTAGCCACCCACCCCCTATCCACAATGTTCATCCCATGTCTGTCAATCCTCTGGATGAACCCCCCTTCTTCCAGTTGGGACCTCATTCCTGATGACTCCCATGTTGTCCCTGGTTCAGTTGGGGGTCATTCAAAGCCTTCTCATCTCAAAAGTGCTAGGAGAAGTGATCAAAGGAAGTGCACGGCTACTTCGAACACTCCTTCAGTGCCCATATCCTCTACTAGTCTCAAAAATATAAAGGTGGAGCACTCATATTCCTCAAATCATATCATTTATGAATTTGAGAAGTATAAATATGACCCTTGATCCCAAATTGTGTTGTAGCTTGTGATCATGACCATAAATGCAATCATCAAGTCTTTGGAGGAAGCTTCCAATATTCTCGCTACACTCAAAGTGCTATAATATCCACTCTAAGGAAGAAGGATGACAATAATAAATTACTGGCATGGGTCTCTCCATATGGTCCCTTTGGCATGCAAGGATGCCTTTATGTTTGTCTAGTATACCAAGGTTAGCATGTATCTTTTTGTTCGGTTGTGTTCAAGTGGGGCGTTCGAAGTCGAAGCAGGTAGTTTTTGATCTAGTACATATGTTTGGTTAGGGCTTTCTAATTCTAATATCTTTTCTAGTTGCTTTTTCCTTTTGGTTCTAAGAGGATTTTTGTTATGGTCATTTATCTAGGCTTCTGAAGTCCCTACCACCTCATTGGAATTTTTTATTTTGTGTATGGCTATCCGACCTCTACTGTAATAAGTTTTTGGGTTCCTTTCAAAACCCATAATGTAAATACAATACAAATTATAAAAAAAAGAGTCGATGGTATCAAGTCCCGAAGGGGATATGGCAAAGTAGGATTAGTAAGTGGTGATAGAAGGGATTGACCTCAAAAACATTTGGGTTTGTGATAAGGTCCAAATCATGCAAGAGGTCAAAAAATAGTTTTATATTATTTTGAATCATTAAATCAAATATTTATTAAGAGGGAGAAATAATAGAAATATGTTAATAATACCCTTAGTGACTCTCATGCAAAATTGAAATCCCTAC
The DNA here is from genome assembly GCA_028583015.1 of Wollemia nobilis. NCBI lineage: Eukaryota > Viridiplantae > Streptophyta > Pinopsida > Araucariales > Araucariaceae > Wollemia > Wollemia nobilis. The sequence continues at coordinate 2,020,120 of JAQPPZ010002347.1, forward strand.
AAAACCAAGTAAATATTCTCACCAAGCACTTAAAGGAGTAGCCTTATAAATTTTTCCTCAAAGTGAAAGAAGATAAAGTCAAGAGCCTTACAAATAGACTTGTTGGACAATAAGTTGAATTTAACCGAGATAGAAAATTTCCAAAAATAATTTGGAGACCTAAGGTAGAAAAATAAAACTGAGTAGCACCAAATAATCAAAAGTTTGGTAAAAGAGTTTATTAATGCCTATTGGAGTGAGATTACTAGTATAGCAGTAGCTCTCTTCCAAATATTCAAATTTTATTATACAACCACAATTCAAAGTGCTCAAGTGGATCAAGAAATTGAGTTGAGCTTGGTTGAAACCTTTGAAAAGCTAGTTGAAGCCAAAACTTGTTAGGAAAAACTGGCCACTGTACCAAGTTCTAAGCTAATGTTATGAGATTCATGACAGAAATAATAATGTGGAAAGTAATAACTTTAATCCAAAAGGAATGGGTTGCACAACATTGTAAATCCTAGGTAGTTACCTTATTTATCACCACTAAGAATCTTAGAAATCAAATCATTGCAAAATGGACTCCCCTCTCCCTAGTATGAAGATTGCAAGCTTAACTTAGAACAAGAATACATGCAATTGCTAAGGAAATATATAGAAGATGCCTTTCCTTTTGAATCATGGTCAAATCCTCCTAATTCAAAGGACATTGCTTGGGAAATCAAACCCTTATCTACATTAAGGATCTAAGTGCACGAGATCACCAACACAAGGAATTTATCCCAAAATGACTTGTTTGATCTTGAAGTAATCCATGAGTAGTTCAAACCAATGGTTTTTGAAGCTCTAATATTAAATTAAAATCATAGGATCATATATATGATAACCACAATATCATAAGATCAAGATATTAATGTAACCAAAATAATATAAGCCAATTAATATGTAAATCAAGGCTAATAATATGTCAAATAACATTCACTAATAAGTAAAAATATGAATGTCTAAACAACCTGAATCATACATACTTACAATATTAATTGCTTAAATGTGTGCAATCTTGATTACTCCTCTTTCTCTTACAAATGTATCATGAAACTTTCATATAATAACAATACTTTCTATGTAGATAATGTAGGCTATGTAGGTGATGTTGGTGATGAAGGTGATAGTGATATCTCTATGCCTCTCCATGGAGTAATATATATAGCCATTGTAGGATGACTCTTGATTTACTTGAATCTTCTTTTCCTTATGCTAAGTCTCATGACTCTTGGCTTGTCTACTTAACACTTGCATACACATGACTCTAGCTTTAGAGATTACTCGTAGTAGCTCTGATGTCAATGTGGGAATTTTAGCCAAATTATCTCAAGTCCCATTTTTTTGGATCTTGAGTAGTCTCAAATATAATAGTAATCAATATAGTATATGGCCAAAATAATTAACAATAATATTAATGAATATAAATGGCCAAAATTATTCATGTAATAACATGAAGAAAACTTAGAGTAGAATTGCTCAAAATATGCATACAAGCTTCAATATTAATACTTGAATATAATATTCGATTCCTCATCCATTTCACAGAGCTTTGTCTCCATTATATAACATTAGAAAGGTAACTCTTCAATACTTGACTATTGCACTCCTTACATATCTGATAGTTGCAACATTTCCTATTCCATACATAAGATAAACCTCATATGTCATTTTCACTTCTCATCTTGCCACTTGTATACATGACTCTTGACTCTCTATTTACTTGCACACTTCTACATGCACACTCTAATACATGATACTTGTACACTTTCTCACACTACACACTTGCACACATAATTACATGACACTTGTGCACATCCTACACATAGACACTTACATAAAGGGAAAATATAAAACACACACCTAAACTGTAGACTTAGCCAATATTAACATTGTACCTTAAGGTACCTTGGGGATACATTAGCATGTAACAAATAATATAATATTCTCCAAAAAATTATCTTTCCCTTTTCCCCTATGCACCCATATGTTAGGTTAGAGACCATTGAATATCACATCTTAAAAGGATTCAAACTCGTAAAATACCCCAGAGGTAATTTGATCGAGTTGCATATCGTGCTCTCAAATGTGTCCTACTATGATGCTCCATGTGAGACACGATATTTTTTTCATATGATCCCCCACACCTGGTGATCATGATAATCAAAGAGGACAACATAGAGTATATCATCTTGCATATGAAGCACCAAGTGTAATAATATGTAGAGTAGGTTACCTTTATCCATACTTCATACTTGGTCTAGTTTATTATTCACCAAAAAATGCATTCTAGTTAATTATGCACCAAAAATTACATTGGTTCTTGTTGTTGATGATGAACAAAATAAAATCATATAGAAAATCTATTTTAGTTGTCAAAATGATGCAAGTTCCATGTAAAGATAAAAGTACTACAAGTAATAATTACTATCAAGAAGTGTATGAACCAATTATACAAAACATAGTGGTCACATGCTTATACTATCAAAAGATGATCATTCAATATTGATGGTTCGTCAACACCTATTAAAATATTGGTGATGGTTTTTTAATCCTTAATACTACCATAAACATCATAGGTTATGTATCACAGGATAGAATGTAATATAGCCACAATATATTAAGGTCAAGATAATAATAAGAGTAGAATAATATGAGAAAATTAATATGTAAAAGAAGGCTTATAATATATCAAATAACATTCAATAATATGTAGCAATATGAATGTAAATAGCCTTAATCAATATGTACTAAGCATGTAATACAACTTACAATATTAATTGCTCAAAATGTATACAAGATTTATTACTCCTCTTTCTCTTACAAGATATATGAATTGTAGTTGATGATGATCATTGTATCTCATCTATGGAGCACTATCTCCATAATATAGTCATAGTAGTGTGACTCTTTGGATACTTGACTATTCCTATCCATATGCCAAGTCTCATGACTCTTGGCTTATCTACTTACCACTTGCATACTTGATGAACACTTGACACTATAATATATGCACACCTATACATGACTCTTACACTTCTATAACTTGCACACTCTAATCTAAGATACTTGTGCACATATTTACATTACATATTTGTTCTCATACATACAATACACTTGTGCACATAGACTCAACTTACACTTGCACACTAACTCACATGACACATGCATTTCCTACATATTACAACTTTACATGATACTTGTGCATTTCCTGCATATTCACACTTACATAAAAGGGGAAATATAACTCGCACACTAAACTATGACTCACCCTAATATATTATTTTAAAATGTACCATGAAGGTACTATGGGATTACATTAGCACGTACCAAATAATGTAATATACTCCAACAATTACTACCTATAAAGCAAAAAATTATTCATTAGAGTATATGGATTTTTGGGATATTTATTTGCGTTGTCAGCATGCCTACCTCATTCTCTCTTTATAATGGAGCTGGTTTGGAAAATAGATTACATCAATCACAAGTGTTTTTTGGGATAAAATAAGCGGTCATTCTACCAACTTAGGGTGAAATACAAATTTGTAACCCCATTAGAAATATTATGCATTGAATAACTTTGAAAGAGGCTAGAATATTTCAGGTTAACAAAGTTGCATGGTTACTAGCCATATGGACACAAGACTACCTTTTATTAGATATTGCATAAGAAGGACATCAATATAGAATATGTCCATAAGGATAGACTTCTAGTATAATAGGACACATTTGATACAAGGTTTTGAAGGAGATTTTTAAAGAGTGTATATCAACCTATTTTCATTGTTTTACTTCTATATATAAATTAAGTAAAAATAATTTGACAATGGTTCTAATAAGATCAATCATAAAAATATATGCACTAACAACTAAATTTAATTGGAAAGGCTTAGTATATTCACATAACAACAAATGAGGGTTGAGACAAGTATGGAAAATAAAAAAATCATGTGAAATACCTTAGATAAGGAATTTTTGAGAACTTGATATGAATATCACAAAGCAGGCTCACAAAGGGACATCCAACCCTCTACTCAGTAATGCTACCTTTGGTATTAATAGCAACCATATCCACCATGGATCAAGCAAGTATAATATTATAACATGTAGAAGGCATGTCAAGAGTTAGAAGGTAGCAATAAAATTTAAGCGTAAGTGAATGAAGGAATGAATTCTCCATGTTCCCATGAATCTTCCTTCAAATATGATAAAATATTCATAGTTAGTTGATGTAACAACTATGGGAGGATTGATAGTCAATCAATATAGGTTATTTTTGGCACTAAAATAAATATAGAGAAATGCTATGATAGATATAATCCCATAGGATAAAAGAGATTAGTAGAAAATGATATAGGTAGGAAAAAAATGAGAATAGACTCTTTAGCTAATCCACTATTTCCATATGGTGAATAAGAAGGAGATGTTAGAGTTGAAGAGGATCAAATTATAGAAACTATTTAGGGAAATATTTGTGTAGAAGAAGAGCATCTGTTAGAAAGAGAGACTCAAAGAGGGTAAGATAAAGAATAAGATTTTCCATAAGTTTGCATCAAAGAAGGTTCCAGCATTATGCAAGTCAACTCTACAAATGACAAAACTTCAATGGTAGAAGTAATTATTTTAGAATCCCTTATTTCTTTTGTAACTACTCCTACATACACTTCCATTTTATTATTCACTATAAATTCTACTATCCTCACCTTTTATCTCCCTATTTATTCTATAATTATTTATTCTACCCCCACTTCTTCAATCCCATATTTTTGTTTTATTGTATCCATCCCACCATCTATAAGCACAACCATAATGATAGTAATCTAAATATGTCTTTATACTACCTTATCACTTATGACAACTATGCACATTCCTCATTGCCATCACCATCCATTCTAGCGATGATGACTTCTATTTCATCCAACTCAACCATCTCCACCTCATTGTCATCACAAGCTATCATGACACATTACACTATCAACTTTATCACTACATCATCTACCCCAATTCATTTCTTGTAATCCATGTTTGATATGAGGAAATTGATAGATTTATTAGACACATCTTCATCCATTCCACCTACGTCCATAAGTTTTGAGTCCTTAGTTGATCAATACTACACATATTTAATGATCTATATTGTATAAAGAGGTCTAATATTGACTGCTATATTTGTCTTAGAAATAGTATCAGCAAGATTTCTAACTAAAATTGGTCTAGTAATAGGTTCTATTGTTATATTTATTCAATTGCTATTTCAAGTGCTAAGTCACCCTAGAGAATGGAGCATAGATGAGATAAGGATTTTTCTATAAAAAGTGAAATAAAAGATAAGGAATATTAATATAGATTAGTTCTCTATGTACTCCATAGCTCCTAATTATCTATAAATATTATTGATTGAAAATTTTAAATAGTTATAATTTTCAAATATTGTACCAATAGACCCAAACATATCAAATACCACTTAGATTACTTGATCTTAATTTGGTATTAAATTGAATTCAAGTATTATTTGTAGAGAGTATAGTGATAGCTGAATAAACAACTAAAGTAGTATCAATTTACTATCAATATCTAGCTAAAAGGGATGACAATTATAAACATGGGCTAGAAGAGATGATAAGGTTCCTTGAACAAAAATAAGCAGATATGAAAATAAAAGAGGATTAGATTTATCAATTCTTGTAGTATTTAGAAGTTGAGAGGAGAGAAAAGGGGGATTTATAGTGATATCTAGATCAAAAAAAGAAAAATGTTGATAAAATAGAGCATGAGAAAAATCAAGAGATAGAAATATTAAAGACAAAAGAGGATAATTTGGACCAGGTGTTGTAGGTGAGTTGGATAGGAGAGGGTAATCCTCCAAGGGAGGTCCTAGGTTTTAATATCCATCCTACCAAAAATTTGAATTGGGTACCCAAAATCAAATTGATAATGTTGGTGTGGGCAGGGCCGGACGTGACTCCTCGGTGACTTTGACGGTGTAGAACCCCATGGTCTTGGTCTCTCAGACCAAGGTGGCCCCACAAGGGGTTTTCACTTAAAAAAAAGAGAGGATAATTTGAAGAAAAAAATTAAAGGATGAATGCCCAAGGATATTACACATACATAGGTAGCTAAAACAATGTTTGATTACATATGGGATTAGATATGTGCAACAGTGAAGCATATAGAAGGATATATGTAGTATATTAAAGAATGTGAGCATCTAATAAACAAGGCTACAATGGTCATTGAAAACATTAAAGCTAATGTGGACACAAGTCTAAATTTTTTTGTTCTTATATTAAAGTAAATTTATAATAAAAGTAATGGTGAGCTTCAATAAATAGGTACTATTGATAGAAAACAATGACCATGTAGCTAACAAATCTAATAGGTAATCAAAAGAAGTTGATAGAGTGTATGGGCATCTGAAATGTATTGAATACATAATTGGAAGAAATGAAAAGAGAGGTCTTACAACAAACACATTATGACTTATCAAATCCATTGACAAACAAGGGGAACCCATAATAAATGAACTATATACAAAGTTGATAGAAGATAGAAAATTGCACATAGTAAAGTCAAGAAAGTTGTCATGCAAATAAGAAATTGTCAATTTCTTCAACTTGATAATCAAGTTGGCCACTTTGTTTGTATAGTTTTAACAAATCGTAAAATAGTAAGCAATAAATTTTTAGATAGTGCTATGAAGAATTGAAGTTGTAAATTGATATATTTATAGGAATGCAAACCCTTTTGTATGATGATTGGTCTACTCTATAGATTTTAATGCCATTAGCAATATTTCTATATTTATGAGAAAATAACTTTCTTTCATTATTTTATTCTTTGAAAAAAATATTCTACACCTAAGGAACAAGGCATAGGTTGAGTTCTACCATCAAACAAGCATAATATCTCTAAAAGTGACTATTATTGTTAAACCATATATATATATATATATAGTTATAGTTATAGTTATCAAAAGAAATCAAGAAAAAAATTATTTCAAAAGGGGTATGAAGGATGTTGAAGTTAAGGTATGTGCCAAATTCCCAAGAATTAGGGAATAAGATGAATTGAAGAAATTTACCCATGGCTAGAAAGGGTCAATATGCTCCACCTGGTCTACTTTTCTGATTCATTGAGTGTTGAGTGATTTACTACTTGTCAAGTAGATAAAATATATTTTTCTCAATATTCACCAATTCACTCAACTTCACTAGAGTGGTTCTCAATCAGTCTGATGTATTAAATGGATTACATCATGATGGCATCAATCACACCAATGGAAGCAGCCAATCATTAGGGTAAGGTGAAGTATTTGAATATCAAGGGCAAAGACATTGATTTACCTATAACATGATATCATGAGGAGGTATAAATTGACCTAATAAAAAGGGGAAATTAAGAATTTGATCTACTCACCAAGGAAGGGATCAACTAATCAACAAGTGCCGTGTCTTCTAGACCATGTAAACATGAAGGGAGGTAAAGACACAAGGTTATAAGTCATATTTTGGTTAAATACAAGGATTAATGATTTGTTGAAACCAATTTGATAGATAAGGGTATTTTGCTCAAGTAACAACAATCCATTGACCAAAGCATACTAAAGAGATAATTCGTTTGGCATGAAATGAATTGGTCAATAGTACAAAATATAGAAATTAGTCCAAATTTATTGATTCATTAATTTAAGGCATGATTTTGTAGAGAGCACAACATAGGTTAAATGGGACCCACTGTAATATCATAGAAAGGGATTAAAAAAAAAATGGTTGAAAATAGTGGATAAAGAAGATTGTTATTTTTTATTTTTTTTATTTACATGGTGGAATCGGTAGCCACCACGAATCCGAGAAGGCTGTCCAGATTTTATGGCCACCACAGTATTATGCATTTTCTGCCCCAAAAGTTGCCACACAGATCTTTGTGCAGTCCTCCCCTATAACCACCATGCCACAATCATTTTAAACCTTTTACGCCGTTGAAAGCACCAAGAAAGGGACAAGCGTTCAGTCCGGCAAGGCCCGAGATTTGAACCTTGGACCTCTGCCCCCATTATGGGGTTTGGATGAACCAATTGGTCTACACCTCGGACCTAGATAAATAAGATTGTTAAAGTGCATAAGGAAGAGGTTTTAGAGCCAATTTTAACAAGATAGGCAACCATTTGCCATAAAAACATAAAATTTGCTAATTTTAATACCAAATTAGATGTCAATTTTTTTTATCTATAATTAATATTTAGAGTTAAAAACCATTTGCTATAATATACACTTAGGCTCATTTATAAGTATTATTTTGCCTATTTTAAGATTTACTCTTGCTCTTTGAATCAAATAAATGATGTTTGTGGCTATGCCTTCTCATCTATGTTAGTTCTTTTCATTTATTTCTTTACTAGTCTATTTAGTTTTATGATGGATTGTAGTTATTTTATTTTCATGGTATATTGATTGGATCACCCTTATATTGCTACATCCTCACAACTATATCTACTTTTTGCATTATAATTTACTTTCTCTAACTCTTTTCCTATGTTATGTAGTATATTTCATATAGGGTAGAAGGGAATGAGACCCCTCTAGAGGTTGAGTGGTATTAAACCCTCTCTTCCAATATAACTAGGGTGTAAGAGCATAAATAACCATCATTTGAATCAAAAATTACATATTTATGTGAACCATTATTATCTCTCTAGTTGAATATGAGTTGTTATCAACTCTAATAGCTCCCACTCAAACACCAAAACCAACAAAAATCATCCACACTTTACGGTTGAGAGAGCATCATCTTAGCCAATTTCCATGATATTTAGGCCCTATAATTAATGTCTCTTATCTTTCCAATCCTTTTAAATTTGATACAAATATTGTATGACCAATTTGAGCTCATTTGTATGGTTGTCAAAATAGTACTATATTGAAAAACTTAGTTACTCAACAATATTCATCCTTGACTAAATTTGTTCATTCTCTTTCCTAGAATATCCTATAAAGCCCATATGATATGCTTCTCAATAATATTTGATCTCTTAATTAGAAAAAACATTTCCTTACTAAGAAACTACCTAACGAGTTCTAATGACATTCAAATTTTTAATTATTTTTACTGCATAGGTCATTATCCTTAAATAATGATTTAAAATAAATATTTAACCCCTCTTAACAAGCTTTAAAATATAATTTATATGGAATGGATTCTTTGCTCCATGTTATGAGCTAATCCCACCACTTTCCAATTGTATTTGCTAAAATAAATACATTCTTCCATTATTTCCATCACACACCATGACAAAGAGAGAACTGCAAGAGAAATAGGAAGTGTAGTAAGCATAAATATTCGTTACATGAGAGTTAGGTTTTTCTTGAGCATCTTTAAGAGAAAGCACCTAGAATACACTTCTATAAATGATCCTATTAAGCAATCAACTAATGTTATTCACCATAAATCTATAATGGTAAAGAAAAAAATGTCAATATCCTCAAGATTCTTAAGTTACTAATGAGGTGAAAGTCATAATTGATAATAACCTCTCAGTTAGTTTTTAACTCTTGCTACTCTATTTGGTAGGTAACCAATTTTCATATTAGAATATCTATATGTGTGTTTCGAATCATGTTTTAGAATACAATGATAGAGATTTAGGTGGTTACTAATTTAATTGTATCTCCTCATGTGGTTATTTTTCTTAATAACAGGGGAATAACCCCTTGTCTCACCTCTTTAAATGTTTACTCTGAACAAGGAGGACCTGGAGGGGCTCGAGATTGGAACCATCGACCTCAAGTTGGTGAAACACTCAGGAAAAACCAATCTGTCTACCACCTTCGTCCAATTTTTTATTTTTATCAATACTTTTTATACATATCCATCGTTGGGGTTGAACCTGGGTCTCATCATTGATATAATTAGCATCCTTGCTGGTAGACCAAAATTCATACTATATCCCTTCATGTCTTGCTCGTATAGGAAGAATATAATAATTTCTTTGAAGAACAAAATATTAATTTTAAATAGAATGACATAATTCTACAATTGGTCATTAATTCTTTAGCGTCCCACCACGGATAAAAGTGGCATCCTTGCTACTAGACCACAAGCCTAGATTATATCCCCTCAAGTTTTGTTTCTATAAGAAGAATATAATAATTTTTTTGAAGAACAAAATATTAATTTTAAATAGAATGACATAATTCTACAATTGATTACTAATTCTTTAGCATCATTATTTGTACTTTTTTTTCTGTCACTAATTGGTTCTAACTCCCAACTTTGCAAATGCCTATAGCTAACCATCAACAAATCCATGGGATCACCTTTATAACCTATCATACCTTTGTTCCAATCCATATGGAGAGAACTATATATTGTCTAGAAGCTACTCTTTATAAACTAATCTGAAAATATCCAGGTGGATCTCCTCCAAAGGTATCCACCTTTTATCCTCCTCTCCTCTCATAGTGCTCCCCTATTAACTAACATATCTACCACCATATTGCCTTCCCTATATACACTATTTATAATGATAAATTTTTAATTATTTTTAGGTCATAAACCTAAAATAACTTGAAATAGGAATCTTTCACTAATTAAAAGCTTCCAATACAACTTTATATTTTTTGACTAGACTAGAGAAATCGATAACTAGTTACATTTTTATCGCCCTCCCATGGGTTCGAATTCTACGCCTTGCTTCGGTTACATATTTTAAGTGTAGTCAATGGTGCTAGTGTGACATACCCTTCAGTTCTACGAGGCCTAAGGGATTCAAACTGAATTCTACTCCTTGTTTTCGTTATATTTTTAAAATGTAATCAGAAATGCTAGCATGACACATCTTCTGATTCTACGAAACCTAAGGGATTTGAATCGTGATCTCACCCTCTCAAAGAAACTCACTTCTTTGGTTACATTTTTTAAATATAGTCAGTAACACTAGTGTGACACACTCTCCGATTCTACGAGGCTTGAGGGATTCAAACCATGGTCTCCACCCTCTCAAGAAAAAGCTTTAACCAACAAGCCGAACCCTCTAACCTGATACAACTTTATAAATTTATTTAATCATAACTAATTTATTTGTAATTAACTTAATGTCCTTTTGCTTTTTATGATTGTTAAATAATATTATTAAATAATAATTTTAAAAAAATATTATTAAATAATATAAAATACACAAGAGGCATGACTTCCATATAAAACTTACTATATATACATAAAAAAATTTGTCTCATTTTTTATGGATTTTTTTTTGGTTACATAAGAAAGTTGGTCATAACCACACTATTTTTAGTAACTGACAAGTGCAAGGTTCAAACCATAAGGACTGCTCCCACTAAACCTTTTCCACCTTGTTATTGTTGATCAGCATGAAGGGGACCATGGATTGCTTGAAATTCATACCGTCATCGTCAATCTTTGACATAAGCTTAAAATATTTAGATCAAACTACTATCTTTGCAAACAGGCTGCCCCAAAAATTTGAACTTAGATATTTTCTTAATAAATACCTGATCAAAGAAACACTTACCAATTCACCTAACCCTCACAAACTTTTTCATGAAATTTTTTAAACCATCCATATTGTAAGTCTTCTTTTATATCCCTCTTAATTTCAAGTAATTTCAACCATCTATCTAGTATGATTTTTCTTAGATCACATTAAAAATTCTTAGATCTTGGTTGTATGTGTGTTTTCCACTACCCACCTCTATTATTTGGTCACATGCAAACCTTAATAACAACATACTGTCATGCCAAGGGAGCTTGTAAATTTTGATACCATGTATTATTCGTTATAATTTACCTCATTTGAATTTGTATTCGAGTTTATTAAATTTAGTGAGAACTTATTCGGTTTAAAAAAAAAAAAAAAACAATGATTTTTAAACACTTCTTTAATTTATTTTATATATTTTTTAAATATATGTTTACACAATCTTCAAAATAAAATATCAAAGTCAAACTATCTTCCGTTTGAAATTAAAAATAAGTCAAAGTCAAACCATTGTCCCACAAAAATTTTTTATTTGACACATATAACAAAATAAGTTTAAATTCCTTTAACTCAATTTTTTTTAATAGTTTCAATATTTTTTGAGTCAAAACTTAGATTATATTATGTTATTTACTGGAACATTAGGATAATATAGTACTAACATCATCCACCAACTAAAAAATTAAAATTAGGTGGATATAGAGTAAAGCATCCATAATTAAGTACACAAGAATAAAAGCTAACAGTATTAAAGAAACTATAGTTGTATCTTGTTGCAATATGTTTGATATTATCATTCATCTTTAAGAGAGCCTCTCATGTGAAGGAGTTATGAGCATGCCCTCCATACTATCTTTTAAATTTTTTAAGGAAGAAAAGAAGTAATCAGTTTTTGAACTGGTTTATTATTATTTGTTGCCTTCTTTTTGTTTCTTGTTAGAACTTTTGAAGATCTTGGATCATGTGAAATATCTGATGAAGCCTATCGGTAACATCTAGTGTACTAGAAGCTCCAACAACATGGGAATGAATGTGTCCCAAATGTAACAAAAGATCAAAGGACAAGTTTACTAAAACAATACCCCATGGAGGAGTGGAGTTGGTAAACACCTTTTGGATTTTGAACATCCAAATATATTTGAGAAAATGAGTCTACAACTATCCTAAAGTTTGAGACAATGATCTTGTTGGAAAAAATCAAGTAGAGCAAGCTTCCAAGATCTAGTGAAGGAAGGGAATAAAAAAGTGTAGAAAACATCTCAAAATTGGTTAGCCAACCAAAACAAGTAAACAATAGCTTCTGAAGCATTACAAAAAATGCATTGAGGAGAAATATGTAAAATCAAAGTCAGACTTCTATAAGTTGGAAGTTTTTGATGCAAAACCTACCATCCAAGTAGCCAAGTTTTGGATTCAATGAGAACTTTCCAAATTTGATTAGTAAGGGACTTCCATTAGAAATTGAAAAATTTGACTTGCCACTTGATATTGAGCTTAGATTCCAATGGTAAAGAACACAAGATTTTTATAGATCCAACTAGATTTAATGGAAGAGATTCTATGGTCATTAAGCCATCTCCAATTAGCCCATATATTGCAAGTAGTTATTCCCAACTTTATAAGGACCTCACATAGAATGGAAGCTACAACAAGGCCATAAGACTCCTTGAACAAAGAGGGAAGTTACGGATATGGGTCCAGGTGAGAATTGAACAACTTATCAGATCTTAATTATCCCTTATTCTATTTATACCTTTCTTAAAAAATACCAGTTCTTGAAGAGCACTGCACAAAGCTAAAGGTTTATCATTATGGAGGATAATTTTACTCCACAAAAGGTTGTTCAGACATATGCTTAATCCATGTTATAAGGAATCAAACTTCCAAGCCAATAAATAAGAAAGTGATTTCCAAGTTTTCTAGTTACGGGTAAGAGGAATATAACTTTTAACCATAAAGTATGGTGCATTAAGGACCTTATCCTCCTATGGGATTTCTTTCCATTTATCTTTGTGAGTAGCTTAGGAGATTCTATATCGAAACAAATATTTCTAATTTTTCTCTCCAATAATGGCTCTAACAACCCATTTCATAGCTAAAGTTTTGCTCTGGGTAAGAGGATCAATAATACCTAGATATCCTAAAGCATTTGGTTGAGTATAAATTTTTATAATATGATTGTCATGCCTACCTCCCCATCTCATTTGGTCCATATAACTTTAAGAATGACCTGAGTAAATTTGTTATAGGCATCCTTTGAGGTCATCCAACAAGAGGAGTAGTAAACATAAGAGGTTATCATAAATTTATTCACAACTTGAATTCTTCCTACTAAGGAGAGAAACCAAGCTGGCCATGCATTGAACTTCTTCTGAAGTCTTTTTATAAACTAGTTCCACATATATTTAGGAGAAATATTAATCCCAAAGGGTATTCTCAAGTAACAAATGCTCATTCCATGAGGTATGATATTCCAGACAATTGAGGAGTTGTAGCCATTAGGATTGGAAGAAGTATAGAAGACTTTTATTTTAGAATGGTTGATACGAGAACAAAAAATATCACAAAATTGTTATACAATCTCTTTAACCGTTTCCACCTCTTATTGGATATTTTGAAGGGAAAGAAGAGAATCATCAACAAAATATGAGTTAAGAGCATGCTTATTTCCAAGAAACTTAATTCCTTGAATGAGGCCATCATATTGAGCCTTATGAAGAAGATAACCAAGAGCATTGGTATCCAAAACATACAATAAAGGAGCAAGAGAGCAACCCTGTCTAATAGACCATTGCAAAGGGAAGGAAGGTGATAGAACTCTATTAACCTAAATACAAGTTGAAGCATCACCAAAGAGCACACCAATTTGATTATAAAATTTTGGATCAAAATCAAGCCAAGAAATCATACAAAGAATAAATTTCCATCTAATTATGTCATATGCTTTATCAAAATCTAACTTAACCAAGAGGGTCTCTTGATTGGAGTTGATAGCACATTGCATTGTTTCCTATGTCATCATAAGATTGTCTAAGATATAATGACCCTTAAGAAAACTAGATTGTTCTAAGAGGACAAGAGCTTGTGCTACAGGTTTTATTTTTAAAGTTATTGCTTTCGCTATGATATTGTATGAAACATTAAGAAGGTAATAGGTCTCCAATTGGAGATTTGATTACATGTTGTTCCTTTAGAAATAAGTTTTAGTAACCCTGCATTGATATAAGCTCTAATAGAATTGTTCTAGAGAGATTCCAGGTAAACACAATGAAGATCTAAGGAAAGGATATGCCAATTTATTTTATAAAACTCTATTGGAAGGCCATCCATACCAGGAGCTTTGTCATTCTTCTTAGAAAAGAGAGCATTATTCAAATCACTCATAGAAAGAAGACATTCAAGCTGATCTCAAATAGTGGGATCAAATAGGGAGAGAATCTATTCCTACACATATTCCATTAAGATAAGAAGGATGTCAACCCTTGGCTTCATTGTAAAATGTTGAGAGAAATGGGTTCCAAAAATATTCATGATCTCATTGGAGTTAAAAAGTGAGCGACCTGAAGGATCCTCCAATTTAGTAATCCTTTCTAAAATATTCTTATGCTTGAGGTAGTTAAAGAAAAATTTAGTTTCCTTGTCACCCTGGGAGATCCAATTGAGGTGAGATCTAATTTGTGCCCCTCTAGCATGATATGACTCATAACCTCTCACCTAATTTTTAGCATTAGCTAGGTCACATTGAATAGCAACATTTGTGGGATCTTTCATAAGCATAGAACGGATATGAGAAATCTCTTTATGAATGTGACTTTCTTGAATCTTCTTCCTTTTGGCAATATAGAACCCATACCATCTAAGGGAAGAAACAATATTGGAATAGCTCTTTTAAACCATTTGATCCATCAAATATTACCAATTGGTCTAGGAAATATGTTCCAAACATGCTCTAAAATATTGCAACATGCAAGTTTCTCAAGGTGGGAAACATTTAATTTAAAAGGAAGTCACATGGAATCAAGGGAAATTAATTAATTTTCTATAGAAGAAAATATAGGGATGTGATCAGACAAATTTGGGTGTGAAAGAACATTGACTTGCTCATGGATGAAGAATTTGTCCAAAAAGTAATTGAAATAAAATTTGTCTAGACAAACAAACCTCCTGGAATAACCTTGATGAAAATTGGACCATGTAAACCAATTATCCCTATGAGAGGAGGATTTACCAAAGAGAGGGTCTTGAAAACCAAAATGATTGTGATAAAACAACCAACTTCCAAATGTAGTTGTTGAAATAGGTTTTCTACCATCCAACTTTTATCACTAAGATTTTAAATCATATTAAAATCACCTCTTATGATCCATTTTTTAGGAGGGAGAGAAACAACTAACAATTCCCATAGGGCTATATGACTACGAGGGTCATTAGGAGCAAAGATATAGCAAAATACAAGAACGAGAGAGATGAGATCCAATCTAACCCAAACACAATGATGAGCAAGATCTTAACTATGGTCTAGAATAGCATAACAAAGAGCCTTAGATATGGATAGGGCAACACCTCCTTTATTATTGGTATGAGATGTAGTAAATACAGATGCATATCCCCGCCCAATAACATCCATACAATGGGAGAGAGTCTGACCAAAGACTTTCAATTCTTGAATAAAATAACATAAATATAATTTTATGTTGCAACCTTTTGAACTTGAAACTTACGATAAGGGAGAGAGAGTCCCCTAACATTCCAAGAAAGAAGATTTAACTTCATGAGGGTTGATTTGGAGGTTGCTTGGACTCATGAATTAAAGACTAAAATTTATTGTCATTGAAGGGAAACAACTGAGTATTGTATGTATGCTAAGTTGGAACCATATTTTGGGCAACTTAAGAGAAGGATCTAGCAAGATCTTTGACAAAGGTTTTTTTCCTCTTGTTGAAAGGAGGGATTTTTGGGGGTTGAATATCATTGTAACTTACCTATCATTCTCCACCCATAGATCATGTATTTGATGGGGGATGGTGAATGAATGAGATCTAACTCAATGTCCACAACTGAATTTAACAAAGCTTGGAGATTAACAAGAATATTTGGGATTGAGTCTAATATGAGGAAGAGGCAAGAGGATGCTTTGGCAGCATGGGTTAAGGAAAAGGAGAAGAGTTTTTTGAAGTTGGGGGTTGTTGAGGGCCATTGATAGGGAATTTTTCAGATAGATTCTGAGTAATGGCTTCTAAATGAGGGTCATTTACAAGGATTTTTTTAGCTATTTTTTGAGCAGTGGCTTCCATATGTTTTATTTTTAAAAATTTTTATGGGTAATTCGTGATCAAGTGTTTGATATCTCTATATTAAGAACATGCATTTGAAAGGTTTACGTAGAAAAGAGGTTTATTAACATGGAAACCTAGCCCATTGAGATCGACGAAGGGGGGTAGTGGCTTGGATATATCCATTTCCACACAAATACGAGGGTGAATTCTATAATTAGATAATTTCTCTTAAACTAGATGAGACCACAAAACCCTACCAAGGAGGAAATAAATTTTATCAAGGGATGAGATGAAACGGATAAAAAAGGAAGTTCAATCCAAAGAGGGTATTTTTTCCTAGAGGGATCCTCTGGATGAATATCTAAAGATCAGCCTTGAAGATAGCTAGTGTGCCCATAGATAACCCATGTTTCGTATTGGAGAGCTTTATGGGCATGTTTAGGATTTACAAAGGAGACAACTATGTACCCCCTTCCCATTACTCAAATAGCCTCCACTATCCACCCTCTAATATTTTCCCAAACCCATCTAACCCATTCAAGAAGTTCAAACTCAAGAGGAATCCCTTATTAAAAATAAAAATAAAATAACAATGTGTTTTGACAAGTCATTGGCTGCTTCAACAAAGGAAGTAGGAAGAGTCACTTGAAGGAGCTTACCTTTATTTGTATTTGGTTGATATTTTGCTAGATCAAGGATTGAAAAGTCAACAGTGAAACCCTTTGGTACCCTCCTCTCACTCTCAAGATTTGCATGCTCCATAGGACTACTTGTAGGGTTCCCAATAGGGTTATGCATAGTGTTGAATCTTTGTTAATTCATGCATATTTAGCATTTTTAAAAATGGAAATTAGCAAATTTGGAGATCCTGGACGTCAACCCATTCACTTGAAATTTTTTGGTCAAACAATTTTTTAGGAGTCGGCTCACCACACGTTGAAAATAATATTACCATTATTTAAATCACCAGCACTCCTACCTAAATTGAGGACCCTTTTCACCTTGAAATTATAAAAAAAAATTATTTATCCTACCAAATTCGCCTCTTATACTAGTATATATACCTAATATGACAACCATACGCATACAACTAAAACATTCATTCTTATTGAAGAATGAATTATAGTAGCAAAAATAATAATCAATTACAGAGAGAAGAACAAATGATTGATTGAGGAAAATAATAATTAGTTGTAGAGGAGCAGTAGTTTGATAGAAGAGTAGGGGAAAATAATAAATAGTTGCAAAGTGTGGTCCAACTACAAAAACTTCGGCTACAAAAGTGCACCTGAATCACATTCGAGTGCATTTTTGTAGTCGAATACAGTTCGGGTGCAAAAGTGCACCTAGATAGCAATTGGGTGTAAAATTGCACCTAGACCACATTCAGGTGTACTATTGTAGCTAGATGCAGTCTGGCTGCACTTTTGCAACCAGATGTAGTCCAACTGCACTTTTGTTTTCGAATCGCATTTGGCTGCAAAAGTGCACTCGAACCGCATTCGAATGCACTTTTGTAGCCAGATGTGATCTAGCTACAAAAGTGAAGCCATACCAAATTCGGGTGCACTTTTACAGCTGAATGTGGTCTGACTACAATAGTGTAGTCATACCACACTTTTGTAGTTGAATGCGATCCGATTGCATCTAATTAGTAGAGAACCTTATAGGAGGCATAACTTTTGATCTACAACTCCATTTTTTATTTATTTTTAAATCACATAGCTCATCGAGATCCGTGTTTTAAACTAATCAAAATATTCAAAAAACCCTTAGAATACCTCTAAAATGAGCTCTAAATTTGCTAAAGTGCAATACCTAAGAAAAATAAGTAGAGATCTAGTAAGGGTAATGTGTAGAAACCCTTAAAGGATGTTAGGTCTAGGCAACCTAAAATGATGGATTTGGTAAATATTATTGTCTTATCAAAATAATATATGAAAAATGAGTGGTAGTAAGATTTTGCAATTGATTCACCATATTTTTATAATTTTTGGTGGAAAATAAAGGTAATTCACCCTATGTTAGACATGATTCGCTTGGATTTCGAAATCGATTCGCCTTATTTTTATAATTGGATTTTGGGTTCGACCCCTTATGTATAACCCTAGTTCCCAAAGGGATTCTAGGAAATATAATATTGAAGAACGTTGGGGGATGGAGTTATATCCAAAATTGGAACCTCAAATCTTGTGCAATGGTTACATGTACCCAAATGTTTCTCCTACATAGAATTGGGGTTGTCATCGAATAATGATAATTATCCCAACATTCACTCTTTTTGTGGAAGATCAAAATCTACTGCACCTACACCCTTAGCCAAGGATCTCTATAAACCTTTTATTTAGTCTGCGTTTTGTATTTGCACCTGTACCTACATTGTAAACCCCAACATTCACCTGCACTTGAATTATAAATTATTCTATAAACACTATTTTTCACCTACACATGTACCTGCACTTTCACTTGCACCTATACCTACATTATAAACCCTAAAATTTACCTACACCTATACTATAAACCATTTTGTAGAGGTTTCCCCAACTTGCACCTATACCTGCACTATAAACCCTAATTGTTGTTAGTAATCAACCCATTAGATTGATGGGACCATCTCAAATTCAAATCCTAGTGCCCAATTCTTAGTATAATTGAATATTTTTCAAATTATTTTGGCTAGAGAAATTGACGTTTATCACCATCTATTACCCTCCAAGCCTCTTATCACCAAAAAGAAAAAATAGGGCATATCAACATAGTAATTTAATGTAAACAATGATGCCTTGCACCTCCAATATTATCCCTAGAATGTGATGCTTCTTCACTTTGGATGTCAAAAGTGGTGCCTACTTATTTAATAAACTCAATCCACTAGTTTCTCATTCATACATTTTAATCTCAAATTTGCTTCAAAATTCAAACATAAACAATTTATGTTTTTAACCTTTGGAAGTAATTTTTTTTCTTTTGAAATTAAAATCAAATTTTGTTCCTTTATATACTACATGCATTGAATATAAATCCTAAAATTTTATGGGATTTAAAAGTGGATAACATCATCTTTTCATCATTATCTTCTATTAGAAAAATAGACACTAAAGGAATAAGACAACATTAAATATCTATTACACTAACCACAAGCTTCTTCCCCACAACTCTATAACAAGGAGAATGATATACATCAATTCCATTGTGAGACTATATAAACACATAGTTATTGCATCAATAGCATAATAAATTTAATATAATATTTTTACTTATATGATTAATTCAACAAACACATGAAATAAATTTTTAACTTTTTATTTATTTATTTTTTATATAGATGGAAAAATTGATAACATATATTGTTAAAGTACATGTTTTTATGAGGGATCCTAGTCCTCTCATACTGGGGTTTAAAATTGGGTCTTGTGGATGAAAACCCAAGGATTTACCACTATGGTATCCCTCCCAATATTAAAAAAAAATTAAGGTAAAGAATGGGGTTTTATGAGGGGTCATGGTCCCCTAGTACCAGGGTTTGAACTTGGGTCTCCTAGATGAAAACCAAATAACTTACCACAATTAATAAACTAATTCAAAATTATTATCTATCTATCACTATTTTAACTATTCTCATTAAATTTAAATACAAAAAGGTTTATAATTTAATATTTTTAATCTAGTCTTATAATTTATATAAATAAATTGTTATTTAAAAATTAAATATATATGTATCCTTAATTTTTATGGATAGTTTATTTATTTATTTAGAATAATGTTACCTATCCATTTAGTTCCATAGAAGAATGAATAATACAAGGGATGCATCAACTATTCACCAACAAAAACATTAATAAATTATCAAAAGGGAAAATTAAGAATTTGATCCACTCACCAAGGAAGAAAGGAACAACCAATCAACAAATGTCATGTGTGCCAAACCATGTCAACATGAAGGAAGGTAAAGAAACAAGGTTATGAGTTGGATTTTGGTTGAATACAAGGACTAATGATTTGTTGATACCAATTTGATAGATAAGGCCAATTCACTCAAACAACAATAATCCATTGATCAAAGCATACTAAAGGGATGATTTATATGCAATGAATTGGTCAATAGTACAAAATATAGAAACTAGTCCAAATTTGTTGATTCACTTATTTACGACATAATTTTGTAGGGAGCACAACATAGGTTAAATGGACCCACAATAATATCCTAGAAAAGGATAAAAATTTTGTTGGTTGAAAATAGTGGATGAAGAAGATTGTTAAAGTGCACAAGGAAAAGGTTTTAGAGCTAGATTTAACTAGATAGGTAACCATTTGCCATAAAGACATAAAATTTGATAATTTTTATTCCAAATTAGATGTCAAGTTTTATTTATCTATAATTAATAATTAGAATTAAAAAGCATTTGCTATAATATAGGCTTAGGCTCATTTGTAAGGATTATTTTACCTATTTTGAGAATTACTCTTGCTCTTTGAATCAAATAGAAGCTAACTAGAATACTTTAATAGATGTCATAGATTGTGCATATCACTTGACATTAGACCATGTGTACAATATACCCATCCTCTTTTATTTCAAGTGAATGATGTTTGTGGCTATGCCTTCTCATCTATGTTAGTTATTTTCATTTATTTATTTACTAGTCTATTTAGTTTTATGATGGATTGTGGCTATTTATTTTCATGGTATGTCGATTGGGTCACACTTATCTTGCTACATCCTCACAACTATATCTACTTTTTGCATTATACTTTACTTTCTCTAACCCTTTTCCTATGTTACTTAGTTTATTTCATTTAGAGTAGAAGGGAATGAGACCTCTCTATAGTTTGAGAGGGATTAAACCCTCTCTTCCAATATAAATAGGGTGTAAGAGCACACATAACCATCAATTGAATCAACAATTACATATTTATGTGAACCATTGTTGTATCTCTAGTTGGATATGAGTTATCAACTCTAATAGCTCCCACTCAAACACCATAACAAAAAAAAATCACCCTCACTCTAGGGTTAAGAGGGCATCACTGTAGCCAATTTCCAATGATATTTAGGCCTTATATTCAATGACCCATATCTTCCCAATCCTTAGTATCATTATTTGTACGTCTAGAAACATGATATAAAAAGGCTCCATAAAACTTACTAATTTTATTCCTAAGAACTTTATTTATATTATTTGTCTAGGGTTTACCCATAAATATAACAAAGTTCATTTTGACACACTTGAGAAAAAGTAATCTACACTTTAACATTTTATTTAAAGGTTTTTAATACTTACATTATTTTAATTTTATATACTATTCATAAAACATAATATTATAAAAATAAAAACATATCTTTAACAAGTTTTAATTTTTTTGAAATAAAAAACCTTCAATTTAAATTTTCCAATAAAAATTTATAAATTTAATTTATGTAGTTATAGCTAGTTTATAGTCTATTAACTTCATATATTTTACTTTCTATCATTATTAAATAATAATTTAAAAAATACTATTAAATAATGTAAAATAGAAAAATCGTGGCTTAATGAAACTTTCTATATACACATTAATGTTTTTACCTCATTTTCCATGGATTTTTTATACCATCTATTTTGTAAGTCTTCTTTTATATCCCTCATAACTTCAACCATCTAACTAGGTTGTTGCATGGGATTAAAATTTCTTAGATCTTGGATTTATATGATTTTTTCCACTATTAACCTTCAATATTTGGTCACATGCAAGCACTAATAACAATATATTGTCATCCCAAGGAACCTTCATGTTTAGCTCACCTAATAAAAACATATTGTCATTCCACAGAAGCTTCATGTTTAGCTTACCATGTATTATTCATTATAATTTTTTCACTTTGGTTACAACCACACTATTTTTAGTATTTGGTAAGAACAGGGTTTAAACTATAGGGGTTGCATCCACCAAACCTATTTTATAGTGACTGCATCCACAAAAATTATTTTACCTCATTTTTTTATAGCCCTACATGAAATGGATCACTGGATGCTTGGAATTTGTACCATCGTCGTTAGTCTGATGCACACTCAGAGGATTTAGATCAAACTACTATCTTTGCAACAGGTTTCCCCAAGGTTTGAACCTGGATATCTTCCTGGTAAATACCCAACTAGACTAGCACTTACCAATCCACCTAACCACCTATTATTCATTATAGTTTTACTCATTTAAATTTGCATTCAAATCTATCATATTTTATGAGCTTATTAGATTTTAAAAAATCAAACACTTTTTGTAAAACAATCATTATTTTTAGTAGCATAATGACTCTAAGAATGAAATAATATGTGCGTGAGATGATAGGTCAAGGTAGAGGGGTTTATGTGTGTGTTGGACAAGGATCTTGATTGGGATCCATTGTTGTGCTTGATATAGAAGGTGAAGGAGCATATATTTTTATCGACAATTCTAGCAATAAAGATTTCTTACATGATTTCAAGCTAAAGGAAACCAAGGAGATTGAATCATTGAGAGGAAGGGTTTTGCATGAAATATCGCGTGAGTATTTACTATCATTAAACTATGAGCAATCTGCATTAGGGATTTTTAATCCCTTATTCGAAGATTCAAAAGATATCATCAAACATGACTCTGGCATTGAGTCGAAGATGCATGGTGTTGGAAATGATAATGAATCGATTGGTGGAATCTCTACACATAGCAAGAAAGACAAAGAAAATGGTGTTGAGGTGTTTAAAAATAATGCAAGGACAATTGGATGCCAGAAAAGTGGAAGCTCGATAGGTGAAAATATTTTAGAGGGCATTTTCCAGTCTCCAATGTAGCAACAATGCAAGGTAATAAATGGGTCGATAGCGGGAGTAAATAGGATGTTAATCATCTTGAAGGAACATGGGTTAGCGCAAATTTCCAAAGGTTTTTCAATCATGATTCGACCATGCAAGGGCTGGAATTTTTTTTTGCGAAGGTAACAAAAAATGGAGGATTGGGCAAAGACTTGCATGCAGATGCGAATTTATACAGCAAAGATTTTTTGGAGGATGAGGTTATCAGATTAGACAAAATGGACTCCATGTTGGCTAATTTAGGTGAGGATGAGTTTACTTTTATGGTAGATGAACATGAAGAGTATTTGGTAGCATGGAATAACCTCTTGATAAATGGAGTTATTCTATTTTTTCTTCGTAAAATGCCCTCAAAAGCTGATTTTCAAAAATGGATGCAACTGAATTGGGAGGCTAAAGGATTTCATGTGCAATCTTACTCAGGTTTGGGAGGATGTTATATTTCAATTATTTTTTATTCTTCAAAAGCTACCAAATTTGTGTTGCAATTTAGGATAGGTCTATTGCAGGTTCAATTGTGTTTGCTCAATCATGACAGTCGAATTTTGACCCTAAAGATGTTTCACAGGTTAGATATCCTCTCTAGATCGAATTTGATGCCATTAAATCATGATTTTGAGGTATGATCTATTCCATTGCTCAAATATTTGGATGGATTCTTATTGAACCCTCTTCAGGTATGTCTTTTTAATTTAGCCCAAGATTGTGTGTAGAAGTTGACCTACAAAGGAAGTTGCCAAAATATTTAAAAATCATCACATAGGAAGGGGTACTCTTGTAGGAGGTTCGTTATTTAAATTTACCTAATGCCTACTTTTTTTGCAAAGTCTTAGGATCACTTAATTTGTGAATGTCCTTTGAGAAAACTTAGGAAGGTAAAAAATGAGAAGGGTGTGACGGGACCTGACTCTTCTATAGCTAGTGGGAAGGTTCAACCCAGTAAGGATACTAATGAGGAGACTCAAAAAATGGATATGGATACAAGAAACCAAGAAATGGATAACAAAGAAGACACTGGTTGGAAGTTTGTTCAAAAGATGCGAGAGGGAAAGGATTCACCATATAGGCCCTCTAAACTTAAGAATGACTCCTCTTCCTCTAGGGGGAGATATGTTGGTCAAAATGACCACATCCAAGGGAGTAAGGAGTAGTCTTCTTAAAATTTCACTAAGTATAGAAAGCAGTCGTGATAGGACAACACGACATTTTGAGGCTGAAGAGCTAAGGAATAAAAGTCACGACAACACAACATTTTGAAGGCCAAGGTAGAAATAAAGACCAAAAGTCATGATAGTCCAACATTTTGAAGGCCAAGGGCCAAGCTAAGGCAAATGGTCATGACAGTGCAATATTTTGAAGGCCAAGATGGAAATAAAGACCAAAAGTCATGACAACATGACATTTTGAAGGCCAAGGGTAGAGCTAAGGCAAATGGTCATGATAGCATGACATTTTGAAGGCCAAGGGTAGAACTAAGACCAAAAGTCATGATAGCATGACATTTTGAAGGCCAAGGGTAGAAATGAAGACCAAAAGTCATGACAACGCGACATTTTGAAGGCCAAGGGCAGAGCTAAGGCAAATGGTCACGATAACACGTTTGAAGGCCAAGGTGGAAATTAAGACCAAAAGTCATGATAACACGATATTTTGAAGGAAAAGGTGGAGCTAAGGGCCAAAAGTCATGATAGCATGACATTTTGAAGGCCAAGGGTAGAGCTAAGGTGAAAAGTCATGACAACATGACATTTTGAAGGCCAAGGAATAAAGCCAAAAGTCATGACAACATGACATTTTGAAGGTCAAGGGAGAGCTAAGGCAAAATGGTCATGATAGCATGACATTTTGAAGGCAAGGAAAATAAATTATACAACATTTTGAAGCCAAGGATCCAAATAGAGACCAAAAGTCATGACAACATGACATTTTGAAGGCCAAGGGTAAAGCCTATAGGCAAATGGTCACCAACATGATATTTTGAAGTCCAAGGTAGAAATCAAAATAATAATCATATTACATTTTGAGTAAAATACAGCTAGACCATGATGCATTTGAAGAGATCAAAGAGGATCATTGTAACAAGAAGATCTTAACCATTTCCAGTTGAAGACTCCATACTCTCCTAACTACCTCTTTACTAGAATGAGCCTACGGGCATAATATTGTAACAACTTTCAATTTTTCTATTATGTAAAACTATTATATATAGGATGAGTGACCTAAACAAAAGGTCGGCTCTTAGGTGTTTACAAGGCGATGTATACAGACTTCTGAAAGCTAATAAAAGATCATTCATTCTAGTTTTTGGCTCATTGGTGTTCTTAATCAAGTATGTATGGACTGTTAATTGCTATATAAGGTTAGGTTGAATGTAACTTGCTTTAATTCTTACTCTGAATTTCTACAACAAAGTTTTGCTAACTCTAAAATTAACTTTACCAATAAGCTTGCATATTAAATAGATTTTCACCAGAAGCTTAGTTTCTCTATTTTGATGGTTCTAATAGATGCTTCTCTACAAAAGGTTGTTTAAATTGTTTTGTTGTTATCTAATCTATACCACTTAACACTTCTAGAAATAGCTATATTTCCCTCTCTTTATGCATTTCTCTCTCTCCCTTTTCCTAAAAGAAGCAAGGAACCAACCTCCTCTAGAGATTGAACCGAGTAAACCCTATTTTAACCTGATCTTTCAATGTTGGCAAAGTCTTGGGTGCAAACGTAACCAAAGGTAGATTTTGCACCAATAATTTTTGGCATGCCCAGTGGGACCCAATCCCATGTAATATATAGATCAAAGTTCTAGTGAATACCTTTGCCCTATTTATTTTTTATAAATCACCTGGTGACTCCACCCTAGAAAGGAACCCTATGAAAGCCTTTACCTAATTTTTGGTTATATACCATATTTTATGATAACCAGATCTAAAGCAAAAAATTTAGAAGAACCCATCGAGTTCTTTGAACTACACCTTGGTAGCCTTAGAGCTAATCCTATTTTAGTTGCTAGAACAACTTCTTCATATACTGCTAACACAGGATACACAAATATTCCCCTACAACCTTCCCTAGTACTACTGCTAGTGGAACTTTAACTCCAACTACCCATATACCCATAAGATCTGATAGAACCATAATCACAATGGCCGCAAATCAGCCAATTCTACCTTACCCTTTATGGAACCATACAGGCCCCCTGAATCTGGTAGCTCAACATATGATTCTAATAGTGGCCTTGAAAGCTCTACCCTAGTATGATGGTACTAGAAAGATAGCCTATGAACATTGTCAAGATGTGCACTAGCCCCGATACATAACATCACTGAAGAAGATGTTATGATAATATTATTAGTCATTTCCTTGAAAGGAAAAATGCTCTATTGGTATAGAGCCCTTGACAACCAAACTATATCTACTTGGGCCCAACTTGTTGGTAAACTAGTGGAGGAATTCAATGAGCATGCAGACCCATTCTCCCTGCTAAATTAGTTTACTATTATCCAGAAACACCCTCAAGAGGAGATTGTCGACTTTAACATCAGATTCAATCAAACTTGGCAGAGAGTACCCGACGGGTTGAGACCAACAAATGAGCAATCAATGTATTATTATCTCAGAGCTTTCAACTCAGATATAAGTATGGCCATCAGGCAGTCCCAAGTATTTACCTTCCCTAAGATTTACCAAGAAGCACAAAAAGTAGAAAGAGATCTGATCACTATTGGAAGGTTCCTCAAAAAGATGATAATGCCTATTTTCCTAGATCTACCTCAAGCATCAAATACTACTTTCCCAACTCCTGCTCTAACTTCTAATACTAGTCTCCCCAAATGGACTGGGCAGCCTAACATCCTAGTAATACAAGCACCCTCTACTCCTCCAATGCTTCCTGCTATTCCTGCACTTCCTATAGTGACAATTTCATCGACTCTAGATCCTCAACTTGTAGCTCTACAAGATCTACAAGCATCCATGAAAACTCTGACAAATAAAATGACATCAATGGAAAGAAGAGAAGCAGAAAGAAATTTCCAACCAAGGAGGTTCCCACAAGTAACAAAATATCAAGCCTCCACGAGTGGTAGAAGCTATGATAAATCTAACATGGTTTATGCCAATGAAGATAGTGAACCCACTAACATTTCGATAGAGTCAAAATTTTGGTGTTCCATATGTAATGACCCTCATGGTAAAACTTCTTGCATGATTCATCAACATCATGTCCAAAGGATAGCTATTGAAAAGGCCAAAAGAACCCTCAAGGGTCAGGTTAATATGATCAGAGAAGAGAATCAAAATTTCATGATGCCTTCTATTGAACAAGTAGTTATCCTAACCAGATCAGGGAAGAAACCCTTACAGGTTGATCCCAAAGAGCTTAACCCTTTGAAGGTGCCTTCACCTATAAGAGACCCTATTGAGAAAAGACCCCCTTTGAGAAATCTCCCCAAAATTCAGGTCAAAAGGGAGCAGAAGCTCGTAAAGAAGCACCTCAATAGAAGGAAACAAAGACACAGGAACAAGCTAGAGATAAACTGAGATACCCCTCACTGACTAAGCATCAAATAATTGATGCTACTCAGGGGTACAAGAATAAATATGACACAAGTGTAAAAGAGAAAAGTGTCGACCCCCTCCCATTCAACATAGTTGAGGAAATGAAGAAAACACCTTCCAAAGCAACTATGTACGAAGCTTTGCAGCTTTTAGGGTAGATCGACTTGTTGCAAGAATCCTTGAGATCCATGAAGAATAAGAATAAGACCCCAACTCAGTTAGATTCTGCACAAGCTAGTCTGACATCCACTTCAAGAAAAAATAGACCTCCTCCTTTCTATCTATCTCTCTAGATGGAAGGGTGGGTAGTTCACAATTGTATGATAGATTTTGGAGCTGCAACCACTGTGATGCCCAAGGTAGTATGTGACATCATGGGAATGGAATATACAAGGAGCAGTCCTAGTGTCTTGCAATTAGATGGAACCCCTATCAAAATTGTAGGGGTAATTAAAGATATTCTAATACTTCTTCACAGGCTACCTCAACTCACAGTTATACAAGAGGTAGTAGTAGTGGATTTAGAGCCTTATTTTGGTATGTGTCTCTCCAGGGAGTTCACTACAAAAATAGGAGGATATTTATCATTAGATTTCTCACACCTAGAAATCCCATTCAAGGGAAAAAGAGTGAAAATATTTAATGAGAAACCTTCAACTTTCCACATTGAAAATCTTGGAGAAGAAGGTAAATCAACCACTACAGTAAACATGATGACAGAGGAACTGGGAGATTTGAACTTGATGGAAGAAGCTCTAAATGTATTACAGGAGGAAGACCAGTTCTCTCTCCAAGACTTCAATGCCATGATCAAGAAATGAACATAGGGAGCTACACAATTTTAAAACCCAAGAAAAATAGCCCCATTCCTCTTCCTCAAGTTGACCAACCCAACAATCAACTATGGAAACTTTTCTTTGATGGTGCTAGATGTAAAAATGGAGTAGGAGCAGGTATTGTTCTAATCTCTCCAATAGGAGAAGAGAAATTTTTTCTTACCGGTTGACCTAGAGTTGTACTAACAATGCAATAGAGTATGAAGCACTCTGCTTAGGCCTCAAGAAGGCTAAAAATATGGGTATCAAGCAACTACAGATATTTGGGGACTTCGAACTGATAGTGAATCAAGTAACTGAGAAATGTGTAAGCAAGCAACATTACCTTAAGGCTTACAGGAATAAGGTTTGGGACTTGCTAGAATCCTTTGAATATTTGAATCTCAAAGCAATCCCAAGGGAAAAGAACACTCATGCAGATTTGTTGGCTTTGGTAGGGGTAAATTTTTGCCCTATCAGCAATGTCATTCAGAAGTCCAAAATAGTTAGGCTAATCTACAGGCCCTCTATGCCAGATAGAGATACTTTTGGCAAGTATTCAAGAATGACAAATAGATAGTGGACTTCCTCATTCATGAGATGAACTGCTCAAGCAATAGAATGATTGAAGATGAAGAAGATACAGGCATGATCCAGTTAAAGAACAATCACATCCCAAAAGGGTTGATCACCCTTGAAAGCTTATTTGATAACAATGATAGGTCAACTGGCCATAAAATGAAAGTTGACAAGCATAGATATAGAGAAGCTCAAATGGGACCTGATAAATCAATCAAGGTGGGAGTAAACACCATAGAAGAAGAACTAGACCAAATCAGGGAATTATGCAAAGAATACCCAGACATCATAGCCTGGACTTACGGTGATCTCAAAGTCTACTCCAAAGAAACAATCCAGCATACGATCGAACTTGAAGAAGGTGCGAAGCCATTCCGATAGAAGCAATGATCGGTGAACCCGAAGATCGAAGCCTTGATGAAGCAAGAGCTACTAAAATTGCTTGAAGCCAAGATTGTTTACCCGATCAAGCATTCAACTTGGGTAGCCAACCTAGTCCTAGTTAGAAAAAAGAATGGAGATATCCAGGTTGTGCATCGAATTTCACAACTTGAATAAGGCTTCATTGAAAGACCATTACCCTCTCCCATAGATAGACCAGATCCTGCATACAGTAGCAGGAGCAAAAAGGTTCTCACTCCTGGATGGCTTCTCTGGGTATAATCAGGTGTGGGTTAAAGATGAAGATCAATTCAAGACTACATTCACAACCAAGTGGGGGACATTTACCTATCAGAGGATGCCCTTCGGATTATCCAACGTTGGAGTGACCTTTCAAAGAGCGATGGATGTAGCTTTCAGAGAACTTGTCAACAAGATAATAGTGATATATCTAGATGATATGATAGTGTTCTCCCATCAAAAAGAGGATCACATCGGACATCTTAGGAGCATGTTTGAAAAATATAGAGAGTTTGGCATCTCTCTAAATCCTAAGAAATCCATCTTCATTGTAGAAGAAGGACTCTTACTGGGCCATGTCATTTCTAAGACTAGGCTAGCTATAGACCCTAATAGGGTGAAAGCACTATTAGAACTCCCTCTACCCCTAAAAAAAGGGCTTACAGTCCTTCTTCAGCCAAATCAACTTTATGCACAAATTCATAGTAGATTTTGCACAAATTGTCAAACCCATGACCGAGTTGTTGAAGAAAGATGTTGAGTTCAAGTGGATAGACACAAGGAAATAGGCTTTCCAATAGATCAAGGAGCAAATAGCTCAAGCCCCCATCTTGGTAAACCTAGACTACTCTAGGGGTTTCATATTATACATTGTAGGCGAACAAGAGAGCTACGCCATAGTGCTCACACAGAAAGGGCCTAACAATGAAGAAAGGCCCATAGCTTTTCTAAGTCAGACTATGCAAGAACATGAAGAGAAGTATAACTTCATTGAGAAATAGATCTATGCAATAATGAAGTCTTTAAAAAAGTTTAGGCATTTCCTTTCACAGAGCAGGACTATAGTTTATGTAGTTCACCCCGACATCAAAAACTTCATCATACAAGGGGAACTCGATGATAAAAGAGTTGGTTGGGTGATAAAGATACAAGAATACGATATGGAAATACATCCAACCAAGCTGGTAAGAGGTAGAGCACTTTGCCAAGAGCTCGCCAAGCTAGCTTCACCAGAATACATAGCTTGCCAAACTCAAGAAGCAACCTCAGATGATGATCAACCTTCAGAGCAGCTTGACTAGGCCGATGAATTAATCAGGTACTTCCAAACTAGAAAGTGCCCTATAGGTCTGAACGCTTCATAAAGAAGAAGGTACAAGATCCAGGCTTTGAAGTACACTCTACTACCTGAGGGGTTATACAAAAAAAAATTGGATGGAGTGTTACTTCGATGCATAAAGGAAGATAAAAAATAGAAGATCTTGGAGGAATTCCATGGAGGCTCATCAAGAGGACACTACTCAGGAAGGACCACTACCTTAAATATCATTAGGACTGGATGTTACTAGCCAACTATCTTCGTAGACACTTTCAGAGTAACAAGAAACTATGAGGAATGCCAGAGATACATTGGGAGAAACAGAAATGCTTCAATGCCTCTAAAATCCATTCAGGTTGAAGAACCTTTTCAACAATGGGGATTGGATTTCATTGGAATAATAGAGCCCAACTCATCCATTGGGTATAAATACATCCTGATAGCTACTGACTATTTTACTAAGTGGGTAGAAGCAATACCCACTAAAAAAGTGGATCAAGAGGTTGTGATGGAATTCGTGGAAAGTTTAATCATGAGATTTGGCATCCCAGATGCATTGGTCATGGAAAATGGCTCATATTTCATAGGTGCCAAGATGATTGAATTTGCATGTAAATATGGGATTTACTTGAAAACATCCTCAAACTATTATCCATAGGGAAATGGATTAGCTGAATCAATGAACAAAAACTTGCTCAGGATCTTGAAGTGAACTCTGAAGGACAATAAGAGAAGTTGGCACTCTCTGATAAACCAAGCACTATGGGCCGATAGAATAACCATCAAGAAGTCTATCAACACATCTCCCTACTCTCTGGTCTATGGAAAAGAAGCAGTTCTTCCAATACACATAGAGATGCCAACTTTAAAACTGCTCAATCAAACTGGCACAGAAGAGGCAGAACCAATGGAGAATAGGTTGATCCAACTCCTATAGTTAGAAGAACAAAAGGAGCAAGCCTATGACCACTATCAAAAACATATGGTCACCACAAAAAAATGGTTCGAAAAAAAGGCCACTCTGAGAAATTTCAAGGTGGGAGACTTGGTCCTAAGATGGAATGAAAAGAAGGTGAAACCCAAAAATCATGACAAATTTGATGCATT
Organism: Wollemia nobilis; assembly: GCA_028583015.1. NCBI lineage: Eukaryota > Viridiplantae > Streptophyta > Pinopsida > Araucariales > Araucariaceae > Wollemia > Wollemia nobilis. The sequence continues at coordinate 2,052,522 of JAQPPZ010002347.1, forward strand.
CTAGGAAGGCCCCTTCGAAGTAATAGAAGAAAAATAGCAAAACTCTTTCCAGCTGAGAAACGAACAGGGTCAAGTTCAACCCATTCCCATCAATGGCTTCCATCTGAAGTTGTACTATAAGTAAAAGTTTTCCCCTACCTTGTATGTATTTTATGTAAATATCTATCTTCTTTCAAAATCTCCAAGGAATTTTGTCATGATGGCATAACATTTTGATGCCCAAAGGCCTCCTCAATGAAAATTATCATGATTTCATGACATCTTGATGATCGATGGCCACCTCAAGTAAAATTTCATGATAGCATGACATTTCAGTGCCCAAAGGCCTCCTCAATGAAAATTATCATGATTTCATGATATTTCGATGCTCAAAGGCCACCTCAAGTCAACAAAGTCTTTTTAGCGGGAAAGACAAGATAATTTTCTCAAAATTTTAAAACCTCACTTTTTAAGGTACCATCATACCTACTGATTGGCCCAGAGTAGAGGTGATACCAATTTATTGGCCCAAGACAATAAAGTAATATCATTGGCCCTAGAAAAATGGTAATGCATGGTAGTTGGTTTCTTGAAGGTGGCACACGAACCAAAGCATCCAAAAACATTCAAAATTAGGAGTGGGGTGTGTACCACCAACCATAGTTATTGCATGTCACCTTGGCACACGCATACATGCCCACTTATATCATAGAAGTTTTTTTCTTTAAGCACTTCTTCATCCTCTACATTCTTTTCCTTTCGCTCACTACACTCCTACTTTCTCAAAATAATCCTACAACACTCTACTAAGCACATTCTAGATTATTTTATGTCCAAATCATAGTAGGCAACCATGATGACTTCACCACTAACTACTACTAAAGGGAAACAAAAGTCGACCAAGAGTGGAAGTAGCTTTTTGTTGATCCAGACATCCACATCACTGATACCAAGGTGACATGGAAAGATCCAGAGCAAATTCAAAAGGACATAGTAGCCAGGGTCACCAAAAATGTCACTCCATCATGCCCAAGCATATTTTCCTACCATGCCCTACTATCTTGGTACATCTACACCTAGGTCCATCCCTACCCCAAACTGATCAGAGCTATGGTAGAATTCTATGATGTCAAGCATAGGATTGTGAAGGACTCCAAGGGGGGAGTCATTTTTACACTCGATACCAATGCAATTAGGGCTACCTTCAACTATGGTAGAAAGCCTATAGTAAACCCCATCCCTTTTGACCCCATTAATTTAGAAAAATTTTATACCAACACCCAAAACATCAGATTATTCCTGCAAGAACATTTGGCAGACCCTCTCCCTGAAGGAACCATACCAAAATCCCCAATTCCCCTATCCAAATTCAAGGACAAGGAGCTTTTTCCATGTTGGCCATGGTGGTAGGGCTAGAAATAGATACACAGGTCTATGGATGGTAAGTTGTAGTAGCACAATGCATATCCAACCCCAAATTTTATGATGCATCACGCGTGGACCCAAAGATAGTGCCACTCTACTTTGATTAGCCTACATACTTAGTGCAACAACTACATGTAGGCCTCTTCAAGCTCCAAAGAGACATCCCTGATACCTTCAAGTTTTCTTCTTACCTGGTATGGATTTTCTTTTTCTTTCAAGCAAAGAATTTAAGTTTCATCTCTACCACGAAAAAAGACCAAAATGGAAACCTCCTGCCTATGTGTGAGTGGATGCCTCTCCTTTCAAAGGTAGAATCATATTACCATTTTAATATGGAATTCTTGGGCCCTGCATTGAAGCTCATGTATGGTACCATGCCAAGAATTCCCTAAGATGTGGGATACTTTGTAGCACATCCACGCAGAGGAAGGGGATTGGTTTATTTTGACACAAGGAGTGGTCATTAGACTATATGGCTTCACAGAGAAGCCTTTTTGCTACCTTATTACATCACTAAGTGATTGTTCACTCTAGAATACATGAGGTAAACTGAGTTCATCAACAACAAATTTAGCACAAGCACTAGTAAAATAGGTACCTGCCTCATGCCCTTTCAGTTTGAGGGTGTATCAGTGTCAAAGAAAGGAGACCATGAGCGAATTGCTCAAACTTTGAGAAATCTAAAATTAGTTGAGTTACCACAGAAATGGAAGTACGACCCTACAAATAAATTCACTCAAAAGCAAGCTACCCTTAATAAATCCCCTTCAAGAAATTTCATTCATCAAATAGGCAAATTGATAAACAAGGTAGGAACAATGAGGAAGATCAACCATTAGAATGGCACATTGAAAAGATGCAGCCACTACCTCCATGGCATGATTTCTATGAACACTTGGCAGATTGGAGCCCTGATGTGAACCCAACCCACAAGCTAGATAACAAGATCATCGAAAGGATGAAGAAAAAGGGGAATATTGGGATCATGCTAAAATATTAGCATGGTGGCAAATGAGATGTCACATACAAACATTTTCTAGGTATGGGACAAATATTGACAAAGAGTTCTCTAAAAGGTACGATGAGAACCATGATGAATGGTCCAAAACTCTTGTAGATAAAGTCCCTCTGGGCATCAATGGCATCCCCATCAAACCAATTGAAGGTAAAGTAGATACTGACAAAGGCAAAGGGAAAGAGATTGCCATTGAGAAAATAGAAGTCCCTAAAAAGAAACCTCAAAGCTTCATTCCCCCTTCTAGATCAGACATAGAGTCTGATGATGATACTCTCCTCGTCCATAGGAAATGGAAAGTAGAATCAAGAAAGTGGAAGGTAGAATCACAAAATAAAAGGGATGAAAGAGAAGAAAACAAGTAGAGTCACACTCTGAAGAAATAAAAACTAAAGAACAAGAAGAGATAGAAGAACAAGAGGAAACAGGGGATCAACAAGAGGTAGAAGAACAGGAAGATATGGGGGAAGCTTCTGAGTAGACTTCTGAGCACCAAGAAATAGATAGCCAAGAGTTGGTTGATACGACCAAGAAAACCCCTTAGAAGAAGTCCCTAGAAAAGGAGAAGCCCCAGTGAAAACTACAACTGATACTAGTGACTCGAGCTTGAAGCAAATTATAGAAATTTATACAGAAGCTCCTAAGAATACGCCAAAAACTAAAGACAATGACCCACCAAAAAGACCAGGTATATCTCCTATCAATATTGATACTCCTTCTCCTCACTCCCAAAGGAATTCCCCCTCCCATTCTATAGGTCAAGGCAATACCTCTCCACCTTCCACTCACCAACCTCCACCATCACCACCACCAGCCCAAAATGATCCAAGAGCATCCTCGATGGCCCTCATGAACCCCCTCACTGAGTAGTCAAATGTGGATGCCTCTCTAGCCACTATTCCATTTCCTTATACAACCCATCTCCAGAGCTTCCAAACCATTCTTGCCTCTTCTTTCAAAAGCAACCCTACCATTTCCAAGTTGAAAAAATTAAAAAAGGTAACCTTGAATGTTGCTACCTAGTTGAAATCATGTAGCACTCAAAGCTCTACATCTATAGCCCACACCAAGGAAGGGATAGTCCTAGACCCAATCAACATGCAACGTTCCACCCTAAAGATGATATCGCTCATCCAAAATCTCGAAGGAGAAATGACCCTAGAGGACTACCAAGCTGAGATAACTACAGAAGATATCACTCAACTACCAATGGAGGATGAGTGGGGAAAGGCTCAAGCCCACATGGGAACCATATACCTAAACATCGAATACTACAAAGAGAAGTACCTCAGGGTTGAGCAAGCAAGAAAGCATTTAGAAGAGGCCTTGAACCAACAAAAGATGATCAAAAAGGCCTTGAAAAATGAAGCAAAAAAGTGGGAGCTAATGTTCAATGAAGCAGCCCCCTATAAGGAGAAAGATTCCAAGGTCGAAGAACAAATACAACTATTAAACCAACAGGTTGAAGACCTCAAGAAGTAACTTTCAGATAACACTGACAAGACCAATGGGCTATCTAAAGAAAAGGCCAGAGCAGTAAGAAGAGAAATGATTGGAGGCATCCAAAAAAGGAGCATGAGGGCAAGGCCTACCTTATCATACCTAGTCGGGATTAAAGAAATACTGGGTTGGGTGGATGATGAATTTTATAAATCTATCAATCTCCTAAAAACCAGGGTATCTGCAGTGACAAAGATTCAAGTCTTGGAAAAAAGTATGCAAGCGATACTCATATGTAGAACTCGGGACAAAAAATGGTCCCAAGCCAATCTTGATGCTAAGAACTTTTTAAGAGGCACAAGTTGGTAACAAAATATGCTAAGCTAATATAGGAACTCAAGGTAGAAGCTAAGGCAATTTTGAAACATGTGAGCATAGCAAAAAACTATGGAATGCCTAGCTTCTGGGACAAAGATTCTAACTTCCTAATAGAAGATCAGTTGAAGACTTCTTGGGAAAGTTTTGTAGAAGATGAGTCGGAGATTGATAGTTGGGAAGAGCCGGTTCAAGAGGAACAAATATTCAGTATGGCTCAAGACATCACACAAATGAACTCCTACTTGCATGAATTATATATGAAGTCAAAAGTCCTATCATACGACAAGGTTGAGGAATTGGAATATTTATACCTAACTTTTAAGGAGACTTCAGATACAGATGAAGAGACTTGGAGAAGAGCCTGCACCACCTACAATGAAGTCACCCAAGAAAAGGACAAGCGAGAAAAGGCTAAAAAAGCCTCAGAAAGTAGTACAGTAGCACCTAGACAAGACAAAATAGAGAAATCTATGGAAGAAGACACTCCAGATGAATGACTGCATAAAGCAAAAAGCATATTTTTGCTTGGTATCATTCCCCTTTCTCCCCTTATTTTCTTAGTTGTTCTTTGAATCCATTCCCCAATGGATAAAGGCTCTAGATTCTAACATTCTACTGATAGAATTACCCTAGGAGGCACCAATAATGTTGGTCAAAATGACCACATCCAGGGGAGTAAGGAGTAGTCTTCTTAAAATTTCACTAAGTATAGAAAGTAGTCGTGACAACACGACATATTGACCCTACAAGCAGAGCTAAAGAATAAAAGTCATGATAACATGACATTTTGAGGCCAAAAAGCCAAGTAAGGAAAAAAGTCATGACAACATGACATTTTTAAGGCCAAGGTAGAAATGAAGACCAAAAGTCGCAACAACATGACATTTTGAAGGTCAAGGGCAAAGCTAAGGCAAATAGTCATGATAGCATGATATTTTGAAGGCCAAGGGAATAAAGACCAAAAGTCATGACAACATGACATTTTGAAGGTCAAGGGTAAAGCTAAGGCAAATGGTCATGATAGCATGACATTTTGAAGGCCAAGGTAAAATGAAGACCAAAAGTCATGATAGCATGACATTTTGAAGGCCAAGGAACAATTTAAGCAAACTAAGGCAAATAGTCATGACAACATGACATTTTGAAGGCCAAGGAAAAATTAAGATCAAAAGTCATGATAGTGAGATATTTTGAAGACCAAGGTAAACTAAGACCAAAAGTCATGATAGCACAACATTTTGAAGGCCAAGGTAGAACTAAGACCAAAAGTCATGACAACATAACATTTTGAAGGCCAAGAATAAAGACCAAAAGTCATGACAGCGTGACATTTTGAAGGCCAAGGGCAGAGCTAAGGCAAATGGTCATGATAGCACGATATTTTGAAGGCCAAGGTAGAAATGAAGACCAAAAGTCATGATAGCATGACATTTTGAAGGCCAAGGCGGAAATGAAGACCAAAAGTCATGACAACGTGACATTTTGAAGGCCAAGGGTAGAGCTAAGGCAAATGGTCGTGATAGCACGACATTTTGAAGGCCAAGGAAATGAAGACCAAAAGTCAACAAATGTGATGACAATGCAACATTTTGAGTAAAAGATAGTTGGACCATGATGCCTTTGAAGAGATCAAGGAGGATCATTGCAACAAGAAGATCTTAACCATTTCCAGTTGAAGACTCCATGCTCTCCTAACTGCCTCTTTACCAAAATGAGCCTACGGGCATAATGTTGTAACAACTTTCAGTTTTTCTATTATGTAAAACTATTATATATAGGATGAGCGACCTAAAAAAATGGTCGGCTCTTAGGTGTTTACAAGGCGATGTATACAGACTTCTGAAAGCTAATAAAAGATCATTCATTCTGGTTTCTGGCTCATTGGTGTTCTTGATCAAGTATGTATGGATTGTTAATTGCTATATAAGGTTAGGTTGAATGTAACTTGCTTTAATTCTTACTCTGAATTTCTGCAACAAAGTTCTGCTAACTCTGAAATTAACTTTACCAATAAGCTTGCATTTGAATAGATTTACACCAGAAGCTTAGTTTCTCTATTTTGATGGTTCTAATAGATGCTTCTCTACAAAAGGTTGTTTAAATTGTTTTGTTGTTATCTAATATGTATCGCTTAACACTTCTAGCAATAGCTATATTTCCCTCTCTTTATGCATTTCTCTCTCTCCCTTTTCCTAAAGAAGCAAGGAACCAACCTCCTCTGGAGATTGAACCGAGTAAAACCTTATTTTAACCCGGTATTTCAATGTTGGCAAAGTCTTGGGTGCAAACGTAACCAAAGGCAGATTTTGCACCAACAAGATCCAGAGAGGTTAATGTTAACTCCATGGATACTCCTCGGGCTAATAAAATATCAGATATTGGTAGGAACATCAATGAAGACTTGGAGGCTACGGAGGGTAGAAATAATAGTAGAAGCTCAACTTTAGAAAGAAGTAGCTCTCCAGCTGGTAGGTCTATGTAGGTCAGCAATCGACTTGAAGCCCTTAATACTAAGGTTTCTCAAAGAAAGTGGACTTCAGTTCGTGGAATGTTAGGGGAATTTCTATTCCCACTAGGAGAAGTTTGGTTAGTAATTTTTTGCATTTTTTTAGTGCTGATGTAGTTTTTCTTCAGGAGGTTAAGGTGGATGGCTTTGCTCTCCATAGTTGTATGGATAACAGTTGGTCTGGGGCCTGGTGGGATTCTTCTCATGACAAAGGTTTTGGGAGGTGGTCCTTGCTATCAAGTCTTGGATAGTTGTACTATTGATTTTTCAGGGGGAGGGCTCATTTGGTAGGATTTTTTGGGCTACTTTCGTGATTTTTGGCTACGTAATTGATATTTGTTTTGTTTATGTTCCTAATTCTCCTAGTGAGAGGACTACCTTGTGGTATTGGATGCAGATAAATTTACCCGATGATAATTGGATCATAGGAGGAGATTTTTCTATGGTGGAATGGGATGGATATCGTGAAGGGGGACATGATGGTTGTATTGCAGGTGCTGAGAAGGACTCTTGATGTAGCTTGAAGGTTTCTTTACAAATATTTGATGCTAATTTTAGGAAAAATTCTCTAGAATCTGGAGGATGGTTCTCTTGGTCTAATAAGAGAATAGGGGGAGATAGAATCATGGCTCATTTGGATAGGATTTATGTGGACATAAATGTGTTTACATGTATTGGTTGAGGGAGAAGATCTATTTTTTTGGATCTTTCAACCTCTAGTTCTGATCATTTCCCTATTATCTCTTCCATTTTATTTGGTGGACCTTTTGTGGTAGATAAGAAACTTTCCTTCAAACTTAATGTTTCTCATCTTGATTCTAAAGCTTGCAGGGACCTGATTCATTGTGTTTGGAATTTGGAGCCACGCTCGGTTGGCTCTGGATGGATTGGTTTGTGGGAAGCAACTATCAAGCACACTATCAAATTTTTGAGGGGTTGGGGCAGATTGGTTGCTAGGAGAAGGAAGGGAATATTAAAATAGCTCAAGAAGGACTTGGAGGTAGCCAAAAGAGACCTTGAAGGTGATTCTTTTAATGTTCAACTTCAGGAGAAATAAGTTAAGTGTGAACATGAAATCAGGTGCTATGAGGATTACGTTAGCATAGGTTCCCATATTAGAAGTAAGATTCATTTGCTTCAACAAGGAGATGCCCCCTCTCAGTATTTTTTTAGTCACATTAAAAAGAAACTTGTTGCTGAGAGAATCACTACTCTTCACACTACTAATGATAGATTGGTGGAAGATGATGATAGTATCCGAGCCACTGTTGAAGATCATTTTTGTAAGATATTTTCCATTTATCCATTGAGTCTTGAGGTTTTGGAGGCTAGAGAAGAGTTTAAGAAGTGTGTTCCTAAGAAGGTATATAGTTATGAAAATGACCATCTAGCTGATTTATTTTCAAAGGATGAATTGTTTGAAGCGCTTAAGAAAATGAAGGATGGCAAATATCCAGGCCTTGATGGCATTTCTATTGAATTCTACAAAGTTTTTTGGGATACTGTGGGTAATGATTATACTAAGATGATTCAGGAAGTGCTTGAGAAAGACTCCTTTTTTGATATGCTTAATCAAGGTCTGATTAAGCTTATCCCAAAGGCTAGCATGCAAGATACTATGGGGGATGGAGACCTATCACTCTTTTAAATGTTTCCTATAATATTGTGGTTAAGGCATTGGCTCTTCGCTGATATGTTGCTTCTAGGATTGTGAGACGAAAGTAAATAGGTTTTATCAAGGGCAGGTTCATTCTTGATACGGTCTTGACTGCTTGGGAGACTTTGGAATGGGCACAAAAAAGTGGGCAAAAAGCCATTATGCTTAAGATTGACTTTGACAAAGCCTATGATTGAGTGGATTGGTCATTTATTTTTACTATGATGGAATGGCTTGGCTTTAGCAAATGGGTAGTGGATAAAATCAAGGTCTTATTCACCTGTGCTTATGCTCAAGTTGTAGTTAATGGTAAGCCCACTAATCAAATAAATATTTTTAAGTCCATTAGACAAGGGTGCCCTCTTACTCACCTTCTGCTTGTTATCACCGTTGATGCTCTGGGTTATATGTTGGAATTGAAGAGAGGTGTGGGTTTAATCAAAGGTATTGATACTCCTAGAGGTCTTGTTCCGAATAATCATTTTGTGGATGATTCCCTTTTTTCTTTTCAGTTGGATGACTTGTCATTGCAGAATGTCAAATGTTGTTTGGAGCAATTTTGCAAAGCCTCTGGAGCCATCATTAGTGAAGAAAAATCGAACTATTCGTTGATTGGCAGTGACTCTTCCAGATAATTTCTCTCCTAGTTGGTGACGGGTGAAGGATGGCAAAGTTGTTAGATACCTTGGAATCCCATTTGGCAAGGCCCTTTCTTTGAAGGGCGTGTGGGATTGGTGTCTTGAGAGATTTGCCAAGAAAATCTAGTTATGGAAAAATAAGCTCATATCCTTTGCTGGTAGATTAATTATTGTTGAAAAAATATTACAAGCTTGTCATCTTTATTATTCTTCATTTTGGCTACCAAATGCTTTTCAGTTTGGAAGATTGGAAAGGCTTATTAGAGGTTTTCTTTGGTCTATTTTCGATGGCTCCAAGAGAATGTCCTCTACCTCTTAGACCTATTGCATTATTCCTAAGGATGAAGGTGGTCTGGGTCTTTTAGACATTCAAATGTAGGGTAAGGTGTTGGCAGCCAAACGGGTGGTCAGAGCATTGGAAGGTGTTGATCCTTGGCAAAGGCTCTTGAGATATAGAATTTAGAATTGTCTTCATGTTGATGGTGTTAAGGGGAATTTTCATAGTGAGGATATTGTGGGTCATCCTATTCAATTTAAAATATAGGGTTGTATCCTTATTAAGAGGATTTGGGAGGCATGAAAGACGGTTGGCTTTACGGTTTATTGGGTCTATATGGAAGAGCATAGAGGTTGGGTGCCTCTATATAGGTCTATTTGGATATAGAAATACAATGGACCTTCCTCGTATTAGATGCAAGAGGTTGGTTAAGAGGGGAATTAAGAAATGGGTAGATCTATGAGATTCAGGAGTTGCTGATTGGATTAAGTGGGAGGATCTTTACAATAAGTTTAATTTGAAAGATTCATACATGGATGCTATTGTTCAGATTCATTCTCTTCTTCCCTCTGAAGAGAAGTATAAGTTAAATTATGGTTTATCTAGCCCTATTTGGCATGACTAGAGGTGGAACTTTCAGGGGAGCATCATTTGTTACCAATTCACTAAGATTTACAAAACTCTATTGCCTAAGACTTCTTTGCATATCCTATTAAATAGATGTTGGGACATTGTCTGTCTAGAGAAGAAGTGGAAGAAAAGGGTAAAGCAGGTTTGGAAATTCATATTATCTGCTCAGCTCAAGGTTTTTCTTTGGTTTCTTATTTTCCAAGGTATCCATTGCAAGGTAAGGTTGGCAAGGTGTATTAATATCTCAGACCTCTGTAGTAGTTGTGGTAGAAAAAAATTGTTAAACATGTATTTTGGGATTGTAGGGTAGCAAGGAATGTTTGAAAAATATTGAAGTGGATCTATTATCCTATCCTAGGTGATAGGTGGAGTTGGAAATTGGTTCTTTTGGGATATGCCTTTAGCTACCCTCAAAATATTAGGGGAGTGTGGATTGTTATCAGAGCAACGACATTGTATGCTATTTGGAAGGCGAGATGTTGTTTAGTTTTTCGAGATGAAGCTATTCCTGCTTCTCATATTGTGTCCAATCTTGTTATTGATATTATGTTCCAATGTAGAGCCTTTAAGAGGCTTATAATCAAAGATCTCAAAGACTACTTTTCTTAGGACAAGTCATATGGTTGGATATCCTTGAGCAGATTTTTGTAATCTGTTGTGATGTCTTGTATTTTGATTTTTTGTATTAATATAAGCAATATTTTTTCAAAAAAAAAAAAAATCATTTTTAAATACTTTATCATTTATTTAATTTTTTTAAACATATTTACACATGGTAATTTGAATTTGAATCAATCCAAAACTAAACCATAACAATACCCTATGAGAACTATTTATTCAACACATGTGACAACATAAGTTTCAATCATCCTTAGTTTCAATATTATCCTTAGAATGTTATATTTCTTCACTTTGGATATAAAAATTGGTGTTCACCTGATTGAATTCAGTTAGCGAATGTTCGTGTACTTTGCATCCAAAGTTAGAAGTTGATTTTCATGTCTATTTTTGAGGTAATCATTCAACTTAATATGGATGGTTGGGCTACTATGAGCTGTCGCAAAAATCTGTGTTTTCATATTGTTCTCACTTCTTAAACTACGGTTTTTTTTTATCCATAGATGGCGGTTGTCACACATTTGCAACTTTTAGATGATGGTTTTTTTTATCCATAGATAGCGGTTGTCACACACTTACAACTTTAAGATCTATAGACGGCGGTCATCACAAGCTTGATGCCTTGAATTCCACATATGATTATTTTTTCCATTCCACAATCCTCACCTAAGAAGGACACAACATGAGATGCAGATCCATCATTGATGGAATTGGTGGTTCCTATGGAGGAAGCACAATGTGAGGATCCCTTGATTTTTGTGCTCTTGCAATCCTCAACAAGGGAAAACATATGGGGGTAATCTACTTGAAAAATGGTTTCACCCATCGAAACCTCAGTGGACGAGTGCCAAACCCAACAGTTTCAACAGCTTTGGGACATTGACATTGCTTGAACAAAAGCAAGACGATGGAATCTCAACTGAGCAACCGATTTTTACATTTGATACTAGGATCATAAGTTTACTTGAAAATATTTACTTACACAAGCACATGACAGAACCAACCACTCTGCAAGTTAAATCTCTCCAGTGTTACAGTTTTATAGTTTAGGGGTCTCTAGTTTATTTTTAGTTTCTAAGATTCATAATGTAAACAATAAATCTTTTTTGTTTAGTTTCTTGCATAAGCTTTGGGATATGCTTCCATACCATCTATTTTTTTTTAATTTATACTTTTATTATTATTTTTTAGTAACTACTAATTTAATAAAGTCAATCAACTAATTATCAAAGTTATCATTGTGAAAATTAATACTATTATTATCAAACCTATATATATATATATATATATATATATATATATATATATATATATATATATAATTAGTTATCACGAGAAAACAAGCAAACATTTATACTATAAAGGGGTGCAAAGGATGTTGAAGAAGTTAAAATAGGAACCAAATTATCCTTAAATTTAAATACAAACAAGTTTATAATTATATATTTTTAATTTAATTTTTTAAATTATATATATATATATATATATATATATATATATATATATATATATATATATATCTTTTAAATTTTTATAAATAATTTATTTATTTTTATATATAGAGGAATTGGTAACTACCTTTTCTTTTTAACAATTGGTCACAGGGTCAAGTCACATTACAATAATGTAAGTAGCGTCTTTGTCTGTAAACCATATAATAATGTTACTTATTTATTTAGTTTCATAGAAGAATGAATAAAAGAGGGAGGTATAATTTACTTTTAAGACTTCAAATCCCTCTGAGTGAATGGAGACGTAGGCACCTATAGAATATTTGGCCTACTATTTCAAAGGATGGACCATAGAAAACCCCTCCTAAAGATAATTCTAGAGATATTGGGAAGATCAACATGGATGATATGTCAAGAGGTAATCTAGGAAGGACAAGTATGGGAGGTATAAGAAGACTCTCACATAGTACTCATGTTTTTATATTTGCAGAGAACCTCAGTGTTCTCTCTAACAATCTAGCGAAAGTGTGTGCTATCCTTCGTGGTCTTCAAGAAGCTGTTAAGGTTGGCTAGTCTGCAGTACAGGTTGAATCAAACTCATAAGTAATCATTAATCAACTAAGGCGTCCACTAGGACCTCCTTTCATATTGGAAGTTAACAAGATACATGTGCTTCAATCTAGATTTAAAATAGTAAAGTTTATTCACCCTTGTTTTTTTTTAATTTTTAATTAATTTATTTATTTATTTTAAATTTACATGGTGGAATCAGTAACCGCCACGAATCCGAGTAGGCTGTCCAGCTTTTATGGCCGCCACAGTATTCTACGTTGTCCGCCCTAGAAGCCGCCACACAGATCTTCACACAGTCCGCCCTTATAACCACCATGCCACAATCATTTTAAACCTTTTACGCCGTTGAAAGCACTAAGAAAGGGACAAGCGTTCAGTCCGACGAGGCCCGAGATTTGAACCTTGGACCTCCGCCCCCTATGAGGTTTGGATGAACCAATTGGTCTACACCTCCGACCTGTTTATTCACCCTTGTTAAAAACAAAATAAAATCATATATATTATAGCAAATTGGATTTTAGATCATGAAGATTTGATTTATTATAGAGATCTTCAATAATGGTTAAAGAAATCCAAAAAAAGATCTCCACCCTATACTCTTTATTGCTATACCCAAAAACAATATAACCCTAACTATACCAATAATTGTACTAAAATATTAGTTTTAAAAATAAGGCAAGGGATGAACGTTGAGTGAGTTTTTAAAAGAAGACATGATGCATCGTACACCACGCCTATTTTAGTGTGCCTTTAAAACACCACGTGGTCTTTACAGACTTAGTATCCCATTAAAGCCTTAAAAAACTTAGAATCCAAAAGCTATCAATATAAAGTAGCTTGCCGACACATCTCCATAGTTGAATGCAATAATTGTTCGTATACGCCTATAACGACGAATTTCGAAAACAAAATCAGCTACAAGTTATAATATGAAAAAACGAAACTCACAAGAGTCAAAGAAGAGAGAATTTTTTAATAATATTTTTATATAATAATATTAAGATGAGGGGTCCATAGTATCTCCATATGGATATTGCAGATCATTTCTTGTTAGTATACGCCTATAACAACAAAATTTCGGAAACAAAATCAGCTAACAAGTTACAATATGAAAAAATCCAATTCACTAGAGTTAAACGAGAGAGAAATTTTTTATAATATTTTTATATTATAAGATGAAGATGAGGGATTCATAGTTTCTCTATCTGGATATTGTAGATCATTTCAGATATGGACCAAATCAATACGTCAAAGTGGTCTATTGGCTATGGTTGTAAAAAGCACTGCATTTAGCTTTTGGTATAATTTCTAGAAAAAATATATATTCTTGATGCATTTTAAGATGCATACCTAAGGTTGATCTTCTCCTCCAACTGCTAGTTGTCTCCCATGGTCCACATGGTTTGTAGGTCTCATTATTTAAGCCATGGTAGTTGATGTTGAGATCGTGCTTCCAAAGCTTCCAAACACAATCATCACTGATAAAAATAATTTTGTATTTACCCCCTAACAATTTTACCCCTATCCCACCCTAGCTAATTTTGTTGTTTTCTCACAATCTCTCATCAGTTTACCTGTGTATCACGGTCAAGTCCAGTTTTCTCTATCAAATTTGATTTTCCTCTAAAACTCAAGGGGGCAAGGAGGAGCATGACAATATTTAATATTGTTAAAAAGAAAAAATGGTATCATCAATAATCAACAAATCAAAAACATTAGTTATTTAAAATCATGCATCCTAGTCAACATAAAATCTACTGGTCTTAAAATAAATGGGTGGAAGCCAATTTTTTATATTTTCATCATTCAATGAATGCATAAAAAGGGGCAAATGTAGAAACCCATGTCATCAAATCCTAAAAACTAACTAGCACATACCTCATCTAGTCAATTAAGCATCTTGATCAACTCAACCAGATAAACACTAATATAAGGGGTTAATACCCTAAAGCAAAAGCATCATACCTCAAATAGTAGTGTCAATGGTGCTAATAATTGATTGGCAATGCTTTACCAATTTTTTATTGCTCAATTTTTGTCCAATCAACCTGACAACTATTATTTTGACATTAGTGTTAGTATCCTTAATATTGCCAACACTCATGATGATAGTGTTATTGACTATTAGAATAGAAAAATGAAAGGCAAGTAACTGATAAGCACCGACTATCCACTAAATCTAGGACCTAACATTTCAATCATGCTTGACATCTCTTACCACCCACCACTTAAAGTGATTGGAAACTAAGATTCTTTAACATTTCCCTTTTGCCTGACATCAAATCTTCTACCCTTCTTACATGTCAACCTTCCATCCTTGTCCCTTTAATCTAGTTTCCCCTCTCCATGTAACTTACCACCATTTAAGCCTACCATTCTTGGTAGATCCTCTAATGGATCCTCCAAGGGGTCCATGGCTACTATAAAGCCATCCCTTAATGGATACCATCCATTTAGATATTTAACTACAAAGCTCTATTAGATTGATATTTAATTTTTGTGTAGTGAAGCCCTGTCAAATTGTTAGCTCATAATCAATCATTTTGCATAGTGAAGCTCTACCAAATCATTGGATTATTTGCATCTAAACTTTGCATACTAAAATTATGTTGCATTTGAATCTTGAATCCATGAAGATGAAGTCTTTCCCTTTTGACCATTGGTTTTTATAAGAAGGTCAATCAAAACTAGTGTGCAAGGTGGAGCTCTTGAGTTCATCCTACAAATCTATTTGCATGCAAATTGGGGAGGACTCTATGTCGGATCAACAAGGTTTTTATTCTCAACTTATAAATTTTCCTTTATTGGATATTCCTTTGATTTTTGTGCATTAATATTAATCTTAATTGCATTTTAGTTAAAGCATTGAAATTAGACTTATTTTAATCATATCAGCATTATGTAAATTATTTTTTAACATAATTGGAATCCCTGCATCTTATTGGGTGGGGTCCTATAGCTTGCCTTATATTTTTAGATTTATAAACCTATATTTTGCATATATAGGTAGAAATATTATAGAATTATAGTACCAATAGTGTTCCTATGCTCTGTTTTGTCTGTAGTAGAGACTAATTTTTATGACCAGTCCTTGTGTTCGTAGAAATTGAGAGCATTGTCCACATTTGGAAGCCCTAGTGGTGTTATTATTTGGTTGCGGTGCTTACACTTTCTATGCAATAAATATAATTTTTAACTTTTTGTCTTATTATTATGAATAGGGATCTAGAACCAACCAAGGGAATGATAGCCCTCCAATAACTTAGGCAAATCCCTTTGCATTTGATCATCTTATTTTTTTTTTAATGTGTTTCTGAAGTAGGAAGCAGGTCTACATAATCATAGGTAAAGGGTTGTCACCAGTCAAAAGCATCGATAATGCTTCTATAATAGTATTGTTAGTATCAGGGAGTAGAATCAAGTCCCCTCATTCCTTTTTGTTCTTCTCTTTATCTTAGGATTATTTTTTGTTTATTGTCATCTCCATTAAATGTTTGTTTTGTATCTATTTTTTATTTATGTTATTCATTAAGAAAGAAAAAAAGAAGAAGTTAGATATAATCATATTGTCTTAGGGGACTAGTCATTTAGCATTTAGCATTTATTTATATAAATACATAGATTAATCTTGCATCTATATTTGAAATTGAACTACATATAAAGGCTTGGATTGTTTTTCATATTCCTCTCTTATGAAATTTTTAAATTTACTATGCATTTTCTTCATCATTTAAAAATCTAAAGGCATATAGACATAGATCTATTTTCTACATATTATTTTTATTGTATTTGTGGTTAAATAGTGTTAAATTAAGAAAAAGTAATCAATAGGAATATCTTAGAAAAATGTAGGTTTTTTTTAACCTAAAACATAAAACCTTAAACACTTTAGAAAACTTCCCCTATCCTCAAAGCAAGATGTCATGGATAGGACATTGAATGGCAATAAGAGAGCTAACACGCCCATCATTGTCTACTAGTAGGTAGCCATCACTGATGTTCCCATCTCACAATTCCACCACTTTTTCATCGTTTTAGCTTCTATGATCTACTCTCTTATCAATAGTTTGTTCCATATTATTGGTGCATGGGATATGTGCAAAAAAATGTACATGTGGTTCTAAGTACAAAAACATCAACCATAACGTAATTCCTTTTTACAAAATGGACATAAAGCATTGAAGGTGGTCTCTTTAATGCTAAGCACAATACACTATCCAACTTACCGTAGCCACCTTTGGGAAGGAAAATACCTCCCTCATTACTTAGACTTCCTTCCATCGGTAACACTAAAAACAAAAAGGTTTACCTATGCATGTTTCAAACATTAAACACTATTCTCCTAAATTCTTCTAATGTCCATCCATTAATGGCATACATTGACAATGGAATAATCAGATATTCCATAGAAGGCTAGTTATTTCTATGACTACAAAGAGGATGAGCATGATTTAAAATCATGCCCTCCCCTCTCTCATGTACAATGTAAACTATCACGCCACACAATTGATTGAATTGTAGGTAGTTCCAATAGAATTATATTTCTTAATATTAGCTCCTATGATAAAAAAATATTTCATTCCCTTTGACAAAAAAAGGTAATATAATGAGCTTTGAACTCAAGCTCTTGGTGATCCAATGCTCTAGTGTTCCCTCCTCTAATTGTAATGGCCACCCTACCATTTGCATAGATGCATGCCACTTCTCCTTGAAAATGGGTACTATGCTTTCCTATTCATATGGGCTCCAAGCCAAAGTCGAAAGGTGGAAAATGATGCCTTTTAAAATTTGAATTTTATCACACCTGAATCAACATCTAGGGATATTTGAAAAATGGTGATTTTGACCATCTAAAACTTTGAATCTTAAGAAACAATAGACTATAATATTTTATTTTAAAAAAATTGAATCTCTTTTTTGGGATAAAAAATAAGGTTTTTCTTCAATACTCTTGAAAATATGAATAAAAAAGATAGGCTAAAAGCTCCTTTTGATCTCTTATGCAGATATAGCTTATAATAATTTGAGGAGAAAGTCATCCTAGGATTTGAAAGAAAGATCAAAGGATTCAAGTAGCATTTATGTGTGGCTAAGGTAGCTCTATACCAACTCTAATACCATGTTAGAATTCACACCTATTTCTAGTCATGAACAAAAGCAATCCATTACTCAATTCTTCTATACAAAGCATTAAACAATAAAAATGAAAGTGAGAGACACAAAAATTGCAAGTTGCCTTGAGCATCATAAATAATCATTGTATTATCTATATATAAGGATCCTAAAATTATGATATAATTTATGGAGTGGTGGGCATATTTATACCAATACCAAGAATGATTTTAACCTACTCTAGTATAACAATAGGGCTTTAAGGTTAATTAGAAGTTATAATATGGGTTTAACCATAACAATGTTAACCATGGCCCATAGGGATTACATAATAAAATATTATAATAAGTTTAAAAATTTATAAAATTATTGTCCTTAGGCCTATAGAATATTATATCATATAATGTTGGCCTTGGCTATAAGTTAGATTATACTTTTAGCAATTCACCCATTCACTAGGAGATCAATTCACCTACCAATAAGAAATTAAAAGGGAGGTTTTAACACAACTCGAGAAACCAAATTGACTCTTGAATCTAAATATAGATGCCTAGGCATCAGGAAGCAATATGATGGTTCCAAATTTTTTTGCATTGGAGGCATCTACAACATTAGTAAATCCTCCAACTTCAACCATTGATATTAGTGTGACTCTAGTTATGGCCAATTTATTAAGGGCTAGTGCAAGTGAATTAATACAACATGAGGCCACTTAGGTTACAACAAACACATATAGCATATAAATATTTAGATATGCCAATAAGGGGAAGAGAACCAAGGCTAAGATAGTCTATTTTAAAATCTTTTATAGGGACATTTACATGAATACCTTTAAAGGTAAGTTCATTACCATAGTTGATAAGAGCATAAACTAAATGTTTGTATGACTTTATATAATAGAGTTACTCAACATAACTAAGTAGAATTTGGGCATCAATCCTTTGATAAGTTTTGGTTCCACAAGTTTAGGACTGCCCCAAACCAATAAATAATTATGCAAGGGAATATGATATTTGGATAGACACATATAATGAGGAACATATTAAGATAACACACAGATCAATATGAAATATGATATATATTGATGGTTGTTGGCAATTTTGGGTACATTGGGTACATTGCCCTTGATCATGTGTATAAGTTGTCATTGATGTCAAGAAGCTCTTTAAGGAATTTGTTTGATGTCAAAAGTTTTGCTTTAATAAAAGGTTTCTTGGAGGTTCTGACATGACGAGCTTTCAAAGGTCTTTTGTAAACCCCAAGTTGGCAGGTTTAAAGATTACAGGTGGATGCATTAGTTTAATGCATTTGGGTCCAGGAGGAAGTATTTATTTAAATAATTAAAAACCTTGTTAAGGTTCCCTTTAATTATTTTTAAATAAATATTAAATTATTGTTTGCAATGGGTTCTCCTAACCCATGGCGCTATGTTTTAAGATTGTGGGCACTATCAAAGACCTCCGCCAACGTGTTAAACTCCTCGCTGACGTCAAGAGCTTATGGTAAAAATGCATATAAATATCCCTCGATGAAAATCAAGAATGATCCAATCCGCATTTTGAAAAGTGTTGCTTGCTGTGATTTCATGATCCGCTGTTCGGATTTCTTGTTCGACTGTGTCTTCACCGTTTTCGTGAATCTGCTGTTCATTTTTTTGTACTCGTCATTTGTCATAAATCCGCCATAAGGTTTTCGTCTTCATGTTCACGTCAGAAGAAATGGAGGCACTGTTGTTTTATTTAATCCCTGGCACAAAAGGAACAAGGCTAACATTGTGAGGTTTAAACCTCACCGGGCGCCTTTGGCACACCGATAGCGGCTAGGCTGTTGGTGCGCTACCCGAACGGGAGGTTCCACATTTGAATAACGTGAAAGGGTGTTTCATAGTGAAGTGGACACAGCGGGTGTTGTTAGAATTCATGCACAATTTCTCCATAGCGCAATTTTTGATGTTGGCCAAGGTATTTTCGAAATTAATTTTTGCTAAGTGTATTTTATGGATGGTGGAAGTTTATTAGAGGGAAAAACAGCTTAGGAGTTATAAGGAGTTTAAAGCTTGTTTTATTTTGATAAAATATTCTTTTGAAGGTGTTGTTTGAAATATCTTATTGCATTCTTTTGAGAAATAAATTTTATTTTTGATAAGACTATAAAGGGAGAAATGATAAATTTTTCTTGTAATATTGAGAGTGCTTTTGGTTGATTATGGAAATGAAAGCATGATTTTTTAAGGTTAAAATTGCTTCTTGTGTGAAGTTGTGAAACCTTAAGTGGGTAGCTTTGATATTGACATTTGCTTTCATTAAATTGGTAATAATCAAGCTATTCTTTACTTGGTTAAAGTGTTGGGCTTACTCCTTTGTCGATGATTTGAAAAGTTGTGTGTGCTCTTGTTGATTTGAGTTGGTGGATGCTTTTTGTTCAAAAAATATTGGAGAGAAAAGGAGTTCTACTTGTTTCCTTTTCTGATGTTGATTGTGAAATGCTTCAAGGTTGTGTTTTGATTTGAATGGTGTTGATTGAACCTTGTTTGATGAGCATTGTTGTTGAAGCCCTAATTGATGGTGAAAAGAACATGAGTATCATTGTTATGTGATTCTTTGCATAGTTTGAAATTGTTGGGGTTTCATGTTCTTGAAAGAAAGCATTATATCCTATCCATTTCAGATATTGAGTTGAGTTTTCAGATTTGAGATTGAGTTTGAGCTAAGTTGATTTGAGTTGAGTATAGAACATATTGAGACTCTAACAATTCTCTTTATGATTCTATGAGTTTGACAAATCACATTGGGTCTCCAAAAATTCACCTTGTGATTTCCTACTAAGAAATTTTTTTGGTGAGCTTGCTGAGTTTTGGACAGGTTTCGATGGGGACTTGTGAGCAGTTTTGGACAGGTTTCGGTGGGGACTTGTGAGCAGATTTGGACAGGTCCTAGCAGAGGACTTGTGAGTTGAGTTTGATAGTTCTATCAAAGAACTTGAGGACAGAGATGCACTGGTTCTTTGAGAAGAACCCGAGGACAGATTTGGTAAGTCTTTGAGAAGGCTTGTGTGCAGAGGATTGATTTGTTCAAGCTTAAGCGTTGGACAGATCTGATAGACAGAGGAAGACTTGTACTAGACCGACTGACTGTGTTTGGTATAGGTTGCTGAGCTGCTGTGGATGTGATCATAGAAGGTAGAGGTCTCTTAGGCTAAGCATTGAGGATAGGAGGTCTTCGATGGAAAGGAGTTCCACATGCTGGCAAGAGGTAGAGGCAGTTGATCTTCTAAGGGATCATTTCTAGAGCAGAGGGGAAGGTATCTCCTTTGAGCAGAGGCTCATAAATTTTGATTAGGGGAAGGTATCTCCTTTGGGTCGAGGCTCATAAATATTGTAATTGGGAAGGATTCCCAAAGAACTTTGAGGAAATTTTTAGAGAAAATTTTTGTGGACGTAGCCCAACCATTTTGGGTGAACCACGTTAAAAATGGGTCTTCAATGTGTGATGCTTTCTGTCTTGATTAATGTTGTGTTGATGCCACTGCTATCTAAAGTTAAAATTATTAATTGGTTAAGTCTTATACTGTTCACCCCTCACTCTCAGTATAAGTCCATGTTCTTCAATTGGTATCAGAGCAGGTCTCTCTAGAAAGAGCCTAACAGCTTGGAGAAGGATCTATCAAAGGAACATACAAATTCGAAAAGAGATGAAGAGGTTGAGTTCAATCTCAAAGGTGAATTCTTCTTGGATTTAAGAAAGCTTGAGAAATTCAGGGAAGAGAATTCTATTCTCAAGCATCAATGTCAGGAAGAAGAGATAGCAAGATCAAAATTGTCTCAAAGTGTTATAGACTTCAAAATTCTAGCTGAAGAAGGGAAGAAGGTTGAACAGGTTCCAGGTTCTGATAGAGGTTCTCAAAGGAAAGGAAGCTGATTACGAGAAACTAGAAGAAGAGGTTATGTCTCTTAGAGTGAATTTGGAACAGTTGGCTCTCAGATAGAATACTCCGTGTGAAAAGAAAAAGAAAAATGGTATCACCATTCAAGAAATAGGGGCTTCGAGCAAGATCAATCTTCATCCTGAAGAGCGGTGGATTCCAGTTGGTCACAAGAAGAACAATCATCCAAGGCATCAAAATAGGTTACATAATACTTTCCATGGCTATTGTTTTTCCTGCAAGAAATATGGTCATAAAGCTATGCATTGCAATAAGTCTATGAATAGCCATAGTAAGGAAAATGTTAACTCCTTTGCACCTCTTATGAATAAAGATGTCATGTGTTACAAGTGCAATAATTTTGGGCATATAGCAAGGATGTGCAGTTTGGATAGATCTAGCCTTGAGTTCACTAAAAAGAGAAATGAGATCAAATCTAAGTCAATGATAGTTCAAACTTCTTTTCATGCTCAAGACAAAGTAGAGAAATGGTATCTTGATAGTGGTTGTTCAAAACATATGACTGGTGAAAAGGAAAGTTTTTGGTATTAAAAGAAACAAACAGAGGAACAGTCAGTTTTGGAGATAACAGGTCAACTAAAATATGTGGTAAAGGGACTCTTAGTTTGGATGGGAAATCCAAAACAGAAAATGTGCTTTATGTAGAAGGCCTAAGACATAATCTTCTAAGTGTGAGTCTACTTTGTGATCAAGGGCACATAGTATCTTTCTTTTCAGATAGATGTGAGATAAGTAAAGAAAAAAATGGAAAACTCATTGCTAGTGCTACAAGGACTCCAAACAATCTTTACATGCTAAGTGAGATAAAAAAGGAAAAGCGTTTTCTAACTCAAGAAGATGAGAGTTGGTTATGGCATAAAAGATTGGGGCATTTGAGATTTGATAATCTTGTCAATATTAGTAACAAGGAAGCAGTTAGAGACTTGCCCAAAATAAAAGGGTCCCATAACATCGTTTGTGGTCCTTATCAACATGGAAAACAGACCAGAACCAGTTTCAAATCAAAAGGGTATACTTTTTCAAAACATTTGGATCTTATTCATACTGATTTATGTGGCCCTACCAGAACTCAAAGCATTCAGGGAGAAAGCTACTTCATGTTGTTTATAGATGATTATTCTAGAATGACTTGGGTTACTTTTCTCAAAGAAAAATTTGAAGCTTTTGAAAAATTTAAAGCTTTCAAAGAAATGATTGAAAATGAGACCGACAAGAGAATCAAATGCTTAAGATCAGATAGAGGAGGAGAGTTCACTTCAAATGAATTTGTGGAATACTCGTGAGCAACAGGGAATCAAAAGATAATATTCAGCAGCAAGAACTCCTCAACAAAATGGAGTAGTTGAAAGGAAAAATAGAACTATTGAAAATATGGCTAGAGCTATGTTAAATGAGTCAAAACTTTCGGATGGCTTTTGGAAAGAGGCAATTAGTACAACAGTATACATTATCACCAGGGCCTAACTTAGAGTCAATCATCATAAAACTCCTTATGAGTTGTGGAAAGGAAGACCAGCTATAGTAAAATACTTCAAAGTGTTTGGGAGTAAGTGCTGCATCAAAAGGTAAGATCAGAATTTGGGTAAGTTTGATCCTAGATGTGATGAGGGAATATTTCTTGGGTATTCCAAAGAGAAGCAAGGCCTACAGATGCTTCAACAAAAGAATTCATACAGATTGTAGAGAGCATAAATGTAACGATTGATGAAAAGACAGGGATAAGAGAACCAGTCCAGGAACTCAGTAATGAAATTTGTCAAGAAGAATTCAGAGAGGTTTCAGATGAAGAAGAGGAAAGACAACAATTGCTTCCCAAAACTCTTTCATGATATGTTTAGAAACATCATCCCAAAGATTTGATCATTGGTGATCCAAATAGCAGGCAAACAAGAAGAAGAGTCATTCCCTCACATGATTCTACAAATGTTTCATTATTATCTCAGATTGAGCCAAAATATTTCGATGAAGCATGTGCAGATAAGTTTTGGGTAAAAGCAATGGATGAAGAGCTAAATCAAATAGAGAAAAGTGAAACTTGGGAATTGGTTCCAAGAACTAAGGACAAGAATGTCATTGGCACAAAATGGATATTCAGAAATAAACTCAATGAGGATGGAAATATTGTCAGAAACAAAGCAAGGTTAGTCTGCAAAGGTTATGCTCAAGTAGAAGGTGTTGATTTCGAAGATACGTTTGCTCTCGTTGCTCGTATTGAAGCTATCAGAATGTTTTTGGCCCTTTCAAGCTTCAAATCATTCAAGGTATATCAAATGGATGTAAAGTTAGCTTTTCTAAATGGGGTGTTGGTAGAATAAGTCTACATAGAACAGCCAAAAGGAGTGTCTCTCTCAGAACAGTCAGACTATGTGTGTAAACTAAAAAAGGCCTTGTATGGGTTAAAGCAAGCACCTAGGGCTTGGTACTCAAGACTTGACAGGTATCTTCATGAGCAAGGCTTCAGGAAAGGTGTGGCAGATAGCAATTTGTATATTAAGAATGAAGGTGATGATATGTTGATTATGGTTGTCTATGTTGATGATATTATTTTTTGTGGAAATAATACTCAGATGTGCAAAGATTTTGCTAACACCATGCAGAAGGAATTTGAGATGTCTATGATTGGGGAGCTGTCATTATTTTTAGGTCTTCAGATTGCTCAATCAAAATATGGTATATTTCTCTCTCAAGGAAATCATATCAAAGAAATATTGAAGAAATTTGGGATGATGGACAACAAACCAGTGTGTACTCCAATGATTACAAGGTGCAAGATGAGTAAAGATGATGATTCTCCAGTGACAGATCAGAGGTTGTATAGATCAATGATTGGCAATTTATTATATGTTACAGCTACCAGACCAAATATCATGCAGCGAGTTGGGTTAGTAGCAATATTTCGAGCAGCTCCTAAAGATTCTCATGTTATGGCAGTTAAGAGGATATTCGGATATCTGAAGGGCACTATGGACTTTGGGCTTTGGTATCCCAAAGGTGATGATTTCACTCTCACAGCTTATAAAGATGCAAATTGGGCAGGCAGTATTGATGACAGGAAAAGCAATAGTGGTGGAGCATTCTTTCTGGGAAAGAGTTTGGTTTCTTGGCTAAGTAAGAAACAACCTTCAGTTTCCTTATCTACGAGAGGCTGAATACATAGCAGCAGATAGGGTTGGGTGTACACATGTTTTATGGATGAAAACCACCTTGGAGGATTTCAAAGTCAAGCATGAACAACCCATCTCCATACTTTGTGATAATACAAGTGCCATAAGTATTTCCAAAAATCCAGTAATGCACTCAAGGACAAAGCATATTTCCATCAAGTATCACTTTCTAAGGGAGAAAGTGCAAGAAAAGCAGGTCAAGGTAGAGCATGTGTCTACTAAAGAGCATATTGTAGATATCTTCACCAAACCTCTTCCAAGAGATACGTTTGAGTATCTAAGGGAGAAATTGGGAGTTGTACTCCCAACCTAGAATTAATCACCTCATCAGGAGGTGGGGGAGGGACTAAGCTAAGAGGCTCATTCTTAGTCCCGAGCCCCAAAGGTGACCCTTTGCCATTGATGACAAAGGGGGAGAGATATGAGTAAGGGGGAGAGCTTCAAAGTGAAGGGGAGAGCTTCAAGTCAGGGGGAGCAAAACTTCAAAGGAATATTCTCAGTTGTTAGCATAGTTGGTTTCAGTTTTGGCTCTTAAGAAGTGTTTTTAGTAAAGGTTTGCCATCAATGACAAAGGGGGAGATTGTTGGCAATTTTGGGTACATTGGGTACATTGCCCTTGATCATGTGTATAAGTTGTCATTGATGTCAAGAAGCTCTTGAAGGAATTTGTTTGATGTCAAAAGTTTTGCTTTAATAAAAGGTTTCTTGGAGGTTCCGGCATGACAGTTTCAAAGGTCTTTTGTAAACCCCAAGTTGGCAAGTTTAAATATTATAGGTGGATGCATTAGTTTAATGCATTTGGGTCCAGGAGGAAGTATTTATTTAAATAATTAAAGACCTTGTTAAGATTCCCTTTAATTATTTTTAAATAAATATTAAATTATTGTTTGCAATGGGTTCTCCTAACCCATGGTGCTACGTTTTAAGATTGTGGGCGCTAACCAAGGCCTCTGCCGACGTGTTAAACTCCTCATCGACGTCAAGAGTGTATGGTAAAAATGCATATGAATCTCCCTCGATGAAAATCAAGAATGATCCAATTCGCATTTTGAAGTGTTGCTTGTTGTGATTTCGTGATCCGCTATTTGGATTTCTTGTTCGAATGTGTCTTCGTCGTTTTCGTGAATCTGCTGTTCATTTTTTTGTACTCGCCGTTTGTCATAAATCTGTCGTAAGGTTTTCATCTTCGTGTTCATGTCAGAAGAAATGGAGGCACTATTGTTTTATTTAATCCCTGGCACAAAAGGAACAAGGCTAACAGTGTGAGGTTTAAACCTCACCGGGCGCCTTTGGCACACCGGTAGCGGCTAGGCTATTGGTGCGCTACCCAAATGGGAGGTTCCACATTTGAATAACGTGAAAGGGTTTTTCATCGTGAAGTGGACACAACGGGTGGTGTTAGAATTCATGCGCAATTTCTCCATAGCGCAATTTTTGATGTTGGCCAAGGTATTTTCGAAATTAATTTTTGCTAAGTGTATTTTATGGATGGTGGAAGTTTATTAGAGGGAAAAATAGCTTAGGAGTTATAAGGAGTTTAAAGCTTGTTTTATTTTGATAAAATATTCTTTTGAAGGTGTTGTTTGAAATATCTTATTGCATTCTTTTGAGAAATAAATTTTATTTTTGATAAGACTATAAAGGGAGAAATAAGGTGTATAAGGGATAAATTTTTCTTGTAATATTGAGAGTGCTTTTGGTTGATTATGGAAATGAAAGCATGATGTTTTAAGGTTAAAATTGCTTCTTGTGTGAAGTTGTGAAACCTTAAGTGGGCAGCTTTGATATTGACATTTGCTTTCATTAAATTGGTAATAATCAAGCTATTCTTTACTTGGTTAAAGTGTTGGGCTTACTCCTTTGTTGATGATTTGAAAAGTTGTGTGTGCTCTTGTTGATTTGAGTTGGTGGATGCTTTTTGATCAAACAATATTGGAGAGAAAAGCAGTTCTACTTGTTTCCTTTTCTGATGTTGATTGTGAAATGCTTCAAGGTTGTGTTTTGAGTTGAATGGTGTTGATTGAACCTTGTTTGATGAGCATTGTTGTTGAAGCCCTAATTGATGGTGAAAATAACATGAGTATCATTGTTATGTGATTCTTTGCATAGTTGGCAATTTTTGGGGTTTCATGTTCTTGAAAGAAAGCATTATATCCTATCCATTTTAGATATTGAGTTGAGTTTTCAGATTTGAGATTGAGTTTGAGCTAAGTTGATTTGAGTTGAGCTTTGAGATTGGGAGTTGAGTATAGAACATATTGAGTCTCTAAAAATTCTCTTTATGCTTCTATGAGTTTGACAAATCACATTGGGTCTCTAACAATTCACCTTGTGATTTCCTACTAAGAAATTTTTTTGGTGAGCTTGTTGAGTTTTGGACAGGTTTCGATGGGGACTTGTGAGCAGTTTTGGACAGGTTCCAGTGGGGACTTGTGAGCAGATTTGGATAGGTCCTAGCAGAGGACTTGTGAGCTAAGTTTGATAGTTCTATTAGAGAACTTGAGGATAGAGGTGCATTGGTTCTTTGAGAAGAACCTGAGGACAAATTTGGCAAGTCTTTGAGAAGGCTTGTGTGTAGAGGATTGATTTGTTAAGCATTGGACAGATCTGACAGATAGAGGAAGACTTGTACTAGACCGACCGATCGTGTTTGGTACAAAGTTGCTGAGCTACTGTGGACGTGATCATAGAAGGCAGAGGTCTCTTAGGCTAAGCATTAAGGATAGGAGATCTTCGGTGGAAAGGAGTTCCACATGCTGGCAAGAGGTAGAGGCAATTGATCTTTTGAGGGATCATTTCCAGAGCAGAGGGGAAGGTATCTCCTTTGAGCAGAGGCTCATAAATTCTGATTAGGGGAAGGTATCTCCATTGGGCCGAGGCTCATAAATATTGAAATTGGGATGGATTCCCAAATAACTTTGAAGAAATTTTTAGAGAAAAGTTTTGTGGATGTAGCCCAACCATTTTGGGTGAACCACGTTAAAAATGGGTTTTCAATGTGTGATGCTTTCTATCTTGATTAGTTTTGTGTTGATGCCACTGCTATATAAAGTTAAAATTATTAATTAGTTAAGTCTTATACAGTTCACCCCCCCTCTCAGTATAAGTCCATGTTCTTCAATTGGTATCAGAGCGGGTCTCTCCAGAAAGAGCCTAACGACTTGGAGAAGGATCTATCAGAGGAACATACAGATTCAGAAAGAGATGAAGAGGTTGAGTTCGATCTCAAAGGTGAATTCTTCTTGGCTTTAAGAAAGCTTGATAAATTCAGGGAAGAGAATTTTGTTCTCAAGCATCAATTTCAGGAAGAAGAGATAGCAAGATCAGAATTGTCTCAAAGTGTTATAGAATTCAAAATTCTAGCTGAATAAGGGAAGAAGGTTGAACAGGTTCCAAGTTCTGACAGAGGTTCTCAAAGGAAAGGAAGCTGATTACGAGAAACTAGAAGAGGTTATGTCTCTTAGAGTGAAGTTGGAACAGTTGGCTCTCAGACAGAATACTCTATGTGAAAAGCAAAAGAAGGATGGTATCACCATTTAAGAAATAGGGGCTTCGAGCAAGATCAATCTTCATCCTGAAGAGCGGTGGATTCCAATTGGTCATAAGAAGAACAATCATCCAAGGAATCAAAATAGGTTACATAATACTTTCCATGGCTATTGTTTTTCCTGCAAGAAATTTGGTCACAAAGCTATGCATTGCAATAATTCTGTGAATAGCCATAGTAAGAAAAATGTTAACTCCTTTGCACCTCTTATGAATAAAGATGTCATGTGTTACAAGTGCAATAATTTTGTACATATAGCAAGGATGTGCAGTTTGGATAGATCTAGCCTTGAGTTCACTAAAAAGAGAAATGAGATCAAATCTAAGTCAATGATATTTCAAACTGCTTTTCATGCTCAAGACAAAGTAGAGAAATGGTATCTTGATAATTGTTGTTCAAAACATATGACTGGTGAAAAGGAAAAGTTTTTGGTCTTAAAAGAAACAAACAGAGGAACAGTCAGTTTTTGAGATAACAGTCGGCTAAAATCGTGGTAAAGGGACTCTTAGTTTGGATGGGAAATCCAAAACAGAAAATGTGCTTTATGTAGAAGGCCTAAGACATAATCTTCTAAGTGTGAGTCAACTTTGTGATCAAGGGCACATAGTATCTTTCTTTTCAGATAGATGTGAGATAAGTAAAGAAAAAAATGGAAAAATCATTGCTAGTGCTACAAGGACTCCAAACAATCTTTACATGCTAAGTGAGATAAAAAAGGAAAAGTGTTTTCTAACTCAAGAAAATGAGAGTTGGTTATGGCATAAAATATTGGGGCATTTGAGCTTTGATAATATTGTAAATATTAGTAACAAGGAAGCAGTTAGAGACTTGCCCAAAATAAAAAGGCCCCATAACATCGTTTGCGGTCCTTATCAACATGGAAAACATACCAGAACCAGTTTCAAATCAAAAGGGTATGCTTATTGAAAACCATTGGATCTTATTCATACTAATTTATGTGGCCCTACCAGAACTCAGAGCATTCAGGGAGAAAGCTACTTCATGCTGTTTATAGATGATTATTCTAGAATGACTTGGGTTACTTTTCTCAAAGAAAAATCTGAAGCTTTTGAAAAATTTAAAGCTTTCAAAGAAATGATTGAAAATGAGACTAACAAGAGAATCAAATTCTTAATATCAGATAGAGGAGAAGAGTTCACTTAAAATGAATTTGTAGAATATTGTGAGCAACAAGGAATCAAAAGAGAATATTTAGCAGCAAGAACTCAACAAAATGGAGTAGTTGAAAGGAAAAACAAAACTATTGAAAATATGGCTAGAGCTATGTTAAATGAGTCAAAACTTTCAGATGGCTTTTGGAAAGAGGCAATCAGTACAGCAGTCTACATTATCACCAGGGCCCAACTTAGAGTCAATCATCATAAAACGCTATGAGTTGTGGAAAGGAAGACCAGCTACGAGAAAATACTTCAAAGTGTTTGGGAGTAAGTGTCGCATCGAAGGGAAGATTAGAATTTGGGTAAGTTTGATCCTAGATGTGATGAGGGAATCTTTCTTGGGTATTCCAAAGAGAAGCAAGGCCTACGAGATGCTTCAACAAAAGAACTCATACATTTGTAGAGAGCATAAATGTAACAGTTGATGAAAAGACAGGGATAAGAGAACCAGTCCATGAACTCAGTAATGAAATTTGTCAAGAAGAATTTAGAGAGGTTTCAGATGAAGAAGAGGAAAGACAACAATTGCTTCCCAAAAATCCTTCATGATATGTTCAGAAACATCATCCAAAGATTTGATCATTGGTGATCCAAATAGCAGGCAAACAAGAAGAAGAGTCATTCCCTCACATGATTCTACATATGTTTCATTATTATCTCAGATTGAGCCAAAAGATTTCAGTGAAGCATGTGCAGATAATTTTTGGGTAAAAGCAATGGATGAAGAGCTAAATAAAATAGAGAAAAGTGAAACTTGGGAATTGGTTCCAAGAAATAAGGACAAGAATGTCATTGGTACAAAATGGATATTCAGAAATAAACTCAATGAGGATGGAAAGATTATCATAAACAAAGCAAGGTTAGTCTGCAAAGGTTATGCTCAAGTAGAAGGTGTTGATTTCGAAGAGACGTTTGCTCCTATTGCTCGTCTTGAAGCTATCAAAATGTTTTTGGCCCTTTCAAGCTTCAAATCATTCAAGGTATATCAAATGGATGTAAAGTCAGCTTTTCTAAATGGGGTGTTGGTAGAATAAGTCTACATAGAACAAGCAGAAGGAGTGTCTCTCTTAAAACAGTCAGACTATGTGTGTAAACTGAAAAAGGCCTTGTATGGGTTAAAGCAAGCACCTAGGGCTTGGTACTCAAGAATTGACAGGTATATTCATGAGCAAGGCTTCAGGAAAGGTGTGGAAGATAGCAATTTGTATATTAAGAATGAAGTTGATGATATGTTGATTATGGTTGTCTATGTTGATGATATTATTTTTGAGGGAAATAATACTCAGATGTGCAAAGATTTTGCTAACACCATGCAGAAGGAATTTGAGATGTCTATGATTGGAGAGCTGTCATTCTTTTTAGGTCTTCAGATTGCTCAATCAAAAGATGGTATATTTCTCTCTCAAGGAAAGCATATCAAAGAAATGTTGAAAAAATTTGGGATGATGGACAACAAACCAGTGTGTACTCCAATGATTACAAGGTGCAAGATGTGTAAATATGATGATTCTCTAGTGGCAGATCAAAGGTTGTACAGATCAATGATTGGCAGTTTATTATATGTTACAGCTACCAGACCAGATATCATGCAGGCAGTTGGGTTAGTAGCAAGATTTCAGGCAACTCCTAAAGATTCTCATGTTATGGCAGTTAAGAGGATATTCAGATATCTGAAGGGCACTATGGAACTTGGGCTCTCAGTATAAGTCCATGTTCTTCAATGGTGCTATTATCAAATTGATAACTATAATAGTCATTCAAAAATAGAGTGGACTGAGATTTTGTTATAGAAAGTGGTTGATCTCAAAGATGCATAATATTTTGAGCTTCAATTGAATATAGATAAATTCAATATCTATGTGAAATATGCTCTATAAGGATTTAATTCTATTTTTGGAGAAGTTAGTGAGTATAAAATGCATTAATAACATATAGCAATGCTACACAATATAGAATTTGAATGATTTTCATCCTAGTATTTTAGACTATATAGAGTATATCATCTTGCACATGAAGAACCAAGTGAAATACTACGTAAAGTAGGTTACCTTTATCCATACTTCATACTTAATCTAGTTGATTATTCACCAAAAATTGTATTCTAGTCGTATTCACCAAAAATTGCATTGGTCTTTATTGTTGATGATGAGCAAAATAAGATCAAACATAAAACCCATTTTAGTTTTCAAATGGACACAAGTTTCATGTAAATATAAAACTAACATAAGTTATAATTACTATCAAGAAGTGTATGAACCAATTGTAAAAAATATAGTGGTCACATGCCTATAATATGAAAACATGATCAATCAATATTGACAACTCATCAACACATATTAAGATTTTGGTACCTATGAAGTACAAGATCATTCATTAGATTATATGGATTTTTGGGGCATCTATTTGTATTTCCAGTATACATACCTAATTATCTATTTGCAATGGAGTTGGTTTAAAAATGGATTACATCGATCACAATTATTTTTTTAGGATACGTTTTAGGAGCTATTACATCATAGACCATGTGATAAGTAAAGTGGTATAACCACCCCTCACAAGGTACATCTATGTAGTATATAACAAGGTAGATGAAAGTTTATTTAAAGGTTTCATATGCCTAAAACATACATCATATGTACTTAAATACCCTTCATTTCAATAATACAATATTGAAGCATTGATTTCTAACATGTGGTATTAGAGCAAGTAGAAGAAAGAAATTTCTCTTTCTGATCCTCCTCTAGATTCTGCATAGAGAAATCCAAAGAGCACTTTTTTTAAAGAAAGAGAAATAAATTTTAAGAAAATAAGTTTCAAGGGTTATATTACCCTTCATAAATTTTATCATTGTGAATCAAAATTCCACAGTTGGTGGTAAAACCCTACCAAATGCAAAATCCTAAAAGTAAAACAACCAAGCTAATTGAGGCGAGAATGAAATCCATTTGAAGCTCCTTAAAGGTAACAAAAAAATGAATCCATATTTTCTCCTTTTCTTAAAATCACAAAGAATACATTTGAAAAGCATTGAAAAGAAGAATGAAGAAGTTTTTTAAATATAGAAGGCTCAAATATAACCCATTAAACCCATTTGAAAGGCATTGAAAATAATATTGAAGAAGATTAAAAAATATAAAAGGCTCGTAAAAATATAGCCCATTGAAGTCATAAAGTAAAACATTTTAAAGCATAGAAAGGGAAGCTTAAGCCTCTTACAAGACTACATATAAAAAATACAAGGAGAAAAGAAATAAAGTTTTCTCAAAGGCACTTTGAAACTTTGTAATAGAGAGTAAAGAAATAACGAAAGAAGTAGTTTGACATCAAGATAAACGTTCCAATTGGAATGACCATTAGAACTAATAGTGCATAGAAGTGCAAGAATCTTATGACACACATAAGTCATACAAGACAAAAACCAACAACAAGAATAAAGAAAAATACGAAAGGGAATAAATTTTGTGAAGAGGCTAAATTGGTCTCTCAAACAAGACCTTTAACATCTGTAATCAAAAAGTGCAAGCAACTCATGTTTACTTCAAGCGCAAGCCCGTGTTCCAACATAAATTTATTTTTGGAAACCAATATGTATGACAATATATATATATATATATATATATATATATATATATATATATATATATATATATATATATATATATATATTGTCATACATATTTGCTATTCAAGAGATTTGAAAAGGTGCTTGACAAGAATTAAAAGTCATTTGAGCATAAAATCATTGGAAAAGACAAGATATTTGAAAAGGTACTCAGCAAGAATTGAAATTCATTCAAGCATAAGAGCATTAGCAAAGACAAGATAGTTGAAAAGGAACTTGAAAATAATTAAAATTAATTTGAGTAGAAGAGCATTGGAAAATACAAAATATTTGAAAAGGTGCTTGACAAAAGTTGAAAGTCATTTCAACAAATATAGTCACTTGATTTGAAAGATATTCGACAAAGAATTAGAAAGAAACTCAATGAGAAAGTCACACTCAAGCATAAAATAAGGCACCTACTCAAAAGAAGATTGAAACATCACAGAAAACATCGAATACAAAACAAGAATCATGAACACCCTAAGCAACTTGACATTAGCACAAGGGATTTTGAACCAACTCCCATGATTCTCACATCGACCAATGTAAATAGAGAAATGTGATAAGAAAACCCCATTCACCACCATGGTGGTGAATATATGAAACACAGAATGAATTGGTGATCAAGTGTTAGACATGAAGAATGAACTGAAACTAAGAAACAAAAAGATGTTAAATATTTGATGTCAACATTTAACTACATACAATAGAATAAAAAATGCAAGAAGCAATAATCATCTATGATACAACTACATTTGAAAATATTAAAAGATACCCATTAGAAGAACTTAAAATAGAGAACCTATAACAAAATATCTAGTAAACAAAATTAAATGATAAATCCTGTAAATTGTAGAATGAGATCTCTGCTATACTAAGCCTATGAAAAGGAAAAATCATCGCCAAATATTAGCATAAATTAACAAGTTGTAGTGAACTCTCACTACATGCAAAAGTAGCTATCCTCTCTTAACAAAATTATTAAAGAGCAAGGAGGCTAAAGTGATAAGAAACTAAAATCAAGAGAAAATAGAGTTTAGTATGCCCATGAGCTCAAAGTATATGGTAATCATAGTTAGGAAACATTAACCAAATCTTCAAGAAAGAGCAAAAATGAGGTCTAGAATAAAAGAACACTAATAATATCTTGGGGTGCGTAAACCAAAAATCTGCTCAATGTGCAAGGAAAATTGTATGCAAAAGGGAGGAAACTAGATTTGTGTCCAAATCTCAAGAAAGGATCACGTAGAACAAAGGGAGACTGACCAAGCTATCAAGCATGAAAAACACCATAAACTAGAGTTTTAGTTAGAGTCCAAAAGAAAATCACATGCAAAAGGGTGGTAACCTAGTTTTGGGTACGCTACCTTCAACACTTGGGTATGGCATCCTAGGGGGATGGTAGATGCATTTAAAGAAACAGGGACATAGTCCAAAAGCAACCCCAATCCTAAGGATATTACTAGTGAAATATCTTAGAGTCTAATCATTAAATATTTCCAGTATGGGAGAATGGTAGAGGAGGTAGAGAAGTCCAAATCTAGAAAAACCAATACTCTTATAGCTTTAATGGCTTTGGATCTAGAGACCTTGAGATTATCTATAATCAGTGTGGTTGATCTTGGATAGAATTTTGAAAAGAAAATTTTGAATTTTGAGAGGGAAATTTTCCCAATTTTTATCTACAAGTAATAGTTTTCCCTTCTTTTGTAAGGATAAAAAAATTTCTCATTCCTGCTTAGTATCTAGACTTGTATGTAATCTTATTTTTCTCTCCTTATGTGTCAGTATAGCTCGAACCTTGAGTTAATTCATCAATTAGTCATCAAACCTTTGTATTTGGGATGAATGTAACCAAGTTATGGTATATACATATGAAAAGTTGTGGCTATTTGATTTTTTGCCCTAGTTCCTATGTGTGTACATAATGTTTGGAAATTCATGTTGGATGAAATCATGTTCATTTCATGTTGTTGATGGATGATGCATGTATTCATTAATACCATTGTCATATTGAGGAGCTTTAAGATATTGGTACATTTCCTCCCATAGCATAGGTTTTATTTTCCCTATTGTTTAGTTTTTGCTCATTTATCTCCTCTCATTTTTCTCTATGAAACTCAATAAAATTAGGATAACTTAGGAAGGTTAGCTTCAATATTACATCCAAATAAGGATCTAATCCTGTAAAAAACCATAGAGGTTTTCCTTTGAGCCAAGTCCCACACTCACTGGACTTCCAAACTATGTTCTCTACACACAACACGTGTCGAGTGCATCTGACCACTGCAATGAATGGCCATGACAATTTGAGTGAACAATACAAGCATTGCAACAAGAAAACATTAATCAAGGTGCCCATAAATTCCTCATCATAAAGGTTGAAACAATTCCAATGGGACAACAAAATGTGGACCAAGGAGAAGTGGAATGTGGAGAAACTACAAAAAGTGAAAAAAGAAAATATAATACTTTAAAAGGAAATATTATTCCAAGGAATATTTTGTGGAGGAAGAAACATTCCGTCTACCTCTACTCGATGAGATACAATTATTTCTCACACTTCTAAAGCATCAATTGAAATATGAGTATAGGAATATATATACTAGTTGAAAAGAGGTTTTTGAGGCAAACTTGGTAAAAGAATATTCAAATTTTGTAAATTTTTTCTCTGACAAGTGGAGCATTTAAGTTCTTGTTACCAAATTCCCAATTGTTGAGGGGAAACAATTATGCTACATAGAAGACCAAACTCATGACACAAATTGAGTTTGAATAAGTATGACAAGTAGTAGATGGAAGCATTACCCATCCTACTATAAAAGGAGAAGACCACACAAAGTTTAACAAGGTAGATAGAAAATAAAGACTATTCATCATGTTTAGAGTAACAAATGAAGTCCAAGCATATATTAGGGATATGACAAAAACCAAATATGCATAGGAGAATTTTAAAATAGTATTTGAAGTCAAGAACTAAAAACAAATTCTATTTCTCCAAAGCCAACTCCATTATCTATAGATGAAGAGTAGAGAAAAGTTACAATCATTCATGAGGAGGATTAAAAAATTACAAGCACTGGGAATTCAAGTATCTGATGATATGTTAGTTTTCATTATTTTGATATCACTCACATTGAAGGACAACATTTTTGTGACTACAATAAGTATTATTAAGCAAACACTAGGCTTCAAGAAGTTGGTGAACCTACTTCAAAAAGTAGAGGTCTTACATACAACAGAAGAATAATAATAATTACTAATTACAAATTGAAGAGGGAAGTAGACATTCAAAATAGACATGAGATCTACATAGTGCTTCTAACAAAGAAATAATTTTCAAAGATATTAGAATCAAAGAAGCGATTCTCAAAGAACTACTTTCCACATGCAAAAGACACATAAACATCATGGAAGAAATGGATACATCATGAGGGAATGTTGGGATATTCTATTTTAAAATGGATTCCCTTAATGAGAGATAAACTGACAACATGACAAGTCATATTCAGAATGAAAAAATCAAAACTAGAGAAAGGCACATCAAAAGAATGTAGCTAAAGAAAATCAAGTCAAAGAAGCAAAAAAAGTTCAAGAAGAAGAACATGTTTTTGTTACAAAAGCAAACCTAAGATAGTTGTTAGAGTATATAACATTTTTGGTACATGCTAATATACCCCCATGGTACCTTAATGGTACACCTTGTAAATATTAGACTAGGGTTGAATCTTAGTTTAGAGTGTGAGTAATATTTTATGTAATGTAATAATGTGCAAGAAATGCACAAGTGTTATGTAAGTGTGTATGTGTAGGAAATGCACAAGTGTCATGTAAGTAAGTATGCAAGTGTAATGTAAGTTTATGTGTACAAGTGTCTTATATGTAAGTGTACACAAGTATCTTTATATTAGAGTGTTCTAAGTGAAGAGTCATGTCTAGATGTGCATACAAGATAGAGTCATGTCTATGAAAGTCTCAAGTAGAGAAGCCAAGATTCATGAGAATTGGCATAAGGAAAGGAACAACTAAGTATCCAAGAAGTCATTCTACTATGTGATGTAAATTCACTGCAGGAGACCGACAATGGACTCCAAGGATAAAATTACAAGACAAGACATCATACAAAATACACCAGTAAAATAAACTTGCAAATACTTCCTTTTATTATGTGAATTCACATCTTGCTTACAATAGTCTCCCACTCCTTATACTCCCCAAAAATAAAAACCCTAGCCTATGCTACTCCTTTACTATTTTTTGTCACTTTCTACTTTTAGCAACACACTTGTTATTTTTAATAACCCTAAAAAAATCTCGGATGACATCCAAAATGGAATCATGCACTTGTTATTCAATAATAACCACTATCCCAAGATAACAAACCCACTCTAGTTCTACACTAATAGTTATGATAACTTTTTTAGTTGCAAAAATTGAAAATTACATTAAAAGCTAATTTTGGTCCTCCTAGAGGTATTTTTTGCTTGAAAATGCAAAGGGTAATTGTTTTTAAGTTCTCCATGCAATTCTACATATTTTGAAAAAAGAATGGGGTAAAACAGATACTTGAAGCAAAAGTTATGACCTTGGCAAGGTGCATTCTCCTTTGGTTGAAAATGAACTCAGCTCCTACGAGTTCTGCTGATGAAATATCTTGAGCTTTTCAATGCCAATAATTTTTAGTTCTTCCTCGAAAATCCAAGTGTTATCAGCATGGGATAAATTTTCCTACTGTACCAAGTATTTGTTGTAGTTGCCATTGTGTGCGGTGATCACTTTCCTATAAAGGACCTGTGTAATGCATTCCTTCTTCTTCTTGGGGATTTTCTTCTCCCAAGCTATGGTGTTTACCTCTTCAACAACTGTAATATTGCCATGAAATTCATGCAAATCATAAACATCAAAAACTGGTAAAATATCAAGGTCAACTGGCAATTCCACCTTATAAGCATTGTCATTCATTTTATGTAGAATCCTACAAGGGCCAATTTTCTTAATTTTCAATTTATTATATGTACCCTTGGGAAATCACTCCTTTCGAAGGTGAACCATCACCATGTACCTAACATAGAATACTTGGATGTGCCTATGCACATTAGCGACCTTTTTATACTTAGTATTACTATTCTGCAACTTATCTCTGACCTCTTACTGTAAATGGTTTATACGTTCATCAAATGCTTCTGCATCATCACTAACATGCTCATGGATTGGTAATTCAAAAAAATATAGAACACCCTTGGGGTTCTGGCCATAAAAAATTTAAAATGGTGATTTGCCTATCGAGCAGTTCATTGAGTTGTTATATGCAAATTTTGCTTGCGATAGGGATAAATCCCATTATCGTGGCTTCTCATCAACTATGCACCTCAGAAGGTTGCCCAAGCTTTGATTCAATATATCGGTTTGTCCATCAATTTGTGGATGATAAGTACCACTGAACCGTGGCTTTGTGTTCAGTTTCTTCCATAATGTAGCCAAAATGACTCAAGAACTTAACATCCCGATCTGAAATGATGGTCTTTAGAACTCCATGCAATCTCACCACTTCATCAAAAAAAAGTATTGTAATATTGGTTGCATCATTTGTTTTCTGGCACACAACAACATGAGCTATCTTAGAAAATATACCTACTACAACAAAAATGGAATCTTTACCTCCTTGAGTAAGGGGTAGCCCTAGCACAAAATCCATTCGTAGGTCAGTCCATGATCCTAGGGTAACTGGTAAGGGTGTATACAATCCTATATTTTGTACATGGCCTTTATCCACTTGGCACACTCTACATCTGGACACAAATAAAATTACATATCTCTTCAACCATGGCCAATAGTACTTTTTCTCCACAAGAGCAACTATTTTATCTATTCCAAAGTGTCATGCCAAACCACCACTATGCAAATCATGGATGATATTCTCCTGCATGGAACCAAAATGTATGCACAACTATTTCTCCTTAAATAGATAGCCATCCAGCATAACATACTCAATAAATATTCGACCAACCTCACCCACAACTGGAGTTTTGTACTATTATACAATGCTTCCAAAATTTGCATCAGATTCATACAAATCCTTCATCACCTCAAAACCTACCACTACATTCTCCATGGTGGTTACCAATAGTACTCTCCTACTTAATGCATCAACAACATTATTCTGCTTACCAGACTTGTGCTTCAACACAAATGAGGATTCTTTGCAAAAAGAAGATCCACTTGGCATGTCTACTATTTAATTTCTTCTGAGAATAGATATACCTTAAGGCTTCATGATCATTTTACAGTGTAAAATCCTTGGATAAAAAATAATATCACCAATACCTTAGTGCCTACACAATTGCATAAAATTATACATCATAAGTGGAGTAATTCTTTTTTACCTCATTCAACTTTTTGCTAAAAAATGCTACTGGCCGCCCCTCTTGGCTCAAAGCACAATGCTAATCCCCACATGTGAATCATCACAATAAACTTTAAATATTTTTCTAAAATTAGGTAATATCAGCATGGGTGCTTCTGAAGCCTTCTTCTTCAAGAGTTCAAAACTCTGAGTTGTTGCTTTTTTCCATAAAAAGTTTTTCCCCTTCGTACACTCTGTTATGGGTGCAAGAATGTTGCTAAAGTTTCTAATGAACTTCCTATAAAAATTTTCCAAACCATGGAAAATTCTCATATATGTTATATTCCTTAGAATAGGCCATTCAATAATTGCCTTCACATTTTCCTCATCCATCTTCAGGTCATCCTTGGAAATTGCAAAGCCCAAAAAAACTAAACTTTCTTAACAAAATCTACACTTCTTCAAGTTAGCATATAGTTTCTCTTTCCATAATAACTCTACCACCAACCTCACATGGTGCAAGTGCTCTTCTTCACTTTTACTAAAAATTAATATATCATCAAAATAGACAACCACAAACTTACCAATGTATTCCCGTAGCACTTGATTCATCAACCACATAAAGGTACTAGGTGCATTTGATAACTCGAATGACATCACCATCCACTCATACAACCCATATTAGGTTTTGAAAGTAATCTTTCAATCATACCCCTCTTTAATCCTAACCTGATAATAAACACTCCAAATATCAATCTTGTTGAAGTAGTTAGCCCTTGCTAAGACATCCATCATATCATCCACTCTAGGTATCGGGAACCGGTACCTGTTAGTAATTTTTTTTATGGACCTGCTATCTACACAAATCCACCATAGTGAATTTACATAAATTGGTATCAGAGTGGGTGAGATCTCATTAGTGGAAAGAAGATGAATAAAATAGGGAGAGGGTGAGGTATCTATGCCCAATTGAATATGCATATGGAGGATCTACATGCAAAAATAGCATGGTTGATTGGTGCGATTAATCGCATGATGGAGGCCTGCACCAATGTGGACCCAAATATAGGATCTGATAATGAGATCGTGGTTGAGGAAGACAGATTTGATGATCATATGAAAGAAGAACCAGAACATTTTGGAAGGACATTGATCCAAGCCTTGGAAGAACTTATAGGAATCCAATATGAAATAAAAATTGAGGTTTATGAGTATTATTGTGGGTTAAAACTAGAGGAGCTAATTTATTGGGTAAATGAGAACTATAACTCATTATATTTCTTTACTTTCTCCCAAGTTACATTATATAGTACTTGAGCATAATAGTTCATAGCACAATATAGTTGGAGTACATTTATTCTCATAAATAAATCTTCTTTCTTTAGCTATATGACTAACATAGCCAATCCCTAACATAACTCCTAGATGCTCTTAACAACTCCTACCATACTCCTAGATTCTCTTAACAAATTCTATAATAACACTTATTAACTATCTACGTAGGAAGAATACTATCAACATCCAACATTCTCCCCCTTAAAGTTGAGAGGGCTGACCAGACAATCTCTTAGCTTTAAATATTAAGCTTTAGCAACTCCTTTGGTGAAGATATTTGCTATGTTGTCCAAAGTGTTGCAATGTTTTAGCTCAACCACATTTTTCTCCACCATGTATCTAATGAAGTGATACTTCATGTCGAAGTGCTTTGACCTATTATGATGGATAGGATTATGTGCCAATTGTATGACACTCATATTGTCACAACACAATATGGTAGGGCCACTTTGTCTCTCACCTATTTATTCAAGTAATTTTCTCAACCATACGGCTTGGGCACTAGTATTTGTGATTGCTATGTACTCAGCCTCAGTAGATTATAGTTCTACAGTAGTTTGCTTTTTGGAACTCCAAGTTATTAGCCTTGATCCAATACTAAAAAAATTCCCAAAAGTGGATTTCCTATCATCTATATTGCTTCCCCAATCACTATCACTAAAGCCAACTAATTTTACATCATCATTTTTGTGGTAATGGATCCCATAATCCATTGTACCCTTTACATATCTTAAAATTATTTTAGTTGCTTGTAGATGAATTTCATATGGATCAGCCATATACCTTGATACTAGAGAGACAACATATTGAATATTCATCCGTGTGTTCATGAGAAACATTAGACTCCCAACCATGCTCCTATAAGTGGTCTTATCAACTTTTGGTGCTCCATCCTCTTTGCATAATTGTATCCCATGACCTATTGGAGTTGCAAAGGACTTGCATTGCTTCGTAGAAAATGTATTTATCATGTCATGAGCATATTTATGTTTACATATGAAGATACCATTTCCTTTTTGATGTACCTCCATTCCTAGGAAGTAATGCATCAAACCTAGATCCTTCATTTCAAACACTTTCATCATGGAGTTTTTGAACTCCTCATCCTTTTTAGCACTAATAACCATGAATATTAGATAATCCACATATAAGCACACAATAAGGATGTCTTTACCTTGTTTCATGTAGTAGAGAGTAGGTTCACTTTTGCTCCTAGTGAATCTATAGTTTTGAAAGTAGCCATCAATGTGTGAGTACCATGCCCTTGGTGCTTGCTTTTGTCCATACAATGCTTTCTTCAATTTTTAGACAAGGTTCTCCATACTTTGTTTTTCAAATCCTTGAGTTTGTTGCACAAACATCTCTTCTTTCAAGTACCCATTGATAAAGGCACTCTTAACATCCAGGTGTTGAATGTTCCACCCTTTGTGGGCAGCCAAGGAAAGTACTAGTCTAATGGTCTCTTGTCTAGCCATCGGTGCAAAGGTTTCCTCATAGTTAATCCCATACTTTTGAGTAAAACCTTTTGCTAATAGCCTTGCATAGTGTCTTTCAATGCTCCCATCAGCATTGAACTTGGTATTATAGACCCATTTACATCCAATACAATTATTTCCCTTAGGAAGCTCCACTAGCTCCCATGTGTCATTTTTTTTATAGAGGTCATTTTATCTTTCATGGCTTGTTGCCATACATCATGAGTATATGATTTTTCATAACTAGATGGCTCTAGATCTACACTAGTCATTAAATCATAGTTTACAACATCTCCCTTAGGCTCTTGGGATTCTTCATCACCATACATGTGTAAATTTTTAAGTATTTTTAAGACTTCATTCATCTCACTAGCTTGGCTTCTAGTGTACCTTCTTTGAAAATTCTTGTACATCATTTGAAAATAAGGATGGTACTAAAGTGTTATCTTACCTATTGGTGGTGTATCTTATTCCATTGGTATTGGAGAATAACTTGATGCTCTTGGTGGTATTTGTGGAGGACTTGGAGTAGCACTTGTTGTACT
Source organism: Wollemia nobilis (assembly GCA_028583015.1). Taxonomy (NCBI): domain Eukaryota; kingdom Viridiplantae; phylum Streptophyta; class Pinopsida; order Araucariales; family Araucariaceae; genus Wollemia; species Wollemia nobilis. The sequence goes on from JAQPPZ010002347.1 coordinate 2,095,354, forward strand.
TGAAGTAGAATTCATTCTTGGACTTGGAGGAGGACTTCCATTTTTGTTCTTGTTAATGGGCTGCACTTGAGAAGAGATTTCATCTTGAGATCCATCATAAAAAAAAAAAAATTGATGACCCCATACTCCACCTTCATCAAAAATTACATCTCTGGAGATTACAACTTTGTGTGTTTTTGGATTGTAGAGTCTATATGCCTTTGAAGACTCACAATACCCAATGAAAATACATGCTTGAATTTTGAGATCAAATTTATTTCTTGTCTCATTAGGAATGTGTGCATATGCAACACAACTAAAAAATTTGAAGTGCTTTACATTTGACTTTTTGCCATACCATCCCTCATTTGGAGTTATCCCATATAAACTAGAAGTGGGACTCCTATTCAAAAGGTAAACACTTGTTCTAACAACATCAGTCCAATACATATTACTGAGTTTCTTTGTTTGAAGCATTGATCTAGCCATTTCTACAATAGTGTGGTTCTTCCTTTCAGCCACACCATTTTGTTGTGGGGTGCAGGAAGTAGTAAATTTCCTTTTGATCCCACAATCCTTACAATATTTGAGAAATGCATTTGAACAAAACTCCCCTCCTCTGTCAGTCCTTAATATTTTTACAACATACTCACTTTTATTCTCTACATTATTTTTGAAATCCTTGAAACATTCAAAATCTTCATCCTTAGTTTTCAAAAAATAAATCTAAAACATTCTAGAGAAATCATCAATGAAAGTGAGAAAGTAAGAATTGTTACCCAAGATTTTGGTATGCATTGGACCACAAATGTTCGAATGTACCAATAGTGAATGGCTTTCTCTCCATGCTTTACCTCTTGGAAAATTTGTTCTTGAGTGCTTTCCCAAAGCACATCCTTCACATACCTCCTTGTGCTCTTAAAATTTTGGTAATCCACACACCATTGCTTGTGAAGTCAAAAACTTCAAGCTTAAAAAATTAATATGACCATATCTCAAGTGCCAAAGCACACTTGGATTTTATATGGCCACACTATCAAGTTGAGCACCTCCTTGTTCCCCAAAATTAAGAGGAAATAGCCTATTCTTTTTCATAGGTACATTTGTGACAACTCTATTACAATTATTTTTGTCAAAAATTACACATTCTCTGTCTTCAAAAACAAGTTTATAGTTCCTTTCCATGATTTTTCCAACACTAAGCAAATTATGTTGGAGTTTAAGAGTGTAATAAATATTGTTCACCTTCTTTGTGCCTTCACTTTTTGGAACCTCCATGGCTCCCATGCCTTCAAGTTATAGTGCCTTATCATCTCCTAATTTGATCTTGGACTTGTATGTGGAATCCATTGTAGAAAATAACTATTCTTTGCCACTCATATGATTTGAGCAACTAGTATCCAAAATCCAAGTTTCATAAGATTTTTATCAGATTTTCCATATGTGAGGAAAAAATTTGAATAAGTTCCTTCCTCTTCTCCATAGTTTCCATAATTATTACTTCTTCCTTCTTGATAAGCCTTTAGTCTACAAACTCAGTGACCAAGCTTGCCACAATGATAACAAGACTTGTTTAATTTATCACCTCCTCTTCCTCTTGAAAATTTTCTTCTCCTTTGCCCTTTTTCTTGTCCTCTTTCTTGTGTATTTCCATGAGTCTCACCTTCCTTAGATGAGAATGCTTTGTCATCACCTCTAAATCTTGATGATGTAGAACCTTGGAGTCTCTCTTCATGGGACATCAAAGAACCAATTAGTGCATAAAATGTTAGAGTAGAAATATCTTTAGATTATTTAATAATAATGGCAATATGATTCCACTTATGAAGAACTGTTCTCAACACTTTCTTCACAACAAATTCATTTTTTACATCTTCTCCAAGTGTCTCCATTTTTTTTACAATTGCTTTGAATCTCACACAATAATCTCCCACTCTTTCATCATCTTGCATTTTGATATTCTTAAAATATATCTTCAAAGTTTGAAGCCTCACTTGCTTCACTTGATTGCTCCCCTGATAGCTATCTTTCAAGGCAACTCATGCTTCTAGGGCTATTGAACAAGAAGCAATCCTCAGAAAGATACTTTTATCCAAAGCTTCTTGGAGATGGTAGAGAGCAAAAGAGTTCTTATTTTGGGTATCCTTCTTATTAGTTCTATCAGTTGCACTTAAAACATTTCAATCTGCTCGTTTAGTGTAGCCTTCTTCTACAATGTTCCATAAACCTTTGCCTATGAGTAATGTCTTCATATTTATAGACCAATACTCAAAATCCAAACCATTGAACTTAGGAATAGGCAGGTTGTTATTGGAAGCCATTGTTCACTAATTAATCAAAAAGACTTATAAAAATTTTATGCAAACAAAAAATACCTCTATATTTTTTGTCAACAAACAACAACAATACAATAGTAGAAGAAATCAAGTCAGTAGTATTTTGTTGTCTTGTTATCCTTATGTCCTCTTCACTCAATTTAGGTTGCTTTGTGAAATCACACAGTCCTCTCCTCCACTCAAAGCAATGTAACAATTCTCTTCACAATATCTTCCAACGAATATAATAGACCAATGTAATTTTATATAACAAAATATATAAATGAGAACCAAATGACCATTGCACCTGAGGTTACACTTGATCAATCAACTCAGAGTAACACAGGTCTACTTTTGGTCTTCTCTAATAAACAGAGATCAATGCGTGAGGACCAATCACTTTAACTCACTTTGCTGCAATGTAATAGTGGTTTTGGTAGATTTATTGGAGGCAGATGTTCATGTTGACTATCTTTAAGCTACGTAGCAATGTAATAGTGCCTTCAAATATCATGACGTCTTCTTAGAGATAGACACCAAATGACACATATGTAATAGTACCTTCAAATATTGTGACGTCCTTTATCCTCTATGGAAATTCAAACATCACACATGTGGCTATTAGCAAGTTCTTTCATGGGTATTTGGACCATTCTTTAGCATGTCCTCCTCCACACAGCTAAGCGATTGTAGCGTGAATATCATGTCTACTACACACAGGTGTTAAAAAGTGCATGATTTGGTACACCAAGTAGCTCCTCCAACATCGTAGGTGATCGGGTCTCTTATGAATGGTATAACCTACTATTATGCATGATGTGTGATAACCTCAAAATTTTCTTAGTACATAGTCCTGTGCAATACCGATTGCAGTAAAGATGATCATACTTTTCAACTCGCACGTAGTGTCTATTTATTTCAACAATCATGTGATCTTTATTTCTCCTTACTGCAGCATAGTGTCTCCGAACGTCATAGTAGCATAATGTTTAATATATGATGTTTGAATCCCCTACATTGTAGCAAATGACCATGTTGCAACAACCTTATCAATATTAAATGGTATCTACGAGAATTTGATATCGCTTCTCTATCTGAATGGCATCTACGAGTGTTTTACCATGCTCATTTCATAGCGTTCGCTAGTTTTCAACATAGAAAATCAAATCATTGTGTCATGATGTCCATGAAATACACAACAAAGCATTCACACTCAATGCTCTATGAGTAACTTTTGGATCTCCATGGTATACAATACAAGATCCACAGTTTATAATGCATGATCCTCATGAACCAAAATGAGAACCAGATTGGACTGCAACCGTGATCTACACCGTACTTGGACTAAACTCACAAATACATTATGATGGTCAATCCACAAGGTTCAAGCCTTTCATAATGGCTCTGATATTGAAATGAGAACTATAACTCATTATATTTCTTTGCTTGCCCCCAGGTTACATTATATAGTACTTGAGCAGAATAGTTCATAGCACAATATAGTTGGAGTACATTTATTCTCGTAAACAAATCTTCTTTCTTTAGCTATATGACTAACATAGCCAATCCCTAACATAACTCCTATATGCTCTTAAAAAATTCTATAATAACACTTATTAACTATCTACGTAGGAAGAATACTATCAACATCCAACAATAAATAGTATGGAGAAATATTTTGAATGGAGTAATCTGGATGAGGAAAAGGAGGTGAAACTTGCATGCACAAAGTTGAAAGGGTATACTTTAATTTTGTGGGATCATCTACAAACGGAATAATAAAGGAAAGAAAAATAAAATATCAGGGCTTGGGATAAGATGAAGAAGAATTTGTAAGAAAAGTTTGTGCCTATAGACTATTCCTAAACTTTATTTCGTAGACTTTAGAACATCCGATAGAAGGACCAAAGCATAGAGGACTACACCAATGAGTTCTACAAGCTATCTATTTATGCGAAGCATAAAGAGACCAAAGAGAAAATGGTTGCGAGGTATATAAATAGCCTAAGTTATTCTATTCAATATGAGTTGAGTACGCATCATACCCTTATTGTAGAATATGTGTATCATATGGTTTTGAGAGTCAAAGAAAAGTATAAGAGGAGTAATTATAGAAGAGGAAAGAAGGAATTGGCATATTCTCCAAATCGATGGCATGGCATATCTAGGTCATCAAAGGGAGAACCATCAAATACAGATAAACATGAAGATATAGAGCAAGCTCGTGGTACCTACCAAAGAGGAAGAGGAAATAAGAGAGGTTGAGGTAATGAGGGAGGTCAAACTGGAAATGGATCATGGAGGTCATATACCTAATTTATATGTGGTGAGGAAGGTCACAGAGCGTTTGAGTGCACCCACTATGATGCTGAAGAGAGAAATCAGTGAGGACAGGCTAGAGTTAACCTGGTTGAGGAAGAGGAGGAAACTGAGACAAAAGTTATAGACGCAGGCGATAATCTCATGATAAAGAGAATGTTGATTGCTCCAAATAAGGAAAAAATGCAAGTGGATGAGGGTGGTGAGTCCTGGCTACAAACAAATATATTTCACACAAGATGCACATCGGGAGAAAAGTATGCAAAGTAATCATTGATGTCGGTAGTTGTGATAATATGGTCTCTAATGTAATGGTTGTTAAAATAAATCTAAAATGTGAGAAGCACTCACATCCCTATTGCATTTCATGGATCAAGAAAGGAAATGAGGTCACTATTGATAAGAGATGTTTAGTAAAATTCTCAATCGGGAATACTTATAAAGATGAAGTTTGGTGTGGTGTGATTCCTATGGATGTCTGTCACATATTGTTGGGAAGGCCTTGGTAGTATGATAGGAATATCGTTCATGATGGGGGTCAAAATACATACACTTTTTGGAAGGATGGTGCCAAGGTAGTGTTGTTGTCTCTTCAGGAAGAAGGTCAGAGCGAGAGTTTTCTTACTGTGAAGGAGTTTATCATAGACGCACAAGAATATGGGAAGGTGCATTACTATGGCTATATATTACTCCATGGAGGAGCATCATATAAATCTTTCACATCATATAATTATCAGGTGTAAAGAGTCAAGTGCTATATTTGTAAGAGAAATATGAGTAATAAATATTACATACATTTGAGCAGTTAATATTGTAAGTCATGTTACATGCTTTGTACATGTTTGATTTAGGCTATTACTTTCATATTGCTACTTATTAATGAATAGTATTTATAAGCCTTAATTTACATATTAATTTGCTCATATTATTCTACTTATATCATTATCTTGATCTTACTATATTGTGGCTATGTTATATTTGATCATGTGGAATTTATCTTGTGAGTTTTATATTAACATTAAGGCTTCAAAAGCCATCAGTGGTATCAAAGCTACTATGAGTAGTTTCTTGCACAAGTTGAATTTATTTAGCTACATACAAAAATTTATTTTATCCAGTTTGATAAAATTGATTTAGAGTCTATCTACTTTAAAGGGAGTTAGAATTGGACTCTATTGTAATATCAAAGTAAGTAGAAAGGCTAGAGTCTTTCTACAATTGAAGAAACAACCAATGAAGACAAGGACTCACATTTATATTGGAGGTGAATCAAATTTTGAGATAATTTTATCATTCAATAAAATAACCAACCCTTGATATCAGAAGGCATCAGAGACATCAACATCACCTTGATATTATTTTTTGAATTCTTAGATGTGACCTAAGATATTTACAACAAATATTGATCGTCAAAAGTGTGAGAAGCTTCCTACAATATATAGAGAAGAATTTCATATTCTAAATGTAAGAAGAAAGCAAAAATTAATTGAAAGTTGTAAAATTTTAGGTCTTAAAGAGAGACCTTGATATAAAGAAGTTTTAGGTCATTAAATATTGACCTTGACAAAAAGTCTTGTTAAAGACAAGCATATTGAAAGAAATAGGTCGATATTAGTGGATTGAGAAGCATTCAAATATTTCTAAGATATAGATAGTAGTGGATTGAGAAGCATTCAAAGCTTCCTAAGAGATAGATAGTAGAATATTGAGAAGCATTCAAAGCTTCCTAAGATAAAAAGAGCATAACATAAAAAAGGTCTTGAAGAAGGATAAAGAAGCATCTAACTTACTTTGTATTTCTTCAAGCATTAGATTAAAAAGATTGATATCTCATACTTGAAGAAGGATAAAGAAGCACCTAGCTTACTTTATGTTGCTTTAGGTATTAAATTAGAATTTCTTAATTGTTGCAAGATATTTAGATATTGACATTGGTTCAAGAGGTCAATATTGAAGAATAGATACCTTTCAAAGAAAGAGGTCTGTATACAGGAACATTGGAGAATAGAGGCCCTAATATTGGAAATAATAGAGGCTTTAATACAGAGAATATAAGCCCATATAAAAAAAGAGGCTATTATAGAGGATTTTATAAGAAGCTCTTTATAGATAAGAAAAGAGGCTCTTATTGAAGAAAATAAGCCCTTTTATAGAGTTGTAAAGAAGATTGAATAGATAAGGAATAGAAGCTCTTGAAGAATAAGAGAAGAGGCCAAAGTAAAGGATCATATAAAAGTGAAAGGTTCATGTATAAGAAGCAGAGTCAAGGCTTACATATTTAAAGCAATGCAAAGCCGAGGCTTATGTATTCAAAGCAGCACAGAGCCGAGGTTTTCATATTCAAAGCAGTGCAAAGTTGAGGCTCACATATTCAAATTAGCATAGATCCAGGGTTTTTGTATTCAAAGCAATGCACAAGGTTGAGACTTACACAAACCAAGATCCAAAGAAAGGACAACACTAACATAATAGATTTCAGTGTATAAAAGGTCATCCAAGCTATAAGCACACAAGTACATAAGAAGCCAATGCTCACAAAAGCCATGTAAGAATCAAAAGAATGTGGATGCTAGTATTAATATCGTTCTCACTATGGTTTGACATAGAGAAATAAAAATAAGATAGTAGAAAAACATAAGATATAGCCAAGCATATCTCAATGCTAAGTGTAGAGCTAAAACAAGCATATTACAAGAGTGAGCACAAAGCTAAGACAAGCATAGAGCTAAGCCAAGTATACCACATGCTGAGTGAAGAGCTAAATCAACGATATACCCAGTTGAATACAAAGTATAATCAAGCACATCACTATGCAAAACACCAAGTAACACAAAGTTGAATACAAAGCATAGCCAAACACATCACCATGCAAAACACCAAGCAACACAAGGCTGAAGTAGAGCAACAAATGCAACACTAAGACAAAATACCAATCATTCAGACAACAATCAGTTGGGAGTCTATGCGTTAAGCTTTGCAAAGAATAAATGACTAATGGTGATTGCAAAAATGATAAGGTAATGTCTAGCATTAATCACAAAAGTAAAAGTAATGTTGGAAGTAACATTTACTACAAGGAGGAGTAATGTATCATGTAAATGCTTATGAGCATTCAAAGCCAAATGTTGGATATAGTACCACTCACATCAAAATTCAAATGCCCAGAGATGAATTATTTTTGAAGTTATGTAGCACTCAAGCATGTTGGTTAAAGTAGTTCTCAATGGTCCCTTATGTATCAATCGAAGCATTATATTGAAGCAAGGAGAATAGGCACGAGTAGATTCAGGAGGTAAATTTAAAATTAGGTTTTTTCAAAGTTTAATTTTTGGAGTGATAAGTTGTTTTAAGGTTTTATAAAGGTTAATTTTAGGAAATATAAGTTATAAGGTTTGTTTCATTTATTAAGGAGTAATAAGGTAGAACATTATTGAAATGTTTTATTAAGGTCGAATTATGTATTAATTATTAAGTTAATGGAGGGATAAGTAAAATGCTAGTTTAAGATTGGAGATATAAGGTTTTTTAATAGTTTCTTGATTTGTTAGATAAATTTGAAATTGGTTTGATTTATTAGTTTTTTGAAATAGAAGATTATTGAATTATTGCAAATTAATTATTTGGAAGTTAAAAGGATTACAACTTCAAACTTATAAAAAATTAAATTTGTAAAATTTCATTTTCTAGTTTCTAAAAATTTGGGAGATATAAGGTTCTCTACTTCATAGGTTTTAATTTATAATTTTTACCTAGGGAATTACAAGGATGTTTACTTCAAAAGATAACAATATGGAGTTCATGATACAAAAAGAAAAATTAAATGACATAAAACTTGGGATCAAGAATTTGTTTAAAAAATTTGAAGGAAAGATAGATCTAGTCTCAAAGTTAATCTATAGTGAAGCTATAGATGAAAATTTTGAAATATTTGAATACTATTTACATGCAAGAATTGTTGAATAAATTGATGATAGAAAATATAGGATTATGATACCTATAGATATTGGTAATATAATATATTTAGCATTGCTTACACTTAAGTTTCATAAAGAAGAAAATATGAAACAAAAAGAGTTGATTGAGTCTCTTAATAAAAAATTGAAGATAAAAGAATCATTTTTGGAAAAGATATTTCATTCTTCTTGTAGTATTGATATTCCAAGTTCATCTAACTCAGAAACCTATTATGATGCTTTAAGTGAGTGCTCAAAAGTCTCTATATAGGAAAAGAAAGGGTCATATGGTTCTAAGGATAAAGGCAAAGGAAAAATTCTTATGCAAGAATCTAAAGACAATGAGGAAGGACAAGAGATTTATAATATTGAAGCTACAAAGACTGGTGAACATGAATCTAATTCCAAAGATGAAGTCAAATGAGAAGAACTTAATAATTGTCAAGATGAAGATCAAATGCATTTAAATATCACTTGAAGTATGAAAATCATGATTGAAGACAAGTCTTCAATAACCAAATAATGTAATATAGGGATTTTTGGAGTATATTACATTATTTGGTACATGCTAATATACCCCCATGGTACCTTCATGGTACACCTTATAAATATTATACTAGGGTTGAGTCTTAGTTTAGAATGTGAATAATATTTTATGTAATGTAATAATGTGTAGGAAATGCACAAGCGTCATGTGAGTAAGTGTTCATGTGTAATATAAGTTTATGTGCACGTGTCTTATATGTAAGTGTACATTAGTGTATTTAGATTAGAGTGTGCTAAGTTAAGAGTCATGTGTACGCAAGTATCAAGTAGAGAAGCCAAGAGTCATGAGACTTGGCATAAGGAAAGGAACAATCAAGTATCCAAAGAGTCATTCTACTATGGCTATATATTACTCCATGGAGGAGCATCATATGAATCATTCACATCATACAATTATCAAGTGTAAAGAGTCAAGTGCTATATTTGTAAGAGAAAGAAGAGTAATAAAGATTGCATACATTTGAGAAATTAATATTGTAAGTCATGTTACATGATTTGTACATGTTTGATTTAGGCTATTACATTCATATTGCTACTTATTAATGAATGTTATTTATAAGCCTTGATTTACATATTAATTTGCTCATATTATTCTACTTATATCATTATCTTGATCTTACTATATTGTGGCTATATTATATTTGATTCTATGGAATTTATCTTGTGAGTTTTATGTTAACATTAAGGCTTCAAAAGCCATCAACAACACGGTAATTTTTTGTATAACCTCAAACACATGATAATTAGAAAAACTTGGAAACATCCAAATCATCATACAAGAAAAGTTTCACTAGTTTGATCACTTCAAGCCAAGGAACCAACAAGAGGTAACATTACATGGATATAAATGGAACCATTACAAGTATAATCTATGGGACACCACTAAGACCAAGAACTTCAATAAATTCTAGAACAAAGAGGGTATGTTCAAAGTCAATTCATTTTTTACTCACTTTCCCAAATACAAAGAAAAGTATCTACATGATGAATGACCTATTTTGAAGAAAGATTTTAAAAGGTATGGGATGGCTTGAAAATTAGATATTACTAAAGTAATATTATAAATCTTTGTGACTCAAACAAGAGATTCATATATCATCATCAAAACTCAGGATCTCATAAGACTATTTTCAAGAAGTGTACCAACACTACAAGTAATCAAGATACTAAATAATATGATGCACCGTGATATCATTAATATTGGCATCATAATTCATGATAGTTGTTAAATAACAATAATAGCTATTGGGGATTCAAAGGTCATAATTAACCTCCTTACTAATGGCAAAAAACCACCTTGGAGGATAGAGGCCATCATCCATGAGGCAAGGATCCTTTTTGAGGGCAGAAGAGATAAGATGGCTCAACATGTGTTTCGTGAGGCCAACAGAACTGCAGATAAACTTGCCAATGTTGGATTTGATGATGGGAATTTAATTATATGGGCACAGGGTATGCCACGCGATGTGGAAGAAATCCTTTGTAATGATAGGCAATCCATTGCTTAAGGTGGGCATTGGAAAGGGGTACAACTCCCATGTGGCCCACAATTGTCATGGGGATCCTTCAAAAAAGCTACTTAATTTGAGGGTCTTAAATGTTAGGGCAAATCTGATAGAAATATTGTGAGAGGTTAGCATCAAAAATTATAATGTTGAGTATCCAAGGCTTTACAGAATAAACTCTTCCCCGACGCAAAACACTCATGATCAAAATTGGTCCCATCGCAAAAGGACAAAGATTATTGGCCATAATCCAGGTGATTACGTGGATAGCTATGGCATGCGTATTCCCATCAAGTGGAGAATGTCAAACCTAGCCAAGTGTGCACATATTTGGGGCACTAGTAACAAGGAAAGCATTGTCAAGTGTGCTACAAGAGAAAATACAATAGATCCTATTAATGATGACTTGGGGCTTGCTGGATTGATGATGAGGCTGACAGATAAGGCCAACTGGAAAGAGATCCAAGTGGAAGAATATGGGAGGTCTTCTCCCATGCATAGCACTCCAAAAAAGGAAGGCATCGACGAGTGTGCAATAATAGCGAAGCCTCATCATAATGACATGGGGTTCACCAGAATGTTGATAAAGTTGATTGGCAAGGCTAGATGGCAAGAGATCCACATGGAGGACGATGGGAGGTCCTTTCCCAGGCATGGCACTCGTAACAAGGAAGTTTTAGTTACACACTAGAAATACTATAAGTCCCACCACCTTTTTTACATAGGCAAAGGCAAAAATACATGGAGCACAATAGAAGAAAATAAAATGATGTACGTGGAACCCTGTATGGTCATTATGGAACCTATTGCCTAGGCCATCTTGATTGAGTGCAGGTTTACCCAATTATTCAATTTATTCTCAGGAGCTGAGGAGGACATCACCCAGGTGGTGATGGAAACCTGGGAATGTGGGAAGGTAGAGATACGAGGAAGAGAGATTATCATTGATGTCAACCTACTTGTGGTTGTGACATGGCAAATGTTCAGAGGATGCTCCATTCACCGACAAAAGCATCATTGGGAAGTTGAATTGAAGGAATTTAAAGATAACCTCAAAATTTTTAAGGAGGCTAAGAATGGGCTGACCAGAATGGATATGCCCACCCCATGAAATGGGGTCATGAAAAATGTAATGGAATTTGTGACGACAGAGGATCCCAGCAAGACCCTACTTAGTTTTCACTATGCTTTTATGAATTTATTTTGGGATGTCAACCCGATAAGCATACCTCAATTTTTGATGAACTCAATGAATTACATGATCAATGCCTATCACAGTAAGAGGGGGTCTGCTATGTCATTGAACCAAGGTTTGTTTAAATTAATCTACAACTGGGTGCTAGCCACAACTACCAATCCTGAACCTCAGGTCATTGAGGAGGCTCAGCCTAGCCACCATGCTGAGAGCTCAGGTTCTATAGCTAGCCCTGGTAACATCAAACCTACTTCTATGTATCCGATGAAGAAAAGAGTGGGGGAGCCTATCAGTAGAGGAGGGACGACAAATAATAGGTTGAGGATTGAGGAGCCTGCGACGAGATCATCCATGAGGCTAAAAATAAGTAAATTCAAGGAAGCTCCAAACTGAGTCCGAGTGACATGGAGGATGAAGGACCTACAATTATGGTCCTAAAATGTTTCATTCTAAAATCCTACGTCAGCATCTGTGAACATTGGAACTGATTCTCATTAATATGACCAAATATAAATAATACATTCGAAGCCAATAATAGTCCGGAGGTTACGGAACCACCCAGGACCAAAATAGGCGTTGTTATAACAAATAACAACGAGCCTAAAATATGTCCAACAATATAAGATTGTTAGGATCATAATAAATCAAATAAAATATTGAAATATGCTAACATCCCCCCTTATTACAATATTTGAGTAAACATATAACTACTAGCTATACTAGCATCCCCCCTGCTTACATCATTTTGCAATACATAGAGAGCTGCGAAACAATTCAAATTTGACACGTGCAAGTGCCTTAGTGAAAATGTCTGCAACTTGAGCATTGGTGGAGATGAACTGAAGCTGGATTCGGTGCCTTGGTACTTCGTCTCGAATGAAGTGGCATTGTGTATCAATGTGCTTGGTTTTCTCATGATGCACTGGATTCTTAACAAGGTTCAAAACACCCTGGTTGTCGTAGAACAAGTGTATTGGAGATTTTTATGGAAGACCCATACTTGTTAGAATGTGATGCAACCATATCACTTCGCACACAACTTCACGTGCGACGCGATATTCTACCTCTATCGATGAGATAGCAACCACCTATTGCTTCTTGTTGTGCCAAGAGACAGGACCGGATCCAAGATGAAACAAATATCCTGAAGTTGATTTACGATCATCGTATGACCCGACATAGTCTGAGTCCGTGTATCCCTGTAAGAAGAATTTGTTGTTCCTCTTGTATTCTAGGCCATATTCCATTGTGCCACGGACATAGTGAAGAACTCATTTTGTTGCTTTCCAGTGAGTAGTCTTAGGTTCCTGCATGAACCTCGAAAGATAGTTGACAACAAATATGATATCTGGCCTAGTATTGGTCAGATATATGAGACTCCCAATCAACTGACGATAGAGAGTAGCATCTACCTAAGGTGATTTGTCATATCACGATAACTGAAGTCCTGATTCCATTGGTGTTGCCATCGGCTTGCAATCAGTCATGCGATATTTTTCTAGTAGTGTCTTGGCATATTTTTTTTGAGACACTTTGATGTAGTGCTCCTTCTGGTTCACTTCCAGACCAAGACAGTAATGGAGAAGTCCGAGATCTGTCATCTCAAAATATTTGCTCAAATCCTGTTTGACAATAGAGATCATAGTTTTTGAACTCCCTGTAATGAGCAGATCATCAACATAGAGTACAAGCAACACTATTTCAGAACCTTATTTCTTGAAATAGAGGTTTGCATCCGACGGACATCTCTTGAATCCATGTTGCAGTAGGTGATTATCCATTTTTATATACCAAGCTCGAGGAGCTTGTTTCAAACCATATAAGGATTTGACCAATTTGCAAACTTTTTGCTCTTGGCCTTCCACTTCAAATCCTTCAGGTTGAGTCATGTAGACTTCCTCTTGGAGATCACCATTTAGAAAAGCACTCTTGACATCCATTTGGTGAACTTTCCACCCATACTGTGTTGCCATAGCACAAAGAACTCGAATGGTTGTCATCCGAGAAGTAGGTGCAAAAGTTTCCTCGTAGTCAATGCCTTCTCTTTGAGCATAGCCCTTTGCAACAAGATGGGCCTTATGCTTATCTATTATCCCATATGCCTTGTACTTGACTTTGTACACCCATTTGCAGCCTATGGGCTTCTTTTCGTATGGTAGATTGACAAGCTTCCAAGTTTTATTTTTCATCAGAGACTTATACTCTGCATCCATAGTAGCCTTCCATTATGGCTCACTAAGGGCATCTTGCACTGAAGTAGGTTCATGTTCATATATTGAAGACATAAACACCCTGTCATCATCAATATCCATATCTTCTGTATCTCTCTCTGGATCTACAAAAAGTTCCTCAAAATATTGACAAAGATCATCAACCTCAGTAGTCTCTACTGTTGCTCTCTCCTGTCGAGCCATGCTGCGAGTACGAGGCCTATCCAAAATCAAATCTGGTGGAGTGGATAGCTTGGAGTCTCTGATTGTACTTGTATACCACTTTGGATTCTTCTTCTATGGTGTTGAAGAAGATGAAGAAGGACCTCCAATCTTTGATGATGAAGGAGACTTCTCAACTTTAGATTCCACAAGATCTAGGTATACATCTGATGTGTTTTGTGATGTGAAAGCCTCATCAAAAACTACATCTCTACTGACGTGAATCTTCTTGGTCAAGGGATCAATCAATCGATAACCCTTAGAGTGCTCATCATACCCAAGAAGAATACACTTCAATGTTTTCTCATCTAGCTTCTTCCTTTTCTCTTTCGGTATGTGCATGAATGCTTTACAACCAAAAATGCATAGATGAGAAATGGAGGGTTTCCTACCACTCCATGCTTCCTGTGGAGTCATTCCTTGTAGGGCCTTTGTGGGTGCCCTATTCAATAGATATACTGCTATGGTGACAACTTCTGCCCAATATTGTTGCCCAATTCTAGCTCCAGTGAGCATGCAATGAACCATTTCCATGATTGAATGGTTCCTCCTTTCAACAACTCCATTTTTCTGAGGAGTATAAGCAGTAGTTAACTATCGTGTGATCCCTTTTTCAGTCAAGAATGCAAAAAATTCTTTAGAGGTGAATTCCCCCCCTCGATCTGAGCGGAGGGTCTTTATAGAAGTCCCTGACTCCTCAACAGATTTCTTGAATTGTTGGAAGAACCCAAATGCTTCAGATTTTAGTTGAAGAAAGAATACCCACATCTTTCATGAGTAATCATCCATGAATAACTAAAAATACCTCTTCCCCCCACAACTGATGGGTGTAAAAGGACCGCACAGATCGGTGTGAACCAACTCCAGAGGTTTCTTTGCTCTTGTAGAGCTTCTCTCGAAAGGTACTCTATGTTGCTTTCCTGCCAAGCAGTCAGAGCAAACTGGTAATGTGGTAGAAAGGGAAGGAAGACCCTTTACCATCTCATACTTACTTAGCTCAAGTAAGTAACCAGAACTCAGATGCCCATATCTCTTGTGCCACAGGGAAGTTGCCTCCTTTGTAGAGACAATCATGGCTACATTTGGAGTAGAGATAGCATCTAGGGAAAATAAGCCATGCTTATATGAAGTGGTTGCAATGTTCTTACCCCTCCTGGTAATTGAACAACACTTCTTGCCCCCCTCAACACTAAAGTTTACAACCATGTCTTTATCCAAAATTTGTGTGACTGACAACAAGTTGTTCGCCAATCCTGGAACATAGAGAACCTTCTCAATATGACACTTGCCATCAGGAAGAGTAACAAAAATTGTACCTTCTCCCTGAACCTTGTAGGATTTATCATCGGCAATAGTGACAAGTTTTCCCTCTTTGGCCTCAAAAGACTCAAACCATGATTTATCGCCAGTCATGTGCTTACTGGCTCCAGAATCGACATACCATACAGGATCCGTCTGCTTGGAGACTGTGGTAGTCATGAGCACTTTGTGTGCTCGCTCAGAATCCATGTCAGATTCCTCAACAACAACATTCACTTTGGGTTGCTTGTTCTTTTGTGGTTTGTTCTAGCCTTTCTATTTTGGTTGCTTATTTTTATGCCAACATCTGTTTGTGTCATGACCTTCCTTGTCACAGATTTTGCAATATCTCTTAGTCTATTGAGTTTGTTGAGTTAGTTTCCCTTTTGAATCCTTTTGAGAGTTCCCTCCCTTCTAAAAATTACCCTTCTTCTTAGAGCCCTTCCTATTGGAGTAGAGGGCAATGTTAGAAGAATCATCTCGTTGTAGTTGGCGTGCCTCCTCTTCTTGAAGCAAATTTACCAACTCAACAAAGGTAACTTGTCTTTGTGATACCTGAAGTGAGGTGATCAACACTCTAAAAGAATCAGGTAATGCTCTCAATACCACTGAGGTAAGGAGCTTATCATCAACTGGTGCTGCCAAAGAATTCAACTTTCCTTTCAACTCAGACACTCTGCAAAGAAAGAGTTCAACTGTCTCTCCCTATTTCATGCTTAGACTGTGTAATTGAGATTGAAGAAATAGAATGGTGGAATCATTCTTTCCTTCATATATAGTTTTAAGGGCATCCCATGCCTCTTTACTATTTTGATAGTCAGCAATATGGGGTTGAACTTCATCAAAAACAACAAGCAAAATGAGCACTTTTGCCTTGCTATCTTTCTTATCAAAGTCTTTCTGATCAGCAGTTAGAGTTGTGGCTCCAGTTGCAGATGAAGGTCTCACTGTTGCTCCAGAAACAACATCCCAAAGATCATCCATCTCAAGGATTGCCTTCATCTTGTTTTTCCATGGTGTATAGTTTGGACCTTTCAACAACTGATGAGCATCAATCATTAATTTTGCAGACATTGTGAAGGTTCCTTATAACACCAAATGGTCCCCCCTTCGATATACCTTAATTCCAGGCCGTTATACCATACAAAATACCCGCCCTTACGTGAGGGAGACTATAGGTATTTTGAAAAACCAAAAAAATTACCCGCCCTTACGTGAGGGAGACTGTAGGTAATTTTAATGATTATACGATACGTGGTACTTAGGCGGTACTAAAAGGGAATCGCCTCGTTGATGACACCCACCTTAGAAAGCCTTCAATCCGCATGCGTGGGGCGTAACTTCCCCTAAACACTTTGGATATCCAAACTTTCATCGGGATTTAAGCCTAAACACGAGAGCGATTGGGGTAGTGGATGGAGTAAAAAAATAGCAAAATGGCAAACTTATATCTCCCCGATGATTAATAGAGAACAAGCTCAGACGTCATTTTGGTAGCTATATTAGGCGGCGGATATAGTAGCACAATCACGACAGCTTTACCTGTAAGTGCTGGCCAGAGGTATCACAAATACCGAACGTTGCAGTGCAATAAATTGCACGGATGGGTTTTAATTATTTCGGGGACTTAGGGAGTGTATTTGATTTTTAACTTTTAATGAAGTAGTGCAGAAAATGGAAAATGCAACATACAACATAAAAGTGCCCACAGAAATAAACCACTAGGTGTCGGGCGCTGCCGAAAATGCACCTTTACAATAATGCCAAAATTACCTTTTTCAAAAAATTACTCTCTTTCCCCCCATGATTTTTGAAAAAAAATGGTTCCCCCCTTAAAAAAATTTCTCTAAAGCATCTTTAAATATTTTTTAACTAAGGTTAATAAAAATAAATAAATTACTTCTTATAGTAAAAAATTATTAAAAAAATAACTTTTTAACTATATAAAAATAATAATTTAAAAATTTAATTATTAACCTTAAAAAAAAAATAAAATTTTTTTACCTTGTTTGGGGGGGTCGACGGGTTTTGACCCCGTGACCTCAGGGCTCCCAGAGCCCAACCGCTCAGCTCACGACCACGTGAGCTAGCGGGCTGATCCGCTAAGGATCTCAGGAGCCCTCCTAGAAAAGGAGGCTCCACGGGCCCATAGCTCAAAGCGGCGTCGCGCCTCCACCTCGGCTGCGGCTCGGGTGGTGCTCGGGCGCGACGGACGGGTGGCGACGGCGAGAGTGAAAAAAAAACTATTATCTCACTCAAAAAAACCTCATGAAAAACTCCTCCTCTGCCTCACAGTGTTGTTTGAGGCTTGATTCAAACAACTCCACACTCAAAAAAACCTCAAATCTGCTCAAAAACGCTGCAACGCATAGTGCCAGTGACGCTCTCCGAGAGTAAAAATCATTCGCTGGATGAAATCCGAGGACCAAATCAAAATTCTAATCCAGCCAATCTGCTCGGATTTAGATGCTGAAGCCAGATAAAGTTTCAGAAACAAGATCCACTGCTCCCAGAGTTAACAAAAAATAGCAATTGGTAAACTGGTTTGACGCGTTTTGACAGAGTGACGGGTTTGCGACAGAGTGCATTGAGTTTGGTTTTATTTCCAATATCCCACATCGATGGGACTGAGAGGTTTTAAGGTGTTTATAACACCTTATACTCCCCTTAGGAGTATCTCCTCTCGGGGAGATGCTACCTCGAGAGGGCGCGGGCTCTCCTCCCGTGTGGGGTTGGCCGCCTTGCTGGCTGCCACCTGCTGCCTTGTTGGCTTCCGCCTCGTGCCTTGTTGTTCGATCCGACTTGCGCCTTGTTGACTTTCGACTTGGTAGTCGATTTGCCTTGGTTGTTTGTCGATCCCAAAAAATTTGGGATTCCTCCCCGATCGAGTCGAGTCAGGCCTTTGTCTGGCCTATGTTCGCTTCACCCGAGTCGAGTCAGGCCTTTGTCCAGCCTATGTTCGCTCCACCCGAGTCTCACACTGCCCGATTGGGCTTCTTTCTAATGGAGAAAAAAAACTCCTCCAAACTCGATTTCCAATGGAGAAAAAAAACAAAAGCTTCGCCCCTAATCATCAAAGCCTCGATCGCTACTAATCATTCAAAAATGAGAGCGGAGAGGTGGTGGCTCTGATACCATGTGAACATTGGAACTGATTCTCATTAATATGACCAAATATAAATAATACATTCGAAGCCAATAATAGTCCGGAGGTTACGGAACCACCCAGGACCAAAATAGGCGTTGTTATAACAAATAACAACGAGCCTAAAATATGTCCAACAATATAAGATTGTTAGGATCATAATAAATCAAATAAAATATTGAAATATGCTAATAGAATCATTCACCAAATGCAGAAGGCCCGTGACACACTGACTCAAGTTTTCTTCAATAAGGGTTACATGTCGAAAGTGCAGGTTAATGATGTCGATGATGATGAGGAAGAGAAGGATGAGGGGCTCGAGGAGGACATCGAAGATGAGGCCTAAGGTTCCTCAAGCCCTATAAGTTATCTTTTTTATTTACATAATGTACAGAGTCATCCTCTCAAGGCGAATGCATTTTTCCAGTATTTTGTTTTACGTCTGGGGAGTATTGTTTGTTTTTGTCTGAACTAATATGTGGTAAAATTAAGGTTTGCTCTCCTTTTTCAGTTAGGTTTTTTAGAAAAGCTAGAAGTAGTAAAGTACATAAGGTCCTTAGGATTGCAAGGATCCTCAGTTTTAGCATAAAACTAATTTTTATAACAAATTTTGGGTTAACAAAAAAATAATAGCTATTGGGTCCCAATGGATCAACAATAAAGACCATAGAGCATTTGACAAGTTACTAATTTTTTTTTAATATTGAAAAATAAATTATATTAATAGAAGTTGTATTACAAAGTAAAATGAGTCATATTTGAAACAAGGGAGCAAGAGGAGCCTCTTCCAATCCCTCTTGGCTCAAAAATTACCCATAAAAATATTATATAGGTGTGTTCATTGAAAATATTACCTGAGACCACCATTATGTCGTTATCCATGCACATCAACAACATTGGAGTTTTGTTCCAATTTTCCTTTTTCATTTGAATTTCGTAGACAATCTATCTATCTTCATACTATTTTGAAGTTGTTCTTGGAATATTGATCATGTCTGACATACCTATTGTTCTTTGGGGTGGAGGATTATTTTATCTTAATCTAGCCATACTCAATAAAATACCAATGGTTGTGTTTGTTCTATTTTTGAAATCCATCCACCTTGGTCACTTTGAGTCTACCAGTAGTAATGTCATATAGTAGAACAACAGTAGCCTGAGGATGAAGACATAGTAGCCTATGGTAGTAAGCCAAGAAAATTGCTTTTCCAAATTGACACTAGGATAAATTATCGTTTATTTCCTTTTGGGTCATTGTTCCATGGCTTAACTATGATAGATTCATTAGAATCACTATTTTCTCTTCCTATTCTATTATTTGCCTATACCACCTCTCGTATCCCTTGGATTCTTTGGCACCAACTTATCTGATTTTCCATTTGAGAGTCCATTTATTTCCCTTCCTCCAACTCCTTTTCCCATTTTTATAAATAATCTTCCATCCTATTTCCCTCTCACTTGATATGTGTAATAAAAACATCTTGAAAAACCTTTCAAATATTTTGAACTGCTTCCACCTTCCTTCTCTTCCCAACTTCCAAAACCTAGAAGGGTCTTATCGAATCCAATATTATAGCCCATACCTGAGATTCTATCTCTAACCATAGCTTGTGTAAGTGTAGATTCACAACTATCATTGATACCAACAAGATCGCCTATCCTTCTGCTTCATTATTTGTTGTCTCCCCCATACCTTCTACTCTCTAGTACACCTATTCTCCATTCTAATTTCTTATGATAATACCAAAACCAAATTTTCTAGGGTTTTTAGTAGAAGCCCCATCCTGTTAGCATTCACCCACTCTCTAGGAGGTAGTCTCGACTTTGTTTCATTCAATAAATTCTCAACTGTGCATCTAGCCCTTAGTTGTTTGACTTTTATAGTTATTCCAAATCTCCTAAGGATAGTCACTTTCTCTAATTCTATGTTTTTTTCCTCATATAACCTAATAGATAATGTTTCCATTACCTTACTAATAATATTATCTTATACTTGCTCCTTTTTTTGTGATCTGATCTAAATATACATGCATTTCATTCTAGCCATAACAACCACCATATGAAGCTAGGTCTTATCTTCCATGTCATTTTCATTGTTTTAGTCTTAGAACTACACTATTCCCATTTCTCATAAAAGCTTTCTCAGCTCCTAAATATTTCTCAGTGTTGTCTTATCTTCCTCCACCAACTAATCCATATGTATCTAGCAAAATAACACCAAAAAAATAGGTGATTCAAGATATCCTTTGCCTTACCACACAAAACACATTTGAAAGGCCTGTAGAAGCCTCTTTTTATCAAATTATCAAAAGTCAAGCACTTTTCATGGTTAATCAGCCCTGAGAAAATGTTAATTTTTGTCCATCCTTCGTTTTTCCAAATAAATGTCCATGAAAATGATGTTGGAGAAATCTCATATTCATAGGCTACCTTGTATCCCTTATTTACTTTTTATATTCCCATCTTGCTTCCTCACCATATAAGTATATCCCTCTTGGAACCATCATGAATTGGGTATCTTTGGAGATATCTCCATAGTTTTTTGGTTAGTTTCTTTGTCCCCCTTATTGACCATTCTCGAGGATGTTTCCATTGTTATAAGTTTGACACATGTTGATTCCATGATTTCATATAATGAGACACTTTCAACCACCCTACCTCCTAAATATCTGCTTTCCAACTCTCCATCTCTAGAAATTTTTTAATAATTGGTTGGGATTGATTCCATGAATCCTCCCAAAAGAGAGCATCCTTTACATCCCCTAACTACAAATATAGGTATGGATTTATTAACTTTTTGCCCAATTATACTGGTCTCCATACTATATATCCCTCTCCTTCCACTCTGAGTCTTGGGATATTTTCCTCAACCACTCCTAGGTAATATTTAGCTTGTAACAATCTGCTCCATAAGCCCCCAACAGTTGTAATCCATCTCAAGTATAGCTTCCCTACTAGTGCCCTATTGTTTTGTGATGTTGGTCTTATCCCCAATTCTCCCTATATTTTTGTTTGGCATATCTTCTCCCACCCAATTAGTGCTAATTTTTTTTCTCCCCTTACCTAACCACAAAAAACTTTCTTGTGTGTTTGTCAATATATTTTAGAATTCTCTTTGGAGGGCTTGTAGCATAACTTTAATCATTGCAAGCCTTCCTCCAAAGCTTAGAAATTTGTGTGTCCAGTTGCTCAATATAGCTTGTAGTGTATCAATCAACCCTTTCCACTCCTTGCTTTTTATTTTCTTGCAAAAAAAGGTATTCCTAGATACTCTATGGGTAAAGGAATTTCCATGAAGTTCAATGGTTGTATAATTTTTTCTCTCACCCTCTTCATTGTATTGAAAAAACTATTTGAATTTTTTTCATTTAAATTTTACCCAGTAGTTTGAGTATACCCATCTAAAACTTATTTTATGTTTATTGCTACTAGGAGATTTGCTTGACTAATAAGAGTAGTATCATCCATAAACTAGAGCTGATTTACCTCAATTTGAGAGTTTATTTTTAGACACCTCAGCTTCCCCTCTTGTACCCTTTTTCTAAAAATATCCCTAGACCCTATACATAAAGGATAAAAAGGTAAGGGGAAAGAGTTTCCCCTTGCATCAGTACCTATCCTGAAATGAACATGGGAGAGTGACTTCTATTTACTAGAATTGAGAATGATGTGGTCTGTGTATATGCTTTTATCTAGTCTCCACCCCTCTACAAAGCCCATATTTCTAAAATCCTTTACATAAAGGTCTATTTTACTCTCTCATAGGCTTTAGAAATATCTAATTTAATAAACATACCTGGGTCCTTCTTCTTGGACATTATGTGTATCACTTCTTGGGCCACTACTATTCCAATTAGAATTTTTTACCTTCAAAAAATCACCTTGCTCACTTGAAATCATATTTTGTAAAAAAAAAATTAACCCCTCCACCATAAGCTTTATTAATATCTTGTATACTACATTACATAGTAAAATAGGCCTATAATTACTAATTATCTCACTAGGTGGGCCCTTAGGAATTAAAGTAATAAAAGTATGATTCAATAATTTTAACATTTGCTTGCTCTCTAATTTCTTACAATGCCTCCACCATTGCTTGGTCCAAAATTTCCCAAAAGTTCTTATAAAATTCAATGGGGAACCCATCTGGTCTTGGGGTCTTTCCTGTTTGTATTTTTGTATGATCCATGATGTTTCTTCCAAATAAATTACCTTCATTAATAATTTATCGTGTCTAGGTTTGATTGATTGTGAAATTACCTCTAGTATCTTCTCCTTCAATGTTGCATTCAAAATTTCATTGCTACTGAATAGGGTATGGAAGTATTGATTTGCTATAGTTTTAATTTCACTTCCATTGGTTTTTACTTAATCCATCATATTTGTAAGACCTATAATTTTATTATATTATCTTCTAGTTGTTGTTGTCTTATGGAAGAAAGTTGTGTTTTGATCCCCCTCCTTTAACCATGTAACTCTTGCTCTTTACCTCTAGTAGATCTCTTCTTGTTACTCTAAAGCTTCCTCTCTCTTAAAAAATGTACCTCATTTTGCAACAGATTTTTCATAATAGTTCCTTATCTTATCTACCAATAAATCTTCTCATTTTGATTCTTGATTTCATTATTTTGGATTTTAGTGAGTTCCTTCTTGTGTTTACTCCACTACTTTAGTTGGGTCCTTGCATATTTCAGTTTTTTATGGAGTTTGAGTTGGGTTATCCCAAATATTGGTTTCCTTACTTCCTACCATTCCTTTAAGTGGTCCTCCAACTCCTCATCTTTCATCCACCATACCTCAAATTTAAAATTTTATTTGACTTTATGATTATCTTCTTCTATGATAAGGTTTACTGGAAAATGGTATGAAGAAAGCCTATCCATGACCATCCCTTAATTTTTAGTATGGAGGTATAATTCCTCCCCCATGAAGAAATGATCCAATCAAGATTTGACTATCTTACCTTCCTTTCTTCTATATATCTAGGTTATGGATCTATCCATAGTTGGAATATCTATTAGGTTCATTTGACATGTTATTGCTAAGAAGAATCTATCCTTTTACTCCAACATGGCTCTACCTCCTTGTTGTTCTTCTATTATTATATTTTCATTGAAATATCCTCCCATGATCAATTTGTCCTCTAGGTAGTTGTCTTTAATGTCTATATGGTTACCCGTTGATCCCTCTGTAATCTGATTGTTTGTACTCCATATAAATTAACTATAGTCAATTTTTCCTATTTTCCTATTTTATAACCAAACAATAGGATACCTCTCATGAAATCCACCCCTATCGCTAGGAACAGTTGATAATTCCACACAGTGGTCAATCCCCCTAATTTCCACTGTGTCGATTGAGTAAAAATATCTTCTTTTTTCCATATCCTCATGTTTATTTTTTGTAAGTTTTCTCGCTGGATTTTGGTTTCCTATAACAAAATTATATCTTGACTTGTATTCATGCTAATGTTTTTGACTACCTCTTGTCTAGGGTAGCTTCCTAAACCCCTCACATTCCAAGTAATTAATATCAGTGAGAATTGGGAGAGAAGAAATCATCCATTGATTTTACCTTTTTTTTTCTAGCTCAAATTTCTTCCTTGTTCTTCTATGTTTCCCTTGTTTGACTTCATTTCTATAGAATGGCTTGGTTTATTTTTCTTCTCCATTTGATGAATCCCTAAAGTAGGGTCATCTTTGTTCTTATTTCCTTCTTTCATCTCCATTTCTTGAGTAAGACTATCTCCTACTTCATTTCCCCTCCTGTGGTCTCCCTCATGGGTTGAATCTCCTCTTCCATGAGAGAGGTTGGGTTTGGTTCTACTCCTTGCTTGTTCCATGACACTACATTAGAGTATTGTTCTTGATTATTCGTTGTGATCTAGTGAGTATCATCCTCTAATACTTCCATTTGAAAATCTCTCTTTGTTTCCAAGCTTCCAAGTTATTTGAATATCTCATATTTATTTTTTGTTCTTCCCAAATTTCCTCCTTGTCTTTGATTACTTTGTTGATTTCTTTTGTTTGGCCTTTTTATTACTCTTTGGAAGCCCTTAGAGACTTTCGAGACTTCCCCTTCCTTCTGATTTACCTTTTCCTAAAGATATTGACCCACCATGTTAATATTTACTTTTGTCTCCTCTTGTTCTAGTTGATGAACCCCTAAAGTAGGGTCATATTTGTTCTTATTTCATTATTTCATCTCTATTTCCTGAGGGAAGACTATCCCCTATTCCATTTTCCCTCTTGTGATCTCTCTCATGGGTTGAATATCCTCTTCCATGAGAGAGATTAGGTTTAATTCTACTCCTTGCTTGTTTCCCGATACTATATTAGAGTATTTTTCTAGATTATTTGATGTGACTTGGTGAGTATCCTCCTCTAATCCTTCCATTTGAAAATCCTCTTTTGTTTCTAAGCTTCCAATTTGTTTGAATATCTCATATTTGTTGTTTTTCCTTCCTTCTTTTCCTCCTTGTCTCTAATTACTTTGTTGATTTATTTTGTTTGACCTTTTGATTACTTTTTGGAAGCCCTTAGAGTCTATTGGGACTTTCCCTTCCTTCTAATTTACCTTTTTCTAAATATATTGGCCCACCATGTTAATATTTTCTTTTGTCCCCTCTTGTTCTATTCGATGATCCTTAACTAGTGGGAACATTCTAGCTAGATGTCCATGAGCGTGGCAAACCCTACATATGAATGGAATAGCCTCATAATCCAGTTTCTAGCACACAAAAAAATCCACTATTTTTAGGTCTATCTTCATTGGAAGAGTTTTACTGAGGTCCATTTCTACACAAATCCTAGCAAAAGTTGTTGATCCTCCTAAAATCGTTTCTCTTGATCTACCCTGATAATGTCCTGGTAAGTTTCCTATTGCCTCAAGTAACTTCTCTTTCCAAAATTCAAGGGTAAGGGAAAATAATATTATCCATATTATTACTACGGTAAGTTTCACCTTTGGTTCGAATCCCATATTCCATGGTTATAGGTATAGTCCCACTAAAACGTGATGATATGACCCTACCTCAAATACTTTTTGTCAGTATTCCATTGATGTGAACTCCTTAGAAAAATACCCATTTGGGAGAGTTAGAATCTCATATTCTCCTTCCAAATACCATTTTTTCCTTACCCACACATGGAGGAAGTGCACGAATGGTCTGTAACCGACAAATTTAACTATTATGTTGTGTTTCATATTATAAACTATGTTTCGGGCTATCCAATCCTTTGTTATTTTCAATACTAGTATTATTTTGCCTATGGTAAATATACATTCACACTTCTAGGTAGAGAATCCTCCTTTTATTGCTTTCCCATAGTTTTTATGATTGTCCTTTCCTATATTTAGAAGTTTCTAAAGCCATTTTGGGTTCCACATATCTTATCTAGGTATGAGATTCCTTATTTTTGAGGATCTGGTACTGAAGTACCTATGGTCCCTATTCTTGGTCATAACCCTTACTATTGAAATACCCTCCAACATGATTGATCCTCTTTGATGGTTTTTATCACAAGAAAATATTCTCTAGGCCTCTTCCCTAGCCTCTGAAACCCTAGTTCATTTCCTCATAACTCAAAATAAATCCCATCAATAGACAAGTTGCTACTTTTGTTTCAATGAAAAACTATGGTAATTATAGGATCATTCAAAGGACTAAAATAAGTGTGTATAATTTCTAGATATTGCATTTGAAATATGCATTAAATTTATCATATCACAAAACTTATGATAAAAGGAGAACTTAGGAAATCTAGGACATGATCAAAATGAAAAGGAGAGAAAGTGAAAGTAGCAAAATAATCCATACACAACTTTCATTCCATAATATGCAAGCCAAAAATTAACGGATAATTAATTCAATAAGCAATTTTGGATTCATGGCAATACATGCTTCACTTGAAGATACTGGAGAAACAAATAATGCAAGTCTTTGTAGTGTTTTATAATAAAAATATGTATTTTAGAGTTCATGATCAATAGAACCCGACACTCCTAAAGTTTTAAAAATAGTAAGTCTACATTAAGGGGGAGAATTTTTCTCTCAAATTCTAAGATCACCCTAGACATTATTCTTTGGTCATAAGAAAAATAGACCTCTTAACTATGATGTAATAAGGGATGTATGTTTAGAGTTATTACATTATATACCATATGAGAAGTCAAGTTGTATAACCACCCCCACAAGGTACATGCATGTAGTATAAGACAAGGTAGTTGCAAGTTTGTTTTAATTTTTGTTATGCCTAAAATAGGCATCATATATACTTGAATACACTTCATTTCCATCATATAATATCAAAGAATTAAATTCTAACAAAAATAATGGGTCATTATACCAACTTAAAATGAAATAACACTTTGTAACCCCATTGGGAAGATTATTCATTGAACAACTTTGAAAGAGGTTAGAGAATTTTTGGTTAACAAAGTTGCATGATTACTATCCATGTGACCACAAGACTACCTTTTATTATATATTGCATAAGAAGGACATCAATAAAGTATATGCCCACAAGGATAGACCCATAATATAATAGAAAAAATATTTAGAAGAACCTGAAGCTCTAGGAAGGACACATTTGAAACTAGGTTTTGAAGGAAAATTTCACAGAGAATAGGTAAACCTATTCCCATGGTTTACCTTCTATGTAGAAAGGAAGTAAAAACAATTTGGCATTGGCATTAATAATATCAATCATCAAAATAAAGGTACAATAAAAACTAAATATAATTGGAAACTTGAGAATATATTCACATAGTATCTAATGAGGATTTAGGTAGGTATGAAAAATGATAAAATAATACGAAATACCATAGATAAGGATTTTTTGAGGAAGTGGGATGAATATCACAAAGAACATTCATGAAGGTACATCCAACTCTCTACTTATTCATGCTATATTTGGTATTAATAGCAACCATATCCACCATGTCTCAAGAAATTACAACATTATAACCTATAGAAGCCATGTCAAAAGTCAAAAGGTAGCAATAAAATTTAAGCATAAGTTAATGAAGAAGGGAATTCTCCATGTTACTATCAATTTTCTTTCAAATATGATAAAAGCTTCATAATTAGTTGATGCAACAATTATGGGATGATTGGTAGTTGATCAATATAGGTAATTGTTGGCACTAAAAGAAATTTAGATAAATATTGTGATAGATATAATTTAATGGCAGGAAATAGATTAGTAGTAGATGATCTAGGTAGGAAAAAACAATGAGAATGGACTCTTTAGCTAATCCACTAGTGCCATATGGCGAAGAGGAAGGAGATGATAGATATTAAGAGGGTAAAACTATAGCAACTATTTAGGGAGATTTGTGTAGAAGAAGAGCATTTTATAGAAGGAGAGAGTTAACATGGGTAAGCTAAAGAATAAGATATTCCATAAGATTTCATCAATTAAGGTTCTAACATTATGAAAATCAACTCTACTAATGACTAAACACCAATGGTGGAATTTGTTATTTAGAATCCATTATTTCTTTTGCAACTACTCCTATATCCACATCTATTTTATTATTCACCATAAATTCTACTATTCCCACCTCTTTTGTGCCAAGTTATTATTTAATTATTTATTCTTCTATCATTCCTTGAATCCTATATTTTTTCCTTATTGTACCCATCCCACCATCTATAAGCACAACCATAATTATAGTAATTTTGATAGGTATTCCTAATACGTTATCACCTATGATCTCACTATGCACTTTTCTTATTGCCATTATCATCCATTCTAGCCATGATAACTTCTATTTCATCCAATTCAACCATCTCCACATCATTTTAATTTCAAGCTATCATGACACATTGTTGTGGGCCAAACAAGGTTAACTTCTTTCCTACTTTTGTCACATGCCCATGCATTTAATTTATCAACCCAGGGATCTTCGTAAACTTGCGAAGGGTATTGAAAAATATTGCTTACAATACCACTTTATATGAGTCTGCTAGTTCTACTATTGGGGGGTGTTTCAAACGGTTGTCAATAATTCATACACTCAATAATTTACGTAAAAACAATTAAATCTATAGAAAGGAAATATTCACACATTCCTGGAAATGAACCTACTGCAAATACTAGAAATAACGATGTGATAAACAATATTATAAAAGCGGTAAACTAATATAGAAAACACAGGAAAAATAGGGGAAGAAATACTGTCTTGGAGTGGGCCCAGGCTCCAGCAACTTCCTCCCAGCTGAACACGCTCTTAGAAACTCTTAGAACTGTATTATAATTATCAAAGTATTACAATGCTTCTTCTGTAAATCTCTCTATAATTACTATCAAAATATTCTCTATCCTATATATTCTCAGAGAGGTCTACGTGTGTTTATATAGCACACCTACAAAACTTTTGTTACAAAGAAGTTATAACAATCGATTCATTCCAGACTAAACTAAGATAGTCTGATAAATGTGATAGACGTCTGCTAAAATTGGCATTCGGTTCTAACGATGACATGTTCACTGATTGGTTTGTGCTTCGCCTGGCATTGGTAGGATGTTCTCATATGTCGGTACGATCCCTAATTTAGCTCTACATGATGTAGAGTTGGAACTGCACCAGTCATTGTTGTCCACATCGTGCTTGTCTGGTCAACGGGCGAAGAACATGGACGCCTTCCCTATGAAGAAGGTGCCTAAGTATGTCGAATGCATTCTCTATGCGAAAGGTGCCTTACTATCGTTGGTGCCTTCCTGGAAGAGGAAGGCACTTATCTTCTATTGGTGCCTTCCTTTGAGAGGAAGGTGCTTGCCTTCTAGTGGCGCCTTCCTATCGGTGTCTTCCTTATGAGAGGAAGGTGCTTGCCTTCTAGTGGCGCCTTCATTATGAGAGGAAGGCACTTATTTTCCTTTGGCACATTCTTGGAAGAGGAAGGCGTTGGCCTTCTTTGGCACCTTCCTGGGAGAGGAAGGTGCTTGTCTTTCCTTGGTGCCTTCCTGGAAGAGGAAGGCACCTACTTACGCTTGGTGCCTTCCTAGAAGATGAAGGCGCCTACCTTATTTGTGTTGATTCCGAAAGAAACAAAGTTCTAGGTCCATGAAAATACCTCGACTGATCCAAATCTAACTAAATCAACTACAATTCCACAAAAACACATTGAAAACACATGAATTAGATAACACACATAATTTCATCAAATAATTATATAATCATTCATAAACATATGCAATCCTTATTATACAGTCGCATAATAATCAATAAAATATATACAAAATATGAGCATTTCTTATGCTCATCATCCCCCCATGCCTAACATATGCCATGCCCTCATGGCATCAAAATTGTAGGTAGCCTTGTTGACCCCTCATCGTTGTCATTTCTTGGTGGATCCAGCTGTACCTACGGTCCGTGTCTACCTCTTCTGTGCGCTGGCATCTGGAGGTGTGGCTATTATTTTTCTATGCGAAGCTAAGGGTGTTTTTTTTTGCTATGCTTTCCTTATCATGGCCGCTATCGAAGGTTATTGAACCAGTGTTGTCTATGCTACCTAAAATGTAGCTTCTTTAGCTTGCCATAGGTCAGCATTCAGAGGTCTAACCGCTGCAAGAGGGATATCTGAATTATCCCTCCTGAGATGAACTACTTGGGCTTTGTATAATCGGGCTGCTTTAGGAGTAAGCCCTGTGTTCTCCTTTGCAATGGTAGCGGCCTCCAATTCGAGAACATATGCCTTCTTATCATGGAGGGAAATCTCTAGGATGAACCATAAATATCCCAAAACTGGCTGTCCTCTGCCAGATTGACGCAGATACCAAAATCCTCCTACATCCTTGAGGTTGCCTTCCTAGTATCCTTAACTAGGATGAACTATTTTTTCCTATTTGTGAATGGCTACATATCCAACTCATCTTCTTCTGGCTTGGCAAAGGTCACCTTTACCTTATTTCAAGCCATCCTGGGCCCTTTTCCTCTGGCATTTGCAAAAAATACGGTAGCTCGAACAGGGGTTTTCCATTTCTCACTAGCGAATGTCTTCTCACTTCGAGGGGCCTGCTCTACGGTCCCTAGAGTGTTCTCTTCACTCTGTGATGCCATCCTTGGGGGTGCTTCTTCATCCCCCTGTTTCTCCTGTGCTGACACCTCAGGTTCTTCTCTTCCTTCCTCAGGTCTAAGGAGTTCTTCCTTATCCTCTGGTCCTGTCTGTTGCTGCTCTTCGTCCTACTTTGTATCACTCAGGACGATGACAGAGGATGTTGTGGGACTTCTTTCCCCTTCACTCTCAAAAATAGAGGAATTCTCCCCTGCCTTAGGGCTGCTCTGTCGGGCATCCAATCAAATTTCTCTCGAAGAAAATACTCGTTCTGTAGATCGGGGAGAATTAATCGAGACTTCTATTACCTAATCAGTTTGGATCGATGCGTCCCTTCATTTTGTTCCTCTACCCTGGAGTAGCTAGTTCTCCTACTACAACTGCTAGACTAGCTACTCAAACTTGGTGATTAATCTTTCTTATTATTTCAATTCCCCTCTATGCTTGTTCTGGAAGTCCTCCAAAATTTTTTGGGCCATCCAACAATTAGTTTGCCACTCCAGCACTTCCTCCAAGGCTGCATCGACCTAAGCATTGCTCCCCAAAGTCCCTACATCTTGTGGGCTCTGATTTGTCAATTCCCAGAGGGTTTGGGCTGCAACGTCAAATTTTGGGTCGCTTTGTTCTTCTTATGCTGAGAGGAGGAGTCACCATAGGTATTTCCTCTTGGGGATTGGTTCTGGTGGCCAAATCTCGGCCTCGCTGCTAATAAGCGGTGCTCCTTCCTCTTCATACTCGGGCACTAGGGAATGCCCTATTTCCTCTGTGCATTCAGGCACTGGAGAATTCCCTCTTTCTTCTATGAAATAGGGCAATGCCAATTACCTGATACTTGCCATATCCTTTGTAGGGATTCCCTCTTCTTGCCCTATTTTGGCAATAACATCTTGTTGCCTTTCTTGGCTGCCATCTCCCTCTGCGTCGGGGTTCTGCCTCTGCGCTTCTGCATGGAGGACCAGTGCTGATATCAGCCCATGGTGGGCCAAGGAAGATGGTGCTCCCTTATGGTACCTAGCCGCTTTGTCCTTCAGAGCATTTTCTAGGTAGAAGGGCATGCTCAACTTCCTTCCATGCACCAGGTGATTCAAAAACTACACATGGTTAGCGTGTAGATGGGTATACTTCCCAGTGCATGTAAAGAATCGAGCAACCTGCTCGAATATCTTCTAAAAATTCATGGGAAGGCTACTTTTGGGTAGCCCTTCCTTATCTATCTACACATTTTCTCTTTGCAGTAGCACTTTGGCATATGGCTTCAGCATTCCACCTTTGTATATGCATTCCCCTATGAGGGGCAATCCAATCGCCTGTGAGATGTATTCGGGGGTGACTAGAATTTCTACCCCTCACACCTGAGCTACGTCGCCCCTCAAGGAGGTAGCAAATTCCTTGGCTGCCTCCATATCCTGGCCCTGACTGACCAGGGTATAGTATTCGAGCCATCCCTTGGCCTTGAATTATGTTTTTACCGCCCCCCTGATTCCTTCTATATCACTTGGCTCATTCTTCTTCACCGCGTGATTCTTCGACCTTCCTACCATGGCGCCTTCCCTTACTACTTAATTTTTTTCTGTCCTTCCTTCTTTAGGAAGGCACCTTCTTATAGGGAAGATGCCTAACCTTAGCATTTAATTCTAGGGTACACCTTTCGAGCCATATCATTGGCACGCGGTTTCGACTATGGGAGAATATGATCTTTATGACGACAATATTTTTTCAGTACTGCATAATTTATAAATAATTATATAAAAATTTGAGTTAGTATGTGTGTACCCTATTTGGTGTTTCATGCATCATGAAGAGCACCGATTTTTTGATTTGTGACACGGGAGAGGGGTATGGTCATCTGGTGCTGCTTGTTTGTGTGGTGATTTCATTTTGATCAAGGCATCTGGGAGACTTAAGTGCTGGTTGTATGTGAAAGGCACTCTTTGGTACCTTCCCAATGTGGAAGGTGCTTATATGGCACCTTCTCAATGTGGAAGGTGCTTATATGGCGCCTTCCCAATGTTGTCGGTGCTCTCTGATTGGATGCACCTTCTGATGGTGGAAGGTGTCTCTGATTGGATGCGCCTTCCGATGGTGGAAGGTGCCTTTTGATTGGATGCACCTTTCGATGGTGGAAGGCACATTTTTGATGATGGTGCCTTCCTACTATGGAAGGTGCTTTCTAAATGGGTGTGCCTTCCCGATGTGGAAGGCACCTCGGTCTGTATGCGCCTTCCCGATGTGGAAGGTGCCTCGGGATATTTTTTTATTTATTTGTGTGGCGCCTTCCAGCCATGGAAGGTGCCTATATATATATATATATATATATATATATATATATATATATATATATATATATATATATATATATATATATTTTGTGTGCACCTTCTTTATAAGTAAGGCACCTTATTCTGGCGGGGTGCCTTCTTCATACGGAAGGTGCCTTCTTCTGGCCTAGCGCATTCTTTATAAGGAAGGCGCCTTATTCTGGCGGGGTGCCTTCTTTATAAGGAAGGTGCCTTCTTTTGGTGGGGTGCCTTCTTCATACGAAATGCACCTTCTTCTTGGTAATCATGTTGCAATTGACTAAGAAAGGGTGATCAAGACTTCTCAGTCTCGCTTCACGCTGCCTCAGCTTCTACCTATGAGTACCAGTGTTAGAATACTGAGCTGAATCAGGTCTGGTTTCCTGGATACCTATTCCTCGTGCTATTAGGTCTTCCACCTACAAAAATCAAATGAAAAGAAAGAAAAATAAAGGTAGTTAGACACATTATGTGCCTGTTAGGCCCTAGATTAGGATGCTTGCAGCTTGCATGCGGGCGTCGTCCCTGCAAAACACACCGTAAGAAAAAACTAAATTAACTAATTTTGGTGAGCACCTCCATGCCCACTATTTTTCCTGTTAATATTTTGGTCCAGATCTAACAAGGTGGGATCTCCCCCATGTTTATTATGGATTCCACTTGTAAGGTTTTGGATGTGTTATAGGGGCATAGTCGGTGGCCATTGACCGTTAACATGGTGTTGCTACCATCAATTTTTCTAACGTGCACTACCCTATTCTTGATGAGCTCTACCACCTCATACATTCCCATCCATATTTGCATTAATTTACCTTTTATTTCTTGGAATCAAGAATCATACAACAACATCCATTCTCCTTCTTAGAACTACTTTAGTTTAATGTGGTGATCATGCCACTACTTTCTTTGCTTTTGTATGATTTTTTTTCTCTATAGAGCATCCATTTAGATTTTGTCCAGCTAATCTAGCTGTCGAATCCTTTCTTCTTGAGCATCATCCAAGCTCACATTCAATTCTAAAGTCATCCTCAATGTCTTGATTTCAAATTCAATGGGCATCATCACACTCTTCCCATAGACCAATTGGAAGGGTGTGAAGCTTGTGGTGGATTTCCACGTGGTATTATATGCCCAAACTGCCTCTGGAAACCATGTAGACCAATATTTTCTATGTTGCTACATGGTCTTCATCAGGATGTTCTCTATTTCTCTGTTCGTCACTTCCACTTGCCCATTTTCCTGCGGATGGTAGGGTGTAGTTTTATTGTGCTGAACTTTGTATTGCTCCATTAGCTCCTTGATCAACTTGGAGGTAAATTGAGGCCCCTGGTTTGTTGTTATCTCTCTAGGGACCCCAAATCATGTAAAAATATGGGCAAATAAGAAATCGATGACTGTTATTTTTTTTTTAATCTCTCAATGCTTGAACTTCAACCCATTTGGTGACATAATCTGTATAGACCAAAATAAACCTCCTCCCTATTGAAGGTGGATTAATTGGTCCCATGAAGTCCATGCCCCACTTATTGAAGGGTTCTAGGTGTACTTGAGGCTAGAGGGGTATTTCGTCTAGATGGGTTGATCTGCCCATTATTTTGCATTCATCGCACTTGCTGGTGTACGCAACCGCATCCTTGAACAAAGTGGGCCAAAAGTACCCAACCTATAGGATTTTGTAGGTAGTTCATTTCCTTGCAAAGTGTCCTCTACATGGTTCATCGTGACATGCTTTGAGTACTTCTAAGAACTCTTTCTTTGCTATGCATCTCCTTATAATCTGGTCATGTCCTATTTTGAACATAAGACCATCAATCGATAGGAACAATGCGCTTTTCTTTATGACCGCCTGCTTTTCTCAGAAAGAGAGAGCAGGTGAGGTTATTTTTGGTGGCCAAGTAATTGGCTATATCTGCATACCATGGAATTTTCTCACTAATGGTGAACAAATGTTCATCCAAAAACTGGTCTTCCACTACTGTATGGTCTACCGGTATCAATCTGGATAGAAAATCTGCTATGACGTTGTCCTTGCTTGGTTTTTCAACTATTGTGATGTCAAATTCCTACAGTAACAAGAGCCACCTGATAATTATTCTGCCAATGGTCGGCTTTCTCATCTAGTATCTGATAGCCGTGTGTTTCGTGTGGACTATTACCTTATACCCGGTGATATAATGGTGGAATTTTTTTATGGCATGCACAACTACAAGGAACTCCTTCTCCATCACTATGTAGTTGAGCTCGGATCCTGCCACCATCCTTCTATCCGAGGACTACTCCAATCGCATCGTTGGATGCATCACAGTAGATATGGAATGGTATGGCCCAATTTGGTCCTCTTAAAATTGGTGTGGATATCAATTTCTTTTTAAGAAACTAAAACACTTTTTCGTAGTATTCCATCCAATTGAACACACCTTTAGATATTATAGGGTATAGTGGTTTTATAATTTTTCTGAATTCGATGATAAATCATCTGTAGTACCTGGCTGATCCAAGAAAATTCCTCACCTCTCTCTGCATTCTGGGACTAGGTAGGTCTCTGATGACCTCAATTCTTCTTTTATCTACATTTATTCCTTCTACAGAGAGGTGGTGTCCCATTACGATGCCTTCTTGCATCATCATAAAGCATTTCTCATTGCTCAAGGACAAATTATTTTCCTTTCTTCTTTTGAGCACTCTTTCCAAGTTCGTCATTGCTTCGTCAAAGGTTTATCCATATATGGTGAAGTCATCCATGTATACTTCGACCGCATCTCCCATCATATCTAAAAATATGCTAAGCATCGCCCTTTGAAAGGTGGCAGGTGCGTTGCACAATCCAAAAGGTAATACCCGATAGGCAAACATTCCCCATGGGCAGGTGAACATTGTCTTATCCTGATCGTCTTCTCCTATCTGGATCTGGTTGTATCCACTGAATCTGTCCAGGAAAGAGAAATACTTCCTCCTTGAGAGTGTATCCAAGACTTGATTAATGAACAGGAGTGGGAAGTGTCCTTCTTGGTCACTTTGTTTAATGCTCTGTAGTCCACACAGATTCACCATTTCCTATTATTTTTAGGGACTACCACTAACGATGATACCCACTCGCTATCAAAAATCGGATAGATGAATCCGAAAGTCAAGAGTTTTTGTAGTTCTTCCTTGACAATGTCTTTCATTGTCGAATTCATTCTTCTCTGTGGTTTCTTGCTTGGAGTTTCTTTATCATCTAGGTATATACGATGGGTACAGATCTCTGGGTTTTTCATATCTGAGTAATCCCATGTGAATGCCTATTGGTGTCTAACTAGGAGCTCTTCTACTTTTTTCAATTGTGTGGGAGTCAACCCACTACTAGCATTCAATGTTCTTCCTGGACCGATGTGTATTTGCTAAATGTGGTGATCTTGGGCACCATCCAACGACGATCCAGGTGCAGATATGGAGGACTCCCCATGGAGGAACTCCACAATAGCACCATCTTCATCTTCTTCTACCAACTCATCCAATGTCATCATCGTTCGGATCATGGATAGCTTAGAATTTTCATGCTCGATCAACATGGGTTCTCCTACTAAGTTGACGGACTATGCTGGGGGTGAAATAGTCAACCTTTTAATGTTTCATCCATCGGATATGGTCATCAACCCATCCTGGTAGTTGATGTAAGCATCAGTTGTTGCCAGCCATGGCCTTCCCAAGATGAGAAGGTAACCGCCCAACCTAGTTTTAGATTGCAAGACTAAAAAGTCGATTGGGTATTCCCATGCATTGACTGTCACTATTATGTCTTCCAACATTCCTTTTGGTGCCACGATCGATCAATCGGCCAGCTATAGCACTGTCATAGTGGGTTTCAAGTTCATGAGTTGTAGCCTCTGCATGGTATCCTAAGGAATTACGTTGATGGCTGCTCTGAGATAGACCAATGTATTGGACAGGGAATGTCCCTCAATTTTTATAGTCAGCATTGGGTTTCCTGGGTCTACATACTTCGGATGGCACATTTTTCCCATCATCAAATCTTCTATTTTACCCATGAAACTGATAGTCTGGGTTGCTCTTCATCTTGACTTCCTTAGACACATCTCTCTTATTGCATTGGTATAGATCAAAACATCTCAGATGGCTTGAAATAATAGAATTTTCACAGTGAGGTTCTTCAAGCTAGACAAGATATCAAACTTTGGTTGCGTTACTTTCATCTGTTCTTGCAGTCGGTTGGGAAATGTAGCCTTTACTCTCTCAGGCATTTCTTCTATCACCTCTTCCACAAGAGGTGTTTCTCCTACCTCTTCCTCCTCTTCTACCAGTGGAGATGTTCCTACTCCTAGTTGTCTACTAGACCTAAGCTGAATATGGTACATCGAATAAAACTCACCCTCCACGTTGTATGCTAGCTGGTTCACCATGTTATTCGAATTTATCATCGGTTATGCGGGTAGCTAGGCAGGTCTCACTACTGGAAACGTCGATAAATTTTGTTGGGGGTGAGCTAGTGCTACACTCTGTGGAGCTTGATTCCACGTAGTATGGCCTCTCCACTACTACCCAGGATATGGATATAGCATCCAAGGCTGCTAGTTCGAGAATGTTTTTGGGGGTGTGTTGGACCAGGGTGATGGACCCCACCACCCCATGTTAGGTGGTTGAGGCGAGACTTGGTGCATGTAAGGTCCTCCCCCATATGATGGAATTTCA
Source organism: Wollemia nobilis (assembly GCA_028583015.1). Lineage (NCBI taxonomy): Eukaryota > Viridiplantae > Streptophyta > Pinopsida > Araucariales > Araucariaceae > Wollemia > Wollemia nobilis. Next base: position 2,133,092 of record JAQPPZ010002347.1, read on the forward strand.
GTTGGCATATTCCTCGCAAGGGGTTGTGGCCAACTCTTTTGATTTCCTATGAAATAGGCATCCGTGCTTTCAACATCCTCCTAATTACTGGGTAGTTGCAGGCACAATCAAGTTTTATGGTTCAGCCTGCAAACTGTGCATACTCTGACTTTGTTCTCTAGGCATGCATTCTTTGCATGCTTCCCTCTACATTTTGGATAGAAATAAGCCAATGTTGCTTTGTTTTCTTGCTTCTTTTTCTCTAACAGTAGTGTATCCATCTGCAATGCTAGAGATGAGAGCATTTTGCTCTTCAAATCTTTTAGCATGTTACCTATGTTTGTCTTTGTGACTGAAGTAGTCACTTTTATTGTTCTAGAAGTGGTCTTGCCTCTCCTTCTTGAGTAGTTCCGGCATAGTTTTTGGATGTCTTCCATAGCGTGCTAGTAGACATCACCTACAAAAATCATGTTAAGAGCCTCTAGTGATTCATTGGTAAGTCCTCTCAAAAAGATATTTTTGTGTGAGGAGATCGTTGAATATTGAAGTTGAATCTCTCCCAGTATTCCTCGAGAGACTCATATTCTTTTTTTTTCATGCTCAGGACCTCTTCTCTGGAGTATCTTGCTCTCCCAAAATCTTGGTATTGCTCTAAAAAGATCTTCTTCATTTGATCCCAAGTGGCAATGTGTTTGTCTCCAAGACTGATGAACCATCACAGAGCTGCATCGTCTAACATGGAAGGAAAGAGTTTTAGCTTCTGCATATCAGATTTGTAGTCCACAAACCTGCATAATACATCAAACTTAAATAAAAATAGGTCAGGTTCCCCATTTGGGTATCCTCTAAAGGTCAGAAGGTGAGTAGGGGATATGTTTTTCATTTTGGTATCTCCTACTCCTTCAATCGAGAAACTAAAGCCAAATGAGACTTCTTTGTTGTCAACCATTTTTTTAGGAAATGTGGTCTCTAATGTAGTATTTATGGCCTTACGGTTGTTTAAGACTTTTTGAGTCAAGGCTCTAAGGTTATATGGTGTTATCGTCCAATCTTCTACAACTTTCCACAACAGGGCTTCCTCTAAGGGTGTCCTATTAAATAGGGGATTTATGATGATTCGTTCTTCCCCATGTTGATGGGATGAGGAGGCACTTTGCACAAAGTGTGGCTCCTCACTACAATGTATTGTTGGATGCGGGTCGAGTGATTCTAATTCAAATTTAGAATGCTCATATGACTTAGGTTCTGATGGATTGGTTTTTATAAACCGATCGTCAGGTCCTCTTCTTCTCGAAGAACTCATACAAGGTCAGATGGAAGGTTTCCAGGTATTGTAAATAATCTAGTTGAGATGCTTCCCCAAAAATAGTGCCAAAATATTGCGGGCCAAACAAGGTTAAATTCTTTCCTAGTTTTGTCACATGCCCATGCATTTAATTTATCAACCCAGGGAGCTTCATAAACTTGCGAAGTGTCTTGAACAAGATTGCTTACAATACCACTTTAGATGAGTCTGCTAGTTCTACTATTGGGGGGTGTTTCAAACGGTTGTCAATCATTCATACACTCCTCAATAATTTAGGTAAAAATAATTAAATCTACAGAAAGGAAATATTCACACATTCTTGGAAATGAAATTACTACAAATACTCGAAATAACGATGCGATAAACAATCTTATAAAAGCGATAAACTAATCTAGAAAACATAGGAAAAATAAGGGAAGAAATACTGGCTTGGAGTGGGCCCAGAACTATCCTATATATTCTTAGAGAGGTCTACATGTATTTATATAGCAGACCCACAGAACTTCTATTACAAAGAAGTTATAACAGTCAATTCATTCCAGACTAAACTAAGACAGTCTAATAAATGTGATCGACGTTTGCTAAAATTGGCATTCGGTTCTAACGATGGCATGTTCACAGATTGGTTTGTGCTTTGCCTAGCATTGGTAGGACATTCTCTTACATCAGTACAATCCCCAATTTAGCTTTACATGACGTAGAGTTGGAACTGCACCAGTCATTATTGTCCACGTCATGCTTGTCTGGTCAATGGGTGAAGAACAAGGGTGCTTTCCCTATGAGGAAGGTGCCTAAGTATGTCGGGTGCCTTCTCTATGCGGAAGGTGACTTACTGTTGTTGGCACCTTCTTGGAAGAGGAAGGCGATTATCTTCTATTGGCGCCTTCCTGTGAGAGGAAGGCGCTTGCCTTCTAGTGGTGCCTTCCTTATGAGAGGAAGGCACTTGCCTTCTAGTGGTGCCTTCATTATGAGAGGAAGGTGCTTACCTTCTAGTGGCACCTTCCTTATGATAGGAAGGCTCTTCTTTTCCTTTGGTGCCTTCCTGGAAGAGGAAGGCGCTGGCCTTCTATTGGTGCCTTCCTGGGAGATGAAGGCGCTTGTCTTTCCTTGGCACCTTCCTGGAAGAGGAAGGTGCCTACTTACGCTTGGTGCCTTCGTGGAAGAGGAAGGTGCCTACCTTCTCTGCGTTGATTTCGAAAGAAACAAAGTGCGAGGTCCATGAAAAGACCTCGACTGATCCAAATCTAACTAAATAAACTACAATTCCACAAAAACACACTAAAAACACATGAATTAGATAACATGCATAATTTCATCAAATAATTATATAACCATTCATAAACATATGCAATCCTTATTATACATCCGCATAATAATCAAGAAAATATATACAAAATATGAGCATTTCTGATGCTCATCACACATTCCACTATCATCTCTACCACTACGTCATATACCCCAGTTCTATTTTATAATCCACTATTGATATGAGAATATTTATGACTTCATTAAACACATCTTCATCCATTCCACATATGTCCATAAGTTTTGATTCTTTAGTTGATCAATACTACACATCCTCAATGATCTATATTGCATAAATAGGTCCAATAATGACTTCTATATTTGGCTTAACAATAATAACACCAAGGGTTCTAACTAAAATTGGTCTAGTAATAGGGTCTATTATTATTCTTTATATAATTATCATTTCAAGTTCTAAGTCATCCTGGAGAATGGAGCATAGATGCGATACGAAATTTTCTATAAAAAGTGAAATAAAAGTTAAGGAGTTTTGATATAGGTAAGTTTTCCACTTCCTCCATAGCTCCTATTTTTTTAAAGAAGGAGGGTTTTGAAATGGTTGCCCTTTCTCTTTTACATAAAATTAGTCATATCAAGCTATATAGCCTATTTGATGCCATTAATATTTGAACCTTGGTGTGAGCTATGTCACCCATATATATCAATAATTTAACCATGGCCCCATTGGCCTCCATAGATCCTACCTCCTACTTATCTACAAACATTATTGGCTGAAAAAAATAGTTATTATTTGCAAAGACTATACCCATAGTTCCAAGCAGACCAACTACCACTTTCTCTAATTATTAGCTAAATAAATAAATAAAGTAGAATTAATTAGCTATCAACATCTTGCTAAAAGGGATGAAAGGTATAAGCATGGAGTAGAAGATAAAGGTTCCTTAAAGAAAATAAGTAAATGTCAAAATAAAAGAGGATTAGATTCATCAATTCTTATAGTGATTAGAAGTTGAGAGGAGAGAAAAGGAGGATTTACAGTGATAGTTGAAGTAAAAAACTAAAAGTGTTGGTAAAATAAAGCATGATAAAAATGATGAGAGAGAAATCTTAAAGACAAAAGAGGAGAATTTGAAGAAAAAAATGAAAGGATGAAGGCCCAAGTATATAATACATACATAGGTATTTAAAACTATGTTTCATTACACCTAGGATTAGATATGTATAGAAGTGAATCATATGGAAGGATATATGTAATATATTAAGGAAAGTGAGGATCTAACCAACAAGGTTAGAATGGTCATTAACAACATTAAAGCTAAGTTGAACACAAGGATAATTTTTTCTTTCTTATCCTAAAGTGACTTTATATTAAAACTAATAATGAGCTTCAACAAATAGGAATTATTGATAGAAAGGTAATGACCATGTAGCTAAGAAATACAATAGGTAAGCAAAAGAAGTTGGTAGAGTATATGGGCATCTAAAATGTCTTGAATACATAATGGAAGAAATGAAAGGATAGGTCCTACAACAAGAAAATTATGAATTATCCTATCCATTGACAAATCAAGTTAAACCTATAATCAATGAACTATATACCAAGCTAATAGATGATAGGAAATTGCATGTAGCAAAGTCAAGAAATTTGTCATGCAAACAAGAAATTGCCAAAGTCTTCAACTTGATAATCAAGTTGAACACTCTATTAGTAGAAGTTAAACAAATGGTGAAATAGTAAGGAGGATTATTTTAGATAAGAATATAAATATTTAAATATCCAACTTGATACATTGATATAAATGTAAATCCTTTCATATGATGATTTCTCTACTCTATAGATGTTAATGCCATTAGCAAGAGTGCCATCTTCATGAGCAAATAGATCTCTTTCATTCTTTGTTTCTTTTATTCTTTGAAAAAATTTAGATTCATTAAATATTCTACACCTAAGGAACAATGCATAGGTCAATTTCTACCATCAAACAAGCATGATATCCCTAAAAGTCAGCAAAACTAAAATAATTTAACTACTATTGTCAAATCATACATATAGAATTAATTATCATGAGAAATCAAGCATAAATTTATACTGTTTGATTTCAAAAGGGGTATAAAGGATGTTGAAGAATTTAAGGTAGGAAGCAAATTCCCAATAATTAGGGAATAAGGTGAGAAATTTTAATGGTTTTGAAGAAATCTACCCATGTATAGAAAGGGTCAATCCAATCCATCCGGTCTACTTGATTTATTCATTTAGTGATGAGTGATTTACTATTTTTCAAGTACATAAAAACTAATTTTTCAAGATGCATTGATTCATTTGACTTAACTAGAGTGGTTCTCAATCAGTCTAATGTATTAGATGAGTTACATTATGATGGCATCAATCACACCAATGAAAATAGTCAATCAGTAGGGTAAGGTAAAGTGTTTGAACATAGAGGATAAATATATTGATTTACTTATAATATGATGTCATGAGGAGGTGTAAGTTGACCTAATCAAAAAGGAAAATTAATAATTTGATCCATTCACCAAGGAATAAGGGAACAACATCAACAATATCCATGTATGAAGGAATAAGATATTTTGGTTGAATACAAGGATTAATGATTTTTTGAAACTAATTTGATAGATAAGGCCAATTCATTCAAGCAAGAGGATCCATTTACCAATGCATACAAAAGGGATAATTTGTCTATCATGCAATGAATTGGTCAATAGTACAAAATATAAAAATTAGTCCAAATTTGTCAATTCACTTATTTAAGGTAAGATTTTGTAGGGAGCACAACAAAGGTTAAATGAGACCCACCATAATGTTAGATAATATTACATTATTTGGTACATGCTAATGTACCACCTTGGGTGCATATTTAGATTAGGAGTGTGTCTTAGATTAGAGTATGAGTATTTACTTTATGTAATGTAATAATGTGCAAGAAATGCACAAGTGTCTTTAGTTAGGTGTGCATGTGCACAAGTGTCCATCATGCAGAATGCACGTGTCCTTAGAGTAGGAAAGTGAAGAGTCACATACTATTATATATATTTGTGACAAATAATTTTAATTTGATATATAAAGTGCATTGCTCATAGCATGCATTAGTAGATCTCAATTTCTTATACTATTTTTGTGAGCTTTCATTAATGGTAGTTTTATGAGTTATTGCAAGATTTTCTTATGAGTTTTACTTGCTTGGTATATTACCATTATCATATATTTAACATTACATGTTCATATTAATACTTGTGGTTGTATTTTTGTAAATATATAGCATCCAATCTAACAGTGGTATCAAAGCATAAGGTAGATTGATAGGAGATAGGAAGAGTCACAAGAGATATTGAGAGGAGATAGGATATATTATTTTCAAAATTTCTAAAATGTTTTTTTTCTAGAGTCTTTCCAAAAGGTTGCAAGAAAACTCATGAATACTGGAACTCAACATAGATCTCTTTCCACTAGATTGAAGGATAACTAGTGATGTTTATTGATTTATAGAGATCTAGAATTTTGCATGTATTTGCTTGCTACTATCTAAGTTTTTTGCTGCAAAAAATTAGTTCTTGAAAGTTGTGAAGCTTCCTACAACGGATAGAGAATAATTTCATCTTTAATTGCTTTAAAGTCTATGTGCTTTCCTCATGTAGGGATTAGTTCTTTGCTGCAGAAAAAGTAGACATTGAAGATTAAAGAGGTCCAAGAAAGAAGGCCCCCATTGGATATTGAAGGAAGAGGATTGAGGAGATCCAATAAAGATGACTCCATAAAAGTTTGAAGACTCCAAATTGAAGAAAGAATAGAAAAAAATTATTTAATATTGTGAACAAGAAGACCCAAGATAGAGGTTCCATTGAAGAACTTTCAGATTTGGAAGATAGACTATTGAAGATAGAGGAGGACTAGGAAAATTCCTATTGAAGATTTGAGAAGCTGTATAATTTGAAGACCCAAAATAAGAGGTCTTAAGAAAATTTTAAAGGAGAAAGAAGGAGGCTAGAGAAGCCCTACTAAAAAAATTGAAGTGGCCATTAGAGGATATTTGAAGAAAGCTCAAGGGATAATATTGCAAGGAGTAGCTCCTGGAAAAGAAGAATTTGGGACAATTACCACCATCCAACAACAAGCCCAAAAGGAAGAAGGTTTTGGAAAGAAGTTTGCCAAATTTTGGAAGAGATTTTTTAAGACCTCGAGACATTTAGATTCTTGAGGAGAAGGCCAGAAAATAGGCCCAATTTGAAGTCAAAATTCAACAAGATCTAAGGAGGATAAAGAAGGTAGAAGAGGCCACCATATTTGAGAGTTTTTAGGATAACCACAAAGAATTTCAAGGTTGATTTATATAGGAGAAGAATTTTGATTTTCCAGAAGAATTTTAAGATTCACAAGACAACAAATTCAAGGTGACATAGAGCTGCAATTTAGAGAATATTTGGGAAGATTTTGAAGAGCCCTTGAATAGCCAATTGAATGAAGACTTGACAAAAAAATAAGGCAGTAATTTTGAGAAGTTAGAAGAGATTATTGGAAACCAATATAAAGAGAAGAAATCATATTTTTAAAGCAGCAATTTAAAGAGATTTGAGCTGCAATATTAGGCAGCATTAGAAGGAGAATAGAGAGCTACAATTTGGAGAATTTCGAGATAGATTTGGGAGAAGCATTGGACAACATAGAAGCTGATTTTTAGGTAGCATTGAAAGCTGCAAATTAAAGGAGTTTTGGACAACAACCTAAAGGTTTTTGGAAAGCAATATTGAGCAACAAATTGGAGGATTTTTAGAGCTACGAATAAGAGGAGTTTCTTAGTAGATTTGAGAGAGTTTAGGATAGCAAATTAAATGAGGAATTGGATGCAGTAGAAGCTGAAAAGTACAGAGTTTAGGACATTAAGAGGGCAGAATTTTTGGCAACACTAATAGCTGCAAATTTCAGAATCCAAGATAATGAATTTGGAGGATAATTGAAACCACAATAATCAGTTTTTTCAAGCAGAAAATTAAGGGCTAAAAGGCAAAAAATTTGGGTAGCAATTAGAGTTGCAAAATTGAAAAATTTAAGGTAGCATTTGAATAGAAAGGAGAGCTGCAAGATTGAAAATTTTAGGGTATAAAATCAAAGGAATTGGAGCTACAAATTCCACAAAATTGGGGCAGCAAATAGGTGAACCAAATCACCAAAAATACTAGCTACAAAAGGAGGCCAAAATGTGTGTAAAAGTGGTGCTATGAAAGTTTATTTTTTAAGTATTAAAACTAGTTTATTTTAAGGTTTTTGAAAGCACCGTATTAAGAGTTATTTAAGAAGCAAAATCTAGTTTAAGTTGAGTATCTCTAAGCCAAGGAAGGAGAATTCATTATTATCTTGAATTATGCAAAAAAAAATAGTAAAGATAGAAGTTAAAACTTGCTCAAAAAGGGAGTGATAATTAGAAGAAGCATATGATGCGTTTATAATTAAAATGCATATTTTTCTAAGTCCTTTTCAGCAAAAGAAAGAGATTCAATAGTGAACAAAGGTAGGGCAGATTTGTAGTCTCTAAAGACATCGAGAGGTGTGCTTACAGTGGTAAAATTTTGGTGAAGATAAATCACCAAAGGCGTAGAAGAGGTTCCATAGCGAAGTTGAGCCATCATTGAAAGGTGGAACCATCATAGTGAAGAAGCACCATCGTATTGAAGGAGGAGCTACTGTAACAAACTTGAGACACCATAGAGAAGAAAATCCACGATGTTAGACAAAGAAAGTAATGTAAAAAATAAAGATAAAAGCGTTATAGAAGGTAGTGTTACTTGGAGGAGTTGAAATATTGAAGAGGCAAAAGCACCACCAATAGAAAGAAACCAATTTATGCCAAGTTGAGCAGCCACCAAAATTGAGTGGAATCTAAATAAGGGCAAAGGTCAGGTGGAGAGTCAAACATCAAAGGGTAATTTGGAGCATTGTTTTGTCGATCAACGAAATCAAGAGCTAAACTTTGAGAAGCTTCTCAGCCAAGCCAACAACCATGAACGTGTTTAAAAATAGGCTAAAATAACAAAGGATAGGCAATGTAGAAGATTGGGAATAACACCAATCATAGCTTATGTTCTGAAGCATCATATCGAGGCAGAAACAACACTTGAGAACACTCAAAAAATCAATAGAAATATTGTAAGAGCATAGTGGTATTTTTAGAATACAAATGGTTTTCTAATAAGCAAATAACAACAAGGAGTTTGTGTCGCAGTTGAGTGCAGTTCCAAATAAGAGGTGCAAGGATATTTTTCAATATGGTGCATCCTCGATAAAAGTATGAAGATGATTTGCAATTTCAGAACCTTACCCCATGTCAGCATGATGAACGCACTCATTGGAGTCCGTGATTATAGAAAAATAAGCCTTTGATAGCCTAAAAATATTAGATAGCTACTATAATAACCGCTACAGTAGTCATTACAATAGTTCTTACAACAACCATTAAATTAGTCATTGCATAATAATTTGAGCTAGGGTTTTGTTGATAGATGGTGTGTAGAGGCCACATGGGAAGGTTTCCAATAGTAGTAGGCATTCAACAACATAGTTAGATCTTATTTTTTTTTAAATATAGCTAAGGTTGTGTTGTTGCCATCGCACAACGTACCCCAATTTGGGGACCCACTTGAATTTTTTTAATGTTAATGTGACTTTGGATTTGCATTGTTTGTTTTAGATTATGATGTCATAAAAAGGTCAATGAAGTCTGAAGATTTACTATTATCATGATTTCAAAATTTGATATGTGATTGATTTATTGAAAAGGGTATTTGTTTTCACCATTTAGTTATTTCGATATTGGATATTGTGTTCATAATTTTATCTTATTATGATATCTTACCCCAAGACATGCAACTATGTTCCATTAAAACTCTATGAATAAAATTCTAAATTCCACCATGGCGATGGTAATAATAGCACCCACTGCTTAAGAAGGAAGGGTTTAACTTTCAACTACTATAAGATAAGTATTGGAAGATATTTTATGCATTATGATATCATGTGGGATTGGAACGATTGGTCTAATTTTATTTTATTTATCCACATGATAAGTTTGGTTCACACCATGAGAAATTCTATTTTAAATGGACCAAAGATTAATTCGTAATAGATTACAACATAACTTATCCATATAATATTCTTTATTGAAAGCTGGATTGGCTATTTTTTTTAGGTGAAGAATTTTACCACCATTCTCATTAATTATAATGTCCAATTCAATACACTTAAGTATCTCAAATCTTACATTTACACAATACTGATTCTTTTAAAAATATGGATTGTATGATTGACGTCTCCAAGTTTTTTTCCTTCGGCATGGTTATGATTGGCATCATTTTTTTTCAAGCGCTGTGATTCAAACTATTGTTTCTTTTAATATTTTTCAATATCTTTTTCAATAAATTTTGTTTATGTTAATTTTTTCAAATATTTTATATATTAATTGTTCAGTGGCAGATATTTCCATTGATACAGTTCAAATTTTTGTTGTAGATAGTTTTACTTTAGTTAATGAAGATACCATATGTCCTTTACATCTAATGAAGATATAGTGACAGATATAATGCAATCCACTGCACAAATGCTACTATGACACGAAGCCTTCAACATCATTACGATTAATGATTGTAATCTTTCAAAAGCGATCAAATGAGGTGCTGGTAAACATGTACATGGTGGAGCAACAGCTCGAACAGAAGGTACTCCATTCACTCAGTGTCAGGTATTGCAATCTCAACCATCGATTTCAAAGTGTCCATATGTATGTAGCAGGCACCCGTTGGTATGTAGTTGCATAGGCATCATGGCCTAGAAACTAATGTGTGGAGTGTTAGGGTCATTTTATATATTTTATTGAGTGGAGTACCACCATTTTGGGTATAAACTAAGGCATCAATGAGTAGATATTACATGGTGAATGTAACTTAACATCATTGCAGATGGGTTGACCATAAAATACCCAATCGCATATGAAAAATCTCTTGCAATATTGTGCAACATCGTATTGAGTGAAGCGATATTTCTTAGGTTTGGTACAAGTGCTGCAAGGTGTAAAGGCATATGAAGAGAATATGCTATGTGTTTTCCTTGAATATAAAAATGTAAAAATACAGGTTGTTTGGGCAGTGGGTAATATGGCTGACAATTCGCCAGAGCACAGAGATTTAGTCCTCTAGCATGGTGTCCTTACTTTTGGCTCAAGTGAATGAATGTTTCACATTGATAATGATGAGATTTGTCACATGGACACTATGCAACTTATCTAGTGGAAAATCACATGTGGTTTTATAGCATGTAAAACTAGCTCTTGTAGGTCTTGAACGGCTCATCCGTATAAATGATGAGGAAATTTTAGCATATTCATGTAAAGTTCTTTCTTATCTAACAGTTGGAAAGGATGGCTAAATTTAATCGGTAAGTGAATCTAGATTTTACCCTATACTAGTTGAACTTCTATGAAATCTCTCTATTTCTATCATTATGTTGGCAGTTTGTATAGTGGGCAGTGTATTACCAATAGCGATGACAAACATATAAAGATCATGATTGAAAATCAATTGCTTCCATACCTTTTAACACTCCTTACAAATGACGATAATACAAAAAATATAAAGAAACAAGCATATTGGATAGTTTCCAACATCACCATAGGTACTGAAGAGCAGATTCAAGTTATCATCGATGAAAATATTATTCCCTCATTTTTTTACTTTGATATACTAAATTTTGTATCAAGAAAGAGGTGGCCTGGGCAATTTCCAATGCAACCTTCAAACAGGGATCAATATGATTTTGGTCACTATGAGGGAGAATTCATACTCTGTCTTCCAGTCTAGTGCATCCCATGTTTACAAAGGCAAATAGAGAAACTAGTAGCTGAAGGAATGATAGGGGCTAAAATTACCTGAGAAACCACTGTAAACCTTGCAGAGAGTCTGTTGGTGGAGGAAATATGGGCAGAAGATTACAGATGTGCATGAACATATCATAAATAGATGAAAATCGATTGGTTGTTTATAGCTTTGCCACAAGTGACGAGGGTGGAGGAATGTTTAATGAATATATTAAATCATATTCAAAGAATGGATTGAACTACATGGGATGAACATTCTAGTATTATATTATTTCTTTTGGGAGATTTTTTAACTCAACTATACGACAATTCTTCAAGAGCTATTTTAAGAAAAGAAATAATTGGAGAAATAAAAATTTTAATAAATTTTGGATTATTGCACTTTCAACGGGTTGTTCACTATTCATCATAGTCGTGATCTTAATCACATTTCATTGGAGATATATGCACATAATAGTTATGAAACTCGTTTCATGATATAGTTATAAAACTGAACAACTAAAAAAATTTCAAATTATAAAAATCCATTGAAACCAAAGGATATGAGGTCAGAAACATTTTGGAAGAAGAGGAATTGAAGATCAAAGTTCGTTGTTGAAGAAAAGCATTTTCTCCCGAGTTGCTGGATTGAAGATTTTCATCCATTGTACTTTTAAGGTTTTCTAAAGAAGCATTTATTTGAATATTTTTTATTTCAATATATTAAATTTATTTGAATAATGTATATGCATGCGAATGGTGTCATTATTTAAATAGTAATTTTTAATATATTGTTTATTTCCTTAGAAGATTGCACCAGGTTTAATGCATATTGTGTGAGGACAGGTCTGTTTAAATTTGGTTAATGGTCTGATTATTTTCTCTGCAATTTAGGGTGAAAATTCATAGGTTATAGTAACCTGTTTTGTTTTTTTATTTATTTTGTTTTATTTCATTTTATTATTTTTTTCCTAAACCGTAGCTTTTGTATTTTTTTAAATTTCATCAAATAAAAAAATCAAAACCCTAAAAAAAATACGTAAATTTAAAAATTCAAATTTCAAATTTTCATTAAGGTAAATGATTATTTCAATATGAAAATTTGAAGTCCCGAAATTGCATAGTTTATAATAATAATTTTATTTTAATCAATTATTTTCCAAATAATAATGTTAAATGCAAACTTTATAATTTTTGGATAATTTGACTAAAATAATTTTCAAAGGTTAAAATCAAATATTTATTATTTATTGAATTTCAAGGTTATTATTCTGAAGTGAATATTTGATAATTAACTACACATTTTAACAATTTTCATGAACAACAAAGTTTCTACAAACTTCAATTTTTGCAAATCAGATCAATTAAAACAGACCCCTTGTTAACAGTCATGTGCATTTCTGAGGTATCCAACTAACTCTGCACTTTACATATTGATAATCTTACAAGCAAATTGAATACATCAAACAAAACCTTGGGAAATTAAAACATTTCTTTCAAGAGAGGATATCCTGACAGAATCCTGAATGTGGGTATGTTTTTGTAATTGGACAAAAATATCACTCAACAGAATTGGTGCTAGAAGGAGGGCATGAAGGTAATTAATTTGATTTTTAAAGTTTGAAGTTGTTCAAATCAATTTAAAAATATATATATTTGAAATTTTTTGATATATGGTGCATTAATTTTGATTTGTTACAAATTTGAAAATATTTCTTATGGTTATGATTAAATTGTTGAACATGATTTATCCTTCTAAAATTTGAAAATTGTGTTTTTTTTTCATACATAGATTTGCATGTTAAATTTTGCACCATTTATCACCTCTCCAATGATATTAATGGTAGGAATTACAACTTGTTTAGGTGGTCATATTAGTCCATTAAATATTCCTGGAGCAGCCCATGAGATTCCAAAAATTGCAAAACGATATTTACCCAAGTATAGGCATGATGTAATGAAATCGACTAAGGAACATATTCAAGCATACAGAAGCACTGTAATTCATTTACAAATTATGCATGAATATGTTACAAAGCTGCAGACTGGCTTGCTAACAAGGGAGTAGGTGAATCTAACATTCATGTTTGGAGAGACTCCTTCCCCATTGGGCTAAGGAACGATTCTATAAGTGTCAATGTCTACACAATGTGAGTGGTTGGCTGGGGACCGGTTTGGTTTGCTCTTGGAACTGGTCGAGTTTTCACATCATTTCTTCCTTCTTCTCCTCCTTCGGCCTTGTTTTGGTAGCTTGTCGCGATATCATGACACTTTTCATATTTGGCCACGAAATTGCAGCATGTCGCGATATCGCGACATCCCTTTCCCCTCTGGCCGCGAGGTTGCAACTTGTCGCGATATCGCGACATTTTTCTCTCCTTCGGACGTGGTCTTGCAACATGTTGCGATATCATGACACTTTTTCTCTTCGGCCGTGTTTTTGCAACATGTCACGATATCACGACACTTTTTCTCTTCGGTTGTGATTTTGCAACATGTCATGATATCGTGACACTTTTTCTCTTTGGCCGCGTTTTTGCAACATGTCGCGATATTGTGACACTTTTTCTCTTCGACCGCGTTTTTGCAACATGTCACGATATCGCGACACTTTTTCTCTTTGACCGCATTTTTGCAACATGTCGCGATATCGCGACACTTTTTCTCTTCGATCGTGATTTTGCAACATGTCGCGATATCGCGACACTTTTTCTCTTTGGCCTTGTTTTTGCAACATGTCACGATATCACGACACTTTTTCTCTCCGAACGCGTCCTTGCAACTTGTCGCGATATCGCGACACTTTTCTTCTTTGGCCACGATTTTGCAAATTGTCGCGATTTCATGAGACCTTTTCTCTTCGGCCGCGATGTTGCAGCCTGTCGCGATATCGTGACACTTTTTCTCTTCAGTCGTGGTCTTGCAACATGTCAAGATATCGTGACACTTTTTTTCTTCGACTGTGGTCTTTCATCATGTCGCGATATCGTGACACTTTTTCTCTTCGGCTACGGTCTTCCATCATGTCACGATATCGTGACACTTTTTCTCTTCGGCTGCGGTCTTCCATCTTGTCGCGATATCGCGACACCTTTTCTCTTCGATGACGAGGATGCATCTTGTCATGATATCGTGACACATTTTCTCTTCAGCTGCGGTCTTCCATCATGTCACGATATCGTGACACTTTTTCTCTTCGGCTGCGGTCTTCCATCATGTCGCGATATTGTGACACCTTTTCTCTTCGATGACAAGGATGCATATTATCACGATTTCATGACATCTTTTCTCTTCGGCCGTGACGTCTCTTCTTGTCACGATTTCACGACACCTTTTCTCTCTGGCCGTGGGTTTGCATCATGTCGCGATATCGCGACACCTTTTCTCTTCGGTCATGATTTTGCATCATGTCACGATTTCGTGACTCTTCTTCTCTTCGGGCGCAAATTTGCAACTTGTCACGATATCGCGACACTTTTTCTCTTTAGGTGCAAATTTGCAACATGTCGCGATATCATGACACCTTTTCCCTTCAACCACGTTTTTGCTACCTGTCATGATTTTGTGACACTTTTTCTTCTTTGGTCGCGATAACGATACTTGTGATTTCGTGACTCTTCTTCTCTTCTGGCATCAACCTTGCAACATGTCGTGATATCATGATACTTCTTCTCTTCTAGCAGCAACCATGCAACATGTCATGATTTCACGACACTTTCTCTCCTTTGGCTCCGATGTCGCTTCTTGTCACGATTTCGCGACATCTCTTCCTCTCTTGGGTGCAACGGTGCAACATGTCACGATTTTGCGACATCATTTCCAAACTGGTCACGATTTCACGACACCTTTCCTCGTGTGGCGCTTTACTCTTTCTTTGATCTTTAGCTCTTGGACCACCTTGGTCGATTTGGAAATCATGTAATTCCTCTTGTACAAGGTTCAGGGACCTTTCAACACCCTTTCAACCAATCAAAAAAAAAATATGTTGCCTGTAGAATATTTCCATACACATTATATGAGTTCACTTATGATTGGTATATCAACTTACTTGCAGGATCTATCACTTCTTGGGCTCAACTAGAAGCAACATTTCTCAGCCATTTTAAAATTGTTGATCCAGTTATGACATACCATTAGTTTGTATCTGCTTCCAGAGAACCGAATAAATCCTTGATATTATTCAGCGGTAGGTTTCGTAAGTTGTATACCGAACTAGTGACACCTTTCATAATTTCAAAAGAAGCAGCCATCCAGATGTATATTGGAGCCTTAGACCCATTAAATTCCATGTTTTCAAGGATAGTTCCTCAAATTACATCCTTACCCAAAGCCTATAGTGAGGCAATAACATTTGAACAACAATTGATTTCTCAAGGTGTTAGTATGGGTCAATTATCATCACTTGGACAACCTAGAGCTCACAATAAGATACCACAAATGAGTTAGGATTTTGCACAACCCTCTCCCATGATGAACTATTTTCCAAGAGTTATGTATCCCAACCAGTACCAACCTTTTAATTTGGCACCTTTGAATCAAATGATGTCTAATGTGAGCAATCAACATGGTGAAATTGACTATCCAGATGTTAGAACTACTTTAGATATTATCTAAAATGAGGTGAAAGTTTTGGAATCAGTACCCATCAATGAGAGTTGTAGGAATCAAAATAATCAAAATGTAAGGACAATGGAGGAAGATGAACCTTTTGAAATGGAGGAAGATGAACCTTCAAAAATGGAGGGAGATGAATCTGAAGAAAAATCTGAATATGGCATGAAATAAGGGATGGAATCTCACCAAGTGTTGCAAAAAGATAATAATTATATTATTCTAGACAAATAAGGGGAATCATTCACTTATTTCACATTTCCTAGAGGAGTTTCTATTCCACTTATTTCACACTTATTGTTCGAAAATGACCAGTTGGATTTATTGTTTGAAAATGAGAGATATATTTTTAATTTTGTGACTAATTCTAGTGTTTTTGAAAACCAAGTTATTGATGAAAATGAAAGGATACAAAATGATGATGATGATGAAGACCATGAGGTAACCACAAAAATCAATGCAATTCCCAAAGGTATAGTTTCTCTTGATTTTTTTTTTTGACATTAATTACAAAAGCAAAAGATGTAATGATATTTCATTACAAAATGTGCTTATGACACAATTAATATAGGGACTAGTGAAGATCCACACAAATGTATATATTGTAAAAGCTTACACTATTCAAGAAAAAGAAGTTACAAAGGTTCATCAAGTCCTGGTGAATGGAAATGCATAAAAAATAGAATCTCAAAATTTCCTTTCAATTATTAGAATTCTTGGTAAAATTTTGCATCATTGTTTTTTGGATTCAAATGTTGTTAATAATGAAAGTTCAGTTGTGATTAACAAAGAATTAAATTTGACTCCTACTCACACCAGTAATAAGGTTTCTAAGGTAGATGTTATTGAGTTACTGAATCAAGTTCATCAACAATTGACTATTGAACCTGGGATACAAAATTATAATGATCCTCATATGTTAGATATCCTAGATGCTTGTAAATTGCTACATAGTTATGATTGATTTGAAACTATGAATAATGGTTTGCCATTCAAATTTTAAGAAATAAGTTCAAACTTGAAAGAGTTCATGTCTAATTATAACAATATGGATAACATTTTGAGCACTCAATTGAAAATAGGAATTCACACCATGTTGGTAGAAATTGTGATTGAAGATAAAGGTTCAATAATAAACATCTCACATAGTAAACATAAATTAATTGATGTCCATTTATGGACCATTAAGTTTGATGGAGCAAAATCTAAGTATGACAATGAGGATGGAATTAAATTGAGTTGGTGGGGTGAGAGAGGTAAAATAAAGGCCTTTGATATTTTAGATCTAATGTTACTATGGGATGATACCCATCAAAATCAGCATGCCTATCATTATGGGCATCTCTCAAATTATGGTAATTATGTTTAGGATCCTAAAAAATTTCATATATGAGAAATCCCAAGTCTTGCCTTGTAAATAGCTTTGTACATAGTTTTCTATTTTTATATGTTTTATTTTATAGTGTTTAGATTAGTTTTCTTCTTGTTTGTATGTACGATTTTTGACACAGTATCCATTTGTTTTGTTTGTTTTGTTATTTTTGATTTTGAAACTTTGTTTTGTTTTGTTTTCTAGGTTTTGCATTTGATGCAAGTTCGTTAAGTTTTATGTTTTGGTTTTCTTTCACATTTATTTTTTATTTTTACAATGTATTTTTGTTTTGCTCCTCTGATTGTGGTATTTTTGTGAAGTTATAATGAACTTTGGTCTCTCTGAAGAAAATGTATCTTAGTATTGGAAGATGAATTGCTTGTTTGAAATTAGGTGAAACTAAAGTTAATAAAATTAGATTGTTTAGTAATTATTCATTGATTGTGGATTACAATAGTCGATATTGAAGTAATGCGACATTATGCTAAATCTTCACATGTAACACTATATTAAAATGATATTTTTGATCCTAAAAGATGAAATCATTTTGGTTTGTTGATTAGGTGAAAACTTTAAACACTCCATCTTAAGCCTTAGATTATCTCTAATCCAAGATGCATCTATGATATTTGCAAAGTAATCAAATGCTTATATATAAAAAAGGGGTGAAATATATGCAAATCAATCAAATGTTTGGGTGTTTCATATAATCTCTACCAGGGCTATAGATGCTCAGCTGGCAATAGAGCAAGATCTATAAGACATCAAGGTCGTCTCCACTGAAGCTATAGATGCTTGACTGGCAGTGGAGCTCAAAGGTGAATCTTTATGAGTAACATCCTTTAATAGCCTAATTGTAAAATAGATGATGAAATTCTGATCGATTAAAAAATAGAGAATGAATTCATCAAACACACACTAAACTAAAGCAAATGAAATACTTACTTTCAATGAAAGCTATTTAACCCATATTTTTTGGATATTACTAGATGATTTATATTTTACTGATTTTTTATTTTCTTGATTTCAGATTGGGTTCTTTATCTAAAATGCTCAGGAGCATTTTCTAGCAGAGTTGCCATTTGTTGTTTCCATCACACAACATACCTCAATTTGGGGGCCCACTTGAATTTTTTATGTTAATGTGACTTTGGGTTTGCATTGCTTGTTTTAGATTATGATGTCATAAAAAGGTCAATGAAGTCTGAAGATTTAATGTTATCAAGATTTCATTATTTGATATGTGATTGATCTTATTGAAAAGGGTATATTTTTTCACCAATTAGTTATTTCGATATTAGACATTGTGTACATAATTTTATCTTATTATAATATCTTATCCCAAGACGTGCAACTTTGGTCCTGTTGGTCATCAAATCTGCCTAGGAAAGGATTTGGGTGAGTGTATGCGCCCTAGACCTGGACCAACATTGAAAGGCCGAATGGAAGAGATGCCCCTCGGGCCAATCTCTAGAGAAATTTTGGCTCCTATGCTAAACTACTTTGGTGTTTTGGAGATAAATGTGCGGGAAAGAGATAAAAAGAGTAAGGGTTAGAGAAAGAAAAATAAATAAAAAGGGTTAATGGAAGAGAGATCGGCAATTTAAAGTGGGAGAGAACAGGAAGCATGATCACTAACTAACAACTTGAATAGCAACAAGGAACACCAAGAATAAACGAAAGAAATGCCATATTGACTTTCCTATGTATCCTTTGAGAGAGCTCTAGGGATTCTCCTTCTCCCTTTCATCAAAATTTAGGGTTCATAGTAAATACGATTAGGAAAAGTGAATGTAACAGAAACCATAACCCACCAGGCAGCATAAAAGAAAATTAATATAGCATATTTCCTCTCCTATGTATCCTTCAGGCAAGTTTTAGGGTACAGTCCCCAATTGCACACCGGATTCAGGACTCAGAGTCATAGTATGCAAATGAAGAAAGACAAAAGAATCAAACACATAAGGCAGCATAAAAGAGAGAAATTGAGCCCAAAGCTCTTTAGTATTAATCGCAGGACATCAAGTTACAATAGCTTTCTAGCAAATAGTTCCCCCCTTCTTACATTACAATGCCTGGGTCTTTATAGAGGGCCCGACCCTCTGAGTCATTATGGCGAAGTATACTCTTGAGATCTGAGAAGTTGGCTCCTCGTGGCCCTTGTGACTGAGCTCTTAAATACATTACTAGAACTGGCAACTGTGATCGAGTCAACCGTAGAAATATGCATTGATGAACCATCTGAGTGTCCTTGGTTTCTGGGTGCAATGCTCGAGTGGCCGCCATGCTTGACTGATACTTTGTTAGGGACTGATACTTCACTTCCAATTGCCAAAAATGAGCAGCGAGCTTACCAGGAAAGTAAAATGCAATTATGAGGCACTTTGATGGTCTCGAGAAAATACCCGGATTGGAGTGTTTGCCCCTCGCAAAAAAGCAACATGTCATGAAATCACGACATTTCTATGCCTTCAACTTGGTTCTTCTTCTTGCATCACGAAAATATGACATGTCATGAAATCGCGACATTTCTATGTCTGTCTTCGTTTGTTGCTTTGAGCCGCGAAAATGTAAGATGTCGTAATATTGTGATACTTTTCCTTTCCTGCGCCTTTTCCTTGTTGTCAGCCGCAAAAATGCGACATGTCACGATATTGCGACACTTTTTTTCTTTTGCACTTCCTTGTCGCTGTCGGTCGTGAAAATGCAACATGTCACGATATCACGACACCATTTGTTTTCTGCTCTTCCTCCTTGCTTTCGGCTGCAAAAATGCAACATGTCGCGATATCGCGACACTTTTTCCTTCTGGCACTTTCTCCTTGCTTTCGGCCATGAAAATGTGACATGTCATGATATCGCGACACTTTCTCTTTCTTGCTCTTTCTCCTTGCTTTGAGCTGTGAAAATGCAACATGTCATGATATCGCGACAATTTTCCTCTTTTGCTCTTTCTCCTTGCTTTGAGCCATGAAAATGCAACATGTCGCGATATCACGACACTTTTTCTCTTTTGCTCTGTCTCCTTGCTTTGAGCCATGAAAATGCAACATGTCGCGATATCATGACACTTTTCCTTCTTGCGCTTTTTCCTTTCTTTCGGTCGCGAAAATGCAACATGTCACGATATCGCGAAGCTTTTCCTCTATTGATCTTCCTTGTCGCTATCAACCACAAAAATGCAACATGTTGCGATATCACGACACTTTTTCCTTCTGCTCATCCTCCTTGCTTTTGGTCACAAAAATGCAACATGTCGTGATATTGTGACACTTTCTCTTTCTTGCGCTGAAGCTATCTTCTTTGGCTCGTTTGGCAGCGAAGCTTTTCCTTCTTCATCTTGTGTACAAGGGGGTGGCATTGAAAGCCAAAATTGTTGCAACAAAAAGAAATACTTTTGCAAAAGGAAAGACTATACAAAATTTTGATTTTTTTTTTTTTTTCTACACCTTGTGCAATGTGACAAAATTGTCAACATTCTTGGCAACTCGCGGGGCATTTAGATTGTCTGAATGTAGATATCCCAGGCCTTTATCCATTGGGCAATAGATTCAATCCCATTGTCCTCTTCTCTGACCATCCACTAACAGCATTTTTTTTTTCATTTGTGCCTAAGCTCTTAAGCATCACTTAGCGCCCTCGGCACTTATTTACTAGCCAGGCTATTTACAGTATTTACACAAAATTTTGTGGCATGATTGGAATGCACCATAAACCTAGCTTCGGGTGCCTATCTGGTGAACCTGCAATGTTCGAAACAGATCTGATTGAACTTTAGTTGATCCTTGAAGTTCGGCTGGCCTCTTCCCAAAGTTGTCCATGTTGTGAACAGGGAGCAATGCAGTGAGTTGTCGCTCCTGCCAGTACCCGTACTGTTGATAAAATATGTGGTAAATAATTTCATCATATGAGGGGCCTCTTGGGGTACTGGTCATAGTGATGGCTGGAACCAATACCAAAATACGGTTGGGTATAGGTTCTTCCATCCTCTTGATGTGGTAACAGGGTTCCTCCGACAAAGAGTAATCTTCCAGGATCTTTTTAGGTTCAGCTTGATGAGACATGCTTAATGGATTCTGGTTGAGTACTTGTGTTTCATCCCTTGGGAAACAAAAAGGGTGCAAAAATGTGCCCTCTTCATTCTCAAGCTCTACCACTTGATTCTGTTCTTCTCCTTGGCCCATCTTCTGATGGGAACTGAAAGCAACCATATTGTTCATTGCTGGATCATGGCTTGCATATTCCCATTGTTGGACTTGGATGAAACCCGCATCTTGAGCTTCAAACGACTACATCTCAGGCCTTTGCTTAGTATGAGGAGTTTGCCATGATGAATACTGTGTTGGATAAATAGGAGCAGTAATTATCGGGTAGGGTGATGGGGTTGCTCCCCACTGCCAATTTTCTCGATAAGAGCATAAGTTGTTCTGCTCGTATTGCTTCCTCAAATACTTGATGGAATCTTCGCTCACATGATTGCAGTATGAGGAGGCCCATGTTCGGGTGAAAAGCTCAAAAATAGAAGAGGTGGGCTTGGGCGGGCGTCGATTGGATATCTCCTGGAATTCTCTTCCAACTTCTACAAAATCAAACATTGAAGTTTGTAATGCTCTCCAAAGGTGCTCTCTTGATGGTGGAGAGGTACGTCAAAAGCTGGAAGGGGTCTTGAGAGCCATCAAATGTTTTGAATAGTGCTCCCGCTAAGTCATCCCATGAGCAGATGCTTTTATGCCAGAGCATTTTGTACCACTGCAGTGCCCTTCCTTCCAAATATAGAACCAGGAGTCTGATCATGACATCTTCATGGATTATGTCATGGAGGGCCGCTAAAGCAACAACATCTTCAAGGTGCTCTTGAGCCATTCCCTTAGTGCCATTGTATTTTTTCAATGTCTCCAAGGCACTTTCAAGAATTTCATGGTAACTTTGAAGATTCAGAGGGCCACGATCATCCCATCTGGGATAACATACCCTCTCCATTATAGTAGTGGCCTACAGATATCATGGTTCTCGCCACTAAGTTAGAGTCACCAGGTGAACATTCTTTTCTTCGCTTGTGAGGTCAAGGCTGCTCATTGAACCTTGATTCCTTCGAGGTGTCTTCTTTCAGCTTTAAAAGGTGCCTACGATCAAGAAATCTAGATCTTCAGCTCAGTCAGAGTCACCAGGTGATTTTTCTAGATGGAGGCAAGCTAGAGATTCACCAAACTCGGGCTTCCTTAAAACATGGGACCAGTGTCCCACTAGGCATGCCAAAAATTGTTGGTCCCAGTGGAGATGGGTTAGAGATTTGCATTCTTAAAATATGGGACCTTGGTCCCACCGGGCATGCCAAACATTGTTGGTCATCAAATCTACCTAGGAAAGGATTTGGGTGAGTGTATGCGCCCTAGACCTGGACCAACATTGAAAGGTCGAAGGGAAGAGATGCCCCTCGTGCCAATATCTAGAGAAATGTCGGCTCCTATGCTAAACTACTTTGGTGTTTTGGAGATAAAGGTGCAGGAAAGAGATAAAAAGAGTAAGGGTTAGAGAAAGAAAAAAAATAATAAGGGGTAAGGGAAGAGAGATCGCAAATTTAAAGTGGGAGAGAATAGGAAGCACGATCACTACCTAACAACTTGAATAGCAGCAAGGAACATGAAGAATAAATGAAATAAATGCCATATTGACTTTCCTATGTATCCTTTGAGAGAGCTCTAGGGATTCTCCTTCTCCCTTTCATCAAAATTTAGGGTTCAGAGTAAAGACGATTAGGACAAGTGAATGTAACAGAAACCACAACCCACCAGCCAGCATAAAAGAAAATCAATATAGCATTTTTCCTCTCCTATGTATCCTTCGGGCAAGTTTTAGGGTACAGTCCCCAATCGCACATCGAATTCAAGATTCAGAGTCACAGTATGCAAATGAAGAAAGACAAAAGAATCAAACACAGAAGGTAGCATAAAAAAGAGAAATTGAGCCCAAAGCTCTTTAGTATTAACTATAGGACATCAAGTTATAGTAGCTTTCTAGCAGATAGTTCCCCCCCCTTCTTACATTACAATGCCTAGGTTTTTATAAAGGACCCAACCTGGTGAAGTATACCCTTAAGATTTGAGAAGTCGGCTCCTCATGGCCCTCGTGACTGAGCTCTCAAATCCATTACCAAAACTGGCAACTGTGACCGAGTCAACCGTAGAAATATGCATTGATAAACCCTCTAAGTGTCCTTGGTTTCTGGGTGCAATGCTCGAGTGGCCACCATGCTTGACTGATACTTCATCAAGGACTGATACTTTGCTTCCAATTGCCAAAAATGAGTAGCGAGCTTACTAGGCAAGTAAAAATACAATTATGAGGTACTTTGATGGTCTCAAGAAAATACCCGGCTTGGAGTGTGTGCCCCTCGCGAAAAAGCAACATGTCGCAAAATCATGATATTTCTATGCCTTCAGCTTGGTTCTTCTTCTTGCATCGCAAAAATATGACATGTCGTGAAATCATGACATTTCTATGTCTTTGTCTTATTTTGTTGCTTTGAGCCACGAAAATACATGTCGTGATATCGTGACACTTTTCCTTTCCTGCGCCTTTTCCTTGCTGTCACTGCAAAAATGCAACATGTCACGATATCGCGACACTTTTATTCTTTTGTGCTTCCTTGTTGTTGTCGGTCATGAAAATGCGACATGTCGTGATATCGTGACACCTTTTGTCTTCTGCTCTTCCTTCTTGCTTTTGATCGCAAAAATGCAACATGTCGCGATATCGCAACACTTTTTCCTTCTGACGCTTTCTCCTTGCTTTTGGCTACAAAAATGCGACATGTCGCGATATCACGACACTTTCTCTTTCTTTCTCTTTCTCCTTGCTTTGAGCCGTGAAAATGCAACATGTCGCAATATCGTGACACTTTTCCTCTTTTGCTCTTTCTCCTTGCTTTGAGCCATGAAAATGCAACATGTCGCGATATCGCGACACTTTTTCTCTTTTGCTCTGTCTCCTTACTATGAGCCACGAAAATGCAACATGTCACGATATCGTGACACTTTTCCTTCTTATGCTTTTTCCTTGCTTTCGGCCATTAAAATGCAACATGTCGCGATATCGCGACGCTTTTCCTCTCTTGCTCTTCCTTATTGTTGTCGGCCATGAAAATGCAACATGTCGCGATATCACGACACTTTTTCCTTCTGCTCTTCCTCCTTGCTTTCAGCCACGAAAATGCAACATGTCGGGATATCACGACACTTTCTCTTTCTTGCAATGAAGCTATCTTCTTTGGCTCATTTGGTAGGGAAGATTTTCCTTCTTCATCTTGTGTACAAGGGGGTGGCATTGAAAGCCAAAATTGCTGCAACAAAAAGAAATATTTTTGCAAAAGGAAAGACTATACAAAATTTTGATTTTTTTTTTATTTTTTTCTACCCCTTGTGCAATGTGACAAAATTTTCAACAGGTCCATTAAAACTCTCTGAATAAAATTCTAAATTCCACCATGGTGATGGTAATAATAGCACCCACTACTTAAGACGTTGGGCACTTACCAAGAGGAGACCTAGGTTCAAACCTCATGGGCATACCCACTCTAGGGTAAAGGTAGTAGTCTGACTAGAATCCACTAAGTGTGCGCCTGCTTGATGATGGTGGTACCAACCCCAAGCCACCAGGGTTCTCCCTCACCCTAAGTCGTGTTTACTGAGGCGAGGTAGGGGTTATAGTTGTAGCTCCATGATTTGATTTTATGATCATAGGCAATGTGATTTAACCCTATGACCCATTTTTCAAAAAGGAAAGGCAGTTGCCAATTTCCCTATGTATCAAAAAAATTCTAAATTCCACCATGGTGTTGGTAATAATAGCACCCACTACTTAAGCCGAAAGGGTTTAACTTTCAACTATTGTGAAATAAGTATTGGAAGATACTTTATGCATCATGATATCATGTAGGATTGGAACTATTGGTCTAATTTTATTTTATTTATCCATATGATAAGTTTGGTTAACACCACGAGAAAGTCTATTTTAAGTGGACCAGACTTTAATTCATAATAGAGTACAACATAGCTTATCCATATAATATTATGCATTGAAATTTGGATTGGCTATTTTTGATAGGTGAAGAATTTTACCACCATTATCGTTATTTATAGTCCAATTCATTACATTTCAGTATCTCAAATCTTACATTTACACAAAACTGATTCTTTTGAAAACGTGGACTGTATGATTGACGTCTCCAGCTCAGGAAGGATGTACTCCATTCTCTCGGTGTCATGCATCATGATCTCAAACATCGATTTCAGAGTATCCTTATGTATGTAGCTGACACCTATTGGTATGTAGTTGGCACCTATTGGTATCTAGCTGCGCAAACATCATGTCCTAGAAACTGATGTGTGGAGTGTTGGGGTCATTTTATACATTTTGAGTGGAGTACCACCATTTTGGACAAAAACTAAGCAATGCGTTAATGAGATCTTACATGGTGAATGTAATTTAATATCATCGCAGATGGGTTGACCATAAAATACCCAGTCGCATACGAAAAATCACTTGTAATATCGTGCAACATCGTAATGAGTGAAGCAATATTTCTTAGATTTAGGCTAGGCACTGCAAAGTGCAAAGGTAGATGAAGATAATACGCTATGTGATTTTACTTGAATATAGTAATGTAAAACTATAGGTTTTTCATCCAATGGGTTATATGGTTGATGATTCGCCAGAGCACATATATTTAGTCCTTTGACATGGTGCCCTTATGCCACTTCTGGCTCAAGTGAATGAATATTTCACATTGAAAATGATGAGATGTGTCACATGGATGCTATGCAACTTATATAGTGGAAAATTACATGTGGTTTTATAGAATGTAAAACTAGCTCTTGCAGGTCTTGAACGACTCATCCATATAAATGACAAGGAAATTTTAGTAGATTCATATAGAGTTATTTCATAGCTAATAGTTGGAAAGGATGGCAAAATTTAATCAGTAATTGAAGCTAGATTTTATCCTATACTAGTTGAACTTCTATGAAATCTCTTTATTTTCATTATTATGTTGGTGCTTCATATAGTGGACAGTGTATTACCAGTAGAGATGACAAACATATACAGATCATGATTGAAAATTAATTGCTTCCATATCTTTTAACACTCCTTACAAATAACAATAATACAAAAAATATAAAGAAACAAGCATATTGTATAGTTTTCGACATCACCACAAGTACCGAAGAGAAAATTTAGGTTATCATCGATGAAAATATTATTCCCCCTATCATTTATTTACTCTGATATACTAAATTTTGTATCAAGAAATAGGCAGCCTCAACAATTTCCAATGCGACCTTTGAACATGGATCGATATGATTTTGGTCACTATGAGGGATCATCCATACTCCATCTTCGAGTCTAGTGCATCCCATGTTTACAAATGGAATCAGAGAAACTAGCAGCCAAAGGAACCATAGGGGCTGAAATTACCTAAGCATCCATTGTAAACCTTGTAGAGAGTCTAAAGGTGGAGGAAATATGGGTAGAAGATTACAGATGTGCATGAATATATTGTAAACAAATGAAAATCGATTGGTTGTTTATAGCTTTGCCACAAGTGACAAGGGCAGAGGAATTTTTAATGAACATATTAAATCATATTAAGAGAATGGATTTGAACCACAACGGATAAAAATTTTAGTATTATATTATTTCTTTTGGAAGATTTGTTAACTCAACCACACAATGATTCTTCAAGAGCTATTTTAAGAAAAGAAATAATTGGAGAAATATAAATTTATTTAAATTTTGAATTATTGCACTTTCAACGGGTTGTTCACTATTCATCACAGTGGTGATCTTAATCACATTTCATGGGAGATATAAGCACGAAACAGTTATGAATTTTTTTTCATGATATAGTTATAAAACTAAACAACTGAAAGAATTTCAAATTATAAATATCCATTGAAACCCGAGGAGATAAGGTCGTAAGCATTTTTGAAGAAGAGGAATTGGAGATCAGAGTTTGTTATTGAAGAAAGCATTTCCTCTCGGGTTGTTGGATTGAAGATTTTCATCCATTGTAATTGCCAGATTCAAGGTTTTCTAAAGAAGCATTTAATTAAAAAAAAAATTCAATATATTAAATTTATTTGAATAATGTATGCACATGTGAATGGTGTCATTATTTAAACTATAATTTTTAATAAATTATTTATTTCCTTAGAATATTACACCATGTTTAATGTAGATTGTGTGAGGACAAGTTTATTTAAATTTGGTTAATGTTCAGATTCTCTTCTCTGCAATTTAGGGTAAAAATTAATAGGTTACAATAACCTGTTCTATTTCGTTATATTTATTTTTTTAATTTCATTTTATTATTTTTTTTCTAAACCCTAGATTTTGTATTTTTTTTAATTTCATCAAAAAAAAAATCAAAACCCTAAAAAAAATACATAAATATGAAAATTCAAAATTCAAATTTTCATTAATGTAAATGTTATTTCAATATGAAAACTTGAAGTCCCGACATTGCATATTTTATAATAATCATTTGATTTTAATTAATTATTGTCCAAATAATAATATTAAATGTAAAATTTATAAATTTTGGATAATTTGATTAAAATAAGTTTCAAAGGTTAAAATCAAATATTTATTGAATTTCAAGGTTATTATTCTGAAGTGAATATTTGATAATTAACTACACATTTTAACAATTTTCATGAACAACAAAGTTTTTACAAACTTGAATTTTTGCAAATCAGATCAATTAAAATAGACCCCTTGTTAACAGTCATGTGCATTTCTGAGGTATCCAACTAAATCTACATTTCACATATTGATAAGCTTACAAGCAGATTGAATACATCAAACAGAACCTTGGGAAATTAAAACATTTCTTTCAAGAGAGGATATCTTGATAGAATCCTGACTGTGGGTATATTTTTGTAATTGGATAAAAATATCACTCAACAGAATTGGCACTAGAAGGAGGGCATGAAGGTAATTAATTTTATTTTTAAAGTTTGAAGATGTTCAAATCAATAAAAAAAAATTGATATTTTTCGATATATGCTACACTAATTTTGATCTGTTACAAATTTGGAAATATTTCTTATGGTTATGATCAAATTGTTGAACATGATTTATCCTTCTATAAATTTGAAAATTGTGTTTTTTCATACATAGCTTTGCATGTTAAATTTGGCACCATTTATCACCTCTCCAATGATATTAATGGTAGGAATTACAACTTGTTTAGATGGTCATAGTAGTCCATTAAATATCCCTGAAGCAGCTCATGAGATTCCTGAAAATGCAAAACGATATTTACCCAAGTATAAGCATGATGTAATGATATCGACTAAGGAACATATTCAAGCATACATAAACACTATAATTCATTTACAAATTATGCATGAATATGTTGCCTGTAGAATGTTTCCAAAAACATTAGATGATTTCACTTATGATTGGTTTATCAACTTAATTGCAGGCTCTATCACTTCTTGGGCTCAACTAGAAGCAATATTTCTCAGCCATTTTAAACTTGTTGATCCAGTTATGACATACCATCAGTTTGTCTCTGCTTGTAGAGAATAGAATAAATCCTTGAGATTATTCAGTGATAGATTTCGTAATTTGTATACCAAACTAGTGACACCTTTCATCATTTCAAAATAAGCAACCATCCAGATGTATATTGGAGCCTTAGACCCATTAAATTCCATGTTTTTGAGGATAGTTCCTCAAATTACATCCTTTCCCAAAGCCTATAGTGAGGCAACAATATTTTAACAACAATTGATTTCTCAAGGTGTTAGTATGGTTCAATTATCATCACTTGGACAACCTAGAGCTCACAATCAACCACAAAATATTCAAGTTGTCGCACAACCCTCTCCCATGATGAACTATTTTCCAGGAGTTATGTATCCAAACCAACACCAACCTTTCAATCTAGCACCTTTGAATCAAAATATGTCTAATGTGAGCAATCAACATGGTGAAACTAACTGTCTAGATGTTATAACTACTTTATATGTTATCCAAAATGAGGTAAAATTTTTGGAATCAATACTCGCCAATGATATTTGTAGGAATTAAACTAATCATAATACAAGGACAATTGAGGAAGATGAACCTTTAGAAATGGAGGAATATGAACCTTCAGAAATTGAGGGAGATAAATCTGAAGATGACATGAAAGAAGGGATGGAATCTCACCAAGTGTTGCAGAAAGATAATGATTATATTATTCAATACAAATAAGGAATCCTTGTTCCACTTAAGGATTCTACAATGCCCATGTAGCTATAAATCAGTATGCCTTTACCTCAGATAGAGAAAAATCTAGAACATAAAATGTTTGGATATGATATTATTGAAGGCCTAATGGAAAAGTTTGCTCAGGGGGTTGATCAGGAAGAGTTGTTACTTAAAACATCCCCTGACCAGTTGGATTTATTGTTTAAAAATGATAAATATTTTCAATTTTATGACTAATTCTGGTGTTTTTAAAAATCATGTTATTGATGAAAATGAAAGGATACAATATTATGATGATGAATACCATGAGGTAACCATGAAAATAAATGTAATTCCCAAAGGTATAGTTTCTCTTGAAAAAAATTTTGACATTGATTACAAAAGTAAACGATGTAATAAGATCTCATTACAGAATGATGCTTATGACATAGTTAATATAGAGACTAGTGAAGATCCACATAATGTATTAATTGGGTAAGCTTGCACTAGTAAGAAAAAAGAATTTACAAAGGTTCATCAAGTCCTAATGAATGAAAATGCACAAAATATAGAATCTCAATCTTTCCTTTCAACCATTAGAATTCCCAGTAAAAGTTTGCATAATTGTTTGTTGGATTAAAATGTTGTTAATAATGAAAGGTCGGTTGTGGTTACTAAAGAATTAAATTTGACCAATAATAAGATTTCTAAGATAGATGTTATTGAGTTACTTAATCAAGTTCATCAACAATTGACTATTGAACCTGGGCTACAAAATTATGATGATCCTCATATGGTAGATATCCTAGATGTTTGTAAATTTCTACGTAGTTAAGATTGGTCTGAAACTATGAATAATGGTTTCGTAACCAAATTTTAAGAAATAAGGTCAAACTTGGAAGAGCTCATTTCTAATCATAACAATTAGGATAGCATTTTGAGCACTGAAATAAAAATGGGAATTCACACCATGCTGGTATAAACTGTGATTGAAGATAAAAGTTCAATAATAAACATCTCACATAGTAAACAAAAATTAATTGAAGACCAGTTATGGATCATTAATTTTGATAAAGAAAAATCTAAGTATCACAATGATGATGGAATTAAAATTATTTGGTGGGGTGAGAGAGGTAAAATAAAGGCCTTTGAGCTTTCAGATCTAATGTTACTATGGGATGATACCCATAAAAATCAGCATGTCTATCATTATGGGTATCTCTCAAATTATGGTAATCATGTTTGGGATCCTGGAAAATTTCATATATGAGAAATCCTAAGTCTTACCTTGTAAATAGCTTTGTACATAGTTTTCTATTTTTATATGTTTTATTTTATAGTGTTTAGATTAGTTTTTTTCTTGTTTGTATATACCATTTTTGACACAATCTATATTTATTTTGTTTGTTTTATTATCTTTGATTTTGAAACTTTGTTTTGTTTTATTTTCTAGGTTTGCATTTGATGCAAGTTCATGTTAAGTTTTGTGTTTTGGTTGAAGAACACAAGCTTATACTGAGAGGGGGGTGAACAGTATAAGACCTCTTTTTACTTTTTCCTTTATACTTCAAAACAGTAAAGCAATATACCCAAAGCAATATCAAAACAATGCACAATATCATCCATAAAGTGACACCAATTTTAACGTGGTTCACCTAGAATGCCTGGGCTACGTCCACAAAACATTTCTCTAAAAGTTATCTCAAAGTTATTTGGGAAACCTTCCCAATTACAATGTTTATAAGCCTCGGCCCAAAGGAGATACCTTCCCCCAATCTAAATTTATGAGCCTCTGCTCAAAGGAGATACCTTCCCCTCTATCTGAATTTATGAGCCTCTGCTCAAAGGAGATACCTTCCCCTCTGCTCTGGAAATGATCCCTCAGAATATCAACTGCCTCTACCTCTTACTAGCACATGGAACTCCTTTCCACTAAAGACCTCATGTCCTCAATGCTTAGCCTAAGAGACCTCTGCCTTTTATGATCACGTCCACAATAGCTTAGCAACTTGTACCAAACATAGTCAGTCGGTCTAGTACAAGTCTTCCTCTATCTATCATATTTGTCCAACTCTTGAACAAATCAATCCTCTACACACAAGCCTTCTCAAAGACTTGCAAAATCTGTCCTCAGGTTCTTCTCATAGAACCAATGCACCTCTGTCCTCAAGTTCTCCGATAGAACTCTCAAAAACTAGCTCACAAGTCCTCTGCTAGGACCTGTCCAAATCTGCTCACAAGTCCCCACCGGAACCTGTCCAAAAACTGCTCACAAGTCCCCATCGGAACCTGTCCAAAACCCTGCTCACAAGTCCCCACCGGAACCTTTCCAAAACCTCAACAAGCTCACCAAGAAAAACTTGCTTAGCATGAACCCACAAAGAGAATGGTTAGAGACCCAATATGATTCATCAACCTCATAGAAGCATAAAGAGAATTGTTAGAGACTCAATATGTTCTATACTTAACTCCTAATATCAATCTCAAATCTCATAGAAACATAAAGAGAATTGTTAGAGACTCAATATGTTCTATACTTAACTCCCAATCTCAATCTCAAATCTCATAGAAACATAAAGAGAATTGTTAGAGACTCAATATGTTCTATACTTAACTCCCAATATCAATCTCAACTCAATCTCAAATATCATAGAAACATAAAGAGAATTGTTAGAGACTCAATATGTTCTATACTTAACTCCCAATATCAATCTCAACTCAATCTCAATCTCAAAAGAATAAGATAGATGTAGTATGCTTTTCTCAAGAACATAAAACACAACCCAACAATTGCCAACCATGCAATATCTCATATAACAATGATACTCATGTTCTTTTCACCAACAATTAGGGTTTCAACAAAAATGCTCATCAAACAAGGTTTAGTCAACCAACACCATTCAACTCAACATCAACCTTGAAGCATTCAACCAATCATCACAAGAAAAGGAAACAAGTAGAAATCCTTTTCCCTCCAAGGATATTTGAACAAAACAACCACCAACACAATATCACCAAATGCAAAGAATAACTTGCTCAAATAAACTCAATGGAGTAAGCCCAATATCATGTATCAAGTAAAGCACTAATTTGATCAAAACAACCTCTATGGAAGCAACTCAACCATCAATATCAAAACAACCAACTAAGGGTTTCACCATCTCAATGCAAGTAGCAAGACTTACTAACATAAACCCTAGTGCAAAAATGCTTCCTCTTCCTCAACCAGAATTATGCATTCATCCAAAAAACTCATCAATGATTTTAATGCATAAACAATCTTCAATATCCAAAAAATAGGATTTACACCAACAAAAAATACCTAGTAGACAACCTTTTCACTCCAAACTCAATTTCAAAAAATACACCATCAACAATATACATGGAAGAAGTTTCCCATACCTTTACTTTGATGAAGAAGGAGAACTCAAAACCTATCACAACACTTGGCCAACCTTAGTTCTCCAACCTTTGGAGAAAAATGAATAACACCACCACAAATGCTAAAGCGCTTTCATTGCTGCTATCCTCGTGCATCATGACCAAAATGAAATTGCCCACAACACGGGTCAAACTTGGCACCTCTGCTCAACGCTTCTTCACTCAGCACACAACCACCATTGGATCCTATGTGTTGTCTTCCTTCAATCACCAAGGATTTGAAAACGTAAACGTTTTCCTCAAGCCACCACCATCATCATGAGCGTTGTCCAAAAATGTAACTCCTTGGCAGCATAATTAAATGTCCATGCAACGCAAACAAAAATCGTTATCCCTCGTGCAATCCAATCAACAAGTGTGAAGCGCAAACAATCTGATGTCAAGGCACAACTAGAAAACATAGTTCGCAGTCTTATCAAATGTCAGAGAAATGCAATCTGTCGGACGTCAAGCGCATGAAAAGCTTGGGCCATTCAATATGGATGGAAAATGAAATACAACGAAAACATCACTTTTACGAAGGACACAGATCTACGAAATTGCATCGATCGAAGGTACCATCACTTTAGAAAATCATCCCCACTTATATAGCCATTTCTCCTTAACTGTTTGACGTCGGCGCTCCTCCAAAGATGGCAACACATCGGCAAAGGAAATCTTTATCTGTGTCGCCTATGGGTTAAAAGACCCTTTAATAATAATTAAAATAATAATTATTATTATTTTATTAATAATAAATTAAACTTAGACCTTTGTCAAAGGTTTGAGTTAATTTAATTATTAATAATAAACATGGACCTTCAAGGTTTTTCAAGAAGTAAAAACCTTTACATTAAGTTAAGCTTGGTTTTAATAAAAACCCTTAATGAGCCCAAATGGTTTTAAGAAAAACCTTTAACCTTGTCACCATGGTTTTAATAAAAACCCTTTAACATTATGAAGATTCTCAAGATATTTTTGACATCACACTCTTTTTGATATCAACACAGAAATGCCTTTTGACATCAATGAAAACTTATACACTTGAGAAAAGGTAATGTACCCAAAGTACCCAAAATTGCCAACAATCTCCCCATTTTTCATTGATGGCAAACCTTTACTGAAAACACTTCTCAAGAGCCAAAACTGAAACCAACTGTGCTAACAACTGACCAACTATGCCCACAACTGAGAATCTTCCTTTGAAGTTTTGCTCCCCTGACTTGAAGCTTTCCTCTTCACTTTGAAGCTCTCCCCCTTACTCATATCTCTCCCCCTTTGTCATCAATGGCAAAGGGCCACCTTTGGGGCTCGGGACTAAGAATGAGCCTCTTAGCTTAGTCCCTCCCCCACCTCCTGATGAGGTGATTAATTCTGGGGTGGGAGTAAAACTCCCATTAGGCACTGATCATCATTAGTGTCTATAACTTCCTTGTCGGGCCTTATCTTGAACTCTTTGTCCATATTCCTATTTTTGTCACTATTCTTGTTCTTGTTCTTGTTCTCATCCTTGTTCTTATCCATGCCTTGATCCTTGGACCTGTTCATACCATTGTTCCTGTACCTTGGAAGTTCAGCTCTACACTGTCTAGTTGTGTGACCTTCATTGTTGCACTTATAACAAGTAACAATGTTATTTCTTTTAGGCATACCTATTCTTTGAATCCACCTGTTCTGACTAAACCTGTTCTGACCAAACCTGTTCTGACCAAACCTGTTCTAGCCAAACCTGTTCTGACCAAACCTGTCCTGACCAAACCTGTTCTGATCAAACCTGTTCCTGTTATTTTCCTTGCAATAAACTGCCTTGTGCCCAAACTATTGACAAGAATAGCAATACCCTTGAAAGTAACTAGCACTTCTAAAACTATCATTTACCTTCTTCACTTGAGCCATGCAATGTGAAGCTATGTGACCAAACCTGTGACAAGCAAAACATCTGCCTTGAAAATTTCCTGTAAATGACTTTCTAGGTCCTATAAACTTTCTCCCCTTTTTATGTTTCCTATTTTTTGTTTCTGTGCATCTATCACTCAAGGAATCCTTTTCAAAAATACCTTCCTCATCAGAACTCTCTTCCTTTTGGAGTCTCTTACTAGACTCTCCAACTTGTTCCTTGTGTGGCTTAACAAAACCAAGGCTTGTTTTATATGTTGTCTTTCTTTGACCTTTGATGAGTGACTTAACCTTTTTGGAGCTATCTTGAAACTTGTGAAGCTTATCCTTGTACTCTTTAGTTTCCTCTTTCAAAGAAGCCATTTTCTGTTCTAACTCACTATACTCAAGAACCTTAGACTCTAACTCATCCTTGAGTTCTTGTGTCTTAGCTATAGAGAAGTCAAGACTTTCTATAAGATCATCTCTCTCCATACAACATTCATCTAACTTATCCTTGAGTCTAGCATTCTTCTTTCTTTCCTTTTTCAAAGCATTAAGAGCACTAATAAGTTAACCTTTAATATCTACTTCACCTTCCTCTATATGTTTGCTTTTTGAATCATCAAAGCCTTTTTCAGATTTCTTATCACTAGAGGTGTTACCCTTTTCAAAAACCATACAAGCATCTTCCTTATAGTTTTTTGAAGAATCCTCATACATACTAGAAACCAAATCATTATTTGTGCAATCATCCTCAAGGTGACCAAAATTTCCACATCTAAGACATTTCATGATAATGAATCTATGTTTCGGTTCTTCCTCTTTTTTTGATATGAACAACATCTCATTTTCATTATCACTTGAAGAACTTTCACTATCACTACTAGAACACTTACTTGCTTTGTCTAGGTAGAAACTCTTCTTGTGCTTGTGAGAATACCTCTTTCCTTGATTGCTATGCTCATCTTTGTTCTTCTTGTGATGCTTGTGCTTTTCGAATCCTTGCTCTTAGAATCCTGTTTATCTTCATCACTTTCATTCTTGGGAACAATACAGTCAGTAGCATAATGACCAAACTTTCCACAATTGAAATATCTTACATTTTTCATACTTTTGTGCTTTCTAGAGAACTTGCCTTTCTTGCTATAAAATGCCTCTTCATCACTAGAAGACTCATCACTATCTTGAAGCTGTTTACCCTTGGATTTCTTGGTAGCCTTGAAAGCTACCTTTTTCTTGACATCAACCCTCACTTGAGTTCTCAACTCAAATGCTTCAAGTATACTATGGAGCTCATCCTTTTTCAACTTATTCAAATCTTTAGCTTCCTCAATAGCAGAAATCTTTTCACTAAATCTATTAGGAAGAGATCTTAAAATCTTATCACAAACATCATTTTCAGCAAGCTCAAGACCTAAGTCTTTCATGGAGTTAACAACCTCATCCATACGAAGCATGTAGTCACTAATATTTTCATCATAATTCATTTTGAGTTGTTCAAACATACCTTTGAAGTGTCTCAACTTGGCCTTTCTGACATTTGTATCACCTGTATGAACCACCTTCAATCGATTCCACATTTCACTAGTTGTCTTACGGTGAATCACTTTGGTGAGATCTCGCTTCCGTAAGCCTTTCAGGATTGCATTCATTGCTTTTGAATTGTTGTGATGTAGGAGCCTTTCTTCTTTAGAAATAGGACCATGTTCAAGAATAGTGTACTCATCTTCAATCACTTCCCAAACCTCATTCCCAAGTACCATTAGATGAACCTTCATCCTTGCACTCCAAAGACAAAAATTTGACCCATCAATAATAGGTGCTGCATTGCCACTTGAATGATCCATTGTGTTCTTTACTAGCTTTTTTTTCAAGCTATTAAACTTTTTGAATGCACCCACTCTGATACCAATTGAATAACACAAGCTTATACTGAGAGGGGGGGGTGAACAGTATAAGACCTATTTTTACTTTTTCCTTTATACTTCAAAATAGTAAAGCAATATACCTAAAGCAATATCAAAACAATGCACAATATCATCCACAAAGTGACACCAATTTTAACGTGGTTCACCCAGAATGTCTGGGCTACATCCACAAAACTTTTCTTTAAAATTTATCTCAAAGTTCTTTGGGAAACCTTCCCAATTACAATGTTTATGAGCCTTGGCCCAAATGAGATACCTTCCCCCAATCTGAATTTATGAGCCTCTGCTCAAAGGAGATACCTTCCCCTCTATCTAAATTTATGAGCCTCTGCTCAAAGGAGATACCTTCCCCTCTGCTCTAGAAATGATCCCTCAGAAGATCAACTGCCTCTACCTCTTGCCAGCACGTGGAACTCCTTTCCATCGAAGACCTCTTGTCCTCAATGCTTAGCCTAAGAGACCTCTGCCTTCTATGATCACGTCCACAGTAGCTTAGCAACCTATATCAAACATAGTCAGTCGATCTAGTACAAGTCTTCCTCTGTTTGTCAGATCTATCCAACTCTTGAACAAATCAATCCTCTACACACAAGCCTTCTCAAAGACTTGCCAAATCTGTCCTCAGGTTCTTCTCATAGAACCAATGCACCTCTGTCGTCAAGTTCTCTAATAGAACTCTCAAAAAATAGCTCACAGGTCCTCTGCTAGGACCTGTCCAAATCTGCTCACAAGTCCCCATCGAAACCTGTCCAAAAACTGCTCACAAGTCCCCACCGAAACCTGTCCAAAAACCTACTCACAAGTCCCCACCGAAACCTGTCCAAAACCTCAGCAAGCTCACCAAGAAAAACTTGCTTAGCATGAACCCACAAAGAAAATTGTTAGAGACCCAATGTGATTCATCAACCTCATAGAATCATAAAGAGAATTTTTAGAGACTCAATATGTTCTATACTTAACTCCCAATCTCAATCTCA
This sequence comes from Wollemia nobilis, assembly GCA_028583015.1. NCBI lineage: Eukaryota > Viridiplantae > Streptophyta > Pinopsida > Araucariales > Araucariaceae > Wollemia > Wollemia nobilis. The sequence continues at coordinate 2,170,924 of JAQPPZ010002347.1, forward strand.
AATCTCATAGAAACATAAAGAGAATTGTTAGAGACTCAATATGTTCTATACTTAACTCCCAATCTCAATCTCAAATCTCATAGAAACATAAAGAGAATTGTTAGAGACTCAATATGTTCTATACTTAACTCCCAATATCAATCTCAACTCAATCTCAATCTCAAAAGAATAAGATAGATGTAGTATGCTTTTCTCAAGAACATAAAACACAACCCAACAATTGCCAACCATGCAATATCTCATATAACAATGATACTCATGTTCTTTTCACCAACAATTAGGGTTTCAACAACAATGCTCATCAAACAAGGTTTAGTCAACCAACACCATTTAACTCAACATCAACCTTGAAGCATTCAACCAATCATCACAAGAAAAGGAAACAAGTAAAAATCCTTTTCCCTCCAAGGATATTTGAACAAAACAGCCACCAACACAATATCACCAAATGCAAAGAATAACTTGCTCAAATAAACTCAATGGAGTAAGCCCAATATCATGTATCAAGTAAAGCACTAACTTGATCAAAACAACCTCTATGGAAGCAACTCAACCATCAATATCAAAACAGCCAACTAAGGGTTTCACCATCTCAATGCAAGTAGCAAGACTTACTAACATAAACCCTAGTGCAAAAATGCTTCCTCTTCCTCAACCAGAATTATGCATTCACCAAAAAAACTCATCAATGATTTTAATGCATAAACAATCTTCAATATCTAGAAAATAGGATTTACACCAACAAAAAATACCTAGTAGACAACCTTTTCACTCCAAACTCAATTTTAGAAAATACACCATCAACAATATACATGGAAGAAGTTGCCCATACCTTTACTTTGATGAAGAAGGAGAACTCAAAACCTATCACAACACTTGGCCAACCTTAGTTCTCCAACCTTTGGAGAAAAATGAATAACACCACCACAAATGTTAAAGCGCTTTCATTGTTGCTATCCTCGTGCATCACGACCAAAATGAAATTGCCCACAACACAGGTCAAACTCGGCACCTCTACTCAATGCTTCTTCACTCAGCACACAACCACCATTGGATCCTATGTGTTGTCTTCCTTCAATCACCAAGGATTTGAAAACATAAACATTTTCCTCAAGCCACCAACATCATCATGAGTGCTGTCCAAAAACGTAACTCCCTGGCAGCAGAATTAAATGTCCATGCAACGCAAAAAAAAATTGTTATCCCTCGTGCAATCCAATCAATAAGTGTGAAGCACAAACAATCGGATGTCAAGGCACAACCAAAAAACACAGTTTGCAGTCTTATCAAATGTCAGAGAAACGCAATCTGTCGGGCGTCAAGAGCACGAAAATCTTGGGCCATTCAATATGGGTGGACAACGAAATACAGCAAAAACATCGCTTTTACGAAGGACACAGAGCTACGAAATTGCATCGATCGAAGGTACCATCACTTTAGAAAATCATCCCCACTTATATAGCCATTTCTCCTTAACTGTTTGACGTCGGTGCTCCTCCAACGATGGCAACACGTCGGCGAAGGAAATCTTTATCTGTGTCGCTTAAGGGTTAAAAGACCCTTTAATAATAATTAAAATAATTATTATTATTATTTTATTAATAATAAATTAAACTTAGACCTTTGTCAAAGGTTTGAGTTAATTTAATTATTAATAATAAACATGGACCTTCAAGGTTTTTCAAGAAGTAAAAACCTTTGCATTAAGTTAAGCTTGGTTTTAATAAAAACCCTTAATGAGTCCAAATGGTTTTAAGAAAAACCTTTAACCTTGTCACCATGGTTTTAATAAAAACCCTTTAACATTATGAAGCTTCTCAAGATATTTTTGACATCACACTCTTTTTGATATCAACACAAAAATGCCTTTAGACATCAATGACAACTTATACAGTTGAGCAAAGGCAATGTACCCAAAGTAACCAAAATTGCCAACATTGGTTTTCTTTAACATTTGTTTTTTCATTTTTGTAATGTGTTTTTGTTTTACTCCTCTAATTGTGCTATTGTTGTGTAGTTGTAATGAACTTTGGTCTCTCTGAAGGAAATATTTCTTAGTATTGGAATATGAATTACTTGTTTGAAATTAGGCGAAACTGAAGTTAACGAAATTAGATTGTTTAGTAATTATTCATTGATTGTGGATAAAAATAGTGGATATTTAAGTAATGTGACATTATGCTAAATATTCATATGTAACACTACATTAAAATGATATTTTTGATCCTGAAGGATGAAATCATTTTGGTTTGTTAATTAGGCAAAAACTTTAAACACTCCATGTTAAGCCTTAGATGATCTGTAACCCAAAAGGTACCAATGATATTTGCAAAGAAATAAAATACTTATAAAAAAAGAGGAAAAATATGTAAATCAATCAAATGCATTGGTGTTTCATATAATATCTATCGAGGCTATAGATGCTCGGTTGGCAATAGAGAAAGGTCTAGAAGATATCAAGGTCATATCCACCGAAGCTATAGATGCTTGACTAGCAGTGGAGCAATGTAGAGGTGAATATTTATGAGTAACATCCTTTAATAGCATAATTGCAAAACAGATGATAAAATTATGATTGATTCAAAGATAGAGAATGAATTCACCAAAAACACACTAAGTTGAAGCAAATGAAATACTTACTTTCAATAGAAGCTATTTAACCCATATTTATTGGATATTATTGGATGATTTATATTTTACTGATGTTTGATTTTCTTAATTTTAAATTAAGTTCTTTATCTAAAATGCTCAGGAGCCTTTTCCAACAGAGTCACCATTTGTTGTTGCCATCGCATAACATACCCCAATTTGGTGACCCACTTGAATTTTTTTGATGTTAATGTGACTTTGGGCTTGCATTGTTTGTTTTAGATTATGATGTCATAAAAAGGTAAATGAAGTTTAAAGATTTATTGTTATCATGATTTCAGCATTTGATATGTGATTGTTCTTATTGAAAAAGGGTATATTTTTTCACCATTTAGTTATTTTGGTATTAGAAATTGTCTTCATAATTTTATCTTATTATGATATCTTATCCCAAGACATGCAGCTATGTTCCATTAAAACTTTATGAATAAAATTCTAAATTCCACCATGGCGATGGTAATAATAGCACCCATTGCTTAAGCAGAAAGGGTTTAACTTTCAACTATTACGGGATAATTATTGGAATATACTTTATGCATCATGATATCTTGTGGGATTGGAATTATTGGTCTAATTTTATTTTATTTATCCATATGATAAGTTTGGTTAGCACCATGAGAAAGTCTATTTCAAATGGACCAAAATTTAATTTGTAATAGAGTACAACATAGCTTATCCATATAATATTCTGCATTGAAATTTGGATTGGCTATTTTTGTTAGGTGAAGAATTTTACTACCATTCTTGTTAATTATAAAGTCCAATTCATTACACTTCAGTATCTCAAATCTTACATTTACACAAAGTTTTTCAAATATTTTGTATATTAATTGTTTAGTGGCAAATATTTCCATTGATAACATTCAAATGTTTATTGTAGATACTTTTACTTCAGTTAATAAAGATACCAGAAGTCCTTTACATATAATGAATATATAGTGATAGATATAATGCAATCCACTATATGAATGCTGCTATGACACGAAGCCTTCAACATCATTATGATTGATGATTGTAATCTTTCGAAAGTAGCTGATAGAGACACTAGCAAACATGTACATGGTGGGGTGGTAGTTCGGATAGGAGGCACTCCATTCTCTCAATGTCATGCATCATGATCTCAACCATCAATTTCAAATTTTTTGTATGTATGTAGTTGGCACCTGTTGGTATGTAGCTGCGCAGACATCATGGCCCATAAATTGATGTGTGGAGTGCTAGAGTCATTTTATAAATTTTATTGATTGAAGTACCACCATTTTGGGAAGAAACTAAGCAAGGCATCAATGAGCTTACATGATGAACATAATTTAACATCATAGCGAATGGGTTGACCATAAAATATCCAGATGCATACGAAAATTCACTTGCAATACCGTGCAACATCGTAATGAGTGAAGCAGGATTTCTTAGGTTTGGGCTAGGCACTACAAGGTGCAAAGGTAGATGAAGAGAATGCACTATGTACTTTTTCTTGAATATAGTAATGTAAAAATATAGGCTATTTGGGAAATGGGTAATATGGCTGGCGATTTGCCAGAGCACAGATATTTAGTCCTCCAACATGGTGCCCTTATGCCACTTCTGGCTCAAGTGAATGAATATTCCACATTGACAATGATGAGATGTGTCACATGGACGCTATGCAACTTATGTAGTGGAAAATCACATGTGGTTTTATAGCATGTAAAACTAGCTCTTACAGTTATTGAATGACTCATCCATATAAATGATGAGAAAATTTTAGTGCACTATGTGTTTTTCCTTGAATGTAGCAATGTAAAAATATAGGTTGTTCGGACACTGGGTAATATGGTTGGCGATTCACCAGAGCACAAAGATTTAATCCTCCAATATGGTGTCCTTATGCCACTTTTGGCTCAAGTGAATGAATATTTCACATTGACAATTATGATATGTGCCACATGGACACTATGCAACTTATGTAGTGGAAAATCACATGTGGTTTTATAGCATGCAAAACTAGCTCTTACAGGTCTTGACAAACTCATCCATATAAATGACAAGGAAATTTTAGTAGATTCATGCAGATTTCTTGCATATCTAACAGTTGGAAAGGATAGCTAAATTTAATCAGTAATTAAAGCTGGATTTTACCCTATACTAGTTGAACTTCTACGAAATCTCTCTGTTTCCATAATTATGTTGACACTTTGTATAGTGGGTAGTGTATTACCAGTGGAGATGACAAACATATATAGATCTTGATTGAAAATTAATTGCTTCCATACATTTTAACACTCCTTACAAATAACGATAATACAAAAAATATAAAGAAACAAGCATATTGGATAGTTTTCGACATCACCACACTACCGAAGAGCAAATTCAGGTTATCATCGATGAAAATATTATTCCCCATCTCATTTATTTACTTCGATCTGCTGAATTTTGTATCAAGAAATAAGTGACCTGGGAAATTTCTAATGCGACCTTCGAACAGGGATCAATATAATTTTGGTCACTATGAGGGAGCATTCGTACTCCATATTCGAGTCTAGTGCATCCCATGTTTACAAAGGGAATCAGAGAAACTAGTAGCCGAAGAAATCATAGGGACCGAAATTACCTAAGAACCCACTGTAAACCTTGTATAGAGTCTAAAGGTGGAGGAAATATGGGTAGAAGATTACAGATGTGTGTGAACATATTTTAAACGAATGAAAATCTATTGGTTGTTTATAGCTTTTCCACAAGTGACAAGGGTGGAGGAATGTTTAATGAACATATTAAATCAGATTAAGAAAATGGATTGAACCACATTGGATGAACATTCTAGTATTATATTATTTCTTTTGGGATATTTATTAACTCAACCATAGGACGATTCTTCAAGAGCTATTTTAAGAAAAGAAATAATTGGAGAAATAAAAATCTAAATAAATTTTGGATTATTGCACTTTCAGCAGGTTGTTCATTATTCGTCATAGTGGTGATCATAATCACATTTCACTGGAGATATAAGTACATAACAATTATGAAATTTGTTTCATGATATAGTTATAAAACTGAACAACTAAAAGAATTTCAAATAATAAATATCCATTGAAACCCGACTAGATGAGGTCGAAAGCATTTTCGAAGAAGAGTGGAGATCAGATTTCGTTGTTGAAGAAAGTGTTTCCTCCCAGGTTGCTGGATTGAAGATTTTCATCCATTGTAATTGCCAAATTCAAGGTTTTTTGAATAAGCATTTAATTGAATATATTTTTATTTCAATATATTAAATTTATTTGAATAATGTATGCGCATGTGGATGGTGTCATTATTTAAACAATAATTTTTAATATATTGTTTATTTCCTTAGAATATTGCACTAGGTTTAATGTAGATTGTGTGAAGACAGGTCTGTTTAAATTTTGTTAATGTTCAAAATAATCGTCTTTGTAATTTAGGGTGAAAATTCATAGGTTACAATAATTTGTTCTATTCTATTTTATTTATTTTATTTTATTTCATTTTTTTATTTTTTTCCTAAACCCAAGCTTTTGCATTTTTTTAAATTTCATCAAATAAAAAATCAAAACCCTAAAAAAATACGTAAATTTGAAAATTCAAATTTCAAATTTTCATTAAGGTAAATAATTATTTCAACATTGCATAGTTTATATTAATAATTTTATTTTAATCAATTATTGTCCAAATAATAACATTAAATGTAAACTATATAAATTTTGGATAATTTGATTAAAATAAGTTTCAAAGGTTAAAATCAAGTATTTATTGAATTTCAAGGTTATTATTCTGAAGTGAATATTTGATAAGTAACTACATATTTTAACGATTTACATGAATAACCAAGTTTTTACAAACTTGAATTTTTGCAAATCAGATCAATTAAAACAGGCCCCTTGTTAACAATCATGTGCATTTATGAGGTATCCAACTAACTTTACATTTCACATATTGATAAGCTTACAAGCAGATTGAATACATCAAACAGAACCTTGGGAAATTAAAACATTTCTTTCAAGAGAGGATATATTGACAGAATCCTGACTGTGGGTATGTTTTTGTAATTAGACAAAAATATCACTCAACAGGTTGATGCAGGCAAAAAGTACAAGGAAATGATCACAAATCGCCAGTGAGGTAGCCATTATTTGTTTGGAGGAGGAGAGCACCAATTTTTGCAATAAATATGATGGTCAAAATTGACAAGCCAATATCCTCATGGGTGTTGTAGTACATCAAAGCCATTGATAGTGTAATAAGAGAAAAGGAGGTAAACCTTTAGGTTTTTATAATATATTTTGAAATTTAAGTTCAATATGAATTATTTTTAAATAGAGTTGAAAATTAAAGGGAATAGGGGAGATAATTGGAATAAAGTAGATAAAGAGGGACTAAATTTTTTAAAAGGGAGATATAAGAAGTTTTAAAATTATTTTATTAAGAATTAAGATTATATTATTATTAAAAGAAAATTTTAAAAATGTTAAAAGGAAAAAAGGAGATTACTATTTGAAATTTTTTTATGGTTAATATTTGAAAGTTATATTGAATTTGAATTAGTGAATTATTGCAAATTTAATCTTTTGGGAGACAAAAGGGTTACAACCTCAAACTATAGAAAAAAATATAAATTTGTAAAATTAATTCTTTAACCTAGGGAGTTATAAGGTAGTCAACTTCAAAGGGACATGGCAAAGAAAAAGCAAATGAAGAAGAAAACAAATGATCAAAAAATAGAAATAGAAATACATGAGTTGAAAACAATTGAAATAGGAAATTTATGTTTTCAAGAAGAACCAATATACATTGAAGATGACTCATTAGAAAAAACTAAGGAAATGTTGCAAAATTTGAAACTTTGTATCAAATACATGATACCAAACATTGAAGGACAAAAGGGTATATCAATAAAGGAAAATAAAATCTTACAAACAATCATGGAAGAAGCAAAAGATGAAAATTTTTCAATGCTTCAAAAATATCTAAATTCAAAGCTTGAAGAAGCAATTGAAGACTCTAAAAATGTTTTCACATTACCTATTGATATAGGAACAATAATGAAGATAGTATTACTTTCTAATGAAGTTTCAAAGGCAAGATGAGAAAACAAGAAAATATTGAAGAAGTAGGAAATAAAACAGTGATGAAAGATGCTTCTAGTGATACAAATGATTTAAGGCCCATGATGATAGATTCATGTTACAATACTATAGAATCAAAACCATTGATGATTGATGCATGTTGTGATACTAGTGATCTTATTCAAAAGGAAAAATATGCAAATTATGATTCTTGTCAAAATGAAAGGAAATATTGTAATGCAAGCAATGACACTAGTGATTTAGAATTCATGACAAAGATAGAAGAACCTGTTGCAAATATTGATGCTATATGTGATACAAGTGATTTGAATACAGTTCATGATTGTTCAAAAAAAGCTTATGCTATCAAAATTGATGAAGGCATAGATTCAAATGATGATAGAGATAGTGATGCTCATAATTGTATTGATAAAGATCAGTCTAATGATTGTATTGGTCATTTTGAAAAGTATACTAAAATATTTGGTTCAAAGTTGATGAGATATAAAGATATTGGTTTACAAAAACATGAACATGTAATGAAAAACCAATTGCACTAGAAATTATACCAAAGTATGAATGTCTTGGATATACAGTTTAGACTAGCAATAATGATCAAGGAACTAAATTTGTGACAAGAAATAGTGACATCAAATTTATAACAGGGATTAATAGGAAAAGTTGCAATAAATGACAAAATGATCAAAGAGATTTGCTAATATAAAAAAATGTAGTCATTGTGGTAGATATGGGTATAAGATAAAGAGATGTTGGAATCTCCATAGTTGTAAAAATTGTGGAGGTACCAATCATTCTCAAAGATATTGTTGGTACAAAAAAATATTTTTTTTTGAATGGATATACACAATGACAAGAAAATTCATTAATGGATTTCCTCAAAAATATTTCTCAAAATTTAGAGATGAGCACAAGAAGGATGAACTTCTTCAACAACATAATTAGAAGGAAAACAATAATAGTGTCAAAGTCAGAATACAAAGTCAAGAAAAATATGAAGCTCAAGCAAAAGATCAAATGCAAGGTCACTTGAAAAATGAAGACAAATATGAAGATCCATATTGAAGCCTAAAGTCTTCAATAACCAAATAATATAATACGAGGGGGATGTTAGAGAATATTACATTATTTGGTACATGCTAATGTACCACCTTGGGTACATCTTTATATTAGAAGTGTGTCTTAGATTAGAGTGTAAGTATTTACTTTACGTAATGTAATAATGTGCAAGATATTCACAAGTATCTTTAGTTAGGTGTGCATGTGCACAAGTGTCCATCACCGGGTTATGCATAGTGGCGAATATTCACAAATTGGGAAAATATTAGGATTTTTAAAATTGGAAATTGGCGAATATGAAGACCCTCGACGTCGGCCCATTCGCCTAAAAATTCAAGACCAAGTTTTTCTTAGGATCATTTCGCCACAATATATATCCAAATGTAGGCATATTTGTACTCGTTGGAAAGCTCTTTTCGAGCCTGATTTAATGGTGGTATTTTTATGAAGTTATAAGGTAATTTAATAGGTCAAAATGTATCCCAAATATGATCTTAAGTTTTAGGGCTTCAAATACCCCAAATTTTGGTTTGAATATGATTCATTTGATTTTCTTAGGATTCGCCTTGATTTAGATTAGGATTCACCATATTTTTACAATTACATTTCGAGTCCAACCCCTTATGCATAACCCTAGTCCATCATGCAAAATGCATGTGTTCTTAGAGTACAAAAGTGAAGAGTCACATACTATTATATATGTGTGTGTGTGTGTGTATGTGTGACAAAGCATTGTAATTTGATATAGAAAGTGCATTGTTCATAACATGCATTAGTAGATCTCCATTTCTTGTACTATTTTTGTGAGCTTTCATTAATGGTAGTTTTATGAGTTATTGTAGAAGTTTCTTATGATTTTTACTTGCTTAGTATATTGCCATTATCATATATTTAATGTTGCATGATCATCTTAATACTTGTGGTTGCATTTTCGTAAATATATAGCATCAAAAGCTAACACATAATATCCTAGAAAAGGATAAAATATTTTTTGATTGAAAATAGTGGATAAATAAGATCATTAAAGTGGATGAGGAAGAGGTTTTAGAGCTAAATTTAACTAGATAGCCAACCATTTTCCATAAAAAACATAAAATTTGCTATTTTTTTTGTCAAATTAGATGTAAAGTTTTATTTGGATATAATTAAGACTTAAACTTAAAAACCTTTTGCTATAATATAGGCTTAGGCTTATTTGTAAGGATTATTTTTGCTATTTTGAGAAATACTATTGCTCTTCAATTCAAATAGAAGTTGAATAGACTATTTGATGAGGAATCATATAATATTAAATAATAAGCACCTTCTAGATAAGCAAGAGGCTAGATAATGCCAAGCACATGTGGACCACTTTCATAGTGATAAGTTAATACAATCTTATCCAAAATCCTATCCTCCAAATATAATATCTAGGCATATCCAACAAATAATTTAATTTGATCCTATATAAAATCTTTCGGGAGGATCCTCCTTTGGCAGTGTATTTGGCTATTTATACCTTATTTTACAATGGAAATATTCGGCTTGTTTTTTTTATCTTATCTCTTTTTTGGGTCCTTTGGTGACCCGTATCAATTTGGTATCAGAGTAGAGAAAATAGTTGCGAGATATTATCCTCTTTCCTCAAGCTAGTCTAGTTCAGATATATAATGAAAAGTCTCTCATCCGTTAATGCTAGACTTGATGTTTGAAATTGTTTAGTTTGGTGTAAAATTATATTTTTTGAATACAAAGTTTATGGAGCAAGAGAACTGTAATACCGCTAAATAGAATAGTGTATATGATTTCTATCTATCTGCATATATTCATTATTATTAATTTATATGCTTTTTGCACATTTGTGTGGCCTCCAATAGCATTTTGTGTGTGATCCTTTAGATGGGCTCTATTTCCTCCAAACCTTCGCTTGTCACCATATCCACCTATGTGTTGTTCTAACATTCATTTAGCTTCAGAAACCACTCTATCTTAGTGATACCTATCTATCTTCTAAGCCATAGTTAGATTCCACTTTAGCTAAAATTGATAAATACATACTAGTTGCTACCTGACTCTTCTAACATAGTTGTTCTACTAGCCATTCTACTAGCCTTATTCATATATGGCTAACAAAGCTTGCAACCAGTTTACCTCTTACTCTTTTGAGGTCTCTTCATTTTGTTGTAGTTGAATTTAGCATTCAAAGGTATCACTTGCTAGATATACTTCTAGGCTAACCTTGTCCACTTATAAGTCAAGTCTTTGTGAACTCACACTTTGGATAGCCCTCTATTTTATCTTGTTTCATCAAAAAATGAATTTTCTATGTCAAGAAACCTTTGTCATAGCTTCATAGTTGTCTATCTCTGTCACCATCATTGATGAGTCGATATCCTCCCATTATTTGGATCCCCTTAAAGCAGCATGTGGTAGTATTTTCTTTTGATTCATCATTGAAAATCAAAATGAAAGCGATAAGTGAAGTCTCATCTATCGCATACTAACCAATGGAGATTTTCTATATGAGGTATCAGGGAGGTGTATTTACTCATTATCCATACATATATCTAATTTAATTGGTCACATGTAGATGAGGAATCTCATAGCCATCTCATGTATGATATGTGTGTTGGTCAATGCTCTATGACAATTCAAATTTTAGTAGCTCTAGTTGGTGTCTCCTTTTCAACTAAAGCCTTTTAGACTAGCAGTACGTGGTGATATTTCCAACCATAACACACCACACCAGATTATTTTTGTTGTTGCATCTACATGTTCCTATAACTAGAGGTACGTCACTCTCATATTCAATGCACATAACCTTCCTTGCTTACAATGTGGTTTTTCTTGGATATTACACATGAGAGAAATCACCTTCTTCAATCAATCATTTGTCATGCATCATCATGGATGGACACACACCATTTATGGACACTTGAGAACCAATTAGCATGTAATGATCCTAAATTTACATTTTTCCTTTCACCATACATCACCAACCTTGAAAAAGTATTGAAGTTTGCATAGTCATCCTGCAAGATTTGAAGTATCGAAGTTTGCCACACATCACCAACCTTGAAAAAGTATCAAAGTTCACCACACATCACCAACCTTGAAAAAGTATCAAATTTTGCAGTCATCCCAAATTTAGCTGATGGAGGGTAATTCTCCTCTTTAATAATTTAAATTTACATTTGAAATTATGTATGGTGCTTCCAAGGTACTCGTGGTCTTGACAAGATTTTGACTGGTCATATTTAGGTTGTATAAAGGTTAATCTATCTAAGATTGATATATTAGCTTAATTATTTTCTTTTGGTAATGTCCATCATAGAAGAATATTTTGATAAAATAATTTTGGAGGATTCAAAATGTAAAAGGAAAGCGAACCACATGAAATACATTGATTCCTTGAGCATATTCTTCTTTTTAAATTTACAAAAGGGTAGTTTTGTCCTTGATGAGAGACCTCCTTTTTATTTTTTTGTGAGGGATTATATTTTTTCACACTTTGAGGCATTCATCTATATCCAAATATAGCCTTTTTATAGGCATGGGAAGACTCATTTTGAGCCTGGTCCAGTGAAAGTGAAAATTTTCACTTTTGTAATTATTTGGTGTATGTAATCATACCTCGAAGTTGATCTTGTAAAAAGAAGTGCATTTTTAGTTGAACCCAACACTCTTGAGCTTAAGTAGTGGTCTACTTGTAATTTTGATTGACCACACCGCCTAGCTTTCACTAGAAAAGAAATGACACACTAGAAAACTAAAAAAATAATGAGCCTAGCTGAAATAATTAGTAATTTGGCTGATAAGGTGAATAATATGCAAGTTCGGCCCTCATCACCTAAGGTCCATATTTTTTAATCCTCATTCTCATATCAAATGTTAGGTTAAGATCTATAATGGGTCTAGAAATCCTGAAGTTCTTAATAGTTGAATTTAGACATGTAAAGTTTGTTTGCTTAAAGCCAAATCCTTGATGATGATAAGGTCCCATTTGCTAAGTTGAAATTATTTGGTGTTGCTAAGATTCTAATTATAGAGCATCAAACTACTCAGACTCCCATCACCACTTGGAATGAAATAGTCTCAGCCTTGAAGGCTACTTTTTATTTATCCAATTACGATGAGTATTTTCTCATCCATTGGCTTCATATGAGACAAGAAAGCCATGTCCATTCAAGACTACATCTATTAATTCAACCACTTGCGTATACTACTTTATGTTCAAGATCCTATGTCTACTCTTATTGCTAATTTTAACAGTGGCCTCCAGACACACTTGTTTCATGAGTTGAAATATATTCAACTTGATACACTTGATGCAACTATAAATCAAGCTCAACTTGTAAAGGAGAAGCTTTATGTTCAATCACGTGTACCTCGATCTTCTCTAGTTGGTGCACCTTAATCACCTCGATAATCCTATTTATTATCTCCTTAGTCTACTTCTTTAGCAGGGACATTTCGAACTTGGTAACCTCATACTCGATCAACTTTCTTCTATCTGAAGAAGCATTTTTCTTCTTCTTTAGCTTCTTCTTTTCATGTATCTTGTAATTATTGTAAAAATTCAGGTCATATGACATATGCATATCCAAAGAAAAAGAATACAATTACTTGTACAATCTCTAGAGGAATTATTTTTTAGGAGGGTACTTTGCAATATCCCATTAAGAATTATGGAGAAGATCGTATTTATCTTGAGTTAGAAGGTTGAATCAATAATGTCACCTTACTTAGCCAAAAATCCTTTCCAAGAGGACGTGATAATTTATTTGTTACTCGTGCTCATTTAACACATAATTTTGTTGTAGATTGTATCATCGATAATGGTTCATAGAAAAACTTGATTGCATAGTCCATTATTAATAAATTTCACCTACCAACTCATCCTCATTCTTGTCCATACTCACATGGATGGAAGGATAGTGATACTACTTCTATGATCAAATACACTTGCACTTTGTCTTTTGCTTTTGGTCCAAATTATGTAGACACTGTCACTTATGATATTACTCCTATGGATTGTTGTGGTCTATTGCTAGGTAAAACTTACCAATATGAAAAAAGGGCTCAGTATGATGCATATTAGAACACCTATACATTTTAGCATGAGCAATACACTTTTCTTATTCATAGCATTCAACCCACTTCACATCAGGTTCATACTAATTTACACTAGGTATAAAATATTGCCTTAGTTTTTAGCACCCCATAGCATGAGGACACACTAGCAACAACACTTTTGACCACTCAACATGCTACACCACTTGAGCATCACATTCATCGAGTACCTACTCTTGTTCCTATTGCAACTGTTCCTATTCCTATTATTCTAGCACCTATTCTTGTTCCTGCTCGTATTGTTACTTATGTTGCTCTTCCTCCTCCAGTTCTAGTTCTATATTTTATTCACACAATTCAACATCCTGCCTCTTCCACCTTGCATGGTTTTTAGCATTTGACAGTATATCCTCTCATTCTTCATCAACCGCCATCCATGCTTCAACCTCTTATTTAGCATGAAGATAGTTCTTGGTTCTTTGTAGATCCTTGTTATGGTTACTCATCAAGCCCACCTAGGTTCTTTCTAGATTTTGCATTCACATCTTCCTTCCCTTTTGTACGCATTGGATTCCAATGCTTCTATAGTATGGAGGAATGATGAGGACTCTTGTAATATTAAATAATAAGCACCTTCTAGATAAGCAAGTGGCTAGATAATTCCAAGCACATGTGGGCCACTTTCATAGTGGTGACTTAATAAAATCCTATCTAGAAGCCAATCCTCCAAATATAATATTTAAGCATATTCTATAAAGAAATTAATTTGATCCTATCCAAAATATTTTGGGAGGATCCTCCTTTGGCATTGAATCTAGCTATTTATAGCCTATTTTGCAATGGAAATATTCATCTTGTTTTGTTTATCTTGTATCTTGTTTGGGTCCTTTGGTGACCTGATGGTTATCATGGATTATGCATATCACTTGATATTAAACCATGTGCATACTATCCTCGTCTCTTTAATTTCAAGTGAATGATGTTTGTGGCTATATCTTCTCATCTATGTTAGTTCTTTTCATTTATTTCTTTACTGGTCTCTTTAGTTTTATGATGGATCATAACTATTTGTATTTCATGGTATTTTAATTGGATTAGACTTATCTTGCTACATCCTCACAACTATATTTACTTTCTCTATAATATTTTACTTTCTCGAACCCTTGTCTTATGTTATTCAATTTAGTTTATTTAGAGTAGAAAGGAATGAGACCTCTCTAGAATTAAGTGGGATTAAAACCTCTCTTCCAATATAATTAGGGTATAAGAGCACACATAAGCATATTTTTAATCAACAATTACATATTTATTTAAACCATTGCTATCTCTCTAGTTGAACATGAGTTGTTATCAACTTTAATAGCTCCCACACAAACACCATAACCAACAAAATTCATGATCACTCGAGGGTTGAGAGAGAATCACCTTAGCCAATTTCCAATGATATTCGGGTTTTATAAACAATGAATTTTATCTTCCCAATCCTTATGAAATTTTATACAAAGGTTGTATGATCAATTTTAGCTTATTTGTATGGTTGTCAAAATAGTACTACATTGAAAACACTCTTAGTTACTCAACAATATTTATCCTTGACTAAATTTGTTCATTCTCTTTCCTATATTATCCCATAGGGCCCAAATTATATACTACTCAAGGGTCTTTGGTCTCTTAATTAGCACAAATATTTTCTCACTAAGAAAATACCTAATGAGTTCCAATGACATTGAAATTTTTAATTATTTTTACTACATAGGTCATTATCCTTAAATAATGATTTAAAATTAATATTTGACCCATCTTAACAAGATTTTAAATTTAATTTAGATGAAATGGATGTTTTATTCCATGCTATAGAGCTAATCCCACCAATTCTAATTGTATTTGCTAAAATCCACAAATTCTTCCATTATTTCCATCGCATGCCATAATAAAGGGAGATGCAAGAGAAATGAAAAGTGTGGTGAACATAAAATATTGGTTACATGAGAGTTAGATTTCAGTTGAGCACCTTTAAGCGAAAGCACCTAGAATATACTCCTATAAATAATCTCATTAAGGAGTCAACTAATATAATTCACCATGAATCTATAATGGTAAAGAAAAATGTCAATATCCTCTAAGATTCTTAAGTTTTTTTAAAATCCTATTTTTTCAATTGGTTATATGGGATTGAAACGGGCTCCACCTATATCACATTATCGCCACATAGTGGTATTACAATAAAGCATGATTATTATCCATGTATAGCTTGGCAAGATTTGAACCTTGGTCTCCTCCTTAAATATTGAGGAATCTAACCGGTTGAGCTAATGCCACTTGATTCTAAGATTCTTAAGTTACTAATGAGGTGAGAGACATAATTGATAATAACATCTTAGTTATTATGTCTTGCTACTCTATTTGTTAGGTAACCAATTACAATATTAGAATATCTATGAGTATGTTTATAATCACGTTTTAGAATACAATTATAGGGCTTGAGGTGGTTACTAATTTAATTGTATCCATCAATCCCTCGTGTTTTGCTTGTATAAGAAGAATATAATAAATTCTTTGAAGAACAAAATATTAATTTTTAATAGAATGACATAATTCTACAATTGATCATTAACTCTTCAGCATCATTATTTGTACCTTTAGAAACATGATACAAGAAGGCTCCATAAAACTTACTGTTTTGTATTCCTAAGAATTTATCTATATTATTTCTCTAGGGTTTACCCTTAAATACAACAAAATTCATTTTGACACACTTGAGAGGAAATTGTCTACCATTTAAAATTTTCTTTAAAAGGTTTTAAAACTTACTAATTTTAATTTTAAATACTATTCATAAAATATAATATTATAAAAATAAAATCATACTATTTATAATAATAAGTTTTAATTATTTTAAGTCATAAATTTTAAAAAAAATAACTTGAAATAAGAAAATTTCACTAATTAAAAGCAAAATAAAATTTAAATACAATTTTATATATTTTTTAACATACTTTAATAATCAAAGCAACAATCATAGGAACAAATTTTTAGACACTTTTATTTATTCAACCAATTTTTTTTTAAACATATTCAGATATTTCGTATGAATCTCCCAAATAAAAAATCAAAACTTAATCACTACAATATATTAAACACATACTTAGTTATATATTTTTCCTATAGTTTCAATATTATCCTTAGAATATGATATTTCTTCACTTTGGATATAAAAAATGGTGCCTACTTATATAATAAACTCAATCCACTAGTTCATCATTCATGCATTTTAATCTTAAACTTACTTTTAAATTCAAACATAGTTTTTAACTTTTGGAATTAAAATGTTTTTCCTTTTAAAATTAAAATCAAAATTTCTTTACTTTTACATCTACCTTATGCATTGAATATAAATTATAAAATATTTTAAAATTTTAAAATAAATAATATCATCTTATCATCATTTTTCTATAAAAAAATAAAAAACCATTAAATGTGAAAGACACTAACCATAAACCTCTTCCTTCACAATTCTATAGCTCACAAAAGATATTGCTATTAGGAGACTATATAACCATATATGGTTATATTATATAGGCAGTAAATCCACCTCCCAGAAGAAGAAGTGATAAATGGATTTGCCCAAGTTTGACAGTTTTGGCAAAGTTTTGTAAACCGTACAAGTAGGAGTAAATCGTACAATCCGAAGGGCAAACCGTACAAGGTGAAGGCAAACCGTACAATGTGCAATGAAATGACATGAAATGCATGGGAAATATAATTTTAAGTTGTAATTGCGCATGATTTTGATTATTGAGGTGTTAGACTTAGTAAAAGTCTTAATTAATGTATTCTGTTATGCATGGGCAGTTGTGAATAATAAATTTTCTTAGGAACCACTTTGAAATGGCCTGGGCAACATTATATAAGGCCCCATTTTTAATTTTGATAAGTTTGGTTATATTTTGGTTATGATATGTTGATATGTTCTAGTTAGTCTAACGATACTATGAGTTTTGGTTGTGAAGTGTTATTGTATAACTCTGATTGTTGATTAATAATACAATTTGAGCATAGTTCATGGTTTCTCTTATGTAATGTATGATCCTGGAATGGTTGAATAGCATTTGATAGTTTAGTTCTGTTGCATGTACTTCTTTGTGATTGTTTTGGCTATTTTATGTATTGCTATGGGAGAATTGGATTGAACCAGCATTGATGTGACTTTTTGGAATGATTTGTGATGATTATAATATCAAGGAAGATGTGTTGAACATTTTTGTATGATTTCTAAATGTCACCATTAGATATAGAACTCTCTCAAGACCCGTTGATATGTTTTGCATGTTACTGGAAAAGGATTAATTGTCATATTAAACCCTCACAAAAATTATTTGAGAGAGATTGGTCCAATAGAGTATCCAATTTGGCACTTGGACGTACTTTCATTTCATACAAATCGTACACCAAAGTTTGTACAAATCATACAAAGGATAATTAATTGATTTGGTAATTTATGTGATCGAAGGGAATTTACCCTATATGGCAGCATTGGGAAATTGACTCATTTAGTTACAAAATGTGTACGAAAGCTTGCAAAACCAAATCTTAGGGATTGGATAATTTTGAGCAAGGTGCAGCGACAGTATTGTCATTGTTGTCAACACACTCAGATGGACAGGTTGATGCAGTGGACAGTTGTTCGAAGGTTTTTCAGAGTATGTACAGTGATTTTCAATGCTTATGAGGATATTTTTTATGTTCAGGTGAAGTTGTTACAGGTTGTTTGTGCAAATTTACAAAAGTTGAAAAAATTATTAGGAAGTTGTCAAAAAATTACAAAAGTCATCACGAGCACAGTTGGACAGGATGAATCAGTTTGGAACATGCCATCATGTCATAAAATAGTCTAGAATAGCGTTGGAGGTGTCATCACAGTGTTTGGATTGATCGGTGATGTTTCTGGTATCTTGGCGGATGATTTGGTAAGTGGTTGTACAGGTCGAAAAAGGGCAATTTTTTTAGAAGCACTACGAGCAAACCAAGAAGAATTTGATAGAAAAATTTAAACTGGAGGTGGTTGTTATCTTCTATAACATGTATTCCAAATTTCCACCAAAATATAGAAACGAGGTGAATGTTACAAGCATTGCAAGACTGTCACAAAAATGCTCTTTTTGGAAAAAGTGTGTCAGCAACAATTTTCATGGAGGTGGTACAGGTGAACCGTAAGGAGTTATGCAACGAGATTCGAACTGGATGTAGTCAGTATTACATATATTCTACCTTTCAAATTGCAGATAAAACAAAGTTACGAGGTGGGAGTTATAATTGTTGCAAAAAATGTACAGGTCATTTTTATGTCAATTTGTTCCACTTGTGCAAAATCCTTCAGTTGGCCGTTTCGACCTTGTAGAGTCGCCAGAGTTTCAATTTCAGTGTTGTTTCACCTTAAAGGCATCAAATAGAGCATCTTTCATTTTTGGTTTGAGATGTCACGTGGCTTCGAAGTAAGAGAACGAATAAGGTGTCAATTCTTTGCATGTGACGTGTTTGACGAAATGCCATCTCAAAATAAAAAAAGAAGTTATATTGTTTTAAGAAGCTTCATTAAAGAAAATATTTTTAAAATTTAAAAGGGAAAAATAATGCAAGTGTGTGATTTTTAAGTGATAAGGGATTCTATTGAAAAGTGGGGACTTTATTTTGTGAAGAGAGAAGTGTGTGTGAAAAAAAATAAAGAGTGAAAATCCGTGATTTCTAGAGAATTGTGAAAAACATCACTTCAGTATTTTGGGCATAACTTTCTCATATGATATCTATTTTGGTTGAAATTTTTAGAGGAGTTTGTAGACAAATTTC
The DNA here is from genome assembly GCA_028583015.1 of Wollemia nobilis. Taxonomy (NCBI): domain Eukaryota; kingdom Viridiplantae; phylum Streptophyta; class Pinopsida; order Araucariales; family Araucariaceae; genus Wollemia; species Wollemia nobilis. Next base: position 2,190,603 of record JAQPPZ010002347.1, read on the forward strand.
TTCATAATACCCAGAAAGCGTTTAGCAATTGGCAAAAAGAGCTAAGAGAAAATTTATTTTTTTTTAGAAGAGAAGATTCAAATTCTGAGTAATGCAGAGAGGGATGTTATACTGAGTGAAATAGAAAGTTTTAGATTTTGAGATTACAGACCATAGAGGGTTTTGGTTTCAGTGAAGACATTCATATATGTCATTTTATTATCAATATCAAAATCAAGTGGGTGCTTGGTAGAGGGGTTGGTGCTCGTTTCTGTTGGTGCAGATAAATCAGGGGTTGGTGCTCCTTCCAATGGGTGCTGGTAAATTGATTGTAAAGTTGGTGTTTTGCAAAGTCTGGATTTGGATGGGAGTCCAAACAGTCATTTTTGGGGATGCAGCCAAATCGGTGAACCTCGGTACATCTTGTGTTGTGTGATGTTCTCTTGTAATACTTGCTTTATTTGGTTTTATGTTTTCATTGTTTTAGCTTTGAGTGTTGAAGATTTAAGTTTTAAAGAGCTACACTGATTTACCTCCCCTCTCAGTGTCATGTGAGACTAGCAATTGGTATCAGAGCGAGGTTTCTAAACAGGCTTAATCATCTAGGGTGATCTTGGAAGTGATACAATGGCAGGTGGTGAAGGTTTCTCATCAAACAAAGCACCATTGTTTGACAGAACTAATTACGCATTTTGGAGACTTAGGATGCAGACATATATTTGTGCTTTGGGATACGATATTTAGGATTCAGTAGAGTGGATATACAATACCCACCACTTCTCTAATTGATGATGTCGATAAGAAACTATTTGAGAATGACTTAAAAGCAAAGAATGCTATCATGTGTGGATTAGTGGATATCGAACTGGTAAAGATTATGGGTTGTAAAATGGTAAAGGAAATATGGGACAAACTAAAGAGCATTCATTAATGAGACGTTAAGATTAAGGAGGCCAAGTTATAAACACATCGAGCTCAGTTCAAAGTATTAAATATTAATGATGATGAGAATATAGAGGCATATATGCTGAGAGTTAATGAAGTCATTAATGCGATTAGAGGACTCGAGAAAATCAAAGATTTTGTCATCATGAAAAAAGTATTAAGATCCCTTCCCCAAAGATTTGATTCTAAAGTTTTAGCTATAGAAGAAGCTAAAGATCTAAATTCTTTTAGTATGGATGAGATGCATGGTTCTTTGACTACATATGAGATGAGAATAGGAAAATATAAACCCACAGACAAAGAAGTTGCTTTTAAAGCCCATAAAAATATGAAAGCAAAACAAGAATCCGAGGAAGAAGAGACATTAGATGAAATGGAAGCAAACTTTGTTCGAAAACTAAAAAGGGGAAAAGGAAAATACAGAGGAAAGTTATCATTTAAATGTTTCAACTGTGGAGGCATTGGACATTTTGCAGCTAAATATCCATTTAATGAGAACATAAGTGATGAAGGATCGCACGAAGAAAGAAGTGACTAGAAGAAAAAAATAAATTTCATAAAAGGTAACTTCAAAAAGAAAAGTTTCATATCCAAGAATGTCAGTTCATCCGAAGATAGCTCCAGTGAGGATTCTAAAAAGGAAACAGGTGAATCTCTTTTCATGGCACTCAAAGAAGAAAAACTAGAAAAATAACAAGAATGTGATGAAGAAATTGATGCAGAAGTGAATTTGGAAGAGGACCTAATTGCAACTCTAGATGAATTGAAGATAGAAAGAAAAAAGAATAAGAAAATTTCAAGAAATCTTGAGGATGCAAATGAAATCATAAAAAATTTAAAAGTACAAATAGAAGAATCCAAAAAAATCTTCGAATATCTCGAACTACAAATAACCATGAAAATATATTATTGCAGCAAGCTAGAAGAAGAGATTGTTGGTTTAAGAATGCAGCTAGAAGATATGAATCAGAAAATTAGTTGTTATCACAAACGTGAAGAAATTTCTATGAAGCTGGATAAGATCATAAATAACCAAAAGACTACAGGCATCAAATTTGGTTTGGGTTTTGATGAAGGGGAATCGTCAAATGGATCAAATGCCATAAATGAAAAATCCACAAAGAATGAAGAGAAGAAACAGGTTGATCAAACAAAAATGAATCATACAAAAGAAAGCAATAATGTAAGGCACGAAAGGAGAATTGACAATGATGGCTTCACCAATGTCACACATCAAAGAAGAAGAATATTTATGGCTCCTACGACAACATGGCAAAGACCACCACCCAAGTTAAATCATTTATTTTTTTGTTATTGTTTTAAATGCAATGGTTATGGACATAAGATCTCAGATTGCAAGTATAATGTAGGACCAAGGAATTTTACCAATAGAAATGCTTTTTCACCTTTTATGGATTATGTAGTAGAATGTTATAACTGTCATAATTTTGGGCATAATGCAAGAAATTATCGAAGTACATTTGCATCAAATCAATTTCAGGGAAGAAAATTTTAGACAAATGGAATAAGAAAAAATAGAAATTATCCCAAGAAAACATGCACAAGCTACTGAAAAAGAAAAGCCAAAACAAGATCCTAAAATTGTAATCAAACCTGAGTGGAAAGAAAAAGAGCGACCTAAGAAATAAAAGGAATCCTTGATCGTACAGACAGAATTTAAAGCACAGAATAAATCTGCACCATGGATACTTGGTAGTGGATGCTCCAGTCATATGACAGGTGACAAACAAAAATTTGAGAATCTGCAGCAATATGAAGGTGGTTCAGTAAAGTTTGGAAACAATGATGGAGCTAAGATAGTTGGCAGAGGTTCAGTTAAGATTAGTGACGAAAAAATCATGTCAAAAGAAGTCTTTTTTGTGGTTGGTATGAAGCATAACTTGTTGAGCGTAAGTTAGATTTGTGATAGAGGTCATGAAGTGATCTTTAAGAAGCGAGGTTGTGAAGTCAGAAAGGCAAACAATGGGAAGTTGATAGCAACTAGATCAAGGATATCTGGCAACATGTACACTCTCTCAGAGACTTCAGAAGGAGCTTGCTTTATTGGACAGGAAGAAGAGAATTGGTTGTGGCACAAGAGGGTCAGTCATATCAGTTTTGACAATCTAGTAAAAATTAGCTCAAATAAAGCAGTGAGAGATATTTCCACCATTGGCAAACCATCAAATAGCATTTGTGCTTCATGTCAAAAGAGGAAGCAAACTAGAGTCTCATTTAAAAAAAAAGAGTACTACACAAGCAAACCTTTGGAACTAGTACATACTGATTTATGTGGACCCATGAGAACACCAACCATAAACGGTGACAAATATTTCATGTTGTGTATGGATGACTATTCCAGGATGACATGGGTACTATTTTTTAAGCATAAATTAGAAGATTTTGAGATGTTCAAGGTTTTCAAAAACCAAGTTGAGAATCAAACAAGAAAAAATATTAAATGTTTAAGGTCATACAAAGGAGGAGAGTTCATTTCAGAAGATTTCATAGAGTATTGTGAAAAATATGGCATTAGGAGATAGTTTTTAGCAGCTAGGACACCTCAGCAGAATGGTGTGGTAGAAAGAAATAACATGACAGTGCAAGAAATGGCACGAACTATGTTGACTGAGAGCAAATTAGCAGACAAATTTTGGAAATAGGCAGTCCATACTATGGTATACATCCAAAATAGGTGAATGTTGAGGATGCATGAAAACAAAACTCCTTATGAGTTGTGGTTCGGTAAAAAGGCAACAACAAGATACTTTAAAGTTTTTGGAAGCAAGTGTTACATCAAAAGAACTAAAGAAAACCTTGGTAAGTTTGAAGATAGAGCGAATGAAGGTATTTTTCTTGGCTATTCATCAAAAAGCAAAGCTTACAAATGCTACAACAAGAGGCTAAGGAAAATTATGGATAGTGTTGATGTTAAAGTTGATGAAGGAAGGGAACGAGTAATCAGCTATGAAGAGAACTACCCAATTTATGAAGAGGTCATTGAAGGAGATGAGGAAAAGGAAACGAAAAAGAAACCAAAATTTGAATCAGAGGATTCAAACAGGTGATTCGAAGTGGAAGAAAACAAGAAATTCAAAACAGGCAGCTAGAAGAAAGATCATCCTAGAGAGCAAATAATTGGAGACCCCACAGTTGGTGTTCAGAAAAGAAGAATATTAGTAAGTAACTACTCTTTATTATCCAGAATTGAGCCCAAAAATCTTGCTGATGAAAGCAAAGATGAAATTTGTGTAAAGGCAATAAATGAAGAATTAGATCAGATCGATAAAAACAAGACTTGGGAGTTAGTACCAAGATCCGCAAATAAAAATATAATCGGTACTAAATGGGTCTTTCAGAACAAATTGAATGAAGACGGACAGGTAGTCAGGAAAAAAGCAAGATTGGTATGCAAATGCTAAGCACAAGTTGAAGGTATTGACTTTGAGGAAACCTTTGCACCTGTGGCTAGACTAGAGGTAATTAGAATATTTTTGGCTTTAGCATTTTACAAGAATTTCAAAATTTATCAAATGGATGTGAAATCAGCATTTTTGAATGGAAAACTTGAAGAAGAGGTTTATATTGAGCATCCAGATGGTTTTAAGCTTGGTGATGATCCCAACTTGGTTTGCAAGTTAAAGAAAGTGTTATATGGCTTAAAACAAGCACCCCGAGCATGGTATGCAAGGCTAGAAAATTATCTTACTTAGCAAGGGTTCAAGAAAGATATGGTGGATAGTAATTTGTATGTCAAAACAGAAAATGGTCATCATATTGTTCTTGTTGTATACGTATATGATATCATACTTAGCAGTAGCAAAGATGAGTTGTGTAAAGATTTAGCAAATAAGATGCATAAAGAATTTTAAATGTCAATGATTCATGAACTTTCGTATTTTCTCAGATTGCAAGTTAATCAAAAGGAGAAGGACATATTTATTTCTCAAATTAAATATGTGAAAGAGATGTTGAAAAAGTTCACAATGGAGGATTGTAAGCTAGTTAGCACTCCCATGACGATAGGTTGCAAGTTGAGCAAGGACAAATATCCACATGTTGATCAAACTATGTATAGATCTATGATTGGGAGCTTACTGTACTTGATAGCTACCAGACCAGATATTTTGTAGGCAGTATGCATGGTAGCATGATTTTAGGCTATTCCTAAGGAGACTCAAATGACAACAATGAAGAGGATTCTTCGGTACCTCAAGGGTACTATGGAGTATGGGTTATGGTATCCGAAAGGTAAGGACTTCACCCTTATTGCGTATTCAAATGTAGATTGGGCAGGATGTGTAGATGACAGGAAGAGTACCAGTGGAGGTGCATTATATCTTGGAGACAGGTTGGTCATGTGGCATAGTAAGAAATAGGAGTCAGTCTCCTTATCCACAGCAGAGGTAGAATACATTGCAGCGACAACGTGTTGTACGTAGGTTTTATGGATGAAACAAACTCTAAAGGATCTTGGCATTAATTTTAGTGAGCTGATTTTAGTTAAGTGCGATAACACCAGTGTCATTAACATCTCAAAGAATCTGGTTATGCATTCTCGCACAAAACATATCATTATCCGGTATCATTTTTTGAAGGAGAAATTTGTGGAAGGTGAGGTTAAGTTGGATTTTGTTCCAATAATAGAGCAAGTAGAGGATATATTCACTAAACCATTGCCCAAGGAAGTCTTTGAGTACCTTCAAAAGAAATTGGGAGTGGTCACACTTCCCAAGAATTGACTAGCTATTGGGGCCACATTCTCAAGGGGAGCATTTGTGTATTTGTTTATATTTTTGCTCATGTTTGTGATTTTTTCTAAGTGTAATAATTTTTGCCTTAGAATGTTGTGCATGGACTCAGGGGGAGTTTGCAGCAGCCCTTTGGTCTTGTTTTCAAATGGGGAGAAGAGTTATAGGAAATTGTGTGTGTGTTGCCAATAATTCCAAAGGGGGAGATTGTTGAGCAAGGTGTAGCGACAGTATTGTCATTGTTGTCAACACACTCATATGGACAGGTTGATGCAGTGGACATTTGTTCGAAGGTTTTTTGAAGTATGCACAATGATTTTCAATGCTTATGAGGATGATGTTCAGGTGAAGTTGTTACAGGTTGTTCGTGCAAATTTGCAAAAGTTGAAAAAATCGTCAAGAAGTTGTCAAAAAATTGCAAAAGTCATCACAGGTGCAATTGGATAGGATGGATCAGTTTGGAACATGCCAGCATGTTAGGAAATAGTCTAGAACAATTTTTGAGGTGTCATCATAGTGTGTGTATTGATCGGTGACGTTTCTGGTATCTTGGCGGATGATTTGGCAAGTGCTTGTACAGGTCAAAAAATGACAGTTTTGTCAGAAGCACTGCAAGCAAACCAAGAAGAATTTGATAGCAAAATTTGAACTGGAGGTGGTTGTTATCTTCAAGAACATGTGTTCCAAATTTCCACAAAAATGGAGAAACAAGTCGAATGTTACAAGCGTTGCAAGACTGTCACAAAAATGCTCTTTTTAGAAAAAGTGTGTCAGCAACAGTTTTCGTGAAGGTGGTACAAGTGAACCGTAAAGATTTGTATAGCGAGATTCATACTAGATGTATTCAGTATTGCAGATATTCTACGTTTTAAATTTTAAATAAAACAAAGTTACGAGGTGAGAGTTATGATTGTTGCAAAAACAGTATATGTCACTTTTATGTCAATTTGTTCCACTTGTGCAAAATCCTTCAGTTGGCCATTTTGACCTTGCAGAGTCGCCAGAGTTTCAGTTTCAGTGTTGTTACACCTTAAAGGCATCAAATAGAGCATCTTTAATTTTTGGTTTGAGGTGTCACGTGGCTCCGAAGTAAGAGAACGAGTAAGGTTTCAATTCTTTGCATGTGACGTGTTTGACAAAATGCCTTCTCAAAATTAAAAAAGGAAGTTATATTGTTTTAAGAAGCTTCATTAAAGAAAATATTTTTAAAATTGAAAAGGGAAAATTAATGCAAATGTGTGCTTTTTAAGTGACAAGGTATTTTATGTGGGGACTTTATTTTGTGAAGAGAGAAGTGTGTGTGAAAAAAATAAAGAGTGAAAATCTGTGATTTCTGAAGAATGGTGAAAAATGTCACTTCAGTATTTTGGGTATAACTTTCTCATATGATATCCATTTTGGCTGAAATTTTGCGAGGAGTTTACAGACAAATTTTTGCACAATACCCAGAAATATTTTAGCAATTGGTAGAACGAGCTAAGAGAAAAATCAATTTTTTTAGAAGAAAATATTCAAATTCTGAGTAATGCAGAGAGAGAGAGAGAGATGTTATATAGGGTGAAATAGAAAGTTTTAGATTTTGAGCTTAAAGACCATAGAGGGTTTTTTTTTCAGTGAATACATTCATATTTATCATTTTATTATCAATATCAAAATCAAGTGGGTGCTTAGTAGAGGGGTTGGTGCTCCTTTCTGTTGGTGCAGATAAATCATGAGTTGGTGCTCCTTCCAGTGGGTGCTGATAAATTGATTGTAAAGTTGGTGTTTTGCAAAGGCTAGATTTGTATGGGAGTCAAAACAGTAATTTTTAGGGATGTACCCAAATCGATGAACCTCGATATATCTTGTGTTGTGTGATGTTCTCTTGTTATACTTGCTTTATTTGGTTTTATGTTTTCATTGTTTTGGCTTTGTGTGTTGAAGATTTAAGTTTTAAAGAGCTACTTTGATTCACCCCCCCCCTCTCAGTGTCATTGTGATATTAACAAATAAGTGTGAAATCGTACAAGCTCTATCACTGTATGATTTGGGATCGTACAGTGGTACGATTTGGGTTCGTACAAGCTAATTAGTTGTCGCATATTGCTAGTTGTAGAGACTATACGGTGTATGATTTGGTCCATCGATTGGGAATAGCAAATTGATCATCCTAAGCCTTAGAAACCACCTCCCCACTAGGAATACTACACCCCTATGCTACATTTGGTATCGTTGCCTTATCAAATCTGGCATTTTTGTTAAAATGGGTCAAATTGACAAGTAAGAATACTACAAAATTGGAGGTGAATGACAGACACCAGTGTACAAAGGCGTAGGAGACGGGAAGTACGAGAGAACATTCTAGTAATAAGGAGCACAAGGATTTCTCAAAGAGAGAATGCAAGTAACTCAGACCATAGTACACATGAACCAAAAATAGAGCAAGTTTGGGCATCTGAAGAAGGAGATTTTGAGGCATTGTTGATAGAGACAGAAGAGGAGGTAATAGAACCACCTAGCGTAGAGGCACGAGTTGATAGAGAAGTAGTGCACGAGGAAGGAGAGTGGATGGTGACACCTAAGAAAGTGATGGAAGGGTTGCAAGGGAGTGTAGAGGATGGGAGTCAGGCACTAGAGCAATAGGGCATGAGGTCTTAAGAAGAAGGACCAAGACCATCTCCCTCACATCAGTGAAGGAGGTCATGGAGTGAAGATGCACGTGAGTTTGGTCAATGATTGGTGGGATAGAATAAGATACCTCAGATAGAAACTTCTGATGATGATTGTAGTAAGACACCCCCAAGGAGGAATCAGACAGAGATTCCATGGGAGACCTCAAGTGATGAGGATGATTCTTCGAAGATGGCTAATAAGGCAGCCAAGTAGAGATGTCCACCTTTTACAGGTGAGGGTAAGGAAGACCCCACAAGACATATCGGAACTTGTATAACCATTTGGAGGGCAAATGGTGTAGACCGTCTAGATGACTGGGTAACTTTATTTCTTGCTACCTTGAGAGGATTGGCGATCGATTGGTATCTGAAGAGGGAAAATACCATAGATTTTCAGACTTGGACTCAAGTAAAGGAGAAATTCATTGAAGAATTTTACCCTTTGAAGGATGATGGAGACATTGTTACTGAACTTTGCATGACGAAGCAAAATCCTGATGAAGATGTAAAATCATACAACCATAGACTAAAGTAGTTAGTAGATAAGATGCAGATGCCTTTGGTAGATGTATTGGTAAAGCGGTGGTTTGTAGATGGATTACTACCAAAATATAAGAAAAATATGAAGGCAGTACCATCAAAAATGTATGAAGAAGTTGTGAAGCATGCAAAGAATTTTGAAAGTGAATCAAAATAGACGTATACAGGAATTTTATCTCACCCCAAGTCTAATGATTCAGATAGTGGAGAAGATGACACTATACAGAGGATAGTAGCATCATTTCATCAGGAGTTCGACAAGATCATGAAAGAACAAAGAAGCAAACCTGATAGGAATGACATTTGGTGCACATAATGCAAGATTGAAGGGCATACAAATGTGAAGTGTCCATGGAATGACTATTGTCACATCTGTAATGTGATGGGACATGAGGTAATGCTATGTCCGTATAATGCAAGAGTACATCCATAGGTCATGACAATCCAAGAGCAGGAAGAGAAACCAAAGACCCTAGGAAGCGGGCAACAAGCAACAAGTGGTGGTTATAGAAATAGCCGACGAGGTGGAAGGCAGAACCAGGGCAATCGGTAAGGAGGACAGAGCCATTTGTAGTATGACTCGAAAGGGAGGCCGATCATACAGTGTCACAATTGCCAAGAATGGGGGTATTTCATAAAAAATTGTCCTTCACCTCAGAGATAGGAAACACCACAAGCAAGCACTACACATATGTGTAGGTGGTGTGGTTCGGGTAACCACAAGGAAGCAAATTGCCCAAAGCAGGCGAGTTCAAGTAACCCATAGAATGTAAATTATTTAGACATTGAGGTTCCTCAAGTTAAGGAGGAAACCCAGGAAGTTTTAGCCATGACAAGGAATCAGGATAAAAAGGATAAGTATCCAGAGCCAACAAAGGAAAAGCAATGCTGGCAAGTAGCAAAGAAAATACTACAGGATGAAGCACAAAAAGCTAAACAAGTGAAGTTAGCTGAAGAAAAGGAACCAAAAAAGCCATCAAAAGAGAAGGTGATTATGTAGAGTCTAGCAGCACAAGTTTTGGATACCATAATAGAGATCAAAGTGGCAAACCTATTGGAAGCTATTCCATCATTACAGAAAGTGATGGTGGAAGAGATACAACCACATAAGGTGATGGAAGTGCAGAGTCAACCAATTCAGGAAAAAGAATGAAAATACCAATTTATGGATCCAACTATATTAATGATTGATGTGGGAAAGAAACCTGCATTAGTTCATATGGAGATCCTAGGGCACAAATTGACACAAGTTATTATGGATGGAGGATCCAACGTCAATGTGCTACCTGAAAGGACCTAGCTAGAACTAGGTACTCCATCTCTATGGGCACCGAGATTTCGATTATATGGTGCTGACCAGTATGGTATCAAGACAAAGGGAGTCTTGATAGCACAACAAGTGGTGATAGCTAACCAAGAGTTTATCTTGGATTTCATTGTGATTACTATGTAGAAGCTTGCATACGATGCTCTCTTGGGAAGAGGATGGCTACGAGTAGCCAAAGTTAATCACAACTGGGGAAAGAATCAGATCACTTTCAAGAAGGGATAACATAAATATATGATTAATCTGACTAATCAAAAGGTCAGTGAGGATGTAGCTATGACTGATGAATCAAAAAATTCCTCAAGAGATGAAGGGTATGAACCAGATGGAGAAGGAATGTTGTACCTAGATGAATGTAGTGAAGATGAAGCTAGATCTGATAGTGGACTTCTTCATTGGAAAATGGAGGAGTACAAAAATTTTCAGCCCAACTACCTCTGTATTGACTCAGAGGAGATCAAGGAAAAACAAGATGAACCAAAAGTCAGCCAAGAACCTAAGAAGGAGGTGGAAGAGAAATGGACATTTCCAAAAAGTTTTGCAGAGTATACAGTAGGAGATGCAAAAATTGATACAAGACCGACACACCCAAAGAATGTAGAGAAAGCAACAAGTGAGCCGGAGAATATCAAATATGAAGGACCTCGGATAGTGGACATCAATCTAGGAATGGAGGATGAACCTAGGATGATTCACTGTGGTGATGATTGGAACCCTATACTGAAAGTGATAACTTTTAAGATATTCTTGGAATATAAGGATGTCTTTGCATGGACATATAAGGACTTGAAGGGAGTACCACCTGAGTTATGTGTCCACAAGATTACACTAATTCCTGGAGCACAACCCATAAGGAGGAGACCATATAGAATGAACCCAAAGTATGTTGCATTAGTGAATGTAGAGATAGAGAAGATGTTGGAGGTAGGAATCATCTTCAAGGTGACGACCAGTGAATGGGTATCACCTATAGTGATCACCTTGAAGAAGGAAGTGGACAAAATCAGAATATGTGTGGACTTTAGGAGTCTAAATGTAGTAACTATCAAGGACCCCTTCCCTATTCCCTTCACAGATTCTATCCTGGAAGAAGTCACAGGACACGAGATCTATTCATTTTTGGATGGATTTTTGGGTTACAATCAGATAAGTATAGCCGAGGAGGATAATATGAAGACCATATTTATTGTGGAGAATGGCATCTATGCATACAATCGAATGCCATTCGGGCTCTGTAATGCCCCAACTACATTTCAATGCATCATACTGTATATATTTGATCAATTGGCAATAGGGAACTTCAAAGCATTTTTGGATGATTGGTCCATTTATGGGAAGATCAAGGAGCATCTTCCTACCCTCAGTGAATGCATGAGTAGGTGCAGAAATGCACAAATATCATTAAATCCTGGGAAATGCTACCTGATGGTACCATATGGAAAATTGTTAGGACACATAGTGTGCAGTGAAGGATTAAAAATAGATCCTGATAAGATCCATGTGATATTGCACATGGAAGAACCATACGATGTGAGTTCACTTAAAACCTTCCTTGGATCGATGGGGTATTATCGAAGGTTTATCAGGAACTATGCACATGTATCCTATCCATTGGATTCCTTGATGAAGAAGAATATTCCTTTCAGATGGATAGAGGAGCACCAAGGAGCCTTTGAGGAGTTAAAGGCTAAGCTTGTGAGTAGCCCAATTTTGGTGTTCCCAAACTGGGATAAGGAATTCCATGTCCATATTGATGCTTCAAATTTTGCAATCGGATGTGCTTTGGCACAAGAAGGATAGTTCAGGCTAGATCAACCTATTTTCTTTGCTAGTCGCCTATTGTCAAGGGCAGAGAGAAATTATAGTACAATAGAAAGAGAAGCTTTGGGAATGGTATATGTAGTCCAAAAGTTTAGGCATTACCTATTGGTGAATCCTTTTGCTTTCTATGTAGATCACCAAGCCCTATTGTACTTGATAAATAAACCGATGATACAAGGATGGGTCAGTAGGTGGCTCATCACCCTATAGGAGTTCGTATTCTGAGTAGTAGTGAGACCTGGTAAGAAGCATGTCATTGCAGACCAGTTGTCTCGGATACGATCAAGAGAGCCTACAGGAACAAGGGTTCCAGATGAATTCCCTGATGCATAGTTATTCACCATCAATGTTGTTCCATCATGGTACAAGTTGATTGGCCAATACCTTTCCACAGGAGAGTTGCCATAGGAAATGATGGCAATCGAGAAAAATAAAGTGATTATGAAGTCAACACCCTTCCAGTTAATAGTAGGATTGTTGTATAATATGGGAAGTGATGGTATCTTACGAAGATGTGTGATGGAAGAAGAAGTCAAAGTGGCATTGAAAGAAGCTCATGAAGGCTTAGCAGGAGGGCACATGGGACCAGATGCGATAGCTAGGAAAATATTACTAGCAGGATTATGGTGGCCCACACTATATAATGATGCAAAAGAGTATGTGAAAGCATGCGATACTTGTCAAAGGGTAGGAAAGCCAGTAAAGAGGGACTTTATGCCTTTGCATCCATCACAACCCCAAGAACTATTTGAAAGGTGGGGATTGGACTTCGTCGGACCATTGAAGACATCTCATAGAAGGAAGTGTAGATACATTGTAGTAGCAATGGAATACTTGACAAAATGGGTCGAAGCAAGAGCATTACCTGATAACTCAACTAAAAGTACAGCGAGATTCTTGTATGAGTAGGTAATCACAAGATTTGGTATTCTACTATAGATCACAAGTGATCGAGGAGGACACTTTATCAATGAAATCATCAAAATATTGACGATAGAGTTCAAGATTTTGCACTCATTGTCTAGTCCGTACTATCCCAGAGCAAATGGGTAGGCGGAAGCAACAAACAAAGTCCTGGTATCTACTCTATATAAAACCTGTGGAATAGAGGGAGCAAATTGGGAGGAAAGGCTACCATCTATTTTGTGGGTATATAGAACAAATTTTAAACCAAAAATAGAGCATACACCTTTCCAGTTGATGTATGGATAGGAGGCAGTGGTGCCAGTTGAATTCTTGATACCAAGTTTGAGAGTCGCGGTAGAGCATCGCTTGGGTGATCAAGAAAGTTTGGAAGAGTGACTGACAACATTGATCAAGTTAGATGAAAGAAGAGTCATGGCACAATGGGCGATTGAGGTAGCTCAGAAAAGAAGGAAGGCGTGGCATGACAAACATTTGAGGAAGTTAGAACTTAGTCCGGGTGACTTGGTTCTAAAGTTTAATGGGAAGCGGGAAATCAAGCCTGGTAAGTTGAAGATGTTATGGCTTGGTCCCTATAAAGTGGTAGAAGTAATGAATAATGGAGTAGTCAAGTTGTAGAACTTGAATGGGATGGAGGTACCCGACACTGTAAATGGCTCAAAGTTGAAGCCTTATAAAGTACAATGCTTATTCATTTCTTCAGAAGAGATCGAACGAAGAAGATGAGCAGAAGCTCAACGGAGGACTCAAGGTGAGCAAGGTCCATCATAGGAGGAGCCTGACACAGGACTCACACATTTATTTGTAGAAGGGGAGGAGACAAGACCAACCATAGAACAGCAAGAGTTGGCACCTCGACCTAGAGAAAGAAGAAGATTGTGAGTGCATGTCAGATTTATGGATGGGACCGAACGAGTAAAAGAGGAAGATGAAGAATGGATTCCTCCAAATGAAAGAGGACATCAGGAGATAGTACTATTACCTAAAAATAGGGGAAGGCAAGAAGAAGCACCCCAAGTAAACATAAATATGATGTATCCTTAGGTAGAATAGAGAACTACCCCAACAAGTGGAAGGACGAAGAAGGATACGATTAACAATACGATACGAAGATAGAGTGGACACTTTTGAAATGGAAGTTCCAGAGGAGAATAGGAATGAGACCATTGATGAAGAATTGGTTGGACTTACTCCATTAGCTCAAATAGGGCTATTACAATAGAGAATGTGACTGCAGACTCAACAACTATAGGAAGAATATCAGACATTGCGAGGTCATAATGCAAGGTTGAGAGAACAAACCATCCAGGAATTGGATAGTACAATACGAAGGCTGGATGAACAAAGAACAACTAGGCTACAGGAGCTAGAAGGGGAACCTAAGGATGATGAGGGGATAACTCCAAGAAGTGGTATAAGAAATGATGGTGCAAGCACAAGTTCACAAGTACCACCAAGTGATCCACCAATGACGAATGAAGATGCAAAGATGCTATGGTGAGACATTGAGGAAGCAACCACATCACCTGAATCACAAGGTAATGCACGACTGGATTTGAGTGACTCTAGTGATGAAGGAATGCCTTGGCTAGTAAGGGAACCTAGCACAAAAAGTAGTGATGATGATGATTTCCCAGGGAATCCCTAGAATCCTCGAGATAACCGTGATCCACCAACATGTACAACAACACATCGGCAACTAGGGAGATCACAGGAGCATCAAACCAACCTTGATCCACAAGCATATATAATAGCCCATCGATAGTTGAGAAGACAAAGGAGAGAAGTAAGGAGATTAGAGAGACTGATGAACTTACCAACAGATTGGGTGGAACAGAGAGAAGATAATCAAAATGACTCAAGTTCTGAGATAAATTTTTCCGATGCATATAGAGAGGTCTTGGCAACTTCATCTCCACAAAGATGCTTCGAGGAAATAATATGGAGATGTCACTTAGCACGTGCAGATCATAGAATCAGAGCACTACGACAATTTTCACCAAGTACAAGATGAAGTAGAAGTCCACTAGCCAACATTGAGTTGGTAGAGATAACTCCTGATAACCAAGCAATGGGAGGAAGGAATAGACAAGGACCCCTAAGGCTTCAGCCAGGAAGGGGAGGAGGTATTCGACCATGGAATGAGCAAGGACAAGGTGATGTTACAATTAGAGGAGGAAGAGGATGAGGAAGGTTTCGACCCCCTACTCCTAGATGGTCGGGAGATACACCCTTAGCTTGTTTGAACTGGACAAGGAATCTACAAGGTTTACCACGGATGAGAGGGATCTTACCTAGCCCCACAAGGCAGTATCCATTGGGATGACCACCACTAATCCGATGAGGACCTCAAAGAGTGGTAGGTGGTAGAGGATTACTCCAAGAAAGGGAGGAATCACCACTAGCATAGAGAAGCCCGATGTCAAGAGGAATAGGATGGGGAAGACACTCACGTGGTAGAGGCCTTGCTGGTAGAGGAAGAGTGCATTTTGTAGATGAAAGAAACCAGGGACAACAAAGGATCCGATCGCCAAGTCTGGAGCAAGAATTGATCCGAGGGGATAGGCAGAGAAGTCGCTCGAATGATAGTAGAGTAGTAAGGACACCACTACCAAGGGATCAATCACCTACATGACAAGAGGAAGGGACACCAGGTGAAGATACTCCAGCTTGCAATTGTACAATCCCAAATTGTACACATGGTATGGGAAGGCCAGGGAACTTGGTAACATCACAAGTGGAGATGAATCACCCTAGAGAGCAAGTGGCACCAGGTGACACAACCACTCAGAATGTCATAGTCGAACCTCCAAGAGAAGAATCAGATGGGATCGTACAAGTGAATGTCACTGTGTGATTTCCATGACGGTAAGTGTAAATAGGTTAGGAAATGAAAAAAAAGGAAAAAAATAAAATGCCTTAATTGTGAAAATCCCTCGGGATGCAATTAAGAAGGAAGTGGGTTGAAAACCGGAAATGATGACCTCTTCAAAGAGAGAAAAATAGAAAAATTCTCTAAGTGATAGATCGTACAAGTCAAAATTAAAGCTGAAAAAGCACAAGTGAGAGATCGTACAAGCAAAATTGAGAAAAGTACATGCAGAATCATACAAGAAGGCATGTTGTACGATCTGGATCGTACAATGTATGGTTATGGGCGCAATTGTATGATTTTCAACCATCGCATTTAATGTTCGCATGTGTGGAACGATGTGTTGTTGGAAAAGCGTAGGAAAAAGTTAAAAATCGCATGAAAAAGTGATGAGTTGTCGATCATCAAGGCAAGGAAGATGAAAAGACATGCAAAGTGGTGCAATTTCAAATTTGGAGCGGTTAGGGTTTGAAGATAGTTTAAATACAAGGCTCACCCTAGCAATTTTTAAAACCGTACAAGGAGGAATTCGAATTTTTTAGGAGGACGAAGGTGAAAAGCGTGCAACTGAATGAAGAGGACTACATGGGCATTAAAATTCATCAGTAAGCTACAATAATTCATGAAGTGGATATTTAGAGACTAAACGGTGGTACAATTTGGGATCGTACAGTGGTACGATTTGGGTTTCGTACAAGCTAATTAGTTGGTGCATATTGCTAGTTGTAGAGATTGTACGGTGGTACGATTTGGTCCATCGATTGGAAATAGCAAATTGATCATCCTAAGCCTTAGAAACCACCTCTCCACTAGGAATATTGCACCCCTGTGCTACATATTATTAATAATATAATAAATTTAATATGCACCTGGGATGCAGTGCAATGGTTCGGGCTTTGGCTCTTCTTCGGGAGGTCCAAGGTTCAAACCGTGGCATGGACGAGTGTGTGAGGGGGTGGGTGTGTGGTGGTTGTATGTTAAATTCCCTATTGATAAGTATAGCTCTCGGATTTACGAGGTATCATGGTTAGGAGGAGACAGCTCAACCCTGTATGTTGGTCATATAGGTTTCTCACAATAACCAAATAAAAAAATATATAATAAATTTAATATAATACTTTTATTTATATAATTACTTCAACCAATACAACAAATGAGTTCCAATTTTTTTACTATTAATAAATTAATTCAAGTATTATTTATCCATTATTATTTTAATTTTTTTTTAATTTGGTTAGTGTGAGAAACCCCTACCACCAATGTGCAGGGTTGAGCAGGCTCCCTCAACCATGATCCCTCCTAAAACCAAGAGCTATGCTTATCAATAGGGAATTCAACACACAACCACCACACATCCACCCCCTCATACACTCGCCCATGCCGCGGTTTGAACCTTAGACCTCCCAAAGAAGAACGAAAGCCCAAACCGTGGTATTGTCCTCGTGGGACTATTTTAACTAATTTTGAAATGAAATGAAAGATTTTGATTACGTCCGCGAGACCCAAATAAAAAAACAAAAAAAATAATACGATGTATGCATCAAATATTCACCAACAAAGACATTAATAATATATATACACCGCGTATTTTTTTGAAAACAGCACATGGTCTTTAGAGATCTAGTATCCCATTAAAGCCTTAAAAAACTTAGAATCCAAAAGCCATCAATAAAGTGGCTTGTTTGAATACAACAATTGTCCGTACACGCCTATAACCACGAATTTCGAAAACTAAATCTGATAAAACCCAACTCACAAGGAAAAAAATTTAATAATATTATTATATTATAATATTAAGATAAGGGATCCATAGTATCTCTGGATATTGTAGATCATTTCTCAGCAGTATACTCCTAAAGCGATGAATTTCGAAAACAAAATTAGAAAAAATCCAACCCATAAGACTTAAAATAGAGAGAATATAGAACCATGTAAAATGCTGAATAGATTGAATAGAGCATCTCAATTCTTTATGTGGGATCATTAAATTTTTCCCAGGCGTGCGGTAATATGCATCATATCCATAATAAATTTATTTCTTAAAAATCTTAAACCAGGGTAATTTATTATATTATATTTAAAAAGTTTTCAACATTTAATTAGAGGTAAATTTATTGTCGTTTGAAATATTTAAAAGTTTTCTTTAACATTTATTCAAGAGGGGACACGGGAAGTTTTGGAAGAGAAAACTAGGGTATCAATTGGGTAGGTGAAGAGATTTTTGGTTGTTGTGGAATTGAAGATAAGATTGTTGCCCTAGGAGGTTCAATGGAGACACCTCTGGATCCTCTTTTAGAGAGACATAGTTCTTTTGCAGATTTGTTAAAGGATAAATCTCTAGTAGAGATTGAAGAAGCACAATAAACTGCATTAAAAATATTCTTTACAACTGCTGGAAATAGATCAGTATCTCAACGAGTCAATGGATGCTTGCCACAGTCATAATCAAGGTAAAAAATTATCATTGAGCAAAGGATGGTAGAAGAAATAGTTTTATATAGAGCCAATCATGATTTGATCTGTTAATTCATGGGTATTTACCCTACCTTAAATTTTTTGCATTCCTGGATCTGGAAAAACTAGGAGTCTCTTGGTGAGTATTATTTGTGGTTTATTAGCAATGGATATTTTATTGTTGGCTTTTCTTCACTTGTCGATACAAATAGGCTTTTTGAATCAGAAAATAGGAATCATGGTCTAGTAGGATTATTTTTTCAGCCTTGGAGAGTGGGATTTGATCCTTTAATTGAACCCAATGTTGTCCCGATTTTGATATTTTTGTATGCAATTCCAATGGAGTTTTGGAGTGAGTAGGTATTGGAAGTTATTGATAATTCCCTTGGAAGACATTTGGGTGTTTCCAAAGACACAATGGAAGGAAACATTGTTGTTTATGCTAGATTATGCATGGAAATGGATCTTACGTAGCCTTTATCGATGGAGCTTGAACTCGAACTTGTAGGACTATCTTGGATTCAACAACTAGATTATGAGGCATTGTCCTTCAAGTGCAAATTTTACCATAAATATGAGCATTTAGCTCGATCCTGCCCAAACAATATGAACATAAAAATGGAGGCTCCTCTAGGAAAGTCAAATCTTCCTAAGGAAGTTAAGTCAACAATCAATAAACAAACAACCAATATTTCTCAGGGCAAATAAGCACAGGGAATAATAAAAATAATAACAATAATTTATGGAAGGAGTGGATGGGAATAATGAAAATAATAATAGCCATTTTCAAGCCCCTCTTTCACCTCCTCCCATCCTAGAGCAAGTAATTGAGTGCAGTGAGTTACCACAATAAGATATTGTAGGGGTATTGATAGTGCATAACCAAGAGTAGCCAATAATTAAAGATGTTATCATGGGTATAGCAAAAAACAATAGAGAAAGGTCAACTCTAGGGATAACTCAGGTGGAAAAGAGATAAAAAATATCAACTCTCAAGGAGTGGGTAGAAAATCAAATGAGAAATTGATAACAATTCAAGGAGACAAACTAATCACTAGAGGATCAGTGAGGCCAATAGATTTTTATTACTCCCAAGGTAACCAATGATTATATAATCATGGAATGTTAGGGGTTTAAATAGTAGAACCCATCAATTTGTTGTTAGAAGACTCTTAGAAAAATGTAAAAGAGATTTTTTGCTTATCCAGGAGACACAAATATCATTGGATCTTATGTGTAAAATAGTAAATAGAATTTGGAGAGGTGTTGGTTATATGGAAGTGGCTGCCCAAGGGGCCTCAAGGGGATAGTTAATTTTTGGAACTCTCTTGAATGGACGACAATAGAACATATAGCTTGGAGGGGTGTCCCCACATCATATTTTAGGAATAATGTGATAGCTGAGCAATTTTTAATCACAAAATTTTATGGGGATCAAGACCTAGATGGTTAGATGCATAAATGGAAAGTTGTGCATAACATGAGAGTCTCAAGGGAGGAGTTAGACTAGATTATTGCTAGGGATTTTAATTCTAAATTATCCTCTAGAGATCAGGAAGGGGGAACCCCAATTTTAGACGTAGAGGATTGACTTATGATTGCCTAAGTCCAGGCATTACACTTGGTGGATATTAAATGCCCTGGAACCAACTATAATTGGACTAATAAGAGGAGGGAGCCACACAATAGGAAAGTGAAGTTAAATAATTTTTTGGTTTCAAAGGAGGCATTTGTGAAATGGAAAATAAAATTTCAGATTTTGGAGGGTCCAGTTTCAGATCACTTTCCCATTTTGTTGGAAGCGGGATCAAGAAAGTACAATATCACAAACCATTTAAATTTGAAAACTTTTGGTTAAAAAAAGAGGAACTTCAAAATAAAATTCCACAGTGGTGGGAAGAGGGTCGTCCAGCATATGGGACAACAATATTTAGATTCCACAAGCAACTTCATTATGTCAAGGATCAACTGAAACAATGGAGGTGAGCTAACAAGATAGACTTCTAGGTCCAAAGAACTTCATTAGTGTCCAGATGGGATGAGTTTCAAAAACACTTCAGGGAAGGAACAATTATAGAGCATCTCAAATAAGAGGATTATGCATTGCATAAAGCGATTGAGGACATTGATAACCAAGAGGAGACCTACTGGAAACAAACAGCAAGAACCACTTGGTTATTAGAAGGTGATAAAAATACCAAATTTTTCCATTGGGCTACCTGTGCTAGGAGACAGACGAACAACATGGAAGATCTTCAAGATGAGAAGGAACACTCCTTTGATACAATTCTAGGTATGCATTTCCATTCAATGGATTATTTTTCTAAACTATTTAAGGAAAGTATGGTGCAAGATGAAGAAGCTCAAAAACCCAGTGATAAATAGGCATTGAAGAAAGTAGTCTTTGGAACTAAAGAAAGTAGTATTTGGAATGAGCACCGAAAAAACATTAGGTCCAGATGGCTTTCCAATTGAGTTTTTTTAGGCCTTCTAGAAAAACTTGGAGGAGGATGCAATGGTTGTTATATAGGAGTCCAAAGGTAGCAAAATAATGCTTAAAGCATTAAATCATACTTTCATTGTCTTAATTCTAAAAGGCAAGGAGGGGGTGCATATTTTAGACTATAGACCTATTGCCTTATGCAATGTCATATAATAAATAATCACAAAGGTAATGGTTGAGCGGATAAAACCTCTTCTACATAGAATTATCTCCTCAGAGCAAGGGAGTTTTGTAGAGGGCAGGCAGATCTTGGATGGTGTGGTTCTAGCTTAGGAGGCAATCCATTCAATGCAAAAATTTGGTAATAGAGGAATGTTCATAAAATTGGATATGTCAAAGGCTTATGATAGGGTGGAGTAGAGATTCTTATCAAAGATAATGGCAACCTTTGGTTTCTCTCAGGATTGGATAGAGTGGGTCATGAGTTGTGTTTCTACTCCAACATAATCAATGTTAATCCAGGACCTTCCCTCACAATCGTTTGGAGCTACTCAAGGTCTTCATCAAGGAGATCCTTGTTCCTCCTATATTTTTCTCATATTGGTTGAAGGTGTGGGTAGATACATTTTGAGGAGAAGACAACAAGGTTTGCTAACAGGTATCAAGGTGGGTGAAGAAGTTTTGATTCACCTACAGTTTATGGATGATACATGATTGGTGAGAGTGGACAACTTTAGGGGGTATCAAGGAAATAATCAATCATTGGTCTCACAAATTGTTAAGCTATGGGGGTAGATTAAATTTTTTTTAGTTAGTCATTCAGGCCATGCCAATTTATAAATTTTCTATCCTTGCTGCCCCACATACCATATGGAAAGAGCTGGACAATATGGCTAGAAAATTTTTATGGGGAGGAGTAAAGGGAGAGAGAAAATGAGCCTTAGTAGGTTGGTAGAAAGTAAGCCAACCCAAGGTAAAATGAGGTTTGGGACTGAGGAGATCAAAGTTAAATAATAAAGCTTTGTTTGGAAAGCTTTATTGGAGGTGGATTTCCCAACCAACTTCTTTATTCATAAGAGTTTTAACTAGTAGATATTTGGGACAAGTAAATACAAATGATATGGGTCATTTCCCTTTGGATGGTAATGGGTCCTTAGTGTGGCAGACTCTAAAGTTAGGATCTCATGTAGTGAAAGATGGATTATTTTGGAAAGTGGGGAGAGGAGAGAAGGCACGATTTTGGTAGATTTATGGATCATTTCCCACCTATCATTGTCAAATTTCCAAGACTGCAACCAATAAAAACAGCCATGGAAACCAGGGATTGGGTCCAAATTGAAATTTATTTCAACACTAGTCAACTGGGGGATTATAAGTTTAAGTAGTTTAAGAAGTTGGATGAGTGGCTAATTTCAATCCCTCCAAAATTGACACCCATCATGACTAAAATCTTGGTAGAAATATTTCTCACAGGTATATATGAGGAGGATGAATTAGATTGGGGCTATGGGAGCCTTAGTGTCTACACAGTGAAGGATGGATATGATAAGATCCTTTGAGAGCCTTCTCCTCAATCATATCAAGTTGAGGATTAGAGAAATATTTGGCAGTCCAAGGGTTGGCCGAAAGTAAAAAAAAATTCTTGGCAGTTCATGCATAATGGAATTCTTACTTTTGATAATCTCAGACGTAGGAGAATAATTGGTCCATCCTAATGTGCTTTATGCTACAAGAACGAGGAAACATTTGACCACTTGATGTTTGAGTGCCCATTCACACGCCATATCTGGAAGAGATGGTTTTTATCTTATAAAATTCGAGTTAATGGTGATTTGAATCGGATTAATATTTGGAAAATATGGAAGAGGGGTAAATTTAAATCCAAAGCTCTTTGTATCGATTGGGAGCTTCTATTAAACTTCATTTGGTGGTAAGTGTGGTTGGAGAGAAATGAATTTTTTTTTAGAGAAACCTGATTATCTTTAGATGGAGTTTGGTAGGTTATTTGGAGCAAAGTCACAGAAACTGTGGCAGTGTATGCTAAAGAGGAAACTTAGGTTGTTATAGGAACAATGGAGAAGGAAGTTGAAGTGCAAGAGGGGCAGGATAGAGCTAGTTTAAAACCACCCCTAGAAGGTTGGATTAAAATTAATACGGATGGAGTTGCAAAAGGCAATCCGGGTAGAGCTAGAATTGGAGTGGTTTGCAGGAATCATGTTGGAATAGTGCTCTATTGGTAACTGCAAGGCCTAGGAAAGGCCACGAACAATGAAGCGTAATACTTAGCTATCAAATGTGCTTCTATTTGGGCAATAAAACAAGGTTACCGGAGGATAATCCTAGAATCAGATTCTCAAATAATAGTAGGAGCTCCGGATTTCATGAGGAATTTTGCTTTGAAGACATGGATGTTTATGGTTCTTGTCACTCAAATTAAGGAATTATGGAGGGAATTAGATGATGTAATTCCAATTTATGTGAGTAGAGATCTAAATAAAGTGGCAAAATTCCTAGCTAAGATGGGTACTAAGAAGGAGGTAGGGGTTTAGTGGCATAGTGACATGGCTATTAAGGATGAGATGATTAGGCAAGTTGGTGAGCAAATCCATTGTTTAGCTAATTTGGACAACCATTGTAGAAATATGGTTTAGGAGATATGGCTCCAATGTATATCTTCTTTTACAGTTGTAAACAGGTGAAAATCCATTGTAGAATTATTGTTTAGGAGATTTAGCTCTAATGCAAATCTTATTTTACTGTTGTAAACATGTGTTCTCTTTGGCTAAGGCTGGGATAAGTCTCATCCCAACTTGTAAATGATCTTTGTTTTAATATAATTTTTTCAAAATATTTTTCAAAAAACATTTATTCAAAAGGCAAGTCTAAAACTAGAAGTCCTTTATGAAATTTATTTAGAAGCAAAGCATAAGTCCTTTACAATATTTGTCTAAAGATAAGGCAAAAGTCTTTTAAGACATTTATCTAGAGATAAGTCTATTGTCATTTGGTGCATCTATACAGTGACTTTAAAACATCTATTTTGAGTTAAATCTATTTATAGAATTAAATAAAATATAAAATGCTCCTTTGACATTTTTCTTAGGGCATTAAAACATTATAGTTATCTTGTATCATAGCAATGTCTTATGACATCATTTAAATTCCCCTTAGGGACATCTATTTTTGCATCATATCTTGTATCATAGAAATGCTTTATGAAATTATCTAAAGTCCCCCTAGGCATATCTATTTTTGTACTATTTTATTTTGAAACTCCTTTGTAATCCACATAAATCAGTACCAATTAATAGAAATATTAAATAAACACCTGCAAGGAATAATTCACACAATACAATTTATGAAATTAATACAAATTATTCTAATTTATTCAACATAAAATTCAAATTATTGAGGTAGGCCAACACCGTACAATGCTCCTTATTAAAATGAAGCCACTCCTTACAATATCTCAATATGACATCCCAACAAGACAATATTCTTCTCTCTCCCTCATATGGACATCTTACCTACATTATATAATGCTCAACTACCTACCACTACCACTTATCCACAAATGTGGGATAATTACATTTGTTATAATATTATAATATTAAATACTTATCTTGGGTACCTTTTTGTCTCTCTTAAAAAATGTTTCATCCTTGAAACATAAGAAGAGACTAAACAATATGATATTTTGAGCTTTACGATGAATTGGTACTAATTTCGATCATCCATCCATCCCAATGAAACTCTGATTAGTGGTGGTCTTCACTGATGCTGATATGCCCTTTTATTATTTGAATTTTTGGAAGTAATCCCTTGGTCCCATGTGTTAGAGGCATCTTTCTATTGGCAATAAATATCACTCTTTTTCATCCATACTTGCTTGGTTTTGCCACTTGAGTATCCAAGATTGCTTTGTTGGCTCCACGCTTTTGTTGCTCTACTCTAGTAACTTAAATGATGGGTCTATTTATTACTTTACACTGCTACACCACTCTACAAACTAGAGTCACTTTGCTTTCTTTGTCAAATATTTTCGTAGTTGGTGCCCTTCTAATTCCATGTAGAACCATAATATTGTTTCCTTAAGCCATGCCTCCAAGATTTTTTTCGCTCTTGGTGGTGCGGGTGGCTATATGCTGCAACCTTAACCTGATGTTCTATTAGCTTTGATTGTTCACTATTTTGTTCTTTTATTTTATGCTCCTTTGTTATGCTCCCATATTTTGGTTCATCCTTGGACTCTGGTTTTGCTTCTTCTTTGATTTTTGTTATTGCCTCAATTTGTTTCAGATTTTTCTTGAACTTTGACATAGTTTCTTGGATTTTTACTACTATTTTTTCCTAGGCTATTTTTTTTTTCGTAGATTTAACTTTTGATTCTTCTATTGATTTCTCAACTTGTTCCCCTACTATAATTATTTCTTGTTTTTCCTTGGATTCTTGCTTCTTACACTGAGAAATATATTATACAATTATTTATTTTCCTATACTACAACTTCATGAACTTATTTTGTATATTAATATTGACAGTACCCAAAGATTTTAACCAAGGATAATCAAGAATGATGTATGCATCATCCATCTCAATAGCATAAAAATCTAAAAGTAAAATATATTTATGCATGATCTTCAAATTTTCAAAAAATTTAAACATTCATACCTCAAGTTGTATGTCTTTGATTTTATTTGCTTGAACCTGCAACCTCTTAGCCAAAAACATATTAATTACTTTGTATCTACTACCAAGGTTTATAGAAATAATAGCGTTTTTCTTTTGGATGGAGTCATAAAATTACAAAATAGATTTTTTAGATTCAAACAAATCTTTTTGAACATTATTTAACTTATCTAACATCCAAGCTATGCTTCTTTCAGTCTATACACTATCATCCTTCTCTTTTTATTTTACCAATTTCTCACAATTAACTCTCTTAATTTTCTTTTGTTCCTTCTGAGGCTTGTTTAATTCTTTGGCATAATTTTTTTATGTATTATTTTTTTTTTAAAGCGAAAAACCCCTTGCAGAGCCGCCTTGGTCTGAGAGACCACGAACAGGGGGTTCTACACCGTCAAAGTCACCCGAGGGTCGCACCCGACCCTGCTCGCACCGACATTATCAATTGGATTTTCGATACCCAATTTAGCTTTTTGGTAGGGTGGAGATTTGAACTCGGGACCTCCCTTGGAGGATTGCCCTCTCCTCTCCAACTCACCTACAACACCTGGGTTGTATTATTCAAACTCCTTATCTTTTCATCATTTTTCTCATATTCCCATTTGCTTAAAAATGTTTGCTCTACTTTTTCCCAAGTCATTTGATAATTATAGACAGTAAGAAAACTATGAAGCCAAGATTGAGCTTCTCCTTCAAAATATTGAGTAAGCCAATAGACCCAAATATAATTAGTAGAATACATGGATTTAAATTGCCTCCACCATTTCTTAGCATCAATATCATCCCTTCCAATGAATATTGGCAACTCCATGGCCTCAAACCCCCAAAATTTTAAAACTTTGTTTTTTTAGAAATTTCTTAAGTATCCTATTATTCCTTTAATAAATAATTAAATCTACACCAAACTAGCAATTGTTTGTGGCATGTAGACTATGTACTTTCAACAACTGATAATGGCCTTCTCTACTTTTTGTGTGTGCCCTCAACTTAACAACTTTTAATGGCTTGTAGACTTTGAACTTCCAAAAACTGATAACTACTTGCTCTATGTAATTTTTTTGGCATTTAGCTTAACAACAATTAATAGCTTACAAACTGTGTACTTCTAGAAACTAATAATGGCCTCCTCTAAAAATATTTTTATATATACTGATAATGACTCACTCTTTAAACTTTTTAGGGGGGCACCCAGCTTAACAATTTATAATAGCACCCAGAATATGTACTTTTGACAATTGATAATGGCCTCCTCTATAGACTATTTTTTAATAATGGCTTGCTCTATAGGCTGGGTAATTTTTGTACTTAGACTAGCATTGCTAATGGCTTGCTCTATAGATTTTTGTTTTATGGTAAAATACTACCAACTGGAGACTAGTTATTTTTTATACTCACTTGCAACTATCTATCTATGTTGAAGCTATGGAACTATTATAGATTATAAAATTTGTATAGAGACTATTGTTGAAGTTTTTGTTGATGTAGAACACTTTTGTAGAAATCCTAGCAACAAACTAAGCCCTAGAATTTGTCTTTCTAGTGGCTTAAGGTAAATCTCATTGGCCACAAAGGTTGTCTAAGTGAGTACCACTCTCTGATTACTAATAATGTTTTCTTAAGGAATAATAGTTGAGAAACTAACCATGATTTTATCTCTAAACAATAGCTCTTTGTATACTCTCATAATTAAAAATAATAATAATAAGGTGTGGGGTTGTTGACCTTTTTCACTAGCAACACACTCAAACCAATTACTCTAGGGTTCCTAGGGTACTCCTAAGTTGAGTTTTAGGAACAATATTAGCCCAAATACTTCACCCACTTAAGCAGTCAATAATTTCACCTGATCCTACAAGAGGTTATTAGCCCAATGCATGTGCTTATTTAGCATCAAAATTTGGATCCAATGGTGAATAAATGTTTGAAACTTCTATAGTGAAACACGACCCTAAAAAGTCCTCTAATACTAAAGCTTCTACAATAAAACACAACCCTAGAAATTTTTATGATACCATTTGTTATGAAACTTCTTTGTCATCCAAAAAAATTAGTAATAATTTAGAGAAATATTAAATAAACAGTTGTAATGAATAATTCCACACAATACAAATTATTCCAATTTATTCAACATAGAATTCAAATCCTTGAGGTAGGGCAATACTGTATAATGCCCCATATTGGTAGGAATTCACTCCTTACAATATCTCAATATGATATCCCAACAATACAATATTCTTCTCTCCCTCCCCCATATGAGTCTCTTTCCTACATTATATAATGCTCAACTACCTACCACTACCACTTATCCACACATGTGGGATAATTACATTTATTATAATATTACATACTTATCTTGGGTACCTAACATATTTGTAGTATAGTAATTCCTTATAAGATTATCTAAAGTCCCCTTGGGCACATGTTTTTTATATGTACTTATAGCATATTTGTATTATACTTGTATCATCAAATTCAAATTAAAAATGTATTTATTCTTGATCATCTATATATCTTAAAAACCAACGCTATTTCATTCATCAAATTTCAAGCATCATGAGTCACATCGTTAATCCATGTAACAATGTTATTCCTCATCTAATCATATAACATAATCATCATCATCAACAACAACTAGAATTATCAAAATTAAACAACCATAACAAAAAATAACAATTCATCTATGACAATTTTTGACACAATCATAATAAAAGATTATATATATATCAAAACTTTATATACATTGCATAATATACATCAATGATCATAGTACAACATGGTACAATAGCAACTATAAAATTGTATCTCCAAGGCATAGTTTAGGACTAGTTCCCAAAGCTAATATTTGGAACTTCTCTTGCTCTTGTCAGTAGCGACATCATCCTCATAGATGACTATGACTAGTGATTCATAAACCATGAAAGGATCTATGTCGTACTCATATTTCTAGGTGACAACAAGTAGTGATTGATAGAAACTATTGCTTGGAATATCATTTAGTAGTAGGGCTATCTCTTGAACTCAATTATAATTTCTTCCTATATGCATTAAATATCCACTAAATATAATTTTTGAGTAGTAGTTAACTAATCCAACAATACCTATACTAATTGATTGTCACTAGCACCAGCTATTGCTACAACATTTGCTATAGTTGTGTCAAATGGTTGACTACATCATAGAGGTTTTCTCAACCAAGTGATACTACTCCTACATCCTTGTCACTACCTCTATCTTTGTTACATATTGCTCTACTATAGTTTTGATGCATCATATAAACTGACCACCTATCTTCAAAGTGAATTCCTCTTTACCTCGAGAATAGACTAAAGTGATCTATTCAATCTTGCCTTACCTACTATGATCTTGGCATGGTAGTAGCCCCTACTATTATTTTAGCTTTCCCCTTCCTCCTATGTTGGTAATCCTAACATTGTCTAACTAGTGGTGATACCACCTATTGGGCTATCCTTGATGAAAAGGATTGAAAATCCAACTAAGTTCATATTATTTACAAGCTCAATATATAGGCTCTAAAGGCCCAAAATACATAACCAACCCATCAAATCATGGATTTGATCCAATATGCTTAACCATAAGCTACAATAGTGCAAAGGAGAATGCACGTAACTTCTAAGTTAAGAATGAAAGGAAAAATGCTAACTAGAAGATCCTTTTAGCTATCTTGAAGTACACACTTCCTACTTTGAGTTCACACTTCCTAACTAACACTCCTAAGTGACAACTAGAAGACAACTAGTGCCCACAAGTGTATGTGAGAAGGAGACTCACTTACAATATTAATTTGCAAGAAATAAACTATGCAAACCTAGCTAGGAACTACTAGAGGGGTCATATGAGTGATCAAACATCAATCCTCATCATGCCTCCCCACAATAGAAGCATTGGCCTCCAATGCTTTCAGAAGAGTAGGAAAGTCATGGGACATCTGATGAAAAGAAATCCAACGAGCCTGATGCGGCAGCTGTCCTCGTCGAGCCACAAGATATGAGGTGGTAGACCCCTGGCGAGTCTGTCGAGTCTTCGTGTCATAGATCTGATCGAAATCCAATGGTAACTGAGAATCAGGAACCACGTCCACAGGATGACTGATAGCTGGTGCGGTCTCCAATGTAGAGTCAAAGTACAACTTCAAAAGATCTACATTGACGACGTCATGAATTCCCAAGTGTGTGGGAAGATCAAGGCGGAAAGCATTCTCGGACACCTGTTGAAGAATAGTATAAGGCCCATAGCGAATCGGTTTGATTTTACTATGAGTCTTATCAGTAAAACGTCGCTTGTCAAGATGCAACCAAACTTTGTCACCAACCTGAAATGGATGAGGAATTCGATGTCGATCCATGGCCTTTTTCTGTTGCTATTGTGTCTTTTGCAAAATCTCAATCACCTTTGATTGAAGATTGTGCAAGTGCTGAATAAATGAGTGTGCCTTGTCTTGCTCCTTCGAAGATGTGAAGTGACAGGAGAAGGCAAAGACAAAGGTAACTCATAAGGTGCCAAGGGCTGAAATCCCATACAAACCTCAAAAGGTGAGTGACCTGTAGAAGAATGTAGGGCCCTATTGTAGGCATGTTCAATATGAGTGAGACTCAAGTCCCACTTTGTTGGTGAAGCGTGATGATAGATTCGTAAACTTTGCACAAGTGTACGGTTTACCACTTCAGTCTGCCCATCGGACTGCGGATGATAGGCGATGGAAAAGTTAAGGGAAACTCCCAAAATTTTCCACAAAGAATGCCAAAAGTGACCCACAAAGCATGAATCACGATCCGATATAATGCTGGTAGGTAGACCAAAGGAACGCCAAATGCTGTCAAAGAACAATTGGGCTAAGTCTACTGTAGAACTTGTCTTGCGGCATGGAATAAACTTAGCCATCTTACTGAATCTGTCAACCACCACGAACACACAATCATGTTGTCGCACTGTCATGGGAAAACCACTAACCAAATCCATGGAAATGCTTTCCCAAGGATGGGAAGGAATGGGCAAAGGCATGCCTAAGCCAAACTTCCTGTTAGCTGGTTTTGAACGACAACAAACTGCACACTGTTTGAGAAATCTCAACACATCCCTCTGCATTTTAGGCCAGTAAAAAAATCTTTGCAAGTGATGAAGTGTTTTGTGCTTCCCAAAGTGACCACCATAAAGTGTAGAATGAGCTTCCTTAAGAAGTGACACCCTAGGCTCACAAGGAACACAAACCTTGTCCAATTTGTAAAGAAGTCCTTCTTTGATGTAGAAATCTTGGAAAGGACGCAAATTGGAAGAAGAAGGCTTACTCACTTGCTCAAATATTTTCCCAAAATCAGGATCCTGTGAATACTGATTAGGCCAAGTCTTAAATCCCAAGTGTGAAGTGGACATAACTGTTAAGGCAAGAGCGGTAGGAGGCCTACTCAAACAATCAACAACAGTATTACTCTTCCCCTTTTTGTACTTGATCACCAAGTGAAATTGTTGGAGGTAAGAGGCCCACTTCATATGTCTTGATTCTTCAATTTTACTTTGAGATTGTAAAAACTTGAGAGGCATATGATCAGTGTGTACTACTGTATCTTTTCCCAAAAGATAATGTCTCCAGTACTTGATAGCTTGAACTAATGCATACAACTCCTTGTCATATGTAGAATAGTTCAACTTAGCAGCAGAAAAAGTTTCGGAATGATAAGCAACTGGATGACCATTCTGTTTGAGCACAACTCCTAAGGCAACTTTAGAGGCATCCGTTTCAATCTCAAAAGGTTGAGAGAGGTCGGGTAAAGTTAACACAGGTGTTGTACAAAGTTTCTTTTTGAGTTTCTCAAAGGCAATATCTTGGCTTTTCTCCCAATGAAATGGGACTTTAGACTTAGTGAGATAATGCAATGGAGCTGCAAGAGTGGAATATTGAGGAATGAACTTGCGATAAAAATTTGCAAGTCCTAGGAAACTCCTTAACTCGGTGAGAGTTGAAGGAGGGGACCACTTAAGTAAAACATCAACTTTAGTGGGATCTACCTGAATTCCACTTTCACTAATCACATAACCAAGGTAAGAAACTGAAGTATTGCCAAAAGAACACTTGGAAGAATTGGCATATAATTGATTCTTCGCAAGAAGATCAAGTGTATGATGGATATGCCCAAGGTGTTCCTCCCAAGTTTTTGAGAATATCAATATATCATCAAGATATATTATTACAAATTTGTCAAGTACATCACGAAATACATCATTCATCAACCTCATGAAGGTTGCAGGAGCATTAGTAAGACCGAAGGGCATGACCAACCATTCAAAGAGGCCCATCTTCATCTTAAAAGTTGTCTTCCATGTATCCTCAGCTTGGATACGCACTTGATGATATCCACTTTTGAGATCTATTTTTGAAAAGAACTTAGCTCCTTGGAGCTGATCTAATAAATCATCAATGCGTGGTAGTGGATATCTATTCTTTACAAAAATTCTGTTCAAAGCACGAAAATCAATGCACAATCTCCAAGTGCCATATTTTTTAAGAACCAACAAAATAGGTGAGGCACAAGCAGAAGTACTTTCCTTAATGAAACCCTTAGACAACAAATCTTCTATTTGCCTTTTAATTTCTTCATTTTGCAAAATAGATTGTCTATACATGGGTGCATTAGGTAGTGAAGAACCAGGAATGATTTCAATGCTGTGATTAATTGTGCGAATTGGAGGAAGAGACTTTGGCTCCTGAAATATGTGTGAGTAATTTTGCAATATTTTATCCATTGAAGAGTGTTGCTTTGGAATGGAAGTGGATGTAGGAGTGTTTTGAGAGCGAATGAAAATTAGAGCAACGTCACCACCTTTTTTAATTGCCCTTTTTGTTTGCTTGGAATTTAGAATGATGTTAGGAGTGTTGGTGCTTTTAATGAGAAAGACCTTACCATATTTTTGAAGTGTGTAGGTTCTTTTGAAAGCATCATAAACAGCTCTCCGATCATACTTGAAAAGGTTGTCCAAGAAAAATCCCACAACAATCCATAGGAGTCACATCACAAGTGACTTGATCTATGAAATGTGGGCCAAGTGCAAATTTTAATGTGCAAGTGTGAGTGATTTCTGAGCCCCTTCCACTATCCTTCCAACCCAAAGAATAAGGTTGAGGATGAGGCTCCATAGGTAACTTCAATCGCTCGACAATGGACCTCGCAATTAGATTTTTCTGCGAGCCATTATCCACTATACAATCTGTTGCAAAATTATGGAGCAAATGAGCTCGAGTGATGAACAAAGCATCACGAGCGCCCCCTGATGAACTTACATTTACCAAGGTAACCTCATTGAGCTTACCTCGTAATTTCGTGTATACTCTACTTTCTCCTACTGACTCAAGGGGACCTTTGGAAGCATCCTCCTCTTGAGTAGTGATGACTAAACTCTTCTTCTTAAGCTTAAAACAATCAGCTTTTTCATGACCTTTTTTCTTACAATAGTTACAAAAATTTTTAGAAGAAGAAGGTTTGGAAGAAGAAGAAGAAGAAGGAGTAGAAGCGGAAGGAGAAGGAGAAGAAGGAGATGGAGAAGAAACATTCTTCTTTTGAGCAAAATTCTTCTTTTGTGAGAAAGAACTATTCCCTTTTGATGAGTTTGCAACCACTTGAGTAGCAGGTGCGCGGAATGCCTGCGAATGCGCTTTGAACTTGTCCTCCGCAAGTTGCGCCTGGTTGAAAACTGAATCCAATGTTTCCATAGAAACAAACATAATTTCCCTGTACAAATGCTCCAACAAGCCACTTTGAAATTTGAGAATCAAAGCTTTAATATCTTCCTCCACATTCAAAAGTATCCTGTACCTATTGAATTGAAAGATATATTCCTGCACAGTCATATTAGTACCTTGTCGAAATCGAAACCACTTAATTACCAATTCCTTAGAATAATTGGAAGGATAAAAATTGGTCTTAAGACAGTCTACAAGCTCATCCCAAGAGGTGAGTTCATCATGACCTCTTTTTCTTTCAACAAGTACTTTAGCTAAACCAGAAAGTTTTAGCTTAGCATATGGAACCATATCCTCATCTGAAAGCTGAGTGTAAGAAAACCAAGAACTCATGTCAAGAATCCAACTATTCAAGACTTCAAGGTTTCGGGATCCATCATAAAGTGGCACTTCACAACGAACTCTCAGGCGAGAATCATGAGCAGAAGTTGAAGCATTGTGGACAGAAATATCATTTACCTTCATTGCAAGGTTACAAAGAACTTCTGCCATGGTAGTATCATTAGCTTTATCAGCTAAAGCATTCACAACATGTGCAAGTTCTGCCACTTGGGCAGCCAAGTCAGAAGCCATGTGAAACCGGGTATAAGCCAGGAGTAACAAGGACAAAAACACTTAAAAATCAGGGTAAAATCTGAAAATACCCTGTTACAATGTAGTGCCTTGAAAATTACCCCTAAGGCTAAATATTTTAAAAATTTAAACTAACCTAAGGTTTTAAATTTAATAATTTATTAATTTAAAAATAACTTAATTAAAAATTAAATTTTAATTAATCAAAGATTAATTAATTTAATTAAGTTATTAAAAATAAATTAATAAATTAAAAAATTACATGCAAAAACCTTAGAATAGCAAAAATTAAAAATTTTTACCCTTTTGAACACTCCCTGTTGCATGAAATTCTACAACTGTTGTTGCACGTTTCCTGAGGCGGGTTTAATTTTGTTGTTCAATTTAAAAAATTTAAATGCAAAATACTTGTGCAAAAAATGTTGGGCCAACCTTGGGAGCGACACCAATCGCCACCCATGGTGGAGGCCGACAGTACCAGCCTGTCCACCGACGATGCACAGTTTGGCATGGGCTCCCATGATACCCCTTTCACCTGTGGCGATGCAGGCACTAGCTTGTTGCACTAGCACTCTCTCGGTGCTGCACGTCGACCATTGCGATGCGACAGCTGTTGCCTAACAATGTCTCACCGTAGGTGCATTGCATGTCGCTATCGAGCTGACAGGATCAGTGAGTCGACGTGCGTCAGCCTGACGCGCACGAAAAAGCCCCACGAGCTACCGGCCAAGCACCCACGGTGCTGGATCACAGCCGAAAAGGGCAAACAGGCCCTTCGGCTTAATTTTTTTTTTTACAATAAAATTATAATTAATATATCAAAAAAAATAATATATTAATTAAAATTAAGTTTTCTAAATAAAAATGAAATTTTAAATTAACCAGAAGGGTTAATTTAACAACATTGAAAACTTAAAATTTTACAAATATTAGCAATTTTTGAAGGTAAATTACCTTCAAATTTTCCTAACAAATTGCTAATTTTCTTTCATATCACCAAGACCCCTTCAGTAGCTCTCCTTTCAAGATCCAGTCGACACACGACCAACGTTTGAAAGGCAACCAGACCCAAGTCGACACACGACCTGGTTTAGGCGATGCTTGATCTTCAAGACTCCGAAATGGCAGGAACAAATGGCTCCCTAATGCGTATTTCACCGTAGGAGTAGTCCAAACCTGCCAAGGGATTTTTGTAAGACAGGAATCGGGGTAAACTTTTCCTATACCTCTTGAGCATAAGCAAAAAGTTGGAACGAGGAGTTTGACGCCTAAGGAACTTCCTTCTGCGAATGGTTTTCAAGCTCCCCTTGAGCTTGAACCGAGTCCTCAATGAGAAAGAATTTCTCATGAAAAACAATCTATCTCCTTCCCTCTCACCTCACAAGCCCTAGTGCAAACATAAACTAGGCTCTGATACCAATGAAAAGGATTGAAAATCCAACTAATTTCATATTATTTACAAACTCAATTTATAGGCTCTAAAGGCCCAAAATACATAACCAAACCCACCAAATCATGGATTTGATCCAATATGCTTAACCATAAGCTACAATAGTGCAAAGGAGAATGCACGTAACTTCTAAGCTAAGAAAGAAAGGAAAGATGCTAACTAGAAGATCCTTTTAGCTATCTTGAAGTACACACTTCCTACTTTGAGTTCACACTTCCTAACTAACACTCCTAAGTGACAACTAGAAGACAACTAGTGCCCACAAGTGTATGTGAGAAGGAGACTCACTTACAATATTAATTTGCAAGAAATAAACTATGCAAACCTAGCTAGGAACTACTAGAGGGGTCATATGAGTGATCAAACATCAATCCTCATCACTTGATCTCCTAGCTGGCTACATCCTCCCTTGTCCTTATCCCCTCCACCATAACCTTCCAAGGATAGGTGGTCTAATACTAACTCCAATTGTGGTCATTAACACCAATATCATTGATGCTAGGATCGAAAATTATGGGATCATTGATGTCTATCTTTGAGTAGGAATGAGAATCTAACAATGCATCAAGCTACACTCCTATGTTGTTTGCCAATATTACACTAGATCCAACTAGATGTCTTACCTCATGTTAAATTAATAGACCATTTTTTATGCTAAAATAGCTCCCACTCTCCAAATAGCTCTTAAAATGGTATATCAACATCAACCACTAATCAGAGTTTCACGAGGATAGATGGATGATCAAAATTAGTACCATTTCATAGTAAGGCTCAATATATCATATTGTTTAATCTCTTCTTATATTTCAAGGATGAAATATTTTGTAAGGGGGAAGGAGTGTTAGGTACCCAAGATAAGTATTTAATATTATAATATTATAACAAATGTAATTATCCCACATGTAGGTAAGATGCCATAAACAAATGGGAGTGTAGTTAATCCCACATTATCTTCCTATTCTGGTAATCCTTACATTTTCTAACTAGTGGTGAGACCTTCTATTGAGCTATCCTTGATCCCCCATCTGGCTACATCCTCCCTTGTCTTTATCCCCTCCATCATAACCTTCCAAGGATATAAGGTCTAATACCAACCCCAATGGTGGTCATTAACACCAATATCATTTATGCTAGGATCTAGAATAATGGGATCATTGATGTCTAGCTTTGAGTAGGAATGAGAATCTAACAATGTGTTAAACTACACTCCCATATTATGTGCCAATACCACACTAGATCCAACTATATGTCTTAACTCATTTCAAATTAGCATACCATTTTTTTATGCTAAAATATATCCCACTCTCCCCATGGTCCTACCAACCATCACTTTTATCTAACCTTAAAAATGTAGTGTTCATCATCTACCCAACCATCATGGCCTGTATATGGTCACTATGTCACCTGATCTCAGTAAATATCATCAATGATCTACCTAAACCTGCCTAGCATACCATTGTATGACATGCTCTAACAACCCTTAAAATAATGTGCCCACCTATAATCCATGGGTATCTCATTGTTGTCCACCTATCCCAGTAGCCCTAGTGTCCTTACAATTGTTATATCCTCCTAGACCCATACCTAGAGTAGAATGTAGCAGGATAATCCTCTCTTGTTTCTAAACACCACTCTGTGTAGTGAGTGGTATAGCCAACATAAAATGATAGGACCCTAAGAAAAATATATTTATTGCTCCAAATTTCATCCACAACCTAATCCTAGCTCTAGTTCATCACTTACCTATTGGTGTTTCCAATCAGAATCTCTAACACCAAGACATTCAACAATATTTCCTTTTGATCCAACTAACCCTTGACATGTACAATATTGATGTCAACACATGGTCTCACCACATAAAAGTGTACATCACAGGTCAGTCACTATAGAATATACTACTCACTTTATATCATATAAATTAAATCTCCTTTGATAGAAACTCTATGAATGCATCAAATATCCTTGAGTTTCATAGTCTAATTATTATAGGCAAGTAGAAGGCATTCATCTATGAATACCAATGCTTAGCCAAAGTAGTTGATAGTAATCAATCAAACTCTATCTTGGTCTTTAAGGAAGCATGATATGGCCCCACCACCATAAGGAGAGCATGATCCTCATTGTTGACCAAATATAGGATAGTCTTAAGGGTATGTAGTCACTTCTCTTGGTAGTCCAATGTATGCAGTCTCTCCTAAAATTGAGTCAAGCCAACTTGTTAGTTTTTCATATCTAAGATATATCCTAATTTAATTCTTCATCCTATCTTATCCTAAAACAACCACAAAAATAGAAAATCAAAATCACCATTGCATGATGAAATTATCATTGTACAAAAAATGTGTTATCAAAAGATGAAAGTTCCATGCAATTACAAAAGTGTTATGAAATAACATTACTCTTGTCACCTAGCAAAAACACCAATGTAGTAGTGCTATCATTGTGCAAAATCACTACATACATTTATCTTTTAGCATAATTTATAAGAAATATATATATAAATTTGATGACTTTTAATATGTATACCTAAGTTTAATCTTCTTGTCCAACTTTTGGTGCTCTCATATGATATGGGTGGTGTATAGGTCATACTCTATGATCCATGGTAGTCGAAGTTGAGATCATGCATCCAAATCTCCCAAACATGATCATCAACGGTAAAAATCATTTTCCTTTTAGTCCCTGATCATTTTACCCGTATCCCATCCTAGCTAATTTTATTATTTTTTCACAACCTCTCATCAATTTACCAATGTATCATAGTCAAATTGAGTTTCCTCTATGAAACTTGATTTTTCTCTAAAACTCAAGGGGACACATAGTGGCATGACAGTATGTAATGTTGTTACAAACACAACATTTTATATCATTAGTAATAAACAAATAAAAATTACTAGTCATATTGAATCATTCATCCTAATCAACATGAAATCTACTTGTCCCAAAATAATGGCATGCAAGCCAATAATTGACATGTTCATCATTCAATGAAGGCATTAAAAAGAGGAAATTGTAGACAACCATGTCATCAAAACCTAAAAACTCACTAACACCCACCTCATTTATCTAATCAAGCATATTTATCAACTCAACTATCTAAAGACCAAAGTAAGGGGAATTTGTTACCCCAAAGCAAAAACATCATACCTCAGATCATATTATCAATGGCACTAATGAATAATTAGCAGTTCTTTTGCCAGATTTTTAAAATTTATATTTTTTTCCTAGTCAGCTTAACAACTATCATTTTGATATTAGTGTTAGTATCCTTAGTGTTGCTTACACTCATGATGCCAATGCTACTAACTATCATAATACAAAAATGGAAAGGAAGATAGTTGATAAGCGCTAGCTATCCACTAATTCTAGGACCTAATATCCCAATCATGCTTGCCATCTCTTAGCACCTATCATTTCATGTCATTAGAAACTAATTTTATTCAACA
Organism: Wollemia nobilis; assembly: GCA_028583015.1. Classification (NCBI taxonomy): domain Eukaryota; kingdom Viridiplantae; phylum Streptophyta; class Pinopsida; order Araucariales; family Araucariaceae; genus Wollemia; species Wollemia nobilis. The sequence goes on from JAQPPZ010002347.1 coordinate 2,229,213, forward strand.
TTCCACTTTTGCATGATATTCCATCCTCCTTACATGTTCACCTACCATCCTTATCCCCTTAACCTAGTTGCCCCTCTCCATGTATCTTGCCACCCCTAGAGCCTACCATTCCTAGTAGATCCTCTAATGGATCCTCCAAGGGAGCCATGGCTACTATAAATTCATCTCTTAGGAATCCCATCCATATGGACCAACTCTATTAAATTGATATCTAATTTTTGTGTAATGAATTTGTGTAGTAAATTCTTATAAAATTGTTAGTTTGTAATAAATCATTTTGCATAGTGAAGTTCTGCCAAATCATTAGGCCATTTGCATCCAAACTTTGAATATTAAAATTTTGCTGCATTTGAATCTTGAATCAATGAATACGGAGTGTTCCCTTTTGATCGTTGGCTTTCATGAGGAGGCCAATAAAATCTTGTGTACAAGGTGGAGCTCTTGAGTTCATCCTACAACTCTATTTGCATGGAAACTAGGGCACTCTTTGTCATATCAACAAGGCTTTGATTCTCAACTTCTAACTTTACCTTCATTGGATCTTGATTCATTTTTTATGCATTAATATTAATATTAATATCATTTTAGTTAAATCATTGAAGATAGGCTTATTTTTAATCATATCAACATCATATAAGTTACTTTTTTACATAATTGGGATCTTTGCATCTTGTTGGGTGGAATCTCATAATTTAATTTGGGTTTTTAATTTTTAAAAAATTTCTTTCTACATCTATAGGTAGAAATATTATAGAATTGTAGTACCAACAATGTTACTATGCTCTAGTTTATCTATAGCAAAGACCATTTTTTATAATCAGTCCTTATGTTTGTAAAAATTGAGAGTATTATCCATATTTGGAAGACCTAGCAGTGTTATTGGTCGGTTGTGGTGTTTTCCTTTATATGCAATGGACATAATTTTTAGTGTTTTAATATTTTATTATAAATAGAAGTCTAATGTCGACCAAGGGACTAATAGCCCTCCATTGACTTTGGAAAATTCCTTTGCATTTGATCATATTTTTATTTTATCTATTTTGCAATTTTTTGTGAAGAAAGAAGTAGGTCTACATAATTATAGGTAAAGGTTTATCACCAGTCAAAATCATTGACAATGCGTATACAATAGTAGTGTTACTATTAGATAGTAGAATCAAGTCCTTTAATTCCTTTTTGTTCTTCTCTTTAATTTGGGCTTAATTTTTTGTTTACTATCATCTCTGTCTACTATCTATTTTTATTTCTAGTTTTCTATTTATGTTATTCATTAAGAAGGAACAAAAAAAAGTTAGATGTAATCATATTGTCTTAGGGGATAAGTCATTTAGAATTTATCATTTCCTTAACTAAATACATAGATTAATATTGCATATATATTTGAAATTTAACTACATATAAAGGTTAGGGCTATTTGTCAGATTCTTCTCTTAAACCCTTTCTAAAATCTAAAATACATTTGCTTCATCATTTGAAAATTTAAAGTCATATAGACATGGGTCTATTTTCTACATAATGTTTTTATTGCATTTGTAGATAAATAGAGTTAAATTATGGAAAAGTAGTCAATAGGGATATCTTATAAAAATGTAGGTATTTTTTACCCTAAAACATACAACCTTAAACCCTTTAAAAACTTCCCCTATCATCAAAGTGAAGTGTCATGGATAGAACACCAAATGGGAGGAACCAACATGTCCATCCCCATATACTAGTGGGTGGCCATTATTAGTTTTTCCATCTCACATTACCACTTTTTCACCATTTTTCGCTTCTCTAATATACTCTCTTGTCAATAGTTGGTTCCATATAATTGATGCATGGGGAATAAGTATGTAAAAGTAGTGTATCTATGGTCCTAAGGATAACCACATCACATAGAAAGTCATATATTTTTTTTAAATAGGCATAGAGCATTGACGGTGGTATCTTTGATGCCAAGCACAATGCATTGTCCAAGTTTCCATAGCCACCTTTGGGAAGGGAAATCCCTTCCTCATTACTTAGACTTCCTTTCATTGGTAACACCAAAAGCAAAAGGGTTGTCCTATGCATGGTTAAAACACAAAATCCCATCCTCCTAAAGCCTCATAATGTCCATACATATTTGACATGCATTGACAATGGAATGATTAGATCTTTCATATAAGGCTAGTCATTTCTATGACTACAAAAAGGATGGGCATGATTTAAAAATATGCCCTCCTCTCTCATTCTTAATGGAAACTACCATGCTATACCATTGATTAAATTACAAAAAGTGGAAATATAATTATATATATTTTGTCAGAACTCAATGTTTTGATTTATTATATTATGAAATGATGGGTATTTATGTACATAGGATGCTTATTTTAGGTATAGCAAACCTTGAACCAAACTTGTAACTATCGTTGTCATAGGCTACATCCATGTACCTTGTGAGAGGTCGTTATACCACTTGACCTATCATATGGTATATTTTGTAATTACTCCTAGCATATCCCTCTTATTACATCATAGTCATAGATATATTTTGCTTATGACCGAAGAATAATTTCTAGGATGATGTTGGAATTCGAGAGAGAAATTCCCCCCCTTAATGTATACTTTTTGCTTTGATACTTAGGAGTGTTGAGTTCCATCAATCATGCACTTCAAAAACATTTATTACAAATAATTATTTAATGCTTATGCATTAATTATGTGTCTTTTTTGATGTGTAGGATTTTTCAAGTATGTTAGCTATTGATGAGATCAAATGTTCTCCCGCCTTGTAGAATTATTCCCATATTTTTTCTTGATCAATGTATTCAACTATGGTGAGGTTAATCACCTCTTGTATTTTTTTCTTTTTCATGGATTCATTTATTTCATTTTTACTTTGCTCATGATATGTGATGTACTCTTTATTCTTTTGATTTTTAGTATTATGTGCTACCATGCATCCAATGTCAATCATTGAATTGACTAGTTTCCAATATTTTTTTGTGTGTTTTCATATCTTCTGTGTAAACTAGTTTCCATTTCATATTTTGATTGTCACTTAATGCAATAAGATCACTAATTTTTTATTTCTTCTTGGTATTGTTCATCTAGAGAAGATGTTGTTTATGAAATTTATGTATTCACACTTTATTTTGTGTGTTATTTATGGTTGAATATTAGATGCCTTTGCTCTCTTCTTTTTCAAAAATTTCTATGAATGGTGAAGAATCACATTTTGAGTGTATGTTTTCATTCTTAGATGCTTACCTCTTGATGTCTCTAGTTGCATATGAATGTACTCAATTTTATTTACTTATTATTTGTTTGGATTCATATCAAACATAATTGGGTTGTATTAGTTGTGCTTGTACAACAATCATGTGTTCTTATTCTTCAACTTGATTCTCCTTGGCTATATTGTTTTTTTGTGCCTTTTTCCAATTCTAATATTGCTTTTATGAAGATGACCTATCTTGTTTTTGGTCCATCTCTCATGAAGGAGAACCATTTTTTAATGGATTATTCCAATATTCCTTTATGGTATGTCATATTTTATGTGAAAAGTATTTCTTTGAGAATAATTTCTCTAATTTTTATATCTTTAAAATTTATTTCTCTGTTGGAAGTGTTGTGGAGGTCTTATACCTCTTCTAAATGGTTGCTTCCCTCTTTGATTTGTAAGTAGTAATTATTCTTCTTCATTTGCTATATGTGATGAGGATTGATGTATGATCTTTCATATGACCCCTCTAGTAGTTCCTAGCTTAGGTTTGCTTAGTTTATTTTCTAGCAAATTGATATTGTAAGTGAGTCTCTTTCTCACATGCACTTTGAGTTCACACTTGCTAACTAACACTCTAAAAGACAACTAGTAGACAACTCAAAGTGCATGTGAGAAAGAGACTCACTTACAATATCAATTTGCTAGAAAATAAACTAAGCAAACCTAAGCTAGGAACTACTAGAGGGGTCATATGAAAGATCATACATCAATCCTCATCAATATGTGAGGATTGTACTTTCTAAAGTGGGTTCACCATATTTTCAAATATTGGTTTTTGATCAATAATATTTAATGTTTATAAAAAATTGTACTTTGATGGGAGAGATCTAAAAATAATTGGAACTATAGTTTCATTAGATACCTTTTCTCCTAATGCTTGCAATGATGCTTGCAACTCAACTATTCTCCTCATGAACAATTCTAGTTTCTCTCCACCTTTCATCTTCAAACAATGGAGCTTGTTTTGGAGGAATAGAATTTGATTTTGATTCTTTGCTTCAAAGAATACTTTCAACTTCTCCCATGCTTCCTTAGCTGTGGTTGAATCCCAAATGTATGCTTGGACCTCATTTGCTACTTCAAACGTGATGATTAGTCTTGCCTTTCTATTTGTCATGTCAAACTTTATTTGGTCTTCATTTTCTTCTTCAATATGGGCAATGGACCCATTTACTACTTGCCACACTTACTCAAACTCAAGCTACATTCTAAGATTGGTTTTCCAAGTAGCATAATTGTTTCCCTCAACAATTGGGAATTTGACAACAAAAAATTCGATGATCCACTAGCCATAGTAAAATTTTATAAATTTTTGAAAATTCTTCTTTCACTAAATTTACCTTGAAATTTATTTTTTGACATATATATATATATATATATATATTCTTGTATTTATTGCTTCAAAAAATATAAAAATGCAATATTTTTTTCTCGGGCAAAAATATGAGTTGTCCTTTTTTGTTAGAATATTCTCAATTTTAAAATATATTCACCTTTTATTTTCTCTTGCAAATGTTTCAAATGAAAGAGATGCAATTTATGCAAAACTTTTTATAAACCACTTATCAATGTGGTATTTCCTTCTTTGGCTTCTTGACCCTTTTTTCACAATTTTAATTGCTTGAAATTTTGTGCCCATACTTCTTGATCCATGTGTTCATGCTTTAGAGAAAATTTTAACTCCTTTATTTCCAAATAATGTTGTTTTCTACCTTATATTTTCTACTAACTATATTTGGTTTCTTTTATTTTCCAATTCCAAATTTTCACTCCTTGTTGAATCGAGTTATCGTCTTGAATCTCATTTTGTATTTGAATGAATATTTTTGGGCACAATCATACGAATAGACCAAATAATTTCTCTTGCTTTTCAAACAATTGGAAGACTATACTATAACCTTTCTTATAGTCATCCAATGATCTTAGTTTGTTATTTGTTTCTAGAATCATCTTTGCTGGAAGATGAAGCTACTCATATCCAAAAATTAAGGATCTTCTCTTGTGTTAAGGCTTGATGTAATGAGAGAACTAGAATCCTAAGATACCACCTTCCACTCTAAAAATTTTTACGTTTGTGACATAGAGGTAGTTCTAGAAAGAGTTTAAAATATTATTGCACTCATTCTCCTACATCCAATGTGCTTTATAAAAAAATCTTGAGCAAAATTTGATTAAGTTTCTTTTGCTTGATGTGTCTTTCTTCGATCTTCTTCGAGTAATATCACAAGTGCTTCTATGAGGGCATTCTATTGGATTATTTGCTTTGAATATAATATTTTCCTTTATTTTTATATATTTTTCTCTCTTTATTTAATACTAAGCACTTCTTGTTTTATATAATCGCTTTGAATTTATTCATTTTGTTGAGGCATGGTATCTTTTTTGATAGACTAATTTCAAATTCTTGTTACTTTGGCACTTCACAGGATGTTTATATTTTTTGGTTCAAGTGTTCATGAGTTTAACACTCATTTCCTTCTTCATGCAATACTTATTCTTGTTTCTTGATGTAGGTAGATACAAAATTATTAAACTTATATACTTTGGTTAAGCATTCTCTTCTCATGCAAAATCTATTACTTTGTTTTTGCTTAGATCTGGTAAATTCTTTCAAACGTGCTTTGGATGATTTTTCTTGTGCTTCATTGTATCCCTTTGATATTTGCTTTGTGCCTTTGAATGACAACTAATTATTTATTTATACTAGTGATTTTATTGAGTCCTTAATGACATCTTAAGAGCTACTTGCAATTCTTGTTTCCAGAACAAAGATATCAAATATTACCTTTTAATGCAATGATGATTTTTTCTTCATATTGATAGTGTAATTTATAAGGAGCTTTAGTGACTTCCTTGTTTGTTGGTTTTCTTCTTGCAATTTTACAATAAGCTTAAATGACTTCTATATTTATTTATTTTTAACTTTGTGGAGCTTTTATAGCTTCATTTCCTTTTAAAGAGATTCTTATGGCTTCCTTTCTTGCTAAAATTTGTTTGGTTATTTCTTGCAAGTTGATGACCTTATTGGTCTTAGAAGGAATTGAAACCCTTTTTATGCTTGAATGATTTTGAATTTGGCAAGGATTTTTCACTCTAAAACTTGCCTCACAATTATGTTCTTCCTCTTTTATTTTGAACAATTTTATATAGGGCAATATTACCCTTGAAACTTCTTTTCTAAAACTTGAAAAATTATTTTCTCAAACAAACTGCTCTTTGGCTTCTTTGTGTCAAATCTAGAGGAGGATTAGAAGGAAAATTATTTCTTCCTTCTACTTGCTCTAATACCACATGTTAGATCTTAAACCTTTGAATAAATTTATTGTGAAATGATGAGTATTTAAGTATATAGGATGCCTATTTTAGGCATAACAAAGCTTCAACCAAACTTGTAGCTATCTCTATCATATACTACATTCATATAACTTATTATGGGTGGTTATACCACTTGACTTATCACATGGTATTTTATGTAATAACTCCTAACATATTCATCTTACCTCCTATGGTAAAAATGTTTCATCCCTTTTTACCAAAATAGGCACATGACAAGCTTTGAACTCGGGCTCTTGGTGTTCCAATGCTCTAATATTCCCCCCTCTTGTTGTAATGGTCACCCTACCATTTTCATAGGTGAAGGCCACTTCTCCTTGAAAAGGAGTTTTACACTCTCCTATTCACATGGGCTCCAATCCAAAGCTAGAATATAGGAAATGATGTCTTTTAAATTTTTTAATTTTTCATGCCCATGTCAACATCTAGGGATATCTAAAAATGGTGTTTATGACCATCTAAAACTTTGAATCTAAAGCAACAATAAACTATAATGTTTTCTTTTCAAAATTTTGAATCCCTTTTTTGAAAAAACAAACTTCTCCAGTACTCAGAAAGACAAATAAAAAAGATAGTCTAAAAGCTTCTTTTTATCTCTTATGCAAAAATGGTTTATAATATTTTGATAAGAAGTCATCCTAGGATTTGAAAGAAATATCAAAGGATCCAAGTAGCATTTCTATGTGACTAAGTAAGGCAACACTATACTCACGATAATACAATGTTGAGATTCACACCTATTTCTAATCATGAATAGAAGCAATCCATTTCTCAAATATTATATAAAAAGTATTAAAGAATAAAAAGGAAAGGGAGATACATAGAAATTATGGGTTCTTTTAAGCATCATAAATAATCATTGTACTATCTATGGATAAGGATCACAATATTCTGATACAATGGATGGAGTTGTGGGTGGTTATTTATACCAATACTAAATCCCCAATTACATAAATGAGTTTAAACTAAGTATAACAAGAGTGATTTAAGGTTGATTAGAAGTTATAAGATGGATTTAACGATCAAAATGTTAATCAAGGCCCATAGAGATTACATAATAAAATATTACAATAAGTTAAAAGTAATTATACAATGATTTTCCTTAGGCCTATACAATATAATATTGGCCTTGGCTATAGTTAGATTATGTATTTAACAATTCATCCATTCACGAGGAGACCTATTAGTCTATCAAGGAGAAACAAAAAAGGATATTTAAACAAAACTCATGCAATTAGATTGACTCTTAAACTAAAAAAATAGACTCATCAGCTTAAGGAAGTAAAATGATGATTCCAAACCTTATTGTATTAGATGCATCTACAACATCAATACTCTAAGTACAACCATTGATATTAGTGTGAATCTAGTTATGGCCAATTTAATTAAGGACTAGTGTAGGTGAAATAATACAACATGAGACCATTAGGCTAAAGCAGGCACATGTAGCATAGAAATGTCCAAATATGCCAATAAGAGGAAGAGAACCAAGGCTAAGATAGTCTATTTTAAAACCTTTTATAGGGATAATTATATGAATACCACTAAAGGTAAGTTTATTCTCATAGTTGGTAAGAGCATAAACCAAGTTTTGGCATGACTTTATAGAATAGAGTTATTCAACATCTCTAAGTAGAATATGGCAATCAATCCTTGGATGAGTTTTGGTTCCACAAGTCTAAGACTACCCAAAACCAATAAATAATTATACAAAGGCATATGATCTTAGGACAAGCACCATTAAGGTCACAGCATAGGATGAGGAACCCACTAAGATAACACATAGATAAACATGATATATGATATGAATAAATAGTACTATTATCAAATTGATTACTATAATAGTCATACACAAATAAAGTGGACTATGTTTTTGTCATATGACATGGTTGATCTAAATATGCATACTATTTTGAGCTTCTATTAGATTTAAATAACTTCAATATCTATGTGCAATATTCTCTATAAGATTTTACTTTTATTTCTGAGAAGTTATTGAGTAGAAAATGCATAAATAACACATAGCAATGCTACACAAAATAGAATTTGAATGGTCTTAATACTAATATTTTAGACTTTTTAGATTATATAATCTTTTGCATGAAACACCAACTAAAATATTATGCAAAGTAGGTTACTTTTATCCATACTTCATACTTAGTCTATTTTATTATTCATCAAAAAGTACATTCTAGTTTATTATTCACCAAAAATTACATTGGTCTTTGTTATTGATGATGAGCAAAACAATATCTATCATAAAACCCATTTTAGGTTTCAAATGGATACAAGCTCCTCATAAATATAAAAGTATCACATGTTATAATTACTATAAAGAAGTGTGCAAATCAATTATACAAAATATAGTGGTCACATGCCCATACTCTCAAAAGACAATCAATCAATATTAAGAACTCATCAACACCTATTAAGATATTTGTACCTATGAAGCAAAAGATCATTCATTGGATTATATAGATTTTGGGAAATCTATTTACATTGCCAACAGGCATACCTAATTATTTCTTTGTAATCGAGTTGGTTTAGAAACTGGATTACATCAATCACAAGTGGTTTTTAGGAAAAAATAAGTGGTCATTCTACCAACATAAGATGAAATACTACTTTATAACCCCATTGGAAAGATTATACATTGAACAACTTTGAAATATGCTAGAGGCTTTTAGGTTAACAAAGTTACATGGTTACTAGTCATATGACCACAAGACTACCTTTGAGTAGATATCGTATAAGGACATTCAGATATAATATGTCCATAGGGATAGACCCATGGTAGAATAGGATAAATACTTAAAAAAATCTAAAGCTCTAGGAAGGACACATTTGATACAAGGTTTTAAAGGAAAATTTTAATGTGTATAGGTCAACCTATTCCCATGGTTTTCCTTGTACATTGAAAGGAAGTAAAAATAATTTGACATTGGTGCTAATAAGATCAATCATCAAAATATAGATACAACAAAAACTAAACATAATTGGAAATGATTAATATATTCACATGGTAGTGAATGAGGGTTGGGATAGGTATGGAAAATGAAAAAATCATGTGAAATACCTTAGATAAGGATTTTTTGAGAACTTGTGATGAATATCACAAACAAGACTCACAAAGGGATATCCAACCCTCTACTCATCAATGCTACCTTTGGTATTAATAGAAACTATATCCACCATGGATCAAGCAAGTGCAAAATTATAACTTATAGAAGGCATGTCAAGAGTCAAAAGATAGTTAAAAAAATTTAAGTGTAAGTGAAGGAAGGAAGGAATTCTCCATGTTCCCATTAATCTTCCTTAAAATATGATAAAATATTCATAGTTATTTGATGCAACAATTATGGGAAGATTGGTAGTCAATCAATATAGGTCATGTTTTGGTACCAAAATAAATGTAGAAAAATACTATAACAGATATGATCCCATGGGAGAAAACATATTAGTAGAAAATTATTTAGGTAGGAAAAAAATGAGAATAGACTCTTCAACTGATCCACTAGTACCATATGGTGAAGAAGAAGATGATAGAGTTGAAGAGGTTCAAATTGTAGCAACTATTTAGGGAAATATTTGTGTAGAAGAAGAGCATCTACTAGAATGATAGACTCAAAGTAGGTAAGCTAAAGAATAAGATACTCCATTAGCTTGCATCAAATAAAGTTCCAATATTATGCAAATCAAATCTACCAATGACAGAACTTCAATGGTAGAAGTTGTTATTTTAGAATCTAATAAAGCCATAAATATCCTCATATCAAATATGGGTTGCAATAATATACCTGGGGCAGATGATGTAGTGGGAAAGATGATAGTGGAATGTGTCATGATATCTTGGCATGATAGTGAGGTGGATATGGTTGATTTGTATGAACTAGAAGTCATCATCGCTAGAATGGATCATGATGGTAATGAGGAATGTGCATAGTGATATCACATGTGATAAGGTAGTAGAAAGACCTATTGATATTACTATGATTATGGTTGTGCTTTTATATGGTGGAACGGGTACAATAAAAGAAAAAATAGGATTGAAGGATTAGGGGTAGAATAAATAATTTTAGAATAACTAGGGACAAAAGAGGTGGGGATAGTTTGATTACATTTTAGATTAGATATGTGTAGTATTTAAGCATATGGAAGGATATATATGTATATATTAAGGAATGTGAGGATCTAATAAACAAGGCTAGAATGGTCATTGACAATATTAAAGCTAATTTGGATACAAGGCTGACATTTTTCATTCTTATCCTAAAGTGAATTTATAATAAAACTAATGACGAGCTTCAAAAAATAGGTATTATTGATAGAAATACAATGACCATGTAGCTAAGAACTCTAAAAGGCAAGTAAAATAAGTGGGTAGAATGTATGGGCATCTAAAATGTCTTGAATACATCATGGAAAGAATTAAAAAGAGAGGTCTTCCAACAAGTAGATTATGACTTGTCAAATCCATTGAAAATTCAAGGGAAACCCATAATCAATGAGCTATATATAAAATCTGATAGAAGATTAAAAAATTGCATGTAGTACAGTCAAGAAAGTTGTCATGCAAACAAGCAACTACCAAAGTCTTCAAATTGATAATCAAGTTGGACACTTTGGTAGTAGAAGTTAAACAAATCATAAAATAAGGAGGATTTTTTTAGATAACAATATGAAGAAATTAAGTTGTAACTTGATACTTTTATATGAATGCAAACCCTTTTCATATGATGATTGGTCTACTCTATAGATGTTAATGCCATTAGCAAGAGTTTTATCTTCATGAGCAAATAGCTCTTTTTCATTATTTTTTAAATGACAAATAAATTATATTAATAAAAGCTATATTACAAAGTAAAATGAGATCGAAAAGAAATAAGGGAGAAAGAGGAGCCTCCTCCAATCCCTCCTAGCTCAAAAATTACCCATAAAAACATTATATAGGTGGGTTTATTGAAAACATCACCTAAGGCCACCATTATGCAATTATCCATGCACATCAATAACACCTAAGTTGAATTCCAATTTTTCTTATTCATCTGAATTTTGTAGACCATCCATCTATCTTCATACTATTTTGAATTCATTCTTGGCATCTTGATCATGTCTGACATACCTATTGTTTTATGGGGTGGATTCTTATTTTCTCTTAATCTAGCCATACTCAATAAAATACCTATGGTTGTGTGTGTTCTATTTTTGAAAGCCATCCACCTTGGCCACTCTAAGTCTACTAGTAGTAATGTCATATAGTAGAACAATAGTAGCCTAAGGATGAAGACATAGGAGCCTATGGTAGTAAGCCAAGAAACTTGCTTACCCAACTTGACACTAGGATAACTTATCATTTGTTCCCTTCTAGGCCATTGCTCCCTAGCCTAACTATGATAAATTCATTAGAATCACTATATGATCTTCCTATTATGCTATCTTCCTATACCACCTCTTGTATCCCTTGGATTATTTGGTACCAACTTATCTAATTTTCCATCTAAGAGTCCATGTATTGCCCTTCCTCCAGCTCCTTTTCCCATTTTGCTAAATAATCTACCACCCTATTTCCCTCTATCTTGATATGTATAATAAAAACATCTTGAAAAACATTCCAAATATTTTGAATTACTTCCACCTTCCTTCTCTCCCCAATTCCTAGCACTTGGAAGGGTCTTATCGAATCCAATATTCCAACCCATACCTGAGAGTTTGTCTCTATCCATAGCTTATGTAAGTGTAGATTCACAGCTATCATTGATGTTGATAAGATCACATGTCCTTCTACTTCATTATTTGTTGTCTCCCCCATACCTTCTGCTCTCTAGTACACTTGTTCTCCTTTCCAATTCCTTATGATAATGCCAAAACTAGATTTTCTAGGGTTTTTAGTAGAAGCCCCATTTGTGTTAGCCTTCACCCACTCTCTAGGAGGTGGTCTCCACTCTATGTCATTTGAGGAATTCTCACCTGCGCATCCAACCCTTAGTTGTTTTTATTTTATAGTTATTCCAAAGCTCCTAAGGATAGTCACTTCCTCCATTTCTATGTTTGTTTCCTCCTGTAATCTAATAGATAGTGTTTCCATTACCTTACTAATAATCCTCTCCCATACTTGCTCCCTTGTTCTGTGCTCTGATATAAATATGTGTGCATTTTTTTCTAGCCATAACTACCACCATATGAAGCTAGGTCCCATATTCCATGTCATTTTCATTGTTTTAGTCTTAAAATTGCACTATTTCCATTTCTCATAAAAGCTTTCCTGGCTCCCAAATATTTCCCAACGCTATCTCATCTACCCCCACCAACTGATCCATATGTCTCTAGTAAAAGAACACCCAAAAAAGAGGTGATTCAAGGTCTCCTCTACCTTCCCATACAAAACACATTTGGAAGGCCTGTAGAAGCCTCTTTTTCTCAAATTATCAAATGTCAAGCACTTTCCATGGTTAATCAGCCATGAGAAAATGTTAATTTTTTGCCATCCTTCCTTTTTCCAAACAAATATCCACGAAAGTGGTGTTGGGGCAATCTCATATCCACAGGCTACCTTGTATCCCTCCTTTGCCTTATATATTCCCAACTTTCTTCCTCCCCATCCAAGTATATCCCTCTTGGAACCATCCTAAATTGGGTGTCTTTGGAGATATCTCCATCATTTTTTAGTTTGTTTCTCTATCCCCCTCACTGGACATTCTCGAGAATGTTTCCATTGTAGTAAGTCTAGCACATGTTGATTCTATGATTTCATATAGTGAGAGGCTTTCAACCACCCTACCTCTTGGAGCTCTACTTTCCAACTCTCCATCTCTAGGAATGTCTGAATAATTGGTTGGAATTGATTCCATGAATCCTCCCAAAAGAGAGCATCATTTCCATCCCCTAACTGCCAATATAGGTATGGATTTATTAACTATTGGTCCACCTCCATTGCTCTCCATACTATGTATCCCTCTCCTTCCACTCTGAGTCTTGGGATGTTTTCCTCAACCACTCCTAGGTAATATTTGGCTTGTAACAGTTTGCTCCATAAGCCCCTAGCAACTGTAATCCATATCTAGTATAGCTTCCCTGCTAGTGCCCTATTATTTTGGGATGTTGATCTTATCCCCAATCCTCCCTATTTTTTTGGTTGGCATATCTTCTCCCACCCAACTAGTGCTAATTTTTGTTCTCCCCTTACACCTAACCACAAAAACTTTCTTGTGTGTTTGTCAATATCTTTTAGAATTCCCTTTGGAGCTTGAAGTATGGAAAATTTATAAACTGGAAGGGCTTGTAGCACAACTTTAATCATTGTAAGCCTTCCTCCCAAGCTTAGCCATTTGTGTGTCCAGTTGCTCAACTTAGCTTGTAGTCTATTAATCAACCCTTTCCACTCCTTGCTTTTTATTTTCTTTGCAGACAAAGGTACTCCTAGATACTCTATGGGTAAAGGAGTTTCCATGAAGTTCAAAAGTTTTATAATTTTATCTCTCACCCTCTTTGTTGTATTGAAAAAACTATTTAAGACTTTTTTCATTTAAATTTTGCCCAATAGCTTGAGTATACCCATCTAAAACTTATTTTATGTTTCTTGCTACTAGGATATTGGCTTGACTAATAAGAGTAGTATCATCCATAAACTGGAGGTGATTTACCTCAATTTGAGAGCTTATTTTCAAACCCCTCAGCCTCCCCTCTTGTCTCCCTTTTTCTAACAATCTCCCTAGACCCTCTGCATAAAGGATAAAAAGGTAAGGGGAAAGAGGGTCCCCTTGCCTCAGCCCCCATCCTGCTATGAACATGGGAGAGGGACTGCCATTTACCATAACTGAGAATGATGTGGTCTATGTACATGCTTTTACCCAGTCTCTCCACCCCTCTGCAAAGCCCATTTTTTCTAAAATCCTTTGCATAAAGATCTAGTCTACTCTATCATAGGCTTTAGAAAGATCTAATTTAATAAATATACCTAGGTCCTTTTGCTTGGACATTGTGTGTATCACCTCTTGGGCCACTACTATTCCATCTAGAATTTGTCTACCTTCAACAAAACCACCTTGCTCACTTGAAATTAGATTTGGTAAAAAAGGTTTTAACCTCTCCACCATAAACTTTTTTAATATCTTGTATACTAAATTACATAGTGAAATAGGCCTATAATTACTAATTATCTCACTAGGTGGGTCCTTAGGAATTAAAGTAATAAAAGTATGATTCAAGGCTTTTAATATTTGCTTACTCTGTTTGATTTCCTCCAATGCCTCCACCATTGCTTGGCCCACAATTTCCTAGAAGTTTTGATAAAATTCAATGGGGAATCCATCTAGTCCTGGGGTATTTCTTGTTTGCATTTTTTGTATGATCCACAATATTTCTTCCAAAGAAATTTTCTTCATTAATAATTTATTGTGTTCAGGTTTGACTGTTTATAGAATTGCCTCTAGTATCTTCTCCTACCATGCTACATTCAAACTTTCATTGCTACTGAATAGGGTATGTAAGTACTGATTTGTTATAGTTTTCATTTTACTTCCATTGGTTTTTACCTAACCCATCTTATATGTAAGACCTATAGTTCTATTATAGTTGTTGTTGTCTTATGGAAGAAATTTGTGTTTTGATCCCCCTCCTTTAACCATGTAACTTTAGCTATTTCCCTCCAATAGATATCTTCTTGTTCCTCCAAAGCTTCCTCTCTCCTAAGAATTTATGCCTCACATTACAACAAATCTTTCGTAATAGTTCCTTATCTTATCTCCCAAGCAATCTTCTCCTTTTGATCCTTGATTTCATTCTTTTGGATTCTAGTGAGTTCCTTCTTGTGTTTACTCCACTCCTTTAGTTTGGTCCTCACATATTTTAGTTGTTTGTGGAGTTCAAATTGGGTTGTCCCAAATTTTTGGTTCTCCTACTTCCCACCATTCCTTTAATTGGTCCTCCAACTCCTCATCTTTCAGCCACCATAGCTCAAATTTAAAATTTTATATAACTTTGTGATTATCTTCTTCTATGGTAAGGTTTACTAGAAAATGGTCTGAAGAAAGTCTATCCTTGACCTTCCCTTTATGCTTGGTATGTAGGTATAATTCATCCCCCATAAAAAGACATCCAAGCAATATTTGATTGTCTCACCTTCCTTTCTTCTATTTGTCTAGGTCATGGAGCTATCTATAGTTGGAATATCTATTAGGTTCATTTGACATGTTATTGCTAAGAAGAACCTATCCTTTTCCTCCAACATGGCTCTACCTCCTTATTGTTCCTCTATTCTAAGATTTGCATTAAAAAATCTCCCCATTATCCATTGGTCCTCTAGGTAGTTGTTTCTAAATGTATGGATGGTTGCTCATTGATCCCTCTATAATTTGATTGTCTGAGCTCCATAGAAAATAACTATAGTTTAATTTTTCCTATTTTCCTTGTTTTGTAATTGAACTATCAGCAACCCTCTCATGGAGGTCATCCCTATCGCTAGGAATAATTGGTGGTTCCACATAGTGTCCAATCCCTTTGATTTCCCTTGTGTCGATTAAGGATCTCTCATTTTTACCATATCCTCATGTTTATTTTCTATAAGTCTTCTCCCTGCATTTTGGTTTCTCATAACAAAATTATACTTGGACTCATATCCATGATAATTTTTTTTGTATTTCCTTTTATTTGGGTTGGATTCCTAAATCCTTCACATTACAAGTAATTAATATCATTGATAATTGGGAGAGAAGAAATTAGCCATTGTGTTTACCTTTTCGTTCTAGCTCAAAATTTTGACTTCCTCCCTAAAGATTAGTTTGATTTTTTTTCTTCCCCATTTGATGAATCCCTAAATTAGGGTCATCTTTGTTCTTATTTCCTTCCTTCATCTCTATTTCATGAGGTAAGACTATCCCCTACTCCATTTCCCCTCCTGTGGTCTCCCTCATGGGTTGAATCTCCTCTTCCATGAGAGGTTGGGTTTGGTTCTGCTTCTTGTTGGTTCCTCAACATTGCATTGGAGTCTTGTTCCTTGTTATTCGGTGTGACCTAGTGAGTTATCCTCTAATACTTCCATTTGAAAATCCCCTTCTATTTCCAAGCTTCCAAGTTGTTTGAATATCTCATATCTATTGTTTTTTCTTCCTGCTTTTCCTCCTTCTCTCTGATTACTTTGCTAATTTATTTTGTTTGGCATTTTGATTAATTTTTTAAAGCCCTCAGAGTCTTTTAGGCCTTCCCCTTCCTTCTGATATACCTTATACTAAAGATATTGGTTGGCCATGTTAATATTTTCTTGTGTCCCCTTTTGTTCTAGTTGATGATCCTTAACTATTGGGTACATTCTAGCCAAATATTCATGAGCATGGCACACCCTACATCTGAATAGAACAACCTCATAATCTAGTTGTTAGCACCAAATAAAATCCTCTATTTTATGTCTATCTCCATTGGAAGAGTTTTACTGAGATCCATTTCTACATAAATCCTAGCAAAATTTATCAATCCTCCTAAAACTATTTCTCTTTATCTACCCTTATAGTGTCCTAGCAAATTTCCTATTTCCTCAAGTACCTCTTCTTTCCAAAATTCAAGTGCAAGTGAAACTAATCTTACCCATATTGGTATTGTTTTTGGTTCCACCCTCAGGTTAAATCTCATCTTCCATGGTTGAATCAATAGTCTCGCTAGCTCGTGATGATATGGTCCTTCCTAAAATACTTTTTGTTGGTTTGCCATTGATGTGAACTCCATGGAAATATACATTTTTGGGAGTTAGAATCTTGCAATCTCCTTCTAGATATCATTTTTTCCTTATCCACATGTGGAGGAAGTGTATGGATGGTCTAAAACCCATGAATTTACCTATTAGGTTGTGTTTAATCTTATAACTATATCCTGGGATATCCATTCCTTTGCTATTTCTAATACTGGTATTTCTTTTGCCTGTGGTAAACATTCTTTCATCCTTCCAAGCAAATAATCCTTCTTTTATCACTTTCCCATGGCATTTATGATTATCCTTGCCTATGTTTGACTATCACTAAAGCTATCTTGGGTTCCACATAGCTTATCCAAGTATGATATTCCTTGTTTTGGAGTATCTGGTACCAAAGTACATATAACCCCCATTCTTGGTTGTGAAACTTAATACTAGAAGACCCTCCAATAGGATTTGTCCTCTCTAATGGTGTTTCTCACAAGAAAATATTCTCCAGGCCTCTACCCTAGCCTCTAAAACCCTAGTTTGTTTCCTCCATCTCTCTTTTATTCTTTGATTCTTTTATTATTTGAAATTTTTTAGATTCTTTAAATATTATACACCTAAGGAAAAATGCGTAGGTCAAGTTCTACCGTCAAGCAGGCATGATATCTCTAAAATTCACCAAAACTATAATAGTTTTACTATTATTGTCAAACCATATGTATATAAATAATTATCAAAGAAATAAAGAGAAAATTTATATTATTTGATTTCAAAAGAGGTAAGAAGGATGAAGAAGAAGTTAAGATAGGAAAAAAATTTCCAATAATTAGAGAATATAATAAGAAATTTTAATGGATTTGAAGAAATATGTGCATGTTTAAAAAGGGTCAATTTGTCCCACCTAGTCTACCTGATTGATTCATTGAGTGTTGAGTGATTTACTACTTTTCAATTAGATTAAATCTATTTTGCTCAAGATGCACTAATTAACTTGAATTAACTAGAGTGGTTCTCAATCATTCTGATGTATTAGATGGATTACATCATGATTGCATCAATCACACCAGTGGAAGTAGTCAATTAGTAGGGTAAGGTGAAGTATACGAAGGTAGAGGGCAAAGAGATCGATTTGTATATAAGATGATGTCATAAGGAGGTGTTAATTAACCTAATAAAAAGGGAAAATTAAGAATATTATCCATTCATGAAGGAAAAAGGAAACAACCAATAAACAAGTGTCATGTATGTCAAACCATGTCAACATGAATGGAGGTGAAGACACAAGGTTATAATTTGGATTTTGGTTGAATAAAAATAATAATGATTTATTAAAACCAATTTGATAGATAAAGCCAATTCACTCAAGCACCAATGATCCATTAACCGAATCATACAAGAGGGATAGTTCATTTTTCATGCAATGAATTGGTCAATAGTACAAAATATAGAAATTAGTCCAAATTTGTTGATTCACTTATTTAAGGCATGATTTTGAAGGGAGCACAACATAGGTTAAAGAGGGCCCATTGTGATATCTTAGAAAAGGATAAAATCTTTGTTGATTCAAAATACTAGATAAATCTTAGAAGATTGTTAAAGTGCATATGAAATAGGTTTTAGAACCAAATTTAACTAGATAGGCAACCATTTTTTGTAAAAACATAAAATTTGCTAATTGTTTATGCCAAATTAGATGTCAAATTTTATTTAGTTGTGATTAAGACATAGTTAAAAACCATTTGTTATAAAATACGTTTAGGCTCACTTGTAAGGATTCATTTTTCTATTTTGAGAAGTACTCTTTTTTTTTAATCAAATAGAAGCTAAATAGACTACTTTAATGGATATTATAAATTGTGCATATCACTTGATATTAGACCGTGTGTATACTATCCTCCCATATTTAAATTCAAGTGAATGATGTTTGTGGCTATGCCTTCTCATCTATGCTAGTTCTTTTCATTTATTTATTTAATGGTCTATTTAGGTTTATTATGGATTATAGCTATTTTATTTTCATGCTATGTTGATTGGATCATCCTTGTCCTACTACATCATCATAGCTATGTTTACTTTATGTATTATACTTCACTTTCTTTGATTGTTTTTCTATGTTGTTTAGTTTATTTTATTTATAGTGGAAGGGAACGAGACCTATCTAGAGGTTGAGTAGGATTAAACCCTCTCTCCCAATATAACTAGGGTGTAAGAGCACACATAACCATCAATTGAATCAATGATTACATATTTATGTGAACCATTGATGTCTCTCTAGTTGAACATGAGTTGTTATCAACTCTAATAGCTCCCACACAAACACCATAACCAATAAAAATCATCTAGGGTTGAGAAAGCATCACCTTAGCCAAATTCCAATAATATTTGGGCATTATAATCAATGACTCTTATCTTCTCAATATTTATGAATTTTATACAAAGGTTGTATAATCAATTTATGCTCATTTTTATGGTTGTCAAAATAGTACTATATTGAAAACACTCTTAGTTAGTCAACAATATTTATCCTTGACTAAATTTGTTCATTCTCTTTCCTATAATATCCTACAGAGATGATATCATATACTACTCAAGGGCCTTTGGTCTCTTAATTAGCACAAATATTTTCTTAGTAAGAAAATACCTCATGAGTTCTAATGACATTAAACTTTTTAACTATTTTTACTACATAGGTCATTATCCTTAAATAAATATTTGACCCCTCTTAACAAGCTTTTAGATTTAATTTAGATGAAATGAATGCTTTTATCCATACTATAGAGCTAATCCCACCATTTCTAATTGTATTTTCTAAAATACATAAATCCTTCTATTATTTCTATCATAAGCCATGACAAAGGGAGAAATGCAAGAGAAATGGGAAGTGTAGTGAACATAAAATATTCATTACATGAGAGTTATGTTTTTCTTGAGAACCTTATAATCAATGATTCATATCTTCCCAATCATTATGAATTTGATACAAAGGTTGTATGATCAATTTTAACTCATTTGTATGGTTGTAAAAAGAGTGCTATATTGAAAACACTCTTAGTTACTCAAAAATATTTATCCTTCACTAAATGTGTTCATTCTCTTTCCTAGAATATCCTATAGAGCTCATATCATATACTACTCAAGGATCTTTGGACTCTTAATTAGAACAAACTTTTTCTTACTAAGAATATACCTAATGAGTTCCAATGACATTGATCTTTTTAATTATTTTTACTACATAGGTCATTATCCTTAAATAATGAATTAGAATAAATATTTGACCCCTCTTAACAAGATTTGAAAATTAATTTAGATGAAATGGATGCTTTACTCCATGCTATAGAGCAAATCCACCACTTTCCAATTATATTTACTAAAATCCATAAATCCTTCCATTATTTCCATCACACACCATAACAAAGGGATAAATGCAAGAGAAATGAGAAGTGTATTGAACACTAAATAGTTGTTACATGAGAGTTAGGTTTCACTTGAACACCTTTAAGGGAAAGTACCTAGAATGCACTCTTATAAATAATCTTCACAGAGCCATCAACTAATGTTATTCACCATGAATCTATAATGGTAAAGAAAAAAAGTTAATATCCTCTAATATTCTTAAGTTACTATTTAGGTGAGAGCCATAGTTGATAATAACATCTCAGTTATTATGTCTTGCTACTTTATTTGGTAGGTAACCAATTGTCATATTAGAATATCTATGAATATTTTAGAATCAATTTTTGGAATACAACCATAGGGCTCATGTTGGTTACATATTTAATTATATCCATTAATTCCTCATGTTTTTTATGTGGGAGCATCCACTAGATAAGCAAGGAATTTCAATAAACTATTTGAATAATTTTCTAAACCCTGCATATAAGAAAAGAAGAGGAAGAAAAAACAACATAAGAGCACGTAGAAGAATTAAAAAATGAGAAGGCTTGAAAAGAGGAGGAATATCTGATAGCGAGCTTGGAGAGAGATAGAATAATAGAGCACTCTAAATTCATCATCTAGGATAACCATTTATCTTTTACTCTATTTGTGTTAGCATATTAATAATATAAATACATTATAACTTCTCATCTGCCTCAAGTTGTGAGTGAATAATGAATGTTTAGATTGATAGAATTATATATATTATAAAGTCTTAGGTGTGTAGGACTGTAGGTTTATAGAAGAAGATTAAATAAGGTTACAACTTGGACTATGAGAATTTGAAACTTGGACATTGAGTACTAGTTCAAGAAGACAAGGAATGTTGAAATAGAAAACCTAAAATGAGAATGAGTGCTTACCATCACATTATGGAAAATACATCGCTTGGGTGAAATACATAGTATCGTAAAGACCAGAGGATTTACGAATTCTAAGAGAGACATCTTAGATGAGAGTTATCGAAGGAAGCGTTGACTAGTATCTTGTTGTCTCAATATATGACTTGGTCGTCTTGAGTAATGTCATCTTAAGGAATCATTATCTTGTGTGATTTTCTCATCTTATATAAGGTTACCATTTTATACATTTCTAAATTGAGCCTTTCCATATTTGCAATTTATCATCTTGAGACATCACAATCTCAAAGTGATGTCATATCAAACATTGTCATCTTGTGCAAGAGATGTTGTCATATCGTAGGACTATCATCATAATATTTTGCTTTACTATCATGATATCTTATTGATTGAACTTATGATTACCATTCATCTAGTGGTCATAAGTTGAGTTGATAATTTGTTGCTTGAGAATTTCATCCTTAGGTGGATTCTTTTCACCTATCTACATCATTGGTATCTAAGTGAAAGATCATTTTTTTAGAGAAATGACACAATTAGGAAGAGGAAGACTACATGGTTTAGGATTTTGACTAGCAAATATTGCTAAAATATTGAGAGGAAACACTACCAGGCTAGATGCAACTGAGATTGCCTATAAGAGAGGTATTTATATTAAGGATATTAGTGGTAGTGAAGAGGAGTAAATTAGTCACGTAGAAGCTTGAGATGAAAAACAAGGAGAAGAACTAGAGTAGTAGTTGATTTGGACAATCTCAAGTATGGGAAGAAAATCAAAGATGGATACTACCAATTTTAATAGAAGTTTAAATACAAAAAATTTGATTGACTAGATAATGGACATGTAAATATTCCTCGATTATGAATCTATGGAGGATCCAAAGAAGGTCAAATTTACATTTGCACAAGTTAAGGGACATGCTTTGATTTGGTGTGATAATGTCCAAATAAAAAGGCAAAAAAATGGGAAGGATAAAATTCAGACTTGGGATAAGTTTATATCCAAGTTAAAATCACAATTTCTACCTTTATATTACCAAATTGGATTGTTTAGAAGACTCCAAAACCTAAAGCAAAAGCAGTTAGAAGTGAAAGAGTATACAAAACAGTTCTATAAATTGACCATAAGAACAAGTCATATTGAAGATGATGAATAAAATTGTCAAGGTATATAAATGGACTAATATTGTCCATACAAGATGAGTTCAATATGATTCGAATAAAATTCTTTGAAGAAGCATATTAGTATAAACTCAAGGCTAAGGAAAAGTTGTTGCAAAGGAAATAAAATAATTGTAAAGGAGGAGGACAATCCCCTCAAAAAAGAGGACAACAAAGGTAGGAGGGATAAGGTAGTAGTTCTCAAAATAATAGAGAAATTAGAGATTTCTCAAGAGGAATAGGAGAGTCTATGGTAGAGGATGGGGTAGAGAATTCCCCAAAAATTATTATAGATGTGGAGAAGTTGGCCAATGAGCATTTGTATGTCTAGAAATACAATAGAGAATTAGTAATGGAAAGGAAGCTAGAAACCATATTACGCAAGTAGACAAAACAAGTATAGTCTCACTAAAGCACATGGAGGAACCAAAACAAGAAGAATCTATTATGATGAAAATGGTATTATTGAAACTAGCAAAGGAGATGCATGAACTTGAGCAAAAAAGAAACATGTTTAGGACAAGTTGTAAATTAGGAGGTAAATGTTGTAAGGTGATTATGGATAGTGGAAGCATAGAAAATTTAGTGTCAATAGAGATGATGGAGAAATTGGGAATGAAAATAATTGAGCATTTGAATCCATACAAAGTGTCATATTTAAAAAATAGGTACTAAATTTTGTAATTGAACATTATATGGTGAATTTTCAAAATGGCTCTTATAAGTATGCAATTCTATGTGACATCATGCCAATGAATGCATGCCATATTTAGGAGGTAAAAGTTGTAAATTAGGAGGTAAATGTTGTAAAGTGATTATGGATAGTGGAAGCATAGAAAATTTAGTGTCAATAGATATGATGGAGAAATTGGGAATGAAAATAATTGAGCATTTGAATCCATACAAAGTGTCATTTTTAAAAAATAGGTACTAAATTTGGTAATTGAACATTATATGGTGAATTTTCAAAATGGTTCTTATAAGTATGCAATTCTATGTGACATCATGCCAATGGATGCATGCCATATTTTGTTAGAAATGCCATGGAAATTTGATAGGAATGTTGTACATGATGGTAGCTTGAACACTTATTTAATCATCAAGGATAGTAAAAATTATGCATTGAGTCCATTAAAGGACAAAAGAGAAGAGGTGAATAATAGTTCTAAATTTTATCTGATTTCTAAAAAACAATTCTTGAAGGAGATAAAGGAGGAAGAATGTTTTTATTTCATTGTTAAACCCATGGAATATGGGATGGTGAATAAGGGGGATGATATTCCACATGAATTGAAGGAATTGTTGGAAGAATATGCTAATATTCTATCCGAAAAATACTTGATGGGTTAGTCATAAAATAGACTTCATACCTGGATCAAGTTTACCAAACAAGGCAACCTATAGGATGACACCCATGGAAAATGAAGAGATACAAAGACATGTCCAAGAGTTATTGGATAAGGAACTCATTAGGTAAATCTTAAGCTCATGTGCAATGCTAGTTGTGCTAGAATCCAAGAAAGAAGGAGAATGGTGTATGTGCATAGACTCTCAAGCTATCAATAAGATCACAATAAGGTATAGGTTTCCATTATCTCGTATGGATAACTTGATATATTATTTGAGTAGAGTAGAGTACTTCCCCATAATTGATTTAAAGAGTGGTTATCATCAAATACTAATCAAAGAAGAAGATGAGTGGAAGACCCCATTTAAGATAAAAGAAGGCTCTTATAAATGGTTGGTCATGTCATTTGGGTTGATTAATGCATTGAGTATTTTTATGTGATTTATGAATGATGTCTTGAAGCCTTTACTTGGTAATTTTAAGGTGGTTTATTTGGATGATATTTTGGTGTTTAGCAAGACAAAGAAAAACACCTAATACAACTGATATTAGTTTTGCAAAAGTTGGAGGAACAATTGTTGATTAATCTGAAGAAATATTTTTTTATGGAGTTGGTATATTGAGGTTTTTCATTTCCAAGGATGGTTTACAGATGGATCCAACAAAGGTGAAGGCTATTTTGGATTTGTCAATACCAAGGAGTATGTTTGAAGCTAGAAGTTTTCATAGTTTAACAAGCTGTTACAGAAAGTTCATTAGAAATTTTAGTGCAATTTGTGCAACAATCATAAAAATTATGGAGGTAGGAATGAGTTCAAATGAATGAGGTAATAGAAAAAATATTTCAAACCTTGAAAGAGAAAGTCATGGAGCAACCAGTTTTGTCATTGCTAGACTTTAATAGTTTTTTCCAAGTAGATTATGATGCCAACATAACAACCATTAGAGGATTTTTTAGCCAAGAAGGTAGACCCATCGCCTATTTCAATGAGAATTTGAATGAATCCAAGATGAAATATTTAGTTTATGATTAGGGTTTTTATGTCATTGTGCAAACACTAAAGAAGTGGAGACACTACCTATTGTCGAAGAAATTTGTGCTATTTACATATCATTCTTTGTAGTTCATTAATAGTCACGGTAAATTGAACCAAAGACATTTGAAAGGGAAGGAGTATCTTCAAAGTTACTCATTTGTTTTAAAATATAGAAGTGGTAGTTTGAATAGCATAGTTGTTGCCTTGAGTAGAATAAACTTGTTGATAAATGTAATGAAGATTGAATTTATAGGTTTTGATGTTATTAAATAGCTTTAGGTCAATGATTTGGACTTTAATGAAGCTTGGGTAGCTTGCAATGACCTTACTGCAATAGATAGAATGTCATGACTTGATTGTTTTATCCAATAGGGATATTATTCAAGGAACAATAACTATGCATACCACAAAGCCCAATGATGGAGAACATGATAAGAGAAAAATATTATGGAGGACTAGTTAGATATTTTGGTGTAGATAAAACTTTGAAACAACTTAGTAAAATACTAGCCAAGAATAAACACAAATGTGCAAAGATTTATGAAAAGTTGTCAAATATTTCAACATGCAAAAGAAAAAAGTGAGGACATTGGGTTGTATCATCCATTATCAATACCAAAAAGGCCATGGGAGGATATCAATATGAATTTTGTCCTTGGATTGTCTTGAAGACAAAAGGCGAATGATTCAATTTTTGTTGTGGTTGATAGATTTTTGAAGATGACACATTTCATAGTTTGTAGTAAAATAAATAATGTTACTTATATTATTGATTTATTCTTTCAAGAAGTTGTAAGACTACATGGTTTGTCAAAAAGCATTATGTCATATAAAGATGCAAAGTATGTAGGTCACTTTTGGCAGACCTTATGGAAGAAGTCAAACACAAAATTGAGTTTTAGTTCAACTTATCACCCCTAAATTAATGGATAAACCAAAGTGGTGAGTAGAAGCCTTAGAAATTTGTTGAGGTTCTTAGTTGGAAAGAAACCTAGATTATGGAATACCATTTTGGCATAGTAAAAATCTACATATAACAATTTCGTCAATAGAAGTACATCCAAAAGCCCATTCTAAATTGTAAATGGAATCTACCCAAGAGGAGTGAATGAGTTGTGGAGTACAATAGATTTACAAAAACCGAGTGTAGTAGTAGAGGACTTTACTGACTACATATGATTTACATCAGGAGGTAAAAGTTGAGTTGGAGAAGAATGTTATAAGATACAAGCAATATTCTAATTTCAAACATCAAATGAAAGAATGGGAGACTTAGTTTTGGTACATTTGTGGAAGGAAAGGTTCCCTAAAGGAACTTACAACAAGCTCAATTTGAAGAAGATTGGACCTTGTAAGGTTTCCATCTACCTCAAGTTCTAAGTGAATGATGAATGTTTAGATTGATAAAATAGTGCATTGGAAAATATTATGTGTGCAAGACTGCAGGTTTGCATGAGAAGATTAAATAATATTATATCATGGAATGTGACAATTGAGAACTTGGACGTTAAGTATCGGTTCGAGAGGACAAGGCATAGAAAAATAGAAAGCATAAAATGAGAATGAGTGATTACATGAAGTTGCTTGGGTGGAAGATATAGTATCATGAATACTAGAGGATTTAGGAATCCTAAGGGAAATATCATTGCTAAGGGTCATCTAAGTGTCGACTAGTATCTTATTATCTTGACATACGACTTGGTCGTCTTAAGTGGTGTCATCTTGAAGAAATATCATCTTGTGTGACTTTATCGTCTTATACAATGCTATCATTTTGGACATTGCCAACTTGAGTCTTTCCATCCTTGCAAGTTATTGTCTTCAAGCATCATTGTCTTAAAGTGACGTTGTCTCAAACATTATCATCTTATGCAAGAGATGTTACCGTCTCATAGGATTGTTATCATAAGATTTTGCTTTGTCATCTTGAAACCTTGTTGATCGTACATGTGATTAATGTGCATCTGGTAGTCACAGGTTGAGTTGATGATTTACTACTTAAGAAGGTTGTCCTTAGGTGGATTCCCTTTGCTTGTCTGCACTAGTTTTGCTTATATAAGAAGAATGTAATAATATCTTTGATGAACAAAATATTAATTTATTTATTGAAATGACATAATTCTACAATTGATCACTAAATCTTTAGCATCATTATTTATACCTTTAAAAACATTGATGAAAGAAGACTCCATAAAACTTACTATTTTGTATTCTTGTAAATCCTATCTATATTATTTCTCTAAAGGTTACACTCAAATACAACAAAACTCATTTTAACACACTTGAGAAGTAGTCTACACTTTAACACTTTCTTTAAAAGTTTTTAATACTTACGTCATTTTAATTTTCTATATTATTCATAAAATATAATATTATAAAAATAAAAATATAATAACAAGTTTTAATTATTTTTAGTTCATAAACCTAAAAAACTTCGAATAGGAAGCCTTCACTAATCAAAAGCCAGGAAAAGATTCTAAATACATCTTTATAGATGCACGTAGTTATAGCTAATTTATAATTTGTTTTCATATTTTGCTTTCTGTAATTATTAAATAATACTATTAAATAATAATAAAATAATATAAAATAGAACAAATCTTATATGCACAAGAGGTATGGTTTAAAGATGAATATATATACAAGAGGTGTGGCTTAATGTATATATATAAACCTCATTTTCCATGGAATTTTCTATACCATTTACTTTGCAAGTCTTTTTATCCCCTCTATTTCAACCGTCTAAGTAGGATATTGCATTGGATCATATTAAAATTTCTTAGATCTTGGTTGTATATGATTTTTTATACTATCCACCTCCATTATTTGGTTACATGCAAGCATTAATAACAATATTTTGTTTTTTTTGTTTTTTTGGTTATAGATGAATTGGTTACAATCACAAATTTTTTGTAACTGTCAATAACAACATATTGTTAATCTCAAGGAAATTACTTTGATACTATTTATTATTTATTATAATTTTTTTAAAATTTAAAGAGAAGATTACTCTCACCAAAAAAACTACCATAGCTTATGATTATAATTTGATTTGTGTTCAAGTTTATTAAATTTGCGAACTTATTCGATTACCCACAAAACGACGAGTTTTAGACACTTCTAATTTATTTCACAGGCTATGATTTAAACTAAAGTCTGCAAATTAAAAGTTAAAACCAAACCTAATATCAAACACATGTAAGGACATAATTTTTAATAAATTAAATTTGTGTTATGGTTTAAAAGTTATATAAATAAATAATTGTTTAAAAATTTAAATACATATATCTTTTGACTTTTATGGTAATTTATTTGTTTATTTATAATGATGTTACTATCCACTTAGTTACAAGGGATGCATCAATGATCCAACCAAGACATTAATAAATTAATAATATATTATCAACTAGTAGAACGTCTTTCTAAAAGAAGACATGATGCATCGTACACCACGCCTATTTTTAGTGTGTTTTTTAAAACAGCACATGCTCTTTAGAGATTTAGTATCCCACTAAAGCCTTTAAAAACTTAAAATCCAAAAGTCATCAACAAAGTAGCTTGTTTGACTACAATAATTGTCCGTATACGCCCATAACGACGAATTTCGAAAACAAAATCAGCTACAAGTTATAATATGGAAAAACCCAACTCGCAAGAGTTAAAAAAGAGCAAATTTTTTAATAATATTATATATTATTATATTAAGATGAGGGTCCATAGAATCTCTCAAGATATTGTAGATCATTTCTCGGTAGTATACCCCTATAACGACGAATTTCGAAAACAAAATCAGCTGAAAGTTACAATATGAAAAAACCCAACTCACAAGAGTTAAAAATATATATATATATTTATTATTAGGCTAGTGTAAAAAAAAATTACGATCAACGTTTACGGTTGAGTATATTTATTCTAACCATGATTTCTTATTTTTACAATGACTTCTCATAAAGGTAAGAATTGAGCTTATCAATAAGGTCAAACATACCCATACCCATACACACACCTACCCCCTCACACACTCGCTCATGCTACAATTTGAACTTTGGACCTCTCGAAGAAGAACCAAAGCCTGAACCGTTGCATTGTCCCTCTTGAAATGAGGAATTTAGACCCATGTAAAATGTTGAATAGCCTCAATAGAGCATCTCAATCCTTTATGTAGGAACATTAAATAAATTTCAATAACATATAGGCATGGATAATGTGCATCATATCCTTAACATATTTATCCCTTAAAAATTTTAAATTATGAGCAATTTATCCTCAAAATAAAAAATCATATCACAATTAAAAAGTCTTCTACAAGTCTTGGTGGGGACAACGTAGTGGTTAGGGCTTTGACTTCTTTTTAGGAGGTCTAAAGTTCAAATCACGTGTGTTACCAAAAAAACAAATGTTTTTTTGCAATATTTGTCTGGAGACAAATTCATCACCGTTTAAAATATCTAAAAGTTTTCTATAATATTTATTTAGAGGTAAGTTTAAAATTATAAGTCATTTATGACATTTATTTAGAGGCAAAGCAAAAGTCCTTTACAATATTAGTCTAAAGACAAGGCAAAAGTTCTTTATGACATTTGCTTAGAGGTAAGTCTATTGTGAATTGGTGCATCTACAAAGTGTCCTTAAAAACCTATTTTGAGGCAAATCTATGAGAGTTGAGTTCATGTTCCTAATCTTCTTGAGTCTTATGCCACTATATTCCTTCCTGGAACAGACCTGGTCCCAAGCCACCAAATGGAATCTTTGCTTGTGTTCAGAGCCTAACCATAGGAAATTCCTCTAGATTTGTTCAATTTTATTGCATAGTTTTATTGGAATATGGAAAATGGAGAGGAAGACATGGATGCTTTGGAGAGTGGCTTTGACTAGGGTGGCCTTTCCAGCCTGGCTAAGAAGCCCCCCTTTCCACCCAACCAATTTTTTGTGGATCCTTTCAATGACAAAATTCCATAAGGATTCTTTTGCAGGACCATCAAAAAGGGAAAACCCGAGATAGGTAGCTAGAAGATCAACAATGGCACAACCAAGGATATTGGCTATATGGGCTTGACGTCTGATGGAGTATTAATGAAATAGCTTTTTCTTTTAGAGAAGACCTTTTGACCAACAACTAGTTCAAAAGATAGCAAGATCGACTTGATGGATTTGGCTTAAGGCACAGAGGTAAGGGTAGCTAGAATGGTGTCTTCAACAAATTGCTGATGGGAGATGAGATTGAGAGAATAATTTGGTTTGATACCCGATATTTCCCCTTTGGAACAAGAAGACCTTAAAGTCATAGCCAATGCTTCAACAATAATGATAAAGAGAAAAAGAGATAAGGGGTCACCCTGTCTTAAACCTTTAAAACTCTATAAACATCCAACAAAACCATTGATGAAAACAGAGAAATTGGCAGTTGTGATGCACTTTTTGATTAGGTCAATCCAATCAGGATGGAAACCAAATTTGGAGAGGATAGAAAAGAGGAACTTCCAAGACACTCTATCGAAAGCCTTATTCATGTCTAATTTAAGAAGAAGACCAACCTTACCACTTTTAGACACTGAATGAATAAGTTCATGGATGGTGATGATGTTGTCAGTGATGAGTCTCCCTTGGATAGAACTACCTTGGTTGAGGTCAATGATGTGGGGGATAATTAGCTTCAGTCTAATAGCCATTGCTTTGGTGAAGAATTTGTAAAGGACGTTGCAGACTAATGGGACAAAAAATGGTAAGGGTTTTGGCATTACCAGTTTTAGGAATTAGGGCCAAAAAGGTAGATTTGACATCCCTTGGAATACTTCTAGTGTGTTGCATTTGATGAATGGTTGAAACAACATCAGGTCCCACAATGTACCAGAAACATTGAAACAAAACAAGGGAAATCCGTCTAGACCTAGAGCTTTCCCCCCTTGCATGAAGAAGACTATTGCACAAATTTCTTCAGCAAAAAGCAGTTTAATCAAAATATTATTGTGCTCTTGAGTTACTAATCTGGGAATATTATTCATGAGGACTTTAGAAGTTTGTTTGTTACAATATGGGCTTGGTCCAAGCAAGTCTTCAAAAAATGCAACTGTCTCAGACCAGATATCAAAGATGTCCCTTATAACTGTCCCATCTACCTTGGTGGGCTATCTGATCTTGTTAGCTCCTCTATGTCTCATGGTTGTGGTGTGGAAGAATTTAGTATTGGAGTCACCCTCCTTCAGCCATGTAACCCTCGATTTCTTCTTCCAATAAACTTCCTTGCTTTTGAGAATGTTATGGTATTATGTCAAGAGGATCTTCTCAGTGTTTTGAAGACTAGGATCAAAGTCTCCTTGTTGGGCAGAGAGTTCAATGTTGACAAGTTAAGATTGGATGTTTTGCTTTCTGTAGAAGATGTTAGCAAACACATCTTTGTTCCACTACTTAATATTTGCTTTCAAAAAATGGATCTTGTTTCTAACCTGAGAGGCAAAGGATGCATCAAAGTTGTGGGACCACCAAAGGGAGATGAGTGACTTGATATTAGGGTCCTGTAGCCACATGGTCTCAAATCTGAAAGTGGATTTGAAAGGGGGAGCTTGGAGTGAGCAATCAAGAAGGAGGGGATTGTGGTCAGATCTGATTCTGGGAAGGGAATGGAGAATACCATCACCAAATGATCAATTGGCATTGGTGGAAATGAGGAATCTATCGAGCTTGATTTGGATGAGTTGATCACATTTTCTATGATTGCTCCAAGTGAATCTAGATCCTCTTAGTTGGATGTCCATGAGCTCGTTATCATCCATAAAAGTAACAAAGTATTCATAAGAACTTGTTGTAATTTTAGATCCTCCTTTCTTATCAGTGGGAAATAGGGAAAATTTGAAATCTCCAACCATCATCCAAGCCTCATTGGAAAAGACCTCCCTCATTTGGCTTAGGGTTTTCTAGAGATGAGATCTTATAAAAGGAGAATTTGATGCGTAGATATCCGAGAGAACCCATCTGTAGTTGTGGTCTTTTTTGAAAAATAAAATATTCATAAAGTTCTCTACAATAGATAGAAGTCTACCTTCAATGCCATCCAGATACCACAAACATAACAACCCACCAAAAGCTCCATTTTCAAGGCTTATGAGGAAATCATAATTTTTCCAAATATATTTGGATATGCAAGTAGCATTTTGGAGGTCCAATTTGGACTCTTGTAGAAGGAAAATTATAGGCTTTAGATATTTCCTCATGGACTTAACCAAATGTTGTTTGTTGCATCCATTGAGGCCTCTCACATTCCATGAGAGGATCTTCATTTGCTACTTCTTGAGGAGGTTCTCTTCCCTCTTCCTTGAGAAGAGGGGAATTTGGATCTATTATCATCTTTGTGAGGCCCTGAAGGAATATTTTGTTTTGAAGAGACGTGTAATATGAGCTAGGTACCATTGGCAATCTCCTCATAACATTCTCTATTTTAGATATCTTGGACAGAAGGGCAA
This sequence comes from Wollemia nobilis, assembly GCA_028583015.1. NCBI lineage: Eukaryota > Viridiplantae > Streptophyta > Pinopsida > Araucariales > Araucariaceae > Wollemia > Wollemia nobilis. The sequence continues at coordinate 2,261,760 of JAQPPZ010002347.1, forward strand.
CCTTTTTTCTTACCAGAACCAACATCAACATGAAGCTCTTTTTTATTCCTGGTAAACGAAGAGCTAGAAGATAAGATGTTCTTGGAAACAATTTTGCAAGAATAAGTGCCAAGAAGACCTTTGGGGGATTGAGGAGGGCTTTGGAGAATGTCGAGGGTGGCTTTCTTTATGGCAAGGAGGGACTCATCAACAAACATATATGAAAAAGTATTGGAAATAGAAATAGGAGGGCATACCTGAAAAGAGTAATAGAGATCAGCTTATGCCAGAGAATGCCCTTGGGAAGCTGCAACCTGAGAGGATGGATTCTTCAGAGGGTCACTCAACAAGTCAACAATAGCAAACGAATCCTCAAGAGTCATAGACACCTCCCCAAAAGGAGCTTGGGAGGTTGTGTTCAAAGATGAAGATGGAAACCCTTGATTTGGAATTCTCCAACGTTATTCGAAATGGGTGGTGGGTTATTAACATTAATCAAAGTAGAAGACTTGGATTGCTTATGTAAATATTGTTGCTATCGGAGCCCTTCTCCACGAATTTTTATTCTAAGATGCCTTGGGATATTTTAAGGTTAGGCACTGCGAATTGAGATGACCTTGCTTGGAGCAAATAATGCAGAAAGCCAACTTATTTTCATACTCAATGATCTGAGTTCTAGTGTTGACATCTAAAATGAGCTTAATGGAAGAGGGAAGTGTAGAGTCGATATTAGGGTTGACACACATGTAAGCATGCACTATGCGAACCTTAGCTTTAGTGGTCAGATTAAATGCAATCAGCTCACCAATATCCCAAGTGATCCCTTCTAGGATGTCTTCATTCCAAAATTGTATGGGAAGGTCTGGAAGACAAATCCATATTGGCACAAAATTGATATTTTAAGTTTCTAGGTCAAAATCCACACTCCACTCTTTGAGAAAGAGACCCCTCTGCTCGAAGAACCAAGGGCCACCAGTGAGGATCTGTATTGAACCGCTATGACTATTGAGCTAAATTAGAAAAAACCTTCTAGGAAGATGGATCAATTCCATAGATACTAAAGGAAACAAGCTAGTAAGATCCCATTTGCTAATAGACTCCATGTTAGGATGTGATCCAAGGAATTTTCCCACCAGGGAGTGGGCATATTTTACCATGATCAATGACATGAGCTTGGATAAAATCCTAAGGGATCCTTCATATGGATGAAGATCAACTTCAGGGCATGGGGAAGAGTTATTTTTTAGAAGATCTATAAAGGAGGGCTTATGGCCCATGGGTCCACCTCCTCCTAAACCTACCAAATTTATTGAGACTGTAGATTTGCTTCCTCCAAGATCCATAAAACTGATGGGGACCATAGATCTGCTTCCTCCAAAACTTACTACCACCTAACCAGTAAAGAGGTTTGTAGATCTATCTTTAATAGGGACACAAAATCCCATTGATACTCCACCACAAATTAGGGTCATAGATCCACCTCCAAAATACATATCCTTACCATTGATGAGGCCCATAGATCCTACATTGAAACCCATCAATACCACACCACCAATAGGGGCCACAGTTCCACCTCCAAGATGCACATCCTCGTCGCCAATGGGGACCATAGAACTGCCTCCTATGGGTATATTAGATCCTACTAATACCCCTTTACCAATGGGGCCCAAAGATCCACCTCTAATAGGTGCATCAAATCCTACCCCACCACCAGCGAGGGTCATAGATCCATCCCCGATAGACATGCCAGAGGCCACCTTGATACCATAAAGACCCATCAGATGCAAGGGCACATATCCATTGGAGTGGAGAGCGCTACCAAACACACCAAAAGATCCCTCTTTCCTACAAGATCCAGATAAAGGTTCACGATGGATCACAGGTTATCCATAGTCTATGTCAAAAGACCAACCACTTATGGTGACTTTTGTCTGACAACCAACACTTTCATTGTCTCCATTACTCGCATTCACCACGTCGTCATCACCTGTCATTGCCATCTACTTTTTTATTCCTAACAGTATGCAAATTATCTAACATACCCTCTCTATTACATCATAGTCATAGCTCTATTTTTCTTATGATCAAAGAATAATTTCTAGGGTGATGTTGAAAATTAAGAGATAAATCCCCCCCTTAATGTAGACTTTGTGCTTTGATACTTAAGACTGTTGGGTTCCATCAATCATGCACTCCAAAAACATTTATTAGAAAATACTTATTTAAGGCTTATGCATGAATTATGTGTCTTCTTCAATGTGGATATTCTTTATCAAATATGATAGCTACTGATGAGATCAAATGTTCTCATACTTTGTAGACTTGTTTCCAAATTTTATCTTGATCAATATATTCAACTATGGTGAGGTCAATCACCTCTTGTCTTTTCTTCTTTGTCATGGATTCATTCATTTTATTTTTAATTTGCTCATAATATGTGCTAATAAAATATTATAATATGTTAAAATCAATTATACAATAATTGCCCTTAGTCCTATACAATATTATATCATATAATACCGACCTTGATTGTAAATTAGATTGATTTTTTGATAATTCACCCATTCACGAGGATATCAATTAGTCTACCAAGGAGAAATAAAAAAGGATGTTTTAACAAAACTCAAGCAATTAAATTGACTCTTGAATTAAAAAATAGACTCCTACACATAAGGAAGTAACATGATGGTTCCAAAATTTATTGCATTGGATGAATCTACAACACCAATACTCCAAGTACTATCATTGATATTAGTGTAACTCTAGTTATGGATAATTTATTAAGGGCTAGTATAGGTTAAATAACACATCATGAGGCCACTTAGGCTAAAGCAAGCACATGTAGCATAGAAATATCTAAATATGCCAATAAGAGGAAGAGAACCAAGGCTAAGATAGTCTATTTTAAAACCTTCTATAGAGACAATTACATGAATACCACTAAAACAAACTTCATTCTCATAGTTGATAAGAGAATAAACCAAGTGTTGGTATGACTATAAAATAGAGTTATTCAACATATCTAAGTAGGATATGGAAATCAATCCTTGGAAAAGTTTTGGTTCCACAAGTCTACGACTGCCCAAAACTAATAAATAATTATACAAGGGAATATGATCTTAGAAAAAGCACAATTAAGGTCACATCATATGATGAGGAACCTACTAAGATAAATCATATATCAATGTGGAATATGATGTTAATCAATATTGCTAGTATGAAATTGATTACTATAATAGTCATACAAAAATAGAGTGGACTATGTTTTTGTTATATGACATAGTTGATCCCAAACATGTATAATATTTTAAACTTTCATTAGATATAGATAGGTTCAAGATCTATGTGCAATATGCTCTATGAGATTTTACTTTTATTTTTAGAGAAGTTAGTGAGTAAAAAATGCATAAATAACACAGAAATTCTACACAACATAGAATTTGAATGGTCTTCATACTAAGATTTTAGATTATGTAGAGTATATCATCTTGCGCATGAAGCACCAAATAAAATGCTATGCAAATTAGGTTACTTTTATACATACTCCATACTTAGTCTAGTTGATTATTCACCACAAATTGCATTGGTCTTTGTTTTTGTTGATGAGCAAAATAGGATCTAACATAAAACCCATTTTATTTGTCAAATGGATACAAGTTCCATGTAAATATAAAACTAGCACAAGTTATAATTACTATAAAGAAGTGTACAAACCAATTATACAAAATATAATGGTCACATGCCCATACTATCAAAATGCGGTCAATCAATATTGAGAGCATGTCAATGCCTATTAAGATATTGGTACCTATGAAGCAATAGATCATTCACTGGATTATAAGGATTTTTGTGAATCTATTAACATTGTCAGCATGGATACCTAATTATTTCTTTATAATTGAGTTGGTTTAAAAATGGATTACATCAATCACAAGTGGTTTTTAGGATAAAACAAGGGGCCATTCTACCAACTTAGGGTGAAATACCACTTTGTAACCCCATTGGGAATATTAACATTGAACAACTTTGAAAGAGGTTGGATGATTGTAGGTTCACAAAGTTAAATGGACACTAGCCATATAACCACAAGACTATCTTTTATTAGATATTGCATAAGGAAATCAAGATAGAATATATCCATAAGGATAGACCCATAGTAGAAAAGGATAAATATTTACAAGAATCTAAAGCTCTAGGAAGGACACATTTGATACAAGGTTTTGAAGAAAATTTTCAAAGAGTATAGGTTAACCTATTCCCATGGGTTTCCTTGTACATAGAAAGGAATTAAAAACAATTTGATATTGGTGCTAATAATATCAATCATCAAAAGATAGATACACCAACAAATAAATATAATTGGAAAGGATTAATATATTCACATGGTAGAAAATGAGGGTTGAGATAGGTATGGAAAATGAAAAAATCATGTAAAATTCCTTAGATAAGGAGTTTTTGAGAACTTGTGATGAATATCACAAAGAAGACTCACAAAGGGAGATCCAACCCTCTACACATCAATGTTACCATTGGTATTAATAGCAACCATATCCACCATGGCTCAAGCAAGGTGCAACATTATAACTTGTAGAAGGCATGTCAAGAGTCAACAGGTAGCAATAAAATTTAAGCGTAAGTGAATGGAGGAAGGAATTCTCTGTGTTCCCATCAATATTTCTTCAATTATGATTAAAGCTTCATAGTTAGTTAATGCAACAATTATGGGAGGATTTGTAGTCAATCAATATAGGATATTTTTTGGCACTAAATGAAATGTAGAGAAATATTATGATAGATAAAATCCCATTGGAGGAAAGATATTAGTAGACAATGATTTAGGTAGGAAAATACAATGAGAATGGACTCTTTAGGTAATTCACTAGTACCATATGGTGAAGAAGAAAGAGATGATACAGTTGAATAGATTCAAATTATAGCAACTATGTAGGGAAATATTTTTATAGAAAGAGAGACTCAAAGTGGGTAAGCTAAATAATAATATATTCCATAAGTTTGCATCAAAGAAGGTTTTAATATTATGCAAATCAACTATACCAATGAGAAAACTTCAATGATAGAAGTCATTATTTTAGAATCCATTATTTCTTTTGTAACTATTCCTAAACTTCAATTTTATTATTCACCATAAATTCTACTATCCTCACCTCTTTTATCACTAGTTATTCTATATTTATTTATTCTACTCCCACTCCTTCAATCCTATTTTTTTTTTTTATTTTACCCATTCCATCATCTATAAGCACAACCAAAATGATAATAATATCAATGTCTTTCTATTACCTTATCACGTGTGACATCACTATGCACATTCCTCATTGTGATCATCCATTCTAGCGATGGTGACTTCTAATTCATCCAACTCAACCATATCCTCCTCACTGTTATCCCAAGCTAACATGACACATTCCACTATCATCTTTGCCACTACATCATCTACCCCAGTTCTAATATTGTATATTGGAGTATATTATATTATTTAGTACATGTTAATATACCCCCCTGGTACCTTCATTGTATATTTATAAATACTAGATTTAGGGTTGAGTCATAGTTTAGAGTGTGAGTTATATATCCCTTATATGTAACTGTGAATGTGCAAGAAATGCATAAGTGTCATATGAGTTAGCGTGCAAGTGTAATTTGAGTCTATGTGCACAAGTATCTTAGATTAGAGTGTGCAAGTTAGATAAATGTAAGAGTCATGTATAGGCGTGCATATGTTATAGTGTCAAGTGTTCATCAAGTTTACAAGTTTCAAGTAGATAAGCCAAGAGTCATGAGACTTGACATATGAAGAGCTATATTAAAGTATCCAAAGAGTCACACTACTATGGCTATATTATGGGGATAATACCCCATCATAAGAATCACAAAGAAAGATGACTATCATATTTGTAAGAGAGTGGAGTAATAAAGTTTGTATACATTTTGGGCAATTAATATTGTAAGTTATATTTATATGAATGATTAAGGCTATTTACATTCATATTTTTACTAATTATTGAATGTTATTTGATTTATTATAAGCCTTGATATACATATTAATTTGCTCATATTATTCTATTCATATTATTATTTTGACCTTATTAAATTGTGGTTATATTATATTCGATCTTGTGAGATATAACCTGTGATATTTTGTGGTAGTATTAAGGCTTAAAAATCCATTAATGGTATCAGAGCTACCACCTAACTCTATCCATATTGACAAGATTTCATTTTAGCCACTATTATAAATTGATTTTATCCAGTTTGATAAAGTCAATTAAGAGTCTATCCACTTTGAAGGCAATGAGACTCGGACTCTATTTTAAGGTCATATTGAGTAGAAAGGCTAGGGTCATTCCACTAGGTTGAAGGAAAACCAATGAAGAATAGGACTCAAAAATATTGAAGAAATAGGAGAATCAACTCAAAAGAATATTGGTCATTCAGGAAAGAGTTATCGTAACATTGATATCTCTATTAGACTCTCTAGTAAGGAGGAGAATCATTGTGGATTCTTAGGTTTAACCTAATACATTATTGATTTCAAAAAAGAATTGCAGTAGAGATTAAGCTATAGAAGTGTGAGAATATTTCTACAAAATATAGAGAAGAGTTTCAACTTCTATGTGTAGAGGTAATAAAGATAGAAACATATTGAATAAAAAAGATAAAGTTGTAGTTATTGAAGAGAGAAAAAATAGTAGTGGATTGAGAAGCATTCAGAACTTCCTAAGAGAAAAGAAAGAAAGCATAAAAAAAGAAAGAAGAATATATATATATATATATATATATATATATATATATATATATTTATCAATATCTAATATATCAATCTTGAAGAAAGATAAATAAGCACCTAGCTTACTTTATATTGCTTCAAGCATTGGAATCTATAGTTGATAAGAGCTACAAGTTAGTATAGAAGAAAAGAAAAGATGCCCTTATAGAGAAAATAAAATATGCCCTTATAGAGAATAGAGAGAAGCCCTTTATAGAATAGAAATAAGGCTCGTATAAAGAATAAATAGAGGCCCTTAAAGAGTAAGAAAAGAGGCTTGTATAAAGAATAGAAGAGAGGCCCTTATAAAGTAAATAAATAGGTCCAATAGAATATAGAGAAGAAAGATAGAGGTCATTACAAAGAAGGAATACAAAGTCTCTATATAGAATAGAAAAGAAGTCTAGCTTTTATAATATAGAGGAAGAGAAGACAACAAAAAAGCACAACAACAAGATGTCTAGTTTCATAAAAGGACAACATAAAGTGTCATCGAGAATAGAGGACAACAAATATCTATCATAAAGAATAACATAAAACCATCAAGAAAATAGAACATCAATATAAAGTCATAGAAGCATAAGTTCATAGTACAAAGGTAAAGGATAAGATCATCAGGTTGACACTCAAATAAACATAGATCTTCAAGCCAATGTATGCAAAGGTGAAGGCCATCAGGCCAAATCATATGGATAAGGAAGGTATCATATCAATGTTAGCAGAGGAACAAGTAGTTAGGGCATCGTATGCATAAGTGGAAGCCAAAAAAATAAATTACACATAAAATTAAGACAAGTGCACAAGCAAAAACTATTCAAAAAGGTACAAGAGATAGTATCAAGGGCCAACGCTAGCACCAATTTGTAGTGCAGTCATATTTCAGAGCCTAAACCTACAATACAATAATTAATGTGAGCAAGGTAAAGTAGAAGTAGGAGCAACAATAACTATAGTAAGCAACTACAGTGAAGGTAGTAATACATAAAGCAAGCTCAGTACATTATCACATGCATTAGAACCTAAGCAAGTCTTTCAATGCAAAATTCAGACCATATGGAAGTCAAAGTAACAAGTTTGTGAGGAAGACAAATCCAAGGGAAGTGTTTGAGGTAGTTAGAAGAGTCTTGAAGCACCAAACAACCCTAAAGAGTCATTTCACCTAGAGTAATATTTGAACAATTGAGCACAATTTGGAACATTACACAATTTAGAACACCATTTGGAATGTCATTTGGAGTGCTACATCTGGAGTGTAATGTTTGGAGGAAATGAAACTTTTCACTATGCAAATTTTTACATAGCAATTATCTGGTGTTTATTAGAAGCTATTCACATAAGTATCAGAGAAGAAATGTTGTAGAACAGAGACGTGTGCAAAGTCAAAGTGGAAGTTAAAGCTAAGATTCTAAGGTTAGTTTTTTTTATTTTTAGGTTTTTATGAAGCTAAGGTTTTATGTTACTTTGACTTAGGAGTTATAAGGATTAATTAAAATATTTTTGGATTATTGATTTATTATAAAGTTGGAGTGATAAGTTTTTAGGGTTAATAAGGTTTTTAATTTTTTTTAAAGTTTTTTTTTATTAGGTTGGAGTGATAAGGAATTCAACTAGTCTATTTAAAATTCTTTATAAGAGTTTGAAGATTTTTGAAGAATTGTTTATTTGGGTTTTATTTTTGAGAAAAATAAAAAATTGGAAAATTCTTCAATTCTTGCAAATTTATATATTTAGGATGTAAAAAGTTTTCAACATCAAAGGATTTAGGAAAAACTAAAATTTGCAAAATTTATTTTTAGTTTCTAAACTAGGGAGACATAAGGTTTACTACTCCATAGGAATTAAATTAGAAACTTTAAATTATTTAAACCTAGGAGTTATAAGGTTGTCTACTTCAAAGAAAATAGATCATAACATAGAATTGCATATCATGGAAGAAATTATTACAAATGCATTCAATGAAGATAGTGAAGAAATGATGCACAAACTTAAGTTTTATTCTCAAAACTTGATAGATGACTTTGATGGAAAGAAACAAATGACTAATGATCTAAAGGAGAAATTATCTTTATTTCTCAAGGATGCAAAAGAAGAAAAATTTACAATATTTATAAGGTATATTCATGAAAAAACTTTTCAAAACATGGTGGAATTCACAAAACACCATTATAGTTTCTTTATAAGAATGCTTAATGATGTATTTGTCATTACTTAGTTTTGAGATTTAAGAAGAAAAGAAACAAGAAAATAAAAATGACACATATAACTTGAACAAAGCTTATGTTAGCTTCAATGAGGAATCATTGAAATCAAAGTTGTATTATTGTGATGATTTGCTAACACAATGCTTAGAAGGTACATCATCAGGTATATCTCAAATGAAGATGTAGAAGCAAAGAAGAAGAAAGAAGAATAAAAGAAATCACATTAGGAAGGCTAACAGAAAATTTGAATTCAAAATCAAAGAGGAACCATATAGTGCAAATTTAGATATTGATCTAAAAGAGGTAGATTGAAGACAAAGACAAAGACCATGATTGAAGACTAAAGTCTTCAATAACCAAATAATGTAATACAGGGGAGTGATGGAGTATATTATATTATTTGATAGATGTTAATGTATCCCCATGGTACCTTCATGGTACATTTGTAAATAGATTAGGGTCGATTCATAGCTTAAAGTGTGAGTTATATTTCCCTTTTATGTAAGTGTGAATGTGCAGGAAATGCACAAGTGTCATGTAAAGTTGTAATGTGTAATAAATGCACGTGTCATGTGAGTTAGTGTACAAGTGTAAGTTGAGTCTATGTGCACAAGTGTCTTGTATGTATGAGATCAAATATGTAATGTAAATATGTACACAAGTGTCTTTGATTAGAGTGTGAAATTTATAGAAGTGTAAGAGTTGTGTATAGATGTGCATATGTTATAGTGTCAAGTGTTCATCAAGTTTACAAGTGTCAAGTATATAAGCCAAGAGTCATGAGACTTGGCATATGGAAAGATATATTCAAGTATCCAAAAAATCACACTATTATGGCTATATTATGGAGGCAATACTCCATCTCAAGAATCACAAAGAAAGGTGACTATATTATGGAGGCTATATTATGGAGGCATATTTGTAAGAGAAATTGGAGTAATAAAGCTTGTATACATTTTGAGCAATTAATATTGTAAGTTATATTTCATGCATAGTACATGAATGATTAAGGCTATTTACATTCATATTTTTGCATATTATTGAATTTTATTTGATTTATTATAAGCCTTGTTATACATATTAATTTGCTCATATTATTCTACTCTTATCATTATTTTGACCTTATTATATTGTGGTTATATTATATTATATCCTGTGAGATATAACCTGTGATTTTTGTGGTAGTATTAAGGCTTAAAAATCCATCATTGTAATCCATATTTGATATTAGGATATTGATTGATTTATTAGACATGTATTCGTCCATTCCACCTACGTCCATAAGTTTTGAGTCCTTGGTTGATCAATACTATATATCATCAATGATCTTCATTGCATAAAGAGATCTCATAATGACTGCTACATTTGGCTTAGCAATAGTAGCACCAAGAGTTCTAACTAAAATTGGTCTAGTAATAGGGTCTATTATTATCTTTATGTAATTGCCACTTTAAATGCTAAGTCACCCTAGAGAATGAATCATAGATGAGATAAGGATTTGGTTATAAAATGTGAAATAAAAAATAAGGAATATTAATATAGATAAGTTCTCCATTTCCTCCATAGCTCCTACTAATCTATAAATATTATTGGTTGGAAAACTTAAATAATTACTATTTGCAAATACTATATCCATAGAATCAAGAAGACCAACTACCACTTCCTCATATTATTTGACCATATTTTAGTATTTATTTTTATTCAAGTTGCACCTGTAGAGAGAGTAGAGCTAGCTGAATAAACAACTAAAGTAGTATCAATTAACTATCAACATTTGGCTAGAAGGGATGATAAATATAAACATGGAATATAATAAATGAGAAATATCCTTGAAGAAAAAATAAGCAGATTTGAAAATAATAAATGATTAGATTTATTAATTCTCGTAGTATTTAGAAGTTGAGAGGAGATAAAAGGAGAAGTACGATAATAGTGAGAACAAAAAAAGAGAAGTGTTGATAAAATAGAGCAGGAGAAAAATGATGAGTTACAAATCTTAAAGACAAAAGAGGAGAATTTGAAAAAAATGAAAGGATGAATGCCCAAGGATATCACACATACATAGGTAGTTAAAACCATGTTTTATTATATTTTAGATTAGACATGTGCATCAATGAAGCATATGGAAGGATATATATAGTATATTAAGGAATATGAGGATCTAATCAACAAAGCTAGAATGGTCGTTTACAACATTAAAGCTAATTTGGACACAAGGCTAACTTTTTCCATTCTTATCCTAAAGTGAATTTATAATAAAGCCAACGATGAGCTTCAACATATATGCATTATTGAAAGAAATACAATGACAATGTAGCTAAGAATTATTAATGGCAAGCAAAATAAGTTGGTAGAATGTATGGATTTCTAATTTTTTTTTAATATATCATGGGAAGAAATGAAAAGAGAGGTCTTGTAAAAAGTACATTATGATTTATCAAATCCATTGTCAATTCAATGGGAACCCTTAATCAATGAACTATATACCAAGCTGATAGAAGATAGGAAATTGCATGTAGCAAAGTCAAGAAAGTTGCTATGCAAACAAGCAACTGCTAAAGTCTTCAACTTAATAATCAAGTTGGACACTTTGGTACCGAAGTTAAACAAATTGTGAAATGAGGAATTTTTTAGATAAAAATATGAAGAATTTAAGTTGTAATTTGATATATTGATAGGAATACAAACCTTTTTCATATGATGATTGGTATAGTCTATAGATATAAATGCCATTAGCAAGAGTTTCATCTTCATGAGAAAATAACTCTCTTTCATTTTTTGATTCTTTTATTCTTTGAAATTTTTTAGATTCTTTAAATATTCTACACCTAAGGAACAAGAAATAGGTTGAGTTCTACCATAAAGCAAGCATGGTATCTCTAAAAGTCACCAAAACTACAATAGTTTGACTATTATTGTCAAACCAACATGTATAAATAGTTATCAAGAGAAATAAAGCAAAAAAATATACTATTTGATTTGAAAATGGATAAGAAATATGATTAAGAATTTAAAGAAACAAATTTCCAAGAATTAGGTAATAGAGTGAGAATTTTTAATGGATTTGAAGAAATCTATGCATGTTTAGAAAGGGTCAATTTGCTCCACCTAGTCTACTTGATTGATTCATTAAGTGTTGAGTGATTTACTACTTGTCAATTAAATAAAAACACTTTTTCTAAAGATGGATAATTTACTCAAATTAAATAGAGTGGTTCTTAATCATTTTGATGTATTAGATGGATTACATCATGATTTTATTAATAACACTAGTGGAAGTAGTCAATTAGTATGGTAAGATGAAGTATCTAAAGGTAGAGGGCAAAGAGATCAATTGGTATATAATATGATGTCATAAGGAGGTGTAAATTGACCTAATCAAAAGGGAAAATTAAGAATATTATCCATTCATGAAGGAAGAAGGGAAAAACAAATCAACAAGTTCTATGTACGCAAAATTATGCAAACATGAAGGGAGGTGAAGACACAAGGTTATAATTTGGATTTTGGTTGAATAAAAAATAATGATTTATTGAAACCAATTTGATAGATAAGGTGAATTCACTCAAGCACCAATGATCCATTGACCAAATAATAAAAGAGGGATAATTCATTTTTCATGCAATGAACTGGTCAATAGTACAATATGTAGAAATTAGTCTAAATTTGTTGATTCACTTATTTAAGGTATGATTTTGAAGGGAGCATAACATAGGTTAAATGCAACCCATTGTAATATCTTAGAAAAGGATAAAATCTTTGTTGATTCAAAATACTAGATAATGAATATTGTTAAAGTACATAAGAAATAGGTTTTAGAGCCAAATTTAACTAGATAGGCAACCATTTTTCATAAAAACATAAAATTTGCTAATTTTTTTGCCAAATTAGATTTCAAGTTTTATTTGGTTGTAATTAAGACATAGTTAAAAACCATTTGTTATAAAATAGTTTTAGGCTCACTTATAAGGATTCATTTACCTATTTTGAGAAGTACTCTTGCTTTTTGAATCAAATAGAAGCTAAATAGACTAGTTTAATGGATATTATAGATTGTGCATATCACTTGATATTAGACTGTGTGTATACTATCCTCACCACTTTAATTTCAAGTGAATGATATTTGTGGCTATGTATTATCATCTATGTTAGATCTTTTCATTTATTTCTTTACTGGTCTATTTAGTTTTAGGATGGATTGTAGCTATTTTATTTTCATGCTATGTTGATTGGATCATACTTATCCTACTATATCATCATAGCTATGTTTACTTTATGTATTATACTTCAATTTATCTAATTGTTTTTATATGTTATTTAGTTTACTTCATTTATAGTAGAAGGGAACAAGACCTATCTAGAGGTTGAGTAGGATTAAACCCTCTCTCCCAATATAACAAGGATGTAAGAGCACACAACCATCAACTGAATCAACAATTACATATTTATATGAACCATTGATGTCTCTCTAGTTGAACATGAGTTGTTATCAACTCTAATAGCTCCCACACAAATATCATAACCAATAAAAATCATCTAGGGTTGATAGAGCATCACCTTAGCCAAATTACAATAATATTTGAGCATTATAATCAATGACTTTTATCTTCTCAATACTTATGAATTTTATACAAAGGTTGTATAATCAATTTTAGTTCATTTTTATGGTTTTCAAAATAGTACTATATTGAAAACACTCTTAGTTACTCAACAATATTTATCATTGACTAAATTTATTCATTCTCTTTCCTAGAATATCCTATAGAGCCGACCTTTGGTCTCTTAATTAGCACAAATATTTTCTTACTAAGAAAATACCTAATGAATTCCAATGACATTAAATTTTTTAATTATTTTTACTACATAGGTCATTATTCTTAAATAAATATTTAAAATAAATATTTGATCCCTCTTAACAAGCTTTCAGATTTAATTTAGATGAAATGAATGCTTGTATCCATGTTATAGAGCTAATCCCACCATTTCAAATTGTATTTGCTAAAAAATAAATCATTCCATTATTTCCATAACAATCCATAACAAAGGGAGAAATGCAAGAGAAATGGAAAGTGTAGTGAACATAAAATATTCATTACATGAGAGTTATGTTTCACTTGAGCACCTTATAATCACTGACTCATATCTTCCCAATTATTATGAATTTGATACAAAGGTTGTATGATGAATTTTATCTCATTTGTATGGTTTTCAAAAGAGTACTATATTGAAAACACTCTTAATTACTCAACAATAATTATCCTTGACTAAAAATGTTCATTCTCTTTCCTAGAATATCCTATAGAGCCCACATCATATACTACTCAAAGGTATTTTGTCTCTTAATTAGCACAAAAATTACATTACTAAGAAAATACCTAATGAGTTCCAATGACATTGATCTTTTTAATTATTTTTACTACATAGGTCATTATCCTTAAATAATTATTTAGAATAAATATTTGACCCCTCTTAACAAGATTTGAAAATTAATTTAGATGAAATGGATGCTTTACTCCATGCCTATAGAGCTAATCGCACCACTTTCCAATTATATTTTCTAAAATCCATAAATCCTTCCATTAAATTCATCACATGTCATAACAAAGGGATAAATGCAAGAGAAATGAGGCGTGTATTGGACATAAGATATTTGTTACATGAGAATTAGGTTTCACTTGAGAACCTTTAAGGGAAAGCACCTAGAATACACTCTTATAAATAATCTCACAGAGCAATCAACTATTGTTACTCACCATGAATCTATAATGGTAAAGAAAAAGTTGATATCCTAAGTTACTATTGAGGTGAGGTCCATAATTGATAATAACATCTCAGTTATTATGTCTTGCTACTCTATTTGGTAGGTAGCCATTTGTCATATTAGAATATCTATGAATATGTTTAGAATCACTTTTTGGAATACAACAATAGGGCTCATGTTGGTTACAAATTTAATTGTATTCATTAATTCCTCATGTTTTTGATGTGGGAGAATCCACCAAATAAGCAAGGAATTTCAATAACAGTTGGTAAACTATTTGAATAATTGCCTAAACCTTCCATATAAGAAAATAAGAGGAAGAAAAAATAATATAAGAGCATATAGAAGAATTAAAAAAGGGAGAAGGCTTGACGAGAGGAGAAATATATGACAACAAGCTTGGAGAGAGAAAGAGAATAATAGAGCACTCTGAATTCATCATCTAGGATAACCATTTATCTTTTACTTTATTTGTGTTAGCATATTAATAATATAAATATATTCTAACTTCCCATATACCTCAAGTTTTGAATGAATGATGAATTTTTAGATCAGTAGAATCATATATATTGGAAAGTTTTAGGTGTGTAGGACTGTAGGTTTATAGGAGAAAATTAAATAAGGTTACAACATGGACTATGAGAATTGGGAACGTGGATATTGAGTACTGGTTCAAGAAGACAAGAAACACTAAAATAGAGAACTTAAAATGAGAATGAGTGATTACCATCACATTAAGACAAATACAACACTTGGGTGAAAGATATAGTATCATGAAGACCAGAGGATTTATGAATTCTAAGAAAAATTTCTTAGATAAAAGTTATCAAAGGAAGTGTTGACTAGTATCTTTTTGTCTCAACATATGACTTGGTCGTCTTGAGGAATGTCATCTTAAGGAATCAATATCTTGTGTGACTTTGTCATATCATGTAAGGTTACCATTTCATAGATTTCCAACTTGAGCCTTTACATCTTTGTAAGTTATCATCTTAAGACATCACCATCTCAAAGTGATGTCATATCAAACATTATCATCTTATGCAAGAGATATTGTCATCTTGTAGGACTATCCTCATAATATTTTGCTTTGTCATCATGATACCTTATTAATTGCACTTATGATTACCATTCATCTGGTGGTCATAGGTTGAGTTGATAAATTGTTGCTTGATAACATCATGCTTATGTGGATTCCATTCACCTATCTACATCATTAGTATCTAAGCGAAAGATAATTTTTTTAGAGAAATGACACAATGAGGAAGAAGAAGACTACATGGTTTAGAACCCCAACTAGAAAATATTGCTAAAATGCTGAGAGGAATCACTACCAAGCTAGATGCAATTGAGATTTACTAAAAGAGAGCTATTCATATTAAGGATATTAGTGATAGTGAAGAGGAGTAAATTAGTCATGTAGAAGCTTGAGATGAAGAGCAAGGAGAAGAACTAGAGTAGTTAATTTGGACAATCTCAAGTATGGGAATAAAACCAAAGATGGATACTACTTTTAATGGAAGTTTAATAATAGAAGAGTTGATTGACTGAATAATAGACATGGAAAGATTCCTCGATTATGAATATATAGAGGATCCAAAGAAGATCAAATTTGCATGTACATAATTTAAGGGAAATATTTTCATTTGGTGTGATCATGTCCAAATAAAAGGGCAACAAAAAGGGAAGGATAAAATTCATACTTGGGATAAGTTGATATCCAAGTTAAAACTAAAATTTCTACCTTTAGATTACCAAATTGGATTGTTTAGAAGACTCCAAAATCTTAAGAAAAAGGAGTTAGAAGTGAAATAATATACATAATAGATCTATAAATTGACCATAAGAACAAGTTATATTGAATATGATGAAGAAGAGTGGTAAGGTATATAAATGGACTAAGATTATCCATACAATATGAAGTCAGTATGATTCGAATCAACTTCTTTGAAGAGACATATTAGTATACACTCAAGGCTAAGGAAAAATTTTTGCAAAGGAAATAAAATAATGCTAGAGGAAGAGGACAATCCTCTCAAAAAATATGACAAACCAACAATGAAAGAGAACAAAAAAGGTAGGAGGGATAAGCTAGTAGTTCTCAAAATAATAGAGAAATTAGAGATTTCTCAAGAGGAAGAGGAGGCTATGGTAGAGGAAGGGGTAGAGAATTCCCCAAAAATTGTTATAGATGTGGAGAAGTTGGTCATCGAGCATTTGAATTTCCAACAATACAATAGAGAATTAGTAAAGGAAAGGAAGCTAGAAATCATATTACGTAGGTAGGCAAAGAATGTATAGTCTCACTAAAGCACATGAAGGAACCAAAACAAGGAGAATCTATTATGATGAAAAGGATATTATTGAAACTAGCAAAGGAGATGCATGAACTTGAGCAAAAAAGAAATCTATTTAGGACAAGTTGTAAATCAGGAGGTAAATGTTGTAAGGTGATTATGGATAAGAAGCATAGCAAATTTAGTGTCAATAGAGATGGTGGAGAAATTGGGAATGAAAATATTTGAGCATTTGAATCCATACAAAGTGTAATATTTAAAAAATGGGTACTAAATTTGGTAATCGAATAATAAATGGTGAATTTTAAAAATGGTTCTTATAAGGATGTAATTCTATGCGACATCATGCCAATGGATGCATGCCAATTTTTTTAGGAATACCATAGATATTTAATAAGAAGGTTGTACATGATGTTAGATTGAACACTTATTTAATTATCAAGGATAGTAAAAATTATGCATTGAGTCCATTGAAGGACAAACAAGAAGAGATGAACAATATTTCTAAATTTTACCTGATTTTTTTTTTTTTTTGTGTTTACATGGTGGAATCGGTAGCCGCCATGAATCCAGGTAGGCTGTCCAGATTTTATGGCTGCCACAGTATTCTGCGTTGTCCACCTCGAAAGCCGCCACACAGATCTTCGCACAGTCCGCCCCTATAACCACCATGTCACAATTATTTTAAACCTTTTACGCCGTTGAAATCACCAAGAAAGGGACAAGCGTTCAGTCCGACGAGGCCCGAGATTTGAACCTTGGACCTCCGCCCCCTTATGGGGTTTGGATGAACCAATTGGTCTACACCTCGGACCTATTTTACCTGATTTGTTAAAAACAATTCTTGAAGGAGATAAAATAGGAAGAATATTTTGCTTTCATTGTTAAACCCATGGAATATGGGATAGTAACTAAGATGGATGATATTCCACATGAAATGAAGGAATTATTGGAAGAATATGCTAATATTCTATCAAAATAATTACTTGATGGGTTGGCACCTATGAGAAGCATTACTATCAAATAGACTTCATACCTGGAGTAAGTTTACCAAACAAGGTGGCCTATAGGATGACACCCATGGAAAATGAAGATATGAAAAGACATGTTCAAGATCTATTGCATAAGGGACTCATTAGGTAAATATTAAGCCCATGTGCAATGCTAGGTGTGCTAGCATCCAAGAAAGGTGGAGAATGACATATGTGCACAGACTCTCAAGCTATCAATAAGATCAAAATAAGGTATAGGTTTTAATTATCTCGTATGGATGACTTGATGATTTGTTTGAGTAGAACAAAGTACTTTACCATAATTGATTTAAAGAGTGGTTATCATCCAATTCTAATCAAATAAGAAGATGAGTGCAAGACCCCATTTAAGACCAAAGAAGGCTCTTATAAATGGTTGGGCATGCCATTTGGGTTGATTAATGCATTGAGCATTTTTATGTGATTGATGAATGAGGTCTTGAAACCTTTCCTTGGTAATTTTATGGTGGTTTATTTGGATGATATTTTGGTGTTTAGCAAGACAAAAGAAAAACAATTAATGCAATTGAGGTTACTTTTACAAAAGTTGAAGGAGGAACAATTGTTGATTAATCTGAAGAAATGTATTTTTATGAAGGAGTTGGTATATTTAGGATTTTTAATTTACAAGGATGGTTTATAAATGGATCCAAGAAAGGTGAAGTCTATTGTGGATTAGCCAATATCAAGGAGTATGTTTGAAGCTAGAAGTTTTCATGGTTTAACAAGTTGTTACAGAAAGTTCATTAGAAATTTTAGTGGAATTTGTGCAACAATCATAAAATGATGGAGGTAGGAATGAGTTCAAATAGATGAGTGTAATAGAAATAAAATTTCAAACCTTGAAAGAGAAATTCATGGAGCAACTAGTTTTGGCATTTCTAGACTTTAACATTTTTTCCAAATAGATTATGATGCCAACATAACAACCATTAGAGGAGTTTTGAACCAAGAAGGAAGAACTGTTGTCTATTTCAATGAGGAGTTGAATGAATCCAAGATGAAATATTTAGTTTATGATTAGGATTTTTATGCCATTATGCAAGCACTAAAGAAGTGGGGACACTACCTATTATCGAAGGAATTTGTGCTATTTTATAGATCATCATGCTTTGTAGTTCATTAACAGTCAAGGTAAATTGAACCAAGACATGAAATGGATGGAGTATCTTTAAATTTACTCATTTATTTTAAAATATAGAAGTGGTATTTTGAATAGCATATTTTATGCCTTGAGTGGAAGACAATTGTTGATAAGTGAAATGAGGATTGAAGTCACAGGTTTTTGATGTTATGAAAGAGCTTTATGTCGATGATTTGGACTTCAAGGAAGCTTGGGTAGCTTGCAATGACCTTACAAAAATAGATAGAATACCATGACTAGACTGTTTTATCCAATTATTATTCAAGGGATAATAATTATGCATACCACAAAGCTCAATGAGGGAGAACCTGATAAGAGAAAAATAGTATGGAGGACTAGTTGGACATTTTGGCATAGATAAAACTTTGAAACAACTTAGTAAAAGCTATTATTGGCCAAGAATAAATACAAATGTGCAAAGGTTTGTGAAAAGTTATCAAATATGTCAACATGCAAAAGGAAAAATCCAGGACATTGAACTATATCATCCATTACCAATACCAAAAAGGCCATGGGAGGATATCAGTATGAACTTTATCCTTGGATTGCCTTGAAGACAAAAGGGGAATGATTCAATTTTTGTCATGGTGATAGATTTTTAAGAGAACACATTTCATAGTTTGTAGGAAAATGAATGATGCTACTTATATTGTTGATTTATTCTTTCAAGAAGTTGTAATATTGCATGGTTTTTCAAAAAACATTATATTAGATAGAGATGCAAAGTATGTAGGTCCCTTTTGACAGACCTTATGGAAGAAGTTGAACAGAAAATTGAGTTTTAGTTCAACTTATCACCCCTAAATTAATGGATAAACCAAAGTAGTGAGTAGAAGCCTTGGAAATTTGTTGAGGTACTTAGTTGGCAATATTAAACCTAAATTATAGAATACCGTTTTGGCATAGGTAAAATCTTTATATAACAATTTCACCAATAGAAGTACATCCAAAAATCCATTCCAAAGTGTAAATGGAATCTTTCCAAGAATGGATGAGTTGTGAAGTACAATAGATTTATAGAGACTAAGTGTAGTAGTAGAGGACTTTGCTGACTACATATGATTTACATTAGGAGGTAAGAGTTGAGTTGGAGAAGAATGTTATAAGATAAAAGTAACATTATGATTTCAAACATCATATGAAAGAATGGGAGATTTAGTTTTGGTACATTTTTGGAAGGAAAGGTTTCCAAAAGTCACAACAAGCTCAATTGAAAGAAGATTGGACCTTGTAAGGTTCTCATATACCTCAAGTTCTGAGTGAATGATGAATATTTAGATTGATAAATAGTGCATTGGAAAGTCTTATGTGTGCAAAACTGTAGGTTTACAAGAGAATATTAAGAAATATTATATCATGGACTATGAGAATTGGGAACTTGTACGTTGAGTATCGGTTTGAGAGGACAAGGAGTAAAAAAATAGAAAGCATAAAATGAGAATGAGTGATTACATTCACATTAAGGCAAAGCAGTTTCTTGGGTGGAAGATATAGTATCATAAATACTAGAGGATTTAGGAATCCTAAGGGAAATATCATCGCTAAGGGTCATCTAAGTGTGGACTAGTATTTTTTTGTCTTGACATACAACTTGGTCATCTTAAGTAGTGTCATCTTGTGTGACTTTATCATCTTATACAAGATTATCATTTTGAACATTGTGAACTTGAGCCTTGCCATATTTGCAAGTTATTGTCTTGAGACATAAATATCTCAAAGTGACGTTGTCTCAAACATTGTCATCTTATGCAAGAGACGATGATGTCTCATAATACTGTCATCATAATATTTTTCTTTGTCATTTTGAAACCTTGTTTATCGTACATGTGATTAATGTGCATCTAGTGATCATAGGTTGAATTGATGATTTACTGCTTGAGAAGGTCGTCCTTAGGTGGAATCCCTTTGCTTATCTGCATTAGTTTTGCGTGTATAATAAGAATATAATGATATCTTTGATAAACAAAATATTAATTTTTTAATGGAATGATATGATTCTATAATTATTTTTTGGTAGGTTGATTAATATTTACAAGGGTTTTAAAAGGATCCCAAAACCTTATTACATACTATTCCAATATAGACCATGTATAAATAGCAGTAAAAACTTAGACCAGGGTACCCAACAAAGGAGTACTCTGTATACAACAAATTAGGACATAAGTAGTAGAGTAAATCCTATCCAAGGAAATAACAAGAAAAACTAACATACTGACCTTCCATATAAAATCTTGTTGAAAAACAACTAAGAAAGAGAACTGAGAAAGACTGACACAGGGGTCCCCGAGCAGTGCCAAACATACATAAAAAAAGACTAGAGGTCAAAAGGTATAGTAGGAGAGCCTAACAGGAATATCCTTGAGAACGACAAAAAGAGGTATATATGCCATATAAACCCTAACCACTAAAGTAAAGACAACTGACTAAGATAAAGTAAAAGAAAGTAACAGAACCCTGTAACAATGCAGATAAGATCAAGTCCTCGAAGATAGTTGTTGTACTTCTTATTCCAAGGTGCTTGATTTTACATTATCATTAAATGCAAGTTTTTCAGCATCCCGATGATCTCCTCCATGGCTTTGACAGTGGTAATCATAGACTTAGTAATCTGAAGTAGGACAACATCAACATAATACAAACAATCTACTGAGTCATAGAGAAACTACAATATATGGGCTAGAGCTTTGTATTACTTTTCATGAAATTTGGGGATACAGACTAGACCCCATTTTACAAATTCAAAATTCCCCTATAATACCATGTTCCTCTTTTCCCACCTAAAATAATTCATTTGAAATTTGAATTTCGGAGGCAAACTTCCCAGGGTCATAACTCCTCGCTCATTGCTCGGATTGACTATTAGTGCATATTTTCGAAAAGCTCATGAAAATATCTACAACAATGTAATGTACTACACTTATTTTTCACCCCTTTACAAGGCCTCTAAGGCCTTCAAAATTTACCTTTAAATTTTAGTGGCAAGATTTTCACTATTTTGGCAAGGTTTTTACCATAAAACTTACATATCTCCCAAACCGCTCAGGATATTGGGGTGATTCTTTCACCATTAGGTATATTTATCCATACCCTAAACAACTAAAAAAAATTAGAATATAATAAAACAAATACAAATTTGGATGATGCAAGATCACTCTTACACGACTAGATGCTCCTGCATCATAATCATCTGAATGAAGAGATTTTTTCTACACAATGTGATTTATCACCTTGGATAGCATTTTGGGCTTCTTGAGGAATCCAATTAACTCCTTTGGAGAATATTTTAGTTGTAATAGCAAAATTTAAAAAGAAATTAGCCATGGTATTCGCCTCCCTGTTTATATGATAAATGATTCTCTCCATTCATCTGAATTAACCTCCTAGCCTCATTAACTGTATTCTGGACTCTCCATGATGGATTTTTTCTATTCTTCATGTAATTGATGACATTGAGGGAGTCCTCTTCTATGATCAATGGTATTTGGTCTTCTTGAATCAATTGTAGACCTCTCTAGAGTGCTCTTGCCTCAACAACATGATTGGACTGAAAGCCAATATATTTAGCATAAGCAATAACAATGTTACCATTGTGATCTCTTATAATTCCACCAACTCTTGATTCACCCGAATTTCCCTTAGAGGCCCCATAAAAAATTAGTTTGATCCAATTTTTGGGTGGGCATTGCCATCTGAAATTCAACTTGGGATTAAGAGCTTGTTGACTAGGAACGTGAGCAGGAATTTTAAGAAAAGATAAAATACTGGACTCTATTTCGGATAAAGGGGACTCACTCCAATTAAGGGATTGAACATTCTCAATAGCAAAGGCAACGATTTTGGCCACCATCGAACCAACATCCTTTGAGCTATCAGTGAAGGCTTTGTTATTGTGTTCCAACCATACTTGCCATAAAAATGGTGTAACGTAAAGATTCATAATGTGCTCAGTATGGGATTGTGAAAAGGGTTAGGCCACTGGAAGAAAATATATAATATGGAATTAGGAATGGCCCATTGAATGTTGAACCTATTGCTCAGCTGGTTCAATATAGCAATGGAAAAATCACACTAAGTAAAAATATGATTAGTGGACTCCCATTGGGATTTGATAACATCTGTTTGGTATCATGATTCATCTTTTGCTAAGTTTTTTTGTAGTAAGAATCTTGTTTAGAATTGTGAGCCATTAAAAGAAAACAATTTTGGGGATTAGATTTTTCCTCCAGACAAGATTAGCAAAAAAATTAGGATCATGAACCTGAGTTTGAAAATCATATGCTGATTTGAATATAAAGTTCCCTTCATCAGAGCCTCTCCAAATCGGTTTATCAACCTCTCCATGATGGGAAAGAGTGTACAACTTCAAAGCTAAGGACATGGATTTTGATTGACAATGTTGTATATCTTCTGAAATATGCTTCCAAGAAGGACCCTTTTTTGATGAAGAAATAAAATCAATGAATGGACCTATAAATTCTATTAGTAAAGGGTTTAAGGCTTACAAGATATCCATCTTCAATAAGAGGCTCCTCCAACAGCTGTCTGTCATTCCAAAAATCTGCACTCCTTCCATTACCTATGATCCATCTTAGCCCCTTTTGAACTAACAGTTTAGTTTGAAGAATTGCCTTCCATAAAGCTAAGCCAGTTTATGGAACATTTTCATTGAAAATATCAGATGTATGGAGATATTTTCTTTTGACTATTGCAACCCATTCAGTTTAAAATCGGTTAGGATTTTTCATGCATGTTTGGCCAGTAGAGCAATGTTCAGTTTAGATAGTCTTCTGAGAACAATACCTCCCTGATTTTTGCTGCAACACACTGAATCCCAGGATACTAGATGAATCCTTCTTTTATTCTCAGTTCCCGTCCAAAGGAAATTCTTTTGAATTTGTTCAATATTTTTATAGACTGCAACTGGAGCCTTAAATACAGATAAGAAGTAGACTGGGATGCTTTGAAAATAAGATTTAGTAAGGACAGACTTGGCAGCCTAGGACATGAGTTGACCCTTCCATGCAACAAGCTTTCTTTGAATTCTGTCAACTACATTATTCCACGTATGCTCAGTAGGGCTTCCAAAAAATAAAGGGAGACCTAAATATGTAGTAGGAAGGGAGGCAATGGTACATCCTAAAATTTTGGTAATTTTTCTTTGGCAAGAGATAGGGGTGTTAAGGAAATAAACTTTACTTTTAGCAAAATTGACTTGTTGGCTAGTAGCTTCCTGATAAATTTTAAGGATAATTTTAATGATTCTAGCTTCAATCACTAATGCAAGAGTAGCCAAAATAGTATCATCCACAAACTGTTGGTGAGTGATGGGATTTAAATTTGAGGTTGCTTTTAACCTTGAAATAAAACCATTTCTATTGGCTACTTTGATCATTCTATCCAAAGATTCAGCTAAAATTATAAACAAAATGGGAGATCCCCTTGTCTTAAACCTCTAGCAGTAGGAAGTAACCAGCAGGGGAGCCATTAACCAGAATGGACAACAAAGGGGAAGAAATACAACATTTAACAAGGTTGATCCAATCTGGATGAAAACCACATTTGTGTAGGATATCAATCAGAAAATCCCTGTTAACCTTGTCAAAAGCCTTGTTCATGTCAAGCTTAAGAAGAAGAGTGGGTTTTTGGACCAAAGAAACTGAATGAAGGGACTCATGAATAGTGATTATTCTGTCATTTATACTTCTTCCTTGGATAGAGCTACCCTGGGAAGAATCAATGATTGAAGGTATAATTCCTCTTAGCTTGTTAGCCATATCTTTAGTAAGTATCTTGTAAAAAACATTGCATAGGCTTATTGGATGGAAATCAACCATAAATTTACTGAAAGTGCTTTTGGGAATCAGTGCTATGAAAGTAGAGCTAATACTGTGATGGATATTTTTGGAGTCCTAAAAATCTCTAACAACACATAACTCTGGGTGAATAAGATCCCAAAAGGCCTGAAAAAAACATTAATGAAAGAAGGTTCCATAAAACTTACTATCTTGTATTCTTATAAATCCTATCTATATTATTTCTCTAAAAGTTACCCTTAAATACAACAAAACTCATTTTAACACACTTGAGAGAAAGTAATCTACACTTTAACACTTTCTTTAAAAGTTTTTAATATTTACATTATTTTAATTTTCTATATTATTTATAAAATATAATATTATACGGATTCAATCCCCATGATAAATATGTATAAAAAGTATTATTTAATATATATATATATATATATATATATATATATATTATTATTATTAATTCATAAACCTATCCCATAATAAATATGTATAAAAAGTATTATTTAATATATATATATATATATATATATATATATATATATATAATAATTATTATTAGTAATTCAAAAACCTAAAAAAAACTTCAAATAGGAAGCCTTCACTAATCAAAAGCTACAAAAAAAGATTCTAAATACAACTTTATAGATGCAAGTAGTTATAGCTAATTTATAATTTGTTTTCATATTTTTGCTTTCTATAATTATTAAATAATACTATTAATTAATAATAAAAAATACTAAATAATATACCATAGAACAAACCTTATATACACAAGAGGTATGGTTTAAAGATGAATATATATACAAGAGGTATGGCGTAATGTCTATAAATATTTCCATGGAATTTTTCATACCAAATACTTTGTAAGTCTTCTTATCCCCTCGTAATTCCAACCGTCTAACTCGGTTGTTGCATTGGATCACATTAAAATTTCATGATCTTGGTTGTATATGATTTTTTACAATATCCACCTCCATTATTTGCCCACATGCAAGCACTAATAACAACATATTGACAATTCCAAGGAAGCTTCATATAATTTGACTCGCGGTAAACTTTGATACCAACATATTGTCAATCCCAAGGAAGCTTCATATAATTTGACTCGCGGTAAACTTTGATACCATCTATTATTCATTATAATTTGACTCGTTTCAATTTGTGTTCACGTTTATCAAATTTGCGAACTTATTCGATTACCCACAAAACGACGACTTTTAGACACTTTTAATTTATTTTAAACATTTTAAAATATAAATATTTTGTTATGATTTAAACTAAAGTCTCCCGTATTAAAAGTTAAAACCAAAAGATTAATATCAAACACAACATAAATTTTAATAAATTAAATTTTTGTTATGGTTTAAAAAGTTGTATAAATAAATAATTATTTAAAAAATTAAATATACAAATATCCTTTGACTTTCTAGGATTATTTATTTATTTATTTGTAATGATGTTCCTATCCATTTAGTTCCATAGAAGAATGAATAATACAAGGGATGCATCAATGATTCACCAACAAAGACATTAATAATATGTTATCAACGTGATTCACCAACAAAGACATTAATAATATATTATCGACTAGTAGAACGTCTTTCTAAAAGAAAACATGATGCATCGTACACCACGCCTATTTTTAGTGTGTTTTTTAAAACAGCACATGCTCTTTAGAGAATTAGTATCCCATTAAAGCCTTTAAAAAATTAGAATCCAAAAGTCCTCAATAAAGTAGCTTGCCTACACATCTCGATAGTTTGAATACAATTATTGTCCGTATACGCCTATAACGACGAATTTCGAAAACAAAATCAGCTACTAGTTATAATATGGAAAAACCCAACTCACAAGAGTTAAAAAAGAGAGAATTTTTTAATAATATTATTATATTATAATATTAAGATGAGGGGTCCATAGAATCTCTCTGGATATTGTAGATCATTTTTCGGTAGTATACCCCTATAACGCCGAATTTCGAAAACAAATCAGCTGAAAGTTACAATATGAAAAAACCCAACTCACAAGAGTTAAATTTTTTTTTTGATTAGTTACTTAGGAGAAATTTTGTGATCCATGTTTAAGGTTGAGCATCTTTATTTAAATCATGATTTCTTATAAGGGGTTGAACTTATCAATAGGGATACACACCTACCCCTTCACACTTGTCCATACTAGAGTTTGAACTTTAGATTTCAAAGAAGAATCAACCGTTACATTGTCCCCTTGAAAAAAGAGAGAATTTAAAATTTAGACCTATGTAAAATGTTGAATAACCTCAGTAGAGCATCTCAATCCTTTATGTAGGATCATTAAAAAAAATTCAGTAACATATAGGCATATAGGCACAGGTAATGTGCATCATATCCATAACATATTTATCCCTCAAAAATCTTAAATTATGAGCAATTTATTCTCAAAATGAAAAATCATATCGCGACTAAAACGTTTTCTACAAGTCTTGGTGGGGACAACATAGTGGTTAAGGCTTTGACTTTTCTTGAGGAGGTCTAAAGTTCAAATGACAGCTTGTGTAATGGTGTGGTACTAAAAAAATAGTCTTTTCCAATATTTGTCTAGAGACAAATTCATCATCATTTGAAATATTTAAAAGTTTTTATAGCATTTATTCCATAGGCAATTTTAAAATTAGGAGTTTTTTTATGAAATTTATCTACAGCCAAAGCAAAAGTACTTTACAATATTTATCTAAAGTCAAGGCAAAAGTCCTTTATGACATTTGTCTAAAGGTAAGTCTATTGTCTTTAAAACATCTATTTTTAGGCAAATCTATTTATTGACTTTAATAAAATATAAAATGCTTCTTTGACATTTTTTTCAAGGCATTTTAACATTTTATTTATTTTGTATCATACAAATGCCTTATGGCATCATTTAAAGTCCCCTTGAACATATTTTTTTTTGCATCATATTTTGCATTATAGCAATGTTTTATAGAATTATCTGAAGTTTCCCTAGGCACATCTAATTTTGTACTATTTTGTTATGAATCTCCTTTGTCATCCATAAAAATTAATAATAATTTATACATATATTAAATAAAAGCAATGAATGATTCCATACAATACAATTTATGAAATTAACGTAAATTATTTCAATTTATTCAACATAGAGTTTAAACCCTTGAGGTAGGGCAACACCATATAATGTTCCTTATTAGAAGGAAGTCACTCATTACAATATTTCAATATGAAATCCCAACAGTACAATATTCTTCTCCCCATATGGACCTCTTAGCCACATTATATAATACTCAACAACCTACCACTACCAACACATGTGAGATAATTACATTTGTTATAATATTAGAATATTAAATACTTATCTTGGGTACCTAACATTCCATTCCCATTACAAAATGTTTCATCCTTAAAACATAAGAAGAGACTAAACAATATGATCTTCTGAGCCTTACTATGAACTGGTATCGATCTCAATCATCCATCCATCCCAATGAAACTTTGATTGGTGGTGGTCTTCACTGATGTTGATATGCCCTTCTACCATTTAAATTTTTGGAAGTAATCCCTTAGTTCCATGTGTTGGAGATATCTTTCTACTGGCAATAAATATCACTCTTTCATCCATGCTTGCTTTTACCACTTTAGTATCCAAGTCTGCTTTGTTGGCTCCACACTTTTGTTGCTTTACTTTGGTAACTCAAATGATGGATCCATTTGTTCTTTGATACTACTACACCACTCTAAAAACTAGAGTCACTATACTTTCTTTGTCAAACACTGTCATAGTTGATGCCCTTCTAATTCCATGTAGAACCATAATATTATTGCCTTAATCCATACCTCCAAGATTGTTGTCGCTCTTGGTCGTGTGGGTGGTGATATGCTGCAACCTTAACCCGATGTTCTATTAGCTTTGATTGTTCAATTTTTTTCTTTTCTTTTATGCTCCTTTATCATGCTTCCATCATTTGGTTCATCCTTGGACTCTGCTTTTGCTTCTTCTTTGATTTTTGTTATTGCCTCCTCCTTCACCTCTATTCTAGTTTATTTTGCTTCTTCAATTTGTTCCAAAGTTTTCTTGAAAATTGACATAGTTTCTTGGATCTTTCCTATATTTTTTCCTAGGCTATTGTTGTTTTCGTAGATTCAAATTTTGATTCTTCTATTGTTTTCTCAACTTGTTCCCCTACTAAAACTGCTCTTTTTTTCTTAGATTCTTGCTTCTTACACTAGAAAATATCTTGTACTATTATTTTCTTTTTCATTTACTACAACTTCATGAACTTCTTTTGTATATTAATATTAATAGTACCCAAAGAATTTAACCAAGGATAACTAAGAACAATGTCTGCATCATCTATCTTAATAGCATAAAATTTTGAAAGTAAAATATATTTGTCCATGGTGATCTTCAAATCTTGAATAATTTGAGCATTTATATCCTCAAGCCATATGTCTTTGATTTTATTTGCTTGAACCTACAAACTCTTAGCCAAAGACATATTAATGACATTTCATCTATTGCCAGGGTTCATAGAAATAATAACATTTTTCTTTTGGATGTAGTCATAAACTTACAAAATAGAATTTTTAGATTCAAACGGATTTTTTTGAACATTGTTTAATTTATCTAACATCCAAGCTATGCTTCTTTCATTTTGTACACTATCATCCTTCTCTTTTCCTTTTACCAATTTCTCACAAATTAACTCTCTCTTAATTTCCCTTTTTACTTTTGAGGCCTGTTTAATTAATTGACATAACTTTTGAATGTATTATTCAAACTAGCTATCTTTTCATCATTTTTCTCATATTTTCTTTTGCTTAAAAATGCTTGCTCTATTTCTTCCCAAGTTAGTTGATAATTATGGGTAGTAAGAAAACTATGAAGCCAATATTGAGCTTCTCCTTCAAAATATTAAGTCAATAGACCCAAATACAATTAATAGAATACATGGATTTATATTTCCTCCACCATTTCTTAACATCAATATCATCCCTTCCATTGAATATTGGCAACTCCATGGCCTAAAACCCCCAAAAATTTAAAAGTTGGATTTTTTAGAAATTTCTTTCAATAAATAATTAAATCTACACCAAACTAGCAATTGTTAATGGCCTGCAGACTATGTACTTTCAGAAACTAATAATGGCCTTCTTTGTTTTTTTATGTGTTCAACTTAATAACTTTTAAAAGCTTGTAGGCTTTAAACTTCCAAAAACTAATAATGACTTGCTTTATGGACTTTTTTTTGGCACTTAGCTTAAAAATTGTTAACATCTTGCAGACTGTGTACATATAGCAACTAATAACAACCTCCTTTGTAAATAATTTATATATATTGATAACGACTCGCTTTATAAACTTTTGGTGGGGGGGGGCACTTCGCTTAACAACTCACAGACTATGTACTTTTGACAACTGATAACGACCTCCTCTATAGAATTTTTTTATAATGGCTTGCTCCGTAGGTTAGGTACTTTTTACACTCATACTAGCATTGATAATGGCTTGCTTTGTAGATTATTTTTTTGTGCCAAAATACTACCAACTATAGACTAGTTTTTCTTTTTTTTTGGTTTTACAAACTGCTACCCACTATAGACTAGTCATTTTTTGTACTCACTTGCAACTATCTATTATGTTGAAGCTATGAAACTATTATAGATTATTAAAATTATATAAAGACTATTGTTAAATTTTTTGATGTATAACACTTTTTTAGAAATCCTAGCAACAAACTAAACCCTAGAATTTGGCTTTCTAGTGGCTTAAGGAAATCTCATTGGCCACAATGGTTGTTTAAGCGAGTACCACTCTCTGATTACCAATAATATTTCTCTAAGGAGTAATTATTGAGAAACTATCCATGATTTTACCTCTAAAAAATAGCTCTTTATATACTATCATAGGGTAAAAATACTACTAGTAAGGTGTGGGGTCGTTGACCCTTTTCATTGACAACACACTCAAACTAGTTACTCTAGGGTTCCTAGGGTACTCCTCAAAATAAGTTTTAGGGAAAATATTAGCCCAAGTACTTCCCCCAGTTAAGCGATCAAGACTTACACCCGATCCTACAAGAGGTTATTAGCCTAATGTAGGTGCTTATTAAACATCAAAATTTGGATCCAATAGTGAATAAATCGTTGAAACTTCCACACATGTGGGATAATTACATTTATTATAATATTAAATAATTATCTTGGATACCTAAAATATTTGTAGTATAGTAATGCCATATAGGATTATCTGAAGTCCCCTTGGGCACATGTTATTGTATATACTTATAGTATTTTTTGTTATACTTGTATCATAAAAAATTAAATTGAAAATCTATTTCATCTATGCATCTTAAAAACCAAACCTATTTCATTCATCAAATTTAAAGCATCATTAATTACATCATTAAGCCATGCAACAATGTCATTCGTCATATAATCATATAACATAATCATCATCATCAACAACAACTAACATAATCAAAATTAAACAACCATAACAAAAAATAACAATTCATCCATAACAAAGTTTGACACATTTATAATAAAATATTATATATATAGAATCAAAACTTTATATACATCAATGATCATAGTACAATATGGTACAATAACATAAAATTGTGTCTCCAAGGCGTAGTTTAGGACTAGTTCTTAGAGCCAATATTTGGAACTTCTCTTTCTCTTGTCAGTGGTGGCATCATCCTCATAGACCACTATGACTAGTGAATCATGTGAGTCATAAACCGTGAATGGGTTCACATCATACTCATCTTTCTAGATGACAACAAATAGTGATCGATAGGAACTGTTGCATAGAATATCATTTAGTAGCAGGGCTATCTCATGAACTCAATTATCATGTTTTCCTATATGCATGAAAGCACTTGTTGAGTAGTAGTTAACTAATCCAACAATGTCTATACTAGTTGACTGTTGCTAGTACCATCTATTGCTACAATATTTGCTATAGTTACATCAAATGGTTGAATGCATCTTAAAATTTTGCTCAACAAATAATACTGCTCCTACCTTCTTGTCACTGCATCTATATTTGTTGCAACTTGCCCCAATATAGTTTTGATGCATCTTATAGACTGACCACCTATCTAGAAAGTGCATTCCTCTTTACCTCAAGAATAGACTAAAGTGATATACTAAATATTACCTTACCCATTATGATCATTGGCATGGTAGTATCCCCTACTATTGTTTTGGCTTCGTCCTTCCTCCTATGTTGGTAATCCTAACGTTATCTTACTAGTGGTAAAACTGCCTATTGAGCTATTCTCGATCCCTTATTTGGTTACATCCTCCCTTGCCCTTATCCTCTCCACCATAACCTTCCAAGTATAGAAGGTCTAATACCAATCCCAACGGTGGTCATTAACACCAAGATCATTGATGCTAGGATCAAGAATAATGAGGTCATTGACGTCTAGCTTTGAGTAGGAATGAGAATCTAAAAATGCATCAAACTACACTCCCATGTTGTGTGCCAATACCACACTAGATCCAACAAGATGTCTTACCTCATGTCAAACTAAAAAACCATTTGTTTATACCAAATATATCCCACTCTCCCCATGGTCCTACCAACCATAATTTTCATCTAACCTTTAAAAATTGGTATTCATCATCTACCCAACCAAGATGACCTCTATATGGTCACAATGTCACCTGCTCTATGTCCAGATCATCAATCATCTGCTTAAACCTGCCTAGCATACCATTGTAAGACATTCTCTAACAACCCTTAAAATAATGTGCCCACCTGTAATACATGGGTGCCTTGTTGTTGTCCACCTATACCAATAGCTCTAGTGTCATGATGGTTATATTCTCCTAGGCCTATACTTAGAGTAGAATGTAGCAGGATTATTCTCTTATCTCTATACACCACTCTATGTAGTGAGTGGTATAACCAAAATAAAATGATAAGACCCTAAGAAAAACTATTTGCTTCTCCAAAATATCATCCACAACCTCATCCTAGTCCTAGTTCATCACTCACTTATTGGTGTTTCCAATCATAATTTCTAACACCAAGGCATACAACAATGTTTTGTTTTGATCCAAATAACCCTTGACATATGTAGGATTGATGTCAATGCCTGGTCTCACCACATAAAAGTGTATATCACAATTCAATCATTGTAGAATCTACTACTCACTTTGGCTCATATAACTAGATCTCCTTTGATAAAAACTCTATGAATGCATCAAATATCCTTGCATTTCATAGTATATTCATTGTAGGGAAAGTAGAAGGTATTCATCTATGAATATCAATGCTTAGCAAAAGTAGTTGATAGGACTCAATCAAACTCTATCTTGGGCTTTAAGGAAGCATGATATAGCCCCACCACCATAAGGAGAGCATGATCCTCATTGTTGATCAGAGATAGGATAGTCTTAAGGGCATGCTATTATTACACTTCATTGTATCCCTTTGAGATTTGCTTTGTGCCTTTTAATGATAACTAATTATTTCTTGATACTATTGATTTTATTGAGTCCTTTATGACATTTCCTTAAGAGCTACCTACAATTCTTGTTCTCAAAACAAAGATATCAAATATTACCTTTTAATGATAACTTCAATGATGAATTTTTTCTTCTTATTGATAATGTAATTTCTAAGGAGCTTTGATGGATTCCTTGATTGTTGGTTTTCTTCTTGCTATTTCCTAATAAGCTTAAATGGCTTCTATATTTTCTTTTAAACTTTGAGGAGTTCTTATAGCTTCCTTTCCTTTTAAGGATATTATTATGGCTTTCTTGCTAAAATTTTAATTTCTTTAAATATTCTACACCTAAGGAACAAGGCATAGGTTGAGTTCTACCATCAAGCAAGTAGGATATCTCTAAAAGTCACCAAAACTATAATAGTTTGACTATTATTGTCAAACCATATATATAAATAGTTATTAAGATAAATCAAGTAACATTATACTATTTCTTTTCAAAAAGGGTAAGAAGAATTATGAAGAAGTTAAGGTAGGAAACAAATACCCAAGAATTCGAGAATATAGTGAGAAATTTTAATGGATTTCAAGAAATCTACACATGTTTAGAAAGGGTGAATTTGCTCCACCTAGTCTACTTGATTGGTTCATTGAATATTGAGTGATTTACTACTTGTCAATTAGATAAAATCTATTTTTCTCAAGATGCACTAATTCAATCGAATTAACTAGAGTGGTTCTCAATCATTCTAATGAATTAGATGGATTGAATCAATCACACTAATGGAAGTAGTCAATTAGTAGGGTAAGGTAAAGTATTTGAAGATAGAGGGCAAAGCGATCACTTTGTATATAATATGATGTCATAAGGAGGTGTGAATTAATCTAATCAAAAAGGAAAATTAAGAATATGATCCATTCATGAAGGAAGAAGGGAATAACCAATCAACAAGTGCCATGTATGCCAAACCATGTCAACATGAAGGGAGGTGAAGATACAAGGTTATAATTTGGATTTTCCCTAAATAAAAATTAATGATTTATTGAAACCAATTTGATAGATAAGACCAATTCACTCAAGAACCAATGATCCATTGACCAAATCATACAAGAGGGATACTTCATTTTTCATGCAATGAATTGGTCAATAGTACAAAATGTAGAAATTAGTCCAAATTTGTTGATTCACTTATTTAAGGCATGATTTTGAAGGAAGCACAACATAGGTTAAATGTGACCCATTGTAATATCCTAAAAAATGATAAAATCTTTGTTAATTCAAAATACTAGATAAAGAAGATTGTTAAAATGCATAAGAAATAGGTTTTAGAGCTAAATTTAACTAGATAGACAAGAAATTTTCATAAAAATATAAAATTTGTTAATTTTTATGCCAAATTAGATGTCAATTTTTATTTGGTTGTAATTAAGATAGATTTAAAAACCATTTGCTAAAATATAGGTTTAGGCTCACTTGTAAGGATTCATTTGCCTATTTTAAGAAGTACTCTTGCTTTTTGAATCAAATGGAAGTTAAATAGACTACTTTAAAGGATGTCATGGATTGTGCATATTACTTGATATTAGACCATGTGTATACTATCCTCGTCTCTTTAATTTCAAGTGAATGATGTTTGTGGCTATGCCTTCTCATCTATGTTACTTATTTTTATTTATTTCTTTATTGGTCTGTCTAGTTTTATGATGGATTGTAGCTATTTGTTTTTTATGGTGTGTTGATTGGATCACACTTATCTTGCTATATCCTCACAACTATATTTAATTATTTTTATTAGACTTTACTTTCTCTAACCCTTTTCCTATGTTATTAAGTTTACTTCATTTAGAGTAGAAGGGAATGAGGCCTTTCTAGAGGTTGAGTAGGATTAAACATTCTCTTCTAATATAACTAGGGTGTAAGAACACATATAACCACTAGTTGAATCAACAATTACATATTTAAGTGAACCATTGTTGTCTCTCTAGTTGAATATGTGTTGTTATCAACTCTAATAGCTCCCACACAAACACTATAACCAACAAAAATCATCCTCACTCTAGGATTGAGAGAAAATCACCTTAGCCAATTTCCAATGATATTTAGGCCTTATAATCAATGACTCTTATCATCCCAATCCTTTTGAAATTTATACAAAGGTTGTATGATCAATTTTAACTCATTTGTATGGTTGTAAAAATAGTACTATATTGAAAATACTCTTAGGTACTCAACAATATTTATCCTTAACTAAATTTGTTCATTCTCTTACCTAGAATATTCTATAGAGCCCATATCATATACTACTCAAGGATCTTTGGTCTCTTAATTAGCACAAATATTTTCTTACTAAGAAAACATCTAACGAATTCCAATGAGATTATATTTTTTAATTATTTTTATTGCATAGATCATTATCCTTAAATAATGATTTAAAATAAATATTTGACCCCTCTTAACAAGCTTTCAAATTTAATCGATACCCCTTGGATTCTTCATCATGACCAAGAAAGATACATTGCAGAGTCTTCTCGTCTAACTTGTGTCGTTTCATGGGGGGTTTTTGAGCTCTGGCAATTTGGCAGGAAACTTTCTGAACTGTCGTCGACCGAGGCTCTAGGGTTTCTGGTGGGAAGATTCTACCAGGGACTCAGGTGGTTTGTTGTTGTTTTTCGCTGACGGCTCTTTCGTTGCCCCGGGAGGGCCCAATGGGGTCTCCTCCAGGATTTCTCGATGGGAAGAAGACCTCTTATGCCGAGATATTAAGAGAAAACCCTGCGTCTTCCTCCGATGAAGCTCAGCGGAGTGCTTACCATTCGCTATCCAGGAATGCGGGCAAGGGTTCTCCTGTGCATAGAGTCAATGGATGTCTCCCGCAATCCGCTTCTAGACCGAAGATTGTCATAGAACCGTAGCTGGTCGAGGACACGATCAACTACCGTGCTACTCATGATCCGATTTGCAAATTCATGGGCATCCGACCCACCCCCGCACTTTCTCGCACTCCTGGGTGAGACAAAACTGGGAGCCTATCGGTGAGTACTCCTTATGGCCCATAAGCAATGGGTATTTTATTATTAGTTTTTCCTCCTTAGCGGATAGAAATAGAGCATTTGAATCAGAAAAGAGGAGCCATGGCCCGACAGGGTTATTTTTCCAACCGTGGAGAGCGGGCTTCGACCCTCGCATTGAGCCCACTGACTGTCCCGGTTTGGATCCGGCTGTATGCTCTCCCGATGGAGTTTTGGGGTGAGCAGATTCTTGAATTGATAGGTAACTCTCTAGGTAGATATTTGGGAGTTTCCAAAGATACCATAGAAGGAAACACTGCTGTTTATGCGAGAATTTGTGTAGAACTGGATATTAGCCACCGCTACCAGCTGAGATGGAACTGGAGTTAGCAGGACACTCCTGGATACAACAGTTAGACTATGAAGCCCTACCTTTCCGATGTAGAGTTTGCCATAAGCATGGCCATTTGGCAAGGTTCTGCCCAAATATCTTGAGCACCAAAGCGGATGCTCCACAGGGAATGCCAAATCGCCCCCGAGAGGGTAAGTCCACTCCGGT
Source organism: Wollemia nobilis (assembly GCA_028583015.1). Lineage (NCBI taxonomy): Eukaryota > Viridiplantae > Streptophyta > Pinopsida > Araucariales > Araucariaceae > Wollemia > Wollemia nobilis. The sequence goes on from JAQPPZ010002347.1 coordinate 2,298,793, forward strand.
CAAGGAACCACCCATCATTCCCCCTGGTTCTGATGCCCAGAAAGATGGCTTTGAACAGCAGAAGAGAAGAAGAAACAAAAAGAGAAATGGCAAGGAGCAAGCTCATCCCAAGCCAACCAACCGGTATGAAATCTTCAAATCTCTTGTGGATCAAGAAGACCAAATTATGGAAGGAGCAGATGGGAACCTTGAGGATAATATCATCCATTCTCATGCTCCTCCCTCACCAACCCCTGTCCTAGAACAGGTGATTGACTCCTCTGAGATTTTGCAGCTAGAAAACCCAGGGGCATTGGTAATCCACTCCCCAGCACAGCCAGCTATTAAAGATGTCACCATGGGAAATGCAAAAAAGTTCAGAGAAAGACCAGCTCTAGGGATTACCCAGGTGGAGAAGAGGTCAAAAAATAGTAATTCCCAAGGGGTGGGCAGGAAATCCAATAAGGATCTAATTGCAGTGCAAGGAGATAAGCTAATCAATGGAGGATTGGCGAGAACAATTGATTCGTATTGCTCCCAAGGTTTCCAATGATTATTCAATCTTGGAATGTGAGGGGTTTAAATAGTAGAACCCATCAATCTGCTGTTCAAAGACTTTTAGAGAGAAGTAAAACAGACTTTCTGCTCATTCAGGAGACAAAAATGTCTTTAGACCTTATGAGTAAAACTGTCAGTCGAATCTGGAGGGGTGTGGCCATATGGCTGTGGCTGCTCTAGGTGCCTCGGGAGGGATTGCTACTCTTTGGAACCCTTTGGCATGGATAGCAATAGAACATATAGCCTGGAGGGGTGTCCTCACATCTCTTTTTAGGAATATTGTTACAGCTGAACAAGTCTTAATTACAAATTTCTATGGGGCTCAGAACATCGATGGTCAGCGGTTTCAATGGAAAGCTGTTCAAAACATGAGGTCCTCCTGGGAAGATTTTGATTGGATTATTGTTGGGGACTTCAATGCCAAATTATCTGCTAGGGATCAAGAAGGTGGCATCCCAGTTTTGGATACAGGGGACCGGCTTTTTATTGCCCAAGTCCAGGCCTTTAACCTTGTTGATATCAAAGGCCCTGGTACAAACTTTACCTGGACTAATAAGAGAAGAGAGCCATACAACAAGAGGGTTAAGCTTGACCGGTTTCGGTCTCGGAGGAAGCTTATGTTAGATGGAATATCAAATTCCAGATTTTGGAGGGCCTAGTCTCAAATCACTCTCCCATTTTGCTGGAGGGAGGGACTATGTCAGGGCAGTATTACAAACCATTTAAATTTGAAAATTTTTGGTTGCAAAAAGAGGACCTCCGAAGGAAAATTCCACAATGGTGGGAAGAAGGTCGTCTCCCTTTTGGGACAGCTATGTTCAAATTTCATAAACAACTTCTTTTTGTTAAGAGTAAACTAAAACAGTGGAGGCAAACTAACAAATCTGATTTCCAGCTCCAACGGGCTCCCTTGTTGGCCAGATGGAATGAGGTGCAAAAACAATTCAGGGAAGGAATCATTTCTGAGCATCTTAAATCCGAGGATGATGCTTTACGCAAAGCGGTTGAGGACATTGATAATCAAGAAGAGATCTACTGGAAACAGAGAGCAAGAAACACATGGTTATTAGAAGGAGACAGAAATACAAAATTTTTCCATCGCTCTGCTTGTGCTAGAAGACAATTGAATAACATGGAACTCCTTCAAGACGAGAATGGAAACTCTTTTGACACTCTCCCTGATATGCACTCCCACTCAATGGAGTATTTCTCAAACCTCTTTAAGGAAAGTATGGAGCATGATGTGGAAGCCCAAAATGAAGTCATTGATGGCATTCCCTCTATTATCTCTCATGAAGAGAATCAGTGCCCTTCTTAAGCCCATTGATCGTGATGAACTCAAGAAGGTGGTCTTTGGGATGTGCACTCGGAAAATCGCCTGGTCCTGATGGCTTCCCTATTGAGTTTTTTTAGGCCTTCCGGGATATCCTGGAGGAGGATGTGCTGGTTGTCATTGAGGAGTCCCGAACTAACAAAAGAATGCTCAAGGCTCTAAATCACACCTTTATTACCTTAATTCCAAAAAGAGAGGGGGGGACTCACATTTCGATTTCAGACCTATTGCCTTATGCAATGTGATTTACAAAATAATCACTAAAATTATGGCTGAAAGACTAAAACCTCTTCTTCAAAATATAATCTCCCAAGAGCAAGGGGTTTTTTTTGAAGGGAGATATATCTTGGATGGAGTGATCTTGGCTCAGGAGGCTATCCATACTATGCACAATTCAGGTAACAAAGGAATGTTCATCAAACTGGATATGTCTAAGGCTTATGACAGAGTAGAGTGGGGCTTCTTGGTCAAGATGTTGGTAGCCTTTGGTTTTTCTCAGGACTGGATTGCCTGGGTCATGAGTTGTATCTCTACGCCTTCATACTCTGTTTTAATTAAGGGGCTTCCCTCGCCACCTTTTGGAGCCTCTCGGGGTCTCCGCCAAGGAGACCCTTGCTCTCCTTATCTCTTTCTCATCTTGGCTGAAGGATTAGGCAGACTCCTCCTGAGAAGAAGACTTCAAGGACAGATAACAGGAATTAAAATCGAGGTTGAAGTTTTGACTCATTTACAGTTTGTGGATGATACTGGATTGGTGGGAGTGGCCACCTCGGGGAAGCAAGAGGAATCAGAGATTCTCTTAACGTCTACCTCCGGGCCTCTAATCAAGTCATCAATGAAACAAAATCCAAAGTGGTCTTCTTTAATCTTGATCAAAGGTCACAAGACAGAGTTATTGAGATCTTGGGATTCACTAGGACCTCTCTTCCTATTGTTTACCTGGGGGTTCCTCTGCATTTCAAAAAACTGAAAGCTGATTTCTGGAAGGACCTTTTGGATGGCATCAAAGAGAGAATGAATCACTGGTCTCATAGATGGTTAAGCTATGGGGGCCGACTGACTTTCCTGCGACTTGTTATTCAGGCCATGCCAATTTATAAATTCTCTATTCTCGCTGCCCCTCCATCAATTTGGAAAGAGCTGGACAAAGTGGCTAGAAGTTTTCTTTGGGAAGGTGCCAAAGGAGAGAGGAAATGGGCCTTGGTTGGATGGGATAAGGTCACCCAGCCCAAGGAAAAAGGTGGGTCTGGGATTAAGAAGCTCCAAGTTTAACAATCAGGCTCTGGCTGGTAAACTATATTGGAGGTGGATTTCCCAGCCAACGTCCCTCTTCAGTAGAATCCTCTCTAGTAAATACTTGGGTCTTGTTCACCCCAATGACTTGGGCCGCTTTCCTTTGGAGGGTAATGGATCATTAGTGTGGCAGGCGCTCAAGCTTGGATCTCGCATTATCAAAGATCAATTGTTCTGGGAAAGTTGGGAGAGGGGAGAAGGCCCGGTTCCGGGATCGACTCTTGGGATCGTAATCCTCCCATTCTTGCCGTGTTTCCTGAATTGCATCCGTTAAAATTAGCTCTAGAAGATAAGGGATGGATCCATATTGAGAGCTACTTCAATACTCAGACCAATTGGGGGAGTATAAGGTTCAAAAGTTCAAGCGGCCGGGTGAATGGCCTATTCCAATCCCTCCGGAGTAGGTTCCAACTCTGGAAAAACTCTTGTCAGAACGGTTTCTTACTGGGAGAGATGAGGAGGATGAGCTTGCTTGGGGCTTTGGGAACCTTGGGGTTTATACTGTGAAGGAGGGCTATGATTCGATCCTTCCAGAGCCCCCCCACACTCTTTTCCAGTTCAAGAATGGAGGAAGATTTGGCATCCCAAGGGCTGGCCGAAAGTGAACTTCTTTGCCTGGCAGCTGATGCACAATGGAATCCTGACCTTTGACAATCTCGTAATCGGAGGCATCATTGGTCCTTCCCAAGTGTGTTTTATGCTATAGGAATGAGGAAACCGCCGATCATCTTCTCGTTTGATTGTCCTTTCACACAACAGATTTGGCATCGTTGGTTCTCCCATTTTAAACTTCAAGCTATTGGAGACTTGTCTTGGACCAATTTATGGGAAAGTTGGAAGAGAGGTAGATTTACATCTAAAGCTCTTCGAACTGGTTGGGAGCTTGGTTTCCTTTTTATTTGGTGGCAGGTGTGGTTGGAAAGAAATGCTCGTATTTTTCGTGAAACCTTCTCTTCGGTGGATGGGATATGGCAGGTCATCTGGAGCAAAGTAGTGGAAACCGTTGCCATCTATGCTGAGGAGGAAAATCAGCCTGCTTCTAAGCCTCTGGAAGAGAGAGCTGCTGATCTTGAGAGACAGGTAAGAAGTTGTTGGAAACCTCCCCTAGAAGGTTGGATCAAAATCAACACTGATGGAGCCGCAAAAGGCAATCCGGGCAATGCCGGAAGTGGAGTAATCTGCCGTGATCATGTCGGGCTGTGCTCTATTGGGAATTGCAAGGTCTGGGATATGCCACAAACAATGAAGCCGAGGCCTTTGCTATTAAATCTGCTTCCATCCGGGCCGTCAAGCGTGGTCATAGAAAGATAATCATTGAGTCCGATTCCCAAATCCCGGTTGGCGCTCTTGATTGCATGAGGAACTTTGCCTTAAAAGCTTGGAGGCTATGGATTCTGGTCTCCCAAATTAAAGAGCTTTGGAAGGAATTAGAGGATGTGATACCTGTTTATGCTAGTAGATCTCTTAATAAAGCGACTGATTTCCTTGCTAAGATGGGTGCTGAGAGAGAGGTTGGGATGCATCTGCATAGTAATATGCCTGTGGAGGATGCAGAGATTAGACAAGGCCTTGAACAAATTTTGAAATAATGTGCAGTGTTTTTTATGCTAAGGAAATTTTTTGTCGCGATATCGCGACATGTAGTGCTGTCGCGGCCTCTAGCTGGAAGCTGTCGCGATATCGCGACAGGTTGAGCCTCCGCGGCCTTTGGTGGGTTTCTGTCGTGATATCGTGACATGTCGCGCTATCGCGGTCCTTGTTGAGATCCTGTCGTGATTTCGCACCCCTTTTGAAGTTGAAAAGCAAAGTTGAAATTTCGTCGCGATATCGTGACAAGTTGGAGAGTGGGAAGCTGCAAGGTAATCTTGTTGCGATATCGTGACACGTTTGGCACTTAAGCGGCTGGGAGGAAAATTGTCGCGATATCGCGACCTGTAGCACCGTCGCGGCCTCGAGCTGGAAGTTGTCGCGATTTCGCGACAGGTTGAGCCTTTGCGGCCTTTGGCGGGTTTCTGGCACGATATCGCGACATGTCGCGCTATCGCGGCTCTTGTTGAGATTATGTCACGATTTCGCGCCTCTTTTGAAGATGAAGAGCAAAGTTGATAATTCGTCGCGATATCGCGACAGTTTGGTAAACTGGAAGTTGCAAGGTATTTTTGTCGCGATATCGCGACACGTTTGGCACTTAAGCGGTTGGGAGGATAATTGTCGCGATATCGCGACCCTTTTGTGGCATGAGTGTCGTTTAGAAACTTCGTCGCGATTTCGTGACTCCTTTTGCGTGCGGCTACCGAGGGCCCTTCCTGTCGCGATATCGCGACATGTCACGATTTCGCGACATGTCGCGATCTCGCGACATGTCGCGTTATCGCGACTGTTGGCGCCGACGCGGTTGAGACGGGGTGACTGTCGCGATTTCGTGACATGTCGCCTTTTCGCGCCCTGTTGTTTTCTTTGCCCTGTGGTTGCTAGTGCTGCCTTTGTGCTTTGCCCTTGTTGTGTTGCTCTTTGCTCTGGGTCGGGATGTGTTCTCTCCCGTTTGTAATTGGTCTTTGTATTAATACAAGTTTTCATTTTTTCAAAAAAAAAAACAAGCTTTCAAATTTAATTTAGATGAACTTATGCTTTGCTCCATGCTATGAGCTAATCCCACCACTTTACAATTGTATTTGTTCAAATTCATAAATCCTTCCATTATTTCCATCATACACCATGACAATGGGATAAATGCAAGAGAAATAGGAAGTGTAGTGAACATAAAATATTCGTTACATGAGATTTATGTTTCATTTGAACACCTTTAAGAGAAAGCACCTAGAATACACTCGTATAAATAATCCTATTAAGTAGTCAATTAAAGTTATTCACCATGTATCTATAATGGTAAAGAAAAAATATCAATATCCTCTAATATTTTTAAGTTACTAATGAGGTGAGAGCCATAATTGATAATAACATCTCAGTTACTATGTCTTGCTATTCTATTTGGTAGGTAACCAATTGTCATAGTAGAATGTCGATGAGTGTGTTTAGAATCACGTTTTGGAATACAATGATAGGGCTTGAGGTGGTTACTAATTTAATTGTATTCATCATTCCCTCATGGTTTGTTTGTATAGGAAAAATATAACTAGATATATATATATATATATATATATATATATATATATATATATATATATATATATATATATATATATATATATATATATATATATATAAACGTCGAGAGTTATCAATCTCGAGGTGCCTATAATGTCGACGGATAATTTTCTTAATCTCGAATTTTTAATAAAATTTTAATATTGTTTACGACGTGGCTGACCCTACCATTGTAGGATGTATATCGGCATAATAATTTCTTTCAAGAATAACATATAAATTTTTAATAAAATGATATAATTCTACAATTGATCATTAATTCTTTAGCATCCTTATTTGTACCTCTAGAAACATGACGCAAGAAATCTTCGTAGGACTTATTATTTTTTGTTCCTAAGAATTCTATCTATATTATTTCTTTATGGGTTACCCTTATATGCAACAAAGTCCATTTTACATACTTAAGAGGAAGTAGTATACACTTTAACATTTTCTTTAAAAAAATTTAATACTTACATCATTTTAATTTTATATACTATTCATAAAGTATAATATTATAGCTTTTTAAAAATATTTAATGCTTACATTATTTTAATTTTATATACTATTCATAAAGTATAATATTATAAAAAATAAAAGGTCTGAGGGCCAGGTCAGTTGGTTAAAGCACTCTTGTAGGAGTGTGGAGACCTTAGTTTGAATTCTCGGGCCTCGTAGTATCGGAGAGTATATCGCTCGTACTAATGATGTCAACTACATTAAAAAGTTTACCTAGCATAATTAAAAGTTATAGTGGCAACAAGGAGCAAGATTTGAACCCAAGATAAGGTGATAAAATGTTAAGAGTTACCCATTCCTCTAATATACCAAAAAAAAAAAAATTATAAAAATAAAAACATATTGTTTATAATGATAAGTTTTAATTCTTTTTAAAACATAAACCTAAAAAAAAATTTAAATAAAAAACCTTGAGAGAACACAACTTTATAATTTTTTTTAACATACTTTAACAAATAAAACATAAAATCCAATACACAAATTTTTAAACACTTTTTTAATTTGTACAACCAATTTTTAAAAAAATATATATAGATATTTTGTATGAATGTGCAAAAAAAAAAAAAATCAAAGCTAAATCACTATAATATATCAAACACATACATAATTATATTTTTTTCAATGTTATCCTTAGAATGTGATCTTCTTCGCTTTGGATATCAAAACATGGTGCTACTTATATATGAATGAAAGATTTTAATTAAGTGCGCCAGACCCAAATATAATTTATGGGACCTCAAATATGCAAGTAATAAACTCATCCTCTAGTTCGTCAAATTTGCTTTAAAATTCAAATTTAATTATTCTACTTAAAAAATTAAAATATTTTTTTCTCTTCTTTTATATCTACATTATACATTGAATATAAATTTTAATTTTTTAAAGTGGATAACATTATCTTGTTATCATTTTCTTTTATTAAAAAAATTAAATATCATTAAATATCGAAGACATTAACCACAAACCTTCTCTTCCACAACTCTATAGCTTACAAAAGAGACTACTATTGGGAAACTATATAACCACATATATATATATATATATATATAAATAAATAAGTATTTTATCAATAACATAAGAAATGAATTTTAGTTTTTTATTATTATTTATTATTGATAAACTAATTCAAACCTACCTGCTCTAAGTGAGTTGAAGAGGGTAGGGCAATCCTTCAAGGGAGGTCTTTGGTTCGAATCTCCATTCTATCAAACGTACATTGGATACCCAAAATCCAGTTGATAATGTTGGCATGGTTAGGGCGGAGCGTGACTCCCTGATGATTTTGAAGGTGTAGAACCACATTTCTCAAACCAAAGTAACTCTACAAAATATTTTTTACTAGATTCAAAAAAAAATTATTTATCTATCAATATTTTAATTATTATATTATTTTTAAATACAAACAAATTTATAATTACATATATTTACTCTAATATTAAAAATAAATTATTATTAAAAAATTAATATATACATGTATCCTCTAAATTTTTATGAATAATTGATTTATTTATAATAATGTTACTATTTATTTCTAGAGAAGAATGAATAATACAAGAGATGCATCAAAGATTCACCAACAAAGACATTAATAATAAATTAGTAGATTGAGTTTCTTAAAGAAGACGCCTATTTTTGAAAACAGCACATGGTCTTTAGGGATTTAGTATCCAATTAAAGCCTTAAAAAAATTAGAATCCAAAAGCCGTCAATATAAAGTAGCTTGCCTAACCATCTTCATAGTTTGAATACAATAATTGTCCGTATAGGCCTATAACGACGAATTTCGAAAACAAAATCAGCTATAAGTTAAAATATGAAAAAACCCAACTCACAAGAGTTTAAAACAATTTTTTTTTTAATAATATTTTTATATTAAAATATTAAGATGAGGGGTCCATAGTATCTCCGTGGATATTGTAGATCATTTCTCGGTAGTATACCCCCTATTAGCTATGAATTTCGAAAACAAAATCAGCTGAAAGTTACACCCAACTCACAAAAGGAATTTTTATTAATAATATTTAGTAAGAAGAGATCTAAGTTTAAATTTAAGAGTATGTTGTCAGCTTTAGTAAAGGTAATAGTCGGGATTGAATTTTCTGAGTGCGCGTCAGACCGAGGACGGTGGTACAAACCCTGTTCATCAAACTTGAATCCTCAGAGTGCGTGCCAAACCGACGACGACGGTATAAACCTTGCGCTAGACCGACGAGCAACCAGTAGTCTTCATCTCATGCCGAGTCAACAACAACAAGACTAATAGTCTGTTAGGAGCAGTCCTGTAGTTTAAACCCTGCGCTTACCGATTACTAAAAATAGTGACTATAACCAACTCCTCTATATAACCCAATAAAAAAAATTAAATAACCTTACTAAAGCATCTCAATTCTTTATTTAGGATTATTAAAATTTTCCTAATAACATATAGACATGGGGTAATATGCATTATATCCTAACAAATTTGTCCCTTAAAAATCAAAATCTTAAACGAGGGTAATTCGTTGTCAAATAAAAAAATCATGTTACACTTAAAAAGTCTTTAGAGGTAAATTCATCACCATTTTAAATATGTAAAAGTTTTTTATAATATTTATTTAAGAGGCAAGTCTAATATGTTTCATTTATCATTTACAATATTTGTCCAAAGGCAAGGTAAAAATCTTTTATGACATTTGTTTAAGGTAAGCCTATTGTCAAGCCTATTGTCATTTGGTGCATTTACAAAGTGTTTTTAAAACATATATTTTGAGATAAATTTATTTATAGATTTTAATAAAATATAAAATGTTTTTTATATATTTTATGGTATTAAAATATTAGATTTATTTTGTATTATAGTAATATGTTATGATATCATTTAAATGTTCTTTGAAAACATTTTTTTATCATATCTTGTATCATAACAATCTTTTATGGAATTATCTAAAATCTTTTTAAGTATATAAATTTTTGTACTGTTTTGTTATGAATTTTCTTTGTAATCTACTTAAATCAGTAGCAAATTATAGAAATATTAAATTAACACCTACAAAGAATAATTTCACACAATACAATTTATAAAATTAATGATCTTATTAAAGGGAAGCCACTCCTTACAATATCTCAATATGACATCTCAACAATACAATATTTTTTTTTTTCTCCCCATAGAGACCTCTTACCTGCATTATATAATGTTCAACTACCTACCACTACCACTTTTCCACACATGTGGGATAATTACATTTTTTATAATATTATAATATTAAATACTTATCTTTGGTACCTAACATTTCATCACAAAATGTTTCATCCTTGAAACATAAGAAAAGATTAAACAATATAATTTTATGAGCCTTACCAACTGGTATTAATTTCGACCATCCATCCATCCTAGTGAAACTTTGATTGGTGGTGGTCTTCATTGATGCTAATATACCCTTTTACCATTTGAATTTTTGGAAGTAATCCCTTGGTTCCATGTGTTGGAGGTATCTTTTTGTTGGCAATAAATATCACTTTTTTTCATCCATACTTGCTTGCTTTTGCCACTTGAGTATCCAAGACTGCTTTGTAGGATCCACACTTTTGCTAATGTACTATGGTGATGATCCATTTGTTCCTTGACACTACTACACCACTCTAAAAACTAGAGTCACTATGCTTTCTTTGCCAAACAATTCCATAGTGGGTGCCCTTCTAATTCCATGTATAACCATAATATTGTTGCCTTAAGCCATACCTCGAAAATTATTATCGTGATGATGTGGATGACAATATGCTGCAACTTTAATAGTTCAATATTTTATTATTTTATTTTTATACTCTTTTCTCATGTTTCCATCTTTTAGATCATCCTTGAACTCTGCTTTTATTTCTCCTTTGTTATTGCCTACCCCTTTACCTCTATTTTAATTTCTTTTTACTTCGTTTTCAAAACTTTGACATAATTTCTTAGGTCTTTACTACTATTGTTTCCTAAGCTATTATTGTTTTCATAAATTCGACTTTTAATTTTTCTATTGATTTCTCAACCGTCTAACTAGGTTGTTGCATGGATCAGTTGTATATGATTTTTTCTCCTATCCACCTCCATTATTTGGTCACATGCAAGCACTAATAACAACATATTATAATCGCAAGGAAGCTTCCTCTTTCGCTCACGGTAAACTTTGATACCATCTATTATTCATTATAATTTGACTCGTTTGAATTTTTATTCAAGTCTATCAAATTCGGTTACCCATAAAACGACGAGTTTTAGACAATTTTAATTTACCTAGACACTTTTTAATTTATTCCACACATTTTAAAATATAAATATTTTGTTATGGTTTAAATTTTAAATAAGAGTATTCCAAATTAAAAGTCAAAACCAAAACACTAATATCAAATACATGTGACAACATAAATTTAAATAAATTAAATTTTTATCATACTTTAAACAAAAGGTCTCCCAAATTATAGAAATAAATAATTATTTAAAAATTTAAATATACATGTATCCTTTAAATTTTTTATGGGTAATTTATTTGTTTATTTATAATGATGTTACTATCCATTTAGTTTCATGGAAGAATGAATAATACAAGGGATTCATTAATAATATATTATAAACTGGTAGAGTGACTTTCTAAAAGAAGACATGATGCATCGTACACCACGTCTCTTTTTGAAAAACAGCACATGGTCTTTAGAGATTTAGTATCCCATTAAATCCTTTAAAAAATTAGAATCCAAAAGCCCTCGATAAAGTAGCTTGTTTGAATACAATAATTGTTCGTACACGCCTATGACACGAATTTCGAAAACAAAATCAGCTACAAGTCATTTATATAATATGAAGAAACCCAACTCACAAGCGTTAAAAAAAGAGAAATTTTTAATAACATTTTTATATTATAATATCAAGACGAGGGGTCCAGAGTATATCTATCTCAATAAATCATCTAAAAGTTACTGAAAAATCCCAACCCACAAGAGCTTAAAAAAAAAAATTAATAATACATTTATATTATGATATCGGGTTCATATATTCTCTATCTATCTGGATATTGTAGATCATTTCTGATATGCACCAAATCAATACGGCAAAGTGGTCTATTGGCTACAAATGATCACTTCCTTGTTGTAAACTAAGAATATCCATAGTTACAAACCGGAAAATTTTGTAATAAGGGAGTCATCACTTCTACATTTCTGATTTTGTTTCCAAATTTGCCAACCTAATTGATAAACTTTGTTTGCAAATTTTCCAACCTAACTGATAAGCTTTGTACATGCACGGCGTCTCTAAGCATCTAGAAACAAACACTTGTTGAAGCAGAGCAGGGACACGTGGCGCCAGTAATGAATCTATCTTCAAATTTCTTCCAATCCCATCAAAGCACACAACAAAAAGACCAAATTGGAGCTGAAATTTTCATCAATTTACTTTTCAACTTAATAATTCACATCTTTTGACACAATGTCCGGTACGAGGAAGAGTTGAGAAGAACATATGGGCTGGGCTACTGTTGTCCTTCGCTAGGGTCAAACAATCAATAATAATCTTAGGTATATCAAATAATTGAGGATTCTTCTGTATATGTATAGGACAAAGAACTACCTATACAACTAATTTTTTTTTTTCTCTTCTTCATCATCAAGTGGTCCAAGTCAACCACGGTTGTCCAGTTTCGGTGCTCCAAAACCGGTTGTCTGCATAGGGTAAGGTGTATAGTTGCTGAAGGTCTGTGTATGAACCCATGGTTGCCTTGAGGAGATTGTTACTGTTGTCATTATTATTGATGGAGGCGGATGCAGAAGATACATTGTTGGTGTGGGTGGGCTTCTTTGAAGGAGAGGTGTAAAGATCCTCCATCTCATCGGTGAACACCAGCGAGAGGTTTCTCTTCAAGGAGTTTAGTTTCGAGGAGACCGAGTCGTTGTAGGCCATACCCTGGCCGGTCAGAGCCCCGTTGGCATCCGACGTCTCCAGGAAACTGTCCAGAAAGTTGGCCTGCTCTTCGGTTTGCAGCAGCCCCGTGAACGAATCAAATTTGGGGGCCACCTGGTGGGCCTGTTGCACTGGGGCGGCGGCCATACTAGGTACGGCCATTGACTCTCCCAATGAATCCTCTGCCTCGCCTTCGCTTCCTTCCATCCTCAGGAAAGGGCCCAACTTTTTGTATATCCGGCACAGCACCCAGTCATCCAGCTGCAATTACCACAAACACAACAAAAAAACGGTATCAGAATTGGAAACAAGAGTTCTTTTGCTGCAATTTCCACAAACACAACAAAAACGGTATCAGAATTGGAAACAAGAGTTCTTTGCTGCAATTTTCACAAACACAACAAAAACGACCAATCAGACCAATCATAAATAGATAAGTATTAACGTGAAACAAAATTTTAATTATGAAATATGTCATCACTTACTCGCAGAGATCCCTTTCGCCTTGGCGGTGCTGGTGCGGTATCGGTGAGACGGTACTCGTGCATGATCCAGTTGGTCTTGACGCCCTTGGGGGGGCGGCCCTTGTAGAACACCAGGGCTTTCTTCACGCCCACCTTGTGAGTGGTGCCTGAATACACCACAGGCTTGTCCGTGCCGGTGGCCTTCCAGTAGCCAGACCTCGCCGCCCTGTTGGGGCGGGCGCCGTTCGGGTACTTGCGGTCCCGAGGGCTGAAGAAATACCATTCCTGCTCGCCGAAGCGCGCCAGTCCTGAAAACCAAAACCCGAGACGAACGGTCATCAATTCAAGTCCACGGCTTTAAAAAACGGGCATAAAATTTGTAATAGTACTGGTACTCACCGGGCAAATCCCAGGGGTCAAACTTATAGAGGTCGACGTCTGCAATAATCGAGACGGGCTGAGGAGAGGAGGAGACTTTCTTTTTCAAGTAGTGGATGAGCAGCTCCTCGTCCGTGGGGTGAAATCTATACCCCGGAGGCAGCTGCGGGTGGTCACTCGGCCTTACTTCTTCCATGGTCATGAGACTACAGGAGAGGATACGACAGGAGAGGACACTACAGGAGAGGAGAGCAGAGGTGTTTGAAATTATTGGAAAGGGGCAGGGGCGGGGTATTTAACGTTGGCGCCGTGCGCGTCCCTCCAAATCCGTCAATTCCGCCACACGCATAACACCCGATTCCTTGCCCACTACGCCTCTTCCACGTGGGCCAACGCGTGGACTGAGGGGGACGGCATCGAGCCAGACAAGAAAGCTCTCAAACACCCAATGAGTTTCCGCCAGATAAGCTCCATCAAGGTAGGTTGGTATGGAGACATCTAATCTGGGGGTTAAGCCTCCGGGTTTCTTTTCTTTTCTTTTCCCTCCCAAAGAATATACCGTCTGCACGTGGAATATAACATCTGGCTACCACAAAACGGACAAAAGGCCAGCCACGTGTTCTTCTCCGCCGGCGCTTTTAACTGCCTTGATTGATTGCCGTCTCGGCTCTATTCGGACCTGTCAACTTCTAGCGATCCGCTGAATTTCATTTTTACCATTATATTATAGACTCGTTCCCCAAATCTAGACACGAAAACATCATCCAAGATTTTTTTTCTTGAATAAAAAATAATATCGGACAGGATAAGGATGCCGGGCACTAAGGCGATCCCCCTACTTCTGAGTTGATCATGGCCCCACCTCAGTTTTGTCGCCCATCATTGTTGCACGTGACACATTTATATGCGAACGCGACAGCTTTTCGTGCGCCGCGCGTGCGTCTTCATGTCCAAAATTTGGTTAATGTTAGAATGATTATAGTTGATTAGGATGAGACTTATTCTGTTAGGTAAGCCAACAACCTCCCCCTTCGCACCCAATCCCATCCCCCATATTAAGGACAGAACCGGGAAAAAACATTATACTCTTCAAGTTAAAATAAATTGAATAATATGTAAGTAACAAGGGCATTTGCCAGCACTGGGTACAACGCAACGGTTTGGACTTTGGTTCTTTTTCGGGAGGTTCAAGGTTTAAACCGTGGCTCGGGTGAGTGTGTGAGGGGGTGGGTGTGTGTCTCCCTGGTGGAGTTGTTGTAACAGGTTGGGGGATTCCTGGTCAAAAACCCCATCTCTTAATATTAAAAATAAAAATAAAAATTGGTGGTGCCAGTTTGCAAAGGTAGTAGTCTGATCTGAATCCTTTGAGTGCGTGCCAAACCGACGATAACAGTACAAATCTCGAGCGACCGACGATTCCCATCTCACACCGGATCAACAAAAACGAGACAAATAGGTTTGGTGGATGCAATCCCTATGGTTTGAACTCTGAGCTGATCAGTTGCTAAAATAGTGGTTGTAGCCAACTCTCTTATGTAACCAAAAACACAAATATTGAGCCCCATGGACTAAGTGGATTGGCAAGTACTAATCTGAATGGACACTTGTTGAAAAGAGACCTGGGTTCAAACCTGCCCGAACCACTCTCCTTTGTAACTTAAAAACTTAAAAAAAACAATGTAACTTAAAAAACAAATATTGACTATAAAGCTAATGTATGTTTCAAGTTTAAATAATTGATTAATATGTAACAAATATTGACTAAAGAGCTAATGTATGTTTTAAGCTAAAATTTTAGCAATAATAATTCATGGTAAGGTTAAATTTTTCACTTCACATTGTTTTGTTTTTTTCTTATTTGTCCACCAAACCGAACAGACGTTGGCATATGAAAAATCCACGCTCCTATCCATATCAAACATCATATGCAAAGCCAGCTATGGAGAACTTAGCTTGTTTCTCTCTACTAAGTTGCCATTCAAATTAAAATTTCTGGTATAACGGCAAAGCAGTATCTCTTTAACCAATGTTTTGTCACATTATAGTTCATTGAAAGGAAATATTATGGGTTCAAACAAGAATGTCACCTATAAACCAAACATTCAAGGTTGACCATGCTGGGGTAACACCACACAAATTGTTTGTTTAACAATATCATCTCAAACAAATAAATAAATAGTCTATTGTGTTCCAAAATCCAAAAATATGTCTATGGTTTGTTTGACAATATCTTCTCAAATAAATAAATAGTAATGTATATCTATTGTTTTGGAAGCACATAGATTTAAAAATTTAGTATAGGAATAAACAAAGGGAGGTCGAATCAAATTACATCCTTATCCAATACTCATTACACTTTGAACAAGTTAACTAATTTTTTAAAAAAGCTTTTTTTTTCAATGTGGAAGTAAAAATCTAACGTAATCCCCTACATCATGATCGGGTGTAAGCTCGCGTAAGCTATATGTTTCTTGCTATTGGAATGTCTAATTTCCGGGAGCAACGTGCTTTGCTAGATGACTCCCATAGAGGTAGTTTTTATTTTATTTAAAAATATTATAGTTTTTGGGTATAAGTTAAAGAATTAAATTTCGATTATCTTTTATAGGTTTAGCATATTCATATGTCCTCTATAAATAGTATAAGATTTTTTTTTGGAGAAAAAGATTTTTTTTTTAATGGTAATATTTTTTAATATTATAATTTATTGTATATAATTAAAAACTAAAATTTCTATTATTTTTTATATGTTTAGCATATTCATATGTCCTCTATAGGACTTTTGGAGAAAAAGATTTTTTCAAGGTGAAAATTTTTAATATTAAAATTTATTGTATATTTTAAAGAATAAAATTTGGATTATCTTTTTATAGGTTTAGCATATTCATATGTCCTCTATCAGTAGTATAGGACTTTTGGAGAAAAGTTCTTTTCATGGCGATATGGAAAGACTTCAACAAAAGATTTACATTTGAAAAGTAGTAATCAAAATTATTTAAATTAAATTGATTTTATATAATTATATTGTTGTTTGAGCATGATAAAATTAGTAATCAAGTTGGGTGATATATATAAATAATTAAAGGAGAAATAATATGTTAAAAATATTGTAAAACTTTAAATTAATGTATTGTATTTTAAAAGTAGAATTGGATTGAAGTTACTTTTATAAGGACAAAATGAATGTAGTCATTAGTTTTGTTATATGTCATAAAAGTAAAAAGCATGATGTGTGTAAAAGCATTTGTAAGGTCCACTTATGAGCAATTTTTGTCATATTGTCAATTTCCTTTGTTTGTATTAGTTCCCTATTGCTTGTGAGGACCTAGCCCCTACAAATCTCTCATATTTGAATGATGTACTTCTTTAGAATAAATTTATCAGTTGAATATTTATCTTTTGTGTGATCTTGATCTCTACCTTTCAATGGTACTAAAGCATTGTAAGGCCCACTTGTGATCATGTTGTCAATTTCTTTTGTTTGTATTAGTTCCCTATTGCTTATGACGACCCGACCCCTATGAATCTCTCATTTTTGAATGGTGTACTTTATAATAAATTTATCAGTTGAATATTTGTCTTTTGCATGATCTTGGTCTCTACCTTTCAATGGTACCACAACATTATATAATTTATCATTGTAAAAGCATTTGTAAGGCCCACTTACAAGCAATTTTTGTCATTTTGTCAATTTCCTTTGTCTGTATTAGTTTCTTATTGCTTGTGAGGACCCGACACCTACAAATCTCTCATATTTGAATGGTCTACTTTAGAATAAATTCATCAATTGAATATTTGTCTTTTGCATGATCTTGATCTTTACCTTTCAATGCTACTAGAGCATTATATTATTAATCGTTGTAAAAGCATTTGTAAGGCCCACTTATGAACAATTTTTGTCATATTATCAATTTCCTTTGTTTGTATTAGTACCCTATTTCTTGTGAGGACCCAACCCCTACAAATATCTCATATTTGAATTATGTACTTCTTTAGAATAAATTTATCAGTTCAATATTTGTCTTTTGTGTGATCTTGATCTCCACCTTTCAATGGTACCTCATCATTGTATTATTTATTATGTAAAAGCATTTGTAAGGCCCACTTATGAGCATTTTTTGTCATATTATCAATTTCTTTTGGTTGTATTAGTTTCCTATTGCTTGTGAGGACTCAATCCCTACAAATCTCTCGTATTTGAATGATGTACTTTAGAATAAATTTATAATTGAATATTTGTATTTTGTGTGATCTTGGTCTCTACCTTTCAATGCTACAAGAGCCAATTCTAGTGAGTTGTCAAGTTATTTTCTATAGGAATATAACTCTTGTCATTTGCTTCCTATTTAATTATTTATTTTTTTGTTTTTCTTCTTACAAAATTTAAATTTAAGGAGGCTAATTTATGATAGGACCTCATCTAGCCACCCAATACCTCTAGTCCCTACACTCACCCTTGTTCAACAAGATCAAACATGACTATGTGGAGATCCTTTGTATGGGTGATAACTATGTTTTAATTTTTTTGGGTATCCTTATATCCCATTGTGACCTTCTATAGAACTACCATGTGTGACTATCTCTTCAACGTAGATTCATACCTCAAAGGCAAGTTTAGAGAGTGAAAGATATTTTATCAAAGGAATGTATTAGTGTAGCACCCTAAAATTGGCGCAATAAACCTTAGCAAATAATTAAAATTACCTTAGTAATAATTCAAATTCAAATTTTAACCCCGAACCATCGGTTAAACTTCTTTCCTCGTTTTCTATGTCATTTTTAGGATTTGTTGTGACCGTTGGACGATATCGTCGCCGATCAGACGATATCGCCTCAGATCGAACGATTTCGTTTGGACTAGAACGTCTAGACGATTTCATCCCAAAACTGATTTTTCATAATTAGCTTCTGTTTCAACGTTGTCTATAACCTGGGCAAAAGCGTGTCTGCGCGGTTAGAGACTTCCCCCGTTGGAGATCTCCCAAATTGGGATGATCTCCAACCTCCCAACCTCCTTCCTATGCCTATTTAATCTTAGGCCCTCCCCTTGACATTCCCCTGGCTGAATTTTTCTGTAACATGAGTTCTGTTTGCATTAGACCATCTTAAATCACCATTTGCCTTCGTATTATTCCAATTTTGTTTGTAGGAACTTCATTATTTTTCAGTCGAAGCAAGCTCAGATCGTCGCAGATGATCCTGTACAATCTCAGACGATCTCGCACCAATTTGAGACGATTTCGCACTCTACAGACGATTTCGACTACAGTCAACATTAGGGGCAATCAGTGCTCTGAGTTTGCATTCTTTCTCCACTATCTACTGTTTTGCTTTGCATTAGGAATACTTATTACTATTTTGCATCCTGGAGTTCACCCATATAGTTTTAATGCATAATAAAACCACAATTTGTTATTAAATCATTGTAATGCACTCATATTTTTATTTATAATTATCATTTTAATATTATTGTTGTCATTCTACATCATTGCCCTCTGTTGGAATAGTTGCATTTCTGGTATTTTGTATCTATTTCTCTGATTGCAGGTCTCTGACGAATTCGTCAGATATCAGATGATCTTGTCTGATCACAGACGATCGTGTCAGATCAGAGGCGATCTTGACTGCTTCAAAAATCAAAACCTCCAACAGACATCTGGATCAAATATGGCTTTTTAATCTAGCTTATTCTCTGTGTTTTCTGTTTAGTTTTGCTTTTTGTATTCATTTAAATCTGCATTTCATATAGAACAATTTAGATTCATTTGGCCAAACCTAGGATTTGAATGATTAAAGATAAAATTGGACACATCAACACATTCCCAACCTAGGCATGGAAACTGCCATTCAAAATTTTCTTGGTGAACCCACCATTCATCGAAAAATCACCTTAATACCCCTCCCTCGAGAGGCGGGACCTTCAAAGGGCCTCTCAGTCCGAGGTATTGTTCCATCCTTCTCGCATCCCCCTTCTAGGCACGGATCCTTTAGCCTGAAGGTAAGGGTGTGGAAAATTTGGAACGATACATTTTGGTGAACCCGACGTGAAACTAAAACCTTTTGAAAACAAAAACAAATACAAGAAGCAAAAACATAGATTCATTTAAAATCATTAGAAAACTACTAAGTTGCATATCATGTTTAGATGGTAGCTCCTAAGAAAAGACTAGCAGTTACTATAAATGTTGAAAACCAATTAGCAACCATAGAAATTAATTCCGTGCTTAGTGTGCCTGAAACAAATAGAAACCAACCTTTGTGGGACGAACTTAATAGGAGACTAGATATCATTTCATCTAGGTCAACAAAACTTAAACAAATCAAGAGGCTTGTCCTAGATAGAATCTTGGATCCTCATCAACTCATTTTTTATCATGAACTTCAGAGAGCTTGCCATAGGTGGTTAGCTTATAGGACAGCTCTTGTGTCTTCAGAATTGTTCACCTTCAAGGAATACCTCGAGAACGCAACTGTTATACACCAATTCCTAGGTCACGTAGAAGACCAAGAGGTCGTTCTTATGGATAGGGAAAGATAGAATAGAGTTCCTAGAGCTGTGTTATATCGAGAGTATTGCCACAAGATTTATTTCTACCAACCAGAGTTTGAGACAGATAATATCACTGTAGCACTTTTTGTCAAATTCTTGAAAGAAAATTTTCAATTTGAAGAAGAACATTTCATAACTCCTGAAGAACTTGAGCCCGATAATGATATTTATAAATTGTTTATAGAAAACTAGATCATTGCTTTCATTATTATTATCTCTTGCATTTTGTGTGCTATTTGTTATCTTTATAATATTGTTATAAAAAACAAGAAAAATCAAAAACATAACAAAATCAAATATTTTATTTTAAATATTATAGTAGGTATATAATTAAAATATATACCCCTTAAGCTTGTTGCATATATATATATATATATATATATATATATATATATATATATATATATATATATATATATATATATATATATATATATATATATATATTTGCTGAAATCTAAGTTTAAGCACAATTACTAGACTTAGGAATGGTAAACAAACTAAAGAAGAAGAAGAAGAATATTGGTTAGGAAAGAAAACAAAAAAATTAAATGCCCTTCCTGAGGATCCAATTCCAAAATGAGAAACTCTAGAACAGCCAGAAGATGAGATGGCTGAAGAAAATGAACAACAAGAAAATGTTAGAGAGGAAGGATCCTCATCCCCTAGAATGGCTCCAGCATGAAATGTTACTTTTGATAACATAGATCATTTCTGGAAATTCTTCAATAATAATATTGGTGCTCTTAATATGGCAATTCGTATTGATAGGGGACAAATTAGTGAAACTCAAGCAATCCTAGAAGAAGGATTTAACATGCACACTAATCCCTTGTCCTTCGTTGATCAAGAAAGTGATAAAGTTGGACCATCCAATATGGATATGGCCACTATAATTCAGAACATGCAAAAACAACAGGTTATCCAACCTCCTAAGGAACCTGTTATTGAGCCTAAAATCATTCCCACACAAAAGAGACCTTCATTCACTACTTTATTTCGCCAAACTATTGATCAATATGCTTCAAATCGACAAAAACCTAAAAACAAGCCAAACACCAATTTTCAACAATCTGGGATACAACATAATACAACTTCAAAACTTCTTCATAACACCCTTCCTACCAAAAATTTACACAATAGCAATATAGCATCTAATCTTCATGTCCCTCCATCATATGCTCACCAATCCCATATTAATACCCTACCAAACCAATATGGTGGGCAAACCAGTAATCTGGAAGCCATGGTGAAACAATTAGCTTCCCGCATGGACCAGATGGATCCCTACCGTCCCTCGTACAATTATCGAGAGATGTGTAGTCAGCCTTTGGATCCCATAGTTGTAGCACAACCATACCCTAAGCACTTTCCCATGCCCGTCCTGCCTATATATAAAGGAACTAAAGATCCCATAGAGCATCTTTGCATGTTTAGGATAACATGTCATGATATATCACATGATGACTTGTTATTACTAAAAATGTTCTCAAAAATTTTAGGAGGAATGGCATTAGAGTGGTACTACCAATTGCCCACTCATTCTTTGAGAAATTTTGAAGAGACCGTTGAATCTTTTGTGCATCAATTTAGTGCCTATATCGAAATGCATGTAACCATTAAAGATTTGTACAACTTAAAACAAGACAAAGATGAATGTTTTGCTGATTTCTTAGCTAGATGGAGGCAGTTGATAGGAAAACTGCACTTTGTGCTACCTTATAGGGAAATGTTGGACATTTTTATTAATAATTTGCAAGAACAAATATCTTATGAGTTATCAACTACTACCTTAACCACCTTCAATCAGGCTATAGACTTAGCTCGAAGAGTAGAAGATGCTCTCATTAGGAGAGGCCAGATTAGGAAGAAATATGATGAGAAAACATCCAAAAATCAATATAAAAACAAACAAGTTGTAGGTGATGGAGTCACTGACAGCAAAAATGTTGCTAATATCAATACAACGAAGACAACAAAAAAATTTATATTGAAACCTCCCCGATAAACCTCCTTAAGAGTTTACTAGATTGAATCAACCATTATCAACTATTCTACCCCAATTACTCGAAAGAGGTTTGATTCAATTACCTAATATCTGGGAACCTAATCCAACCATACCCGGATACAGAGCCGATTTACACTGTGATTTCCATAGAGGGCCTAGACTCTCTACCAACTCTTGTAAAAGGTTAAAACATAAAATACAAGATCTGATTGATAATAATGAGATGGAGGTGCAAGCCTTCCAACCCAAACAAAATGCTCCTAATAATGCTCAAAAGAACATTCCTCAAAATCAAAATCAAAATGCTAATCAATCATTAGATATATTTCAACATCCTTTACCAAAACATGGTAAAGAGGTGGCCAATCAAATTGAGCATCATAATGTCCCTCCTCCTACCCGATATGTAGGAACTATTAGCGGACACTTACCTAATCATGATTTACAAAAATTTGACACAACTTTATCCATGGTCACGACTAGGCCCCTACATTATATTCAAACACCAGATCTCAGTGATGTAGAATTAGATACTGAAAGTGAAATAGACATCACCTCAAATCAATCAAATATTTTTGAAGATGAATCAGATCCTATTCAACCTATCACAGATTCTATGGTTTTGAAAGAACCATTTCCTAGAAGAGTTACTACTCAACCCTCTTCTAATCAATTCCTTCCTAATGAACAACCTATAAATGCTAGACCAAGACCTATTCATTATCCGCAAAATAATATTGTAGGAACCATAGGAATCGTTACCAGACAACAGGCTCAAACCTCTCAACAAGATCAAACTCAAAACGATGGATCAACTCCATTTATTTTGAAAAATCCCAATAAAGGGAATCATGCTCCTAATTTTCAATCTAAACCTCCTTATAATATTAATGAGCAATTATCCTATACTACAGCCAAAATTTCCCTTTTGGATTTGTTAAGATCTTCTCCTACCCATAGAGATGAATTGATGCTCACATTAAGCCAAATGATGGTACCACAAGATATTCAACCTGAAGCCATGACCAATACTATCATCACTAGAGAAGTCGATTGTATTGACTTTCGAGATAAAGATATACCACAACATAGTTTACATAAGGATAACCCCTTATATATTACTGCCCTAATAGGAGATGTAGCAATCAAAAGGGTCTTGATTGATAATGGTTCATCTCTAAATATTTGCACTTTTGACTTCTACCAAAGATTTGGGTTTAGAAGTGATGAAATGAAGAAAACTGACATGATCATAAAAGCTTTCAATGACAAAACACAAGAAACATGTAGAGTTATCACCATCCCATTGCAAGTTGGTTCGAGAACCTTAGATACGACCGTGTTGATTGTACATTGCCTCGCATCATACAATATACTCTTGGGTCATCCTTGGATCAATGCAATGCGAGCTGTCCCATCAACTTTACACCAATGTGTTAAATTTGAATTTAAAAATCAGTTGGTCACTATCCATGGTGATCCTAGACCCTTTGATATGTGTGCTTTGGCAGAACCTATTGGAGTTCAATTTTGCCCTGCTCTGTCATCCACACATCCTAATTCTTATTTTTCATCTAAAACTGTGAAACACACACCATAACTTCATCTATTTCTCCTCCATTAATTTCACCCTCATATATAGCCCAACAATCTTCTAAACAAACCACACTAGAACCTCAAAAAGATCTTAAATCCACAACCAATCCTTCATGTTCCATCCCTCTAATTTCAAAACCTATAGACCCATTTATTAATGCCTCCACATTATCTACATCTATCATACCTTCCACATCTAAAGATATAGGGAATGATCCTTCTACATCTTATGCTCTTTCTGATGAACTCTTACCTAATTTATCTAACATTCTTATATCAGAAAAAACAAATGCTTCTATGCAAAATTCCATTATCTTAAGTAATTTGCTGCCATCTCCTCGTACTTTGGGCCTCCCACAACCTATGGGAAGTACTTACCAAGTCGGGAGTTGTGCCTTCATTTATAATGGATATGACTGGGGAAGAATACCCAAGAACATCCAAACTCATCATGAGGGATATGCTCGATGTTATTTTACTAATGAGTATATTAAAGCTAAACCTATAATGCTTAAAATGGGATATAAAGGGAAAGACTTGGGACCTCTCCAAGATGGTATGAAAGAACCCTTTGAGGTAGAACCATGGCCCGCCCGATGTGGTGTGGGCCTATTTCCTAGTAAGGGTCAACCCTTCCATTTTGAAGATGATGATCAACTCATATGTTATCAAGATTATTTGGATGGGCGTGATGATTTGCCTCTAAAAAATCAGCCATTTACATGCAATATGCTATCCATAGCTTATCCTGAAATGATTGCTAAATCCGATGATGAGTTGGAAGGAGATATTTTCCATGATATCTCCATTGAAGAGGTGTTACACAATGGTTTTTATTTTGATGGTTCTATACCTACTATAGCCCAACTTGAGGCCACGAATCTTCAAGATGAATTATCCAAGTTAACCTTAAAATAATTACAAGAATTGGGCGTTTCACCTGCCCCATCTAATTTTGAAAGAGATCTACACATGGAAGTAGAAAACGTCATTAAAGTTAACATTGGAACTGAGGATAATACCCACATAATCAATATTGGATCAAAATTAAGTCAAGAAAAACAAGAGCAATACATTGCATTCCTTAAAGAATATGAAGATGTCTTCGCTTGGACATATGAATATATGCCAGGTTTAGACCCTTCTGTAGTCATGCATCACCTAGTAGTCCATCCGGATGCTAAACCTGTTAAGCAGAAACTTAGAAAAATGCATCCCAAAATGGCCTTACTAGTCAAAGGAGAACTAGAAAAACTATTGAAGGTTATTTTTATACCAGAACTCAGTTAGCTGGAACTCCTAGATGAAAAGCGCATCAATGCTTTGGAGCATCTTCGTGCCTACCAAAACAAGCTTAAAAGATCATATGCTAAGAAAGTTCGTCATCGATCCTTTGAGGTCGGCGACCTTGTTTTAAAAGAAAATTAAAAAAATACTAATGCAACTAAAGACCTTAAAGGTAAATTTGAGCCCAACTGGCTTGGACCAATTATTATCACTGCTAAATTTGAATCGGAAGCATACAAATTATCTACCTTAGATGGTAAAGAACTTAAAGAACCCATGAATATTTTGCATCTTAAACGTTATTACGCATAAAAATTGGTCATTTCATCATTGTATATATTTGTTTAAAATATTTCAAAAAAAAAAACCACTATCTTGTATTTCTTTCAATTTATAAACTTAAAAATATAAAAACACCAAAAACATCCAAATCATCAAAATCTTCAAAAACATCTTTTATTTGTGTACCTCTCAATTTGTGAAGTATTGCAGTTATATTTTCAAATTATTTTGGATAAATTAGCATTTATTTGGAATCCCACACTTTCACATTCACATGAATAAATATCTTGATTTATTTGGCATGATTACTAATCTCTCTTATATCAAAGTCCACAAAATTCAATTAAATAAAGTTTGAGCACAGAGAATTGATCTTGTTATTTACTTAAACCAAGCATATCCTTTCACAATAAAATGATTATATTTGTAATGTCCATGCTATGCTACATAGTAGAAGTGGTTTCTTGAGCGAAAAGTTTCCCTTGCTATCCTATCATGCACATGGTCTAGAATATTTGAGAATTGACAAAATGACAAGCTCACCCCTACCCAGAATAAAAATCCCTTGCTCTATAGCTAATCCGAGCAAGTATACCTAGCATAGGAAGAAAAGAAAAGTTCAAGAAAAAGAGAAAAAGAAAAAGGTTATTTCAGCATTATCTCAATTTCAAGCAAAAATACAAAAAAAAAAAAAAAAGAGAAGCAAACAAGAGAAAAGCAAAAGTAAAATGCAATAAAATCCTTTCCCTACCCCTTGAAAAGAAAAGAAGGGTTGATGAGCTTGAATCCCTGGAATTCTCAATTATTCGAAAACTGTGAGGTAAGCCCCATAACAGGTGGTTTGTGCCCAACCCGCTTGGCCTTGGGTAACTCCTAGCGTGGTGATATGTCCGTCACATTAGCGACCTTCTTTTGTACGGACCTATGTCTCGCTTATGGATTAGCTAGCTCTTGATAACCCGACTTACATAGTAGTCTGGTATGGTTATATGCATCTAAATCATGGTTAATGAACACTTATTTGGTTAATTTAAATCACTTGTATCAAAGTATCTTGCTCAAAACTGGTAAATGAACAATACAATCGCACACACATTTGTATTTGAGAGATTTGTGTATCATTATGATAAATCAAGATTGGAAATGAACTCACATACGCACATGGGATTCCTTATAAATCTAACTTTTGTATTTACGTTACTTTGGAATATTTTTGCAAATTGTCTAGAATAATTTCATTTTCTTCTCTAAGAACAGTTGTTTAGTATAAAGACAACTACATGCATTACCAAAAAAATCAAAATCATTTTTAAAAAACATGCAATAAAGTTACATTTATATATAACTTTTGACTTTCACGATGATGGTATAGTTCCAAAACCAAAATTGGAATTTTATGCCTAGCACAAGTCCTCATCTTCATATTTTCTATTTATTTTCAAAAATTAAAAATCAACCATGCAATAAAACTATTATTTTCTTCTTTGGATTTCGCGATGATGGTATAAGTCTATATCTATAATTCTATGCCTAGCGCAAACCATCGAACTAATTTTATTTCCCATTTATTTCAAATCATAAAAAACATATGACTTAAATCATTATGTTCCACAATTATGCTTTAAAAGACTGAATACTTTGCTATTTCATGTCATTATGTTCAATTTCAATATTGCAATGATGGTATAATTCCTAGGGAATTATTCAAAAATTTTATCACACTTAGGAATTTATGCCTAGCAAAAATCATTTTTATGCATAATATTTTCATGGAAATCTGAAAACAAATCACCATCATCATCATCATTTGCATCATCATCACAACAAAGTCTTAAGACAGTCTCTTAAGCACTCTTTTACTTTTAACAATATTTCTATACTAGGATTAGCTTGATGACCTAGCGAGCGGTGACTCCATGAAATGGTCTATAATAGTGACAATGTCCTTTGAAATTATTGTTAGAAGTCCCTTTTATTTTTATCAAATTATCCCATAAACAACCAATTTGTTTATATCAGATTATTTCATTTAAATTTTAAAAGCATGACATTCAAACCATAATATTTCTAAGCGACATAATTACATGAATCATCAAATCAATCACACCAAAACTTTAAAGCATCATACAAACACATAAGACAAGTCATATGATCAAAAATGTCTCATCTATATATATATCAACAATATATACATCATATCAAAACTGGATCGATATGCCACAATCTATACCTCGGCATACTCAATCCTTTATCAAAAATATTAAACACTATGTATTAATCTGTGTAGTGCAGTCTGTCGTAGCTAGCCTCGAGAACCCCTCGAGCTCTCAGCCTCATCTCCTCCCCCACCCTGAGGTGGACGAGGTGGCCCCATCATAGTATATGTGGTGCTATGAGTCCTGGACTCTGATCGTGATGATGTCCTCGATGACCTCATCATGACAAGCTCTACAATGGGAGCCGACAGTGGTAACCTCTGCCCCTCTGGCACCATCTGGTAGTATAGCGTCTGATAGAATGTGATTTGGGCAATAGCTCATGCTAGGTCCCGAGTGCTCGCTCCTCTGCTCCATGCTCTAAGGCATGCGACCTCATATCTGAGCTGTGTCCTCCTCTCGATGTCATGCAGCCTCATCCTGCAAGGCCTGCACTTGAGACTGGAGACAAACAGTCTTCGCCCAGAGAGTAGCCATCTTGCTACTCTCTC
Source organism: Wollemia nobilis (assembly GCA_028583015.1). Taxonomy (NCBI): domain Eukaryota; kingdom Viridiplantae; phylum Streptophyta; class Pinopsida; order Araucariales; family Araucariaceae; genus Wollemia; species Wollemia nobilis. The sequence goes on from JAQPPZ010002347.1 coordinate 2,326,808, forward strand.
CTACCTCGACACTCTTGCCCTTATCGGGCGATGGTGGCCTCTCTCTCCATGGAGAAAGGGGTCTCTCATCCCTTATCTCCCACTACTGCGACCTCTGCTGAGCCTGTGGCCTCCTCTGCTCTCTCCCACCGTGACCCTGTGTCACCTCAATGGCAACCTGGCATCGCCTCCCCATCTGATGCACAACTACGTAAATCAGACCCTGAGCCCTCGTCATCCGAGGAGGGCGAATGCCTACGTACCAGGCATCGTAGTCATCAGCAACCCCAACTTTGTCACCATCCACTGGCTGGATGGGGGCATCGTTCACATCCTAACTTAGAATCACTGCATATCTAGAGCACCGCTAACTGTAGTGGTATCCCGGATAGTTCAAGAAAACTCGTAGTCCCTGAGAGATGGGATCCCCTACTGTAGATCGAACTGCCTAAAAACTCGGTCATACCAATGGAGCTCCACCTCTCCCCTCTCAATCCTCAGCTAGCAGGTTTGCCTAACGTGACCTAGCTCCTGTCCATCCTCGGCCCACCTTGGATGATCTCTCCAAGGCCTCTAGGTGATCTGGTCGGAGACAAGGTCATCAAGTAGTCTCTGGGACATTGGCAGATCTATCCATCACTGTGACCCTCTCCGGAGCCACCAGTAGAAAACTCGGGGCCTCTCCCCGTCAATCCCTATCAGTGGGAGCCCTATCGACCTCCGCACCGCGATGTGCTCCCAGCACCAAACCTGCAGTAGTGATGTCATGACCAAAAATCAACCGCCCTTGTATACGACCCCATGCAAGATCCTATAAAATTGGCATAGTACAAAGCTCCCCCAAGCAAACCTATACCCGTGGTCTCTCATGTCGCAGACCACATCTGTCAGTAACTATGGTAGTCTGTATCCACTCTTATGGCATAGCAGCAGACCACCTACCACTCCAACCAAAACCTGTGTCAGTCTAGATGCCCTAGGCATCTGGTGTAGCGACTCGATGTTCACTCCGCCCTTCTCCAGGACAAAGCTCAAAGCTCTACACAGTCGCATCATCGTGTGGCCTTGATTGGCTATAGGAGTTATTAGCCATCCTTGTATGGGGATCCTCAAAATCCTCCATACATCCTCCAATGTGGGAGTCATCTCCCCTGTCGGTAACCAAAAACAAGAAGAACCCGGATACCACCTCTTTGCTAGGGCTATCAATAGCCCCATATCTATAGAAACCTGTCATATCTGCCATGTGCTGCAAGCTGATTTGAGCCAACTGATCTCGCTTTGCCTGAGATAGAGCAACCAAGTCATCCCTTAGCCCATTGTATTTCCATTCCCGGCTCTTTAGTAATCCTCTCTGCAACATAAACAACAAAACAATAAAAATCATTTAAAATAAGTTCACTTTCATACAAATGATGATATCGTCCACTATTGGACGATATCGTACAAAATTTAAGAAAATTCGTCTCCAATTTTGCAAGAAGGAATCGTCCCTTATTGGACGAAATTGTCCCCATATCGTCGATTTCGCCCTTGGACGAAATCGACGATATCGAGACGATTTCGACGAAATTGAGACGATTTCGTCCAGATGACATCGACGGCCCAAAAACGGCCGCGATGCTCAACAATCATTCAAAATTAATCTAAAAAGCATGAAATTCAAAATTAAAGCATTCTAAATTAAGTTTGGACCCTTACTCGTAGCCCGCGCTGGACCTCTGTCGATCTGTGCGCTGTCTCGACCATCTTGTCTGCAGAGCTCTAGAAACCAGGAAAATGAATAGTAACAATGAATTAGGGTTTTACCCTATTTTTCTTAATTTTATTCAAAAACAATTAAAAACATTTTTAACATTTTGCTTTTTCGCGTTTTTACCTCAAACGTTCGATTTGGATAAAAACACGGAGGGGGCACCATAGTAAGCTGTCGTACAATTCGACCTAGAATTGTCACCTAAAAATGGGAATAATTTTTGCTTTCTCGTAGATCGAGAAGAACTCATATTTAATGCATTTTCTTCAAAAAATTTGCTAAAGAGGGGGCAAAATGTAGCACCCTAAAATTGGTGCAATAAACCTTAGCAAATAATTAAAATTACCTTAGTAATAATTCAAATTCAAATTTTAACCCCGAACCGTCTGTTAAGCTGCTTTCCTCATTTTTCGCACCATTTTTAGGATTTGTTGTGACCGTTGGACGATATCGTTGTCGATCAGACGATATCGCCTCAGATCAGATGATTTCGTCTGGACTAGAACGTCCAGACGATTTCGTCCCAAAACTGATTTTTCATAATTAGCTTCTATTTCAACGACGTCTCTAACCTGGGAAAAAGCGTGTCTACGTGGTTAGAGACTTCTCCCGTTGGAGATCTCCCAAATTGGGATGATCTCCAACCTCCCAACCTCCTTCCTATGCCTATTTAATCTTAGGCCCTCCCCTTGACATTCCCCTGGTTGAATTTTCCCATAACACGAGTTCTATTTGCATTAGACCATCTTAAATCACCATTTGCCTTCGTATTATTCCCAGTTTTTTTGCAGAAACTTCATTGTTTTTTAGCCAAAGCAAGCTCAGATCGTTGCAGACGATCCTGTACAATCTTAGACAATCTCGCACCAATTTGAGACGATTTCGCACTTTACAAACGATTTCGATTGCAGTCAACATTGGGGGCAATCAGTGCTTTGAGTTTGCATTCTTTCTCCACTATCTACTGTTTTGCTTTGCATTAGGAAGACTTATTACTATTTTGCATCTTGGAGTTCACCCATATAGTTTTAATGCATAATAAAACCATAATTTGTTATTAAATCATTGTAATGCACTCATATTTTTGTTTATAATTATTAGTTTAATATTATTGTTGTCATTCTACATCATTGCCCTCTGTTGGAATAGTTGCAGTTTTGGTATTTTGTATCTATTTCTCTGATTGCAGGTCTTTGATGAATTCGTCAGATCTCAGACGATCTTGTCTAATCGCAGATGATCCTGTCAGATCAGAGGCAATCTTGACTGCTTCAAAAATTAGAACCTCCATCAGACATTCGGATCAGATATGGCTTTTTAATCTAGCTTATTCTCTATGTTTTTTGTTTAGTTTTGCTTTTTGTATTCATTTAAATCTGCATTTCATATAGAATAGTTTAGATTCATTTGGCCAAACCTAGGATTTGAATGATTAAAGATAAAATTGAACACATCAACACATTCCCAACCTAGGCGTGGAAACTACCATTCAAAAGTTTTCTGGTGAACCCACCACCACCTTAATACCCCTCCTTCGAGAGGCGGGACCTTCAAAGGGCCTTTCAGTCCGAGGTATTGTCCCATCCTTCTCGCATCCCCCTTCTGGGCGCGGATCCTTTAGCTTGAAGGTAAGGGTGCGGAAAATTTGGAATGATACAATTAGCCTCTGTTTAGACACCTCAATGGAATAGTTAGTGCCACAATCACTATGCATTCCATAATCCAAAAGAGTAGTGCCACAATTAGAAAGCAAAAAGTCTTGTACAATCTCTTATTATTCTCAAAATAAGAGTAATTATAATGGAGGTCTCATATAGTGTAGCTCTAATTTTCTCAAGGACAAAATATGTTTATAATAGAGTCCATATCTTCTATTTATAGAAGAAACTCAACCCTAAGTTACCTTGGGTAAGAAAAATTTACTCCTGGTAGTAGTAATAATTTGGGGGTATCTTTAGCAAAATGATGCACCTCCACATGTTATATGCCTCTAATTACACCTTTAAATGTCGTAGAAGCCTTCTAAAATGAGTTATGGCACCACTACAAGATAAAAATTTGCTTTCCAATAGATCCTCCTAAGTATCCATGCATACTTATCCCACTTTGGTTGCCAATGAGCCATTCACTCCTAAAAGGAGAGCAATTAACTCTTAGCTAGCGATTTGCTCCTATTGATCCAATCACACCTCCAACGTAGATTGCATATATAAAATTGACTTTGAAAAACAGACTTCCTAGAGGCTTTGATTGCTCAATGTTTTGGTTTTACAAACCTCTTAGTTGTTTGTAGTCCCAAGCTAGTAAAAGTGTTAATACATTTTTGGTAGCTTTATGGGATACCAAGCTCAATTGATGAGATATCCCAACTACTACTTTTATCCTTGGGTATAGAGTCTACAAAATTAGGACCACTCAATGATAAAGTTATTAATTTGTTTGTTCTCTTTATCTTAGTATGAAAATTCTTTTAACAAAATATATCATTCATCATCCCTAGGTAATATCAGGTCTATCAATATCTTGAATTTCTTTATAAGATCTTCATAAGGGTTCTTTGAAGACCCATCCTATTACTCCACAAGCTTCTTCAATTCATCCACTAGTAACTATAGTTTTTCCATATTCTCTAGTGATTTATCTACTTTAGCTTTGGTCTTCTCCTTAAATATGATCTACAATAGGTCATCATCAAGGAGTTTATCCTAGTTGTTAAGCACATTAGGAAATCCAACATTTATCAAATCCTAAATTTCTACTATCATGTTCTAGATCAAGGTTTCCAAGGTGGCAAGTGTACCTTTATAGACTTATAGTCTTTAGTTGGCATTTGGGATTACCTTTAGTTGCTTAACTATTTCTTTTCTTTCCACCCCTAACTATTGTGCTTGTGTTATCATCATCATGGCTAGCTACTTTATCACCTCCTTATAATTCTCCTTTGTAGTAAGATCATGTTCTATTTGATAAATGATATTTCTAGTATAATTGAGGATAACTTCAACCCCAATAATAAAATCAAAATATCTCTTAGCATTTGTTACCCTAGTCTTAATGTCATCCTATAGAAACTTTATTTGCTCAACATCTAAGGTATACCTTTTGTCTACCATTACCCTATTCTTTAGCTCTTTATTTTATTTACAGTCAAGCAATCTCTTGATCCTTTGTCCATTGTGCATCTTGCATCTATTTGACTCATAAATCTATTTCCTTTGTCTCTTGTTCTAGTTGTTGCCATAGTTGGGTCTACCCTTGACCAAACTATATAGATAAATAATCTAGTTTTTTCTTTTTTTCTCACTTTTGGTAAGTTTTCTCTATAATTTGTTGACTTGCCTATACAACTAGGCTCATTTAACGATATATTTCTTAAAGGAATTTAGTTCTTATTATAGTTGGAATTTATTTTTTTCAAGGTAGGTCATTGCTTGGGAATTTTTCTATGCTTTCTTTTGTAAGATTTCATAATATTTTCTAGAAATGAATAGAATTAAAAATTATCCAATATTGCTTAAGAAAGGAATACTTATAATGAAATAAAAAAACATTAAATATAATGGGGCACCATTGGACACCAATAATATTAGTAGAATGGAGATAGAGTTACACTCAAACCAATAACAAAAAAGGTTGCTACGAAGGGGTATTTATACCCAAATACATTATGCATTTAGGTCAAAGTTGTGAGACTAGCCCTTAGGAATAAAAAAATACAAAAAAATACAAAAGCACCTTTTTCAAGGTTCACACGGATCCAAAGGAAAAATATAACAATTACAAATACAAATAGTCAGTTGTGACCTCAAGAAAATCTTAACCACTACATATTATAACATCCCTATTAAGTTGAATGGGGGACATTGAGAGACTCTTACTTTACATACCCCCTTAAGGAATACTCTCCAACTACAAGAAGATCTTGCATGTGCATAAAAGTAACCTCAGGAATGATATTGGTTGGAATATTTGTTGCCTACTCTAATGAAGGAACAAATACTAGATCTAGAATCCCATGAGCATAAAGCCATATAAAAAAGTGCATCCATATATTTGTGTGCATTTTCCATTGATGGAACACTATATTGTGGATAAGCTGAATAGTGCTTTGATTGTTACATTAAAGGGTGGCTAGAAAACTTTAGGAAATACTAATATCCTTTAAACACTTGATATTCTTAGATATATAATTAGAAACACAATATTTAAGCCCCTATGAAGGTTTGAGAAATAGTGGATCAACATATGGAACACCATGAAATAGGGTCAAATCCTAAGAAGAACATAAAGCCTATGATTGACCATCACTCATCCAAGTCACCTACCGAATCAATGTTTAAATTAAATTTGGAGGAGAGCTAATAGAGTGGTGAACACCCATATGATAGGTCCCTATGATGTATATGAAAATCCTTGTAGTTGTTGTCCAATGACTCTCCCAAGGTGCCTGCATATACATGGAATAATAGTTGATAATAAAGGCAATATTAGGTATAGTATGACTAAGATAGGGAAATCCTTCCATAAGAGATTGATAGAACATGACATCAACTACAGGTGTGGTGCAATAAATATTAAGTTTTAGGCTTGAGGAAAAATGAGTCTGATTGAAACTCAATCCTAAAACATTGAAGAAGATCCAAAGCATACTTGGTCTAAGAAATGATATTTTCAGAGTCTATCTAATTAATCTAAATCCCTAAAAAGAATGTAGAATCTCTAAATGTATCATCTCAAAGGTGGAATGAAGTCAAGACTTTATGTCCTAGATCAGAGTAAAGGAACTACCAATGGTGATAAGATCATCAACATACAATAAAATCCATTGTGATGTTTAATTTAAACATCATGTTCAAGATCACATCATTGAAAATCATATCATTGAAACTCACAAATAAGAAAAAATGAATGGATCTTCTCATACCATGCACATGGGGCCTGTTTAAGTCCATACAAGGGCCTAGTTAGATAATAAATCAATGGAGTGGTCCCTCAAGGTAAAAATAAGGTGGCTATAACATGTAGATATCCTCATGAATATCCCTATGTAGAAAGGTACTCTTCACATTCATTTGATGCACCTTCCACCCATAGGAGGAAATAATGGAGAGAATAATTATGACAAAGCCCATCCTAACCACTACTGCAAAAGTCTTAGACTAGTCCACTCACTTTTATTGAGATAATTTCTTAGCAATATGGTATACCTTGTGCATATATATCTAATCATCATATATGTATTTATACCTATAGAACCATTTTCATTCAACAACATTATTTCCTTCTAGAAGAGGTACCAACTCCCAAGTCTTGTTCTTCATCAATTCCTCATACTATTCCAACATAGCATCTCCCCATTCTAGCGTACCTTTATCGTGAGAATATGTGAGAGGATAATATGAATGTACTACCTTCAAAAGTAATGCTAAGGAAGGAGCCTTATAATGTTGCTCAAGAGACACAATAGACTAAGCATCCTTTAGAATTATTTTAATCCACTTGGATGTTGGATGAGTTAAAGAAATATGTGTATCTTGTGCTAACTCAATATCAAAAACTATAACTAAATAATCAAAATCATCACCACTCACCTCATCATGCAAGACTAAAGCATTATAAATTAATTCATCTTATCCTACTATTAGAAAAAACAAATCTACCTATATCACTCCTTTTGAAGGTATCAAATTGATAGACGAATAACAACCACTTGAGGAAAATGAATATGATCTAATAGGAAAATATTCAAATAAAATATTAGAAGAACCAGCTGAATAATAAATAATCAAAATTTTTGAAGGATTAGGAGCTAAAAGCTTAGGTGGTAGGGTGTAAGGAGTACTTGGAATAATCTCATCATAGATAACATATCTTTGTATCAATACCTCATGCCTTTAAGGATCATAGAGATGATATGCCTTTGATGTATCAAAATACCCAAAAATATGCACTTATGACTCATTGATGCCTACTTTTGAAGATACTTGGGTATATAAGTTTTTTCTCAAGACCCAAATATTTGGAATCAATATGCATCATGCTTATCCCTATCAATCTCTCAAGAGGAGTCATGCCCCTAGACTACCTTGGTAGGAACTCTATTGATGATGTATACTCCACAAGTTACAATATCATCCCAAAACTTATGATCTATCCCATTGTCATGAATCATATATCATGCCACATCCATGAACATCCTATTTTTTCTTTTAGCCACACCATTCTATTCAAAAATATGGTTAAAAGTCCTCTAATATGCAATCCTATGAAAAGCCAAAAAATCATAGCTAACATATTCACCACCCCCATATATCCTTAGATATTTGATTCTTCTATCTAGCTAATTTTCAACAAGGTCCTTGAAGGTCTTAAACCTCTCAAAAACCTTATCCTTAGTGTGAATGGTGTATAACCACACATATTTAGAGAAATCATCAATAAAAAGAAGGAAGTACCTATTTCCTAAGGTACCCATAAGTCCACAAATGATGAGGATGAGGACATCATTTTTTAGGCTTAGTTAGACTTAGTTTATGTTTATTTTTTCTAAAGTCTAAAGTCCTAAAGTCTAAGTTAGATTTTTGCTTCAAATAAAAATCTCAGCAATGTAGAGATGATGACAAAGGACATGACAAAATAATCATTGGATTGGATTTGATTAGCTTAGTAACAATTTCTTGTTAGGTGAATTCTTGTTAGAATATTCCAATTTTGGAAGGTTATGGTCGTAAAAGGTGCTATTTAAGCACCCCTAGATAATGTAAACTCTAGATTCTTTTTCTTATAATTTTGTTGTTTGAGTTTCCACATCAACAAATATCACTATGTATGATCTCCAAGGGATGAGATGCTTGTCTTGCAACCACTTTTATAAAGGTTTCCTTATGATTATTTCCATAATAAACCCTTCACATGACCCACTTGGAGTAGATATGCATGGAATCTCAATAGCCATCTGATGCTAACTCATGTATTTCAAAGAACCATAACTAATATGCCTAAGCATATGATGCCACTTTTGACTTTAGTTATGTAAAAGAGCAATTATAGCAACAAATATTTTCTTCCTAGAAGAAGATGTAGAAGTGGTAGGTATTTATCTCGACTTATACATGTGGTTAGTCTCATCATAATAACCAAACATGATAATTTGGAATCTATTTTCTATATCCTTAATTACCCATCTATTAGACTAAAACTTTACCTTTTTATTTGTACGAGTAATGCGATAAATAGATAAAAGACTAGGGCTAACATTAGAAACATGAAGTACCTCATCAAATAAAGAATTTCCAATGCTAATATATCCACTCCCTACAATTTGCAATGAAGAATTATCTCCAATCACAAAATATTCTTCTGCATGTGTCTCATTGTAGGCCTAAAGGAGATGCTTATGCTTCATCATGTGCTTATGTAGCACCCTAAAATTGGCACAGTAAAACTTAGCAATAATCAAAATTACCTTAGTAATAATTCAAATTCAAATTCAACCCCCAAAACCGCTCCCAAACCGTCGTTTAACCCGTTTCCTTGTTTTCCGTGCCATTTTTAGGATTTGTTGTGACCGTTGGACGATATCGTCGCCGATCAGACGATATCGCCTCAGATCGGACGATTTCGTCTGGACTAGGACGTCCAGACGATCTTGTCCCAAAACTAATTTTTCATAATTAGCTTCTGTTTCAACAGCTTCTCTAACTCGGGCAGAGACGCGTCTGCACCGTTAGAGACCTCCCCCATTGGAGATCTTCCAAATTAGGATGATCTCCAACCTCCCAGCTTCCCTCCTAAGTCTACTTAAACCTTAGGACCCCCCCTTGACATTCCCCTGGCTGGATTTTCTGTAACTTGACCTTTATACGCATTAGAACACCCTGGATTATCATCTGCACTTGTCCTATCCAAATTTTGTTGCAGGAACCTTGTTATTCTTCAGCCGGAGCAAGCTCAGGTCGTCGCAGATGATCCTGTCCAATTCGAGATGATTTCATACCAATCCGAGATGATTTCGACTGCAGTCTGCATTGGGGCAATCAGTGCCCAGAGTTTGCATTTTCTCTACTCTTTTCTGTTGCATTATTCTGCATTTAGTTAATTCTATGGTTATTCCTTATTACTCTGCATTTTGGAGTTCACCCATATAGTTTTAATGCATGATAAAGTCATAATTTGTCATTAAATCATTGAAATACACTCATATTTTGTTTATAATTATCCGTCTAATATTATTGTTGTCATTCTGCATCATTGCCCTCTGTTTGTATTGCTGCATTTTCTGCATTTTGTATCTATTTCTCTGTTTGCAGGTCTCTGACGAATTCGTCAGATCTCAGACGATCCTGTCAGATCAGAGACGATCCTGTCAAATTCCAGATGATCTGGACTGCTTCAAAAATCAGAATCTCCATCAGACATCCGGGACCAGGTATGGATTTCTTCCCTTAGTTTACTCTCTATGTTTTCTGTTAAATCTATTTTCTGTATTTAAATTTGCATTTTCATATAGAATAACTTAGATTCATCTGGCCAAACCTAGGACTTGGATGTTTAAAGCTAAAATTGAACACATTAAACTCATTCCCAACCTAGGCATGGAAACTGCCACTAAACGTTTCCTGGTGAACCCCACCATCCATCGAAAAATCACCTTAATACCCCTCCCCCGAGAGGCGGGACCTTCAAAGGGCCTCTCAGTCCGAGGTATTGTCCCATCCTTTTCCCATCCTCCTTCGGGCGTGGATCCTTTAGCCTGAAGGTAAGGATGCAAAAAATTTGGAGCGATACATTTTGGTGAACCCGACGTGAAACTAAAACCTTTTGAAAACAAAAAAAAAAAAAACAAACCAAAAACATAGATGCACTTCAAATCATTAGAAAAATACTAAGTTGCATATCATGTCTAGATGGTAGCTCCTAAGAAAATATTAGCAGTTACTATAAATGTTGAAAACCAATTAGCAGCCATAGAAGTTAATTATGTGCTTAGTGTGCCTGAAATAGATAGAAACCAACTTCTGTGGAAAGAACTTGATAGGAGGCTAGATATCATTTCATCTAGATCAACCGAACTTAGACAAATCAAGAGGTTTGCCCTAGATAGGATCCTGGATCCTCATCAACTCATTGTTTATCATGAGCTTCAGAGAGCCTGCCATAGGTGGTTAGCTTATAGGAGAGCTCTTGTGTCTTCAGAATTGTTCACCTTCGAGGAATACCTCGAGAACGCAGCTGTTATACACCAATTCCTAGGTCATGTAGAAGATCAAGAGGTCGTTCTTATGGATAGGGAAATATGGAATAGAGTTCCTAGGGCTGTGTTATATCGAGAGTATTGCCACGAACTTTATTTCTACCAACCAGAATCTGAGACAGATAATATCACTATAGCACTTTTTATCAAATTCTTGAAAGAAAATTTTCAATTTGAAGAAGAACACTTCATGACTCTTGAAGAACTCGAGCCCATTAATGATATTTATAAATTGTTTATAGAAAACTAGATCATTGCTTTCATTATTATTATTTCTTGTATTTAGTGTGTTGTTTGTTATCTTTATAATATTGTTACAAAAACAAGAAAAAAAACCAAAACATAACAAAAACCAAAAACATTTTATTTCAAATACTATAGTAGGTATATAATTAAAATATATACCTCTTAAGCTTGTTGCACATATATATATATATACAAGTATATATATATATATTTCTGAAATCTAAACTTAACCACAATGCCTAAACTTAGGAATGGTAAACAAACTGAACAAGAAGAAGAAGATTGGTTAGAAGACAAAACAAAAAACCCAAATGTCCTTCCTGAGGAATCAATTTCGGAAGGAGAAACTCTAGAACAGCCAGAAGATGACCTGGCTGAGGAAAATGAACAACAAGAAAACCTTAAAGAGGAAGGATCCTCATCCCCTAGAATAGCTCCAGATGGAACTATTGCTTTTGATAACTTAGATCATTTCTAGAAATTTTTCAATAATAACATTGGTGCTCTTAATATGGCAGTTCATATTGATAAAGGGCAAATTAGTGACACTCAAGCAGCCATGGAACATATGTTTGACATACACACTAATCCCTTGTCTTTCATTGATCAAGAAAGTGATAAAGCTGGACCATCCAATAGAGATATGGTCACTATGATTCAAAACATGCCAAAACAACAGGTTACCCAACCCCCTAAGGAACCTGTTATTGAGCCTAAAATCATTCCCACACAAAAGAAACCTTCCTTCACTGCCTTACTTCGCCAAACTATTGATCAATATGCTTCAAGTAGACAAAAACCTAAAATGAAGCCAAACACCAATTTTCAACAATCGGGCATACAACATAATACAACTTCAAAATTTCTTCATAACACCCTTCCTACCAACAATTTACACAATAGCAATATCGCATCTAATCTCCATGTCCCTCCATCATATGCTCACAAATCCCATATTAATGCCCTACCGAACCAATATGGTGGGCAAACCAGTAATCTGGAAGCCATGGTGAAACAGTTAGCTTCGCGCATGGACCAGATAGATCCCTACCGTCCCTCGTACAATTATCGAGAGATATGTAGTCAACCTCTGGATCCCATAGTTGTAGCACAACCATACCCTAAACACTTCCCCATGCCCGTCCTGCCTATATATAAAGGAACTGAAGATCCCATAGAGCATCTTCGCATGTTTAGGATAGCATGTCATGATATATCACATGATGACTTGCTATTACTAAAAATGTTCCCGAAAAGCTTAGGAGGAATGGCATTAGAGTGGTACTATCAATTGCCCACTCATTCTTTGAGAAATTTTGAAGAAACAACTGAATCTTTTGTCCATCAATTTAGTGCCTACATCGAGAGGCATGTCACCATTAAAGATTTGTACAACTTAAAACAAGACAAAGATGAATGTTTTGCTGATTTCTTAGCTAGATGGAGGCAGTTGATAGGAAAACTGCACTTTGTGCTACCTTATAGGGAAATGTTGGACATTTTTATTAATAATTTACAAGAACAAATATCTTATGAACTATCAACTGCCACCTTAACTACCTTCGATCAAGCTATAGACTTAGCTCGAAGGGTAGAAGATGCTCTCATTAGAAGAGGTCAGCTCAAAAAGAAAGATGATGAGAAAACATCCAGAAATCAGTATAAAAACAAACAAGTTGTAGGTGACGGAGTCACTGATAGTAGAAATGTTGCTAACATCAATACAACGAAGACAACAGAAAAATTTATATTAAAACCTCCTGATAAACCTCCTCGAGAATTTACTAGATTAAATCAACCTTTATCAACCATTCTTCCTCAATTATTAGCACGAGGCTTGATTCAATTACCAGCTATCCGGGAACCTGATCCAACTATACCCGGATATAGAGCTGATTTACATTGTGACTTTCATAGAGGACCTGGACATGCTACAAACTCTTGCAAAATATTGAAACATAAAATACAAGATCTGATTGATAATAATGAAATGGAGGTGCAAGCCTTCCAACCTAAACAAAATGCTCCTAATAACGCTCAAAAGACCATTCCCCAAAATCAGAATCAAAATGCTAATCAATCATTGGATATATTTCAACATCCTTTACCAAACCATGGTAAAGAAGTGGCCAATCAAATCGAACATCATAATGTTCCCCCTCCTACCCGATATGTAGGGACTATTAGCGGACAATTATCTGTTCAGGATCCTCAAATATTTGGCACAACCTTATCCCTGGTCACGACCAGACCCCTACATAATATTCAAACTCCCGATCCTAGTGATGTAGAATCAGATACTGAAAGTGAAGTAGACATCACCTCAAACCAATCGAATAGTTCTAAAAATGAATCAGATCCTATTCAACCCATCACAGATGCTATGGTTCCAGAAGAACCATTTCCTAGAAGAGTTACTACTCGACCCTCTTCTAATCAGTTCCTTCCTAATGAACAAGCCATAAACGCTCAACCAAGACCAGTTCAGCGTCTTCAATATAACATTGTAGGTACCATTGGAGCCGTTACCAGACAACAGGCTCAAAACTCTCAACAAGATCAAACTCAGAATGATGGATCAGCTCCATTTATTTTGAAAAATCCCAATAAAGGGAATCATATGTCTAATGTTCAACCAAAACCTCCTTACAATATTAATGAACAATTATCCAATACTACAACCAGAATTTCCCTTTTGGACTTGTTAAGATCTTCTCCTACCCATAGGGATGAGTTAATGCTTACATTAAGCCAAATGATGGTACCTCAAAATATTCAACCCGAAGCCATGGCCAATACTATCATCACTAGAGAAGTTGATTGTATTGACTTTCGGGATAAAGATATCCCACAACATAGTTTACATAAGGATAACCCCTTATATATTACTGCTCTAATTGGAGATGTAGTCTGTTAAAAGAGTCTTGATTGATAATGGTTCATCTCTAAACATTTGCACTTTTGACTTCTACCAACGATTTGGGTTTAGAAGTGATGAAATGAAGAAAACTGACATGATTATCAAAGCTTTCAATGACGAGACACAAGAAACGTGTGGAGTCATTACCTTACCCTTGCAAGTTGGTCCTAGAACCCTAGATACAACCGTGTTTATTGTACATTGCCCAACATCGTACAATATACTTTTGGGTCGCCCTTGGATCAATGCGATGCGAGCGGTTCCTTCCACTTTACATCAGTGTGTTAAATTTGAATTTAAAAATCAGTTGGTCACTATCCATGGTGACCCTAGACCCTTTGATATGTGTGCTTTGGCAGAACCTGTTGGAGTGCAATTTTGCCCCGCTCTGTCATCCACACATCCTAATTCTTATTTTTCATCTAAACATGTGAAAAACACACACATAACATCATCTACTCCATCAACTACACCTATACATTTAACTCAACCATCTTCTAGAACAAACCACACTAAAACCTCAAAAAGGTCTTCAATCCACAACCAATCCTTCATGTTCTATCCCTATAATTTCAAAACCTATAGACCCATTTATTGACACTTCCACATTATCAACATCTATCATACCTTCCACATCTAAAGATATAGGGAATGATCCTTCTACATCTTATGCTCTTTCTGATGAACTTTTACCGGAATTATCCACAATCTTAATATCAGAAAAAACAAATGCTTTTATGCAAGATTCAATTCTTTTAAATAACTTGCCGCCATCTCCTCGTACTTTGGGCCTCCCACAACCTATGGGAAGTACTTACCAAGTCGGGAGTTGTGCTTTTATTTATAAAGGATATGATTGGGGAAGAATACCCAGGAATATCAAAACTCATCATGAGGGATATGCCCGATGTTATTTTGCTAATGAATATATTAAAGCTAAACCCATAATGCTTAAAATGGGCTATAAAGGGAAAGGCTTGGGACCTTTCCAAAATGGTATGAAAGAACCTATTGAAGTAGAGCCATGGCCTGCCCGATGTGGTGTGGGCCTATTTCCTAGTAAGGGTCAACCCTTCCCTTTTGAAGATGATGATCAACTCATATGTTATCAAGATTATCTAGATAAACAAGATTCTTTGTGTTCAAAGAATAATCCCTTTACCTGCAACATGCTATCCATAGCTTACCCTGAATTGATTGCTGAATCCGATGAGGAGTTGGAAGGAGATATTTTCCATGATGTCTCCGTTGAAGAGTTATTACACAATGGTTTTTATTTTGATGGTTCTATACCAACTATAGCCCAACTTGAGGCCACCACTCATCACGACGAATTATCCAACTTAACCTTAAAAGAATTACAAGAATTGGGCGTTTCACCCGCCCCACCTAATTTTGAAAGAGATCTACACATGGAAGTAGAAAACGTCATTAAAGTTAACATTGGAACTGAGGATAATCCTCACATAATCAATATTGGATCAGCATTAAGTCAAGAAAAACAAGAGCAATACATTGCATTCCTTAAAGAATATGAAGATGTCTTCGCTTGGACATATGAAGATATGCCAGGTCTGGACCCTTCTGTAGTCATGCATCATCTAGTAGTCCATCCGGATGCTAAACCTGTTAAACAGAAACTTAGAAAAATGCATCCCAAAGTGGCCTTGCTAGTCAAAGGGGAGTTAGAAAAACTCCTGAATGTTATTTTCATACAAGCTATTGATTATGCTGAATGGATCTCAAATGTAGTTCCAGTCACCAAGAAAGAAGCTACCAAAGTTAGGGTTTGCACAGACTTTAGAGATATTAACGCTGCATGCCCTAAAGATGATTTTCCTCTTCCAAACATGGACCAAATCATTGACTTTACCGTCGGGAGTGGAATGATGTCCCTAATGGATGGATTCTTCGGCTATAATCAGATCAGGATAGCTCCTGAAGATCAAGCTAAAACAGCCTTTATTACCCCTTGGGGTACCTTTTGTTGGAAAGTGATGCCATTTGGTTTAAAGAATGCAGGCGCAACATATCAACGAGCTATGACTTATATCTTTCATGATATGATGCATGATATCCTACATGATTACGTAGATGATATTATAGCTCGCTCTATTAAAGAAGATGATCATTTAGATGATTTGAGAAAAGTATTTAATCGGTTAAGAGAATACCTTATTCGATTAAATCCAGCCAAATGCATATTCGGAGTTAAGTCCGGTAAACTATTAGGGGTTTTAGTTTCTTTACGTGGTATCAAAATCGACCCTCTCAAGATTGCGGCTATCACTGATATGCCCGCACCTACCAATATATCTGAGTTACGAAGTTTACAAGGTAAGCTTCAAGCCATCCGTCGCTTCATCGATAAGCTGGCGGACAAAACCACTCCCTTTCTTAAGCTCCTTAAGAAGGATGTCCCTTTTAACTGGGACGACGAATGTATAGAAGCTTTTGAACTTCTCAAACAATACCTCCTTAATCCACCTGTGCTTTCACCGCCTAGACCTGATCGCCCGTTTCTCCTGTATATTTTAGCTTCAGATTTTGCTTTAGGAGCTATGTTAGCTCAGCTTGATGATGAGAAGAAAGAACGTGCTAATTATTACATTAGCCAAACTTTAATCAGTTATGAAACTCGTTATACAACATTAGAGAAACTATGTCTAGCAGTCGTATTTTCTACGCAAAAATTATGCCATTATATGCTTAGTCAAAAAACATATGTCATTGCTAAATATGATCCCTTGCGGTATCTTATGAGTCGACCTTATTTATCGGGTCGCATAGCCAAGTGGGTTCTTGCTCTAAGCGAGTTTGAACTCACATTCATAGGTCAAAAGTCTGTTAAGGGTCAAATCATAGCAGATCAGTTAGTTGTTGCACCCTTAGAGTCTACCCATCCCCTCATCATTGAGTTTCTTGATGAATGCCTTCAATTAGAGGCAGACCATGTTGAACAATGGTCCTTATACTTTGATGGAGCCCGATGCATGAGTGGGGCTGGTGCGGGTATTATTTTAATATCCCCACAAAAACACATCATTCCTCTGTCCTTCAAATTAACATTTGCTTGCACCAATAATACTGTCGAATATGAGGCTCTAATCCTTGGATTACGAGCTGCCTTGGCATTAAAAATCAAACATCTGCTAGTTTTTGGTGACTCCCAACTTGTCATAAATCAAATTAATGAAGTTTATCAGACCAGAGATGATAAATTGCGCCCATATAAAGCATATGTTTTGCAATTGTTATCCTTGTTTGATAAAGTTACTTTGGAAGCTATTCCATGAACTAGCAACCGTGCGGCTGACGCTATGGCCGCAGCTGCATCTCTTCTGCCCTTGGAGTTAGATGACGAATATGCCACCATCATTATTCGTCGACTCCAAGAACCCGCTTCAAATAAGTCATGTTTAGAACCTTTGGATGTGTTTCTGATCAATGAAACTACTCCTGACCCTTGGTATACGGATATAGTTGATTTTCTTCAAAATGGGACTTTCCCTGCCAATTCTAATAGAAACCAGCATCGGTTATTACGTAGACGAGCAAGTCGATTTGTAATAATTGGCAATACTTTATATAGGAGATCTTTTGAAGGTATCCTATTGAGATGTTTGAATCTAGAAGAATCCAAATCAGCTTTAAGTGAAGTCCACGATGGATCTTGTGGAGGACACTTCAGTGGTAGTGTCATTGCTAAAAAGCTCCTTAGGATAGGCTACTTTTGGCCTACTATGGAAAAGGATGCACATGATTATGTGCGCCATTGCGACAAGTGCCAGAAACATGCTGACCTTGTCCATGCGCCTGCACAAGAGCTGCAGGCTATTTCATCTCCTTGGCCCTTTTCAAAATGGGGCTTAGACATTATTGGCAAAATTAATCCTGTGTCATCTGATGGACACAAATTCATCATAACCGCCACTGAGTATTTCACGAAGTGGGTTGAAGCTATGCCTTTAGCTTCCTACACTGGAACACAAGTCTCTAAATTTATTTTTAATCAAATCATTTGTAGGTTCGAAATTCCTGCAAATCTCATCTCAGACAATGGAACTTGTTTCAAAAATAAAGATGTCAAGAAGTTATGCCAAAAATATAAGATTCAACATCGCTGGTCCACTCCCTATTATCCTCAGGGTAATGGCCAAGCAGAAGCATCTAACAAAACCTTAATCAAAATTCTCAAAATATTGGTCAATAAATCTGGTCGCGACTGGCATATTCAATTATATCCAGCTTTGTGGGCTTATCGAACTAGTGTTCGAACTCCCACTGGAACTTCACCTTTTGTCTTGGTTTATGGCGCTGAAGCCATTTTTCCTTTTGAATTAGAAGTTCCTTCTTTGGCTCTACTACTTCAAGATACCGAAGTAGGAGATGAATATCGAGTTGGCAGACTCGGTCAGCTGGAACTTCTAGATGAAAAGTGCATCAATGCTTTGGAGCATCTTCGTGCTTACCAAAACAAGCTTAAAAGATCATATGCCAAGAAAGTTCGTCATCGATCCTTTGAGGTCGGCGACCTTGTTTTAAAAGAAAATAAAAAAAATACTAATGCAACTAAAGACCTTAAAGGTAAATTTGAGCCCAACTGGCTTGGACCATATATTATTACTGCTAAATTTGAATCAGGAGCATACAAATTAGCTACCTTAGATGGTAAATATTTAAAAGAACCTATGAATATTATGCATCTTAAGCGATATTACGCATAAAATTTGGTCATTTCATCATTTGTACATATTTTGCATGTTGTCTCATTTTAAAAATATATATAAAACTGTTTAAACAAAAACTAAAAATAAAAATAAAAGTCAAAAACAGCTATATTATTGACTCTTTTCAAAACCAAAAAAAAAATAAAGAAGAAAGAGAGAGTCAAGATCATCAAACTCCTCAAAAATATTTGTTGTATATATTTCTTCTTCAAGTATTGCAGTTATATTTTCAAATTATTTTGGATAAATTAGCATTTATTTGGAATCCCTCACTATCACAAACACAAAAAATAAATATCTTGATTTTATCTCGCATGATTACTAATCTCTCTTATATCAAAGTCCACAAAATTCAATTAAATAAAGTTTGAGCATAGAGAATTGATCTTGTTATTTACTTAAACCAAGCATATCTTTTCACAATAAAATGATTACATTTGTAATTTCCATGTTATGCTACATAGTAGAAGTGGTTTCCTGAGCGAAAAGTTTCCCCTGCTATCCTATCATGCACATGGTCTAGAATCTTTGAGAATTGACAAAAGGACAAGCTCACCCCTACCCGGAATAAAAATCCCTTGCTCTACAGCTAATCCGAGCAAGTATCCCTAGTATAGGAAGAAAAGAAAAGTTCAAGAAAAAGAGAAAAAGAAACAAGTTATTTCAGCATTATCTCAAATATCAAGCCAAAATACAAAAATACAAAAAAAAAAAAAAAAAAAAAAAAAAAAAAAGCAAAGAAAAAGAAACAAGCAAAAGCAAAAGCAATAAAATCCCTTTCCCTACCCATTGAAAAGAAAAGAAGGGTTGATGAGCTTGAATCCCTGGAATTCTCAATTATTCGAAAACTGTGAGGTAAGCCCCATAACAGGTGGTTTGTGCCCAACCCGCTTGGCCTTGGGTAACTCCTAGCGTGGTGATATGTCCGTCACATTAGCGACCTTCTTTTGTACAGACCTATGTCTGCTTATGGATTAGCTAGCTCTTGATAACCCGACTTACATAGTAGTCTGGTATGGTTATATGCATCTAAATCATGGTTAATGAACACTTATTTGGTTAATTCAAATCACTTGTATCATAGTATCTTGCTCAAACCTGGTAAATGAACAATGCAATTGCACACACATTTTGTATTTGAGAGATTTTGTGTATCATTATGATAAATCAAGATTGGTAATGAACTCACCTACGCACATGGGATTCCTTATAAATCTAACTTTTGTCTTTAAGATACTTTGAAATATTTTTGCAAATTGTTTGGAATAAATTCATTTTCTTCTTTGAAGTACAGTTGTTTAGTATAAAGACAACTACATGCATTATCAAAAATCAAAATCATTTTCAAAAACATGCAATCAAGTTACATTTATATATAACTTTTGACTTTCACGACGATGGTATAGTTCCAAAACCAAAATTGGAATTTTATGCCTAGCGCAAGTCCTCATCTTCATATTTTCAGTTTATTTTCAAAAATTAAAAATCAACCATGCAATAAAACTATTATATTATTTTCTTCTTTGGATTTCGCGATGATGGTATAAGTCTATACCTAAATATTCTATGCCTAGCGCAAACCATTGTACCAATTTTATTTTCCATTCAAAATCATAAAAACATATGACTTAAATCATTATGTTACACCATTATGCTTTAAAACAAAACAAACACTTACTCTATTTTCATGTCATTATGTCAAACTTCAATTTTGCAATGATGGTATAATTCCTAGGGAATTATCCAAAAAATTTATCACACTTAGGAATTTATGCCTAGCAAAAGTCATTTTAAAATATTTCATGCATAATATTTTCATGGAAATCTGAAAACAAATCATCATCATCATCATCATTTGCATCATCACACCAAAGTCTTAAGACAGTCTCTTAAGCACTCTTTTACTTTTAACAATATTTCTATACTGGGATTAGCTTGACGACCGAGTGAGCGGCGACTCCATGAAATGGTCTATAATAGCGACAATGTCCTTTGAAATTATTGTTAAAAGTCCTCTTTTATTTTTATCAAATTATCACATCACAAAACCAATTTGTTTACATCAGATTATTTCATTTAAATTTTAAAAAGCATGACATTCAAACCATAATATTTCCAACCGACATAATTACATAAATCATCCAATCAATCACACCACAACAATAAAGCATCATACAAACACATAAGACAAGTCATATGATCAAAAATATCATATATATATATATATATATATATATATATCTCAACAATATATGTACATCATATCAAAACTGGATTGGTAGGCCACAATCTACATCTTGGCATACTCAATCCTCTCAAATCATATAATCAGTATGTACAGTGCAGTAGCCTAGCCTCGAGAACCCCTCGAGCTCTCAGCCTCATCTCCTCCCTAGCCCTGAGGTGGACGAGGTGGCCCCATCGCAGTATGTGTGGTACTGCGAGTCCTAGTCGTCGATCGGGATGAAGTCCTCGATGACCCAACCCTGATCGGATCCGCAATGTCGGCTGGCAGCTGTACCCTCTGGCCCTCTGGCACCATCTGGAAGTAGATACCCTGATAGAACGTGGTCTGAGCAATCGACCATGCCAGCCTCCTGAGTGCTCGCTCCTCCGCTCCGTGCTCTGAGGCGTGCAACCTCATCTCTGAGCTGTGTAGCCTCAGCTCGATGGCGTGCAGCCTCATCCTGTAGAGTCTGCACCTGTGCCTGGAGACGGACAGTCTCCGCCCAGAGAGTAGCCATCTCACTACTCTCTCCTATGTCCACACCCTTGCCCTTATCGGGCGATGGTGGTCTCTCTCTCCATGGAGAAGGGGGTCTCTCCTCCCTCCTCTCCCACTGTCGTGGCCTCTACTGAGCCTGTGGTCTCCTCTGCTCTCTCCCTCCATGACCCTGTGCCGCCTCAATGGCCGCTTGGCGTCGCCTCCCCATCCGATGCACAACTGCATGAATCGGACCCTGAGCCCTCGTCATCCGAGGAGGGCGGATGCCTGTGTACCAGGCATCGTAGCCATCGGCTACCCCTACGTCGTCCCCATCCACTGGCTGAATGGGGGCATCATCTGCATCTTGACTCCAGAAGCGCTGCATATCTGGAGCCCCGCTAGCTGTAGTGTTATCCCGGATGGTCCGAGAAAACTCGTAGTCTCTGAGAGATGGGATCCCTTGTTGTAGACCGAACTACCTCAAAACTCGGTCGTAGCGGTGGAGCTCCACCTCTCCCCTCTCCATCCTCAACCAATAGACTCGCCTGACGTGAGCCAGCTCCTGTCCATCCTCGGCCCACCCTGGATGATCTCTCCAAGGCCTCCAGGTGATCTGGTCGGAGACAAGGTCGTCAAGTAGTCTCCGGGACATTGGCAGATCTATCCGCTGTTGTGACCCTCTTCGGAGCCACCAGTAGAAAGCTCGGGGCCTCTCCCCATCAATCCCTATCAGTGGGAGCCCTACCGGCCTCCGCACCATGATGTGCTCCCAGCACCAAACCTGTAGTAGTGATGTCATCACCAGACATCGGCCGCCCTTGTATACGACCCCATGCAGGATCCTATACAATCGGCATAGTACATAACTCCCCCAAGCAAACCTGTACCCGTGGTCTCTCATGTCATAGACCACATCTATCAGTAGCCATGGTACTCTGCATCCACTCTGATGGCATAGCAATAGACCACCTACAACCCCAACCAAAACCTGTGTCAGTCTAGATGCCCCAGGCATCTGGCGTAGCGACTCGATGTTCACTCCGCCCTTCTCCAGGGCGAAGCTCGGATCTCGCACAGTCGCATCATCGCGTGGCCCTGATTGGCCATGGGAGTTATTAACCATCCTTGTATGGGGATCCTCAAAATCCTCCATACATCCTCCAGTGTGGGAGTCATCTCCCCTGTCGGTAACCAAAAATAGGAAGAACCCGGATACCACCTCTCTCGCTAGGGCTGTCAATAGCCCCATATCTGTAGAAACCTGTGGCATCTCTGCCACATGCTGCAAGCCGACTTGTGCCAACTGATCTCGCTCTGCCTGAGATAGAGCGGCCAAGTCATCCCTCAGCCTGTCGTATTTCCATTCTCTGCTCTTTAGTAATCCTCTCTACGACATAAACAACAAAACAATAAAAATCATTAATCCAAATCATTAATAAAATAGTGATTAAAAATGCAAGTAAAGTAAGTTCAATTTCATCAATGATGATATCGTCCACTATTGGACGATATCGTCCCAAATTTGAGCAAATTCGTCTCCGATTTTGCAAGCCGAAATCGTCCCCTTTTTGATGAAATCGTCCCCATTTCGTCGATTTCGCCATTGGACGAAATCGGCGATATCGAGACGATTTTGACGAAATCGAGACGATTTCGTCCCGATGACGTCGACGGCCCAAAAATGGCCGCGATGCTCAAAAATCATCAAAATTTAATCTACAAAGCATAAAAAATCAAATTTCAAGCATTCTAAACTAAGTTTAGACCCTTACCCGTAGCCCGCATCGGACCTCTGTCGATCTGTGCGCTGTTTCGACCATCTTGTCTGCAGAGCTCTAGAAAACAGTAAAAATGAACAGTAACAATGAATTAGGGTTTTTCCCTATTTTTCTTAATTTTATTCAAAAACAACTAAAAACATTTTTTGCTTTTCCGCGTTTTTACCTCAAACGTTCGATTTGGGTAAAAACACGGAGGGGGCATCATAGTAAGTTGTCGTACGATTCGACCAAGAATCGTCGCCTAAAAATGGGAATAATTTTTGCTTTCTCGTAGATCGAGAAGAACTCATCTTTAACGCATTTTCTTCGGAAAATTCGCTAAAGAGGGGGCAAAATGTAGCACCCTAAAATTGGCGCAGTAAAACTTAGCAATAATCAAAATTACCTTAGTAATAATTCAAATTCAAATTCAACCCCCAAAACCGCTCCCAAACCGTCGTTTAACCCGTTTCCTTGTTTTTCATGCCATTTTTAGGATTTGTTGTGACCGTTGGACGATATCGTCGTCGATCAGACGATATCGCCTCAGATCGGACGATTTCGTCTGGACTAGGACGTCCAGACGATCTTGTCCCAAAACTGATTTTTCATAATTAGCTTCTGTTTCAACAACTTCTCTAACTCGGGCAGAGACGCGTCTGCACCGTTAGAGACCTCCCCCATTGGAGATCTTCCAAATTAGGATGATCTCCAACCTCCCAGC
This sequence comes from Wollemia nobilis, assembly GCA_028583015.1. Taxonomy (NCBI): domain Eukaryota; kingdom Viridiplantae; phylum Streptophyta; class Pinopsida; order Araucariales; family Araucariaceae; genus Wollemia; species Wollemia nobilis. The sequence goes on from JAQPPZ010002347.1 coordinate 2,350,883, forward strand.
TTCCCTCCTAAGTCTACTTAAACCTTAGGACCCCCCCTTGACATTCCCCTGGCTGGATTTTCTGTAACTTGACCTTTATACGCATTAGAACACCCTGGATTATCATCTGCACTTGTCCTATCCAAATTTTGTTGCAGGAACCTTGTTATTCTTCAGCCGAAGCAAGCTCAGGTCATCGTAGATGATCCTGTCCAATTCGAGATGATTTCGTACCAATCCGAGATGATTTCGACTATAGTCTGCATTGGGGCAATCAGTGCCCAGAGTTTGTGTTTTCTCTACTCTTTTCTGCTGCATTATTCTGCATTTAGTTAATTCTATGGTTATTCCTTATTACTCTGCATTTTGGAGTTCACCCATATAGTTTTAATGCATGATAAAGTCATAATTTGTCATTAAATCATTGAAATACACTCATATTTTGTTTATAATTATCCGTCTAATATTATTGTTGTCATTCTGCATCATTGCCCTCTGTTTGTATTGCTGCATTTTCTGCATTTTGTATCTATTTCTCTGTTTGCAGGTCTCTGACGAATTCGTCTGATGAATTCGTCAGATCAGAGATGATCCTGTCAAATTCCAGACGATCTGGACTGCTTCAAAAATCAGAATCTCCATCAGACATCCGGGACCAGGTATGGATTTCTTCCCTTAGTTTACTCTCTGTGTTTTCTGTTAAATCTATTTTCTGTATTTAAATTTGCATTTTCATATAGAATAACTTAGATTCATCTGGCCAAACCTAGGACTTGGATGTTTAAAGCTAAAACTGAACACATTAAACTCATTCCCAACCTAGGCGTGGAAACTGCCACTAAACGTTTCCTGGTGAACCCCACCATCCGTCGAAAAATCACCTTAATACCCCTCCCCCGAGAGGCGGGACCTTCAAAGGGCCTCTCAGTCCGAGGTATTGTCCCATCCTTTTCCCATCCTCCTTTCGGGCATGGATCCTTTAGCCTGAAGGTAAGGATGCGAAAAATTTGGAGCGATACAGCTTAGTTTCCCCTAAATATTCTATCTACTCATCCAGAGAAGTGGATGTCTAATATGTGAAATTAACCTCTACACTAGCCTATGATGTTTCTCCATAAAAACTATCCTCATATTGTACATAGAAGAAAGCAACATCAAAACCCTCTTTCTTGATGCTTCCTCAGGTTTTTTGATTTGAATTCTATAGAATCCTACCTTGTGCCCTTCCTTTTTATAAAATTCATAATTAGGCTTCTTGAAAGGAATCATGGGATTCTTCTCATTCTATTTAGGTTTTTCATCATTTGAAACTTTATCAATAACTTTTGGATAAGCCTAATTAAAAACAAAATTTCCCAAACACCTGTTTCTCTTAGTTTGATTTTTGTTAAAATTTAAAAATTTATTGGTAGTTGTGACTAGAAAAAATACCACCATTATAGAGAGCTCAAAAAATCATGCAATTTGAATGAATGTCTCAAAAATATTCCATATGTAGAAGTTATGGCCTCTAAAAGTTTTACCCTAAAATTACAAAAATACATCCAAAATATTTCATTTTTTTTTATAGAAAATTTAGTGCTTACAATGAATGAGAGGCCACCACATATTTTTGTGTGAGTGGTAAAGAGGATGGTATATGTGTATTGACTATATAACATATCAAAAAATTATGTGATGCCATGTGTCTTAATCTAATTTGTTTCCTAATCTGCAAACCATACTATGTCATTTTGTCATGTCTTGATTTGCTCTAAACTCTATACATCACCAAGTATATTGCTAATTTTTTAAACTACTTTTCAAGTTTAATAAGTTATAATAATATAATTGGTTGAACCCATATTAGTATGTGCCATGTGGTTAACCTACGACATTGGCCTAATTGGAAGCTAACATGTCATCGTCTATGTTAGCCCCACCATGTATTACCTTGAGGTTTATGCCACATCACCAGTTACATTAGTGAATCCTCCAACTACCACATATCCTACCACATCACTCGTATGAACTACCATGTCACCTATATAGACTACCATTTGTTACCTTATGATTCACACACCTGCTACCAAGTCAACTATACAGGCTACCATATCAACTATATAGACTATCACATGTCACATCAAGATTAATGTGTTGGTTGTCACTTTGTTGTATGGATTTCCACATCATCTATATGGACTACCATGTGACATCCATATGGTCCTACCATATCATCATTGCTATGCAAAGGGGTACCATATCATCGCAAGGTGCCACATCATCATAGGGTTTCCTATATTGACGGAGTTTGTCTAGGTTGTGTACTTGGAAAAGAACATCAAATTTATTTACCCAAAGGTAAGTCCAAGAGAGCTTCTTCTTATCTTGAGTTGGTGCATAGTGACTTGATGGTTTTTTCCACTCATTTTTTGGGAGCTAAGTATGCAATCACCTTTATTGATGATTTCTCAAGGAGAACTTGGGTATATTTTCTCAAGTTTAACAGTGAAGTTTTTGCTACATTCAAAGTCTAATGAACTTGGCTACTATATCAACTATATAGACTGTCACATGTCACATCAAGATTAATGTGTTGGTTGTCACTTTGTTGTATGGATTTCCATATCATCTATATGGACTACCATGTGACATCCATATGGTCCTACCATATCATCATTTCTATGCAAAGGGGTACCATATCATCACAAGATGCCACATCATCATAGGGTTGCCTATATTGATGGAGTTTGTCTAGGTTGTGTACTTAGAAAACAACATTAAGATTCTTTTCCCAAAGGTAAGTCTAGGAGAGCTTCTTCCTATATTGAGGTGGTGCATAGTGACTTGATGGTTTTTTCCACTCCTTTTTTGGGAGCTAAGTATGCACTCACCTTTATTGATGATTTCTCAAGGAGAACTTGGGTATATTTTCTCAAGTTTAAGAGTGAAGTTTTTGCCACATTCAAAGTCTTTAATGCTTTATTTTTAGAATCAATATTCGAGTTGCATAAAGAAGCTTCTCACCAATAATGGGGGAGAGTATTTTAGCAATATTTTTTTAGATTTTTTGGGCCTTCATGGGATTCTACATCAAAACTCTATCCCACATACACCATAGAAAAATGGTGTAGCTGATAAGAAAAATAGAACACTCAAGAAAATGGAAAATTATATGATGCACTCATGAGATTTACCTCCCAAGTTTTGGATCAAGGCAGCCAATTGTGTGAATTGCATTCAAATTGCACACCTCATCAAGCTCTTGAGCAGATGACTCTAGAGGAGGCTTGGACAAGGATCAAGTCTAATGTTTCTCATTTTTGAGTTTTTGAGGGTCAAGCATGGGCTCATATTCCAAAGAAGAAAATGATAGCTTTGAATAGAAAGAGGAAGCCACTCATTTTTGTTGGCTATTGTGAGGATATGAGGGCTTATAGATTACTAGATCCAGATACACATGAAGTTATTTTTTGAACTCATGTCCAATTTGATGAGCATTATTATTTGACTGAGCCCACTCTTTCTACTCCTCTAACCTCATCTAATTTTCACTTTGAAGATGGTTGTTTTGATGATGATCATAGTGAGGATGAGAATATTAAGACAGTTGCAGATGTTCCTACACATTCTTACCCCATACCTAGATGGGCTTGGACTATAGTTGAGGAGGCAACACCTTTCATTGAAGGTTTCCCACCTTCAAGGTATAATTCTACTTTTGACACGAGTCTTCTTTGTCAAGTAGTTCCTGTTGAGCATTAAAGGACCAAGCACATTGAGATTCCTATGCAATTCATTCGGTAGCTTATCTAGGATGGAGTGATCAACTTGGACTACATTCCCACTTAATAGAAAATTATTGGCATCTTCACTAAACCCTTACCATCTCCTCATTTTCATTTTTTGCGAGAGATGATTGGGGTGAAGGAAGTTGTCCTTGGGGGGTGTGGAGGAGACCACCTTCATTTCTTCTTCAACTCTCTTTCTAGCTGGATGGTTTTTCCTACATGGTTTTCCCTCCTTTTGGTTTGAGAGCTTTTGGATACACATTGTACATGAGTACCTGATCAGACCTTGTTTTTGGGACTCATACTTTAGATATGCCATTTATTTTTTACCCTTAGATTTATTTGAGGGGGGTTTTAGAGTAGGTGTTTAGACTCTAGCTAATCCTCACCTAGGTACTTTATTTTTATATTAGTTTAGTTTGTTTTTCCCCACCAACTTTATGTGTGGATATTTATTTCTATCTTATTTAGATAATATGGGAATATTTGGTATTCCTAGGGAGTTACACCCATTGATTACATTTGAAGGGTTGAGATATTTTCTCCACAGATCATATTGCACCTCCCTGTTTGGACAGTGGATATTGATCCTTACCTCTTTGTTGATCATATGACTGTAGTGGATATTTCTTGCCTATTTAAGCAAAGCTTCTCCATTGTATTCAATAATTAATTCTAACATATGATATAATATTGTAGTTTTTATGTTAGCTTCCATTATCTTGTTTTTACTTTTTAATCTCTCTATTTTATGATTAATGTGGTGTTGCTTCAACACCTTGATCCTTGTGGTTTGATTCAATATTTTTTATTTTTCCATTGTTCCTTTTAATTTCCAAGTTTGTCATACAATATAGCAAATATTTTACTTTATCAACTACCCTCCAATTATCATACAAAAACACTACTAAGGATTGATATTCTTTGAAAACTCTTGCTATAGGTTGAAACAATGAAATCCACCTTGTGTCTACGTATTTTATTTTATTTTTACCTTCAGTAAATCCTAGTGCAAATAGTTGAAACTCTGCAAATATTTTTGGATGCATGAAAAATAAGCATGAATTTCATGGATGAGTTCTTCGACTCTCGTAACATTTTCAAATGTGCTCACAATTTTGTATGCAAGATTCATTCTATGAGCTATGCAATGAATGTGGATCAAATATGGGGTAATTGATATACGAAGTTGAACACACAGACTATTCTTGTGACCTTGCATTATAGTAGCACCATAAGCTCTAACACACATTAACTTATTGGCTATTACTACATCAATCATTATAGCAATAGCTTCTAAGCTAGTAACAACAACATTGTAAAGATTTTTTGCATTAAAAAATTTCACCATCTTATGTAGTGCTAACAAATGGGGTTTCCTTGCATTATTTTGAAAGGTGTAAATATGCATTTAAATCCAAGACGTGTTGTCAATAGCAGTTACCTCATCAATTGAAAGTGATAAATTTAGCATTTTTAACTTTCTCTCTCAAGTTCTCCTTCTCAATCAAAGAGAGACATTTTACCATTTCCCAACCACTTCGATCTGACCAATGGGCACTAGGAAGGTTTTGCACATCAACTAGTTGAAAGAGATGAAAGGGATGCTTAAAATAAATAAAATTAGACATGGGTCTACCTTTTCTAAGAATAGTGTATATGACAACAAACTAGAAGATTTTTTTAAACTAAAGTGGTTTTATGGATTTTTTGAAACTAAAGTGGTTTTGTAATTTTTTTGAAACTATGTTGGTATTATTCCACCATTCAGAGTTAGTGTTTTTTGTTGTTTCACCTCTTTGTCATAGTCTTCTGCATATCTGACATGTACGCATTCTGATGCATGCTTCCACCTAATTGTTTTCTTAGTTGTTCCATCACTTTATTTTCTATCATATAAAATTTTCCATAATGTTTTTCTATTGCATCCAACTTAAGTTACATCTTATGATCTTTCTGTAGTTCCAACTACAAATAATGCATCTACGTTATGTTGGCATATCATTACTATTCTTCGGCTGCAGTAGTTCAATAAATAAATAATTTGATGACCATTCAAGCTGAAATGTCCTTCCAATAGTCTACCTTGTTAACTCTCTACATTTAGGTTTATGAGTAGAAGATTCCCAAAAAGTGTGCATTTGGTTAGAATGATTGTTTTATTTTTTAGTTGGTGTGCTAGTTTCAGGATTCTATTCAAGTTGTTGCATGTCATTGTTAATAAAATTTTCATGTTGAGGTATTTCATCCTCAAGAATATCATCAAGTGGAGGTATATCAGGGTCAATTGTGTATTCTGCATACAAAGATGTTCTATATCATTGTTTTAAATTACTTATGAAAATTACTATTGAGTAGGTAAAATGGGTATGTACCTTGCATTTGTGCAGATTTCAATACCTTATTGGATTTTGATATATGGCTAAAATATTTTAGGATACCTTTTTTTATAGAAGATTTATCTCCCTTGTTTCCATTGGGATTAGGTGCCATTGTACCTGCAAAGTAAAAAGTATTTCATGTTAGAAAAAGAACATGATATTGAACAAAATTATGATAATTCTACAAGTGCTATAAGGGACATCATGGTCTTACACATATCATTGGTTATTTTTTCAATGGTACGATCATCTGTCGCATATCCAATTATATCAATCATCGGTTATTTATCATATTTTTTATGCTACCAATCATCGATCGTTTATCATCTATTCGATTCTATCGATCGTCTATCATTGGTTATATTTTTGATGCTACTGGTCATCTATCATCTGTTCAATACTACTAGTTTTCTATCATCTATAGTCTATTATCTGCTACCAGTCATCTATTGTTTTTAGTCTATTCACTACTACCGTTCATCTATCGTCTATCGTCTATTCTAGACTACCAATCATCTTTCATTTATTATGCTATCGATCGTCTATCATTTATGCTTTGTTATCGGTTGTATATCGTTTATTGAATTCTATTGTCCTTCTATCATTTATTCTTTTCTATCAGTCATCCATCTTCTATTCTACTTCCATTCTCTATTGTTGCTCGTTTTTTGGCTTCTTTGGTACCAATAGAGGAGAATCAATGTTTAAGATGTATGATTGTTGTTATCACATTAGGTATATATATTTGTGGTATAATAGGTAATTTTTTTGATGTAAATAAAATTATTTATAATTTCAAATTGAAAAGTTCCAAAATTTAGGCGAAAATGTTAGTGATTTAAAATTTAAACCATAAAATTATTATAAATTTGGGGTGATCCGACCCTAAAAAAAAATTGCTCCAAATTTTTTTCGATGAATTGGCTCTGGTCAAAGATCCCCATATTCACCAATTTTGTATTTCAAAAATCATAATATTTGTTAATTAACGATAATTCATCGTATTGCATAACCTTGAATATCACTATCTTCACAAGGTTTAAACTATTAAGGTTTAAACTTGAGTATGGTTTTGTGTTGAAGATTACATCCAAATAATACCCTCATGGCAATAGTTTTGTAGAGTTTATAAGTAAAAACATTGTAAGAATCTTAAAAAGGATGATAGCCAAGTCATAGAGGGATTGGATCAACACAAAATTGAAGAAAGCTTTATGGATCAATATAATGACACCTCAAGCTTCCATGAGATCATCTCCATATAAACAACTCTTATCAAAAGAAATAGTATTTCCAATTAATCTAGAGCTCCCTTCTCTTCAATTGAACCAATAATTAAAGCTTGAGGGTACAAATATTGAGCCAATGCAAGCATTATTAAATGCTTTATTATCTCTAAAATAAAAAATGAAAAATATATTCAAAAACATTTATACAACACCAAATGGAAGTCAAATGGTGGTCCAACAATAAGACAACTAAAATTAAATACAAGGAAGGTGACTTAGTGTTCAAATGGGATAAGGATAGAGATAAGTCTAGATTCTATGGGAAGTTTGATTCACTCTTAGATCAAGCCATACCAAATCCATAGACACAAGTCCAAGTCCAAATGCTTATAGACTTGTAATACTTAATGGAAGGTCATTGCCGATTTGGATCAACAAGTAGAACTTAAGGACCATCTAAAGAGTCTACAAAGAATAAGAAAATGTAAATATGTCCATACTAATTTTTTATTTTTTCTCTAGCTTGTATTCTTACTTCCACTTTACTTTTCTAAAATAAAATAAAAATTAAAAAAAAAAAAAAATACAACTCAATGAGAAAATTAAAAAAAAAGTAAAAAATAAAAAATATATATTTGAGTTTGAGTAAAAACCTTAGAAAAGGTGCTAAAACACCTTGATTATTCTTTTCTTCCCCCGCCTTGCTGGAAGATTCCTTGCAAAATATTTATTTAAAAAATGGTAAAGTTAAGTTCATCAAAAAGAGTGAATTCCTCTAATTTTGAGGGTAAATCATTTTGAAATAAAAAGGTGCCAAAACCTTTTCAAAGTTGATAAAGACTTGAGAATGAGGTCAAATCACTTAAATTCCTCAAATAAGATGCTACTCAGGCATCATAAATGCTTGGGTAGAAGTTGTTGATTATGCAAAGAGAAATGTAAACCCTCACCCCCTCCTTTCTCACCATTATAAACCCAAATTGGCTACAAAAAACTTGAGTTGCCATCATAAATTCCATGAGCATTATAATACTAGAGGTAATACTACCAAAACCATGTATGTTCTTGCCATATCCACAATACCATAGGTGTTAAACTATTATTTCACCCATTGTTGTTTTTGGCATACCCATTATTAGTAGATTTTTATCATTTCCCCATCTCAAAACCCACATATTTTCTTGTGTATATAGTTCTTACCCCTTGCCATTTAAAACAAGTTAAGTTCCATTTTATTTTTTGCATGAGTGAATTGCTTCTAGAATCACACCATGCTTGAGTATTCAATTTTGAGAAAATTTATGCAACTATAACTCTTGAGCAATGAATTACTCCAAGAAGACTGAATTACAATTGATTTATTTGAAAAATTTCTAAGTCTTTGGCAAGTGATTCATTCACTGAGGCCCAATATTTCACTTATTATTTATAAGAAATAAAAACTCTTATACCTTTTTATCACTGAGCAATTTGCTTTGTCATCCCAAGAGATTCACTCAACCAATATGAGAAAATCAATCCCTAATTAAACACTAGAAAAATATTCAAAAATTAAAATAACCTTAATTCCATAATAGATGCTAGTGCTACTGTACAAAGTTCCTCCATATCTAAGGCCAATACATTAACTCCTCTTATCACCATTGTTACCAAACTTATTAGTGCACCAATTGAAATGACACAATATAGAACATTGGACACACAAATGAGTACTTCTAAAGGAAAATGTAAGGGAAACAAAAGGGATCCTCCCCCACATAAGAATACAAAAGATATGTTTGATAAATCCTATCAAAATGTAATATAGGGGAAGTACAAACACTCCCTACCTGAGTTCAAAAAACAATCATAAAGGTAGTTTAACCTAGAGTTAGGCATTAATTCTTAGAGCATCAGTAGAATATGTACCTTAGGGATCATAATGAATATGGTTTTGTAAGTGTGGAATTACCCATATATTATAAACAATTGTGTTAAAAGTATAATTAAGGGAATGTTAGATCAATTTAGTGGAAAGAAACTCTATTTCTCATCTAGGAAGAAGAGATAAAAAAAATGTTGATGACAGATAACTTGACCATGTGGGTCACATATAACCCAAAATCTCAAATGGAATGCTATTAAAAATTTGAATATAGCTATTGGAAGGACTTCCCAGTGCTATACCTCAAATATCTAAACAAGGCACTAAATTGTGATATACCCAAAGTGTAAGTTATCTTTAAGGATGACATCCAACTAGTTTAGTATAGTATATGCATAGTTCTAGGGGATATGATATACAATATCAGATATAAGAAGTATGTGGTACTTCTATATCTACTAGAGATATACCCTAGGCACTTGTAGGTGATCAATTATGTTAAATATATATCCAATCCAATGAAAAAGTGGCTATAAAAACTTAAAGAAACTAGGATATTAATGTGCACTTTATACCTAATATGACTTATCATAAGCCAAAAGAATATTGGTTTCATACATTATAGTTGGATCATATTGTATTAGAAAATAATCCCATTCCCATAATTGAATATATAGATGTACCCAATTGTGTGTTCGTTCATGACTATTACTCTAAAGTTTTGGTGCTTCTACTAAATGATTGATATAAAATTCAAAAGCATGGGATTAGAGTAGTTAAAATGTTTTTGGTCCTGTAATTCTAATGAGTACTTCAAGAGGAGTCTATAGGCTTGGGGTCTTCACACCTTCTAATAATAAATAAAGGTATAGAATTAAGGATTCCAATTTGACCGAAGAAGTAGCATTGTCCAAGCTAGAAGAATGTTATGGGTATGAGTATGAGATCCATCAATGGCATGTGCATCCTCCATAATGGTTTGATTTATATCATGATGTAAAATTAAAAAATGAGATTGATCTTGATCACAAGGTCAATTATTAGACTAGCACACTAGATAAACATAGGTATACAAAGAGAAAAATATTGCTTGTTAAAGGATGAGGTATGAGATCAAACACTTGAAAGTTTCTATCCACCACGAGTTATTTGATGAATAATTTCTAAGAATTTAGGATAAAATATATAAAAAGGCATATAAGAGGGTGAAATCAGTTAAATAATTCTTGTTGCTAGTCCATAAATCACCATGTCATTTGTACCATCCATGCTAGCAATGATTAGCAACACAATACAAGAAATGGATGAGGATGTATAGAAAAGGGAAAAAAGACCCATATGGATCACTTTTGGAAAGAATGATAGTGGAAATAGATATGGAAGTGGATGAAACCCCAAGAAAAGGTAGAATAGTACTTAAAGAAGGGGAAATCCCTTAAGAAAAATCACATGTCCTAGTATCGTTCATATAGTTATGAAATAAGGAATTCTTCACTATTGTTGCTATAATAAGAGATGAAGTGTTCAATGCACATGATTATGCATACCAAGAAAAGAGATATTGAGACAAGGATACCATAAAGGCTAATAGTAATTCCAATAATAAGAAGTGCCTAAATAAAACCATAAGGAAAGTAGTAGCTACTAAAGCATATTATCTTATTTTTCCTGATGAGAAATATTCTTCTTCTTCTTCTTCTCTCACTTTTGTCTTTCCACCTTCTTTTGTTCTTGTTTCTTCAATTTTCTCTAGTTCTTTTGATGCACTCTCTTCTATTAGAGAATATTACATTATTTAGTACATGATAATGTACCCCCATGATGCCATTATGAATATTGTAATTAGTAAAATAGGGTGTGATTTATATTTTCCCTAAAGTAGATGTCTATGTGTAGGATGAGTACACGTGTCATACAGAAATGTGTGCCATTGTATAGAAAGTGAATATTCATGTATACAAATGGTAAGATTAAAGTGAAAGGACATGAGAGGTTTGTTTTATGTGTGGAATATGAAAGCATGCATAGCTTGGACATGAGGAAAGCAATAGACAAGTATTCAAGAGTCATCTTCAAAGGTTATATTATGGAGACAAAGCTCCAAGCATTGTATATAATTTTTTTGAAAAAATCTCAAGATGTATATTTGACTCATCAATAATATTATTAGTATGTTTATTTAGTGATATTGTTATTCATGAATGTTATAGCAATAGACAAGTATTCAAGAGTCATATTCAAAGGTTATATTATGGAGACAAAGCTCCAAGCATTATATATAATTTTTTTGAAAAAATCTCAAGATGTATATTTGACTCATCAATAATATTATTAGTATGTTTATTTAGTGATATTATTATTCATGAATGTTATGTTCATTGATATTTATTATTTAATACTCTAATTGAGATTGTTTAAGATGCTTGGATATTGAAATTTGTGTTTAATCTAGCTAAAAATCCATCACCTTTCCCTTTTATAAGTGTATTTATTGGTGCCCTAAAAGGTATACCATATTCCACTTATGGTCCCATATCTAGTGTCTTCATCACTCATGTTATATCATTCCCATCACTCACAATTGAAATCACCACCACTTATCCATTAGTTGAAGATACCAAAAATTCATTTTTATCTTTGTTAATGTCACCACTTTCCATCTCATTGACAAATAATTATTGAAGTTTCAATGACCACCTCACCATTCACCACCATATCCACTTAATTAACTCCACTAACCATATCATCTCACCCACCATGTCCACCAAGTTTATTAGTCAAGGTCCCTTACAAGAACAATGACATCACAAGCACAATTTTTTGTGACTAAGTTCAATCATATAACCAAAGAACAATAAGATACTATAAGACCAAAATATGATTATGTTTGGCAAGTTACCAATGCACCTAGAGTTAGTGACACTAAAGTAGCATTTGAATCCCTAAAATAATAAGAAACAAAAATTAGAGACAGGTTCACAAAGCTAAAGAAATAAACTCCAAGGGAACCAATACTTCTACAATAGCAAGTTATCAAAGTGGAAAGAATATACTAATTGCATAAGCCTTAAGGGTTGATCTAACTAATCCATCCATAAAATCAATTGAATTCATCACTAGAATATCCAAATAATATCTCATAAGAATCAATCCATATCATATGACCTAGCTATCAAAAAAACTATCACTTGGGATAGGTACAAAATATGAAAATTGATGAAGGAGAATGTGGCCAGTAAAAATATTTTTAAATATGTGGTGGTTAAGCTTATATTAAGGCCATGACCAACTATTTGTACTTGTATTTATCATATTTTTTCTTTGGGATCAAGTAAACCTTGAAAAAGGTGCTTTTGTAAATTTTTAAAATATTTTATTCTTGAGGGGCGATCTCACAACCTTGACCTAAAGCCATAATGTATTTGGGTATAAATACCCCCTCATATCAACCTATTTTTCTATTAATTTAAATATAATTCTATTTCCATTATAGTGATATTTTTGGTTTCCATGAGCACCCCATCATATTTTATGTTATTTCTCATTCTATGTAGTCCTTTTGTTAAGAAATATTGGGTAATAATTGATTTCATTAGTTTCTAGAAACAATTATGAAATCTATCATGGTATTAGAGTGAGTGATAATATTAATTATTTTATTGCTTCCACCAGCAAGAGTTTTTTCTTCTAGCTTCTCTTGAGGACACTTCTTGTTGGAGCTAGCAAAGAATATTTTTATAAGGCTAATAGCATAATGTGAAGAAATATTTTTGATCAAAATATTAGGTGGACTTGGATTACGAGGATCTCACTAGAATCAATATATTTGCTCTAAGAGAATATATTCACTAACATGTTCATCTTTCCTCTCATTGGCACTCAGTATTATTTTATTTTAAATTTTCTAACTAGAAGGATGTCTTAGTTTCAATATTAGGTTTTTGGAGGTTTTTCTAAAACCTTGTTGTTTATGGATTTTTCAAAAATTAGTTTCTTTTCTCTTCTAGATTTTATTGTCCAATAGTAGTACAAATGATAAGGTAGGCTACTTCGTTGCTATGAAATAATAAAATAAGAAGCTAATTATTTTAGACAGATCTCTAGTACCAAAGAATTCATAGGCGGGCTTCCATTCTTAGCAAAGACCTGTGAGCCACTTGACAAAGTTGCAAAAATGGTCTGGAAAGCTTTCTACTACATAGGCATGAGAGGATGACTTGATTGCTTATGTTTAATAAAATGATTATGTAGAAAAAATCATAATAGATGTAGACACATTTTCAACATTTTTAGATTCTTCACAAAAATTTAAGAAGGGTTTCAGTTCAGTACTTTCATCTTTACCTCTAGGTACTCCAAATTTCTATTTTTTTTTTTATTTGTGGAAAACATCCCAAAAGAGATGCCACTTTCGGGTAAGACCCAAGGAGGCAGGGGTATCCATTCCGCCAAAAACGCCCAGGAATCGGACCTGGACTACCACCTTTGACATACTCAAGGAGCAAACGAACACATAAAACCAAATTTAAAAAAGTAAATAACAACATAAATAATAAAATAAAATAAAAAAATGCTCCTTGAGTGTGTCAAAACCAAAAGCACAACCAAACACGCACAATAAGATAAAAGAAACCACAACACAAACCACATAGAAAAACACAAGAACCACATAACAAAACACAAACAAGACAAAAACAACAACACACTACAAAGACATAACCCAAAAAAAACATGAAAAATAAACACAACCAAAACCTAAAAAATAAAATAAAAATAAAAATAAAAACAACCAACAACAGACAATAAACAAAAATAAAAAACATAGAAAACACTCACACATAAAAAAAATGAAATAACACAAACAAAGAGAAACCCAAGAACAAGAACGAAAAAAAACACAAGACAATAACAAAAAACATAAAAAAAACAAAACAACAGAAACACAAGAACAACAAAAAACAACACAAAGAACACAAAAACAAAACAAAACAAAAGAACCCACCCACCTTAAAAAACTAAACAAAGAAGACAAAAGAAAAAAAAAAATGAACAAAACAATGACCTATCTAGACTAGAAGACTATTAATGCAAGAATCAATAGAGGAAACAAAATAAAGAATAGAATGAGCTAGGGAACTAAAAAAATTGAATGAACCAAAGAGAAAAAAAAAAAAAGAAGAAACTAGGTACCTTCAGAACTGGAGCCATCCAAAGAAATGATAGAAAGAAGAGTTTCCCTAATTTGAGAAGCCCACCATATAGGAGGGTGGCCATAACAAGTAAGATCACCTTTGTCCAAAGCCCAATTAGCTAAAGCATCAGCACTCTTGTTTTGATCTCTGACCACATGATTGTAATCAACTTTCAAAAATCCCATCTGGATTAACTGAATCTTCTCAATAATTCTTTTTATTCTCCAATCCACCTTATGATTCTTAGGAGTCTTCAAGAGATTAATCATAAGTTGAGATTCAGACTCAACTAATACCTTTTCCCATCCAACCTTAGTAGCCTCCTCGAAGGCCTCTAAGGATACCATACCCCTCAACAAGGTTATTGGAAAGAATACCCAAATTCTTAGCAAAAGTAAAAACCAGGGAGCCATCTGAAAGTCTACCAATTCCTCCCACACTGGCTTTTCTAGGGTTCCCTCTAGAGGCTCCATTAGTATTGAATTTTCCAAAATCCTTAGGAGGAGGTTGCCAATTTCTAGTCCTATCCATCTTACTAATACTCACATTCCATTTAAGTTGGTTTCCCTTAGAAGGTTTAATCTTCAATATTTGCATCACTTGATCCCATCTTTGGTGGGAGTTTTGGGGGTGATTAAGGAGTTGATGGACTGATTCAACTAAGTTGGCTATGGTCTTTTGCCAAATATAGTGAATATCCTTCCTATCTTGATTAAAAATTTGGTTGTTCCTTTCATTCCAAATATTCCAAAGAAGAATGGTAGAACCCATCCAAACTAATCGCCTAATAAAATGATCAACACCCTCTTGATTAGACCAATCCCTCCAAAGCTGTTCAAAAGTGAAAAAATTGGACCACTGTAAGATAAGTAAAATTGCCATTCTCCTCCATAGCTCAGAGGCTAAAGTACACTCAATAAAAAGATGGTTGATATTTTCTACATTCTTTTCACACATTTCACATCTAAAAGGACCATGAAAACCATGCTTCATAAGTTTCTCACCAGTAAGAACCCTACGATGCAATAAAATCCAATTAAAGAACCTCACCTTAGGCCAAAGATTTTGAGACCACAATTGAGAAAATATGTCAGAAGAATGGTTGGGATTATTATGGCATAAGGTCAAATAACCTTGAGCAACTGAATACTCACCCTTAGTAGTGTTGTTCCATCTAAAACAATCTTTTTCATGGGACCAAGAGAGGGATCTCATATGAAGGATGCATTGGATATCTTGTATTTGCATTTTTGGGATTTGAATAGGCCAGTCCTCAATAGGGATCCAATATCTACCAACATTTGAATTACCAGTATGGTATCGACAGTAATTAGCCACCTTTATCCAATTAGCTCGGTGAAGCTCCTCCATCCAAGGCCTCCAATCGGGAAACCGAGTTATCAAAGGCTTGTGACCATCCCAAGAATCTGTCCAAAAATTTGCATGTTGACCATTATGAATGATCCAAAATAATTTTTTCTTTATCAAATCTTCACCAGTCTTAAGAACTGCTAAAATGGGAGAACCTTTGGTAGGAAGTTGATAGCGAACAAGGTCTTCAAGACTTTTGTTCTCAGTATATTTAGCACGGATATTATTGGCCCAAAGAGCATTGGGGTTATGCAACATCCTCAAATATAATTTAGCAGCTAAAGATTTGTTGTTATTAATTGAATACCGGAATCCTAACCCCCTTCACTCTTAGGAAGACATAAAGTATCCCATTTCACCAAGGCCCATTTTCTTTTCTCCTTAGTACCACTCCAAAGGAAACGATGACTGATTTGATCCAATTCTCGAAGAACAACCTTTGGGATATTCAAAACGGAAGAAAAATAAATAGGAATAGCTTGAAGGACTGATTTTACCAAGGTGATTCTACCCCCAGAAGAAAGCCATTTGTTGGTCCACTTTCCAATTTTCTTCTTGACTTTGTCCAACAACCAATTCCAATATTTATTTTTTTGCCTTTTAATATTTATGGGAATACCTAAATAAATGATTGGAAGAGAGGTCTTCTTATATCTTAATTTATCCAAGACCATGGATTCCTGTCTAGCAGAGCAGTGAAAGAAAACAACTTTAGATTTTTCTTCATTGATCAACTGCCCAGTAGCCTTAGAAAAATAGCTAATGATTTGCTTAATATTAGAAGCTTCCTTAACTGTAGCTTTACCTAAAGGGTAGAGTCATCCAAAAATTGAAAATGAGAGATAGGTCTAGCTTCATGAGCAATGGTAACTCCCTCAAGAGTTTTGTTTTCCCTCTTTTTGGTTATAGTCCTACCCAAGCATTCAGCAAGAATGATGAATAAATAAGGGGATAGCGGGTCACCTTTCCTAATACCTCTGGAAGTTGGGAAAGACTGAGAAGGCCTACCATTGATAAGAACTAAGTAGGAAACTAAAGAGATACATCCCATAATCCAATCCAACCAATCCTTAGAGAAACCAAATTGCCTCAAAACTTTGATAAGGAAGTGCCGATCCACTCTGTCATAAGCTTTGGATAAGTTTAACAGGATGAACATAGAAGGAGAATTTTGCATATCCATGGAATGGATGGCTTCCTGAGCAAGAAATATCTCATCTACTATTTGACGTCCTTCCACATATCCCCCTTGATCCGGGAAATAATCTTATGCAAAAGAGGCTTCAACCTTTCTGCCATGATTTTAGTAATAATTTTGAAAAGAACATTACATAAAGCAATAGGTCTAAAAGCTGAGATATGATCAACCTCTTGAGCTTTTGGAACAAGAGTAATATAAGTTTTATTGATAACCTTCAAAATTTCTTTGGATTTCCTGGCTTCTTCCACCATCTCTAATAAATCAACATGAAGGATATCCCATAACTCTTGGTAGAACTCAATAGGAAAACCATCAGGACCTAGGGTTTTCCATTTTTACATTTTAAAAACTACTTGTTGAAGCTCATTGATAATAATAGGAGCAGTCAAAATAGAGTTCTCCTCAGAAGTGATAAGATAAGGGATTGCTTGAAGAACATTTTGTTGTGAAGCTGAGTTAAGAGGAGTAGCAGTAAAAAGATTGGAAAAGTAATCAACAACAATAGAGTTCATGCCATCCCAAGTATAAACAACATCTCCAAAATCTGATTTTAAGGAAGAAATAAAGTTGTGAGATCTTTGAGCTAGAAGAGATTTGTGGAAGAAATTTGTGTTTCGATCTCCTTCTTTGAGCCATTGAATTCTAGATTTTTGCTTCCATAAGATTTCTTCTCTTTTTTCCCATTCCTCTAACTGAGTTGTGAGTTTAATTTCATCTGCACTTCTCTTCTCTGTGAGGCCATCTAAATGGATTTTTTGATTCAAATTTTCAATATGAGCAATAACTTCATGTTTTTTTTATGAACATCCCCAAACTCTTTCCAGTTCCAAGTCTTGATTTTGGATTTAATGTATTGCAATCTTTTGAAAAAATAGAACATCTTAGTCCCATGCCTAGGTTTACCTTCCTTCCACCATTGTTGCACACAAGGTCTAAAGGAAATGTCTCTAAGCCACATTAATTGAAAATGAAAAGGATAGAAACTCACATTGGTTTTCCACATTTCCACCATGACTGGCCAATGATCCGAACCAACATTATTAAGAGTCTTCACTTTAGGAATGTGACCATGGATTAAGAATTTTTCAGAGAGAAAAAACCTATCCAATCTCTCCATTATACAAGCTAAGCCTTGCATTCTGTTAGACCAAGTCATAAGGCCATTATCCGGTTGGATATCCACAAGATGGAGGTTTGCAATATATTCGCTCATGAGGTCGATACTTTTGTCCAAATTTCTATTTCCCCCCTTTTCTCATCCGGAGAGAGGATGGTATTGAAATCTCCTCCGATCAAGATCCAAGCTTTAGGAAAATGAGAGATAATATGAGTAATATCCTTCCACTTGTCTTCTTTTTTCCTCCAAAGAAGTCGGGGCATAAATAGTAATGCAGAGCAAAATCTGGTTGGAATGTCTACTTTGAATAGCTATAGCCAACAAACCCCAACTTCCAACCATATGGTGAATAACTACCTCTTTTGGGTCCCAAAGACAAGCAATGCCACCCGAAGTCCCTTGGGAACTGAGGAAAACCACTTTTCCAGCTGGCCAAATTTTACTGGCAATTAAGTCCATATCCTCCAAATTTCTATTTGAAATACATTAATATTTTCCTTTTTTTTTTTAAGTTTTAAGAAAGGAATATTCACTTTGAAATGGTGGTTCAACATGAAAACTTGGATGTGTGCATGCCTACATCAACATGATGTAGGCTTGTGCAAGGTGTGCAAGGGAGGCATTTGACACTAAAAGTTTATTTTAAAATATTTTCCCTCCCAATCTTGGTGAGGCCCTTTAATTCATTAGGAAATAGGAGGTTCCAAATTTGAATCCCTCCCATACCAATACGTTTTACTTGATGGTGACATCTCCTTAGGTAATTTAAATCCTTTAAATATATGTAATTTATATGGCCAAATATCTCATGCCAAATATTGCTTTTTGAATCTACATGAGCCACCAAACAAGTACCTCCAAGTGAAGAATCAAAACCTTCAAAGTGATAAAGACATGATCTATGATCAACAACTTCGAGTGAAACAAGATATTATGGATCACTCAAATCTCTAATCTTAGCTCCTTGAGGTGTAAACAACATAGTTTTGCCCCCTAGAATGACAAATTTGGTACACGAAGAGAAAATTAATGGAAATATTTGGAACATAAAGAATATTCTTAATGCATCCACCATCAACCTGTATGTCACCTTTTCCATTAACTAAAATGGAAGAAGAATATCCAACTTCAATGCAATATGTTGAAGTAGAACATAAGGAGACAAATGAATCCCTGGATGAAGTCATGTGATGAGTCGCTTTAGAATCCAAAATCCAATCCTTAGAAATAGCCTTAGATGATTTTCCAAAAATATTCAAAGCCTTACCCTTATATTTTTAAAGAGTGAAGGATAACTTTTGATTCCTAAAGGCTTCCTCTAAGCCTTGTAAATTTTTCCAACACTTGTTGCCGGAATGACTATTGACTCCACAATATGAACAAGTAACATTTGATCTATTTTTTCTTTTGTATTTCTTAGGTTTATGATTGGAATCTTTGGAGGATGACTCTTTTTTATGTCACTCTTTAGGATTTTGATGAAATGAAGGAGAAGGGGAAGGATTAGGTTGGTACTTAGACTTGGATTTTCCCTTGCCTTTGGAAGTGGAAGTGGAGGATGTAATAAATACCTTATGTGAGGAAGTGTAATGCTCAAAGTTAATAACTTTGGATTATTCCCTCAAAATATTAGCACAAAAATTCTCAAAAGTAGGTATTTTGACATCAGAACCCATGGAATCCTTATTGGCAAAAAATGCAGAGGCAAACAAATGGAATGAACCCCTAAGTTTTGACAAGATCATAAATATATATTCTTTATCCATTTTAGTTTTACCACTACCCTTTAAAAGTGTGACCAAGGATTGAAACTTAATGAGAAAATTACCCATAGATGGAAAATCATCTGGATTGAGAGAACTAAGTTCAACATTAGGATGTAAAAGTCTCAAAGTGTTCACTTGCCCAAATAGCTTTTCAAGATTCCCCCAAATTTGAAAAGGAGTGTCACCATTATTAATCTGAAACAACAAATTATCACTCACATGCATCCCAATTAATCCCTTACATTCATCCATTTTGTAATCATGAACAAACATGATACTCTTTTGTAACTTCAGGTAGCTCTTGCATTAATCTTGATAACCCTTTAGATTGAATAAGTGTCATCATACATGGCTTCTATATGTGATAATTATGTGAGTTAAGTGGCTCACAATCCTATAAAACCATTTTTAATCATAAGAAATAAAATGCAAGATCCACAAAGAATGGTGTTCAAATCGACACCAAGACACCCCACCCAAAAGATTTTTATTCAATGCTTCCAAAAATTAGAGCCCCCCCCCAAAAAAAAAAAAATCAAATGAATTTATAGTTCAATCGTTACAAAGAGTATATGATCATATCTGATTTTTACAATCACTAAAATTTTGTAGATTTGAAGAAATAAATTTGAGTATTCACAAAACAAATATTTTACAAAACTATTTTCAAATACAATGAACAACTTGCAAAATACGTTTAAAAAAATGTATTTTTAACAAACCTTGTTGGTAGCTTAAATGCATATATGAGTTTGATAGTTAGAAAGAACTTAGGAGTGAAGAAGATAGGTTGAAGATCTCAAAACACCAAATATGCAACAAGCAAATTCAAATACTACAAAAAACCAAATATTTTGCAGCTTTTGTGCAAGAAAAAACATGCATACATAAAAAAATTGTATATGATAGTGGTCGTTGGTGGTCATAAGCGATTGGCGGTGGTTCTTGATCGATGACGATCAAGTGAACAAGGCTGTCGACAATTCTGCAACTATTAAAACAACCTATAAAAAACTCCAAAAAACTTCCAAAAAATAGAACCTTTTTTATAAATCCTCATGGTCAGAGGGTTCAACCGAGATGTGATGAAGGGATAAAAAGATATAGAAGCTCTTCACAAAATAATAGAAGAGAAACAATGATTTTTCATCTTTTAGGGCTTAGAAATATCCTATCTCCAACTGCAAAACCTTCAACATGATTTGACTGCACAAACCTCAATAATGAATATTTCCAATAGTTATCAAAGCTTGATACCATGAAAGAAACGATGGAAAAATACAAAAAACCAAACAAAGCCACAAGGATCAAGGGGTTGAAGTAAGACAAAGAGACTAAAAAATAGAAACAAGATAATGGAAGTTAACATAAAAACTACAATATCATATCATATGTCACAATTAATTATTGAATACAATGGAGAAGCCTTGCTTAAATAGGTAAGGAAGATCCACCATAACCATAGGATCAACAAAGAGATAAGGATCAATATCCATCGTACAAACATGGAGGTGCAATATGATATGTAGAGAAAAGATCTCAACCCTCTAAATGTAATCAATGAGTGTAACTCCCTAGATATGACAAATATCCCAATAATATCCAAATAAGATAAAAGTAAATATCCATACATAAAGTGGGTGGAGAAAAATAAAATATAAAAATAAAGTACCTAGGTGAGCATGGGCTAGAGTCTAAATACCTACTCTAATAGAAATACTACTCACTTTATGTGGTATTATTCCAATGTTGCATTAAATGAATACTTTGATAAAACTTGCACAAGAAATATCCATTTACATTGTTGATTTCATCAGGATTAGAAAATAAATTTATATGCGTATTGATGGGTTATACTTGTCCGATGAGAATTTTATGGATCCTTTGTATGATGATTGGAGAACTTTATTAAATGTCAATGTTCAAAACAATTTTCTAGAGTTCAACATCAACGATCATCTTTGTATTAATATTCATGGATAAGAGATACCTTTATATTATTTTGAAAAGTGATCAGATATAGTTATTGAAGATGTTGAATAGATGCCAATCACATATAGCGGATTTGATGTAGTTTTACTTAATAAATGGATTAAATTGAGAAAAATAGTAGAATCATTGACAAGATAAATAAGAGACAATTTTCAAAGAGATGAGTTTCTTGAATTGATGGATGTGGTTAACCCCATGTTCTGAGATCCTAGAATAGACTATAATAGTACAAGTAAGATATTTATAAAATATATGAGTACACTTGTTAAAAATTTTGCTAAACATGTGGAAGTTAATGATATTCTAAATAAAGAACTTTTGACCAATCAATACTCATATTTTAGAATGACAATGATTGATCAAATTTCATATTTGACTAGTCCTAATGAACTAGGTTCTATTACACATTTGTGAAAAAAGTTGTACCCTAGTAGTGTTTTATAGTATACGGTGAGCGGATATTTTTGCTTATATGAATTGTGCCAAACGATGATTTTGGGATCAATGGAAGATGAAAGGGTTTTTAGTGCATTATCGTTTGTGAAATCTAAAGTTTGCAACAGATTGGATACAAAATTATAAAATTGCTTGAGAATATATGTATGAGGTGGACAAGTATCCTTATAACAGAGCTCTAGCATATTGGAAATCTATAGTAGACAGAATATGTATTGCTAATATTCATGATGATGAGGAAAATGATAACGGTAGTGATCAGATTATAGAGACATAGAAATCAACTACGCATACAAGTGATTTGGGACAAGATGAGAAGTGTTTGTTTCAACTTCATTGTAATATTTACATGATTTTTGTAGACATTTTTCTTCAGGATTATGAAAATTATTTTTGGATTGTTGAGTTTTTTAAAAAATATGTTGTTTAAATTTTATATTGTTTATCATAACCTTGTTCATGAATTTTTTTATTTTATATCATACCCTTTGTTCATAAAATTTTATGTTTTATATGATAGCCTTGCTTTGCTTTATTGAATATTGTAAACATTGGATGACTTTTTGATATTAAAATAAAACTTAAAGTTGTTAATTACACATTCATTTGGGGTGAATTGAAAGAATACCTTAGCACAACTACATTAAACATATTATTTTTCCAACATATTAAATCAACACCTGAGTAACATAATTGCATCATTTTCATCATTTTTAAACTTTTGTTTTCTAAATTTCCATAGTTCCAATAGCAAGCAAATGTAAATATCTACAAAGATTTAATAAAATAAAACAATAATTTAAAAATATTAGACACATTTAGAAAATATTTTTTAATTAGTCAAAATAACTTTTCATTACATTAAATTTTAGAAAACTTGTGAACTGTGTCCATCTTGATACTATTTTGGTACGATTTTCCAAAACTAGTGAACTGTGTATCCACCTTGGTACTATGCTATTATGATTTTATAAAACCTAGTGAACTGTGTGATCACTTTGATACTTTTTGGTTATGGGGCTTGATGTAGGTGTTGGATATAATGTAGGATCAGGCCAGTGTTATGCATAAGGAGTCGGACCCAAAATCTATTTTTAAAAATAGGGTGAATCCATTTTGAAATTGAGGTGAATCGTGTCCAAAATCATGTAGGAGACAGTGAATTACCTTTATATTTTATCAAAATTTATAAAACTGTGGTGAATTTTATAGTATTGATGATCGATGCCATACAATATTTGATAGACTAACTACAAATAGTTATACTTGATGACAACACCTTGATGATCAGTTATAGTAGAGGTTCCATTGATGATTGAATGTAGTAGAGGTTCCACTGACGATCGATTGAAATAAAGGTTCCTTTGATGATATATTGCAACAGAGGTTCGATTGATGATTGGTTGTAATAGAGGTTCTATTAATGATCGATTGCAATAGAGGTTTGACTAATGATTGATGCAACAAAGGTTCCATTTATGATCAGTTGCAATAGAGGTTCCATTGATGATTGGTTGCAACAGAGATTTCATTGATGATCAATTGTAGCATAGGTTTGACTAACAATCAATTGCAGTAGAGGGTTCAACTGATAATTGGTTATAGTAGAGGGTTCCATTGATGATTAGTTATAGCAAATATTTCAACTAATAATCAGTTGTAGCAAAGGTTATGTTGATGATAGGTTGCAAGAAGACACATGTCAAACGATCTGATACCACATGTTAAATGATTCAATTCCATGTGAAACAATCTAATGCCATGTACCAAACCAATATTTAATTTTGGCATGCAAAAGCCTATAAAAAGGCATCAAAAATAATTTTTAAGCTTTTCTCATGCACAATAAATTAGAGCTAAGAAGAAACCACCATACGCCCTCAAACCTTTTAACTTTTACTCTATACCCTGATCCATCATACCTTAGTAAATTTTAATCTTTGTCTCACATGTAGCACATCAAAGCTAAGCAAAAACCATCGTACACCTCAAAATTTTTGCCTTGCATCCTATGCCCTAATCCCTCATACCTTACCCTAGGGATTTTTTGATAAATATAACAATGGTGACCTCTTCCACCCTTGTTCTTTCTAAAATTTCTTTCAAAAATCTTGTGTGCCTCCTTCTTTCTAAAATATTAACCACATCAAGTTATGATATATCATGGGATAACGACTCTAGTATTTAGGATTTAGTGTCAATGTCATAGTAAAAAATAGACAAAAAACTATTGCTGAATATTATTGACATGTACGACAATGGTTCGACGACTATCAATCTCAAAATAAACAACAAAAGTCTCATTTTTTTTGTCAAATCCTTAAACGTCGAGAGATTGATAAGTTTGCCACACATGGATTGTGATCTTACCACTCCAAAGTTCATTTTAAGTGATGAAGAAAAAAATTGGATGCCAACTACAAAGTTTCTTAAGATGTATTGTCAAGTATAACTCTCCATATTTCTAGTCTTGTTTAAAGTTGAAATATTAGATTTCTCAAGTATTTTTATTTTTTTATAGTTTTCACTACTAAGTCCAGAAGGGGCTTGACTTTAGCATCTATTCCAGACAATTTTCTTTGAGTGTGTATCAAATTCATCCAAGCAAGACTTGTTCCACAAGGAAGATTGATAAAAATTTCATTCTGGATTGGTATATTTGGTTCACTATCTTGCCTACCAAAAATTCGATTGGTGCACCTATGTTTCACAGCGGATTAGAATGGATCTACATAACATCAAAATGAAAAATGCTATAACACTCTCCACATGCAATTATATACTTTTGTTTTATTGTGAATCTTATTATAATATGCACAATACTGGAGTATTGACCTCACTGCACCCAAACCTAGCCAATGTTGGCATGATAGTGGAATCGGTGCAGGTAAATTTATATTTTTCGATAAAGTAATAATTTTTATATTCAAGTAATTTTTTTTCCTTTTTTATTTTATGTTTTAAATTGTTATCTAAATGCAGAAAATCGAATTCTCTTTTTCTATAAAACATGATTTTGCTTTAAGAGGTCATAAGCCAGAAGCCATTGGAGATTCTGACACACACTCGGAATCAACACCATTACAAAGAAGAGCTACAAAATATTTTAGGTCTTCTACTTCTCCCGTTTCTCATCCACCTCTACTTACACATCATGTGCAAACAAATGTTGAAGTTAGCGAAGCCACACCCACTACATGTAAGCTTATAGTTTCAAGTTTCGGCTCATGTATTCACTACACCAAAAAATATCTTTAAGGGCAGTTTTTAATCGCCCTTAAAGACCTTTAAGGGCAGTTATTCAACCACGGTCTATGAGGGCATCATAAAAAATCTGAATCTCACAATAGTGGTTAAAAATTACCTGGAAAACCGCCCTCTTAGATATAGACCTTAAGAGGGCGGTTTAAAACCACCCTCTTATTATTTATTTAAAAAATATATAAAAACTTAAGAGGGTGGTTTAAAACTGCCCTCTTAATAATAAGAGGGTGGTTTTAAACCACCCTCTTATTATTACTTTAAAAAATATATAAAACACATGAAAAACTAGTTTTATTATTAGTTGAGAATCTTAATAGTTTATCATAAATAATTGTTTATTATTACATAAATTTTGTAGATAAATAGGCAAATAATACAAATTTGATTTTTCTTACAATTTATGATTATATTTTAATAAAATGGTAGTTTAAAAATGATGAGGAAAAATGAAATGCTTTCACCGTTTAAGTGCAGCCGCGTATAGTTGAAGTTTCCATTATAACTTATTTAGATTAGATTTGGGAAAATTTAGAGAAATTTTAAAAGCTTTAAGGTGAATCAGTGCTGAAAAAAAAATGTAAGCAATGTGCAGACTAAGCTCTCCATCCAAGAAACAAAGATGCTGAATCTAGGAACAGATGATGCAAGTACTATATACCTAACAACAAATCCCACATGAAGAAATTTAAATAGGATCATTGGCATATGAAAGAATGATGTTTTCTAAAGCAAGTACTGCATGCCTAACAACAAAGCCCACATGAAGAATCTTAAACAAGGTCATGGCATATAAAAGAATGATGTTCTCTAAAACCAATTATTGTTCATTAATTTTATTTTAAAATTTTCTTTATCACATGAAATATGAAAAAAATAGCCCACCTTTAGAGCAATTGTAGACCAGTCACTCAAAAGTTTTGAATTACAAGATATACTCTTCAATCCAAATACAACATAAAAAGTAGTAACAGTAGTAACATAAAGTTGTGAACTAGAAGTTTTAATTCAAAGGTTGTTGTGGCTTATTTTAACCAATGGGCATGTGAGAAGAAAAAAGTTGTAGTTGCTGAGGCTGCAAAGGATGTAGCCGAGGTAAGTTGTCTAAATTTTATTTGTTCTTTTTTTTTTTTTTATGTATAACTATCAACTGACTTATTTTTTCTTTCCTATTTTGCAAGCCAATTTTGATAATTTAAAGAAACAAGTGAAAGACCTACAAGTTTATCTAAAAATGACAAAGGTAAACCTGCAAGTTGTTATAAAAATGAAAGAAAGATTACAAGCAACAATTAGAGAGAACAACAATTTCAAAAGGATCATATCCCACACAATTTGGATCCTGATATTTTGCTTAAGCAAAAGGGTAAATAAGTACTTTCAATAATACAAGAAGATCCTACGAAAGAAGAAAGGGCATTGTTGGGGGGTTTAGAGACAGTAGAGGAAAGCTTGGTCAAAACTGGAGCATTGGAAGTACAAACTGTAGAGGAAGGGCCTGTAGCACTCGAAGTACATCACAAAAGGGAAAAGAACCTTGAACTCAAGGAGAGCCCAAAACTACCTTAGGCCCTCAATCTCAAGAATAAGAAAGTGAACATAGTTCACTCGTTGACTACAAATTTTGTTGTATTGTAGTCAAAAATTTTGTACAATGCAATGATATCTTTTCCAATTAATAAAAAAGACATTTCCATAACTTGAGTATTATACTATTTCTATGTATATTATTGTGCTTGTTTAAAATTTATGATAATTCAATTATATTTGAACTTAGTTTGGCCATATAGTGTTTTCTAAACTACACACAACACTTTATATAAACAAATATCTATGAAGGATACATGCATGCATGGGTTTAAATTTATTCAAATCCAAAGCATAAAACATAAAATTTTATCAACATAGAAAGTTAATACAATAACAAAGCTATGATATAAAAATAAAATTTTATCAGTGAAGAGAGTTAATCAAATAACAAGGCCATAATAGAAAATATAAAATTTTATTAAACCATAAAGCCAATTTTGATATCCTGGTAGAAAAAAATGGTAACAAATACCATTAAATATATCAATTTTGTTAAATCTTGAAAATTTTACAATGGAGGGAGCTAAAAAAAACACTTCTCAACTTTTCCAAAATCACTTGTAAGCATATTAGATCTCTACGTCTCCACAATCTAATCATTGCAAGTATCAGTATACTCATTATCATGAATATTAGTGATACCTCTTATGTCTTCTAGGGATTTTTAATATGCTAAAGCTCTATCATAGGGATACTTATCCTTCTCATATGATGACACATATATTCTCAAACAATTTTTCAAATTTTTATCCAACCTTTTATGAATTTTAGATTTCACAAACGATAGTGCACTAAAACCCTTTTGTCTTCCACAGATCCCAAAATCATTGTTTGACATAATTCATATAAATGAAAATATTCACTGATCATATAATGTAAGACATTACTCAGATACAATTTTTTTTCACAAACATTTAATGGAACCAGGCTTATGAGGGTTACTCACATGACATTTGACCAACCATTGTCAATTCAAAATGGGTTGATTGTTGTATCAAAATTTCTTTGTTGAGAATCCATTGATTTCAATACCATTAACTTCCACACTTTTAGTGAAATGTTTCACAAGAGTGCCCATATATCTTATAAACAACTCACTCATATTATTGTAGTCAATACAATAATCCCAAAATATGGCGTTAACCACACCCATCACCTCAAACAACTCATCTCTTTGAAAATGATCTCTTATTATCCTTGTCAATAATTCTGCTATTTTTATCAATTTAATATTAGTATTGTGTAAAACTACATCAAATTCATTGTGTGTTATGGGCATTTGTTCAACATTCTCTGTAATTATATGTGACTATTTTTTAAAACAATATAAAGGTATCGTCTTTCCATGAATAATAATACAAATATTATCATTGATGTTTAACTTTAAAAATCTTTTTGGATCATTAATGTTAGTTAAGTTTTTTCATATATCAAACAAAGAATCTATAAAATTTTCTTCAGATAAGTATATCTTATCAATATGCATACATATTTGTTTTTTAATTCGGATAAAATCGATAATATAAATGAATCTTTCTTGTGCAATTTTAATCAAAGTATTCATTTCTTGCAATAATGGAAGAATACCACATAATATGAGAAGTATTTCCAAGTCAGTCATACGGTATAACAAATATTTTGCCTTATTAACTACTCTATGATTTACATACATAAATCCCGCTAAGGATTTGATATTCTATAATAATTCTATATGTAGGATGAAATTGTGAAATCCACCTGGTATCTACATCTTTTAACAATATTCTACCTTCAGTAACACCTAGTGAAAACTGTTGAAACTCTATAAACCTTTTTGAACTGCATAAAAAGTAAGCATGTATTTCATTGATGAGTTCTTCCACTCTCGCAACATTTTCAAATGTGCTCACAATTTTATATGCAAGATTCATTCTATGATCCATACAATGAATGGGTTTCAAATATGGGAAAATTGATGTTTGAATTCAAACACAAAGACCGTTTCCATGTCCTTGCACTGTAACAGCACCATCAACTCCAACACATATTAACTTTGTGGTTATTTGTGTATCATCCATTCCTGTAATATCTTTTAAACTAGTTACAACAACATTTTAAATTTTTTTCTCATTACAATTTTCCACCATCTTATGTAGTTCTAGTAAATGAGGTTGTCTTAAATGATTTTAGAATATGTAAACATTCATGCAAATCCAAGATGTATTTTCAATAATCATTACCTAATAAATTAAAAGTGAAATAAATCTGGCATGTTCTATTTTCTCTCTCAGGTCCTCCTCAACCAATGATAAACATTTTACCATTTCCCAACCACTTTGATCTAACCAATGGGAACTAGAAAGTTTTTGCACATAAACTAGTTGAAATAGGTGCTTATAATCAATAAAATCAGACACGGATCTACCCTTTTTAAGAATACTATATACAACAATGAACAACAAACTTTTTGAAGCTAATGTGATCTTATGAATTTTTTGAAATTGGGCTTGTATTGTTCCACCCTTCTCAACAAGAGTTTGTTGTTGTTTCATTTATTTTTCATATTCCTGTGCATACTTGACATGTACACATTCTGATGCAACCTTCCACCTAATTGTTTTCTAGATTGTTCCATCACTTTCTTTTACTGTTGAATAAACTTTTCCACAATGTTTTGCTATTGTATCTAATTTAAGTTGCATCTTATGATCCTTTCCTAGTTTCCAGTTACAAATTACACATCTACACTTTGTTGGTATGTCATTATTATTCTCTACATGGAATTGCTTAATAAAGGGATATGTTGATGACCATTCAAGTTGAAATGCCCTTCCAATAGTCCACTTGGTTAACTTTCTATGTTTATGTTTCTAACTAAAATATTCCCTAGAAGTTTACATTTTCCTTGAATGATCATTTTCTTTTTCGATTGGCGTATCTCTATGAGGTATATCATCCTTGGGAATATCTTTAAGTGAAAGTATATCAGGGTCAACAGTGTTTCCTGCATACAATGGTGTTCTATATTATTTTTAATGTAAAAAGGCATTCTATTATAGAATTAACAAAATACGTCTTTACAAGCATTAAAAAAGAGGCAAATAAACACGCCACTTGGCCAAAGCCATCAACAAACAAACCACCATTTTTTATGAAGAAAGGCTTCATATTTAAGAATAACAGAATACAAAAATTAACTGTTTAGTTGGTAAAAGGCGTTTGTACCTTGAATTTGTGTAGATGCGGATGCCTCACTGCATTTTGATATATGTCTAAAATATTTTAGAATACTCTTTTTACCTTAATATTGGACTCCCTTCTTTACATCACTAGTAGATGCCATTGTACCTATATAGAAAAAGTTTTTTATGTTAGGAAAAGAATATGAAGTTGAACAAAATTTAGAAAATTCTATAACCAGTAGAAGGAAATTCTTGTACCACTTAGCTATTATCATGATTTTTGCAACCATACTTCCCTCAATAATGGTTTCCATATTTACTCAAGGGTTAGGGAACAATTACTATTATCCATTACTCCCTTTAACATAATAAAATAACTCATGTATTTCTTTTTCTTACAAAATAAAATAAGTAGCAAGTATTAAATTTCTATATTATGCATTTCTACATTATTTGATTCCATAATATAAGTAGAAAGTAATAATTCTCAGAAATCCAATCATAAAATTAAAAGCATAAAATTAAAGCCTTCCTTACTAAGGTTAAACTATCATGGCATTAAGCATATATGAGGATGAACCTACGCTGCCCTCTACAATGACCTCTTCTTGTGTGCTCAAGGAACAACAATAAAATAATGCAACACTATAAAAACTTACTGTAACACACATGAAGCAGACTCTAACAACAAGAAATAATCTTAAAACACTACAAGATGACATGGATACTTGGATATCATAGTTGTAGATAGTGTATCTACGCTACCTATGAAACTAAAGGAACATGCTTTCGGGAAAAAAAATAATGAAAGAAGACAATAATCAAAGATATAATTCCAAACCCAACACTAACGAAAGACCTTACACTCCACCAAGGCTAATTTTCGCTCAATTCTAAAGAAAATGCATAGTAGCACACCAATAAAGGTTATAAAACCAACCAAAAATTTGATCTTAAGCAAGCTAACCAACACACAAGCTAAGGTATCTAAAATTCTACTACACAGGGCATAGAACAGGTCTTCCCTACAAGCATAGCTCCAAACCAGAGTGCTACAACAAAAAATAAGCATAAAGTAAAAGATATTGCTAGAGATGCTTCAAATCAAAACAACAACCATACTCATATGTTTGAAAGCCTACACTTTACCTAGAAGCACTTCCAAAAACTTCCTTTGCTACAATATCACCCTCCTCCAAGGCCTTTTGTTGCAACTGATTGTCACCCTTGTCACACTTTTTTGTAACCGATCGATAGTTTTGTCGATAGAAAATCTTTTATAATTGACCATTGCAGTCATCACACATTTCTACAATCGATCATCACACTTGTCATAGTCCACTAGAATCGATCGTCACAGTCCTCTACATTCGATCATCAAACTCATCACAGTCCACTAAAACTGATTATTACAATCCTCTATAACTGATCAAATTTTTTATCGATAAAAAATCCTTTGCAACTGATCATCACCTTGTCATGCTTCTATACAATCAATCGACAAATCTATCGATTAATAGTCCTCTACAATTGATTGGATTTTTTATTGATAAAAAATCCTCTACAATTGATTGTTTATTTATTTTTATTGCTTTAGGTCATGTTTGTCTGTTGCAGGATTTTTGTTGCTTGAGGTCTATTTTTGAGTAGTTTTAATGTTTTAGATGTATGTTTATTGTTTTCGTGTTAGGTATATATAATGGTGGTGTGAGAGGTAAATTTGATTAGATAAATAATTTTTTCTATAATTTCAAGGTAAAAAGGATCCATGATTTAGGTAGGAGTGTTGGTGATTTAAAATAAAAAAAACTAAAATTATTATTAACATGGGGCAAGCTGAACCCCAAAAAAATTTTGGACCTAAAATTTTGTGGTGAATGGGCCCCTATCAAGGGTCCTCATATTCATCAATTTCCAATTTCATAAATCCTACTATTCACGAATTAATGATGATTTACCACTATGCATAATGTTGGGTCATCCTTACGCTTGAAGGATAAAGGAATGATAGCCACACAATTAAAAAATAAAAGGAAAAGGGGATTGTAGAAATAGATTTCATAGGTATAGCTCAATAAGAAAAAGTAAGTGCAAACCATTAAGGATAGATAGATAGATAGATAAGAATAAAGAGCTCAAAACTAAAAAGAGGAAATTGGAAGAATATAAAAATCCATAAATAAGAGAGTGATAAAGAGAAGGACTATCTCCAAAAAGAGATTGAGTGATGATTGAAATATCTTTTGATCACTAGTGAAGGTCATACCATGGACCTAAGGAAATACAAGAAGTTTACTGCATGGAGTGAGAATAGCTGGATAGAATTAAAGTTTAAACATTGTTGAGGAAATGAAAAAGACACATACCAAAGTGATTATGTTAGAAGGATATTTTGTACATAATTAGTGGGATTTAATCCAAGAGGCTTTAAAATAGTATAAAAGAAGTTACTCTAAGGGTAAACAACCAAATACAAATCAAACCAACATAGTGGAACAATAAAACTTGGTAGTAGAGAATCCAATAGTCATTGAAATTAATATGACAAACATACTAAATTCCCAAATCTTAAAAACTAATTCCATCTTGATTCTATGTGACCTTGAATATTGAAAACTATTTATTAAGAACTTGTATAGTTGATTCTAGGGTAGCAATAATAGTGAAGCCAAAAGTATTTTGCGAAGATATGGGTCTACCCTAGTTGGTAGTGATGTAAGAAGTGATAGTTGTAAGCCTTCCCACATATTTTGACATACTATTATCTAGAGAATGGACATGCAAGTTGTTAGGATATGATTGTTTGAAAATGAATTATAACCACATGAACGCTATTAGAGATGGTAATATGATCAAAATTAAGAATGAGCCTCTTTGCACCTACCTATTTCACAATCTAGATGAAGATGCCATTGTAAATTGGAATGAACTACCAAAATTTTGGAAGATAATGAGGGAAATAAATATGATCAATTCTTTGAAATTGATATGATAATTAATCTACTTCAAGATGAAGAAGATCTAGAGGTTGACTATGAGGAGATTGAGCTTGAGAACTACCTTAACATAGAAAAAGCATCTAATATATTAGCTCTAAAAATTCAAGGACTACATAAAACATGGATGATGCACTTTGATGGTTCTAGAACTAAAAATGGGATAGGTTATGGAATCTAGTTCATGACCTGCAAGGTGCACAAAACCATTTTGCATGTAAATTGCTATTCAGTTATACCGATATTATGGCTGAATATGAAACACTATATATTAATTTAAGAAAAACCAAGAAGGTGGGAATTAAGAACTTAAGAATATATGACAACTCCAAGTAAATTATAAACTAGGTCAATTCCCAATGCACCACAAAGAATAAGCATCTGAATTCATAAAAGCATTGTGTCTAGAATTTGGTAGAGAGTTTTCATACATATGAGACTATGAAACTTCCTAGAGAATTATATACTAAGGAAGATGAATTTGCTAGCATAGTAGATAGATTTTATTCCATCACTAATATGTGGGATAAAACAAATGAGTTAGAACTTGTATTTATACTACTCATCCTTGATAACTTGATCACTGGTAAGTCTTCAACAATGATGAACAAATCATAGAATTCTTGATGAGAGAGGCTCGACATGCTAAGGAAAATAATGAATATGAGGACAACATCAAGAATGGGGTTATACAATTAATAATAAATTAGATGTGCAAGGAATTAATTATTCTATAAATTATATTTAACCAAGGTGACAATATAAGAAAATAAAACCTCGATGTGAAATCCTATTTATATCACCTTGTTGAAGTTGCTAAAAGAAAGAACTTACTGCTAAAAAAGAGTGCACTCAAGAAGAAATTTTCCTATTCAAGAAACTCTATGCAAGTATAATGATATCATTTTATGGTCGTATAAGGATCTTAGAGTACATGATGGAAAAATCATAGAACATACTAACAAATTAAGACTAGATCATAGGTATTTTGGCAAAAATAGCAACAAATGAACCCTAAAATTGAGGCAGTAATTACAAGAGAAATTTTAAATCCCTTGTAGGCCTTAATCATATGCTAAATTAAAAAATCCACTTGGATCACCAATTTGGTTTTTGTATGTAATAGGAATGTTGATATAAGGGTATGTGTCAATTTCAAAAACATGAACAAAGCTTCATTGAAAGAACACTATACTTTATTTGCTATTGAATAGATTATGTAAAACATCACATGATAATAAATGCCATCTCTTAGATGTTTTCTTAGGATATAATAATATCTAGTTCAAAGACAAACCAACATAAGACAACCTTCATTGCCAAATTGAGGACCTCTACATACTAGAGGATGGCTCTTGGCCTACCAAATAATGGGACTACATTCTAAATAGATATGGACATTACATTTGTTTATTCTTTTTGGAGAGAAAATCCTCATATACCTCTATGATCTAATTATGTATTCCAAGGATAAGAGTAAGCATATTGAACATCTTGAGTCAATATTCCATAGATGTAGTGATTTTGGAATGTTGCTTAATCCCAAAACGTTTATTTTTATGGTCTAGGAAGGCAAAGCACTAGGTCATGCAATTTCAAAATATATATTATCCATAGACCCCAACAACATAAAATCCATCCAAGACCTTCCATTACCCACCTCTATTAAAGGAATATGATATTTCCTAGGTCATATTTAGTTTATTTCTAAATTTATAACATACTTTGCCCAAATGGTCAAGTTGACTACCAAAATGCTTAATAAATATGTTGCCTTAGTATGAATTAATTAGGGAAAAAATATTTTCAAGACATCAAGGATGCCATTACCTGACTGCTAGTATTTATCAACTTAATATTTTTAAAATATTTTAGGCCCTATATGTTTGAAATAGATGAAAGCATTGTCATCATTCTAATCTAAAATATGATAAGGAAGAAGAACATCCCATCTCATTCATGATCCAAGTCCTCCACAAATATGAAGAGAGATATAAATTTATTGAAAAATAGGTATTTCCTATCATGAAGGCTCTAAAGAAATTTAGGTAGTATCTATCACAAAGCTATACCATAGTCTTTGTAGTACACCCCAATGTCTGGTCCACTTTCCTTCATGATGAGTTGGGATAAAATATAATTGGTGGATTAATAAGATCTAAGAATTCAATATTAAAACCAAAACCACCAAGCTTATTAGGTGTGTGAGAACATGACAATGTTAGTAGCCAGATATTAGATTACCTTAGTGGAGGAAATAGAGGTGGATGATAGAACATGTTGGATAGGAAACATTTGTGGATATATGACCACTTGACAAGTCCCAAAAGGGTTGATGATGAAGGAAATGACTTGATTCAAGAAAAATATAATGTACTAGTATTGGATCAATTCCATCATATTTAGGATGGGATATAATGGCATTTTGTTTTGTCAAATTGAAGAAGAAAAATAGAAGCCTTAATTAAATCATATCATGATGCATGGAATTATTTTGTGACAACTACAACCCATAAAATATTTAAGGCTAGATATTACTATCCTACCAATTTTTATAATTGCTACCAATGGGTCAAGAATTTCAAATCATGTTGTATGTTTAGAGGAAAGAGGATAAAAGAACCAATAACCATGAAGTCCTTGATTGTAACCTAGACCTTCTAGAAATGGGGTTGGTCTTCATAGGAAAAATAATCACTCTATCATGTGCATGACATGGATCCTCACTACCATGGGAAATTTTATGAAGTGTGTCAAAATATTTCTAGATAAACCAACCAATCAAGAGACAAAGATCCAACTATTAGAAAATATCATTACC
Organism: Wollemia nobilis; assembly: GCA_028583015.1. NCBI lineage: Eukaryota > Viridiplantae > Streptophyta > Pinopsida > Araucariales > Araucariaceae > Wollemia > Wollemia nobilis. The sequence goes on from JAQPPZ010002347.1 coordinate 2,387,030, forward strand.
AAATTTAGATCATCCTACTACCATAGTCACTAACAACACTGTCTACTTCAAGAGGGCAAAAGTGATAAATTCACCTTCAAATATAGGTTCTTGGTCAAAAAATTCTTAAACTAATACCCATAAGGGAATATGCTAGATGAATTGACCAATAGGAACATCACAAGGATATTGAAGAGGACTATAACTAAATAACAAAAAAACTAGCTTACCAAGCTACATAAGACAATATGGGTAGATTATCTAACACCAAAGGCATCTAGTGGGTCATCACCCTTTAATCTAGTTTACAAAGAGGAGGTCATGTTGCCAATATATTTGGAATTCATTTCTCTCCAATTTTTTCAATAGTTAAAATTTTGAGACTCTAATATTAAACCAATGCAAGCAAGGTTGAATGCTTTATTTGGCTTAGAGGAAGAGATAGAATAGATATTTAAAAGAATGGTGCAACATTAGGAGGCCATAAAAATACTAATTCAACAAATGGGCTAATTATATGGATTGTAAGGAAGGAGATATTATGTTCAATTGAAAATAATATTAGGTGAAACTAAGAGAACATCATAAGTTTGATTTGTGATGAAGTGAACCTTATCAAATCCTAATAATCATAGGTCTAAATTCCTATAAAATCACCTTCAAGGATGGATAAATGCTACCAATTTTCATAAGTATGTAGCAAATACTTTTAACTTATCAGAGTTTTGACCAAAAGAAAAATATAAATGATATACATATATTTATTTTATTAGCTATTACTTTTTCAAAATGATTTCCTCTTCTTCTAATTCCCACATATTTCTTCCCATTATTTGTTGGAGTATATTACATTAATTGGTACATGCTAATGTACCTCCATGGTACCTTCATGGTACATTTATAAATAATAGATTATGATTGAGTCTATAGTTAGGACATACCAATTAATACTAGACCCAACCATAGAAAAACCTCTAAGTAGATCCCTCCTCCTAGAGGGTGGCTCAAATTAAAATTTTATGGGGCTACCAAAGGTAATCCAAGAATTGCAAGGGCAAGAGGTATTTTCAGAGACCACAATGGGAAAGTTATTTTTGCTTGTGTTGAATTCCTAGGATCTCAAACCAACAATGTTGTTGAAGCTAGAGCTTTGTGGAGGGGTCTTGAGTTGGCAAAAAACTACCCTAGCAACATCATTGTAGAAGGTGATTCTTTAAACACCGTCAACTACCTTAGGAAGAACAAAAAGCCACCTTGGAGAATTGAGGATTGTATCAAGGAGGTCAGGATCCTCATCCTTAGCCACTCGCAGATCATTTGTCAGCATACCTTTAGAGAATATAACAAGGCCATCAATTTCCTAGCCAACAAAGGTGTCATAGCCAATAGGCTAATTACGTGGACATGCGACTTTCCTCAGGAAGTCAAAAGGATCATGGACCAAGACATGATTCAAAATATTTGAGCAAAATCATCCCATGCAGGCTGAGTGGTTCACCACCCAATACAACAAGGTCAGACTTGATTCAAAAGTTTTTTTTGAAAACTTAAACTAACAATTTTTTTAGCTCATGGCAAGTTTCCTTTCTTGTGTTTAGCAATACAAGTCATGCAAAAATTTCCAAGAAAAGAACCCACATCCCCTGTTTCAATGGTGAGCTAATTCAAGAAGAAGCTATTTCCAAGGGCCTTATCAACCGAAATCACTCTTTCAAAGTTGGAGTGCCCCCATTGGATAAAACAAGACTTATTCCAAAGATGGACCAAACCAAGGCACCTCGGCTTCCAAAGGTCTGACACTCTATAGTCATGCAATTGTAATTCCTGTAGGAAGAAAAAGGGAAACGACCTTCCTTCTCACCAAGGGCTCTATAAAGTTATCTACAATCACATCCTATCTAATAGCCCCTAGGTCAACCCTAGTCCCTCCATGAGTAAACCAAGTCCTACTAGAAAATCTATTGTCCTTCCTACCCACATATCCTTAATGGAAAGAAAGAGGAAGTCAATTGAAGCTATTCACAACTTAAGGACGAGGAAGTGCATCAAATATGGAAAAGATGAAGGACCTGTTAGAAAATCACCCTACCTACAATAGTAGATTGTGAAGGGTAAGTAGAAAGTGATCAAGATCAAGGCTGACGATGAGGATGTTGATACTGACATCAACATCCTGAAGGAATTCATCATCTCCACAACCACAAACATGATGAACACAATGGTGAATTCCATCATCAATCTCAGGGAGGCCCTCCACATGTTGTTCTTCGATGAGCAGCTAGGATAGGATGAGTCCAAGGATATCGAGGCCTACTCAGTGGATAAGGACAAGATAAAGGTCAAGGAGGAGCCCAAGGATCAGTTGAAGATTGAGGACAAGGATGGTGATGAGGAATTTACTGAGGATTAACTTCCTTATTAGGAATTGTCTTGTTTTTGAGGCTATCCTATGTGGAGCCTGATAGTCATTGAATTTGTATGGATTTTCTAGGGCTATGACCCCTATGTTTGTCTTTTCATCTTACTTATTATGTGGTGATGCATCTCCTTTTAGTTTTTGCAAACGTTGGGCTTGGGGCTGCATCCCATGTTGGTGTTTTTGTTATCCTTCAATAGATCCTGCTATTTTCTATATATAGGTTTTGGGATCCTTAAAACCCAAACGCTAATGAAATCTATCTAATTTACCAAAAAAATAGTTAGAGTGTGATTTATATTTCCCCTTTTATGTAAGTGTGAATGTGCAGGAAATACACAAGTGTCATGTCAGTTAGTATGCAAGTGTAGGGGGTTGGAGGGGCTCTACAAGGGACTTCCTTGGGAAGTCCTTCTCCACTTCCTTGTAGCCCTTCCTTGGCCCCGTCCCACATACTTGATCCTATTATAGTTTCCCTGGCACTTCCTTAAACCTTCCTCCTTGGCTAGATGGTGTTGTATACAATCTCCCTGGGGTGGGAGGCCACTTCTCCATTTGTCTACCCCTTTCCTTACACTTTTACGGGGCTTTCTTCTGGTGTTTGAGTTCTAGGATAGTTTTGGATTTTTCCCTGGGATCTTCCCTAGGCTTTTTAGGTTGCTTTAGGGATTTCTTAGCTTTTTTCCAAGTTTTTTTAGGTGTCTTCTTGATGCTAGATTTTAGTGGTTCTTCAGGTGTGGACTATTATGGTTGTGGGAGAGTGGCTTTATGAGCAGTTTTGTACAATATATTTTTTGTTTTTAGGGGAACCATATGCTTTCTAGTGTGACTATACTCTTTAGGATCGATGTTATGGGTTCGGTGGGCTCTCAATATTTTTTGTGGCCTTGCCTAAGGGCCTATGGTTTGCTTGATGATGTGTTCCTGCTGGACTTTCTCATCTATTTCCATAAAGCTATTTTTTGGTGGTTTTGAAGGTTGTCTAGGATTTTTGGATGCATCCTCTTTGTCTAGGATGACCTATTTTCAATGCTTGCAGCTAGTTTTCCCTATGACCCCCTTTTAGGTTCATTGGGAACTTTAATGTCTCTTTCTTGTGATTTGTTGTTTTGCATCTACTGCTTCCTCTACTTAGTTGGCATCTTAGTTGGCTTCTCTCTTCCTTGAAAGAGGATTTCATGGCCTTTGGATATCCTTAGATTGCTGTTCCACTTTCCATACTTGTGAGGGATGTGGTTTCTTCTCAGTTCATCTTCTAGCATTCTTATTTGTTTCCCATATTTTCTTGGGTGGGATTTACTATTTTTGTAGTTTATCTGATCCACTTTGTGGTGTAGGGTGGTTTTTATGTAAAACTTCTAGTTTCATAGCATTTCATTTTCGGTTTTTGGTAGTATCATGTCCCCTTCCTATTTCTTAGGGGGGTTTTTTATGTTTTTAGGTTTCCTGGTTGATTCTACCTAGTTTCTGGTTCTCCCTTGCATGGAATGTTGCTTTACACCCAGTTGCTGGTTTTACCTTGCATGGGATGTTAAATTATCCCAGTTTCTGGTTTCCCTTGTGTGGTTTGGTGCCCATTTCCTTATCCTACTTTTGGGGTTGTTCAATTTTGTATTTAGGCGAGATTGACCATTTACTTTTTTTGCCTTTTCTTTTTCCCTCTAGGCAGGATTTTCAATTTTTAGTTTCCTGTTTCCTACACGTTCTCCTTGCTTCCTTCTTGAAGGCTTTCCCCTTGCTTTCCTGAAGGTTTTTCTGTTGGATTTCCTCAAGCCTTTCCTATTGTCCTTCCTTGGGATTTCTTATGGCCTTTCTTGCGGCTTTTATTGAAGAAGTCTGGTGACTTGTTGTAATTAGGTTTTGGGTCCCTTGTAAAAAACCCACTTTAATTTAAATTTAACCAACCAAAAAAACTATGCAAGTGTAGGGTGAGTAAATGTGCACAAGTATCTTGTATGTATGAGAATAAATATGTAATGAAATATGTGCACAAGTGTCCTAGTTTAGGTGTGCAAGTTGTAGAAGTGTAAGAGTCATGTATAGGTGTGCATATGTTATAGAGTCAAGTGTTCATCAAGTATGCAAGTGGAAAGTTGATAAGACAAGAGTCATGAGACTTGGCATATGGAGAGCAATAGTCAAGTATCTAAAAAGTCACATTACTATTGCTATATTATGGATACAATGCTCCATAGAAAAGTAATTCAAGTAATTCAAGCAATTGAAGAATACATTATTGTAACAGAAAGAGGAGCAATAAATATTGTATACATTTTGAGAAATTAATATTGTAAGTTGTTCTACATGCATAGTACATGTATGATTCATGCTATTTACATTCATATTTCAGCATATTATTGAATGTTATTTGATTTATTATAAGCCTTGATATACATATTAATTTTCTCATATTATTCTACTCATATTATTATCTTGACCTTTATTATATTATGGCTATTTTATATTAGATCTTGTGATATATAACTAGTGATATTTTGTGGTAGTATAAGGCTTATAAATCCAACATTCCCTCTTTAAGATTCTACCTCCCTATACCCTTCTCCTTATTCCTTTTATTTTCATGTGACATATATGGTTTTTCTATCCAAGAATTGTAATCTTCTTGATGCTTCATAAAACTAAACACCCAATTTACCAAGTAAACTACTCACTTTAGTGATTGGGCCACTCACTAGGGCCACCTACTTGAGCCAATTGACCCTACATGGGCTAATCACACTTTGTAGGTATGTAGATATGTGTAGGACTCCATGCCAAGCTAAGGCTATAGAATCTCCCTTATATGCAAAGCTATCTCCACTTCAACCTAATGCTCCCATGAAATTTTTGCTCCAATACACTATTGAGTGCACAACACCCTACTCACCATTTACTAATGGCATCATATTTTATTAAATAAAATTATTGATATGCATTACATAGTTCTTACTAGTTTTGTCAATCTCAACATAGATTTCATTTTGAAAAAACCAAATTTTCTTTGCTAAAGTAAGAAATATTTCCACTCAACTTGAGTAAACCACTAAAAAATAATAGCATTTGGCCAAGAGTAAATTGCTTCTTTGTGATTTTTTAACTCAAGGCCTAGCTAACGAATCATTAGTCTAGATTATAAGAACTATTTGACTTCTCAAGATAACCACTATGGTAAAAAAAAGTGATCCTCTCTATAGTAAAAAAATTCCAACTTCCCCTAAACCAAGTGAACTACTTGCATACGAGAGCAAATTACTTGCATTTTTAAGCCAATCATTCTAGACACCAAATTTTTCCAAGTGCTTTAAAAGCAAGTGAATTGCTCCAATTTTCTAGAAAATCACTTATCTCTAAGTCTTGATAAAAATCACCTAAATTTTAAACTTTTACCTCCATCTCCATTAAACCATTATGGACAGCTCATTTGCCTTTAGTAAGCCATCTATACCTTAAGCCAACCTTGCTTCACCTCCATTCACTATTTCTACTCCATCCTTTTTTACCCCTCCACCACCTATTCTAGTCATATCTAAGGAGGTAGAGCTATCAAAGAGAAATCAAAATATGAAAAGTTAAGCTTCCCCTCCCTCTAAGAGTCTTAAACATATCTTTGAGGTCATTATAAGAGTGTTAAAGAGGGGATATAAACACACTTAATTCAAAGGATCAAGAGGGAATCCTTAATATTGTTCAATCTAGGTTCTCAAACTAAATCCTAGGGTATCAACTATATTTAGACTTCATGGTTGGACATGAATTTGGTACCCTAAGTGTAGACTTGTCTAAATCTTCTTGAGGCCTAAGTATAAAGGTATGTTCAATCTAGGTGTAATTTAAGCCCTCCTCAATAGAGCAAGGAATAATTCTACATAAGAGAGGGGCATAAGAAATGTGTTAAAAGTGGATGATGATATAGCTATGTGGGTGTATTTTAACCCCAAGACACAAAATGACTTCTACTATTGGGGAACAAGTACCTATTGGAGGGGCTTTCTTGTTCCATAACTTAAGAAGTTGAACCTACTTATTGACTTTAATATATTGCTAGAGTTAGAATTGTTCAAGAAGCACATATAGTTGGTTTTATTAGTTATATCCATAGTATTGGGGAAGAGTAATAATTTAAATATATATGAGGAGCATATTTCATTACTCCATGTCATGTAGATATACCCTAGGTATTCACAAGTGAATGACTATACCTAGTACATTCTAGATCAAATGGACAGCTAGATGAAGACCTTAAAAGAAAAATGTAAATTCATGAACACCTCATAACTAGTCTAGCTCATATTATACTAGAAGAAACATTGGTTCCCAACCCTATAACTAGACTAGGTAAGGATAGATTGCAAGTATATTTAAGTGGTTGATTATATATATGCACATTATAAAGAAGTGGGCAAGCCCTCCTATCGCTTCTATAATAAGGTCTACAAGGTGATCATGGAAAATTTTAGGTTTAATGTACCAAGACTATTAGATGAGGCATAAAAATTGATCAAGTCAAAGGAATAGCCTAGTAGAGACTACCTAGGGAGGACTCCACCATTAATTTGTCTCTATGTATTTTTAGCCATGTCATTCGAGTGATCTACATATGTGCTAGGCTATATATTCAATATTGAATATGTACAACAACTCGGATATGTAGGCATACAATACATTAGAGATAGAATAAAATTACCTTTTATCCACTTAAGCAACCAATCATGAAGATCATACCAAACTTATGTTGGTTTCACCAAGTGGAAAATATAAGATTGAGATATAATGAGGTGAAGAAATTAAGAGATCAATGGTCTTATGATCTAGTTAGAGTGTTCAAGAAGACACCAAGGGTAAAGAAGCTTGACACCTTTGCACATAAAATGAGATAATATTCAAAATGAGGTGCATCCCAGTAAATAACTAACCCTTACCACTCTAGGAATCAATCATGGATATAAGATCAATATCCAAATATGGTACAACAACCCACCATAATGACACAATTCTACATCAAGAAAAAGTATAATTTTGAGCTAGATATAAATATGAATCATAAAAATTGGGTTCCTTAAGGAGACTAGGGTACATTGATAAGAAAATCCTTGCATGGAAAAATATGAGGTATATTGTGGACACAATAATAAGACCTACAAAATATGGCAGTTTGATGACCAATTCTTAGCCATCTATGAGCAGAAACAACCCAAGAACACTAGTTAAATAGTAGCCCATCCATCAAGTCCTAAAAGACCAAAGAGGAAGTTAGATAATTGAAATCATCATCTCAACCACACTAATGACACTAGAAATGATTAACTTGGTAGTTACGTAGGTAACCATTGAAGGAAAAAGGCCTTAAATAAAATGGATTGGTGTTTGGAAAAATGACAATGACACAATATTAACAAGAGTAGAAAATTTGGCTCAAAGAGGTGGAAATACATTAAAGAGACTCTACTCTTGAGTTTAGAATGATCAACATCATGATAACTTCTTGAAATCACCATTTCAATTGCAATAATGACAATAGCAATGGTCATATTGGTAGTTAAATAGGCAACCATTGAAGGGAAAAGGGGCTTTAAAAGATATGGATTTATGTTTGGCAAAGTGGTAATAAAAAATAAGTGGAAGAAATAATACAAGTAAATCAAGGATATAACCTCCAAGGCATCAATCCTAATATAGTCATAATTGACTAAGAAGGGGTATAAAATCTATATTTTAGATGTAATAGAATTTATCCCCTTCTGAAGTGGAAATAGATCCTACTAACTTGACTTCCAAGGTGTCTAAGTTGGATCTAAACTAAAAATATCCATACCAAATGACCCAACTTCCAAACCAAATCACACTTGGCATGGCTACAAAATCTAGTTGATTGGTAGTTGAGGATGAAGTAGTGTAGGAAATAAACAAGGAGTTGGAAGCATAATTTTTACAACTAAAGGTGTATAGGTATAGACTCAAATAAGAATATGAGAATCTAAGGAAAAACACCTCAATGAAATATCAACTACATAAGTAGATCAAAGATCTCAAATTTTAACTTACTGAAGCTAAAAAGAATGTAAAATAATTGGAAATTATTTTGAAATAGATAGCTAACAATCTATTTCTCACACAATATATCATATTTAAAGATCTCCAAACTAATAAATAAAATTTCTATAATCCCATGGATCACACTTAGTATTTGAGTACCAATGAAGTAGTAAAATTTCAATACATACATCTTCCATGTTAGCTTTAGATATAGTCTTTATAATGACTCTTGATATTTTAACTTCATCTAAGTTTTCTTCTTCTTAGACTCTTCCATATTCTAAGAGACATGACTCTTCATATTTTCATATGAAACATATTTTTTATTAACTCCTAATAATAACAAACCTTTAATGATTACTAAATGACAAACTCTATTTTTTTTTATTGATAGAGGGGTTTTGAAAGGACCAAAAATATTTTACAAAGAGAAACATGTGTGAACCCAACTGGGATCAAAATTGAAAGCCAAAAAAAATAAAAAAGCATCTAGGAAAACCTAGCCAAACCATCCAAAAAGATAAAAAGGGAAATCTAGCAGTTCCCAAAAAACCTAAAAAACCTAGAAAATAAATAGGAGAAACTGTCAAAACAAGCAAACCATGAATAGGAACCATGCAAACCAGAATAGGAAACCATAACTGTCACTTGAGCTAACATTGACCTGCATCTCAAAATTCTCATGAGGAATCAAATACCATGTGGGAAGTGATTGCTTCGAGGACAGAGGCAATGGAGTCTCATTTGGGGTCTAATAGGCTTACTTGGACCACCATACTTGCTAAAGTAAACAATTTCCATCACCATGGTTTACCTCCATGAGTCCCACTAGGAATTCAGACCACCAAATGAGAAGGGATTCTTCCAGAACTTCTTTGTTTGTAGGTAAATATCCTACTTTATTTCCTTCTCTATACACGTGCTGAATAATAATGATTACGTATTTTCCCAATAAGATTTTGCATTCATTAATCATATTGTGAACACTCCATGGAGGGATTTGATTTACTTTGAGCCAATTGATAGCAAGCATGGAATCACCTTCAACAATGATGTGGTCACAATCAAACTCCTGCATAATTATCAAACCTTGGTACATGACTCTCACTTCTGCAAGGTTGTTGGACTGAATCCCAATATTATTCGCATAAGAAAATATTATTTGACCCCTATCATTTTTGATAATGCCCCCAGCACCGACCATTCCAAAATTCTATTTTGATGTGCCATAAAAATTTAGTTTTAACCAACCAACCGGAGGAGGAGTCCACTTAATAATAGATCTATCAATACGGGTTTGGGAGGCCACAAAAGGATTGCACTTAAACTTGAACATATTAAACAAGCGAGTTTCAAGGCCAAGTTTAGGGACTTGGGCATTATCTGAGGCAAGAGTAATGACATGGTGGAAGACAAACCAAGTATTTTAGAAAACTCTAAATGAATCATATTTACAAGACTCTTTTCACACTATATATTTACAAACTATTTACAAGTACCCAATAATGTAATAAAATCCAACACCTCCTTTCTTACATAATTTGATATAATGTCCATTGTCTTCATTTGCTTTGGTTATTTTTATCACTTCTTCATGGTGATGAAGCTTGATCATTTTTGGATCTTTACCTTTATTCATATTCAAGTAGTACCTATCTCTATCCCAATACTGATAGTAGTTGTTACTTGTACCTATCATATTTATGAGCAAGTCATGATAATAATATAAACCATCACTAATATAGCTTATATCATTATTGTCCCTATTGCAACCTAAATACCACAACATATCATCAATATTTTCCATCTTAAAATCTTTGAGATTGGAACCATCATAAATATTTGAATCAATTCTAACAACATACCTGATGATATGTTTTTCATTTTGGCTACTAGAAACTATTTTGATCTCATCAATATTGCTCAAATCATTACTATGTATACAAGTATTACCATATGCATTCATGACCCTTAAATCACTAGTGTCATAGCTTACATCTATAATTTTTGGTTTCAAAACATACTAAATATTAGTCCTTTAATGAATACCATATTGTATTTCTTTTATATTATACTAATGAAGACATTTTTTAATTTCTTTATCACCCTTTCAAGAACAATTTGTAGATTTTTTTTGCTAATACACTATCTTGTTCTTTTGCTATGAGAATTTTGTGTTCAATTAAACATCTTTCTGATATTATTCTTTTGGTAGAAGTTAGTCTAAATTTTTTTGAGAGTGCTATCACATCTAAAGCAAATATACCATTTTTTAGGATCCAAGGGCTTCAATATTGTTTAGTATTTTGATAAAACATTTCTTACTACCATTGATGACTTTGAATTCTATTATTCTTCCTCTATACAACAATTGTGATACTAAAATTAGGTTATTTTATATTCCTAGAATATAAAGAACATTCTCTAGTGTGCATTCTAAGAAATATAGACTAAGTGTAACATTGCCTATTCCTTGGACTTGGTAGATTTTTCATCTACAATATTAATTGGTATACTTTGTTTCACTTGAATAGAATCAAACCAATATAGGTTGTCAATCATGTGATTATTGGCTCTTGAATCAATATACCAAAAATGGAATTCATACTCAAAATTTGTTTCTATTTTATTTTCTTGTGGTGATTCACTATATCTCAAAACATGTTTGTGACAATATTTTCTCTACTTTCGAAGTTATTTCTTAATGAATTTTACCTCTTTAATCATATGTGACTTTGTGAAAGAACCTTTTGATGAAGTCATAACTAAAGAAATCCCTTTTAATTGTTTTTTCAATTCTTCAAATAAATATCAATTTTGAAAAAGTTGAAGACCTTTTATCTTCCTAATTAATTTCTTTCAATGACCCTTAGAAGCTGAGATCATACCGTATAAAGCTTACTCCATAATATGTCCTTGTATTTACCTTCAATATCTTTGTCTTAAAAATTAATTCTTTCAAAAATGTATGTTTCTTTTATAGCATCAAATGCACTTCAATCTTAAAATGAATATGCAAGATAATTTTTTTTTTTCAATATTCCATTTTTTAAATCTTCTTTCCTTCTTTTCGCAAAAAAATTCTTGAATAATTCTTTCCAAATTTTCCTTTGAATAAGAATTTTATTTTTCAAAATTTCTTTAATATTTTTCCTTCAATTAATTCTTCAATCCCCTTTAATCAATTTTTTTTTCCTTCAATTTTTATTTCATATAATATATCTTCCAATTCCCCTATAATAAGATTCTTCTTGTTATAATTAACTTCTTTTCTTTTAACAATTTTGCTTTCAAATAAATTCTTCAAATTATTTCCTTTCAAAATTTTCACTTTCAAATTCTTCTTTCCAATGAATTCATTGTTAATTAAAAAAAAAAGTTTCTTTTCTCTTTCTTTAATTAATCTCTTTTATGAATTCCTTGTCTTCCTAATTATTTTTCCTTCAATATCCTAAATATAAATGGAGGTAAAATAATATTTTCATACCTTATAAATCATGCTCATAAATGTATTTTCTTCTTCCTTCCTTGTATTTGTCCATCAATATCACTACTATTTTCTGGTAACCTCCTTTCAAGTATTACTTAAAATAATATTTTTGAAAAAAATTATTTCTCAAAGATTATATGAGCTTCAAAATTTAATCAATATTTCATAAAAATTTATTATATTTATCACCGTATGCATCAATACCTTGATCAATGCACATTATCCAACCTTTGCTCACAAGAAAATTATTTCACTGCTCTTCTGACTCCTTTTGGATGTTACTCTTATGCCTCTAGCTAAATTAATTTAGCCACTCTTTTACATATTTCTTAGACAACAATGTTACATCCACTATGCTATCTATTTGTGCTTTGTCTAAAAAATCTCATTGCTTGGGATTTTAGTCGATATTCCCTTCCACAATTTCTCTAGCATTTTTCCAACTTGATAAATGCTTCTTATTCATGTTTTACCTAATTTGCTTATCACTTCGACATTATTCTTCTCCTAGGGCACTTCAACATTATTTTGCTTTAATGTTCTTCTACTTTATCTAGCGTGCTTCTCACCATGACACTCTATTCAACTATGGTGATATTCAAACATACGTTTGTTGTGGCTATTCTCACCTTGATTCTACTTCAATTTCATCTAGAAAATTCTCCAATTCTCTCAATTTTCTTTCTTTGCTACTTTATCCATTCACTTTAACTCTCCAACATTCTACCTTTCTCCAATTTAACACTTTTTCATCTTCTCCAGCTATCTCCTCCAACGTGTATCTTCAATAGAACTCTTCACATCTTTTGGCTTCTCTGTTAATGGGAGACTTCATGCTTATTTCACAACTTCTAGATATTCACATTTATCTCATAATAGTGATTCCTCTCACAATAATAGATTTGATATCACTGATATTAAACAAGCTATTTTTTACATAATATATCACAATTAAAGGTCACACACAATGACATACACTAGTATTCAGACTAATAAAATATTTGCTATATTCCCATGTATCACACTTAGTATTCTAGTACCAATGAAGTACTA